>CM048047.1:5306875-6740000 GCA_026259375.1 Verasper variegatus | reverse complement strand
ACTAATAATCCTTGTGCCTACTCAGAAGCTCTTTTCCTGTCTGTTTTTCAGTAGTTGGTTGCAAATATAGCAAACTGTGTGTGGCATCATTTTTCCAAGGACAACCACTGCACCACAATCTGGTTTCAATTGTTCAGGCAATTCCAAACCATGTTTTTTAATAACCTTGTTCTTGCACTAAGCCTTAATTGAAAATAACATACGAGTCATTTTCATTGACTTGCTCTGATGTATTTTGGGGCTCATATTTTCACTGTTCACATTAAAAATAACAAACATCAATCACTTCTATGTACCAGTCACCAATCATCCATTAGCAGTGATTTGGATCTATTCTGTTATGTGCAGTATCAGCCCCACATTTGACATGACTGTGTTAGCTTCAGTTATTTAAAACACACCGGTATCTCTTTTTCCCCTCCTTCACCAGAACCCCCTGACCCAGGATAAGCATGTCAAGATTCTTCCAAGAGCCAGCGGTTCAGAAACATTTTAGGATTAGTTCTCTGAAAGGCTGACGTCAGTGAAATGAGCTGCAGACACTGAGATCAGTTTAATCAACGGCTGCTTTTCAGAGTCTTTCCAGCAGGAAAATATGACACATTGCCATTTTCTGAATTACAACGCATGAAGTCATATAGAACAGGACGGGTAATGTTGGTAAGAGGGATTGAAGTCACAGAGCGGAGGAGGAGTGGTGTGTGTGTGTGTGTGTGTGTGTGTGTGTGTGTGTGTGTGTGTGTGTGTGTGTGTGTGTGTGTGTGTGTGTGAAGTGAAACCCCCTCCCCAGTTAATCAGTTAGATTGATTCTCTCATCGGTGTGTGTGAAAGAACAATTTCTTCTCCAACACTCCAGGAACTGTTCCTCTAATCACTGCCTTCATCACACAGAGTGCACTCTGAGCATTACTGCAAGAACAGCATCTTTCAGCCCTGCACTGTGCTGTGCTCCAGCGTGGCTCCACTTTAACAAAGAAACAACCAAATACTAATCAGGAATGTGGGTTAAAAGTGCAATATATGTATAAGAAAATCTGGATTTCCATCAATTCTATTATTCTGTAAAAACAGAATACCTGTTTGAATTTACCATAAGGCTCATCATGTGGAGTGAGGACATACATTGTACTGTAAAGGCCATCCCTACCTTCCCACAAGGACACTATGACCCCATTCTCTGATAAAACTACAGGAACACATAAGTGGATTATAGAGCACATACTTTAAAGGAAACATACTGCTACAGATTGAGTCAAGGTGGCGATCTATAAATAGTCTTTGTCAGTCAGCAAAATAATCGGACATGGACATTTTCCCATAAAATAATCCTTAGAGGAGCCTTTTTAAGGAAATACATGTGCATTACCATTTAATACATTTTTGTGAAGTATATAAACGTGTTGAATTTGCTTTGTTTTTGTTTAATTTCACCCAGGTTTTCCAGGCATTATAAGTCTAATACAGCTTTAACTCTTGATTCGTTTCATTGTTGATTCATCTGTCAATGATTCTTACAAAACGATCAGTTACAAATGCCTGTCAAAGTTCAAATTGATTGATTGATTTTTCAGGTTTGTCCGACCAACAATCCAAAAACTAGGTGACTCAATTTGCTAGAAGAAATTTAATATTTTTAGACACTATTTTCATGATCAATTAAATCATTTGTAAAGACTAAATACCTTTCAAATATGAGGATCTGCAGATTTTCTTTTAAGTAAAAAAGTATCCTAGTTATTTATCATTTGGATTTAAAACAGAGAAAACCAATAAATCGTCCTATTCCAGAAGTTCAAACCAATAAATAGTTAGGGTTCATCAATAGACCAATCAATTAATTGAGCAGCATAAGTAGAGCTGAACATGGAACTTTCTTTATGGCAGCAAGAGCTCATGGGTACTCATTGATACTGTACTATTTAAAACTATTTGCCAAAATTACAGAAATAAGATTCAGAACATTTTAAACACAGTAAATTTGATTTTTGTAAAGAGATTTTCTTGTGTGTGTATAGTTAGGATATCATTTAAAAGAGAAAACAGACATGGGAGCACAGAATTGGGGGAAAGCACTTCTGTAACCAGGAGCAGCTCCTAATAGAAGACAACTGTACGAACTCCTGTCGTTAAAGAATTACTGAAATCCAGTAGAGGATTTGAACCAATCAAGGTCCATTATTGTGGCTTGGATTTAAGTCTAAGGAAATATTAAATACATTATTTACACACATAGAACATTTTTTCTAATCCTGAGTCAGTCTAGAAAAAATCATTAAAAAGGAACATCTACTAAATCTACTAACGTAATGCTGTCAGGATTAATAATTTTTAAAACCCTTCTGAGTATTTATTTGGGACTATTCAGGCCAATCAGCATTAATGCCACATCATGCCTCAAGGGTACTGTGGCATTAGAGAGAGAAATGGTTGGCAGCACTGGACCTGATCTGAAAAGTGTCTGTGGTACAAATATTCCATGGGTTGTGGTGCAGCCACATTAAATCTTTCCAGAGCGATGGCCTGGCCTCAAGTACATTTCCCAGAAGATTAGATCAGAGGAACCAGAGGTGGTCAGAGCGAGAACGCTTCACATTCTACCAGAGTGAGTTCTTGTAGGGTCAGGGGAGTTTGGTTAAAGCGCTAGAGTTACTCTTATACATGTCAAAGAAATGCTATTCTGTAAACGTTACATGCTAGTAACACTGGCTCTGCTCTGTTGAGTAGCACATCACATCTGTGGCTTCAGATCCGGCTCACGAGTGTTGTCACATTAGACTCTGCAGCAGCCTGTCTGTCAGAAGCTGTGAAAACACATTTTCATCTCAAGCATGTTCACAGGATCCCTGTCACCCAACACCATGGCAAAAAGAAGAAGCAGAAAGCGAAGAAACCTGAATACTGGTGGTTTAACATTATCTGCAGTACTGTGGAAGTCTTTCTTCTTGGATTTTCTTTTGAGGAAGTTTCCATATGTACAGCAGCTTTCTTCTCATGTTCAAATATGATGGTTGTTGTAAGCAAATTCCGAGAGCTCTGACAATAAAAAGTGGGATCATCTGAATTTTGCTGGCGAAAGTAGTGCAGTAGAGCAGGAGGTTTAGGCAGGATTGACTTATTTATCTGTGACACACAAAAACAAAATATAACAGTAACACGAGTACAGAAGAATCAGCAAGCTGACAGTAACACTTAAAAAAAGAGCTTATACTATATGTACAAAATTATTTACAGTACATAATCTGCTCTTCTACAACAGCATTGAGCAAATCTTAAAAGGTGCCCATTGTTACTTTAAATATTTTCCGTGATGATGAGATGACTACACATATCAGCAGCACAGGAAATCTTCACTTCTATATAAGCCTTGACCGAAAATCAGTGTAAAGCCCTGAGGCTATGGAGCTTCGCTGCACATCACTCCACTTGTCCTTCAGCCGAACAGTGCTCTCCAGGCCAAAGTACTAACAGCAACTTTTTATCCACTATTAGTTTACTGAGAGGCAAAAAAAACTTGTGATTTTGTTGTCGTGCATGACAAAGGTGTTGCCACTAAACCAGGTCACTAAAGTAGCAGAGGAGGTGTAGACAAAGGGATGCCCGCAACTATGGCTGACAGTTGCTATGGAACGCTGATGGTTTACAGCCTCAGCAAAGGCCAGAGAGTCAAGCCCACCAGTTAATCAATGACTGCCTTTCACTGAGCCAGGGCCCATCAAACACAGATGCACATACCAGAGAAAGATATGGGACTGGTCTGAAAGGAGTATACAGGGAAGAGGAGGAGGAGGGGTCAAAGCCTGCATTCACATTAGGAAAAACCATCCGAGCAAACACAAGTTCAGAAGAAATGGCTTGGAAGAAGTGATCACATGTTCAAACCAGTCTGATGCCACTATGGAAGATTTCTCCACAAGTCCTTAGACGTGAAAGACCATGTAGGTCATCTGTCCTTACCCTTGGGTACGAACAGTCGCAGGTGTTGCAGACCTTCATGTTCAGGGTTACAATAACAAACACACAGTTACGCTTCTGGAATGGTGACAGTTTGGTAACCTTTACGACTTTACGCATAAAAACTACTTTGTTGCGCTTAAGAAAAGATTGTGGTTTGGGCTAAAGTAAGTGCTCCCTCCTCCGGCCAAGAGAACATTATACAACTGTTTGCACAGTCTGAGTCGTGCCCCTCCTGGAGAGTAAACTAAACTTTATGTGTAACATTAGTGGAATGCTCCTTTAAAACATTCTGCCCTATTCACATCCCCTCTGCTCTCACAGCATCCACATCCCACTGACCAGATGCAGTCTCTGCAGCAGTGCCGTCAGCTGCCATCTCTAGTGGACGCTCATCACAATTAACAGTCGGAGGCTGGTTACTGCTTGTCCAAACAGATGTTACCTCCCTGCCCAGCCACCCCCGTCCACTCCCTCCCTCCCTCCCTCAACTTTTGTCACATCTACTTGACCCAATCCCCTGCTGTTAAAACATGCTTCCACAGGCAGATGGCTGCAGGTCTGAGGATCAATCAGTGTCAAACAGAAAAGTGTGAGCTGTTTTTTTAAATTCAGGTGACAACTCACATCCCAAGCTGCTGTAGCAAACTCAGTAAAATCATGTGTCCACAAACCTGTCACTTACTGAATTCAGACATGTCCAGGTTTCAAATACATGAAGTGACAAGTGCAATTGTACAGGTTGTGTACCTGCAAACTGATCCACAATTGTCAAGGCTTTTCACTGTTATAGTTTCCCTGTACTCCCCCTGTCACATTTGCTTTGGTTTTAATTTTTGTCTGGTTATAAACTATTGCTTTCAACTGTTTTATTGTTATTTGGCTGTAAGAAGGACCTGTTTTTATGAGAATAAAGTAAATCAAAATGTTACTACTTTTAGTTTGTTCGTAAAAAGCAACCAAGCCTCAAAACTCATTCCCATTGCTGCTCCCAATCATTCACTGACTGTAAAGTCAGCAGCAAACTGAGATTCCAGACACATGAATCATGTTGTGTGGTGACTTCGAGCTGTAAATTCACAAACTGTGGGATAGTTGCCAGAAAGTTCTGTACACGTGATGGATACTGCTGCGAATGTTCCACAGGTGGACATCTACAACATTACAGAATAACACACTAATAAAATGGCAAGGGGCAAGGAGTTTTGTGAATGAACTCTACCAAACCATGGTCACAGCCTGCTTATTATTGTTGCCATGATGAAAACCTGTTGCTGGTAAACTCCTACAGGTTGTGTTATTGTTACGATGATGACAAAGGTGCGGCATGTTGCTGCTGTTGGTACATTATTTTGGGTCGTATCTGAATTGAGATGGAATCTTCCTTATTTTTGAGTCTGTTATCTGTTAGTCTGTTATCTCTTACTGTTGACTACAATGTCTTTGTAGATGTGTCATTCTTATCTTTATACCCAACCAACTTAAGATGAAACCGCTTCCACATTACTTATGGTTATGGCTTCGGTCGCTGCACTGAGGCTTAGATAATGCCAAAATGGGCGTGGCTTCATCTAAACTGAGTTGGAAAAATTATGAACACGCCCAGTTCAGCAGTGGCCATAGCAACCAAGGTTGTGGTGGTGGCCCTCAGAAGATAAGACAGACAAGGTGACCGGTGGAAGCCGGAAAGTACAGCATTAAGATAAGCAGTTGGTACCGTGGGCTCTCAGGGTGACTTGCTGACACAAGGTATTTCTTAGTAGAACAAAGTATTGAGATATACAAAGTGAGTTAGGTTAAATGTGAGGGGATTAAGGAAAATAATAGGATTAAGTACCCAGAAGCTACTCGTGTATGGATGGATCAGATTGGGGTGGCATTGGTAACTTTTCAACTAGTATTGCTAATTTTCTCCTCAATGCATCAAGCTTCACTTAGTGCTGCTGCTTAAAACATCTGAGGTTAACCTGAAAACGTCCACAAGATCTCTTTTGAGTTGGAGGAATTGTTGGCAAATGGCAAGTTTACATCTAGGAAAAACAGATGACTGACATATTGAATTGGTGCTTGGGAATTAGCAGATACCCTGATTTGAGCGATCAGAATCTGTTTGGAAAAAGAAACAAACGGATGAGTGCGTATGTCAGCATTGCCTCGACAATTAAGAGGAGGTGAATCTGAAACTTCAAGGTTCTGTTTCAGGAGTAAGGAAATCTCTTTCAAAATCAAACTAAACTGGTTTCTTGTATCGCACATTTGTCCTATGTTATGTTCCTTTCATGAATACATATTAACCATTTAGAAAAAGAGAGAAGAAGAGGAAAGAAAAGAAGAAAAAGAGCATATAAAGACTAGTTGTCCCTGGTCTACTCAAGGCACTGGTGTATTTGTAGTATTTATCCACTGTCTCATTTGGACATATTGCCTTGACCTTAGTGTAGTCAGAGGATGTGAGGTCAAAGACAACATGCAGGAACACACACACACACACACACACACACACACACACACACACACACACACACACACACACACACACACACACACACACACACACACACACACACACACACACACACAGGCCCATCGTATGCACACCAGCTGCTGCCAGCCTCTTTCTTCTCTCACAAATGTGTGACCTGTACTCTGGGCCTGCTGGAGCAGCCCTATACATCACATCTGCAGCCACCTGATGAGCATTTCTCTTAGACTACTCTCTTTACAATGGGGTCAACACAATATGTCAGAGATGACAGATGTTGAGAAGGTGAAGCAGCAGAGACATGACCACATTTCTAAAGGAGTGTGTATGGTGCAAACGGCTCAGAGAGAAGGCCCCCGGGGGTTAAAACTGTCTAATATGAGCAGAACTCAGAGGCCTCTGGCGAAGCAGAATGCACAGAAGGAAAGCTCTCTTCTATTCCAGGTACCAGCCCTGATCAGGTCACACTGGCAACAAGGAATAGCTGTGTAACAGTAGACAGACACATTAGGGTCAGGTTATGCCAGACTGCAGGGGGGCGGGGTGTTCTGACAGACCTGTATATGTTTGTAGTCTATAAACAGAACTCACATGGAGGCAGGGACGTAGAATGCTGGGGACTGGGTGGCAGGAGACAGCCAAGTTGGAGCAGGTGTTCATGTTGGATGTGTGGAGTGAAAGACCAAACTCCATTCAAAAAAGCTGCCAAGTTTAACTTTGATTCCATTTAGGTAACATGTTTAGTGTTCAATTATGAATTAAACAAAGAAATCATGTCGAAGGGATCATTAGAAAACAATCGGCATAAAAAATAACACGAAGCAGGCCTTTATGTAAACATAATCGAAACTTTCATAATTTGCTAACACAGCTAACTGCGCCCACTAGGGAGAACTTCAGTGGACGACTTAGCTGAGAAAGTACATCATTATAGTGGAATTATTTAAAACTAGGGTAAGTAGTGTTCTCTGGATGTACGCCGAATGGAACAGAGCCTCATTTTAATATATAAAAAGTAAGTATTGTTCTATTATATAAACATTCAACCGGAACAACAGAGGCATGTTGTATTCCTGAGCTTTTCGAGCGGAGGTTTTGCACGTTAACTGGAAAGAAAAGTGAAGCTAAAATGTGTCATTTTCCACATCAGCAGAATAGTGTCCGCACTCTGTTAGCTAGCCACATAAAGTAGCATGTAAGGATCGAGTTGTTAGTCCGTTATTTGTCCGCAGTTTCCCTTCAGTCAACCACAGGCTTCACTAGTTTCAAGCGTGAAGCGAACACACACACACACCGTACAACTATAACAGTAGAAGCAGGACTTACTTTAACTCCAGTGAATGAAACCTCTCTCTCCCTCCGATGTTTTCATCGCCTCGGCTCCTTTAAATAAAGCCACGTGTTTTCCTCTCTGCCAGTTTAATGTGGAACAACGGGCGCGTTTATGAGCTTTTTGTCCCGACGCGCTTTTGTTATGATAATCCTTAAACAGACTTAATATATTCTGCTCATATCTGAGCGCTCACTAAAGAGTGTGTGAGCTGCCCGGACACTTGTTAAACCGAGGCTCCATCCGCTGCTGCTGCCGCTGCTGTGTTGGTGTATCCCAGCTCCTTCAAACCAGTGCGGGAGTTCTACTGACTGCAGTGGGATCCCTGTTCCATTGTCTCCTTCCCGGGGCCATTCACACGCTGGAGACGCTGTATCTCACCCACACAGTGTGGAGGGAAGAAACAGCTGGTTCACACACACACACACACACACACACACACACAGTCACCTCAGAGCCACTGCTGTCAGAGAGAGAGTGAAGCGGAGGGAGGAGGAGCAGGAGGGATGAAAAGAAGGTGGAGACCCCGATCCTGAGTCAGAGAGAGGGAGAGGGGGGAGAGAGAGAGAGAGAGGGAGGAAGGGAGAGAGGTAAAGAGCGGCAGAAGAAGAAGGTGGAGATCCTGAGTCAGAAACAGAGGGGGGAGAGAGAGAGAAGGAGGGAGGGAGGGAGGGAGGGGGAAAGAGAGAGAGAGAGAGAGAGAGAGAGAGGGAGATAATGGGTGGCAAGAAGGTGGAGACCCTGAACCTGAGTCAGATGGAGAGGGGGGAGAGAGAGAGGGAGAGAGAGAGAGAGGTAAAGGTTCCTGATCCTGAGTCAGAAAGAGAGGGGGGAGGGAGGGAGGGAGGGGGAGAGAGAGAAGAGAGAGAGAGAGAGAGAGAGAGCGGAGATAATGGGTGGCAAGAAGGGAGACCCTGAACCTGAGTCAGATGGATGGAGTGGGGGAGAGAGAGAGTGAGAGAGGAGAGAGAGGTAAAGGTTCTGATCCTGAGTCAGAAAGAGAGGGGGAGGATGGAGGGGGAGAGAGAGAGAGAGAGAGAGAGAGAGAGAGAGAGAGAGAGAAAGATAATGGGTGGCAAGAAGGTGTAGACCCTGATCCTGAGTCAGATGGAGAGGGGGGAGAGAGAGAGGGAGAGAGAGAGAGAGAGAGGTAAAGGTTCCTGATCCTGAGTCAGAAAGAGAGGGGGGAGGGAGGGAGGGGGAGAGAGAGAGAGAGAGAGACAGACAGAGAGAGAGAGAAGGGGGGGGGCGGGGGGGGGGGTCCTCTTCCTGAGTCAGAAGAGGGGTGGCAGTGAGGGAGAGAAAGAAATGGGGGGGGGGTCTATCCCTGAAACACACACACATGAGGTAGCTGATCAATACCATATATTACATATGATTTATATTACATTAATGTCAGACCATTTCTGTTTTGGAAACACACTCATGATAGGATTTAATCTGAGCAAGTGTGTGTGTGTGGGCGTGTCTATAGATAGTTATAGAGCCAATTTTAGTACTATACCATCACTGTGAGGACATTTGGGCTGGTCCTGACAAATTAAATTGGCTTTTTGAGGGTTAAGACTTGGTTTTATGTTTAGGATTAGAATTAGGTTTAGGTTAGGGTTAGGGTTAGGGGCTAGAGAATGCATTATGTCAATGTGTGTCCTCACAACTATAGAGAGAGACGCAGGAGTGTGTGTGTGTGTGTCATATTCTTGTTTATAGCTAAAGTAATGTCAGACATTTATTTCCCATAAAGTCACATCATCTTAAATCTATAAAAAGCCATAAAAGTACACGTAAAAGGAAAAAGTGAGGATAAGAGTTCCCTTCTTGCACATTAGCCTCTGCAATAAATGTAATGATAATGAAGATGTAGATGTATTGTCATTATGTTTTTTATTATTCCTACTGAAAAAATAAAATTTACCGTAATCAATAAGGGACACAACATTCTACAGCTGAAATAAAACTAGCAATAGAACATGTAGAATGTGTAAAAATACTTGCATTCATATTCTGGTAAATGTATCATCAGCAAACTTAAATAAAATACCCAAAGTAGTAACCAAAGCTACTGTGGTTTTTTAATATACATATTGCATCATGGGCTATCGATATAGATGTATTCATGTGTAAACTGCATATTACTTCTGTAACTTGTCATAGTACAGGGTTTTAACTGCATATTTAAATCAATTATAATGTATCCTTTTTTAAATAAGTTATAATATATAATATTTTATATGCAAATATATATATCTGAATCAGAAAAGTAATTATAGCTGCCAGATAAATGTAGTTAAGTTATATGTACAGTGTTCTGAAGTGGACATTAGCATTAAAGGCCTGTGAATTAAATTCTATGACATACACTGTATCTTAAAATGTATTATCTAGTAATTCAATATTGAACCTCCATAACTTTAACTTACAAGAGACTGATTAAAAATAATAACCTACATATCCCATAATGCAACTCAGTATAATATCTACCATAACTCTTACATCACTGTTAATTGTTTTGAAATAATAATCTCCTTGTGTTTTCCCAGATAGGCTGAATCAAAGTGACCAACCGTTGCCCCTTTAAAACACTCAGAACAAACAGGCTTAGTTTTCACATGCCCTTTCACTGCTGGGATTTCCCTCTGACAGCTCTTCTGATTTATTCTGTAAATCCCCGGGGATTACCACTAAACGCACGTTGAGCACATTTTCATTTTGTTACAATACCAACTTGTTTCTGCTTGATTCGCTATAACCTGTAACTCTGACGTTTCAAAGCCGTTTCCAGCTGTAAACTATTCATCTGCCAGGTGTAGAAATACAGAGAGCAGACAGCGTTACATTCCCTGTGACACATATCAGTGTCAAAACAACATTTACTATGATGGAACTTTGACGTGTCCTGTGATGTATCACTCATATATATATAATCTATTTACCAATTCCACAAACATCTGTCTTTCTGTATGTGGAATGCATATCTCGATAACCTTTCATCTTATCGGATTCACACTTTGCATGTGTATTGTAAATTTGTTGTGGGGCCAAAATCGACACTAGATTATTTTTATACTGTGATTATTTTTATTCCACAATATCGAACTGACACAGACATTCACAGGAGTCACAGGTGCTGATCTCAGTCAAAGCAACAACATCCATAGAATCACTTCCTCTTCAGCAATTGGTCCTCAAAGTTAAAGCACAACAATTGTTTTGTTGCTGTAAGGCTTTATATCAAGCGGAATTACAGAGCTTTTATTAAGTCTAAAGATTGTGTTGGTTTCTTAACGGACCTCTGGAATAGCCGACATGTAATAACCATACACGTGAACAGCAATAAAGCAAATTCTGTTTCATTGAAAAACAGTAACTGTAACATCTTCACTGCACATGAACCAGGTAGATTATCAACAGTAGATAAGTGACAGTATATTGTAGAACTTTTTGAGGTGGACTCACTAATGACAAGGAATAATTCTGAAGTAGCTCTGGAGCTTTAACACAGGACAAGAGAACAGAACATTTCAGGCAGGTTTAGAACAGGCACAGCACTAGTAAAACTAATTCATGGGAGGAACCACTAAAGTCTGATCTGCTTCCTGTGTTCAGTTTTGTCTTCCTCCAGCATCACTAAAGAAAGCAACATGTAAACAACTCAGACTATGCCTTTCATGACTTCTTCAGCTCTCCCCCCTGTGCAGGACCCCGACAGTGAACTCAACTTTACCCTCCACACTGATGCTTCAACCATGAAAACCACTCTGCAGCTAAAGTCGGATCTGTCTGGGGGTAGGAGGGGCAGTATAAATAGCACTGTGTACCCCTCTCAGGTTACCCTGCCATGGCCCAGGTTGAAATACCAACAGACAGAGGGGACACATTGACAGACAGCACATGCACACACACACACATCACATCACAGAGTCATGCAGGACACTGGATACTGAGTGCAGAGAGCATTTACAAAGGAATAATATTAGTCCATGTTGTGTGCATGTACTCTTTGCCCTATTACTATTTCATTGTGAGGGCAAAGTCTATTTGAGAATGAGTAATAACGCTGCAGTGTGTGATTACACATCAGCACAGATGGAAGTTTACACTGTGAGTAATGGTGAGTCGAGTGTCTGTAACTTACCCTCATGCAGACTGGGCTTCCTCTGAGACTCTGATGTAAACGTCTATGAATGTGACTTAACTGAAACACTTACATTGACCCCACCTACACAACTAATCATAACAAGTTCAACTTTTTTTCTGATTATTGCGCATAATGAAAAATCCCCGAACTCCTACACTGCTATGTTTATGACTTATTTAATTTTAATGGAGAAGTAAAATGTATTTATTTATTTATTACTTATTCTTAAAGTTCTGGCTATCACTCATGATTTTACCCAAGTAAAATGTGAAAAGATATGGCCCCTTTGCCAGTCCAAAGGAACAGGATCTATTTGAACTGAAATGGACCAGGGCTAATTATTCTCTCTTGTATATATATATATATATATATATATATATATATAATATACCTAACCCTAACCCTGACCCTTTCCCATATTAAAGCCAACACTGTTCACAATACTGAAAGTGTCAGTTGACATCTCACTTTTGTTCTTCAGCTCAGACACATCACAAAGTGCTGAATCTTTCAGGTTCCTTCACTGCAGCTCTGAAAACCTCCATACTGTAATAAGTATTGGAACGAGCATTGACAATACATTCTGCTTTATTTCCTATTTCTTGACTACAGAAATCTCATGAGATTTCTGTAGTCAAGGAGTCCAGTTAAATTCACATGTACCTTCTCTACTTCCACTGGAAGCCTTAATTACTATGGGAATAACATTTTAAAAGAAAATCCCAGGGGATCATTTTAGTAAAGTCCTCCACAGCAATCAGTCTAAGATACAGCAGATTAAAAATCAATGCATCTCCCCTCTGGTTTCTTCATAATATCTGCATGCCTGGGCACAGCAGAACTCCCTCTGTTACCTCATTAACACAGAAACCTCAGGCTGTTCTTCCGTCACTGGCTATTTAGAAGCACTCTGTACATTTTATTGAGCAGACCTGCTGGCTCTTGTGCTGCGTTTTCATTGACCAGGCAGAGAGCTGGTATTGATCTCTGGCTTAGCTGGGATCATACACAGTTGGCCGGCAGGTGAAATTACAATGTATGGTCATCGGTTTCCTGTAATGTTTGTTCTACAGAGCAGAACATGGAAAACCACACACAGCAGAGGCCCTGTTGTTGTCAATGTGGCCGACAATTTGCTCACACTGCTTCAGACTGCACATCAGAGGTGCTATGAAAGATTCAAAAGCAGAAACCATCCAAGTAAATCATAGGGCACATGTTGGAGCTGACTGTTACCTTGTGACAGGCGGAACAGGCTGCATGATCTGGAGACCATCTATGGCGCAGAGGTTCCCACAGGGGTGCAGCGTGATGACCCCTGACCTGTTCTCTATGTAGCAGTGCTGGGCAGCCACCCCGGGGCCCTGGATGTTGATGTCCATGGGACCACGACCCAGAGTGGTCTGGCCTGAGGGAGGAGGAAGAAGAGTTAGATCAAACTCTGATGTGAAGCAGTAACTGTGGCTCCCCATTCAGACGTGTCTTCACAGCCGCAATTAGCAATTTGGGGTTCAGTAACTTGCTCGAAGACACAAACAGGAGGTATTGAATCACCAACCTTATGGTTAGTGGCCGACCCGCTCTGCTGAGCCAAAGCTGGGTTACTGAGTTCTTAAGTTCTGTTTAGAAGCCTCTTTGGCATAAATTGCAACTTCCAGGTTTATTTGTATTTGGACAGTTTCTCATTCTTCTCAAACTTCAGAGACTTCCTCAGACTCTATGAAGCTCTGTGTCTTGTCCTGACTTGTAGTGTGAACTGTGGGGCCTTATATACACACAGGTGTTTGCCTTTCTAAACTTTGTCTAATTCACTTCAAATGGCCACAGGTGGACTTCAGTCAAGTTCTAAAAACATCTCATGGGTAATAAAAGCAAAGAGGATGAACCTGACTTAACAAACAATGCAACATTATTACAGACACTGGTTGTGTCAAGTGGTTGGACTCCATCAGGTCTAGATATAATCATGATTATAGTAGTAACAGCAATGTAGGTTTGGTTATAAATATCATAGTAAATGATATTTATATATGTAAAGCATCCTTGGGTCCTGTGAAAGGCGCTATATAAATGCAAGCCATTATTATTATTATAAAGTAGTAAAAGCAAACAATGAATTTTAATAAATATATGGTTATTGTGCTCAATATAATAGTATTAGAAAATATTTTCTGTAAACCTCTGCTCTGCAGCCATGCTTTAAATCGTTTTCTCTATAGATGCCTGACTTTTCAATAAGTAACATTTACTACAAAATGTACAACCTAGAGCAGTTACCATTGTATTGTTGAGTGATGCTCAGTTCTATTTCTTTAATCTGCAAAACTATGTTGACAATTTTATTCTGTTTGTAACCTGAAGACCTGTCACACAGCTCTGAACGCACAGAGGGAACAGACTGTCTATCAGCTAAATGGGGTTAAACACTCAACCTCAAACAACAAGATGAGATGAGACACTATTTGGGGGGAAACAAGGACACAAGAGCACACCTGATCTGTCCAGACCCTCAAGATGAGAGGCCAAGAGCAAATAAAATGTTTTAAAGAACACACACATTGAACATTCACACACAGACTCTTTGCCTGCTCCTACCATGGACTCATGACAGGGGAATTATCAGCCTGCTGAAGTACAGACACAGACAGGAAGGCCAGCACACAGACGGACAGACAAGTAAGACCTCAGGTCAAAAAGTCACCGGACAGATTTACAAGATGAAACTGTCCTCGATTGTTCAGACAAACAGACGGACAAGGACGTCAGATGGATATAGAAGTGGTAACAGGGTCAGGTCAGCACAGACACAAGTGTGTGTTGTTGTGGTACCTTGTAATACAATTATCCTAAATAAATGTAATTTTAAAAAAGCCATTACCACAATAAGGTAATTGTGTAATTATGAATGGGACAATGTTATAGTAATTGTACCAGTGACTCAGGACAAGCTTAGGAAGCATGTTTCAAAAGCATTTTTCTTAACATGAATGATTCTGTGTATTTTGTAGCCCTGGCATTAGATGTTGGGTCATCTGTCTCTGGAGCTACAGTAACTGGTGTGTTGGTGTTGCAGCAGCGGTCTCACCCTCAGGCAGGGGCAGCAGGGTGATGGCAGTGCTCAGGCGTCCACTACCCAAACTGACAAGGTGGGGGCGCTCCGCCTGAAACTTCAGCCCCTTTCCGGTCTCAATTAGGTCCAGTGGGGTGCTCTGCAGAAAAAGTCAAAGGTCAGAGAGATTATTATTATCTAAACGTTTGGGTTCAGTAAGAACTCATCACATTTTGGTGTGGATCTAAATCAGGGGCCTGATCCAGGAAACTTATTTCTCTTTATTAATAGAACTGACATCTTTGAGTGAGTGCAATTTGGTGCAGCCTGATGCCGAGAGGAGTGGAAGGGCCTTGGCTGAGATATGCACTCTCCTGAGTGCCATTCTTTGTTTTGTAATTATTTTCAGCAGTTTCCTTTCAAATCACTGATTGGATAGTATCTTTCTTTTGGCAGAAAAATTAAACACAATTTTATTTGCATTTCAGCACCATTGATTGTTGGAATTATTCCTTTTGTGCCAATTTTACTAAAAACATTTTTATTACAATTTTTCAAATACTTTAGATGATCAAAACAAGAATTTAGAAAAACATTTCATTTACAGCTACAGGTGCTATAAAAATAATTGTAGGTGACTGGAATCACCAACACTGAAGGTCTCATTGCAGACTGGGCAACATATTGTGTTTAATCAGATAAAGCGTCTACATGTCTAAACCTAAGCAGGTCACTTCCTCTGTCTCCACAGCTTGCACTATGTGTGGACTATAAGTGTCTCTCCGTGAATGGGACCCAATAGGCAATCATTTCCTGTCCATTAGCTGAACTAATTGTCTCTGCGTTACAAAAAAAGATATGATGCTCATCTTTGTGTCGAGCACTAACTGTAGTTTTACTGCTTCATCGATGCATCAGAGCCACAGAGAGGTTCATCCTCTGCTCTGGGGAGGAGAACAGGAGTCTGAATGTCTTCACCATGAGAGGCCATTTCTATAGCTGGCTGCTCTGGCTGTTTACATATTCCTCTACACACTGAGTAGTGTGAGTGAGTATGAGTGTGTGTGTGTGTGTGTTAGTTCTGCCTAAGCCAAACCACCATGTGCTGTCGGCTCAGCAAGGGGGAAGGGATGTCGCCATAGCAACTGCACTCCGCAATTAAGAAACATGAAGCTCCTGCAGGGTGTTCAGCGAGCATGTGATGAGCACAGCAATGTCTAAATGTAAAGACCATTCTGCTTTTCAGTGATGCTCTCACTGTTAAACTAGCCCATACACACACACACATAGCAAAATGTATTATTTATTATTGTTGTGTTTCACTCTGCCTTGTAATTCTATTTTATGACCTGATAGGATAGAATTGAACTTGTTCTCCTGCTGAGCAACAGAATTATCATTCATTTGATCTTTATAATTCATTTGATCATTTACCTGTGGTTGTCCTCCTGTGACATGTCAACATGACCTGTGATCCAACCTCTCTGGCTTGTGACACTTTCAATTAATGCAATATCTTTTCTCTTGCCCCTGTCACAGACTAACAAGACTATTAGCTGCAAGCAGACTGTTCCCTCTTTAGATTCCTATTTAGAAGCTTTAAAATGTATTTCTATCAGCATTAATAAAAAGGATCAGATTTCTTTAACAATTATTTTTCTGTAGCGTAGCACTTTGTGTTTTAACCATTTGTTTTGCTGTTGTGCACCTCTTTGTACTTACTGTGCTCCCACCAATCCCCTGACCAACTAAAGCATATAATATATCAGTCTCACAGGACCATGTTGCTCTAGTGACTCCACATCAGGTCACAATCCAGATCGTATTGATGTGATAAACACCACTTAAAAAGATAGTCCTGTTTATGTTACAGTGCTGAAAATGGTAAATAAACTCTAATGAGTGTGGAGTCACTCCCTGACATGGTCTTGCATTTAAAACCAGCTGTGGCTGCGTCTTTTTGTCCCAGTTTGAAGCCCCTATATTTCTTTTTTACAAAATGCGTGCGATCATTGACTCAGCCTCTCGGCTGGTTAGTTAGTTGTGTGTTTCCTAATAGGATTATGTGATTGTAGTGGTGCTGTCGGTGGAGTGGGGTCAAGACTAAGAGGATTGTTGAGAGACTGGCTGCGAGGCAGTGGGAGGCTTCACTGGGAGCGATGGGAGGAGCAGGGAGGGATGCTGCACAATTCATACGGCCTCATCTGCTGTGTGCTGCTGCTCCCATGTGGTGCACACTTCAACAGCTTGCCTCCCTCTCTCTCTGTCTGCACACAGACTGTGGATTGTAATACATTCATCTAAATTGATGTGCATGGAAAACACTGCATTTCGACTACATTTATGAATTAAATGTATTTGATTTGGTGCTTTTTTACAGTACAATTCTTTACTAACAGACTCTAATCTACAGTACTTATGTATGTATGTATGTATGTATGTATGCATTATTATTGTTATTATTATTATTGTTGTTGTTATTATTGTTATAATAACAATAATAATGCATACATACATACATAAGTACTGTAGATTATGTGTATATATACATATATATATATAATTTTAAGCATAATGAAAAAAGCATAATCTGTAATATTTCTCACAACAAGAGACATGTACATATTATGAAAATTGTTGTATATAATTCTCCATGATCTTATGGTACAGTTATTGATAATGAAATGATTAAAATTACAACTTTTTTAACTGATAGTGAACTTTCCCCCCGCAGGAGCTCCACATTAAAATGAAAACCATTCTAACATGAACAGTAAATAATTTACATAGAATTCAAAACTCACACTTTCCATTGTATATAAACTTGTCAAATCTGTTATTGTCTAATAATTTGGGGGCAGATTTTTAGTTTAATTTTAAATCATTAAATAATATGTACTTTCTGGTTTGTGTTTGTATAAAATCATTTTTTTCATTCCTTTATTTATCTTGTTTTATCATCCGGTTCTTGCTCTTCTTGTTTAATATAAATGCAAAAATAAAAACTGGAAACACACACACACACACACACACACACACACACACACACACACACACAAAGCCCACACTTAATGCCTGATAGGATTGTCTGAGCCAGCAGGTGGGAAACAAGACATCCAATCTGCAGGTCTGTCTAATTACTGACTCTGGCTGAAGATTCCTGCTTTACAACAAACTGACACAAGCTGTCAGGACGCGTCGTGGCCCCACCTGACCTTCTGTAGATGGGTCTTCTCTGGTATTTATCATCCATGGAGACTTCAGAGCCAAAACTCTGTCAGAGCTTCCAAAGTGATGACATTTAAAATCAGTGGCTCCAGTTATCAGAAGAAGAGAGCGCTCACTGTGTGTGTGTGTGTGTGTGTGTGTGTGTGTGTGTGTGTGTGTGTGTGTGTGTGTGTGTGTGTGCGACTGGAGACATGCATCAGAACTGACACACTGACGACATATGACAGCGTTTTTCTGTGAAAGCTGCCAAGTTTATAACAATAAAGCTCTTTCTGAACTCAGTCCTCCTCTCTCTGTTTTCGCGCTCTGCATCTTCTCTCCCATCCCCCACAGCCTAAACCCAGCCACAACACACACCAGCACCACACTCACCTGTAACACCTGGTGGGTTTGCCGTCCACACTCGGGCATGTTCCTGTTCAGACGGTCCATGTCCACTGAGCTATCCACGGCTCCCTGCGACACATGAAGATCCTGAGAGGGGAAATGACAACATCCATGTGAACCACAACATGAGTAACAAATGTCGTCATGGGTGACTTGATCTGTGCTGGAAGACAATGGTCAGTTTCTGGTTACATCTGAATTACACATTAAAGTTTTTATTTTTCTAAACTCACACATTTTCCACTGTAGCTTAAGAAAGTTGACTAATATTCACTGGGATTCCCCCCTCCCCACTGTGTCACACTGTCAGCACAAACACACACACGCACACACCAGATGGTAGAAAGAATTTAGCAATACACTTAGAGGAAGTAATAATAACATACATGCATTTAAATCTCCTGACACATTCACTGGGAATCAGCCACCTTGGCTGCTCTCTCGCTCTTCTCTCTCTCTCTCTCTCTCTCTCTCTCTCTCTCTCTCTCTCTCTCTCTCTTTGACACAAACACAAACACACACACACACACACACACACACACACACACACACACACACACACACATTCCTCCCTACTTACTAAGTCAGTTTTAGGTATTTCCATCAAGTCATCTCAGAACAAGTGGCTATAAATAAATCCCATGTCTATATTAGTACACGTTTAGGTGGAATCTGTATGAGGGTGAATATATGTGAGAAAACACCTTCACAGTCTTGCGGTAGTGAGGAAACACAGAAAACCACAGGGAAAGGTTAAAAAACACATAATTATCACAATCACAGTGAATCAGAGGACCCGCAGTCGTTTGCTTGCCTAAAATGTTGTGCAGCAGGGATGTAGTCTGCCCTCAGGATAACAAAACACTGCAGCAGTATCATCATATTTGCTCCTCTGACAGATGGTGGAATGATATTCAGTGAGTCAGCCTCAAGCAAGCCTTAAACAGTAAATCACAAAACACCCAGAAAACAAAAAAACTATGTTTAAGAATTCCATCTGCAAAAGTCTCCCACTGCAAAAAGAAACTCTTCTCTGAGCCAGAAGAGGAAACAAACCATCCAACCTTCCCATGCTAACCTGTCCTTTGTTGTCTCTATATGTGACAATTACCTTCCTCCAGTTGTCCAGCAAATACATCGCCTCCATGGTGAAGAGCTGCTCCGGGCTACTGACACAATCCTATCAGCATGAACTTGATTGAGCAGGACACCTCTTAAGACCGTGCACTGAATTCAACACAGTTTGATCAGTGCAGCTTCTCCCCATGAAACACAGATTGTTTCTTTGTCTGATGATCTGAGGCTTTTGTCTCAAGCTACCGGTGCTGGATCCTCCACAAACTCCCATTCAGGAGGTGGACCTGTTGCTGCTTGCTCAACTAAACTCAGACCTACATTCCTGACTGGCAGCACCACAGTCCCAGATAACAGAGGTGTGTGTGTGTGTGTGTGTGTGTGTGTGTGCATGTGTGTGTGTGCATGATGAAGGCTACTTTTGGGAACATATCGCAGGCTAATGACCTGTTAGTTGGGGGATAAGGATCGGCGGATTTACACACCCACAGACATACAGCTTGGAACTTTATATATTTGTAGAAAGTGATCAAATATAACAAAGTCCCACTACAGTAGCTTATCCCCCCACCAAAAAAAACCCTCTTCTTAGTTCCTCAGGCTTGTCATAAAAAAATCTCCTCCTGGTCTTAAAGTGGTTTAAACTTAACTCTGCTCCATTCTTTCTAATTTTGTGACATGGTTCTCTGAATATGCTGATATAACCCCTCCCCTCCTTCCTGTCGTCACTCAACCAGGATAGGTTTCTTAGGTTTGTGACATCACAGACCCTGGCTGTTTGAAACAGTTTTTATTAGACTGGCATTTGTTTTCTGTTTTTGATATGTGGAGATACTGACTGTTTATCTTGTTTAATATATGTCTTATATAATTTAAGGGGCGCAAAGGTGACTTGATTTTCACACAGTAGTGCAATTATATAAATGATAATTGCTGGGTATATAAATGCGTATTTGGCAAGGATGGATATGTACACTGGATGCTATATATATATATATATATATATGTGGCATCACAAGAGGGCGTGTGGTAGAGGGGCATTATGTTCCTCTCCGGGAGTGGCTACCACGTCACAAGATGGCTGCCGGGAAAACTACATCTCCCAGAATGCACTACTCGGACAGGTGCAAATGCCTCAGCCCTCTGATTAAAGCTGGAGCTCAGGTGTGGGAGAGGATTCTTCGTTTTGAAAGCACTTTTGCCTGCTCTGTCCTGTTGTGACGCACCTACACCCTGCTTATTGGTAAAACCTCTCATGATACCACAATATATATATAAATACATACATACTGTGTACAAAGTTCTGACTTGTCCAACTGGGGATAGGTTTAATTTAGTCTAGGTTAGATTAATGTGTAAATTAAAGGGTTACACAAGATGTGGTTAAGGTCAAATTCAAGGAAATAAATATATGTAATTTCTCAAAAAATTACCTACAATAACATGTTTGTCTGATTACTTGTACTTGTGTCATTGTCAGGGCCGATTTCAGAATTAGGAAATTTTGGGACTGTCCTCACTTTGTGACCCATCTTCAGTGTTTTTTAAAAACCAGGACTTGGGCAATAAAATGTATTATTTCAGCGATGGGTTTCACAAAGATAGAAATACAGGTGTGTGTGTGTGTGTGTGTGTGTGTGTGTGTGTGTGTGTGTGTGTGTGTGTGTGTGTGTGTGTGTGTGTGTGTGTGTGGTGATCAAAAGAGAGAAGTAGAAGAAAGAGTAGAGGAGGAGAGAGTGATGAGTGAAATGATTGATACAAAATGAAAGGATAGAAATGAAGTGATACAGTGGTGAACATGTAGAAGCAGGAAGGGGGAGCTCTGTATTGTACACTGCGCTGAAGTACCATGATACATGACTGAACAGGCGTGACTGTAATGCATACAGTAGGTTTTATGTTCCAATATAAAGAGGTCATACTTCATTGAGCCCTCACCCGTATGTGATATTGACATCTGACGCTTGGCTTCCATATTTTCCCGCTCTGGACAAACAACTCAGGCTTTGGTGCTAAAGTGCCATGCTAGCTGTACATGCAGTGCTAAAGGAAATTACAAAGGAAATACACAACCAGATGAAAAAATACCAGGTTCACCAGCTGCCTCTGCCTCCATGCTCTAAACTTATTCTAACTTTTGATGTCAGACATGATCTGTATTTGCATCTACGTGACTTGATTGGCTATCGTCGCTGCCTGAATATTTGTAATAACGTGATGGGATTTGCTGGTGTCTGCACCGTAGCTTGATGATCACACATCTGAGTCTAACATGTGAAATTCCTCAAGGCTCCATTTTAGAGCACAGTGTAAAACTGTGAATGGTTTAGGGCCAAAACATATTTCTGATCTCCTGCTACGTTATGAACCATCCAGACCCTTAGGTCGTCTGGAACAGGTCTGCTTTCTGTCCCCAGAGTCAAAACTAAAAATGGAGAAGCAGCGTTAAGTCTCTATGCTTTGTATTTGTGGAACAAGCTCCCAGAGAACTGCAGGTCCACTGCAACCCTTTGCTCTTTTAAATCAATGCTGAAAATTTCCTTTGCCACAGACTTTTATTAAATTAAATAATTACTTATATCTATAATTCACTGTTACTATCAATTTATTATTTATTTTATTCAACTCATTTTTAACTTAATTTCTTTTAAATTGTTTCTTTTTTTTGTATTGTCTTGTCGCTTTTACACTTTACCAAGAGGCCTTTGATATTTTATGTAAAGCACCTTGAATTGCCTTGTTGTTGAAATGTGCTATACAAATAAACTTGCCTTGCCTCTCAACTTCTACCCCACATCACAAGCACAGTGAAGCAATGGGGCCACAAAGCAATTCAGCAAAGCATTGATGTCACACCATGCAAAGTGAATGAGCAGAGTTTAGAAGCTCCTCAGACCGTTTGAAGTTGTATTCTTCCCGATCCAGCAGGAGGCGTTCACTATCAGTTTAACCTATTGCATGCGCTCTTGACCTATCTGCAGAATTTAATGCCCAATTCGTGCTTAGACGTGTATCCTACGCAGAGCCCTACGGCGTACCCTGCAAATCACCCAAAATGTTACTATGCATCGTGATGACGCAGACCACAAGAGTTGTGATTGGTCCGCTTGGTAGCATCACATCTCTGACAATCTCGCCTTCATTTTTTAATTGTGTTGAAGGAAAAAAAAAACATGGATGGCATCTTTCTTTTTTTTGTTGCAGTTCTTTAAGAGAAAGTAATTGCTCTTCAACATCTATCATCTCCAACACGATCCGCTTAGTAACACTCGCTATTGTTCTGAAGAAAACAGAAATGCCAGAGAATTTGTAAATAAGTGGACCAGAAACCGGAAGACACTCAACACCAGTATAGAAACTCCACTAAAATAAAAATTCACTGATCATCCCACTCACCACTATGGCGATGGAAGGATGAATCAAGTGTTTGAGTCCACAAAACACTTTTGAAGTCTCAGGGGTAAACAGCGTTGCAAGTAAATGGGACCACTTCTTCAGAAGTAAAAAAACAACCGAAAACAAACACAATGGGCCTCCATACTGCTCGTGTGGTGTCATCCAAGTGTCAGCAGCTCTGACATTCAAATCTGAGTCGAAACTGCATCATTTACACAATGGTTTTATCCTAAAAATCTGCTACCGGAAGTGGCGATGGTAGTGGATGTAACGATGCTCCCTGCTATGTATCTGTCTCAAAGAGACATAGAGTAAAAGCTGTTTTTCAGCAAGAATTCCTATTTTGATTTTGAGTCCAACTGCTTGTTCTCACCATATTGACGTCCAGTTGTGTCAGATTGTGGAGGGACATCAGCAGCTTCTCTTTCTCTCACATCCACCAACTCTCACTGACACACAAAAAACACTCAATCTCTCCATTTCTCTCTCTCTCTCTCTTATTCTCTCTATCCCTCCCTCCCTCCCTCCTCTCATGCCAGGGGCAGAAAGGCTGGCATTGTTTTCTGTTGCACAGGCATGGACCTCTTCTCTCACATGAGGGAATCTTTTTTTTGATGGGGTTATGAAAGCGAGAGAGGCTCATAATTTAGTTGGAATTTGAAATGCAGATGCGAGGGAAGCTGCAGTGTGCCAAGTAGAATACAAATGTGAGCTGGAATGAATAACATAGATGATAGAGGGAGAAAAAGAAGGTGGAATGGAATGCAGCTACAGAGACGACTGATTTTATTCAGTAAAATTTAAAAATATTTTATCTTCGAATATCCTCACTGACTTGCCTGTAGTTGTTTTTTATGCATTTAAATGTAGTTTTGATTGTTGTTTATTTTGTTTCTTAAAATATCTCTCTGTTACTTTTTCATGTTACACTGAGCATTAATATTCCAACAGCATATTATGTCTCTGAACTATAGTTTTATAGGCTTGTTTATATCTGTATTTTTTAAATTGAAATTCAATTTACTCTTGATGAAAAAACGTTGTGACCCAGATGACCACTGAAGACACTGGACTGGAGAATTAGCAGCACCATCTGTTTTTCTTAATGAACCAACTCCTAATAGTCACATAACAGTTGTGGATGGAAATATGCATACATTTGCATTTTTCTTTACCAATTTTAGATAAAATATGCATAATGTTTGGATGAAAACCAATCTAATTGCAATAAAGCCATGTAATAGTTGGAATCAAACCAGATCATATGACTTATTTAAGGGTATCAAACAGGGACAGAAACTTGCAGTGCAGTCAAAGTCTGTGTTTTTCATGCTGCACAGCTTCTCCTCCAGCTGTAGTCACTACTTCAGCATAAATAAACCGGCTCACAGAGAATGTGGAGATAATCAGGAATGTGAAGACAGAGAAAAGGATGAAACATTTCATAAGCACCTGACGGGTGCATGAATCCGCCTCTTCTTTTATATCAGCTGTCTGGATTCATGGTCACTGTACAGAGACAGTATCACTCACAATTGTTTAACCTCAACTATTCTTAATCTATGTCGTTTCTCCAGTGATCAGACAAAATGTGACTTTGACTCACACACTTTTGAATAAAGTAACAATTCAGATTTTATATAAGTGTGAAATCATGTATCTATTCATCATGCTCATGATTTTCCGCCACTAGTCTGTGGCTTTTGTTTGATAATTTAGTACAGCATTAGCTCAGAGGGATAACTTGGCTCGTTCACTGTATTACGTGGATGTTCCTGTCCACCTGAATGTTCCACCAAACATAGTTCAAAAATCTGTCAGTTGAATAAGTCATGGTTTCTTCGTCTATTTAAAAAAAAAGGAAAAAATTTTAATATTTACATTGAACATGCCGCTAGATATGAAATGTTTAATCTTAACTACTTGGAGTACACAGAGTGATTTACGAGATGTGTTGGGGACAATCATGCATACACACACACACACACACACACACACACAAACACACGTACACGCACACGCACACACCTCCAATCACTACACTCAGGCCAACATCTTTCTTAACTTTTGTAGCCACTCAACTCCCTTGAACAGATGATCTATCACATTGTTAAATGATACTGTTCTCAGATTGGCTTGAGAACAGACACAGAAATACCCGAGGGATGTCAAAATCCTTTCTGCTCTTTATCCTTTAAAAGATCTTTTCCACATCAGTGAACTCTGTAGCTTTCAATATGAATAAACTCAATGTGGACATGTGAGTTCTTAGCCTCATCTGTCAGTCATCCTTTCAGCTCAGTAACACACATACAATGTAAAAGACAAAAAAAGGTTGTTTTCTAAACTAAGAGGCCCTTTCAGCAGATATTTTGACTTTTATAGGAAAACCACATAAACCACGTGTAACATTAATAACATTAATGATTCCATCACAGTAGCCATGACAGTGTGACAGCGTGACCAAAAATGATTTCTGGATGACATCATCAGTGATCAGCATGTCCATGGGGGGGGGGTAGGAAACAAAGCACAAAGACTGAGGGCATGTAAAGCTGTATCTGTGCTTTCAATCTGCAATAATCATAATTTTGTGAGAAATGTTCATTATTTCAAGAAGGAAACAGCAGGTTGGTTAGACCTGATTTAACCAAGGGTCCAGTTTCCACCACACAGCTCTGCTCTTGTCTCCTGAGCTCTGATAACGAAGCCTGCCATATAGTCCTCCTCCTGCAGGGACATCCATCTTTGTATCCCTCTATATTTCCCTCTTCTTCGTAATTGTTTTTTTCTCATCGTTTTCATTTTCATTCTCCAAAATCTGGTCCAAATAATGCCTCATGCTACAATTCAGGTGAACACACTGTATGAAAATTGCACAAAGTCGCTCAGAGACAGGTGTCCGGTTTCTCCAGCAGCCGTCACAGACTAAGAGATGAATTCTTGCCATTTCAGGCAGTCTTGTATGTGTATGCTGAAGTGTAATGTCGTTTTTTTTCTTGCTGGATGTGGCCAAAGTCAAATGACACATTCCATTTTTAGAGAGCCACCACAGAAATGCAGTAAACTTGTGCCGAGTGGAGAAGGGTGGATCCACTGCAGGTTCCTTTTCAGACAGGCCTGCCAATGTGCTGTTTATACATCTGAAGCTCAAGAGGCAAATGGACAAAATGTTCCTCAACATAGAGAGGTGTAAAATACCCTGAGATAAAAGCCTCTTTCAGCTGGATGACTCAGGTCAGTGGCTCAGCAGCTCAGTGGTGTTTTGCTATGAGGTCATTCATGTGGATATACAATTGTAACTTCAATGACAAGATAAAACATCGAAAAACCAAGCACATAAATTATACAAGTCTTCTCTCATGGAATGCACAGTCCGACACCGAGCTCAAAGTGGATTTATGGCTCACACACAACACACTTTATATGGGACCACAGTCTGACAACACAGAGGAGACAGCCTGTATCTGATCTCATACACCCACAGACCCTATTGGTTCAGTCCACCTAAAACCTCTTCCATCCACTGAATTTATTAATTTACAAATTACACAAGTTCTGTTTGAGAAAATAAGGCAGGAGCCAAAAAAGGTTTCTGCTACAACTGGACACATGTGGATTTGACACTGGAAACACATGCAGGTCAGACACATGTATGCATGAACAAATGGCACAAACCAGAGCATTCACAACCTACGTTGGTTTGTGATGGCCACCTCAAGATCAGCCTTTAAAAAACACAAAACTCAACGTGCTACAGCACATGCTACAATTAGCTTGTATAGTAAGCTAACAAATGGGGAAATTACAATTCAATTTCAATGACATTTAATCTGTGCATCAAACAGTGCACCAAACAAATATAAATGTCATATTTCCATCATTATTTCCATATATTTTTGTTCATTTGAGCTTATACCAGCATTCTTATATTGTTATATTCTTGGTCACCTCATTCAACACTGTTCTTCTGCAAATGTTTAGTGGCAGTAGACTGCAAAAATTTGCACCAACTGTTTAAGTGTTTCTTTTATCAAACTACACAAAGCACACAAATAAACTAATGATGACCTACAGGAACTTAAAATACATTTTCTTTTTGAAGAATTGAATGTTCTGGAAGTCAGTGGAAACCCTGGAGCTGTTACTTTTTAGTGTGAGACACAGTACGAACATGACAAACCACGTCCTTTAACTTGTTCCCATTTTCCCATTATTTATTGCACAGTAAATATCAGTGGCATTCAAACTTAAACATATCATGTAGAAACTTCATTACGCTCAGCATGAATAGCTCTGGTTAGTGGCGTCCTCAGTTGTGGTGTCTCAGCTTCAAGAAAGCTACAAAAACAACAGCAGCAACTTTCTCCATTTTGTGCTCTGGCAGCTCGTTGATACAAAGAATGTGTCTGACAGACAAAATTGTGACTGAAGAATCGAACTGAACTGAGGAATAGGAGATCAACAGTCAAGTTAGAAATCATTTTACCCTGACCAAAATGAATAGTCATCTATTTTATACAAATATTATGTGTGTGTGCATGTGTTTCTTTAAAATAACTGTATTCATGTAGAGCTTTTCTGGAGTTAATGACCACTCAAATTTCTATACATATAGTTTTGCTATTCACCCATTCACACACACACACACACACACACACACACACACACACACACACACATTAACACAGTGCATCAATGTGCTGCTGCACAGCACAGCCACCATAAGAAATCTGGGGTCTGGTATCTTGCCTAAGGACACTTTGGCAAGCAGAATGGGAGGAGACTGGGATCAAACCGCCAACCTTCTGGTAAGTGGACGGCCCACTCTACCTCTGAGTCCAAACTCCTATTCTATTATTATAAGACTGACACTCTTCAGTTTTAATAATCATGTTATTCATGTCGCACTAAAAGGAGAGTACAATGAATCAAGTTTGTTTTCAAGGCCAAACTGACAAATTGTTCTAGAGAAGAAAAACACTATTATATTTGCATATTTCCAATGATGTAGATTACAATGTGGGATTATCTCCCACTAACCCTTTGTCTTTAAACAGATACATTCTTAAACAGGGACAGAAACAGAGTGTGTCTGCAACAGGAGGAAGTGTGAGACAGATTGAGGAAGAAGATGACATACAGAGACGCTTCGTCCAGCACTGTCACTAAGTGTCACTATATGTAGACTTCCTGTACAGCGAGCTGCTCCAGGGACCATTTCCTGTTAGTGACACAGGCCAAGGTCAGAGTTGGCCTTTGTTGCAGGACCGAGCTGGTCTCAACGGTGAACACCACAGATGTTTGCTCACATCTGCTCAGACATCTGACTTTAACTGTACTGTAACAGAAAAAATAGAGATAAATGTAGAGAGACATATTTTTACTATGTCTCTTAAAACACTTGCAAGGAAATATGAAGCAACAGTCAGCTGTCGTTCAGCTTAACATGAGCCTTGTACTTTAATCTGCACTTTTTGTATTAATTCAAAGTACAATGTAATGTTTTGATTCATCAGCCTTAAAAGTGTTGTAGATGTATTCTATCACACAGCCGGACTTGCTCTTTATTGCTGTTTGCAGGTTTAATTTGGATGTTTCTCAATAATGGTGTTTCCTGCGACAGCAGGTATGTAGGCAACTATTTTAGCTAAAGGCTCTGATAAACACACTGTACACATTCCAAGCAACTCCATGAACAAAGTTAGCGACCAGCCAACTATTTCCAAATAGCACAATATTTCAGTGTGATATCCATCAAGTGGTTCATCAACTCCAAATCAATGCTATGCTGTGCGTCCACTCAATGTGTAATTAGCCACATCTTAGCTAACACGTTAACATGACAAACTTTATGAGGTCACAAATGTCAAACTTTTTTTGTTCTGACCCAAAGTGACCTAAAACAAAAATCGAGTACATTATGCATCTATAATATCTTAATATTGACTAAACATCTAGAATATACGTATATAACTGAAAAAATAGATATATACATCAACATATCACTACAGCTTTAAATAGATTCCTATTTGAAATGCTTTAAATGCCAGGCCCAGGCCCAGAGGAGGGTGTTGGCCTGTGCAGATCTTATCCCTCTACCTGCCTTGGACCACTCCCAGAGTCTGTCCACTGAGGAGTGACATTCTCACACGATTTAAGGTTTTTGTAAATGTTTTGGTTTAGGTTACTCTCCCCCCCCCCCCCCCCCCCTTTTAAAAGAGAGGGAGGTAGAGCCCACCACTCCCAACCCAATATAGTATTTTTCCAAAGATAAGACTAAGCCTAGGAACTACACATTAAAATGCAAATCTATGCACAGTGAGATACCAGCATGTCCCTCGTAGCCCGACAGCATGAGTAAACACAGATTCATGATTTTGGCATCAAATTCAGAGCATTGGAGAGGCGCCATTATCAACAGGCAGCTAAACACACCAGCTGCCCCATCTCTGCGTCTCGCACACACACACAAAGTGGTAGGAACACACAAAAAGTGTGCACACACATAGACAAACACTGGACTGGCAAGAAATGAGAGGCTTCCCAGGACAGAATGGGAGAAAATATGTGAGTTAAGTGGATGAAAATAGATCTCACCTTCTTTAATGACTACTGCTGAGATGCCCTCGAACTATTCAACTATATCTCACAGTGACGATCTGTGGCTGAATAAACGCTCAGGTGACTTTCCACAGATGAATACAGGTTACGATACGAGTAAACACAGCGTACATCTGGACATAACAACCTGACTGTTGATCTGTTGTAGTTTGTGTTTTCCAGCAAAGCTCTGAAATTATTAGGAGCAGGGAAACTGCAGCTCTGCAGTTCTGAGGATCTGAGGACTTGCCATTATCAGATTATTGTCTCCAGTGACAGTAGAAATTATAGCTCAACGCCTCCATAAAGGAAATGTTGTCACCATCCAAACCACTGTCATCGAGCACAGCAAAACAGCAACTGTACTGAGACCCTGAGGCACAGATGACTCAGGGTTTCTCTGAGTGCCTCATTACTCAAGACTAGAAGTGGAAACAGTTATTAAATATTATTTATTTAACTTCATGAAAAGAAGTCCCTCCCCTCCACCCACAGATACACACAGGCAATATTTCCATTTGCTGTGTTGCCGATAGTAAGTTATGAAAGGTTTCTTTACTGGAACTCCATCTGTTGTGAATCACACTCACTTCTGTAATGAAAACAAAAATAATGTCCTCTACCAACTGTTCCTTTAATTCCACTGTTTCCAAACAAATCAATCTACTGAGACCAAACTACCGTCCAAGAGCAACAGCAGCTGTGAGTGTACTGTTGCACCAACAAATGCCCAGAGCCAAGGACTAATAATATGGTGATAAGAATGACGCTGATGAGAAACACGACCAGATTCAAAACATGGTTAGTCACAGCAGGCAAATATTATCAGTGATGATATGAGTGAGTTGCATGAATAGTTTGTCAGCATCCCAAAAAAAGCTGGTGATAAACAAACAGACAGGGAACTCTGAAAAACTCACTGAAAACTCTTTTCTTTGTCCAGTTTAATTCATAATCCACAGATTTTATTACCGAATCTGATGCTGACATTCAAAGAAGCTTTTCCTCTAATGGTCCGAAGGTATTTCATCCAGAAAATCAGATTATAAGAACTCAAAGCTGCACAAATCAAATGTTTTTATAATTTAATATGAACGTTGAATAAAATAACTGTATGTAATGTGAAGGTGAATCTTACAACTCAGTTTCCCCCTCAGCTCTAGCAGCTCTTTTGGTTTGATCGTTTTGGCTTTAACACCGACAACTTTACTGTTTTGCTTCATCTTGGTAATTTTCACTAACGTCATTTTCAGCCCCAGCACCAAACAGCTGGTGAGTCAGCGAGCTGCTTTGACTCAGGAGGTGCAGAGGGTCATCAAGGAACCAAAAGGTCAGTGGTTTGATTCCCAATGCTTCCAGTCTGAAGTGCCCTTGGACAAGATGTTTGAAATGTGTGTAAAAATGAATAGCTCTGCGTATAGACCAGTTGTATGAATGTGAATAGGTGAATGTGACTGGTACTGTAAATTACTTTGAGTGGTTGACATCCTAGAAAAAGCTCTGTAAAAATATAGTCCATTAATCATTCACAACAGTGAAGCACAAAACAATGCTAAGCTGGACACAAACTTGAGTCTAACTAAATGCTTATATTTTTCTTCATGTCTATTGGACATATTACTTCTCATAGTGGACAGAACACAGATCAATGCAGCTTTAAAGTCTCAAGAGGTGATTCATTTTCTGATCAGCGTTCTGTTCAGATCAGAGTTCAAATCATCCCAACAGCCCCACTGCTGTTCATGTTCATGTTTTCTATACTTTGAGAGAAATATAGAAACATTATCTTCCCAGTGACGAATCACCACAGACTCTCTGGTGCTTGTTGTTTTGCCTCACAGCCTTCACAAAGTAATGAAGATGAAACACTTGGAATAAAGTGGTAAATGCACGTGTGAACGCCAGGTGTCACATCCACAATAGCTCTTGAGCAGGGGGACTGAACAGGGAAAGTGTGGGGTGGGGGATTCCATTGCTCAGTGGTTCCGTTGACTTTTGGCTCAGTGTTTCCCAAAGGCGTGGAGCTGGACAGGCATTCCAGCCTTGTGGTACAAAGAGACTCTTTCAACAGCAGTAATCCTCCTGAGGAGGAGCGGGAACGCTACTGGCCGGCTGCTGCGTCCAGGACTGAAGGACCCACACCACGACCACAACACGCCGGAGAGGAGGAACATGTGTTTGTAGGCATGAGGAATAGACCAGTACATATGGGGCCAGTACTTACTCACTACCAGTTTTGGGTCATTTTGCAATCCATTCAGGTGGGAAAGAATGTGTTTTATACAGCCAAGATTTCAATCCAGCCTCAAATAGAATTATAGTAGAAACAATACATTTTTTATTTTTTATTATTTTCATGAAATAAAATATTTGTTGAGAACTGGTACAAAGAACTTTTTTAATGTTTTTAATTTATGTCTATTGTCTCAAAAAAACATAATGTGTAACTTTTCTCTCCTGAAGATGCAGCATTAAAGGGAAAGTTCACCGAAAAATGAAAATTCACTAATTATCTATTCACCACAATGCCGTTGGACCATCACAAAAAAACAACACTTCTGGAGTCTCAGGGGTAAACAGTGTTGCAGCCAAATCCAATACAATTGAAGTAAATGGGGGACCCCTTCTTCAGATGTAAGAAAAAAAACACTGAAAGAAAACATAAAATACCTCCATACTGCTAGTGCGGCGTCATCCAAGTGGTGGGTAGATAATGAATGAATATTCATTTTTCTGTGAACTATCCCTTTAACTTTAATGTGACACACACACACACACACACTTCACTCACCCTCCCCTCTCTCTTCTCTGCAGTTTGATGCTTCCAGTTCATTCAAAGTTAAGCTTCAAAAATTCATCCTGTGTCCATATTTTCATACGTCCAAATCCTTCTTAGCACAGTCGCATGTTAGGAGTGAACATTGTTGGTGTTGAACTATAAGAGAAGGGAGTGACGGGGAGTAGGAGGCAGTGGTGGGTGGGGAGGGAAGGGAAATGGAGAGAGGCTGGAGGCAGCGTGGGATATCCCTTTGAGTCATGGAAACTGATCCAAGGAGCAGACATGCTCACAGACAGCCAATGAGCCCTCTGTTACCTCCATGTGTTGTCCCGTCATTCAGCCTCATTACACTGAGGACAACCAGCAGAAACACTGGAAACACTTACTGTGCTTCCTTCTCTGGAAAACATGCATAATATCACTAGTGGTGTCACACACTGTCTGTACACTTTCTCTCATGTAAGATCTTTTGTAAAGCACTCGCTCATGCACATTGCACAGTACTATCTTTATATTTCATTCCACATATAAAAGACTTGTGGCTGCCAGGTGAGGAGGAAAGGAGCGAGGCGAGGTCAAATCCTCATCTCCATGTGGGACAGTAGTTGTTGGCCCTTCTCAGCATTCCTCAGCTCCACAGAGGAGTTCTTCTCCTCATGGAGGTGGAGGGTTACGCAGTTATACTGGATGTCTGCACACATCTGTAGATGATTGTCGGGGATGGATCAGATATGCAAAAAAAAAAAAAAAAAACTTTCCCCGGTGCATTGAAGGAGAGAGAACAATATTGATGAGAATGTGTGGTCAGATGCAGCGCTTCTATTTGTAACCGGCGCAGCTTTTGGAGAAAGGGAGAGAAACGGATGAGTGAGACGGAGAAAGGGAGAGAAACGGATGAGTGAGACGGAGAAAGGGAGAGAAACGGATGAGTGAGACGGAGAAAGGGAGAGAAACAGACGAAAAAAGTGGGGGAGTGGGATATAAGAGGGGAAGAAAGTGATTCTAAAACTGTTCAATTGTTAAGATGTGTTGAGATTTATTATCTGTAAAATGGGTTGAGACTTTTGAGTCAAGATGTGAAACAGAAAAAGGGAAATTCAAGCTTTTGCTCCCTTTATTTTATTTTTCTGAAGTTAAGCCCTTTATTTGAACATTTCAACAATTTTCACATTTCTTATTTTGAAATGCAGCCCTACTTTTATTTAGTTAATGAGAACATATAAGTTCAGTTCTATGTTACGTGACAATAAATATTGTCAAAGTTTTTGAATCGTACTGAATTCATTTGATTTGACAGTCAGGTATTTAGTACATGTAGATGTTGATACAACTACTAGGCTACTTAAATATATATCACACTAAATAGTTAGACATTATGATCTTCTTGACCTTTGCTTCAAGAAATCTTCTCTAACTGGACCTCTTTAAATTTTAGTTGAATACCCCTGACATAGAGGTATGTATAGTTTTGGACTACATAACTATACTTTTATTTCTTTTTATGCATTTGGATTGAATAAGACCATGTCTGAATCATTTCATTGACATGTAAGGTGGTACAACCTTATTTTCTAATGAAATCTTGGTTAATGCCGAATAAATAAATAAAGTAATTAAAGCTATTTCAAATAAAATATTGGTTTGTATTGTAATGCCACCTGCTGTTAAAGAGATTTAGGTCCCTCAGTTCTGAGTGACATAGTGTCACTATGCTGAGAGACAAATGTTGTGTTCTGGTCAGGGGTTGATCCAGAGATGTGTGCCAAGTGTTTTGGTTACAGTGCATCAGTGCATTTTGGATGTGACATTAACTGTGAAGCTGAGTTGTAAAGAGAACTGCATGAAGATTTCTGCAAAAGTGAGCCTTGAATAGAGAAATGGAAAACTTAAAAGATGTGATGACACATGTTCGCTCCATTTTCATCTGATGAATATCTTTCTTTAAAAGTCTTACTTATACGGGATGTTTTGCAGTAAATATCAGATTTCCAGACGTATTTTTTAAATTGTTCATCTCAGCATGTCCTGCTACATTAATTGTATGTGCAGTAATATCATAATTTATAATATAATTATTTATTACACATTTTCATATTCACAGTAATATGTTGTCAACACCATATGTTGTCAACACCATAATTGCCCAACACAGTTTCAAGCTGTGTGTGTGCGTGTGTGTATGTGTGTGTGTGTGTGTGTGTGTGTGTGTGTGTGTGTGTGTGTGTGTGTGTGTGTGTGTGTGTGTGTGTGTGTGTTGGCCTGGTGAAGATGAGAAGCAGCAGCTTAATCACCATCTCATCCCTTACCAGACTACTGTCCCTGCCAAATCCTTAGTTACCATGGCAACCCCTCCTGGGGCAAAACACTGGGATGTGTATTTTTTGTGTATGTATATATATGACTGCAGAACCTTCCTCACAGAAGGTTAGATGCTGCAACTAACTGTAGCCTATATGAAGTTATTTGCAGCACCAAACCAGGTGAGGTGAGGTGAGGTGAGGTGAGGTGAGGTGAGGTGAGGTGAGCGGCCTGATAATGGTTCTGTCTTTGTTTGGGGCTGAATCTCTGGCCTTAAGGCATTCTGCAGATCAAAAACAAACAATATGAAGGGAGGAAATGACAGAGGAGGAAAGAACATTGGGGGGAAATATCTACAGAGGTCATATCCCAGTCTGCAGATGATATGCATTCTGATTGGCTGCCTGTGTGTGTGTGTGTGTGTGTGTGTGTGTGTGTGCTGCAGCTAGAGGCAGCAGACTGCATGGCTGTTTGTGTGAGGAGCAGAGTGCAGTGAGGAGTATGTGAGGATATGAGTCAAATCAAGTCAATCACAACATGACCTCTGAACCTTTAAGGATAAAGCCAACACTTGACTTATTATTACATTCGCTGAGGAGCTTGTTTGTTTGTAAGAAAGAGTACCCCAAAACAACTGAACTGGTTACCAGGAAACTTAATTGGTGGAAGGATGTGGAGGAACATTTTAGGGGACTGACATATATGAGTGTGTAGTTTGGTGCAGATCCAAATAAGGATCTATATCTAGTGAATTTAAATGTGGTGTGTGGAAAAAGCTGTTAAATTACATTTTAGTGACATCAGCATCTATTTGGAGTCATGTTTGTTGAATGTAAGTCCAACATTCACTCTCCTGTGGCTCTGCTCTTCATCAACTCTTTGGAAACATGTGTGGCTCTTCAGCTGCTAAATGCTCCACTACATTCACTGGTTGTTAACTTTGTGTGCCTGCTGTTTGGTGCTTGCCAGCCAGTGTACAAAGAGTTTGTGTTTCCTGAAGCCAGCGCCCTGTTGCTGCTGTGAACGACACTAATGAGAATGGTGACACCAAACAAGAACAGTAAAGCTGTGGCCTGTAAAACCAAAAACCAGTGAGCTGAAAGGTGCTAAAATGCTCCACAGAGCTGAGGGAGTCAGTGAGTTATTCACTATGAGCCATATCTTACATATCACAGGTACAACTGAACCACTGCTGATTAGAGCTGGACGATATGGCCAAGAACTATATCAAGATTAAAATGTATTTCAATGAAGTAAAGTATCAATAATTATAGTGATAAATGTCACATTCTGATTTCTCTTCAGTTTAAAGACTGTTTTTGCACTTGAGTGATGCAGAGAATGACAAACACTTGATAAACAGCAAACAAATCTGAGGTTGATCTATGATGTGTTATATTACACAATATATACAAATTATATCGATATGTATTCATTGACCGATGCTGATATACACTGAGTAATGCAGTCCTAAAGTGATCTCCCATGAAACTGTGACCAAGCTGAAAGTTTGATATAAAATCTGTCAGACTGTTTGTGTTTCTTGCTCCATCACGTTTCTTTTCAGATATGTTAGTGAGTTTCCACTCAGAGATAATAAATGTGTTATTTCATCCAGCAATGATGACCACATCTTCAACTAAACATTTCGGTCTGTCAAATGTTTTCAAAGGGCAAAATTAATTCTACAAGTGTGTGGCCCTATAACATGTTTAACATTTCATCAGGATTATGAACTTTAATTATATTTCATCCCAATAAAACCAATCAGCTTAACTTACATTAATGGGAGTCATCAGAAGGTTGGTTAGAACACTGCATTCAGATTTCTTTTGGCATTTTTATAGTATCATTATTTTACAATCTGAAATTTAATTAGTAAAGACTTTTTTGTTTCCTTCTTTACAGCACCTCCATCACTTCAGTGTGTATTTTAAATAAAGTTTGAAGGATCCCCTTCTGTGCAGTCGTTCTGCAGCTCAGTGCAAATATGAACCTTTCATTAAGCCTCCCCACACTCAATTAGTGGCATGTAAAATAAATGAGCACAACCACATCTGTAGTACCCATCCTCTCCAGTTAACACACAGAGGTCAATTACCACTCAAACTGTTTCACACCACTGACAAATAATCTGATGTTTTATGAAGCAAATTGGCTGCATGTAATGATGCTCTGTCTCCTGCTCCACTTTTACAACCGATAACTGCCAGCATCTGCTCATTTTTCCTCTGACATCGTGAGCGTATTGCAGTCCTCTGCTGGTGAATATCCAACAAGGCTGGCTCTCTCCAGGGAAAACAAAATCAAAACATTTCCCTCAAGGTCACCAGTATTGCTACCAGCAGGAGTGGAGCACCCAGAACGCAGAGGAGGCATTCAGACCCCAACACAGTCCGAGAGTGGGACCGGAGAGATGTTGGGTGAGGGGTTGATGGGGTGAGGTTGATGGGGGGAGTAGATAGAGTGCCTCTGTGCTCTGGCCTGATTGTGCCCTGAACAGAATGAGTTCACGTAACAAAGGAATTATTATCATTGGCTGGAGAGTTGCTGCAGTCTGGGAACTCTGTGCAGGCGTTTTCTCTGCCAGGCGCCCGAAAAATGTGGCCCGGCTCTGCTTTGGTGCTCTCTCTCTCTCTCTCTCTCTCTCTCTCTCTCTCTCTCTCTCTCTCTCTCTCTCTACCCATAAAGCAGCCTGTGTTTCGGGGGGTGGGAGGACCGACTAACTAACGTGGCATTGAGAGAGCACTGCCTCTCACAGCACCACGATTTGCTGTTCTCCTCACATTTATGACTTATTTTCCTCCCAGTAGAGAAACACTCTCAAAAACTATATTTACTCAAGATCTGCTTTGCTTTATAAATGCAACAACTGTAAACATGATTGTGTGACTCTTTTGACAATTTTTGTAAAATAAAGAAATAAGACATTATTCCCAATAGGTTGAAAAACTGAAAATAATAACACAATATCACAATATGATTAAGTATTTTTCAGTGGCATTATTCACAGTAATCTGTAGACAGTAGAATTGCACAAATAATGAAATGTACTTGGAGGTAGATGTATTATTACTTTACGAAGTTATTATGGTGAATTATGGTATATTTACACATCCAGCAGACACAGAGCAACATTAGCAACCCCGCTCTTTTTACCTCTGTTTTGGTCTCCACCCACCTCTGACAAACATTTCTGTATCCTTAGCTGTTAAATGTTCCACTGTGCATGCTAGTTGTTAATGTTTTAGCTGAACTGGCGCGCTGGTCGATGAGAGCAGTGAGAGTGACCTAAAACATTACAAGCTGTGGGGACCAAAACAAACAATGAGTTTAAAGGCAATAAGAGGCTCTGTAGCGCTGAGAGGAGCTGCTGAGGCAGGAGATCATTCTCAGTGGAATAGACACAACACACACTTTCATGTTACACAACTGTCTGAGACTCCTGCACCTGACAAGCTCAGCCTGGACTGTTGTGTCTGTGCTGCTGATAAACCTGAGACACAATGAACCTCAGAAGGAGAAAACAACACAGAGATCCCACAGGGAAAAACACAACCATCCATTATGAATCCCGCTTATCACAGGGGTCCGGAGCCAATCCCCACTGACATTAGCTGAGAGGTATACGCATGCAGGGCCAACATAGAGAGACAAACAACCAAACACACTCACAGTTTGCAATTAACCTAACCCCAATCTGCATGTGTAAGGAATGTGGGAGGAAGCTGGAGTGCACAAAGAAACCCACATAGACAACATACAAACTCCACACAGAGAGACCCAGGCTGGGAATCGAACTGGGAGCCTTCTTGCTGTGAGGAAACAGTGCTAACCACCACAGCACTGTACACATTTTCAGGAGCTTCTACACTGTGAGTGCATACAAAACGGAAATCATTATAATCACAGCGAGACACAAATTGCATTTGCAAATCATAATACAAAAGGCAAATCTGCTGCTTTTAAATCAAATTTCACTTTGTTAACTAGTAGAAATACACAAAGCATGAACTCACACATGCACAAACACAGCATTTTGAAAACTACCAGTCTGACAAAGGCCTTTTTTCACCCAAGTGTGAAACTTCAACTTTACCTGACTGAGTGGTGGGTGTGTGTGGTGGGAGGGCCCAGTAACACCACAGGAAGACACAAACACACCACTGCTGCTCATGAAGACGGGACGGCACTGCTCGTGTCACAGATCAAAAACACATGGAAAGACACAAAACTCTGACTGACATCCAAAGAAGTGGCTTCCTCTGTGTTCCCCCCTCCCCTCTCTCTTCTGTCACTCACTGTCTCCTCTTTACTCACACACTCTCTTTATGTCTCTCACGGTCATAACACACATTTGGCTAAAGCCATGTGGCCGACACTGCTGACACACACTGTCTGGCTGCTGCTGGTCCCCTCCCTCTCACTCCATCTCTCCACTCTCCAATTGGTGTCACACACTCTCTCTCTCTCTCTCTCTCTCTCTCTCTCTCTCTCTCTCTCTCTCTCTCTCTCTCTCTCTCTCTCTCTCCCCCTTTGGCATTACTCACTCATTCACGCACGCACACACACACACACACACACACACACACATACTGCTTGAACACATGGACCTCTCTCTCTCTCTCCCAGTTTTCCTGTCCGGTCAGCCTCGCCCCAACACGGTTACAGTGCACAAGGCTCTCATTCTTCTGGATAAAGAAATCCTGTGTTGCTCAAGTTAACCTTAAACCAGACTCGCTGAGCGCTGAGCATATACAGTGAGGGGAACAGACGTTTATTCTGTCAGGCCTAAGCAGCTTATTCTGAACGCCATTCTCTAACATGTACTGGACATTGTCTACAGAGGCCTTGTGCATGACTATGTTTTTAAAAAACTGACAAATCTACATCCAGAGATTGGTGGACACATTCAAACATGTGAATTAACACAGATAGATACATGAATCAAACAAACAACTGCAAAGAACATTAACACAATCCTGGACCCAGAGACAGTAGAGAGCTGATGAGGTGAGAGAGATGAGGGATAACATGAACGAAAGGTCAAACTCAAGTGTGAGTTTCAATAATAAAGTCGATTACTTAAAACTCAGGCACTTCTGAAATGTTGTTTTCTACAGGGATCAGAATAATACAGTGAACTATATTATTAGGAATCCACATGGAGTCTTCTCAGTGACTCTCTGGTTGTTGAGCACTCTGAAGACCACTTCTGATTATTCATATCCAAAAGCCTTTTATATGTATAATAACCCAAATTTCCAGGTTTAGTTCTCCGGGTAAGACAAAAGTAGCTGCATCTCTCATCTTCATTCAGCAGATAGAGATAGCTCAAGTATCATCATGTGACTTAAACTTGCAACCTCTGTCGAGGACTGACAGTCAACAAACTTCTAACTAAGCCACCTGAACTACTATAACCGAGGTCAACTTCATTAACTTCCACACACAGAAGTTCTATCTTTTACTTGTTGTACAAGGAAATCCATGTATTTTCAAATTGGTGATCAAATTGGGAGCTCTGTTTGTGGGCCCAGATCTTTAACAAAGTAAAATTCTCCTATGTAAACACAATTAAATACTAACACTACTTCTATTTCAGTTAAATAAACTATTAAAAATGAATCACCTTAAAAATGCACTGTCAAAAAGCTCAATTCTTTTGAGACGGGACTGTTTTAATTCCACAAAAGGTTTTGGAGAGACACTGTTTCCATCAGTCAGCGATAACACTCACTGCCGATCCTGTTTGATAAATTAAACACAATCTTCAGATCCAGGAGAGATGACTGGTCACTGCAGGATGTTGCATTTCTCTTTAATGTGGCCTTACGCATTCTTTCATTCTCACTGCAGCTTTAGTAGATTAAGTTGTGACTTGGCAAACTGACATCATGAAAATCTGTTCTAGTGTGTGTTCCTGATTGTTGTTGACAGAGAACATTTATAGATTTATGTGAAAATAAATATGATGCAAATGTCCAGACACCTTTCACTGTGAAATCACTGAGCCTGAATTCCTGGTGAAACCGCTGCATTCACTTTAATGTGTGAATACACATGTCCTGATCTGGAAAACGCTTGATTTTTAGTTGTATGACAAACTGCACATGCCTCACATTCCTGTGAGCCTGGGTGGGAATTAACATGATTTATATGAAGCACACTCATCTGTCAGCCTAAATCACACAGCTGTTATAGAGAAGAACATCCCAAACTGAGCCAGGCACAACATGTTCAATGTGTTTATTCAAATCTAATTCTGATGGTGGGAAATCGTCACTGCGGACGTACATGAGTATATAGGAGTGTTAATCACCACTGAGATGTCTTTCTCACTCTCTACTTTAGAAACAGGCTCTGCCTCCCACCATGACCACCTACTCACAGATTCAACTGCTCAGCTACAACAGCACATCTTGAGCTGTCGGGCTGTTACTGCTTCAGTTTTTCCAGTAGCATGGTTTTGTGCTCCTTCTCTACCAGACGTGTGTTGGCCGTAATTATCCTGGTCCGTGTTTCTGTGCAGGTGAACGACTGTACACGTGCTTATTCATCCAATTATCCAATCAGCCAATCACGTCTCAGCAGCATAAGGACACGTGGATGTAGGTCAGCAGCTGATGAACACGGGTCCAGTATTTACTGTGTTTAAAGTTAGCTCTGCACTGTTCATGTTACTCTGTGATATATTGTGCTGTCCATATATTGTCTAGTGTCACTGCTGTCTATGTCGACGTCTTAGTTATTTTTCATGTTGAGATCAGCTTCTCCACGTTTTACCGAAAGAGACTCGCTGGTTACTATTTTTATCCATACACTACTTTTCATAGTCTATTCACCAACTTATTGTTTGTTTGCTGTTTGATGCTCAACACATAGCATACGATTTGTTTATTGGACCTATTTTGCTGACAACAAAACCCTGCCCATTGGAAATAAAATTGATGAAAGCAGTTAGAATGGAACATAAATAAAACCACAACAACAAGGACCTCAGAGCTTCAAACAAAATGAGTGTGTAACAGTGTAAAGTGTGTGCTGTCATTCCCATATGATTCAATGCATTTCACATTTAGCCTCAAGTTCATTTAACACATCCTGAAATGTTAAAGGTTCCCTATGGACAAAACAAAAATTCTGTTTATGCTTACTTCATGTTTTCCAAAATGATTGCGCATATAACAAACACGTTGCATATGTATTTAAAGATAGACGATGTGACAGCTCCCCACAAGTGAAGCCAAAGATTCTTGATTGCCCCCTGGTGGCTGTCTGCAATATAGGTCATAAACCCTGCCTCCAACATGTAAGGGCCAGGGGCCAAAATATAAGGTAGAAATACACATCAAATACATCTTTCTCAAAGGTTTTCTGTCATTTTAGGTTGTATATTCTTGTCACTCTGATGATCAAGTGCAAATTTTTCCAGTCAGTTTTGTTTAATTATTTGATGCTATAGAAATGGCATATAATGTCTGATTGACTGCTGAGACTAACTCACGATTGGTCGAGCGTGTTAGAGTCAGGTAGATAGAAAAAACATTCTTTCTGGTTTGGTCAGGGTCAGACAGAACATTGCGCCTTGAGCTGCAATCTACTGTAGAATATCTGTAACTGGAGCGTTAAAGCACTGCTGACTGGTGTGACCAGTTGGATTTCTATCCACAGAAGGTGGGAATGTAAACTTCTCTTTGTGAGCTAAAGTGTGCACGATTGAGCAGCTTTAAGATGAATGCAGTGAACAAAGAGTGCAATGAAGACCTTCAATTTCCCTTTTAGCGTCTGTCTGGAAAAGACAAATGTTAGCCAATGTGGCACTGAGCCTCCTCTGCTCACCACTGCCGTGCCCTCAGGTAACAACAAATCACTGGGGGTCAAAGGTAAACTTCTCTTTTATGTCTATACACACATACACACACCCTCACATTTAGCATAAACAGACGTCTGAAACAGTAAAAGCTCTCCCTGCTTTCATCTTTAATGAAAAGCACATTTGGTTCGGCTCCCCTCTCTCCCCCTGCACCACAGCAGCACCCACGCACCCATTCAAATCCTAACGCCTTTATAGAAACATACAGTGCAGCGCTGCAGGGCTGAGCTGAGGGAAGCGCTCATTATGAACATCAAAGGCCTCGATGGGCACTGACTTGATCCTTTGAGATGATTGGAGTAACTCACTCAGTGAACAAAAAGCTTGGACGTCTCTGCGCGCCTCTGATACTGTCGACCGGGCTGGAAAATTCAATTACCAAGCGATTCGTGGCCGGCAAAGGGGGAGGAATGTACTGTGAAGACTTGAAGGAAATGGGTCATCATTTTTTGCCAGGATGTATTTGCAGTTGACGGGTGGTGGATCAGACTCCCACGTGTTGCCCCCTCAGCCCGGGGCCATACTGAAGGAAGCTGCGGCTTTGTTTTATTGAACAACACTATTGCTGAGTGACCGAGTATTCCGACAATAACTTCCACGTCAAGCTTCATGTCATGCTCTGTCTTTCAGCGCTGAAATGTTGTTCCTGTCTCCGACAATGGCCAGCAGTGTTTTAATAATAGACACATGTCTGGGAGTCTTGGTGTTCCAAAGGATTACTGAGAGTTTAGCTTCAGGCATCATTTCTTTATCAGGCTGCGTCGGAGCCAGGAAACAGGTGAAAAACAGAGCAATAGCGCCATCTAGCGCAGCTGACGCATGCTGCTTCATGGCCCACAGGAGAAATTAGAGGCAGCGGCTTTACACATATTATTGAGTTATAATTATTCATGATGGTTATGAAGAAGAGAGATTAAATTTATCAGTACTGCAATGATTAGTGCTCTGCCTCTTCTCCCTCCGCATTCTGGGTGTCAGAGCTGTGGCAATAAACACAGTGTTGATGCCAACAGTGACTGAATCTGATCAAAAAGGGCCACCAGAGATTATTTCCAGCAAAAATCGAATCGTTTTCATGTAGACAGGGAAATTGTGCCTTAGTTTTGTGTGAGTTAACACTTAATTTTTATTTCATTCTGGAACATGTCATTTTGAATGTAGAAAAAAAAAACACATAAAAACGTAAGAAAATTATGTAAGAATGAATGGAGAAAAGAAAAAAGTCATTATTTAGTATGTCACACTATACAATTTCTTAGCTTAAAAAAGCGGAGTTGCTAGTTTAACAAAGCTTTGTTTAAACACGGTGGCTATTTCAGCTGAATGCGGATGTTGGCGTGCTAACATGTTCACAGTTATAATTAAACATGTTTCGCTGATTTAATGTTATTTGTTCTGTTTCTTTTTAATTTAGGACGGTAAAATTTTGATCTACATATTTGGACATAAATCCCTGTTTCAAAATTGAACTTCATAATCGTCCCTAAGTGGCTAAAAATGACCATTACTGTCACCTGCATTTAGTTCTTCAGCTTGTGCATTTGTTGATTGACATATTTTAACCTTTGATATATTCGTGAATTCATGCCCTGTGTGTCTGTTATATTTCATTGACTGCAGTTGATAACTTCCCTCCTTTTCCCTTCAAGTGACAGAAAGGTTTTCATTTACCGAAATTTAAATGCCATCTGAGAGTATTATTCCAAGTTACAAAAAATAATCCTTATTCAGAAACATTGAGCACATGCAATTTTCTTGACCTTCAATTGCAATTGCTCTGAAAACCCTGAAGTGGCTGTGGCTGTCAAAGAGAAGCTGTTGTTTCGTAGGTTTGCAGACAGAATGTAGCAGAGCCGTGTGAGGAGAGAGCCAAACAAAAAGCTGCTGAGGACAGTTTGATCGTCAGTCACAGGAAATTCCACAGACACATACAGAATTCATCCAATATCCTCTGTGAGGCCGCAAAACTCTCTGACATATACTTTGCTCTTTATTGTTCAACAAATTGGTTCGACAGTACAATACTTTGTTGGTGCTATACCAAAATCTTTATAGAGAAACATATATAACTTGATTAAATGGTTATGTATTAACACATAAAACATTTTGAAATGAAATCAAGGTGATGCTTCAAATAGATGTATTAAAGCTCAAATTGATAATATACTGATGCAACTGCATGTTCCCAATTAATATTTTTCTTTGTTCATATTTTCCTCTTTTTTAACTCTGGACCTAAACCTCAAGAAAGAACAACTATAATTAGGGTTTAAACAAATTAGAACTCAATGTCAAGCCTTATATACACTCGGAAAACTAATCAGGATTTTATGTATGTTAATTACAAATAAAATGAAAACTTTATTACATAAATTCAATGTAAAGAGTCACATTTAGTGAAGTGTTGTCTATCACGTTGAGTTAGTTTGAATACATCAAATAACTTGGTCAGTGTTCGTACATTTAACACAATTTATTTAATCTAATCGCAATTTAATATGTCATTGAAATACATAAAGTTGACATAAAGTCATTTTAGGCATAATCTTTTTTGAGTGTACAGTTTATATTCACTCAGCCAACATTTCTTTCACTCTCCTTCTTTCTCTCAAAGTTTGTGTTTACTTGGCCTCTCTCACTCTCACTTATGTCCCTCTGCTTCTCGCTGCTGTTGACACACTGCCTGGGAAAAGTGTCACCTCTGAGAGGATGAGGGTAGCAGCTGCAGTAACAGGTGAGGGTTGTAGGAAGTGAGAATGGACGACTTCAGCTTATGAATGAAACGTTGACCACTCCCACCTACTCTGTCCTGCGTCATTTGACTTAACTTACAGGACATCATTAACCGCATGCTATCAGGCTCCTTACATTAATACCAAATAATGGTGTGTCACACTTCTCCCTGATGTGACTACTGCATGCTGTGTTTCCGCCCCACCCCCTACAGTGACTAGTCCATCAGTGTATTTTGTTCTTTACACACAAGTCAAAGCTGGACGTCAGCAGCCAGCTTTTAGTTTCTAGTGTCCAGACTAAATGCTTTGAATGCAAAGAATATAGTGAGAGTTAAAACAGAACTGTTAGCATTAGGAAAAAGGACAAAAAGCGAGGGTAGCCACAAAGGGAAGCCACCCAACAAAACACATTTTAAGGTAATTTGATGATTTTAATAATATGTGTATGTTTTATAATGTTTTTCCATGTCTTTAAAGTGCTTAAAGAATTTTATTTTGAAAGGCGCAATGATGGAACAAGCACATGAAAAATGTTCAAAGGTGTGCAAATACAGAAACTAAAATATGTAGTCACTATACTAAATGTAGGGTAAAAATGCAGTATATGGGAATATGGAAGAAAATATGAGTTATTTACACGAATGCGTCATTTTTCCATGAAGAAATAATAATAAATGTCAGTAGCTGTCGCCTTGTCTCTTGTTTCAGAGCCACTTTAGTGATAACAGTAAATCTTTTATAGCCGTATTTAAGGATGGTGAGAAGAAGGAGCTGCAGCTTCTCTGATGCTGTCCTTGTGCTGTAATTATCGTCTCAGTGTCACCACACAGCCTGAGCAGCAGGCAGCAGCTTTTCTCTTTGAACTGCAGGCAAACGCTGCGGATGAAGGAAATCCAACAGAGGCCCAGCAGAGCTTTGTTCGCTCGCTCACTGTAGTTTTTTTTTAAGGAGGATGCGACACAAAGCTTGTGGATTACGAGTGGATTAAGTCTTTTTTAACATGGGTAAAGTGGTTACACAGATTGGATAAGTAACCTGTTTCCTACTGTTTATTCCATCATGGGGGTTTTCTTCTCTTGTCTCTTTCATATGTACTTTCAGCAGATCACAAGTCAGTCCATGGGGTTTTAGTTTGATTGATTTTGATGGTTCTTCTTCTTTTTTTATCTTTCAACCAAATCATTTGGAAAAAGTACACAACACATCCTGTGAGACAGACGAGTGTCCTCAGGAAAGAGTCATTAGGCGTTTAGAGCATCCACAGGAAAAGATTTATGAAGCTGATACTGGCTGGATCAGTGTGGTATCTTAAGAATGAGAGCAACAAGATGAAGGTTTTTTCTATGACAATGTCACATCACAAAACTCTGAGGCACCTCCACATGTTAGACCTGAACAGTGTGACTTTGATTTGACTGACTCTAAAGAGGATTTCTACAGAAACTACACTGTATGAAGTGTGGACAGCGTGTTAGCGTGTGGACAGTCATATAACACAAGACCGTATGAAATCGTATAATCACAATAGTACAGAATATATACAGGAAAAGCAAATGAGCTTCACTGTGAAAAAAAGTGGGTGAACTTTCCTACCTTGAATCTGACTTTCTTGAGCATCATCCTTGAATTCAAACACCAACAAGTATGAGATGTTACCAAACTTTCCAAACTCCACGCTGCATTCAGAAAAAGAGCCTCCGCCAAAACTCCACTCAGTTGAGATCCCAGGTCCAATCACAACATCCAGCCTGAGTCACTGTGTGCTCTGCAGTGTGAGCTGTCTGCCTGCACCCTGTGTGTTTAACATGCCAAAGACAACAGTGTCTGCTCCAGTGTCGCCCTGCTCTCCCCTCGCCCCTCGCCCTCCTCTGAGACCCTTTACAAAGCTTATCAGCCTGCTCATTCATCCGTAAAACAGACACACCCGCTTTTTATGACTGGAGGGCTGCCATTAACACCCCCCCCTCCCTCCCCTGCCACACACTCCATATACGGGTGCTGGTAAGCCCTCTTGAACTCACCCCCTCTGACCCTTTTAAAGCCCTGCTGCCCTGCTGCCCCCCACCCCCCGGCCCAGACTCATCATCTCGCAACACTTACCCATCTGTCTGGCCGCAGTGTCTCAGCTGACTCGTCTCATCTTTTGGGCTGTTCCGCTTCTTCTGTCACATAATCCATCTGTATGTGCAGAATATAAGAGAACAAAGGATTATCTACACTCCAGTAAATTCAAATGAATTCACATATGCAACAGGTCACTGATCACTGCAGTGTCAAATGAGTGTGAAGTTCAAAAAAGATTTGGGGACATTTCTGTGACCACTTTACTGGAGGGCAAAATCTTTGCATCTATGAGGTTATGACAACAGCGAGACCCAATGTGACTGAAGTAATAAGAGAGGGACATGTTTGCTTGACCTTAGACCTCAAGCTACTGAAAACACATACACACCAAACATGTCTATACCCCATAAAAACCACCTTGGTTCACAGAGTTAGTCACATGTTGACTGTCAGTGAAGCAGCTTCAGTGTTTAAACATATCTCCCATGAAATGAGATGAAGTTCTGCGTTTATGTGATTTCACATGTTTTTCAGAGAGATGGATACATTCAGGCCTAATGATTTCTTCCTTACATTCATGCTCTGCACTATTTCAAGCTTTGGAGTTCAGAATACAGAAATTCGGCTGTACCTTTGATTTAATGATAAACATTTTTAAATGTAGTTTCCAACATTTTAAGTGTGTTTTTCTCTCTCACATTATGAGTGTTGCCCCTGCTTGGTGGTTCATACATTGCTGGGGTGCATTAAAATTTAATACATTTATTTTGGTCCATATGTTTGATTTCCACAAGACATTTGGTACAAAACAATAAAGCAATAGGTAACAAAAAATAGCATAAGAATGTATATATATATATATATATATATATATATATACAGTAGCCAGGACTGGACAAACTAAAGACATTTTGAGTTTTTATGAAAACTGAAGGATCCACAGATTCTCTTTCATGTTTGGAAGGGGAGGGTGACATGAGGGGTATTCAGCTGCAATATGCAACTTCACCACTAGATGTAATTGATACACACTGAAACTTTGGGAAAAAAAGCAAAGAAGACAATATTTATGTTTCTTTTGTAATTAAGATTAGAAAAACTTAAAAAAACTAAACATATACACATCTGTTTTTAGTATTTGTTCTCACCCTTGTTTTCTTAAACTTAACTATTCATCTGAATTCACATAAACTCTGTCTGGATTCAAACAAAATCTGAATATTGAGTGGGAGTAACTTATGATATGATTTGTACATTAACTGTTCAGTTTTTAACTCAATCAAATCATAACATTTTAGTGTATATAACTTAATAAAAGCGGTGTTAGCTGGTTCACAGTAACCAGATGGAATGACAAATCTTATAGCCTTCCTCTGTAACGTGATTTGATTTGTGTTTGGTGTTTCCCTATACGTCCACACAATAGTAAACTCTAGTATATCAAAGAAAGGAAGAAGTTAGTTTTTGGCCTCACATTTGGTTTTCTAAACAAACTTGACGCCTACAAGTTAAAAGCTCAGTAGAGAAAAAATGATTTGCTAAACTAAAATCATTTAAATGTCCTTACCTTTGCTGTGTGGCAGTTTCAGTCAATGGTTAAACTAAAATTCAGTACTGACTTCCATGTTCCCCTCAGGATGAATTTTGGCGATACCTTCAGATTTCATCCAGTGTCAGAATTTGAATTTGCTCCATGCTTTCATTTCTGACCAAATGCCTACAAGAAGAAGAGAGAGTATCCGCAGCATTGACTCCAGCTCTTAGTCAGAGTCAGCGATGAGCGGGGCAATGAGGTTCGGACAGTGCGGATCGGTGCTGGTGACCGGAGCCAGCCGCGGGATCGGGCTGCAGATGGTCGACAGCCTGGCAGGAGGAGGCTTCTCCCCGGGAAAGATTATAGCCACGACCCGAAACCCTGATGGCGCCCAGGTAAACACCCTCCAAACTAACTGATTATCCCCTGAGCTCCACACCGTGTGTGGGGCTGTGACACTGGGTCAAACTTGGGACTGCACCGGGCTGAGGGTGCATCATGTACCGGGATGAAGTCACAGAAACCACCGGTGTAAATTTGTTTTTATTCCCTGTAACTGGATTTGTTTTTGATCCACAGAATCTTCAGGATCTGGCTCTGAAACATCCCAACATCCACATCATCCCTCTGGGTAAGAGAGACAACTAAGGCTGGGCCTGCAGAGATGTGAATAATAATAAGAATCACATAGTAAATGTTATCAGGGACCTGCTCAGACATTTTGGTGGGGGGCAGGGGCACTTCCCATAATAATTTATAAAAAAAAGTTTTAAAACCAAAAGTAAAATATACTATCACATCTCTGACTTACTTAACAATATATTTTTAATACACTCACACTCACACACTTGTTAAATACTCAACAGTTCACAACTTATTTAGTATTCACTAGGTTTATCACAAGAGCAGCAACAACAAAGGAAACTAAGGCTACGTTGTAGCACTAACGGGCCCGAGCACAGGCATTTCGAAGCCTGTTGCGGTTACTAGCATATCTATCCAAGAGACTTATTTGTTTGTTATGCACATTACACATGCCCCTATCGATTTTTGTACATGTCGGCCAATCGTAGTGCCGGGGCTGCCCTTAAGGGGGCGCTAGTCAGTTGCCCATTTCAAATTACTCCAGAATACAATTACTTTTTAGGGTTTTGAATTCCGTGCAAACTTTGGTAACAATTTGAGCATGTCTAGGCCCTGAAAAAGCCCCAAAAGGGAAATACAAATCCTTCGAAATACAATAGGGCCTCCCACCGGAGGTGCTCGGGCCCTAAATATGCCACAATGTGTGTTCTCTATGCTACTAGTTCCTAGTATATATTTAAAATAACACACGCACACACACACACACACGCACACAATTACTGATGGTGACAAGGACTCATTATTAACATTTGAGGGAGGGCTGTCTGTATCATGTATTGATGAAGATATATCAGCAAACAACAAACTAATGAATAGTTATTAAATTAGGAGCCTACAATCAAAATGATGCAGTTACTGTTTAAGGCAGGCGACTACAGGCAGAAACATTGTGGACTGATCAATTTTGAGATTTTGGTCTATTTTATTTTAGTTCATTCAATTTTTGCCATTGATTTTGAGAAGCACTTTGTAACCTTGTTGAGATAAGTGCTTCTACAAATAAAGTTATTATTATATAGAAATAGAACATAATATAGTACATGTGTCGACATAAACCATTACCTGTTTGAAGTATTCTTTTACTTTCCTGATGATATTTTCCACTTTTCTTAATATTTTGTCCTTGTTTTTGCTCATGACCAGCGTTGATGTCTCTTTTTCCAGATGTACTGAGCCAGGAGAGCATAGATAAATGTACAGAGGAGGTGAGCCGGCTGGTGCAAGACAAGGGTCTGAACTGCCTGATCAACAATGCAGGCATTAACGTGATGGCCGACTTTCACACTGTTACTGCCGACAAGATGATAGAAAACTTCCACACCAACGCTGTGGCTCCTCTAATGATCACCAAGGTAATGTTTATTAATAGTCGTTGCTTTTGGGGGGCAGGGGCTCAACTGAGAAAAAGGGCACTCATAATTATTTATAAAAAAATAAATGTTAAACCGGAAAGTTAAATTAAAATACCCTCACACTCACACAATTGTTAAGTATTCAACAGTAGTATAATGAATAGTTATTAGATGAGGAGCCTACAATCAAAATTACGCAGTTTAAGGCACTACAGGCAAAAACATTTTTTTTGTGTGTGTGCTGGTCAATTTTGAGATTTTGGTCTATTTTGCTTCCATGTCGTCTTCTTTCACTCTAATGGAAAGAAAAAGTAAAAAAATACACATTTAGATGGTGTTAGTTGTACCTTCTGTCTGTTTGCTAGCAAGACACAAGTTAACTATATTTGTTTTTGTCTTTAGTCTAATTAGCTGTAAACCTGAGGCACTGGTGGCTTAGTTCATCACCACTCAGCTCCACACAAGCAAAGAAAAACCACACCTACTGGAACAGGAGCTGGCAGGTGCTGCCTTCCTGTCTGACGTGACTGTGTGCTCACTAGTTCACCTTCACTAACCTCATGATTCAATTATTATTCAACAGTCAATGTTTCGAATGCACACAGGACGACCAGACCTTTAATGTGCGTCCTGTCTCTGCATCAATGCAGAGTCGTCCATGTCGCGATGCATCTAAGAATCAAGAAATGTTCACATAGTGCTCACCACTGTGAGGGAGGGTAGAAACTAGTCTAATCTCCGGACCTGATATTTAGATTGTTAATTCAACCCATGTATTTTTTTTTTTGGACAGGGGAGCTGTGCACAAACAGGAGTATAATCATTTATTTTAAAAAAGCACCCCAGAAAAAGGGTACTTTCTCTCCAGGAAGAAAAAAGGCAGGGGCTCTAGTCCCCTTTGATGCAGTCACCAGGAGGAGGCAAACTCAAATAACAAGATGAGCTTGATGGACAGCAGAAACAAAAAACCCTTGACTCTGGAAAGACTTCATTTCATAAATATCAATTTAAAGTCTAGTTTCCGTCGGCCTCAGAGTACAGTGGCAAACCACAGATCGACACCCTGAGCTGGGAGAAACTCTCTCAGGCTCTGCTCAGGAAGCCTGCTGTCACACAGTTTGTTCCAATGGAAGGACAGTGTCTGTAAATACAGTTTGAAGACGGCAACTTGGGTCATGCAAAATTTGGATTGACTTTTTGAGTCTGGACAATATGGATGATTGGGGGTTGAAGCAGTTTCCAATTTTAGGGAGTAAAGCATTTCAAATACTGATATATTGGTAGAAATATATATTTAACTACCAAAAAGACATATTGTCAATGATTCCCAAGATGTTATCAAACCCTGACACTTGATATTTTCCAGTTCAGCCATAAAAGGAAATTCAGATACAAACAAAAACATAGAACATAGACATATTAATATGTCAAATGTAATCTTCTGCATTGTTTATTGTGTACAATACATTTTCATTTGGCAAACACTGATACAATCAGCTGTGAAAGGCTAAAATTAGCCTTTTTCTTTATTATTATTATTATATTTTAATTGGTTGGGTGCCACTTTTTTTCAATTTTATATTAATATTTTGAATGTCAAAAAATAAAGATGAACATCTTTTCAGGATACTCAAATTGTATATATACATTTTCCTGGTAGCTCTGTGATATAATATAGTGTTAGAACATGATGAATTTTGGATTGAATTGCATTTGTATCAAGATTATTGATCAGATGCTGCATCTACATCTGATCAATAATTATCAATAAAAGTTAAATCAAGTAAATAAAAGTAATTGCAACCTTAAGGCTTCACTGTAAAACTTTAATGTGGCCTGAAATACATTATATTATATTATATTATATTGTATATTATCTTTAGTCTGTATGGAAATTCTAAAATTCCGCCTCCAGAGGGCGACACTGACGGTCTGTTTCCAAACAGTGTAATTTATGTTTGAATCTGGCAGTGAACGCTTTAGTCCTAATAACTTTATATCTATACATGTGTTGTGTTTGTCTCAAATATCATGTTTAGAATAAAATATGTAAGGTATATATTTTTTTCCTCCCTCTGATCCCAGGCCTTCCTCCCTCTGCTAAAAGCAGCTGCGTCCAGAGGAGAAGCAGGCGGCTCAGGGAGCATGAGCATCCAGAGGGCAGCAGTTATCAATATTTCCTCTCAGCTTGGCTCTGTGGAGCTCAACTGGGGGGAGAGTGCAAATACCAGATGTTTTCCCTACAGGACGTCCAAGGTGATGTGTCAGCTGCTGTGATGATGTGTTAAACTTCTCTATAGTGGGATGAGTGTAGCATTATGCTTCATGGTAGTTTGATGTGCCTCCTCAGTGTGCCCTAAACATGGTGAGTCGCTGTTTGGCTACAGACCTGGAGCCTGATGGGATTCTCTGTTTGGTCATACACCCAGGCTGGGTCCACACCGACATGGGGGGGTCTCAGGTAAGAGCCAGTCAGACAGTCACAGTCCTTCTGAACACAAACTGTGTTTAAATCATATCATCCTCTGGGATAGAAAGCGTGTCTCAGTGCCTTTGGAGAATCTTCAAATGCTGAACATTTACGTCAAATCTGTAAAACCTCAGCTATACAGTTATTTGAGTCAATTAACCCTGATAACTAAGAATCCCTAGACTGTGTTATACATAGAGTTAAAGATATTATTACAAAGCAGAAGACAGGCCTCAGCTTTCTGCTTTAAAAAGAGTGAAAGATTCCAGCTGTTACAACATAATTCAAAGTGAGAATTGTCTTTAACATTCCAAATATTCAAGAGCTTTTCTACAATAGTGTCCTGGGTGATGTACACATCATTGTTTTTGTGTGTTTTCGTGTCTTTCCAGGCTCCATTGAGTCCAGATGAGAGCACCTCCTCCATGTTGTCTGTGTTTGGTGGCCTGAGTGAAAAGGATCATGGGTCATTTCTGAGCTTTGCTGGAGAGGTGCTGCCCTGGTGATCCAGTAATGAGTATGATGATTATGAGCACTATTAACTTTTGGCTGTTAAGTCAGTTAAGATCATCTTCAACTATGCAAAGATACCAGCTCAGAGTCTTTCTTTAATCCAGCTCCATCTGCTGGAAGAAATCTTTTAAGGTTCATTATATGAGTGGGTTAGTGTTCATTAGGGCTGTAATGATTCTCGAATCAATAAAGACCACACAGTGTCCGGTAAATGTCATAAATTACCATTGATGTGAAAACTGTCACAAATTTGACATGTTTAATAAAAGTTTGTAGCTCGAGATAAACTTCTGTTGTCATGTGCTCTTATTTTGTTGTAAGTATTTCTATTAACTAGAATGTCACTCAGTAGAGAACATACCTGCACCAAGGCCCAACAGTCCCCACTCATGGATTGTGCCTCTTTTATTTTGTCAAGTCTCGTAATAAAAGGTGAAAATAAACACTAGCAAGTTCACGTTGGGATACAGACTGGAGGAGCCAGGCATTGAACCACCAACCCTCAGTGGACAACCCTCTCTCACCCCTGAGCCACATCTTAAGGATTTTACTTGTACTACAATCAATGTGATAACATTTCTATACTGAAGGTGATACAAAACTATTTTAAAATATTAAATGGTTTATGCTGTAATTTACCATCTTGCATATTTTGTGTAGTGGATTCATGTATATAATGACATTTTGTAAAGATTTTTTTCATAAAGTTGCTTTGTTAATTGTACATTATATAGTCAGATCAGTTTACAATCATAGGAAATGGTCTGTATGACAAATAAATTAATAATTGAAATTGAAATCAAGGTATGGGGAGAGGAGTTTTAAACATTATAATGCTAATGTTTTTCACACAGAGGGGACCAAAAAAAAACCCCAAGGCAAATAGTAATAGTTATTAAACTGAAGGTAGCCTACCTCCTAATAAAAAACATTTAAAAATACTAAATGCTTTATGTGGCAATTTAGCATCTGGCAAAATTTGTGTTTTGGATCATTAAAGGGATAGTTCAATGAAAAACTTAAATTCCCTCAGAAGTAAACATTGTAGCAGCAGAATCCGATAGAAGTCAATGGGGACCTAGACTTCAGACCTCATAAAACAACAGAAAAACCATAACATGCCTCCATACTGCTTGTGTGGTGTCATCCAAGTGTCCTCAAGGCCGACGTTCACATTCGACTCAAAACGAGTTCATTTACACTGTGTTATAAGGTTCGGAAGGGGAGTGTGAGGTGAGAGGTATTCAACTGCAACAACTTCACCACTAGATGTCACTAAATTCTACACACTGAACTTTTTTTTACTTTGTTTATTGATTTTCACATTTAGAAGCAATAACAGTCATTCATCCAATAATTGTGATTATTGTTGCTAGCTAACAACATACAGACGAACAAGCAAACAAAATGTCTGCTTTGGAAAAGACCTGTGGAGAGCAGACATGAGTCATGGATGTAGAGTTCCACCTGCGGCTCAGGGCTCCATGTTTGGTCTGGACTCTGTCACCCTCCAAGGATGAATCATTGTGAGGGATTACAAGTGACTGTGATCAGTCATCACAGAGACACAACACATTTTAACTGAGTTAATCCAGAAAATGTCCAGAGAAATAACAGGCATTACTTATCTACACTACTGTACAGCGAAGATCACCTCTGATATATCATATATGTTTTCTTTTGTTTTATTTCAATGTGGTTATTTGCTGTGTCTGCTTAGTTTTTAGATTCTAATGTTATGTTTTATATATATATATATATATATATATATGTATTTAGCTCCTCTGTACTTTGATATGATCCCTCTCATGTACCTCATGTTTTGGAATGACAAATGATAAATCTTCTTGAATCTTGAAATTCCATTTTAATTTAAAACTGCCTTGCAAGCAGCCAAGGGAAAATGTTGTTCTTGTAACTACTTCAAATCCTGCCTACTCCATGTTGGCAGATGGAACATGGAACAAGCTAAAAAAGTACAAATCCAATAAATTTCCCATAGATTTCCCCATTTCTGTCGTTTTAGGTAGTTCTTATATTAATGTATGTGTAATGGATGTTTCTGGTAAGTTTGGTTTTAATTTATTTGATGCTATAAAAACAAGGTAAAATGTCATGATTGACAGCAGAGACTGACTTCTGATTGGCTGATTGAGTGCCTGCATCAAAAGGATCTCATACTACAGCTCCATTCCCCATCACTTACTGCAGATTCTCATATGACATCAGCACAAGATGGCAGCATTTGTATGCAGGGTATTTTAGCTTAGTTTCTGGAAATTGGGAGGAAATTGAGATGCGTCGACAATCATAACATACATACTATGCTTCAGACATTTGTAAATAGACTACATCACTCTATACTTGCATGGAGTAAGATTGTCATGAGATGCCCAGTCAGGGAGATCCGCATCTTCTGCACTTGTTGAGTTTTATTGATGTTATATATTCCTGGTGTTAAGATAAGCTATTCAAGTTACCAACCCCCCCCCAGGTCAAATAAAAAAAAAAAGGCAGACTTACATTTTCAATAATACATTTTATTCCATTAAAGATTCTTTTTTCTAATTGTACACTGGAATGTTAAGATTCCCCTTCAGCAATATAGTTAAAAATGCTCAAAATAGCCATTTTCAACCCCACATCCACACAGCCACTGTCAAATTGTAATTTGGGAAGTACAAATGAAAAAGAAAAGGAAAAGAAACCAAGATGAAAAACATTGTTTTGAATAATAGTGATGTACAGTGAGAATGTAAGTAAAGGATGACTGGGTGGATGGTCAGAGGTTGTCGGCAGCAGACTTCACTGCGAGGGCTCCAGTAATCTCTCTGCTAACCTCGAACCTGTGGGGCTGAATATCAGGCTGACAGTCTGATCCCTGCTCTCCTCGTGTGCACTGGATTTCTACCATCAAAACAACACAGACCCACTCCCACCCCAGATCAGCAACGCCTTGCGGGGTGTCAGATGTAAAATGAGTTGCCTGTGTGTTGTTTCTGGGATGTGTTCAAAGAACTTTTCTTTCCGACGTATCTAAGGGTTGATTAGTGGACTTAAATGTGGCAGAATGAAACATGGCCACGTTTCCTTCTGACAAAGTGAGGAGTGGTTGCGCTCATGTTACAAAAAAGTCAGAACATTCAATTGATGCGAAAGTCCAATATATTTACTGGTAATTCACTTTGCCCTGCAGCTGAGGCTCCCTTACAAAGTCCTGCTCTTCACTGTCAAATTTCAATATCCAAATTAATGATAAACATTGACAAATTATACAGCAAACAGTCAAAAATATCAAAGTTAAAAATAAAAGGACAATTTTGCTGATAACCACAGACAGTACATAAAGGATGTTTAGCACTAAGCCATATTTAGCTTTTCAGCGAAGAACCAATGTGTTACCTCCCTACAAAAACTGAAAAATCAAACTTCTCACAAGAAAGAAAAACAAAAAAAATCGGAAGTCAGATCATTAGAGCAAATCACAATAGTTTAACAATTAAAGAGCAACAGGCTTATAATGATTGAGACAGCTACAATGCTGCAGTTACTATGGATAACAGAAAGCAAGAACCCCATTTAAGATTTGATGAACCATTGCAATGTGAGTGAGAAGGAGAAAGTTTGTGGAGGATGATCAACTACCAGCTCTTTCTGTTGGAGACTGATACAGTGGCCTCAGGTCCGTGGTCTCCCCCTCACTCTCTCTCTCTCTCTCTCTCTCTACCACATGGCAGACTGATGATGAGATGGCCACTGCTGTCCCCCCAGTCATCCTCTACTTGTCTAAAGATGTCTTTACTGCTATGTTTGGCAAACACAATAGCATCAGTGTAATTTTCTTTTTTTTGTGTGGGCTTGATGGTTTTACCTGTTCAATTAACTCTATATATAGATGATCCTCTCTCATACAAACATATAAATACACCACCGCTGCTCTGCTCCACCACAGGAAGAGGCCTCGACCCGAGGGCTGATGTCGTCCTGTCGATGTACACAGTCTTTGAAATAGTATACAGGGTGGGCAGACAAGAAATCTTCAATCTTTCTCTGTAGCATAGAACTTTTATGTTGGTGATTTTTTTTTTTTTTGATTTTGTCGTTCTCTGAATATTTTACAGGATTTCGTATTTGTCGACAACAAAGGAGGTTTCTGAAGAAAATCTAGTGGAGCTGTCGCCATCTACTTGAGTCACTTTGGTAACCTGTGAAAAAAAAGGAAGTCAATTAACAGCGTGTAAGAAGTTTATCATCAATGAGCACAATCAGCAGTGACTACAACCGTTTTACTGCACTTTAATACTATAATACTATATACACAATCTATTCATAATGTTAACATTCGGCTATATATTTGTAGGACTGGCCTGCCTGTATGTGCAAATGTGTTATTTAGGACTGTGGCGGCCCACCATATTCTAATTTGAGAAAATTTATTATTTTCCATATACTACATGGTAATGAGATTTCTTTTGGCTGGTTAACACAGCCTGGCATATGTCATTGATAAGCAACAATATGGATTTTTATGCAATACTATTTGTGGTGTAGTGTCCAGTTTGTACCAAATTTGAAGACATTCCCTCAAGAACATATCAAACATAAACATTTGTGAGGCCACTGTGACCTTGACCTTTGACCTTGATGAGGTCAACCAAACTTTGACAAGATGAAATCCAAGCTCAAGTGGATGTTTGTACCAAATTTGTGAAAATTCCCTCAAGGCATTCTTGAGATATCGTGTTCAAGGGATTGGGATGTATGTCCGTACGGACAACTCAAAGACATAATGGCTACGGCCAGGACAGGGGCGTAAACGGTAGTTATAGTGAGTTTCAATGGGGCCTCAAAACTTTTTTCAGTGAAACAAAGAAACATCATAGGAAAAAGGTTGACATTTTTAAATTCCACAAAAAAATACACACTTTTGGAAATGTTCATGCCATACTGCATTAATTTTTGCATACAATTTTCTAAAATGTCCATAGGGTGCCCTATGAAAAAAGATTCCATCAAACACACAGAGACTCCTGACAGGTAACATGTCTGATCAGTAACCCACCTGGATGTCACAGTAGTTGCGCTTGGAAACAAAGGACACGTTGATAGGAAAGAAGTCATTGGGCTGTCCGGCGATGCTGAACTCCAGGCTACCGGTCTTGTTGTTGGAATCAATGACAGGTAGGCACCACTCCAGGATGTTTCGCCTGCTGTCATGTTTGTACTCGCCGTCCAAATCACCAATAACTGGAGCTCCCACCCCAGACCTGCAGAGGAACAGACATTTTTTATGGAAAATGCATCTAAATAAGACAAGGTATCCGAAAACATTTCTCTATGGGTCTTTGTAATGGATGCATTATTTTTTCCCTATGAAAAAGTAAAAATCAATAAAACTAAATGAGAAAAGAAAATAATGTTCTAGTCTTTAGTGGTTTTGTATTCAAAATCAACGAATTGCAGCCAGATACGATTAGGTTTACAAACCCACACACTGACAGATTGAAGAGTGAATTCTAATAATTACTAGATTCTTAAATCCTATGAACTGCTAGGTATCATATTTTTGGTTGTAACAGATCACACAGTATAAAATGTAAGAACTACAATTACAGTTACATTTAATGCATCAACAACCCATCAGCCAAAGTCAGTGGGAGTGTATACATTTGTTTAGTGGATGTACTTACGGTACAGGGATGCTGATGACCACATCATTGAGCTCGAGACTCTCCTCCTGCAGCTCGTACTCAATGTTGACATCACAGCCAGTAGCACTCTCTGAAGGCCAGCAGTTTACTGTGAGCGAAATATGAAGAGGGTGAGACAGCAGCAGGACACTGTTCAGTTATACATTTGTTGTGGCAGTATCAAAGCCCCTGTGGTGAACTGTGGCCATCAGGGCAAACAGAGGATGTTGTGCAGCAGTAGAGTTATTGAGGTTAGTTTATGATGATATTGGCCATCCAAATACATGTGTGAACTGTGTAATGGTGTCACAGTACACGTGCCGCATAGTGCTCAGATTATCTACTGAAATAAATAGAGTGCCATCATTTAAACTTTACTCCTTAAGTCCCCAGATAAAACATATGTTAGAACGTACTGGTTAGAGGTATGAGGGACTCGTCTGTGGTCTGTAGTCTCCACTTAAGCACGCCAACATCAGTTGTTGAGAGGGAAGGACTTCTCTGGATTTTTCAGGCCAATCACAGACTCCGCTGTAAACAACTTCTTGTCCACATTGGGATGTGTCTGAGGAGAGAAGATAGAGAAACAAGGTTATCCCCCAGAAGTCATGTGATCCACTGTATGTACACCAGACATAATAGTGGCTGTTAGTACTGAACCGATGACGGCAATAGTAACAGGTATTTCAAAAAAGAACTTTTATGATTTCCTTTTCCAGTCACAATATGATTTGTGTTGACCTACTTGCAGCTGCAACCCTTTGTTGTCATTATTATTGAGGATGAGGCGAATGCGTCCATTCTTGTCATCCATGACTCGGAGCGTCACCATGCCCAGCAACTCCATGTTCTGTAGGCCACCGTCACGACCACAAGTCAGCGAGATCTTCTCCTCCACACGCAGATGTACACTGGGGTACAAACACATTCAAACTGTGAGCTGCATGGTCAGATATTCATTAATACAGTTTAGCATGATCATAATATACAACAAAACTATTACAGTGATCTTACATAATTAAAACAATGCCAAGTATCTTTTTTATATATTTTTATATATATATTTTTTCATTTTCATACAGTGTGAAGCTCCCTTAATTTAAGTCAGGACAGGAAGTATTGATTTCAAAAGATATCAGAAGATTCATATACAGTCCCTGTTGTGTTTGTACCTCTCCACATTGGCCGGCGGAGGAAGAACCTTAGATACATCTGAGCCTCTCTTTCCTGTGCTGGGCATGATGGTTTCACCCTCAGACTTCAGCTTGTCGACAAAGTTGTCCACCTCTTTCCCTTTAGCGCCCAGTTTCAGAGCCTTACTGGGTCCACTTGATCTGAAAAAAATAAAAAATAAAAGGCTTCATCAATTTTTGCCAAACTACAGAGTTTGTCCAGAAAAATACATGGCAATTGTAATGCAAACCAAAACAATGGCAAACAAAACAATGTTCATTTGTGTACTTCTCCCAGCTGTACCTGGCTGTACTGGGTGTGATCTTGGGTTTCTCCGGCTCGACGATGGTGTCTGTGATGATGGACCCTGAGGAGATACTGGTCATGCCAGCGCTGCCGAAGCCACCGAAAGCAGGCACCTTCTTTCCGGAGCGCTCAGCATCCCTTCTAGCCTGCTGCAGCTCCTTGGCCTTCCTCCTCATCTCTGCCTTGGCCTCTCTTTCTTGGGTCTGTGTAGTATGGTCAGGTATAAGTTGTTATAACAACAGAGAGACACCCGTTGGCTTTCACTGATGTTTACAGTACTCTTGTACGTGATAAATACATGCAATTGCCCAAAAGTATAAAATTGTTAACTATATTTATGCTTACAAATGCACATAATTAAATTTATTTGTATTATCCCCTGAGGACATCACTTTAATGACCCAATTGCGAATCGTGAATCTTATTTTATCTCTCACCTCTCTGACAGCACGGAACACCTTCTCCTCATGGGAGTCCATCTCTGTGAAGGTGCGGATCTGAGCCAGGTTGACATTCTCTCTGTAGCCTAATGCCACAATCTCATCGAAGGCAAAGATCAGGTCAAAACAGTGCTCTGATATTTCACTCTCCTCCAGCACACGACAGTATTCTGGGATCTGAAAAGGTGGGGGGAAAAGAGATTGATATCAACAAGTTGAATCAGGGACAACATTCTAACACTGCAGTGAGGAAGAGATACTTTGAGAATAACTTAAAGAAAACATATTTCTTGATGAGGCTAAAAGCTTGACTGCCGTACAACCACTGTCCTTCTGGATTTGGAATAGGAAGTTAACAAAAATAATGTATGGAACATGATAGATGTCAGATACATAGACCTTTTAAATAACAAAGACAAGTATCAGATTGGACACGGCAGACACCCAATATTTAAGGATCAGGACATTCAGAGGAATAATTTTAATCTGGGAGAAAAAGATTACTGTAGAATGATAACATGAAATAACTAACTTGGTTGTTAGTGACCAGTGAGTCCCAGAATACACACACAGCACACTCATGTGGTTTCCTGTGGACAGTCCACCAACCAACAAGGTCTAATCTAGGTTCGGTTCACAGAAATGTTGTACAGCCGCTGTTGTGTACACACTGTTCAACATTCTATCCCTCTCATTTCAAATTTACTCACTATGCTCCATGCATGGTCTATGTATCAGCTCTATTCTTAGTCTTCACTAATATCAACAGACATTCTGTATGATTATATATATATATATATATATATATATATATATATATATATATATATATATGCATCCACTGGAATCCAGACTGGAATCCAGACATGAACAAGCTGGTAAGTTTTTATCTTATGTTGGTTAATGTAATCTTTACATTTATCATTTCAACAAACCCAATTGGCCTTAACTAATACTTAAAGCAAATTCCTCAGTCATTGAAGTCACAAAGAAACAAGTTGAACAAAAAGTTTAAAAAAACACTGTAAATATTCACCATAGTGTCAGTGTTCTACTGGCTAACAAGCCAACAATAGAGAATAATCCATCCCAATGTATTTAACAAACTGCAACTTTAAAACCAATGATACTTTGAAAGTTTTATGTTGTTTCAGAAATATTTAATTTAGTTACTAACATGAATAAAGTTATGTGTAGGGAATGACCATAGTGGTTTATTTCCTTTTCAGCAGTAATTAGCTTTATGAGCCTGAATGGGTCCCTACCTACTTACTAGAGTCCCTAGTACATCCACAGCTAATTACCACCACCTACTGACATTAAATCGCATGAGCTAAACAAGCAGAGCAACAAATGATGACAAAGAAATGATTAGGGTGCTCGAAAGCTGGTCCCTAACCTCCTAAAGTAAAACAAATTACGTAAATGTTGTTGTTCAGCCTCAAGCTTTTAGCTTATCAAAGATCACACACCTGACTGACCAGGTAAAAAATATGAACTTGTTGCTCAAAACATCTACCCAGTCTCAACTGTGTCACATTTCCTGTGCTACCAACATTTTTATCAGAAAATGAAAGAAGAAGGCAGTGCACAAGAGTTTGCTGTTACACTGCAGACATAAATTCAGGTGGTCACAAGACAACTAGTTGGACCAAATGAGTAAACAAAAAGATGTACATCTGTCTCTGACAAACAGTTTTTCCTTATTTAAAATATTTTTGGGACAAGTATCTATGCGAGTCAAGCAGTATGGGAAAACATGATCAAAGCTACAAGTGAAATTAAGATTAGAAAAAAATGATCCTCAATTTTTTGGTTTATGCACTTAGATTAAATGATTACAGCAGCAGACTGTAATCCATTTTACATTCAGGTTTCAAATGTAGATAATGTTAAATATCTATAATCTGTTGGATATATATCTGACAGATGTGGCAGAAATATGCAGGAAGATGCCATTATTTCTTACCACGCGGGAGAAGAGTCTGAGCGTCTCCAAGTCCTCAAGGATGTTGCTGTTCTTGGTGGTGATGAGGACCATGTAGAGTTTCTCAAGAGGCTGATACACATAGCGAACACTGTCTGTTTCCACAAAGGTGTGCTGTTTGCCCGTGTTCATCAGTTTGGGGAATGCAGCCAGGAGACCCTCTATACGAGTCCGGGTCATTTCCACAAACTGCCGCGATACAATGGCCTTGCCGGCCTTGGTGCACACCGCCGCTGCCAACAGCACCTGCAGGTGATGAGAAATCATGATTACTTTGTCTACAGACCTTAAGTTAAAAAAATAAATAAAATTAAAAAAAAATAAACATATTGGACGGTCACAGTGCGAAAGTACAAATGAGACCAAAAGGCAGAAGTAAACTATATGTCTACAGGAACTTAATAATAAAGGTGATGAATCATCCATTTTAACTTTGGATGCCACAAACGTTTGTTGTTTCAGGTGAGAGAAAGTGTTGCCAAATTATGTTTGTTGTGTGCATTTGTGAAATTGAGAATAAGGTCCACATCTTGCTCTATTGTGCTGTCAACAAAGACATAAGAGACAGTCTTTTGAGCAAATTTCCTCTATTTGTGTTAAATTATTCTGGCTCTGGGAGGGAACTTTTTAAAAGCAGATCTTGGTGAAAAAAACTATCATAGCAAGAATGGGCACTCAGTGTGCAACACAAAATAACATTAGAACTAAGATTACAACTAAAGTAGATGAGAATGAAGACTATGGAAGTAGATGGCAGATCTACTATGAGCAAAGACAACGTGTATGTCTGTAACATGTAACTGCGATCCAGCAGCCGTAAGGTCGTTTTTAAGTTGTGTTAATATCTGACTAGTCGTAAAACCCATTCTGCATCACCACAGTCTTGAATGGTGGTTGGTGCATTAATTCCACGTTGACAATGGCTGAAGCTGGGAATGACAGACACCGAGTGCACTGTATCTCAACTTGATATGAACGAGCAACAACTGTAATAATACAAGTGGTGATAATAATTATACCAGCATACACACGTCTCTGGTTTACTGCAGCACGGTGTAGTCTGGCTGGGGACAGTCTGGCAGGTTTAGCCCGGATCCGGGTAATGACAGGAGCTAACCTCAGCGCTAGCTTGTAGCGCTAGTTAACGTCAGCCGTATCAGCACATTCAGTGTCGTCCATTCACTACACGTTCAGCTGGGTAATGAAACGACGGTTCGTTTGTCTCTCTTTAGCATGTAAGTAGTGAGTTGAACCTGTCAACCCGACGGAGTGAAGCGTTTGTATTTCTCCTCCTCGAGAAGCTAGCTAACTGAGACCCAACTAGCTTTAGCTTCTTGCCAGGTTAGCCAATGTTATGATAATTACAAGGCCCGATAACAGGCAGGGAAATAACTCACCATTTTGGTCCCTCGCTATGGTAGGACGGTCTTCAGTCTCTCGCGTGTCTCGCTTAGAGGGGATTTCTTATCACTCTGGAATAACAAGGAGCGATTGTGCAGCTGACTTCTCGTTGTGTGGTTGTTAGCTAGCTAGCGTCAATATGGCAGCAGCACAGAGCCACGTCTCCACCGGAAGAGCAGCGTTAGATCAGCCCACTGTGGAAACCAGTGACGTGGGCCCCAAACTGTTGTTGCATAAATAACTTAACTAGTGCGACTTTCACGGGCGGTTCTTCTTCACGCTGTTCAGATTTCCAACATGGTGCTAAATACTGTCCATCTTCATCTCTTTCCTGTGTGATGTAAATATGAAACATGTCAGTAAAAACGTGTAAAATACCAGCACGTTTAGAATCAAACACAGGTTGTGTGTGTCTGTGGGTAATAACAACAACAACAACGATAATAATTACAATAATAATAATAATTATCAATTGCACATCACACTGTGAAAATGTTATGTAAATTGAATGATAGTTGTAAAACAAAGCTTATTACCTGTTGCCAGTAGGTGGCGCCATCAGTATTATTACATACAGACTAATAGATCTGTTCAAGTAGGGGCTATGATGTAGCCTGAGCAATTTTGTGTCAATTGGACAATGTTACAACAACTTCATTTTCACACTGATCAGTAGGTGGCGCTAAAATATTGACACAATGGAGCTGTTCAGGCTTGGACTCTGATCATGAGACAGAAGTTTGGTGGTGATAGGACAATGCACAACATCGTCTCCTTTGGCGAAGGATGAACCTTCGCCGCACCTCAATGTTTACACGGTTTGAGGAAATGTCCCAATTCTGAGAGACAGAAAGAGAGAGAGAGAGATGTCACCTTCGCAAGACATCAAATATTCCTTTGATATATTCAAATTACTACAGAATATGTCAATTTTCACCACTTTCTAATTTTCTGCACATTTTGGTAAGAATTGGAGCATGTTAAAGCCCTCAAAAAGCCAATTCATTTGCCTGAAAAAATTAAAATTAAAATAATCCTTACAATTTCAATAGGGCCTCCCACTCTGTTCGGTGCTCGGGCCCTAATGAATGTGGTGCTTTTATTTTTACTATTTGTACTTTAACCAAAGTAAACTATTTGAGTGTTTCCTCCACCATCCAACATTTATATTATGGAAGTAAATCAGTCTCATCAGAGATTGACATTTTAAAGCCTTTGAATTTCTAGCACAGAATTGTTTTGCATTGAAATTATGCATTTGTATTTTTTGACACTGAATTTCAGTCTTCAAATTAGTATTTTTCCTTTTTATTTTTCAATGTTATAAATTCAAAGTATATATGTTCAACTGCTAAAATCCAGTTGCGATAATTCAGATGCTACATTTCTGTTGCATTTTAGCATTTTATACATGGATGCACATATTTAAAAGTAAATTCCCATATAATCAGATGGAAGAATGAACTAAAAACATTTGCAAAAGTTCTTCAGTACTTGACAGACAAAACTGCCCTGAAACATCTTTCTTTAATGGACTTGTTATTGCTGCTTGAATCTATTTGTTTTATTTTTGTTTCACGTCTGATGTATTATTTTGTCTTTAATCCTGTGTGAACACTAAAACAACCTTTAAAGGGATAGTTCACCCAAAAAGGAAAATTCCCTTATCATCTACTCACCACTATGCCAACGGAGGGCTGAGTGAAGTGTTTGACTCCACAAAACAATTTTGGAGTTTCAGGGGTAAACAGTGTTGCAGCCTAATCATTTTTGGGTGAACTCTCTTTAAAATGTTGCTAAATGCCTTAAATGTTTGTAATATTGTTTAAAATAAGACATGGGGAGCTTCAAAAACAGCCTCTCGTGATCAAAGTATGTAGCAGCAGTTTTGTAAATTAGACGAATGTTGTTATTTGATCATGATCTGCAGTACCCCCTGACTTACTCACGCTCTCTCCCAATAGGAAACTGCAGGACGGAACAAGGAAATGACCTCTAATCGGTCCAATGACATCACGACGTTCCGGGTTCATTCATGTGGGAGCTGTCTGAGAGAAGTACTGCCACTACTTCAAGGCTTTACGGGTTTTTAATGGAGTCACCGTCCACGCAGACGCGCTGTTGACTAAACATCGACAGAGGGAAGCGGACCGTCAACATGTCGGAGGAGAAAAACTCTCCGGTAGGTTTTGTCTCACTTTAAGCGGGTGGTTTTACACCGGACATGAGGCGCCTTCATTCACTGCTCCCTGTGCTGGCGACCGCCATTTCCGCATGCGTCGTCAAATGGAGCGCGGGGATTGGCTCACGCTCCCGTCAGTTTTAGTATTCTGTTTTCTATTGGGCAGTAGGAAGCAGGAGGGGCGGGGTTTGTAAATGTGGTTAATCGGTTTCTCTGGAGTTCGATTCCTTGGCTGATGTGGTTACTAATGACGCCTCTGACAGTGTCATGGTTTCTGACGTTTAAAGAGAAGTGACACAGACCTTCGGCTCCGAAACCGAACAAAAACACAACTGCTGTGTTTTACTGCGTTAAAACTAGTTTTGCGAACTTTGCGAAGTTTATAAAGTGCCATAAGCTCTATTGCACTGATGCCGAATGAAAGTGTCCATTATAAGCTCCCGCAAGAACACACTGAGTGATTTTCATGGTGTAGTAAGATAGTGTTTGGCTGGATTCAAGTAAAATGTTGGATTTTTTCGTTAGAGGAAAGGCAAACAGTTCAAATGCAAACAGTTCAAATGCAGCCTCAAGGTTTTTTGACTGGATTACTTGTTGTATATGAAAACAGATAAATTCACATGAAGAACTTAAATACATGCATTTATTAAAAGGCTGACAGACCAAAGTTATATCAAGAACTTAAAAAATCACATCAGTCGATATCAATCATTATCACAGTGAATATCATGTTATTTCTTTATGTGCAGAGAATGACAAACACTTGATTAAAAAGAGAAACAAAATCGAACGTAGATCAATGATGTGTTATACGTCCTCACTATAGTGGACTTATCTACTGTTGTTATTGAGGAAATTATATTGCTATAATCATTGATGTTGCTCAGTTGCCTAGCTCTATTATACACATGAGAAACAGTAAATGGTCAAACATTTGAAACTCAACTATTTTCACAATAAGTAAATACAAATTCCAAACATCTATTATTTCATTTTTGTGTTTCTCTCAGGGACTCTCTTCTATATTCTATTTTACAATACAATTATTTATAACAGTATTATTATCTTCGATCCTCTTCTCCTCAACCTCTCTTAGCAGACAAAGTCAACAAATTCAAAATACAGGAGGAATACATATAGACAATTGTTAAGATATTGTAGTGCATCGTGTGAAATATATGATGCCTCATTCTTTACACGTAACTATTTTCATGGATATTCAACATTTTCTTTCAAATGACAACAGGGAAAATTGTGATTGGAATTTTCTTAGTTTTACAGTATATTTTACATTCAGAAATAAGAAAGTTTCCAAACACAGTGTGTTTTAATGACCACACCTTATACCCTGGAGCTGCCCCTCCCTGCCTCGTATAACGGACTCGGGTGAATTAGCACCCTTATCTTCAGGGACCAGAGATATCTTGGGGTGGAGATCTTGAAGAAGTAGGGGGTGGTTCCTGGTAAAAAAGACCTCTGTTTAGGATGTAGAAGCCATATGACCTCAGCACAGCTCCTTACCAAGACACAGAAGGCATTCCCAGCCACACGGAGCACACAATAGTCTCCACAATAGTCTCCACAGTGCAGACACCCGGTACGGACTCAGAATTATGGAGGCTGGACCTTACAAATACATCACGGTGAGGCGAGCAGAGAAAGGGTTCCATTGCATTTATATAAATGTGTAGGGGGGGATTGATGGACACCAGCCAGAATATCAGTAAGCGGTTCTGCAGACAATGAGTTAAAACTCTTTCAACTAACTTCTCTTTTGCCTCTGCAGGATGGGAATGGGAAGGTTATTCGGGTCATCCGGATCGGAACCCGCAAAAGTCAGGTAAAGTACAACTGTATATTTCCAGTTTATATTTTTGTCTTTGATTAAAGTGTGCGGACTTAGATCCAGCAGAGTCCTAATGTGTCAGTTAACTGTCAGTTATCTTGTGCACCGTTCCTGCATGCTGCTGTAGATACAGTAAAGAGATGTCTGGAGCTCTTCTTGCAGAGATAACATACACCACAAGGTCTTTTTAAGATAACTGTTCCTCCTTCAGTCTGATTAGAAGGTCATTTGATCTGTTTTTTTGTTTAGTTTTTTTAACAAATATGAAAAGAGTCTTGCTAAAGTTGAAGGTTTCTATTCTTTTCTGTCCCAGTTGGCTCGCATCCAGACTGACAGTGTGGCAGACAAGCTGAAAGGCCTTTACCCTGAACTCAACTTGGAAATAGGTGAGAATCATCCCAAACTTCTGTTTTAGTGTTTTATTTAATTTTTGATACCAGCACATGTAAAATACACTTTTGTAGATGCGTTACATAAATGTAAAAAAACTGTGTAACAACGTTAAGTCATTTCTTTTGTCTGACTCACTGATCAAAAAACAGTTACGGTCTTGTAGCCATTCATTACCCTGCCACAGGGTGTGTTACTTCACCTTAATGTCCTCTGTGTCATAACTGAGGACAAATTACTAGTGTCCAAAACCTGTGGATCTGTGTTTTCACCGTTCTGTGTGTGGTTGATCATATTATTGAATCATTCTATCTTCTCTTTCAGTTGGCATGTCTACGACAGGAGACAGAATCCTTGACACCGCTCTATCAAAGGTGATTAAGTGACGATTGTTGAAGTGAAGAATGATCTCGGGCCACAGCTGACAATTATTGTTATTATTGTTTCTAGATTAATTGCAAAATATCCATGACAATGACACCTGTACAACATACCAGAGCCCAAGGTGGCATATTCAAATATAACACTTACATTTAAGCTGGATTCCTGGCATTATCTTTTTTTAATTCAAATTGTGATGATTTTAAAATCAAAAACAAAAATCCGTTAAAATGCACCTCATGTACACTATTCACTGTAGAAATGTCTCATATTCACTGTAACAGATGAATGTATAATAACGATGTGTTTTGTTTGTTCTGCAGATTGGAGAGAAGAGTTTGTTCACCAAAGAGCTGGAGACTGCTCTGGAGAGGAATGAGTGAGTAGGACCTGTGTCATCTGTGGCTGACACCACACTGTCTTCACTTCATTGTTTCACCAGCTGACACAAACGGTTTAACTGAAAGGGCTTCACGTTGGAAGACTGATACTTCTTGTATTGTAGCTGCTATTTAACATCCTCTCAAAAAATGTCAAAACTCCATGCAGAGAGAAACCCTTTTGATTTCTCCTGAAGCCTCAGATGCTGCACATCTCTCTGATCTGTGGCTGCCTTGAAGATTTAACATATGTCTCACCAATGAGTGGTTGTATTATGTATTCAAACATAAAAGGATCATGTATATATGACTGGGTTCTTCTGTGTCCTACAGGGTTGATCTGGTTGTTCACTCACTGAAAGACCTTCCCACCACTCTGCCTCCAGGATTCACCATTGGAGCTGTGTTGAAGTAAGTGCGCTCACACACAGAGGGCGTCTGCATATGTTAAGTGTGTCATTTTGGTTGTCTTACCATGAAAATTATTAGAATTAATAACAACATTTTTAAAGTCACTGGCATATATTTGAGTTATTTTAAATGTTATTTTTTTAGCATCTAGCCTTTATTTAATGGGAAATAGTGAAGAGGCAGACAGGAATCAGGTGTGATCCACGACATTGCACCTATGTGGCACGCGCTGTAATTATCTGACCTCTATAGCTCTCCACTTTCAACTGGTCAAAGATGGAAAATGTTGATATATTATTTTAGCCCCTATAGGGATATTTGCACCGATTTTCCCCTTTTTAAAGTTGAACTAAAATTGGAACTGTCATACTGCAGTTATTGAGCTCATTTGAGGTAACTGCCAGGGTATGTGCTTTCTTGTCCCCCACCACAAAACTACCAAAATAGTTTTAGTACCGAACCACAAACAATTGAATGATTGATGAACTGACCAAATTACAGTTCCGCAGCCAGCAGTGAAAAAGAGGACTGCTAGCAGCACACATTGATGTAAACAAATAAACAACAAACAAGGTATACCTCATGATATTACAATAATCTAATTAGCAAAATAGGGGGAAGGAAGTGTCGACTGTGTTTTAGATGAGAAAACTGGATGCAAACATTCTGTCGCTCTCTTCAGAGGAAAAACTTGAATTCACTTTGTTGTTTCTATTATTAACTCAGTTTTCAAACATTTTGTCCCTTTTAATAATTTAATGTAGCTTTTTTTTTTTTTTTTTAAGTAGTAAGTATTTAGGAGAGTGGAAAGGTGTTCGCTCAGGCTGTAAATTTAAAATGATATGAAATGAATAATGTTGTTCTGCTGAGATAAGGTTTATAAGTCATACGCACAGAGAATCTGACAGACTATTTTAATGTCACAGGCCCCTGACTGATCAGCAACTGAGAAGACAATAGACTTTTTAAATCTGAGGAACATGTTTCAAGGTTTAATAACATATTCGGTAGCCCATTATCTTCCATTAGACAACAGCTAGCAGAGGCATTCAACTACTTCCTTGCCAACATCACTGTTTAGTACCAATACATGACACCCCGGGAAAGAGAATTTTATCCTGAAATATCAATGCACCTCTGGGAATCAAGCTTGTAATCTAATGCTAAATGCAAAATTCTGGAGCCAATGCTCAAGTGCTTGAAACCATCTTTTGTGTTGATGTAAACTGAACATTACACAGAAACATGTTTCAGTGAACTTAATGTCACATAACATTACTGACTTAATGAGAATGTTTCTGAGGCCACAACGATGGTTAACGTTACATAGCTCGCTTGATTCTATTTACTACATCTTACTTAAATATATTAGTCCAAGATGTGCATTGATATATCAATGTGAAAACATCCTTCATGGCTAGGAAGTGGTAGAATGCTAACGTTAGTTGTTGTCTTAACCTTGAAATGTGGTCTATAGGGAGGATGACTTTTGACAAGCTTGTGTAGAGAACTTGGTGTAAAACTTTATCAGGAGGACACCGTCATTTATTATTTCAAACTGCTGATGCTAAAGTGGAACAGTGGAGATTGTGAGGCTGTGTTTGGGACCGTCCTTTGTTGGAACTGTTCTTATTTCCCAGTTCCATAATTGATCTCAGTACAAGTCAAATGTTGGTTATTGTCCGTTCTGCAGATCCCTATGGAATTTGTAGTGTAGACTCTTTAAGGTTGTTCTGACCAGGTGTAATGGCTCACCGTGCTTTGTTTTTTTTACTCCTTCTAGGAGAGAAAATCCCCATGATGCAGTGGTTTTACACCCAAAAAATGCAGGGAAAACTCTTGATTCTCTGACAGAAAACAGGTAAAGCACAATGGATGATGTCTCTAGTTGTACTTGCTCACAGTCATGTCAAAGGTATGAATTACTTGAACTCATACTGTGTGTTTGTGTAGTGTCATTGGCACCAGTTCACTGCGCCGCGCTGCTCAGCTGAAGAAGAGATTCCCCCAACTCGTGTTCAAAGACATTGTATCCTTCAAGAAAGCAAACGATAGCAGCTGAAAATGAGACCGAAATTATTTGTGTTTTACCACACAACAAACCGTCTGTTTAATATTTAGGTTTAAGGATATATTTTCTCATGAGGAAGGGTGTGTTGGCAAGCCAGTTTCTGTCCTTAACTGTATTCCTCAGCGTGGAAACCTGAACACACGTCTGAAGAAGCTGGATGAGAAGGAAGACTTTGCTGCCATCATCCTGGCTGCTGCTGGCCTCAAGAGGATGGGCTGGGACAACCGGATCAGCCAGGTACAGTTCTGACCATATCCTGGTCCTCTGTTTAAAGCTTTCCTGTGTGACTTTTCTCATCTAACAAACTTTTTTCCACTGGTAGATCCTGGAGCCTGAAGACTGTATGTACGCTGTTGGACAGGTAATTGGAATACAACATATGACTCATACAAGATGAGGATAATTGATGGATGATTGATGATCGATTATGCTAATATGTGTGTATGCCTGTCTCTTTCAGGGGGCTCTGGCAGTGGAGGTACGGGCCAGAGATGTAGACATCCTGGAAATGGTGTCCGTCCTTCACGACGCTGACACTGTGCTACGCTGCATAGCTGAGAGAGCCTTCCTTAAACAGCTGGTACACCCACAGACACACAGATTCCTCTACTTCTCCTTCATTTTCCTTTTCTATGAACCTGGCACACAGTGTATTCAATAAAAAATGTTCGCCATTTGCAGGAGGGTGGGTGCAGTGTTCCAGTGGCTGTGAACACAGAAGTGAAAGACTCCCAGGTAAGATTACAAGGTTTACTCAGACACACCTGAATCCTGTGAGGGATCTGTCGCTGTGTGCACATGTCTGAGCAAAGAAGCTCCTGCTGATTTGTTCACGTGTCAAAGGAAACCTCTGGAGAGAGTCCGGACCTAATTCTCTGTAGTTCCTCCATAGGAAATGTTTCTGCTTACAAGTCTACAGAGTCTATCCTTCTATGCCAGGTCTGTCCAACTAGCTGGTATATGTTTGATATAATAAAAGGGAAGTTTAACTCTGATCATACAAGCAAACAAACACTGACAGGCGACCTGGCCCGTGCTTGCACGCTAACACACGGTGTGATCAGTGGTTAAGCTAATAGAGGATATTTTTGGAGAAGCCAAAACGAAAGCTGTGTGTCCGTAGTCTGAGTGATGATGTTAGTTTGTCATGAATCTGGTTAAATTGTAGTCTGAGACTGCATGGAATATAAAGATTTTCTTCAGTTACTTGAACAACCCAATTTCTCAGAGTAAGGTCTGAGGACTACAAGTTAAAAAAAAATTAAGAGGACTAGAAGACTGGGTTAAAGTAATACGTATTTACTGTTAAATGATGAAAGTATAACATTTAATAGATGTTTTTTTGTTTTTTCTCAGCTCTACCTGACAGGAGCAGTGTACAGCCTGGACGGATCAGACAGTCTGAAGGAAACCATGCAGACTAGTATCGCTGCTACTGCTGACAAGGTAACAGCCAAACACATCAAAAATGTCTTATTTGACACCACGCACGTACAGTCTGGATGGAACATGTAGTAAGTGGGAAATCGTCTGTTTTTCCTCCGTGTGTGTGTGTGTGTGTGTGTGTGTGTGTGTGTGTGTGTGTGTGTGTGTGTGTGTGTGTGTGTGTGTGTGTGTGTGTGTGTGTGTGTGTGTGTGTGTGTGTGTGTGTGTGTGTGTGTGTGTGGTATCGCCTCCCTAACTTTCCTTTGACAATGTTGACAGAGCTCAGAAAAGGTGGACGAGCAGGTCCAACGTGTGGGAGTGACAGCCACCAAGATCTCGGGTGAAGCCCAAGACAGAGCTGAGTGCCTGGGGGTCAACCTGGCCAACCTACTGCTGAGCAAAGGAGCCAAGGAGATCTTAACAGTGGCCAGGCAGCTCAATGATGCCAGGTAATCCTGCTCCACTGAGGGGCGGGGCTGCACAGCTGGCTGGGTCCTCGGTTACAGTCAGTCACAGTCTTGTGTCAAGTAAAAACTTGATATCAGTTTTTTATTTAATGTTACACATTTAAATTGAGCAAAAAGTGCCAAATGGTGCCGTTTATTCCTTCTGCAGCAGATGAGCTCAGTCAGCAGCCAATAAATTGTTACTTGGACCAATGTTGTGCTCAGTCTGATAAAATGTCTCCTGTCAATATCAGCTTGTTCAGAGTCACTGCCGTGTGCAGCACTCTTGGTCTTGGTTCGTAGTACCTCATGGAGCTATCCTCTGAGTCACCGACAAACTACCTGTGATGAACAATTGCAAGCAAAAAATGGCCTTCAACAGTAACACAAACCTAACCCTCAGCACATAGGCTACATCTATACTACTACAGTTTAGTTTGAAAACAGTGTAACTGCACAACAGCTGTTAGCAAAAGCAACACGGTCCGCAAACACTTGTTATTGATGATTCAATGCCTGTTGTTTTTCTTCCGGAAGAGGGTCATGTGATAGAAGCCTGATGAATCAGAGGCTACATCATGACCGAAAACATAGAATCAGCAAGTGGGTGGGTTTATGTTGTTTCCAAACATCTCTGTTTATGTCTGTCCAGACTAAAATGCAACCCCAGAGTTTTTAAACTAAATCGGGGCCAGAAGCGTTTTCCAAACATCTCAGTTATAGAGGACCTAAAACTCGGGGGTAGTGTAGACACCCGGCGAGTTGATGTGTTTTCACATGAAAATGTCATAGTATGGATGTAGCCTTAGAGTACCATCACTGGCTGATGTCATCATGGTGAAACCCTGCATTGCTTTTTAAAGCATATCATTACCGTATCAGTGTCTCAGAAAAATTCAACATTTTGTATATTTTTCCCCAAGGATGTTTTATCAGCGTCCAGTATCGGTTTCCCCAAGCAGGTAGAAAAGGGTTGTTAAACTAGAGTTCCTCTAATAGCTTTTATCTGCACTATCGTTTGGAAAAAGATGACTTGATGGTACCAAAGACTTGTTTCCAAGCACATGGGCACATTTTCTGTGTTTTGGCTGGTAATTATGCACTGAAATACGGCTCATTTAGGTGGGAGGTTTCTTTTTTGAACTTCCACCTTCACAAGTTGATCAGACCTCATCCACTGGAGTGTTAAAGTATTGTGTTTTAACATGTAGGCTCCTTAAACAGAGGTTTTCTTTCTGCATGATCTTCATTCAGCTCATGTTGATTGTAACATTTACAGCCAAGGAGGTTTACCATGAGTATGCTAGCTACTATAAAGAGAAAATTGATTTCATATACATGACGATAAGCATTTTTTTTCCCCCTTGTGGCAGAGCTAAGTGACGCTAACAGCTTTGTCCCAAGTATATTTTATGATTTCAGTTTTACTTAATGAGTGGAGAATCCATGTTAACCTCTGGAGTTCATCTGCTCTCAGTTTTCTTGCCTCTGATTTTAAATGCTCTCTGAGCTGTTGTGTCGTGTTACATTGTCCTGTTTATGCTTTGCTGAGAGCATCTTCAAACAATGGTTGTGATATCTGTAACAGACTAGGCAGCAAACTAGGTTTTAACTAAGGTATAAATGCTACGTTTTTGGTTGTACAAGAGTAAAATGAACTGTTTAAAAGGTGAAGGACACAGAAGCACAGCAACTTATTAGCTGTCATGTGCTGGCTATGGGGGATACTCCTGTTGTGTACAGTTAGTAAGTGAGACAGACCCTATTTAATTGAAAATAATGCACAATATTACATTACTTTATCAGTTTATTACTGTTGTATTGCCACACTCTGAACACTGGCTCAAGGCTTGATTAGATGACCATTATGGACTCGTCATGTTGATGGTACTATGTTGGGCTGAATTTTAAAGAATCACACCACCTTCACCTAACATAAGAAATTCATTAATTAATTCATTTTGACTTGTCATAATTACATCTGTATCTCCTGAGATGGATTTCATATTTATGGTGTAGTTTTCTTGAGATAATCTAAGTTATTATACAATGAATAATCATTAAACTCATAAATATGTAATCTATATCTACATACCGACAAGATATTTATGCTGTTATCCTGAGTTGCTAAGTCATTATTACAACATAAATAAGCCAATGCATATTTTGTTGAATACAATGCGTTTCTGTATAGTTCATCCAGACCTATTCAAAATGTTACCAGTTTACATGTTTTTGTACAATTGATGAAAACCTGATGCTGTAGCAAATTTCCAAACTGCTTGACCAGAATAAGTTACCTAATGAATGATTTGTCAGCTTCTATCAAAGTGCCAGCTGTCATTTGTGCCTGAGTAAACTGTATACGCTGCAGAACTAAGAACTGTCTGTTTTTGCTCTAAAGTCACAGTAGATCTTTATTCTGCAGCAGTAAACCCACAGTCAGTGTGTTATTGTATAACTTTATTTTTTAGGTCTTTATTGTGTGTTATACTTAATTTAAACCTCCTGAGAAAGGATGTAACATCTGCCATAATTATTTTTCAGCTTTAATTTCTGTATGAGTTAACATAGAATGTTATTTTATTTAGATTCTGTGTCACGGTAACTACATGTTTTGACACTTATGTGGAAGTCATGTCAAATTAGAAACACTGATATGTCAATAAAGATGTGTGTGTTATACCTGACAGTCCAGTTCTTGTTTTGTTATTAATCAAACCTCAGATCAGTTCAGATACATGTTGATTTACACTTTTGTTTAGATCAGTGACTGTTTATAAAGATGCTCGACGTGTCTGCCCTTCCTACCACTATCCAGAAACTAAGCCAAAGTATCTTGAAAATGAATGCCGATGCCTCATGCTGATGATGTTATGTGGATCCAGATGAAGCTGTGGTATCAAGGTCCAGCCCATACACACACTCAAGTCAGCTCAAACGTGACTAGTTTAATTTATACAGTATCAAATAACTAATTTAAACCAAACTTGCCTGAACAATTAACACTTGAACAAACATCAGTGTGATAAGAAGTATGTTTAGCGTGTATCTGTGAAGATTCTCAAGTCATCCAGGTCATGGTATCTTCAGGGATTTTAGAACCGGACTTTTTTGAAGACATTTCATCGCTCATCCAAGAGGCTTCCTCACTTCTAAGTGACTAATGGAAGGTTTCAGGTATTTAACCTCTGTGGGTCTGTTCAACTGTGTTGAGAGTTGTTATATTTAACAGGTTGTGGACCCCCCCATCAGATAATTTGATTATACACATGACCTGCAGAGGATCTCCAGGTGTTTTTTTGAACAGCACATCGACACTGGTGTCAGCTTTTATCTTGTTAAATTAGCGTCATCAAGTGTTTTGGCCTTGTAATTAACGATACAGGCCGAACTTGAGGGTACACTGAGGCTAAAGGTAAATGTGAATGGCGCCTTGTTTAGATAGCTGTACTATAAAAATGTATTAATTTATATTATAAATTACAAAGTTGCTACTTAGATATTCGATACGAGTATCAGCTAAGCCATCTAGATGATTGTCTAAAAATAAATATTTTAAATATTTAAAAAGTATTAAAAGTCAATGATGGGGGGAAATAAATCATTAATATAATACTAAATTATGTGTTGGGCAGTCATTGATGCAATGGTATGCAAATGCCTGATCCTACATAACAGCTACTTCAATTAGGGTATAGTCATTTAACAATCCATTACATAGTTAGCAACCTGTGGACACCTAATTGGAAGTTGTAAACAAACATTTGGCAGGGAGAACAACCTTGAGGCGTTGATTTTCAATTATCGTGCTAAAGCAGTTTTGTTCAATCGCACTGAGCTTTTTGAGAACAATTCTTATGAAACAACAAACCCCCACTATGTTACACACTTAGACTTAGTAAGAGACGAGAAGTGAGCTACAACAAACCCCAGTGGTCGATGGGATAACAACCTGTTGTTTGCAACACAACGTTGTTAATGACAATAAGAGACAGAACATGTCTGCGTTTACTAAGTTTAACCACCATGTGACATTTTAAAGTAATGTTGTACAACAGCTCTGGAACACTCAAAAACTTAACATAGGCTGAAAGTAGCAAACTAGTAATTACCGATTTAGCTTAGGATACTAAAACAAACACCAAAACCTAACAGGAACTGTAGGTTTTTAGCAATTTATGCAAAAAGGCAATGGGAACTGGTAACCAACACATTTCTCACCTTGTGCTTCTTCTTCTCTGGGTCTGGCTTTGTGCTGGATCATCAATGTTCTGATCTCAACAAGCCTGGACAAATTATTGAGAAACCAATCAGAGGCTGCATGCATTGATTTTCATTTGAATGACATCATCACATACTCGTCTCATAGCAAGTATTTTTCAGTATTTTTATATTACAAAAAAACAAAACACTGAAGTATTTTGATACAAAATATGAATCAATTTTCATCAAACCTATCAACTACAAATTACAAAATATAAATTTGTACTTCAAATACATGTATCATAAATACTGCCCATCCCTGGGGCAAAAGGCACAGGGCAGAGATAGTGCAGACCGGAATTGTGCCAAAATAGATAAGAGCAGTGTAAAAATACTAATACCAATACTAACATAATAGTAAACCAGTAATGCACTGTTCATCCAAAGGATGATTTTGTTTGCTTGTAAAAATAAAGGGGTGAAGAAGGTTGTGAAACAAAAAAAATCATGTTTTTACAGTGGGCCAAACTGGACAAGCTAAGCACCTTGTGAGGTTTTATGACAACTGAAGGCTGCCACAGGTTCTCCATCATTTTTAGATGAGGGGGGGGGGGGGGGTATTCAGCTGCAACATAATACTTCACCACTAAATATCACTAAATTCTATGGAATTCTGAAGTAATTAAATGTTTTGTGACTTGGCAAAGAGAAAGTAAAACGGGTGGGTGATTAAATATCATGAAGCCAACGGTGTACACAAACACTCCTGTTTATATACTCTACTTCCACCTTACAGAGTCGCACTGGTTTAGCTCAGTGGTTACTTCATCTACTTTCTTTCAGAATAATGATTACCAGTCCCTCACGGGATCGAAACCACGGGCGCTGTCCAGTGTTTTCTTTCTCTCTGCTCTCACCTGCTCTCTCTCCTTCACTTCACTCCTCCATCAACTCCAGACTTTGTTCCTACACTGAACTATTATGTCGCTTTTCGCCATTAAAACGTTGAACACTTATTTCCGCAGTGAAACCTGTCAAACGGAGCTCTGACAGATCAGAGGGTCGTGGTGACTTTGATGTTGTTGTTTTTAATTCTATTCGCCCGAGCGTTGATTTCATCTTATAGTTTCCCGTAAATGTTCAGGAGAATATTGCAGTGAATTTGTTAAAATCATGTTGTCTCGCGCCTGATCACGCACCTCAACACCATGCTCAACACTGATCCCTCCTGGCTCAGTCTGTAAACGTTCCTGCGTCAAGTTAACTATGTGGTAACCACTGCTGTGTCAAAATAAAACCACAAATCAAACAGCGAACTTATTTTAAGGTTTATTTCCTGCTGATCAGTGGATACAGGATGTTTAACATACACAAGAGAACGTCAGAATAATCTCTGTTAAATGTTTACAGCACTGCTGACGGGCTTTATATGTTCTCCAAACGTATATGTGAGTATTTTGTATGTTTTTGTGAATGTTTCAATTTGGAAATTTTCCAAAAACTGGATATGCCTGACTTGACTTCCTGTGGCGCATGCGCAGAGGATCTGGGCACAAGGTAGGTTTTGTTTGTCAGAGACAGGTAAACAAACATTATGTGATATTCATTTAAAAAAAGGGGGGAAGAAGGTTGCGAAACAAAAAAAATTAGTTTATGAAACTCCCTTTGGAATTTTTAATACATAAACTTATTTTACAGTAAAACTGTGAGTTTCGTTCGTGTTATTAAAGTCTAAAGATTTAAATCATATCAGAATTTTGTTGTTATTTTACAATGAAAGAATAAATGACAGAAGTTTCATCAACATGTCCACAAAATTAACAAGAGTTATCAATTCTGCGCTCATCTGCAAATGATAGAATTAACTGGATAGATTTCATGCACGATTTTGATACTGACGTTGTTGATTTTGCAAGGGATGCAAAATTTACTCTGTAAAAATATTTTTTCTGATTTGCTTCTAAATATAATATAAACCTATCAGCGTGATTTAGTTTTTATTTTGAAAAATTTGCTGGATATCTTTAATATTACATTTCTTGTCATATATGTGTTTGGCATCTAAAACCAATTCAGATGGAGTTCTCTTAAAATGGGTCAGTCCTGTAGGACTAGCAGAGTTGTAGTATTTAAAAGGAAAGGAGAGTTGTATCTCAAACGTTCACAGGACAGAATTTGTCCATGTTCATCAAAAATGGATAGAATATTACTGCTACAGTTTCATTATAAACCAAATTTTTTGACACTTCTCAGAATAACATACGCCTGCAGCTCTCACTGCGTCGTCCTCCATTGCTGCATTGTAGTTGTGCACATTGCTGTTTTCAGCATTATTTGCCACATGCTCACTCACGCTATTGTTCACAAAGTTTGTATCGTCCCCACAGACAGTCAGATACATAGGTCAGACCCGACCACACAGTTAGTTATGAGAATACCTTCAAGTGGCATGCAATGCAGTTCTCTCTTACCAGAACTTGTTTCGTGAAACTTTCTTCTACACAAAATGTAAATTGGGCAGTGTCCCACCCCTACATAAAATTTCTTGGAAACAAGTTTAGTGGTGTTGACATCATCATTTGTAAGGTTCTGTGTGTAAGGTTTAGGTGGAAGGGAGCTATTGGCAGAAACGGAATATAAAATAATCCCAGTGATGTTTTCACTAATGTGTAATCATCTAAATTGTTCGAATTGTTGTTTTCTCGACCCTGGAATGGGCCCTTTAGATTAACATCGGGAGTGGGTCCTCTCTATGGAGGCCGCCATGTTTTTTACAGTGGGCCAAACTGGACAAACTAAACACCTTGTGAGGTTTTATGACAACTGAAGGCTGCCACAGGTTCTCTCTCATGTTTGAATGGGGAGGGTGAGGACAGGGGTATTCAGCTGCAACATAAAACTTCACCACTAGATGTCACTTAATTCTACAGACTCATTAAATAACAAACGAACATTTCAAACAATAATCATCTTGGTGAAGGAAATGAAGTCATTAAATGTTTTGTGACTTGGCAAAGAGAAAATAAAACGGGTGGGTGATTAAATGTCTGTATTATCATGAAAACAACGGTGTATATAGACACGTCTGTGTCACTCATACGCTCCTGTTTATATACTCTCCTTCCACCTTACAGAGTCGCACTGGTTTAGCTCAGTGGTTACTTCATCAATGTGATAACGATTACCAGTCCCTCACGGGATCGAAACCACGGGCGCTGTCCAGTGTTTTCTTTCTCTCTGCTCTCACCTGCTCTCTCTCCTTCACTTCACTCCTCCATCAACTCCAGACTTTGTTCCTACACTGAACTATTATGTCGCTTTTCGCCATTAAAACGTTGAACACTTATTTCCGCAGTGAAACCTGTCAAACGGAGCTCTGACAGATCAGAGGGTCGTGGTGACTTTGATGTTGTTGTTTTTAATTCTATTCGCCCGAGCGTTGATTTCATCTTATAGTTTCCCGTAAATGTTCAGGAGAATATTGCAGTGAATTTGTTAAAATCATGTTGTCTCGCGCCTGATCACGCACCTCAACACCATGCTCAACACTGATCCCTCCTGGCTCAGTCTGTAAACGTTCCTGCGTCAAGTTAACTATGTGGTAACCACTGCTGTGTCAAAATAAAACCACAAATCAAACAGCGAACTTATTTTAAGGTTTATTTCCTGCTGATCAGTGGATACAGGATGTTTAACATACACAAGAGAACGTCAGAATAATCTCTGTTAAATGTTTACAGCACTGCTGACGGGCTTTATATGTTCTCCAAACGTATATGTGAGTATTTTGTATGTTTTTGTGAATGTTTCAATTTGGAAATTTTCCAAAAACTGGATATGCCTGACTTGACTTCCTGTGGCGCATGCGCAGAGGATCTGGGCGCAAGGTAGGTTTTGTTTGTCAGAGACAGGTAAACAAACATTATGTGATATTCATTGAAAAATGAAATTTTAAATACATAAACTTATTTTACAGTAAAACTGTGAGTTTCGTTCGTGTTATTAAAGTCTAAAGATTTAAATCATATCAGAATTTTGTTGTTATTTTACAATGAAAGAATAAATGACAGAAGTTTCATCAACATGTCCACAAAATTAACAAGAGTTATCAATTCTGCGCTCATCTGCAAATGATAGAATTAACTGGATAGATTTCATGCACGATTTTGATACTGACGTTGTTGATTTTGCAAGGGATGCAGAATTTACTCTGTAAAAATATTTTTTCAGATTTGCTTCTAAATATAATATAAACCTATCAGCGTGATTTAGTTTTTATTTTGAAAAATTTGCTGGATATCTTTAATATTACATTTCTTGTCATATATGTTGTTGGCATCTAAAACCAATTCAGATGGAGTTCTCTTAAAATGGGTCAGTCCTGTAGGACTAGCAGAGTTGTAGTATTTAAAAGGAAAGGAAAGTTGTATCTCAAACGTTCACAGGACAGAATTTGTCCATGTTCATCAAAAATGGATAGAATATTACTGCTACAGTTTCATTGTAAACCAATTTTTTTGACACTTCTCAGAATAACATACGCCTGCAGCTCTCACTGAGTCGTCCTCCATTGCTGCATTGTAGTTGTGCACATTGCTGTTTTCAGCATTATTTGCCACATGCTCACTCACGCTATTGTTCACAAAGTTTGTATCGTCCCCACAGACAGTCAGATACATAGGTCAGACCCGACCACACAGTTACTTATGAGAATACCTTCAAGTGGCATGCAATGCAGTTCTCTCTTACCAGAACTTGTTTGGTGAAACTTGCATCTACACAAAATGTAAATTGGGCAGTGTCCCACCCCTACATAAAATTTAATGGAAACAAGTTTAGTGGTTTTGACATCATCATTTGTAAGGTTCTGTGTGTAAGGTTTAGGTGGAAGGGAGCTATTGGCAGAAACGGAATATACCCTTTAGATTAACATCGGGAGCCCCACTCCCCTCTCTCTTTATGGAGGCCGCCATGTTTTTTACAGTTGGCCAAACTGGACAAACTAAACACCTTGTGAGGTTTTATGACAACTGAAGGCTGCCACAGGTTCTCTCTCATGTTTGAATGGGGAGGGTGAGGACAGGGGTATTCAGCTGCAACATAAAACTTCACCACTAGATGTCACTTAATTCTACAGACTCATTAAATAACAAACGAACATTTCAAACAATAATCATCGTGGTGAAGGAAATGAAGTCATTAAATGTTTTGTGACTTGGCAAAGAGAAAATAAAACGGGTGGGTGATTAAATGTCTGTATTATCATGAAAACAACGGTGTATATAGACACGTCTGTGTCACTCATATGCTCCTGTTTATATACTCTCCTTCCACCTTACAGAGTCGCACTGGTTTAGCTCAGTGGTTACTTCATCTACTTTCTTTCAGAATAATGATTACCAGTCCCTCACGGGATCGAAACCACGGGCGCTGTCCAGTGTTTTCTTTCTCTCTGCTCTCACCTGCTCTCTCTCCTTCACTTCACTCCTCCATCAACTCCAGACTTTGTTCCTACGCTGAACTATTATGTCGCTTTTCGCCATTAAAACGTTGAACACTTATTTCCGCAGTGAAACCTGTCAAACGGAGCTCTGACAGATCAGAGGGTCGTGGTGACTTTGATGTTGTTGTTTTTAATTCTATTCGCCCGAGCGTTGATTTCATCTTATAGTTTCCCGTAAATGTTCAGGAGAATATTGCAGTGAATTTGTTAAAATCATGTTGTCTCGCGCCTGATCACGCACCTCAACACCATGCTCAACACTGATCCCTCCTGGCTCAGTCTGTAAACGTTCCTGCGTCAAGTTAACTATGTGGTAACCACTGCTGTGTCAAAATAAAACCACAAATCAAACAGCGAACTTATTTTAAGGTTTATTTCCTGCTGATCAGTGGATACAGGATGTTTAACATACACAAGAGAATGTCAGGATAATCTCTGTTAAATGTTTACAGCACTGCTGACAGCATTATATTATCGTCAAATGTATGTGTGAGTGTTTGTGTTTGTATGTATTTTGTGCATGTTTCAATTTGAAAACTGGATATGCGTGACTTGACTTCCTGTGGCGCATGCGCACAGCCCACAGCTCTTTGTCAGGTCTGTTGACAAATATCGGGGGAGGGACCACTGCGGCGTAAGTAGATCTTTGTTCACTCTGGAATAAACTGAACCGAAATGAGCTTTGTGTGGATACTGTGGCTCAGTCATTATAGATTCACAGCGTGTGTAGCCGCTGCCTCCACCGAGCTAACACGAGGAGGAGTTGATTTTCGGAAACATCTGTAAAAACCGCTGGGGCCGAGTGGTACTGTTGCAGAAAGGCAGGATCTGTGTCGAGCTGGCCACAGTGAAGCACTGCGTTTCCGGTGAACGCACCAAAATACACGTAAACGTCACAGTATAAAAGTAGAAATACCAACCGTGTTAAACTGTAGTTTTTTTTAACACTTTAGTCTTTATATCTTTAAATGATGATATATGTTATTCATACAGCACCTTTCATACTACATTCAAAGACATGACATAAGATAGATCAATAGGAACACGTTAGCAATGAAACAACGACTCAGGGTAAAAGCATAAAACTAGTAAAAGTTATAAAATAAAGACAATGTGTTATAAAGGATAACATTTATTAAGAGCAAGATCATAGAAATAGGTCTTGAGTTGTTTCTTAAAACTATCATATATATATATATATATATATATATATATATATACACATACATATATGCAAAACAAACACAGGACAGAAACTAAACAAAAAAAAGCATCTGTACACAGGATTTAAATGTTAACATTTCATCCAATAATGTGGACCACTACAACAGTACAGGGGATATGATGTGATGTAAAAGAATACTTATTGTTTAAAAGTGATAGAAGTTGTATTTACCAGAAAAAATGGGAAACATATACAAGGTTTAGAGATAAAAACTGTTATCAATATAAAACATTGAATAGAAATGTTTGATTAGGGTCGAATTACACTCAAAACTGTAAAACCTTAAATATAAATCCTCTCTACAGTTTTTTTCCTCTTACCTTTTTAGTATGTTTGTTTTGAATATGTGCATGAAAGCAATAAAGACTAAAGTGGAACAGTAGATTTTCAAGTAAACAATGACAAGCACCACGCACGGTACAGTCTGCTTAATCTAGGCTTTTATTGTGAAAGCACAGACGCGCAGTTTCCGCTCTCAGCCTCAGTAACCTTCTTCCTGACTGCTTCTTTTATTGTGGCTCAGCCTCAGCTAACTGCTGCTAGCGCCAGAGGTTCAAACCTTTGCCGCTAAACACTGCTCCACTGTTCCACTGTGCCGCTTAGAGCCCGTTTCTCGCTGTGAAACGTATGAACTTGTTTTGCAGTGTGCGGCTGTGGGAGCGGGTGAAGGCGCTCTCCTCGTTCAACACTGGGTAGCAATGAAGAGGTGAGTGAACACAGCGCCATTGTGAACCAACACTAAACACAAACATGTCGCCACGAGCATTATTGTTATTAACTGTGCTGCCGGATGTATGTGTGTGTGTGCGTGTGCGCAGCCAACAGAAGAGCCCCGAGCCTGATGGGAGTGTGACGATCAGCGAGGAAGGTGAGAGAAATGTCAGATATTGCCAAATAGATGGCTTTCAGTGTTACTGTGTTTAACATGTGTTTAAAGTTCATAGTAAATGTCACATCAGTTTGTGCTTTCACAAGACAAACACCCCAGGGTCAGGACCTGTGTTCAGACAAGTTGTTTGACTGGTATTAGCATCACAACTCTCAACTGTAGGGTGTCTTTGCTTCTTAACCAGATTTTAACCCAGGTTTTACTTTTTATATATTCATGTGTCACTCAGGAGTTATTTATGTGTTAATTTATGATATATTGTAAAAGGCCCTTAGGTCTTTAGAAAGGCACAGACCTCATTTGGACCTGGTTTTACCATCCGTGCTGAGTGATTCGATCACAAGTGGTCAGCACTCAGTTCACATCTGAACGCACCCAAACACGTCCTCAGTGTGTTTTTTAGATTAGATCAGTCAGACCACTTCTGAGGTGGTCTGGGACCACCACCACCACCACAATATCAACACTGATTTCCACATTATCACTGATACGTTCCCTCAGCTAGCTTCAGACATGCACTGAAATCCGGAGAATCTCCTGACATTCTCTGGAGGGGCTGAAAGTTAGAATGTAAGTGTTTGAGTGAAAGTGCGCTGGACTTTCTCCAGCCAGCCCCCTGGCTTCAGAAGACGATGTCCGCATGAGCTGATGTGAGTACACAGCAGGAGATCCCCTTCAAGATTCACCAGGAGCGAGTGGGCGTGTTCATCCATTCATTCATTCGTCCAGTCCCTCCTGACTTTACTCGCTCTCTCATGCTTGCAGCGACACACACACACACACACATGACATGTGTCATCAGACACATCTGTAAATTGGACTCGAAACAAAACATAATTTGGTCTTCACGAACACAAATTATTATTTGCATACAGAATGGGGAAGTGAGATCGTATCACAAGTCATTACAGGAGACACAATCAGGACACATTTTAATACCAGATGTGAACAGTGGAACTTAACGCTGACCACTGGTGGTTGGATCGCTCAGAACAGAAGTACTGGGTCTGAACAGGGCTTAGTTCCACACAGTGAAACCCCTCTAACTCACTATAGCTGCTTTCAGGCGTGCACCTCCTCTGCAGTTCCTCTGTATTTTCTGCGGAGGAGGTGCATGTGTGAATGGAGGTGTCCTAGTGAGACCCCCCTTCATTTTCTGCAGACTTTCTCCGTCTGGCCTCTTAGTATAATGTCTGAAGAAATGCAAGAGAAGTCGATATGTGAACACAGCAGGGGGGATCCCCTGCGGGATTCACCACGAGCGAGTGGTTGGGTTGATGAGGGCGCCAAGACACCACAGACGCAAAAAAACTAAAAGAAAACAAATATCTCCAGGTGAAAAAGTGGTGTCACACACGCAGAAGACACTTGACGAATATGCCAAGAGAGTTTGTGGTGATATGAGCCGACGCTGGTGTCTGTGTGTTGTAAAGACAATCAGCTGAGTTAATATGTCACTTCCTGTCTCTGTCCGCTGCACTGAACCTCCTGCTGCGTTGAGCATGTGTGAAGCTAATTCTCTGGATTTTACCTGCAGGTCAAGTCTGAAAACGGCTTATGAGTGCCTGGATGTAAACATTGACACTGTGACAACATGCTTTGTCTGAGGTCACTCTATGCTACCTCATTATAAGACCTTGTTAAAGCACACACTTGGACATGGTTGTGTGACGGTTACTGCCTCACTATTGTTAGTGTGACAGGTACCCTCTTTCCCAAGACCTGTTTTTGACAGTGACTTCAGTTTGTGTGGCTTTGTGCTCCTGCAGGGTCCGTGGCCACCGCAGAGGATCCAGCAGCTATTGCCACCATTCAGTCTGCAGCCACGTTCTCTGACCAGCCCATCAAATATCTCTTCAAGACAGAAGGAGCAGGCGGGCAGGTAGGATGACTGTTGGGGGGGAGTGTCCATTTTAATCAACCTGTGTGAGGTTCAATTTCAAATCTGTTAGGTATTTTATTTCCTTTGAGCTGACATATTCATGAAACCCCATTTTCACACATGATTTCCGTAAAATGTCCGGGGAAATTGGGTGCACTTCAGGTACCACAAGCTGTTTTCCGAGTGTTCGTGTGAGGGGTGGAGCAGCAGGCAGAGGCAGGGTGTAACATATTCATTCTGCTGCAGAGATCTTATGTTTTGTTTAACGCACATTGACACTAGCGTCATATCCCCAAAAGCTCTCTTGACATCTTCTACATGTATGGCACTGCTTTTTCATCCTGAGATATTCGCTTTCTTTTTGGTTTTTATTTTTTATATTTTTCCATCTGTTGCATGTTAGAAGCGTCATCAACACACCCACTCGCTCTTGATGAATCCTCCAGACGATCCCCTGCTTTCTTCTCACATTTGCTCATTCAGACATTCTCTGGAGTTTTTACTAAGGTGCTGGCTGGAGAAACTCCTGAAAAAGTCTGTAGCCTCTCGCTCATTCGCGTTGTCACATACAGCTCCGTCCGAGAATGTCCAGAGATTCTCCAAAGTTCAGCTACAAAGTTGTTTTGGTCAATCAGCTTCTCAGCAAACTAAAGAGCATGAAGAAGTTTTCATTTGGGAGCAGGAAGTAACACTTGAGTCAATAGATTGTTTTGGAAGTTGCTCAGACTGACTTGAGTTTGTACTTGGAAGATATGTTAATTACAGGTTTTCTACATTCATATCATTGCAGATCCACAGATTTCTTGTCTTCACATTTCTTGATAATCCTGGTATCAGTTCTCTTGACCCATGTTACTTAACGGACCACTAGAAGTAGATATATTCTGCATGTGTACGCTCTGATGTGTGTGTCACCTCCATTGGAATAAGATATTTACCACTCAGTATAACGTATTGTGTTGCAGGTGACCTACAGAGTGATCCAGGTGTCAGATGGCCAGTTGGAGGCCCAGACAGACGGAGCTGCAGCGGTCAGCCTCGTCACTGGTTTCCCTGCAACCAGTCAGACTGTCACACAGGTGAGGAAGTCAGATCTATCCTGGGTTGGTCTGGGACACATTTAGCCACATCCTTTTCGCCAGTGTGAACACAAATGCCTCCTTGGCCACATATGAAGGACCGCGTCCTCAGCCCCACTACAGTTAACAATAAATCATATAACATATTTTTATGCTTCTCGGTGCCCATGTATTAATGTATTGTTTACAGCCACCGCTACAATATCAACAGTGATCACCACATAATAGAGTCCAACCAATTTAACGCTTTACTGATATTAACGGCCCCTCAGAGTCACATTGGTGACAATCGACGTTGGCCATAATTTCGCTGATAATGCGCTATTCATTAATTTCTAAATATTCCCTCTAATAGTCATGTAGGAGTATATGTTAATGTCCCTTGTTTGCATATGAGACCTGCTGCTTGGAGTCTGCGAGATGGTCAAGTGAGTGATGGGGCCTCTCTGGGTAATCAAGTGGGCGGCCTCCTTCCTCCATGTTTCACCCACAACGTCTCCAGAGGGTTCAGTAGTGAATCCTGGCGTCCTAGGCTCACCCCCTAGCGGACACTACTCAGTTAAGGCCCAGGTGGAGTCTTTTCTCTTCATCCAGAGCCACTTTCTGCCCTTTTCACCGGCTATTGCTTTACAATCAGCATTTAGTTATGTTAAAATGACACTAGTCTTCTCTTGCCATGGAAAAACAACTTAACGCCAGATGAGGCTGGTTGGAAAGGTTAAGTTTTAGCGCTCCGATCATCTCCAGGGTTTCCACCACATTAATTTCAGTTCAAAGTTTTTACAGCTTCTGCTTCAGGATCAGGGCAGAAGCACCAGTAACTTTTCCCTACGGATTAAAATAGTCCTTAGAGGAATAACTGCACTCGATCTCCATCACTCCATCTCCATCACTCCATACTTACTGGAATTCATCCAACATTTACTGACCAATGATACATTTTGGTTCAGTTTCTCCCTTGGTATGACTGATATTCTTTAAGCGTTAACGTCTCTTTGACTCCAGGCTGTGTTCTCTCAGTCGGAGGCATTGGAGGGAGACGGCAGTGCTGAGACACAGTACACGTACTACCCCGCCACCATCGCAGACGCCACAACTGGCACCATGGTGACCACGGTACAGGCATCTGACACACTGCTGGGCCAGACCACACCCACAGGTAATCACTCCACATACATAGTTTATCCAGGCACTGGATGAGGCTAATACATTTACATTTCAACACTAGTTTCCCTTTACACAGGATATGTAAAATCTAAAAAAGCAATAATAATCATTAACTTCAAATAAAATGACTAATAATTCAGTAAAGTAAGTCCAATTTTTAAACCAACCCGAAGCAACTTTTAAAAAACTTTATTTTAAAGGGAAAGTTCACCGTTAAATAAAAATTCACTCATTTATCTATTCCACAAAACACCTCAGGGGTAAACAGTGTTCCAGCCAAAGTGTCCTCTTCTTCAGATGTAATAAAACATCTGAAGAAGAGGTCCACCACCAGATGTAGAGGAAGTAGCGATGCGAGCGCACACCCCGCACATGCCCTTGGGCGAGAGTGCAGTTTTCCGGTGTGTCTGTGAGAACGTGAACACGCCTCTGAGGAGGATATCACAGACATTTAGGCTTAAAACACGGTGTAAATGAATATGAATGTCGGGGCTTGTTTTTTTTACGTCTGAAGAAGGGGTCCCCTTTACTTCAATTGTATTTGATTTGGCTGCAGCACTGTTTACCCCTGAGACTCGTAACTCCTAAACACTTCACCCACCCATCCATCGGCAAAGTGGTCAGTGGATAATGAGCGAATTTTCATTTTCGGTGAACTATCTGTTTCAGGCTTTGTGTTGCATGAAGATTTTAGAATGATACTTATTCTGTGCAGCTGACATCAATGTTTCGTTTTACAGGGCAGCTGTATGTGATGATGTCACCCCAGGAAGTTTTGACTGGATCCAATCAAAGGACAATCGCGCCTCGTACTCAGCCATACATAGCGTAATTACATTATAATTTAACAGAATTACAGCCATGTCACAGTTCACTTAAATTGGTTGTCAGTTTTGGATAAATGTAGAAAAGCTTTCATCTAACAATTTAAGCCAATTGAATGTCTTTGTTCTAATTTGTTTTCAAGGAAACAAGAGGCCCCTCGGGCTTCCAGAGATGACAAACGGCGAGCACAGCACAACGAAGGTTAGAGCTTACAATCAGTCTAAAGAACAATATATTATTAGTGTGTGTGTGTGTGTGTGTGTGTATATATACTGCAAATATAAGTCCTAAATTCAAATGTTTCACCAACAGTTGAGCGCCGGCGGCGAGACAAGATCAACAACTGGATTGTGCAGCTGTCGAAGACAATACCAGACTGTAATGTGGACTATACCAAGACAGGACAGGTGAGATCAGCTCTGTCAGCGGACTAATGCTTCAGACTCTCAAACAGGAACCAGGACCTAATTTCATTTCTCGTTAAATCTTTAACACCCTAAAAAGTCCCTGCTCAGGGGAAGTAAGTAAAGGAGGATTCTGGTATTTTTCAACATGGGCTCTGTTTTTAAATGTGAAGGTGTAAATGAATGGAGCTTACACTTGTGGAATTGGTCCAGTAGATTTCAAACGCTGGCAGCCGGGACATGACGGCAATGGCGCCAATGTAATCTTAACGGGCGACTGCGACGGTCTAAGAATTAATTCAATTATTTTTTTTCTCATCAATAAAAGGCTCAAGTCGTTTTTTTTTCTGGCAACAATACACATGTCTCGCAAATTGAGAAGTCTCTCTCTCAATCGTGCAGCAGCTCGTTGTCCCTCTCCTCTCCTAGTTCACTCCTCAATTTGAAGGAGGTCTTGGTACATGAAGATGTAGCAACATTGTTACACTACAGAGGTTTGAAAAGAAACTAAGAGCAATTCATCATTAAGTTGTATTGTGTTTTGTTTTGTTTCAGAGTAAAGGAGGAATCTTATCTAAAGCCTGTGATTACATCAAGGAACTCAGACAGAGCAACCTGAAGCTGGGGGAAGACATCAGCACTCTTGATCGTCTCAGGATTGACAACCAGCTACTCAGACAGGAGGTACTTTAGCATGTGTTCTATGGTTTATTCAGAATTAGAAATACTTCATTGATCCACAGGTTGAAATTCGATTTTGTTACAGTTTCTCCAGCCAAGAATAGAAATATATACAGAGAGTAACAAAATAATAAAATACAAAATATAGGTAAGAGTATAAATACAAAATATGTGCATTGTTATGGATGTTCACCCAGGAAACACAAACCTGATAGACAGAAAGTCACAAGTCAGCTGATGTCTCTGTATGACTACAGGGTTAATGTCTTATGTGTGTGTCTGTTGCTCAGGTGGAAGACTGGAAGTCCAAAAATCAGATCCTGAGGAACCTGCTGCGACAGCATGGTGTTGTGGGATCGTCCAGCACAGAACCCCAGTGAGAAGCCTGTTGCCAATGGGTATTTGAGGAGAACCACATATGGGCCAAAAGAGTACTTGAAACACTTTGAGATACTTAATTTGTGATTGTACTTGCATGTAATAGGGGAATAAAGCTGAATATTGTCATTAATATTCAAATCCAGCATCTTTGCTAAATGACAACCTTAAATATGACCTTTTTGAAGCTTTTTACAAAATTGACAGGATGTGTCTGAAAAGAGAGGGGAGGGGGTGGTCTACATTAACTTCAGTCTGAGGAGTCAAATCAGTTTAGCAAAGTCCTCATTGAATGCCTTCCTCCACGAACATTATGATTGTTCATTAACCTGCAGTTCAGTAAGCTCTACAACATGACCGACTTATCATGCCAATTTCTTTAACTTAGTCCCTACAGCATGTGCTTCTCTGTATCAAATGCACTCATCTTAATGTTGCTGAAAACATTGTATTCATGCTTTGACTTGTTTTCACATTTTATCAATTTCACTGACCAGTTGATACCAAGTTTTTCATTCATTCATAGTTGAGCTTTTTTTTTAGCTTTGTATTTTTGTATGTTGTTTCATGAAACCTCACTGGGGACAAAAATTGCATTGCAACAATGTAACTAAGTAAATAAACAGGGGTTGTAAGCAGTTAGCGATTTGTTAATTTTTACCAGGGAGGATGGTCCCTCGATTAATGGTGTAGGCGTTTGCTGCAGTGCACCAAATATGAATATGTACTCCACTTTTACATCGCATACTCACAGCAAGACATCTATCAAACTGTATGTTGTAGTATGTTGATGTGGCATTTGCTACAGCTCGCCGAAGTGCACATATGTACATGTACGCCTACTCAAGAGAGATGTCTTTGCCCCATTCTTCATCAACATTTATTACAAAAAATGAAATAAAGAATAAAAAATTGATCTGAGCTGAAAATGCTGATGAATGTGCCTGTTGTTTCCACTCGTGTGTAGTTTGTAGGCCGAATTCGATTCACAATAAAACCCAAAGGTCGAACCTGTCAGATGGTCTGACATTGAGTTTCTATCCCCTTTGGAGTAGGACTTGGTGATATGGGCAAAAAATATATGAAGACAAAAATGATGATATCAGTCAGTTTGATAATCATCACGATACATCTCACATTATTATTTCTATTAAGGTGTAACTGAATTATGTTTGAGTGAAGGTTGTGTTTTTTAACTCTGAGCAGAGAATGACAAACAGCTGATATACAGCAAAACATTTTACATATCTGCAGTAGATCAATGATTCATCAGTGTTATACCTCCTTACTGTGCTTCCACAATGTATAAGCAACACATCCATATATATTGAACCTATGTCATATTGCTATTGAAGAAATTTATCAAAATACACATTGGCCACAAGTCCTGTAGCTTTAGTGATAATAAAAGCAATGTGTTTATTTTAACAAGAAAGATGGCCAACACCCTGCCTGCCTACTGAGGACAGTAAAAGCTTTAAGGATTATTTTAATGGCCAATACAGGCAGGGTCTTTCCTGGTGCTGCTGCTGATCAATCTGAGTGTGACTGATGGTCAGTGTGTCAGTGCTGGAGAGAAAGAGAGAGAAGCATAGAGCTCTGTCCTCCTGTTCTTGTCGATGCCATTCACTGTCAACATTCAAAGATAAACTGCGGGTCCAGCATGGTCATTTTGGTTTAAAGTGGATGACACGATTGCTTTTATCTTGACGTCTGCATCTTCAATATAAAACAACTTCTGTTTTATTGTGAAGGTTGTTTCCCGGAAGTGCGTCTCTTCACTGACGCTGAGAGAATCCGGCTCTCAGACGTTCCTCCACCTCCCAGCTCAGTGTTTATAGTCTCACAGACACAGTGAGGCTGCAGTGATGATCTGTATTCTGCTGGTGGCCGGTCACGGCACCGTCCTGGAGACACAGATCAAGGTGAGTAGCCTGGAGGTTGTAGCAGAGGGGGGCGTGGGGGAGTGGGGGGGGCAAAGTCCGCGGTAGTTGTGCTCAGTGTTCGCCGAACTTCCTTTAAGAATCTGCCACTTTACCACTGAGCCGCTGGTCGGGGTGATACTTGTTTACCTAGAGCATCAGTGAAGATGCACCGGCCGGATGTGGATCATTTTCTTAAAACTACCGTTTCTTACATCTTTGGACCTGGTGCTCTTCACCGCCCCCTCGCGACACAACAACAATGTAGGGATTCGAAGTAGAGTTTATTTCAGGGAAGATGAATGAGGTTATAATCTATACAGAGTTATTGAAGGTAAATCAAGTTTATTGGTACAACGCATTTAAAAAACAAAACAATTCAAAGTGCTCTACATGAGATATATAAAAAGATTATTAGGCTACTTATAACAGTACAGCAAATGAAGGATTTAATGACTAAAGGATGGAATAATAAATAAAAGAGTGTAAGAAATGATTGATGGTTTAAATTATTAAGGGAAAGTCTCAGCATTCATTTTAAAAGAAACAAAGATATGTTCCATTTGTGCAGCATAGAAACTGAACGCTGCTTCTCCATGTTCAGTTTTGACTCTGGGGACAGAAGGCAGACCTGTTCCAGGCGACCTGAGGGGTTTGGATAGTTCAGAACGTAGCAGGAGATCAGAAATATGTTTTGGCCCTGAACCATTCGGTGTTTATAACCCAACAGCAGAATTTTGAAGTAAATTCTTTTACAGAGCCAGTGTAAAGATTTCAGAACTGGAGAGATATGATCCACTGAGTGAAGAAATAACCCCTACGCACTTTAGTAAGTGCCTGACTTTACTAAGAAGAAAGACATCTTAAAGAAGCTAGTTTCTTTGGCTCAAAGTTCAGATAAGAAATGATAAGAAATGACAAGATAAGATGGTCTTGTATTAGTCCCACTATGGAGAAATTTGCATGTCACAACAAAGAAGCCAGAGAAAAAACACTATAAAGGTTACTAATAAGTAAAGATAAAATATAAACAAAGATATATTACATACAAAAAAAATACAGTGTAACAGTGTTGCACATATATTAATTGAAATTACATGGATAGAAAATGGTTATTGCACAGTTAAATTAGTTAAAACCCTGAGTGAGGTATGTGGTGTATTGGGATCACAGCTGATTATACAGTCTTACAGCTGCATATGTTGCATATACATGATGTCATGTGGTTGGTATGGTAACAAGCTGTTTTCCTCCAGCCGTCCTCACTCTTCCCCTCTCTTCCCAGAATGATGACACAGGCCTGTACAGCCACCTGGCCGGGGTACCGAAGGCCCTCCTTCCTGGCATCGGAGGGAAGAAGATTCTAGACTTTTGGTGGGAAACCGTCAACATGTGCGTGACTGTGAAACTTCTGAGGACCTCCTCTGTCCCAAGTCTCTGTTGTTCCTGCACCACACAGTCGATAACATCTGTGATTTCTCTGCAGGCGGCAGCTGTTCACAGAGGTGTACCTGGTCACTAACGCAGACAAGTGAGCACATAAACCTTCCGGCGAAACCCCACTTATAATCATTTGACCATTACTTTTGTTGTTAAAGCTGCTTGAATTGTGTTGTGCTCTGTCGTGTTCCACTGACCAGGTACAAGTACTATGAGCGCTGGGCCACAGCTAATGACTTCCCAGTGGAGAATGTGGTAAACGATGGCAGCACGACGCTGGAAGACCGCCTGGGGGCCGTGGCCGACCTGGAGCTGGCCATACGCAGTCGCAAGCTGCAGGACGACATCATGGTGGTACGATACAAATCTGTGTATAATGTTTGAGAATACTCTGCTCGGTTAGATGTCCCATCTGTCCTACAATGAGGATCCCCTTCCCGTGTAAACAGATTGCTGGAGACATGCTGTGTGCGGACCAGAACTTTGACATTGCTCAGGTTATCCGCTTCTTCAGGTCAAAGGTGAGATTTGCTTCAACACAAGTTAATCACATACACACAGTTATTGTCGTGGACATGAAACCATGCAGTCTAATGTGTGCACAGGATATGTGTCAATAAGTAACTAGAAATAGGTGAGATATAGGGAGGTCTACCGGACCTCATGTAAGAATAAAGACAAATTTAGTCCAGTCCTGGTCAAACACAATCTGAAACTATCCCAGATGAAAGACACTTAGCATGTGTAAGTTCATAGCTGAAGCTAAATTCCTCAGTGACTTGCAGTAGCCCAGTTTTGTGTGTGTGTGCTGCAGCCTGGAGAGATGATCATTTACTACGAGTTGGAGGAAAGTGAGAAGAGCAGCTCCAGGGGCATCGTGGAGGTTTGCCCTGACACCCACAGGTGAGAAACGTGGTGCAACAGCTTTCTGCCATGTCGGTTTTTGATACTTGCCGCCATGTTAGAGGATTTGATTTTAATCTGTTGTAGTTTTATGAATCAGAATAACTCGCTTCTTGGAGAAGCCCCAGGATGGTCTGACATCATCGCGACTGGCCAGTGTGGTGTTTTACTGCATCCAGAGAGACACGCTGTCCTACCTGTCCGACTTCCTCAGCCTGCAGCCTCAAGCCACAGACAGGAGCTTCGGCCGATTCTGGGTTCGTAAGTTGCAGTTAAGCACCATCCCATGTTTTTAGGGAGATTGAAGATTAAATTAAATTCATACAATTCAAAAGATTCTCCAACGTGTCACACTTTCCCCCCAAATTCCCCAGCTCTCTTACATAACTAAACTACTGAGACAACATTTGCTTTATAACTTCTTCAGGTATAGAGACGACTTCCTGTGCTGATTCTAATCGCTGCCCTTATATGATTTCTTTTTAATCTTTGTGTGATTGACAAACAAGTTTGTGGTAATTGGTTAATTTATGGTTTATTGTGATTTTCTTTATGATGATAAACTCTAAAGATCAAATTATACTCAGTCCTGCTTTACTGAACCTGGATGACATCAGAGCATTATCATGGACTGATGAATTAACCAGATGCTTTCATGGCTTGTCTGTCTTCAGGAGTGGCTCATCAATGAGAAGCAGCTGGATGTGTTTGGGATGAAGCTGCCTACTGGCTTCCAACTTATCGGACAAGTGGTCTGTATTCTTTCTTCTAGTTTTTTTCATATTATCACACTGTGTTAATTCATAGATTAGTAAAGTGGAGCATCTTGTTAAGTTATACGGAAGAATATGTTACACAAATAATATATAGGTAACACAAATAATGTAATATGTAATATTTTGGCTGATCAGCACCACATTATCGTAAGTATCGGGTTGTGATATAGAAAGTTTATTCTGATGAAAGAATCACACAGACTTGGACCTTGAAACTAAATGTTTGGTAGTGGTCGACTGAATGTGGTTGGTAACATACTTGTGATTGTTTCAAGATTTTAGATCCAGGAGTAAAACTCTGGCAAGCACAGGTTCTCCCTGCTGCTTATTTCGTTATTTCGTACTATTACATTTTCTCGTAATAGTACGACTTTATTCTCATTTTTCTTTTCTTCAACATTACCCCACTATGCTGTCATAATATTCCTTTAAAGTCAAACATGGTTGTAAACTGCTGCAGTTTGACTGGTTGGTTGATGACAAACATTATTCTTCTATTTGCATGCTCCCTGCTTTATGAAACATTTGGGATGTTTTGCATGGTGTTGCTTAACAAATGCACAACCTTTGGAAATGCTGAGTCGTCTTTTTTAGTTTCATGCCTCAGCACCAGATGGCTTATGTGTTTGGATTATCTGTCCGTCCCATTCTCGTCAACGTGACATTTCATGTAACGCCTTGAGGGAATGTCGTAATAATAATTATACATTTTATTTATGTGCGCCTTTCAAGAGAGTTAAGGACACCTTACAGATTTACCAAAAATCAAAAAACAATTTTCACTTCACTTGCAGAGCAAATCATGTTGCAGTCTGCTGAAGCTTCACTCAGCACATTTACAAGTAGCTTACATACTGCATTTTAGAGTGTGAAAGATGCCATTACCCAGAAATCCTGTAAGGTTACTACACCAGCAACAAAGTGACACTTAGTCTTCAAAATGTTTAATGTCAGAGTTTAAGCATTTACATGGAGAGTCTTTTTCCAGTTAAACCAACGAACATGGTTTTTTCAATAGATTTATTCCTAATCTCCCTGAAATCGTATAAACCAGCTTCAGTAAATGTGACGTTACTGTCTGGTGGGTGGGTATAATGAGCATGTTCTCAAACAGTTAATCTGTGAGGCCCATGGGCTGATCCAAAGCCTCTTTACAGGGGATGGGACGCTGTTCCTCTATTACAGCAGACAAATAAGCATGTACTACTGTACATTGTCATACTTGACAACCTAATGCACAGCAGACTTTAGTTGTTCTTTTTGTTCTAACAACATGTTGCTCCTGACCTGTCAGGGCCTGTCAGACTACACCAAGTGGCTCACTCACTACTCATCCAAGCAGCAGGACAACGCTCCTAAACCAATCACATGCAGGTCGTATGCCAGGTAAGAAACCACAGACATAAATAACGCACACTGTTGCTTTCAAGTAAGTTTTTAGTCTCTTCTTTCCAATTCACACCAGAAGCACTTAAATGTTGAAATGTGACCTGACAGATCCAAATGTATATGATCTCTCACAGGGTTGGATTGATGGGAAATCCCTCAGACGGTTTCAATGGGAAAACCATCGCCATGTCCATCTCTAACTTCTGGGCCGAGGTCACTCTGGTGGAGAGCCAGACTTTGGTAATACACACACGCATGTGCACGTCTATGCATATACGTGTATAAAAAAGCTTCATCTGGGATATATTGTTTAAATGTCATGTGCATTTCTGTGATTTTTTTTTAAAGGTTTTGGTTCCTCATCCTCTCAACGATCCTACAGAGTTTGGAAGCTTGCAAGATCTGTTCTGTATCAGCAGGAAGGAAGGGTGAGAACACGGCATCTGTCGATGAGCTGAAGTGCGTCACTCACGTTCAGACTCCTAACTGTTTGTCATTCAACTGTAGCTACCTGGGAGGTCTGCGACTGCTGCAGGCCACCTGTAAGAAGTTCTACCAGTTCTGCTCCAAACAAGGGTGAGATCAGTGACTGAGATAAAACGAAACTTAGTAGTATAGTAGTATACCTGTAGTATAGGTCCTAAACCCTGCCATGTTAGTAGTGGATGGGACATGAGGCAAACTACAAAGTCAAAGAAAGTACATGTCAATAATGTTCTCATGTTCTCAGGTCTCATTTTAGATAGTTCTTATCGTACAGATGATTATTAAAGTGCATTTTTAGAAAAAGGTTTGGTTGTTATTTGATGCTATAAAATTGGGATGAAATTTCATAAATGACAACTGAAACTGACTCACCATCTGTTGAGTGTGTGAACCGATTCAATTTTGGTGCCTGGATGTCAAAGGTCAAGGTCACAGTGACCTCATGTTACTGTAAATGGGACATATTAGGACTACTCATAGGGAATTTCATTGCATCTGGCACAATTCCCCTGTACTCACTGATAAATTCCAAAAAACGTGTTTTTGTCCTCTTGAATGTGATCTCAAGACTGCCTTTGATCAGTTGTCACCTGAACTCAAAGATAAAGTGATTATGTTTCAGTTGTACCACCAGGGCATCTTTTCCAGTTGAAGTGAATTCATAAACAAGCAGTTGTGAAAGGAGAATTCAGATCCTTTACTTAAGTAAAAGCAATAACAGCATTATCTTTATATAGCATGTTTCATGAAAGCTACAATGTTCTTTAAATAACAAGATAGTCCTGATCAAACAGTGAGTAATACAGTTAAAATGCCAGGCTAGCTGTTTCCCCTTGTTTCCAGTCTTTATGCTAAGCTATGCTAACTGGTTGCAGGCTGTGGTGTCTTATTTAATCTACAGGCATGAGTGTGGAATCAATCTTCTCATCCATCCTCAGGGAGTACTCACTGTCTCTGTCACTGCTGATAATCATTAAATGTCTGCTGTTTATTATTTACTGCAGTATTGCTCTGACAAAGCAGAACTTCACCCTGAAGTACGACACCAACATCCCTCGGCAGGTGGTAAGAATTCATTCACATGATTACTAGAGCACCACAGTTCACATTCATACAGTTTAAAACGTTTATTGTTTAAACCCTCCACTGATGAGAATGTTTGTGTCTGTTTTAAGGGCCTTGCTGGAAGCAGGTAAATAGTTCTGTTTCTTACCTCTGTGCCCCAATGTTTTTATTCATTGTTTGTGAATTAAAAGTGATTGACTTTCAATCTTTCCAATGTATCAAAAAAGATCAACAAACATAGATTCATGTGCACGGTACATACATGGATTTAGGTACATGTGTGTCTGTGATGAGCCTCCTATAGAGTTGGTGGGTGCTGGGTTTCAAGAGTGACACACAGGTAATCATAGGCTTCATAGTAAAGCATTGCAGCCACCCGATGTAATGATACAGAAGGAAAAGAGAAAACAGTAAATCATGAAACAGAAAACTATTCCAACATTGTAAATTTAATCTATTATGTAGAACTTTTGAGTTTATAATTGTCTTGTGTATAATCTTTTGTTTGGTACAGTGCCATTGTCTCAGCGACCCTGAAGTGTCTTATGAAATTCTACAACATCACAGACAATGTAAGGAGGTAACTTATTCACCATATACGATGGTGTTTCTCTTTTTTACTCCTTCTTTAAATGCTTCTTAAAATCTAAATATCTTGAGAGAGAGAGAGAGAGAGAGAGAGAGAGAGAGAGAGAGAGAGGGAGAGAGAGGGAGAGAGAGGGAGAGAGGGAGAGAGAGAGGGAGAGAGAGGGAGAGAGAGAGAGAGAGAGAGAGAGAGAGAGAGAACTAATAAGTAGTGACTAGTAAGTGACTAATGCACAGGGGCATTTCAGCAACCAAACAGATTTCAACTGGGGCCAATGCCCCCCTCGACCTGCCCTTGGATCCGCCCCTGCCCTAACTGTTACTTTGCTTTACTTTATGTTCTACACTCCAGGATCTCCCCAAACCAGTCCGAGCCAACTTCATCCTCAACGTGGAGACGGATGAACTTTTCATTACTGCTGGTTTGCAGGATAGAGTTGTTCAGGTCAGTCATATAGGTCATGCACATAAACATTGTCTTTTTACACCTTCAGTAACAGGAAGTGATTGTCCCTTTGTCTTTGCAGGTCTTTGAAGGTTTAGTCTATATGGATTTCAGCAAGAAGCTCATGGAGGAGCAGGGCTATGGTAATAATGTCACTGATGTTAAATACAAATGGAATAAGATAGAAATACGGTTTAATTTTTTTAAGGCGGAATGTTTTTCATTCTCAGGGAATTATGTTGCTATGGACATGAGTAGCCTTCCACTGTTCTGGCTGGCGTACCTGAGTGACCCCAGTGACTCTGGACGCATCCACAGCAACATCCGACAGCGCTGGCTCAGTGGTACCACTTCTTATTAAACATTCCACTGGCTATTTTTGTATGTTTACCCTTATCAATGCTGCTAAAACCTTTATCTTGATGATGTTCTCCTTTACACTTGACATCTATTGCACTTCTGTCTGTCCTGGCAGAGGGATCCCTCACATGTGGCTCTCTCTGAGGTTTCTACGTTCTTTTTACCCTGTTAAAAGGTTTTTTTTGTAGTTTTTCCTCACTCTTGTTGAGGGTTAAGGGCAGAGGATGTCACACCCTGTTAAAGCCCTATGAGACAAATTGTGATTTGTGAATATGGCCTATACAAATAAAATTTGATTGATTGACTGACTGATTGATACCTGCTGTTAACATTTTGAGTATGCTAGTATGTTAATATTGGCATTTAGCTCAAAGCACACAGTTGTAGCTAAGTTCAGCCACACAGAGCCACTTCCGTTCGTTAGTCTTCGTTCAGTTTCAGTTCAGTGCCTTTTTTAATTAAGGTCACTAAGTATTTTTCACTGATCAGAGAAGATGCCGTTGTGGAGAGCAACAAAGTTCAGTTTTCTGTCACATTGATTCAGTCGTTTGTGTTTCTCTGTCTTTCCACAGGCGAGCCTCTGGTCGTTGAAGCCATGAAGAATTTTGCTGAGTTGACTGATCAAGCGAGGTTGGTTTGTAAGATGTGGACTGTTGATCAAGAATTCATAATCTGAATTGAGTGTATAGGTTTTCACAGAGGGGGAAAGTGCTTTAGTGTTTTGGTGCATAAAATAAGTACTGCAAGTCAGGAGGCCTTGGATTAATACAAATATATGAAATGTACAAACTATGTAAAATATGTTATTTAAAGGAATTAGTTGTACAGTTTTGTGCAGCAATGTGCAAGTTCACAATATGCTGTAAATAATATATGCAATGTGCAAGGTAAAATTAATGCACCAACATTTGAGTCGAGCCTTAGTCTGCAAGTGGCTTTGGGTTTTCTGAATTGTTGTGTAATCTGTTTCTGCATGGTGAGCTCCAGGTACAAAATGCTGCTCTGCTGACAGAACTGCAGTTTTTCAGATGTTCATTAGCTGTGAAACTGTGTGTTATCTCATTGAAAATGTTTTCCATCAAGGACGGCCCTGCAGCGCAGAGACTGGAGCTGTCTGGCACAACTGATGGACCAGAACTTTGAGCTCAGGAGGTAAACTGCGTTTCGGAATGGAGGCATTTATATAAAGGTCAGACTCACAGCTAAAGTAACAACATATACCACAGGTCTGTCTACACCGATGACTGTCTGGGTCCTGGGAATCTCAAGATGGTTCAGCTGGCGAGGCAGGTAGGTGCCCCGCTGGCTAAGAGCAGAGCACGTCTTGTCTTTTCTCCATCTCTGCCTGCGTGTGCCTGCAGGAGTTTTTTTTTCTGTTTGTGTATTCATATGTTTTTTTCTGTTCCTTGCAGTTTGGCTCAGCAGTGAAGTTACCAGGCAGTGGGGGAGCTGTGGTGGGTCTCTGTCTGGACCAGGCCAGACTGGTAAGACTAAATTTCCATTGTGTGGAAGTTGTGACCCAGCAGTTAACAGCAGATCTGTTTGTGAGGCGTTGTGAGAGCAAAAACAATCTACTCTTCTAAAACCCTGAGTCTAGTTTATAATCAATAGAGACGATCTCCAGTTTCTGTGATGATCAAAGACCAACTCATTCTGACTCCTTGTTTTCTTGTGGGGATTTCCAATGTGGGTTTAGTACCCACACAATGGAATATATGTCTTTGTTGTTTAGATAATGTACCTGACACTTTGGTTACGGTTCTTTTTTTTTTCCATCCCCAAGACCTTACCTTCAAAAATATGTTCTCGTTTCTTTAAAATTATCAGAGGTTCTTTGTTTTTTAAACTTTTATGAATATATTTTCTGTATCTCTCTTTAAATTATGTGGTAGTGTTGTGTATTATATCTGTATGTATTGTATTTGTGACATCGGTGGCCCACGGTGCTGTCTGATGCTGAAGCACGCCTGTGTTTGGCCCACTAGGTGGAGATGAGGCAAGCTTTCCAGGAGGCCGGCTGTGTCTTCTGTGTCATCGCACCATACAACCCATCTGCCAGCGCTGCCGGTGGTCAGTACTAACCATGGATCCATGCTGGCCTCTGCTAGGCTTCTCGAAGCCAACTCGTGGCCATTGGATGGTTATGGGCACAATGTGGTCCTCAGTGTGCCCGACAGAGTCCCAATGTCATTTCATAAGAATCGTTGGTAAAGATCATGATTGGTTGCATGAATTTATCCGGAATACAATTAATCTAAACAATCAGACTGATCATCAGTATTACCGATCTTTGGTGACAGTTTCAGTTATAATTATTAACTGATCAGATTAAAGAGATTGGTGGGTTTATTAAAACATCAGATATTTCAAAGCCATGTCCCCTAGAAAATCAGTGAATCTGCGGGTTTGCAAATTATTATTATACGAAGTGAGTTTACTACCTTTTGTCAAATGTATTGTCAACAACAGTGTAAAAATATTGTAATTATTTCGTAATGTACAAAATGTTCTATGTGTGAAACAATTGTAAAGCCTCAAAACCGTTAACATATCATTATTGTACAATCATTGTAATCTGTGTACACAAATTAAAAGCACATTTAATAGCCGATCTTGGAGTAAAGCTGGCACATCCCTCCTGAATGAATACATGTATAGGATAGTTGAGGATGAACCCACCAGGCCACTGGAGAATATAACATATCAGCAGCTTCCCCTCAGACCTGATCTACATGTGTAACCGTGCTGAGGCTCAGTGAACCAGTGGCTCTCATTCGCTGCTCCTCCAGTGGGCGGGGCTCTGCCTCGGCCGCTCACAGCCGCTCGCAGCCGCTCTCTCCTCCACTCATGCGGACCCGCTGAATGTGATGGACTAGCCGGAGGTCGCTCTGGTGCTTGGACTGTCGGTGTTGGGGCTCGGGCGACCCGCTGGACCATGGCTGCCAAAGACGACCTGTACAGTAAAATCCTCCCGCGGAGGCTCCGGCAGAACCGACCGGGCTCTGTGAAATGCGGCTCCAACCTTGACGTGCTGTTGTCCATGGGCTTCCCCAGACCAAGGGCGTGAGTAGCCTGACCGAAACGCACGGACATGTTACATACACATGTGTGTGTGTGTGTGTGTGTGTGTGTGTGTGTGGAAGATGACATGCACGACACAGCGGGCACGGAGACCTGACTTGGACACGGTGGGCGGCTGAGCGCAGAGGAGCGGGTCTGTTGTGGTGGCAAACGCAGCATCCCTCCCCTTCACTCGCTATTTCCCCGTGTCGCTAGCCGCTGCCGTCCGACAACACAGCTGTATATTCATACACAGTGGAAATACAGTTCAGTGTGTTGGAGCAGATTTTGATTCCTTAAAGAACAGAGAAGCGCCGTGGAGCTGTCAGGAATGGAGCAGTCAAAGTTAACAGAAGTGGAGGAGTTAGCGTCAAACTCCCGGAAAACACACCCACATTTCTAATGTGTGTGACTTTCTCTGGCTCAGTTAAAGTTGCGGTTCTCAAAATTCTAACTTTGTTGAAAAATCCAGTTTGCTTGGATGAATGTTTTATTTTCTAACTTAGTTCCAGTAAAATAAGTTGGAACCTGTGTCAACGTTTCAGCCATGTTCATGACGAGCTGTCATATGTGAGCTCTTCAGAAGACTGGAGTCAGGAGTCATGAAGTCATGACTGTGTGTGTGTGTGTGTGTGTGTGTGTGTGTGTGTGTGTGTGTGTGTGTGTGTCACAGCCTACCTTTGGGGTCCAGTTAAATGGGGACAGAAGTCATCTACCCAATTGGAAAACAGCTGATTTTAGGGGTCAGAGTTAGGGTTAGGGTCTTTTCAGTCTCCTGAAAAGTAATGCAAGTCTCTGTAAAGTCCCCAAAAGTCAGCTATTACAATCCTTGTGTGTGTATGTGTGTGTGTGTGTACAGCTATCTTTGTGAGGACCATTTGTAGTCTCCACAGACGGAGTGAGGACATTTGGCCGGTCCTCACTTTGTGACCCCCCATTTAATGGACTGTTTGGGGGTTAAGACTTTGTTTTAGGGTTAGGTTTAGAATTAGGTTTAGGTTAGGTTAAGGGTTAGGGTTAGGTATTTAGTTTGGATGGTTAGGGTTAGGCTAAGGGGCTGTGGAATGCATTATGCCAAGTGTCCTCACTAAGATAGCTGTACAAACGTGTGTGTGTGTGTGTGTGTGTGTGTGTGTGTGTGTGTGTGTGTGTGTGTGTGTGTGTGTGTGTGTGTGTGTGTGTGTGTGTGTGTGTGTGTGTGTGTGTGTGTGTGTGTGTGTGTGTGTGTGTGTGTGTAGAGAGTGTGAGTGTGAGTGTGTGTGGGTGGTGGGGAATCACCCAGTGTCCTCTGCTGCTGCTGAATGGAGGGACTGTCTTATCGCCTCTCCAGATCAGTGAGTTCATATCTGTCCTGTCGGCTACAGGCTCTCACTGTAAACACAACACTACTGTCTACTGTATACCACCAACCAGGAAAGCAGCAGGTCACACTACAAGCTTACACGCAGCACCAGAGTACAACTGGCCGGATCTTTTAGTCTGATGGGATATCCGCGGGTGATGTATTCACAAATGTTCTGTGGTCGGTTGTCTGTCAGAAGAAAAAATGTGGACTTGCTTAAATCACATCTGTTCATGAAGTAAAGGTCCATAGTGTCAGCTCTGTCGCTGGTTAATCCATGAATGGATTCCTGGCAATGATTATAGGTTACTGACTGACTGAATGGACTGAGACAGTGAGGTAAGACATGATTCTGGGGCAGTACATGATAATAATGTAACAGCAGCAATACAGGATTGTGTCTTTAACTTACAAACATGTAGTGCTATTTTGTGTTCTGTTGTCAGGTTAAATTGCTAATGTTAACTACCTGACTTAAGAGTTGGGTACCGTTCATATCTGAATTGATCCTTTTCATACCTGGAATTCAGAAATGGAAATGATATCTTTTAAAGGTAGCTTTCCCTCTCTGTAGGTGTATACTTGCATTTCCTGTTATGTTGTTGTCAGCAATACTGTAGCTTTTTGTATTCTAATCTTTCCCTGTAAATAGAATGCAGTCCACAATATTGCCACAGTTTAATTTAGCATAAATCAGTACTCGGTAGAACCAACATAATTAAGTCAGTAACCTTAGATGTAAATACTTTGCAGCTTTTTTAAAGCTGAAACTAGTTTTTCCGGAATCAGCAGAAGAAGTTGAAAACACAACAGATTACATTACCTACATATTTTATTGTTATAGAGTTATTTTGCAAATATGTTCAGAAATAATCACACATCCAGCAGATACAGCAAAAACAAGTAACTTTTATTCAGACTAAGTGATGAAGTTTGATGCAGAGCAGATGGTGTACAATGGATTTATCAGAGGTTTCTGCTGTAAACAGCTGCCTAATGTATCCAAGAATAATGGGAGATCGTGTTTACCCATGTATGGAATATACACTTTTACTTTTACCACAGTTTTTTTTCTTAATTCATTGATTTATTGTTTTTTTCAATAAAATGCCAGAAAATAGTGAAATGCTGTTATATTTCCCCACAAACCAAGGTGATGTTTTCAATATTTGCGCAGCTAGAATCTGTGAATATTTGACATTTTTGCTGAAGAAATTACTAAAATGTTTTTGATTTGAATTGTTGCTGGTCTAATATTGACAACCTGCAATGATGTAATTCTGCCTGAAAAATAAGAACTTTAACTACCAACACTTTACTTTTCAGACTTTTCAAGAAAGGGTCCCTTTCTTTTGGTTTGCTTACTTTATGAACTGTGTGATACATTTTACAATTGAGAAATAATATAATGTAAATCGTCTCTGATATACAAACTATGTAATTACAATGCTGTATTTAAGGTGCTATATCTTTGGCGTTTCTTCACTGGAATTCCTTATCATTGATTGCCTGGCATATACACCAGTGTTGCTATTTCTACAGTAAGCAGCTATTGGCAAGTCAATTCATCAGTATCCATAAATGTAAAAAACATCACTTCCTGTGTGTATTAGAGCATTTTCCAAGGAATGACCTCTCTGACTCATGTTGGTCAGAACAGCAGATGGAAAAGCTTTCATAACTGGTCTATGGTGGAATCAGGGTTGTGTCACATTAATTAGCGAAAGTATGCAAAGCTATTTTTAGTCCGTATTGTTTGAAGTTGGTGAGGAAGTATTATAGGACTTCTCTTTTTCTGTACTTCATACACTCAGCGTTGGAGGCCTCTCCAACCCTTTCACCCAGACAGATGTCACTTGTCAAGAGTGTATAAGTGTTTGGAAGTGTGCTGTGGTTTGCTGAATGGACACAGCAGACGACGACAGGCCCCCAGGCAGGCCATCTAGTAGTCTGGCCTCGAACACACTCCCGCAGGGAAGCCACAACCTCTTTTATATCAGCCCACAACTACTTGGCCTGAACATGGCCACTTATTAATCCCCTTTCTCTGGCTGGCTGGCTCTGTCTCTCTTTTTTTTTTTCTGTCTCGAGGTTGACCCACTAAATTTTCTGACCAACTTCAGGTGTCCTGGTTCTGAAGGATTACATTCATCTGATGTTTTTTCTTTGGGGCACCCCCTCACATGGCTGCCAGTGTTCACACAATAGAGATTAGATAACGTTTATATAATGGAGTTTAGTGATATCAGTGCACATGGGTAATTAACAATGCAATTTTGGTCGGAATACAAACAGCTGTTTTAACTTCGACAATTGATATTTACATTATGTACAACCAGGACTGGGTGTTGAAGCAGAATACGTAATGAGAATTGACCAAAATGTGTACATAGCATAGAGTATTAAAAAGTATTGACTACTGAAAGTTCTTGATTAGCAAAGTTACATTTGGAAACAATCAAATTATATTCAAGTACAAATTATGGAAACAAAGTCAGTTTCATATTTTTTATTGTTGTGCTCATGGCCTGCCCTAAATTAATTCCCCTTTACGCAGGGTCGTACTGGGAAACAAATTCAGCCTTGAAATCAGGCTTGAAAGAAACAAAGCTCCCTTCAAAGAGCCGCGATTCCCATCACAACTCTAAAGGAACTTTTGAAACTACTGTATATTTTATCAAGGCAAACTTCTTTAACCCTCATGCCTCTTAATATTAACATTTTCTGCAAGTGGAAGAGCGAACATCATGTTCTTCCTAATTCTTCATAAGGCATGTTCATCAAAGAGCAAATAGAAACGCTGTCATACATTTTCAAAAATTATGCTCAATCAAATTGAATATATTTTGTTCTTAGTTTGAACTAATTCTAAAAGAAATCAGATCTACAGATTAGTATATAAAGTATATCTAATAGTAGATCTACAGATCTACCTAAAAGAAACTTAGAAAGATAATTAGATTTCACATTGTGTTGGGTGCCCCCAATGTGTCAGGGTTGAGACACTGATAGTGATGATTCTTGTTAACAGTTCTATTGTGCCATTTAAGAAGACCGTCCGCCCAGACAAGAATAAATAAACTTCAGGGAACCCTGAATAATAAATGTAATTGTCTTACTTTAACAGTTTGTAAAATTCACAAAATAATTTTATCAAATTTACAAAGGACACAGCCCCCTCTCAGTTATTGTACATAATTCTGATTACATTTTTTTGTTCCATTATTAACAGTTGGCATTGCCATCATCATGGAGCCAGGAAATGATTTTAGGTCTGCTGCACATCAACTGCAGGTTAAATCCCTCTGAAGACAAAATCAATTGCACACATTATTCATCTCTCTGGAGAGAAAAGGCTTCCAGCGAGTCACAAGGTGCATCTCTCTGACTTTGTAAATGACAGTCTTGTGCATGTCAGCTAATTCCTATAATGTAATGATCAATTATACATGAAACAAACAGAGTCATGCTTGTTTTTACAAGAATAGCCTGCAGGCTGCTTAAATGTCGCTGCCTGTTGGCACTGATTGATGAGAGAGGGTGCATCATTGGAAATTTATAAGATAATTTCAGTTCAATCAGATCTGAGGTTTAGATATTAGATTTAGGTTAGATTTGGTTATTCCACATGAGAAGATGCACAGTATTTCCACTGTGGTCCTTGTTGAAGAGAAGAGACTTGTGGGTGAGGATAATGTTATGGAGATAAAATCATGTCTGTGAACTTCTCACACTGTCTCACACTGTGTTTCACTCTGCAACAATTAGCACAGCAGCTCCAGTGCTCTGTGTGCATTACACAAGAGCAGTTCAGGGACTATATTGAGTTGTTCGTAACCTTGGACGTGCTCTGAGCCCACTGCACAGTCTCTGTAGTTATGGCGTAAAATGCAGCAAAATTGACAAGGAGCATATAACATTGGCTGTTTAGACAAGTGGACTGATTAAAAAAAACAGGATCGAGAGGCAAGGGACAAGATTTTGGGGCTTTCTGGTTTTCATTTCTAGTTTGACCAATCATGTTTGGGCAGGCTTTGGTTGCTCACAGGTAAACAGTCAGAATGGAGAGCAAAAGAGACGGAACTCATTGACCGAAAAGCATCGGCTATCAGCTTTTTAATTGATCTGCATTAATATGCAGATAGCTATTGATGTATAATAGTCAAAATGTCGTTTGGACCTAAAACACCAACAGAAAGTATCACTGTTTGTGTTCTGTGTGGAGACGTTCATAATAATGTACGGCAAACTTATAAGACAGAGTCTTGGCCTGGATATCCACTGTACCAGAGGCCCCTAAATAATGCTTGTTGCCCATACCCTTAGTTTCATTAGTGCGAAAATAATTTCTGAAGTGGTCCAATAGCAGTGTGCAGTAAAGTATATGGATGTTTAACATCAGATGCACAGACTAGTGTAGCATTACGATGAAATGTAGGTTCATCATTATGTTAATCGGGTAATGAAGTGGTGTCATTTGATGTTGTGGGTTTTATGGGGGAAATACGACTTCAGGTGTAAAACCACCAAGACATCTGATCTTAAAGTATTGTGTTTGCCGGGGGATGTCATCTCCTGATTACTTTTAGACAAATCGTCAGGATCCAATTGTGTCAGTATTTCTGGGTTTTTATTTGCACCAGGTATAATTAGACGGACTGATAAAAATAAAAATAAAACAGATTTTTTTTCTCTCCACACTGTCTCCACTGTGTCTTGTTAGTATGATGGGATCAGTGTTTTGAGATACAAAGTTTTAGCTTAATAACTCAAGTTAGTTCTCTGAAACTGTGCCATCTTCTCTTGTACGCCCACCAGAATAGAGGATATCCAAGAGAGGCTTTGTAACCCTAAGTAACACAAAGAGTGCCTTGTAGCTCTTTAAAGCAGTGAACATTTGACTGCACTGGCATTGCAGTGCATTGCATAAATATGCCAATGCAGTATTTATTCACCTAAAGTTTTAGAGCTGCAGAAGAAAACTTGACACTGTTTATGCAGCTTTATTTAAGTTCAACATGTAGTTTTTTTAGTTCATGAAGCAAGATTGAAGTTCCTAAGCTCTGTCAGATGGACACCCACTCACTTCCTGTGTAGATAAACTGCCAGACTGGTCGTAAAACTGTATAGTGTCACATAGAACTGTAATGCACAACTTGTGTATCCTTTGCAGCTCAGAGGTGCATCTGAAAACATTGTGACAGATGAACACTCACAATACACTGACTGTGTGCGCCGTATTTACACTGCGCCTCCCCTTTGCTGATTTGATGTATTTTCTACCATTTCACAACAGCTGTCAACAGAGGAAATGTGTTTTCTGTATAGCTCAGCTCAAGCGTTGCAAATTTGCTGATTTGAAAGAGGAAAAGAAAATGTCTACATACAGTATGTGGGCTCCCCTCTGCTACATCCGAGAGTCGCATATAGAATATCCCAGCTATGGGAAAACTGAAGTGCTGTGGAGTTTGCAACTCTCATGAATTATTTAATCACTCCCTTTTTCCCTGAAATCCCTGTATCTTTGAAATGCAGATGAATACGATTCTCCCCCCCAGAACATTTCCATTCTGCCTTCACAAATTGGTTTCAGCTCTTTGGGACTGTTTGAAGTACGTTGTAAAGTCATAACAATATACCTACTATTTCATTTGCTGTGTCATCATTATATGTCGGGCTCAGCAGGGACCGTCTAACAAGGTCATATAAATGTCATTAGTCGCCTTCCTGAAACAGGAGAGGTGCATCACTGTCTGGATATAGCTTCCTTCGGTCACTGGTGCACTTCCACTGCAGCTTGGTGATCATATCATGGTTCATTTGAAGCTGTGTCCGGAAGCAAGGAACAAGACAGCACTATCAGATTATGGAGCCATTACTCAGATATCCCAAAAAGACGCTTTTGAAATTCAAGGTAGTGGGACTGCACGGTTTGCACCTGCAATGCAATCCCATTCCCAAAAAGGTCAAACATCTACTAATAATAGTTTGTTTAAAATGTTCTTTCATGCCTTACAAGATCTTGTGCGTAGAGGTTAGTAGTGACCCACAGTGTTCATCTGGCTCTTCTTTCTTTCTTCTGTGTTTGACTCTTAGATCCAGAGGCTCTGTGTTCAGTCAAACCTGAATCAACTGAATGTGGAGGAAAATTAAGGAAACGTGACGTTTCAGATAATTGTTTCATCGAGGTGGAGGCTTCACTGGACGTTAGAGTCATGGGTTTATTGAATGTCATCAATAATCTGCTCGTAACTTTTTTTTACCTTTTTGCAATATTTCAACAACTTTTTTTGTACTGATTAAAAATGATTATTTAAAGAGGTTGATGTAAACACACATATAGAGAAATGACATACAGCAATGTGTGGCAAATGGAGTTGACTGCTGCTGGCGGGTCGTGATATCACTCCCATGTGTCTGTCAAACCTTAGCCGCTCTTAGGACAGCTGCCTGCCTACAGCTGCTGTGTCTGGAGCAGGTTTCATATTTAGGCCTGGAGGATGCTGGGATTGACAGCTGTCCTACGCCTCCCTCTGTAAAGCACCCAACTGCTTCTGTCTGCTCGGCTCAGGACTTTGATGGTATATGCAATATAGACAATATAAGCAAACACTAACAATCCACTAAATCCACAATCCCACAAATCCACTCAATGTACCACAGTCCAAAATGGTTGGTTAATCGCTATTAATCAGAAAGGGTAATTTTATACTCTACACACCCGACATGCAGCTCAGTCTGCGGGTATAACTGCAATCCAGTGTGGAATAGAAAGTTAGTCATCCCCAGGTATGATATGATGGCTATAATGCAAGGTTGTCATTTATAGTTGTACAAGCCTGGTGAGCTGCAATTCCAACAAGAATCCCCACCAGACCAAAACAAAATATTTTTTAGATAACAAACAAAAAATTATCCCAATGAAATAACAAAAGTTAACACCAAATATCCACTTGCTTGGAAATCAATAATAATATGACATTTGGGCCCATCTGTGCAGCGCTGTTCCAAAACATGAGTCAACCTCTCCGTTGTTGCCGGGGCAACCTTTAAAGTGATGTGTATCCTTGTGGGCCAGTTTATTAAATATTCATTGTAAAAATGTAATACACTGGTCATCTACAGGGAGATTTTCAATAGGTTTTCCCTGCTGAAGCTCACTGTATAAAACATCAGCTCTCTGCAGCTGCAGTCAAGTTCTCTACAAACATCAGCATCAAACTGTGTTGCTGCACCTGCTCATGAACAAATATCCATGCTCTCCTGCACATTTTAAATATTCATTTTCTCTTTCGTGTCCTTTTAAAAAAACATTTCTACTGTGCAAAGCTGAAACTCTTAAACCGTGTAACTGTCTGGTGGAAAGAGAGCAGATTGTGCTTCTGCTCTTTTAAAGCAAAATCTGCGTAAAAATCGGACTGTTCTCTCTTTTCTTTTAGCAGAATGGATAGATACAAGTAGCCCCACACAAACACACCACACGCGCACACATGCACACACACACACACACACATTACTGATATTAACCTAACCACAATTCACATCTTACCACTAGCCTCGCCTTCAGAAAAAAATAAGTTTTGCCCTATCATGACTGAGCTTTGGTCCCCTTGAGGTTTACTGGTCCAGACCAGGTCAGTGGTTATAATGGATTAGGTCCCACACAGATAGTAAAAGCAAGTACACCCACAACTAATCTGTGAACACAGTTGGCATTTATTTTTGTAAGCAGGGCACTACAGTGTTGAGGGGATCAGGAACTAACATAGATTTGATGTGGCATTTAATCTCATGCCTAATTTAATGTGTGTGTGTGTGTGTGTTTATTCATAGGCACTATTTCACTTTTGGTACATGTTTGTTGCTGTTTGCATGGGTGTGTGTTGTTGTTGTGTGTGTGTGTGTGTGTGTGTGTGTGTGTGTGTGTGTGTGTGTGTGTGTGTGTGTGTGTGTGTGTGTGTGTGTGTGTGTGTGTGTGTGTGTGTGTGTGTATTCAGTGATGACTGAGCCATCTGTGCCTGTAGAACCTTTGCCAATACAGCGACTGGAGCAACTCCAGCAGCCAGCTTCCTCAAGCTCCTGCCGTCTGCCTTCACACTCACACTCACTTCGCTGAGACACGACAGGAAGCTCCTTCATCTTGGACCGGCTTCCTGCTCCATTCTCCCTCCCACTACGCTCCACTAATCCTGCTGCATGACTGGATTGAAATGATTGTGGTGGAAAATGGATCTGGAGACACAATTAATTACAGGCCAGATTGGATGTGGCTACTGCTTCTGTTGAATATTTCCTGAAGTCAGACGGAATATTGCAATTCATTTTAGTTTAATTTCAAATTCATCAAATATAACATATATCTGCTGTTTCCTGAGACTGATATGGAAATAAAACACAGCTCTTGCACGACTGCACTTCAATTTTAATGTTACATCATATCTAATCTCTAGCTGCATGTACAACCAAGTGCTGCATCTTGACAGGAAAAACAGTTCAGCCTTTCATGAAGAGGTACTCATATATTCTTATTTATTTAAGTGTGCAGATTGTAGTATATTGCCACTGCATGTTGATACCAGAAGACATTGCGGGGTAGAGAAAGATTAGAGGATCTGTGATTGATATGAGCTTAAAGAAAATTAAGAAGTACATTTCAATTTCTATTAATAAAGCATATAATAGTAGTATTAAATTGATGTATCAACTGAAGGCTTATAGCGTGTGACTGAGTTGGTGTATCGTCAGTACACTGGTGAGATCAATATACTGTATTTTGCTGTTGTTGTTTGCTGTTATTGTTCGTGTGTCTCAGTAGTACCACAAGGGAGGTGTTTGGTGTTAGGTGGTAATGATTTCCATTGTATGTTGTAGAAGGCATTTATGTATAAATAATCTGTACAAAAACATGTACTTGTATACTCCACTACTGCTGCCCCTCATACAGCATATGTTAGATCCTCTGGTAAATTTTTATGCTTCCATATGCTGCGTGGGAAGAAGTGTGTTTAGCACATGTACTCTGCATCCACAATCCATCTATCCATCCATCCGTCCGTCCATATGTCCATCTCTCTGTCTGTTTTTCTGTCTGTCTCTATAAATTTGACAGCGCATTTTATATTCAACTTTTAAATGTTGTCAGGTTTTTGTCAGGGATTTAACGTTAAAAACCTTATGTTGTGAACTGCACAGAGGGATGGTATTCTGCAAGTTGAAGGAACATGTTTGAAGTGTTCCTTCCTTTGTGGGATGCAAAGTTTTCTTCTCAACTATAGCATGGAGCCATTTTGTGTCCGTGCAGTTAAGAAGGAGAGATGTGCATGTGTTGCGCAAGTAAGATTAACTGTTCGCATTTTTTTCCAATAATGATAATAATACACTTTATTTTATTGCACCTTTCTTAAAACCCAGAAGAGCAGTTGAGGAAGAGTATGTAGGGCTCAGGAAGGAGTGTAGAGATGGTCCGACAGGTATGAGGCCAGCCAGGTTAATACCAGTGATAAGCAAATGTACATAGTATGGTACTCATTGATTTTCATGGCATGGTAGATAGTGAGAGACCAGGATAGGTCTGCCATCCTAGTATTAACACAGTAGTCAGGTGTGATGAAGGACCAGCTTTTAATTGGTTCATTTGTGAGAACAATAATCTTTGGTCTCCACTGTTGTCTGTGATTATCTTGAGCTTGTCTTGGCGTGTGCACACTTCTCATTAATTACTTGATGCATCTCCAGTCTTATCTCTCTCCATTTTCTCCAAAAGCTGTATGTGATCTGTTGAGTGCTGGAGCAGCATTATTAAACTGTGTTCTGTCACATGACCTCAACCTGTCTGACTGGCTTCTGCTCACTGAGCTTATTAAACGTCAGTGTGTGAATCTACTACTGCTTTTTCACCCATGATTGGATAAACTGAGATACTAGCATAAAGCTGCATTTTAATGTGAAAGGGGTTCACTCACAATGATGAACAGTCACTCTACTTTGATTTTCAGCCCATTTTAGCTTATTGTTTTTGGTTGTATGGCAACAAAACTGACGCCATTTGCTGCAGTAAAATAACTTAATTAACTCAGTGACTGCATTTACATGAACACCAATATTCTGATCAAGACAATAGTCTGAATGAGACACTGTTTGTAAACAGAATTTTCTGATTACCTTGACCAGAATACGATCATACTCCTAATAAGCAATAATTTAATGAAGACATATGGAGTATTCTGATCTTAGTTGCAGTATAGCACCAGACCACCCAGTGATGACACAAGTAGAGGTGTGGTTCTGGTTGTTGATAAGGGCCATGGAGGATAATGGCTGTTGGTCAATATCAAGCTTTTAACAGTGGAATGTGATTGAGATTCTCATGCTATCCATTAGCGTGTGTGTGTGAACATTTGGAGTTGGAGTTGAATCAGTGAGTGAACACGTTGTCTGAACAGTGAACAGGGGGTGGGCCTGGGTGGCTCCAGCGTCTAGTCTTTCTCCAACAAGGACAAATTAGGTTTAATGAGCTGTGAGGACAAACAACACATAAATGAGCTGTGGAGAAAGGCGCTTATTGTTTCCCTGAAGATGCCAACACAAAGTTCATTTTCACCATTAATAACAAACAGGCTGAATCTCCTCTTATTACTGAGCAGATTAGAGTTTTAGCTCGACAAACATTTCCTGGCGGCAGAGCTGGCCCAGAAGCACAAGTCATTTCACTGTAGAGCCAAAGCTTAACTCCTCTGTGACTCGTTCAAGAAGCTTAAAATGCTCTTGTCGTGTTGTGTTCTTGTTCAGACTGTGTCACTTTCCCTTTCCATTTACCATTTTGTTTGTTTGGAGCCCAAATGGTCAGTATGATGAATAATAAGTATCAGAGGGGGGATCCTGAACACGCCCTGTATATACCCAAATCAGGCAATGGTGAAGTTTTTAATACTGCCATTTCGTAATTATGTCGTCATGTCATTTATAACCAAGGATGACGAAGTGTTGGTTCATAAGAATCATATAATCACATGACGTCACATGATGGGGAATCATTTTAAGATTGGTATATAAGCTTCAGTTTGTCTCATTTGCAGACATCTTGGAAATAAATGTATGACCTTTGACATTTGAAGCTAATGTTCCCACCAAGTTTGGTGAAAATCTGTCTATGTGTTGTTCAGTTATTTTGTACAGACACACACAAAGAGGGTTAAGAATAATGACTAAATTTATAATTGTGAATTTAATTGACAAAGTGAAGAGCCAGAGTCTGTTCTTCCTGTTGGCTTGATTGACCACAGACTTATGTCTGAGTTGCCAAGATAACTGAGTGGACCAGCTAGCTGCTGCTGTCAACACTAGCCCTTTACCCAGACTAGCTAAGCAGTCAGCCATGAGTGTTGCATGGGCAAGATTTTTTATGTAAAGCTACCGTTACTAACTTTTTTTGAATACATTTTTACCTGAAATATGCTAGAAATATCGTTATCTTGAGAAGTGCCATCAAGACTTATTGAACTTCCTGGCAGTAATCCAGAGAATTTCCCCTCTAAAGTGTCTGAGCAAACCTTGCCCCTCAAACCAATCAGAGAAAGCCAAAGTCAAGGGCGGGAGTCAATCTTCGCCTTCTTTGCCTCCTCCAACTCCAACTCCAGCTCTTCAACTTTGGACAGGTAGTGTTTTCACATTTACATCTGCCATTGCCACTACCAGGGAAGAGCTCCCTTTTTATCCACAAAAATATTTTTGTATATAAGTTAAACTGTGGCAGTAACTGTATATACCATGTAGAAAATGTTCCATTATGTAAAGTGTGAAGCACCTACATCACTGTAAGCTATACTCAAGCATCCATGCAGAAGTTTGAATGCATCATTGATTTCATCTATTCATGAAATGCTTCGTGGTTCTCGTGTGCCTGCTAACATTCAGAGTGTGTTTCCATGTAACTATAAGAATTATTGTCAAGGAGGCAAGAGCAATGTTCTAGAGAAGACAATTCATATTTAAAATTGTCCCAATATCAGCAGCTTGAATCCAAAATGTCTCAGTTGGGGCTAAAGTGTAGTGTATGTTTGTGTAGCTGCTGGAGACTCCCTGGAACAATGTACAGTAAAACAGGAAAAAGATTATCAGTTCTATTATTGTGAGGACGGAAGTTTGTATCCCCATCCGCCACACAGCACAATGCTGGCTTAGTATAGAAGTGTGTGAGAAGAAACACACAGTGGATCTGCCAATGCATATACAGTATAGAAAGTGTTGGCCATTTTTATTTTCAAAACATTCATGTTATTTTTCTATTTCATGTTAAGATCAGTTGGTTGGTTGAGATTAGATGAAATTATTAAGGTCACGGTAACTTATAACTCATACAGATGCGCATGAGTCTGACTGATTCATCACTTGGCTCAAAAAAGTCAGCCAATATGAGCATTTCACAGGCACATTGGTTTCTATGTTTATGTTTTCCATTATGTGCCGATATAAAACCTTTCCTTTTACAGGATAATGCAGAAAATCGCTTGCTGTTGGAAATGGAACAATTTGTAGTTTGTTATTATTTTTTTATTGTGCAGAAACAACATTTATTTATGTTAAGATTTTACACTTTAAAATGTTTTTAGATTCAAGTATATTTTTGCTTGTATTTGTGTTTTCCTTGTATTTGTCATAAGAGTTTGATAATGATATCATGATGATAATTATTGCCAGTTCATATCACCCAATATATTGGTGGTATCAAATTTTTTGCCTACCCTGGGTCTCCCAACACAACCAGACGACAGCCGCTCAACACTAAACATCTTTAATAGCATAAATCAAACAATAAACATAAATTCCATATGATAATATCAATTCCCCCGGATATAACCTTTTCTGGTGGCAGCTCAAATCAGCTCTCCGGCTTTGTTGCTCTCTGTGTCTGTCCAGTCTCTCTGTGTCTGTGTGTGTGTACTCTCCATGTGTGTCAGTCAGCCTGCACATGCAGTCTTGCTAAAAGTTTAGGAACCACTCTATTATCTCTCTTCCTGTACTGTGACAGTGTTAAAGCAGTGAAACAATGAGACAGAGAGGAACAGAGTCCTGTTGTTTTACCTCTGTGGTTACTGTGGTGATCTGCCTCACAAATCCTTTTCGGTTCACATATATATATATATATATACGCCTATTTATATATGTGTGTGTGTGTGTGTGTGTGCGGTTGTTTGCTTGTGTGCTGTCTTGCAAATGTGTGTGTTGCCAGATTTGTAAACAGGAAGTGTGAGGATGCATGCAGTCAGAGGACAAAGAGCCATGGGATTTCCCACAGTGACAGAACTTCTCAGCTGAACGAGGCTTCTAGTGAGTGGGTGGTGTTTGTGTGTGTGTGTTTTTTTCCTTTAACATGGGTGGGCCAGTTTATGGTTTCTGGACAGCTGATAAACAGCATGAGACCAGAAGAGTTTAATTATCACAGTTAAATATATGCATGTGTTCAATCTGATCAGATTTTAAGAACATCAATTTGGGCTTCAAAGGGTCTTGTAGATGCATCATATCCACCAATGAACCAAAGTGTCTCAACAGTCTCAGTCTTGACTGTAACAAAAGGCAAATGTGAGAGATGAGAGAGTCAGCTGGTGTCGGCGCAGTTGGTGTGGTGGTATCGGTGCCTGTTTTCACATATGTCACATTAATCTGTGGAAGCAGGCAGAACAAATCATGTTGAGCAGTTGTCAGACAAAGCAGGGAGGGGCTCATAGCAACCCAAATTAGCTACCATCATCAGTGTCAAGACAACTGGTTGAGACAGCTGCTTACAGGTTTGTTGTGTGTGGCAGTTACCTGTTTGTCTTCCTCCTCATCTTCTAAAAAGTGTTACTCACAGAATCAGTCTGAACTTCATGCCACACTACAAGTGTGCAGCCTTTACAATGGTAGTGCTGATATGTTCATGTGAGCTATAACACTTGCTGTGTGCAGCAGCAGCAGCAGACACACAAGTGTTGCTGGATCATGCTACATTGAGACCCCAAAGCCCCACCCCCCATCCACCGGCTGTATTGTCTGGTGACACAACAGCCTGACAGTTTTCCCTGTACTGTGCAGTAGTGGCTATGTGAGCTTTATTAGTACTGTTGCTAGAATATGCCCTATAGCAAGATACAGAGATGTTAACCTCTGTCCTCTTGCAACAAAAAACAAACTCTCTTTTTCTCAATGCTATACCAGTAAATGGATGACGAACAACTTACTGATTCCAGAAATCTCTGTCCATCAGTCAGTCTGTCTGTCTGTCTGTCTGTATTTTTAAGGGCCCATTGAAAAGGGCAGCAGCGGTGGTGCAGCTTCAGGGTTCTGTGGGAGTCTAGAGTCTAGCTTGCAGCAGCTCAGTTAATGCAGGTCACTTTTACAGTTTCATAAAGAAAACCGCAACCAGCATTACTGCAGGCCAAGCAAACAGCCCATTCCAAACATGCAGGTTTACAATACTGATATGAGAAAATGGTTAACAATGAGTTGCTATGGTGCGTTTTATGTGAGATTGTTTAGTGAGATGTTGTTTTGCTCTGGGAATATATCACTCACTCAAATCGGTCGATTTGTCAAGGTGATCTACAGTTTGTTTTTATGTTTTTTTTGTTATGTTCGACAAGTTCTTATTCCTGTATTCCAACAATGCAACAGAAATCAGGTGTCTTATGCTATTTTAGTGGCTATGTAGCTTTGTTTGGCTAGCCTTGAGTGTAGGTGAGGATCAGGTGACAAACGTTCTGGCAAGTTTGTTTCTATCGAACTCCACGCCCCCCGATTTTTTCCATTTTCAGACTTAGTCTTCAGACACAGCTGACATTAACTCAAGTGACATCACTGAAGGATGTTTATCAGATTTCACGCAGCTCCCTCTGCACAACCCTTCATATACTCCTCAACATCGTGTTAATGGATGCCTGTATGAAGCTGATTGTTAGTCAGATTACGAGTAGCTCTAAATATGAAATAGGAATGACCAAAATAAAGCTAAATCATTGATTTTTAGTTTTTGTATTTTATTCCTTGTGCCTTTATGACACATCTCTGATTCACTAAAGGACTCTAAATTGTAGTCTTCTTAAGGTTACTATGGAATAATATGGAGGTTACATAGTGTGAAAAATAAATGACTAAATATTTCCTCATGTGGATCAGAGTGGGTTTATATTCTCATTCTCAACAGTAAGTCATATTCTTCCATGATAACAATGAAGCCCCACTGCATAATAGATGCAAGATGTCTAGGTATGACTGACTAGTCAATGGAAATAACACTGCATATAGCTGTGGAATAATCGTTTAAACTGTTAAAATGTTACAGGTGATATACAAGACTTCAACCCTTAATATAGCAACCAAAATATTTTCTATGTTAAGATATAGAATGATGGTGTCCTGAGCACAGAGTTATTTACATTTAATCAATTAATTAACTATCCCATCAATTCTAAATCAAATCAGTATCTGTCCACCATTTATTATCTTTTATGATGAAATAATCGTATTATTTGACAGTTGCTGAATATTCCGATTAACTATAGTACATTTTATAGAACTGTGCAAATACCAACATTTTTTTAAATTACTGCTTTTATTTGTGACATATTTTTCCTAAAGAGACAAAAAGATAAAAAAACTTGACCCATTCCCAAAAGATAAAATAAAGTCTACACAGCATACATGAATGAATACAAAAGTAATGCATCTCTAGTTCAACCCATTCTTCTGTAATTGGGGCAGTAACATTGTGAACGTTTATGCCAGTGCACCAGTGCGAATCAGTGAATCTTACCATCCCAGCTGTAGGGAGATATGGAGCGACAGCAGGAGTATGAGGAGGCTGAAAGGAATAAATTGACCTCATCTATGTTTTATATGATGGTTGAAGTTAGAGGTTAAAGAGGGATTTGAATATAGAAATGCTACAAAAAAACATATTGAAACAGACATATAAAACTACAGTGTCGACAGAGAGATAAATGAATAATAAATTGGAAGATGTTTTTTCCATTTTAGGAGAGAAGAAATTTCGATGCATAATTTTACATAGCAAATCTGCTACCATGTACAATTATATGCTGCTGGAAACTGTTGGGAGATTGTATTCTGATTCAGAGAAGGGTCTCTGAACACTTCCTTAGACTATAAAGCTCAAGCCATTCTTCACAATAATCTATCTTGTATAACATGTTTATCATGATTACCTGTTGTGTTCTAGGCCATTGTGTAATCATTTAGTTAAAGTTTAATTGTTAAACATTATGTGCTGCATGATGTATAAGTATGCGCAGTGCTGTGTTGTGTGGGCGTGTTGCTCACTGCCTTGTCTCTTTCTCTTCCTGTCTCTCTGTGAGTCGAGCTGTTAACAGAGCATCTCTCCGTAAAACTTGCTTTCACATCTCTGTGGGCGAGAATGGGTGTGGGTTTCTCACAATTCTCTCATAAATGTCTTAAAGATGACAGATTGACCCTGTATGTTATTTAAGTGGTAACAATATTCAGAGATCTGTACAAATTGGTGCTTGAGCTGAAGTGTGTTTACAGCCTGAAAATGATTGAAATGTGTGCATGTACTGTAATGTTAGGGTTTGATGAGGGAGAGGCTAAAGCAGCTGTTAGGCAAACAACTTCCGGACTTGTCGTTATTTTAAATGTGAAACAAACCAGCTCTCACAGCTTGTATTTAGATTTTTTCTCATCTTTTTTTCATTAGTGATGGGGAAAATCAGCATTGAGCATTTTCCTATAAAGGCCTTTTATTCTGTTCGGCTCTCAGCCCACACTGTTCTGCATACTCACAGGTGGAGAGGTTGAGACTGTCAGGCTGTGAAACAGCTGTGTTTTATCATAGGGACTCAGGGAGTGGTAACCAACAGCGTAACACACAACAGAACAAGTGGCTGATGTTGGCCTTCTAATACAATTCTGATATTTAAGGCTGGAACAAACCATTACTGTCGTAGTTGATTCATCTACCATTAATTTGTTGGTTAATTGATTAATCTTAAAATGGCAGCCCATCACAGTGAATAAATTCAAAATGATTTATCAATCATCAAAATGGTTGCTATTGCTCACTATCAATCACTATCTGTACTGGTTAATTGATGCGGCTGTGCTGATATTAGTCCATCAGTCTAAACCAAGGGAATTCATGTGATTCACCTTCATTACAGTGCATTTTTAGGGGGTATTGCTTGTTTGCAAGTCAAACAAGTTTACACTTTATTGTACAATTTAGAAAATTTAAAATTGTGGATATTTAAGTTTTTTATATCGGAATAAATACTTTATTTTTAATACATTTAAAAAATAATTAAATTATATACATTTACACAAAATTTGATTATAATCAAAACAATAATAAATTAAACATTGAAACATACTTGGGATCAACTGTAAATTAAACATTTTGCATCTATGAGGCTAATTATTGGTTACTAACAGTTTCAAACCTCTTTCTGTATTACTCCAGCTTGTTGAAAGACTGGCGATATTTTCTTATTCCCGAGAAGACTCCTTTTCTTCCAGTGAGCAGTTGCTGTTAGCATCAAAGCTAACTTCATCTGCTTAGATGGATCATGTTTGTCAAAGTCGGTCTGTCATTTTGTAGCCCATAATTTGTGGCCATACTGTAGAACTAGTGTTATCTTTGGGAGTCAAAACAACTATAAATGTAGGAATGAAAACTAGCAGAAGAAGACGCTCAATACTTTTCCTACTTGTGGCTTTTCTAAATGCTATTATTAAAATCGTCTCAGGTCTCAGTTTCTGTACAGCACACCAGGTTAAATCGGATAAGAAATCATGCTTCTGAGGATGGTTCAGTTGACAGATTGAGTTTATGCAGTGACTGGGACTTCTTGAAGCCACTGACTTCTGTTCATCAGTATTAAACTGAGCAGAGATGGCCTGATGCTTGTGTGCAGCTCACTGTCATGATGAACACTGAGGGAGTGGTGAGTAGCTGGCCTGTGGGGCTTTAGCGAGGAATCTCTCTTCTTCCTCTGCTCACTCCCCTCTTTGATCAACAGATGTCAGGCCGGCTGGTCTATATCGTCTGTCTGAACACGTTAGGTTTGATTTCTAACATGACTCCAACTGAAATTTGCCTGCTCCCAAAAAAAGCTCCTTTTAGTGTTTACACAGGATTCTCTTTGAGTCCCCAGTAGCCTTTAATCGACATGTTTGACTCAGTTGAGGGTTTGAAACAATAATTCAAAGCTTTGGAAGCTAAAGGACACAGTGGTAGTCAAGAAGGAATCCAAATACATACGTTTCAGAATGGGCACAACGGTGTCATTCAAGTATAATTTAGGTATTAGCTATCCACAATGAGTATTATGGTAACTTAAAGGGAAAAGATATCTGAGATTTCAAGAATTAAGTTGTGATATTACGTGAAAAAAAGATGTAAATTTACAGTAATAAAGTTGTGATATGAGAATAACATTTTGATATCAGAAGAAAGTGATTCATTTATGAGAATAATTTAATATTACAATTAAGCAAGACACTGCATGTTGGTTACATCTGTATGATATTCAAAGATATTGGTTCAAGATTTTTAATCCAGAATGAGTGGAATTCCGACGAGCAAGGGTTCTTAATCTTGCTTGTTTGATAAATAATGTTTTTTTCTTTATTCTTGTAATATTACAACAATATTCTTGCAATCTCAGAATTGTGTCTCCTTGTTACGACCTAAATACACTGTCGTAGCTGTCTCACAGAAAATAGTGTATATTTTCTTGTAATTTATACAGGACAATATACGTAGACGTACTATATAAATGTAGTATAAATTAAGTACCCTTCATACAACACAGCAGGTAGGAACTAAAAGTGATCCAGTAAAACTTGTGGAGCAAAGGTCATTCAGTTACAGTACAAATAACCACCTGTCATGAACAATTGTTAGTGTTAATGTAGTGTTAATGCAAGAACAGTAAAATCATATCAGAAGGTAAATCATTTATTCACCATATCAGCTGAAATCTGAAAGAGATGAAACCCAAGACCTTAATCTGTATTTTAACATTGTTTGTACCAAAGCTGCAACAAGATCAACTGTAGAAAAGGCAAGTTATAACTACACATCTTATTGAAAAGAAACTCTACATTTCCTGTTCTTCAGCCACAGTGATGCAGTGTTTCTGGTTTGTTTTGGATTGCTTCAGCTTCAGCCAGAGAACCGAAGACCAGATATGACTCATCAAGATTCTCTCATACGGTGTTATGAGAGAGCCACTGCAAACTGAGACAGTGCTGCCACCACCTACGAGGGTCTCACAGTGGAATGCAGTGTTTGCTTTTCACCAGACATAACAGGGGCCGTGGTGCCAGCAACAATTCATTGAGTGTTGGCGCAAAAGTCCTGAGAATAATTTAATTCAAATCACATTTGAAACTCGAATTTATCTTACTCAGCAGCACCATTTGCCTTTATCTCACTTGGTGGCTGGCTGCAGTATTGTTTATAAATCCTGCCTCCTCCATGTTATTGGATGGGACATGGACCAAACTTAAAAGTCACAATACACATCAAATGCATTTTTCTGTCCAATGGTTTCTGTCATTTTAGGTAGCTCTTATCACACTGATGTACGGCCAATTGTTGTTTCCTGAAAGATCGCCTTTAAGCAGTATTTGACTCTATAAAAACAGGGTAAAACATCATGATTGACAGCTGAGACTGACTCGCAATTGGTCAAGCAGTTAGACCTTGATACAACTGCACAGACTCCAAATATGCAAGATGGCAGCGATTGATCTGGGATATTTTGGCTTCATCTCTGGATAATGGTGGGCTGCATAGACAAGTCAATTTTTTTAGACTGTCTTTGGGATTGACAGGTGTTGGCATAGTAGCTCTTAAAAGCTGCATGACTTTTATTTGATTGCAGTTTGATTTGAATGGACTGCCTGCGTGCTAACAACCTGAACCACGTTTGCAGCTCCTGGATGTTGGTGTTGAGGGATTGACTGTGTCATACTTTGTATTATTCTGAGATCATGTACTTAAAAAGGTGATTATTCTACTCATACTCATATGTCTAAAGAACTTTGTAATTATTTGTCTAGGGTGCCACATCTCTGCTGTTTGTGTGTGTGTGTATGGCGTGTGATAGAGAAAGCACTGTGTATGGAATGTGTTGGTGAATGCCACTTGTACTGTAAAATGTTTGAAAGGGAGAGTTCCCTGAAAAAATTAAATTCACTCATTATCTTCCCACTACTGTGCCGATGGAGGGGTGGGTGAAGTGTTTGAGTCCACAAAACACATTTGGAGTTTCAGGGGTAAACAGTGTTGCAGCCAACTTGAAATGGCGTTGTTTACACCATGTTTTTCCTAAACATCCTGATGTCCTCCTCTCGAGACACATTCGCATGTGGATCCCAGCGGACATTTAAGCTAAAAATATGGTGTAAATGAAGTTGTTTTGAGCCTAATTTTAAATGTCTGGGCTTACAGACACTTGGATGACACTGCAGGAGCAGTATGGAGGCATTTTCTGTTGTTTTTGAACATTTGAAGAAGTGGTCACCATTTACTTCAATTGTATTGGATTTGGCTGCAACGCTGTTGACCCCTGAAACTCCAAACGTTTTTGTGGACCGAAACACTTCACCCACCTCTCCATCGGCAAAGTGGTTAGTAGATAAGGAGTGATTCATAATTTTTGGTGAACTATCCCTTTAAGTGTTCGATAAGACTGAATAATCTCAATATAAATCTTGTGATATGTAGCAACCACGTATAAATTACGTATTCTGAAACCTTTAAGCAAGTCTGGACTTAATGTGTGGTTGTGTGGTTGTGTGCCTGATGTGTGTTGAAGTGGTGTGAGGCCTGTCCTAAAAGAACCTCCTTCATCTCGCTCTCTCCCTTCTCTCTATTTCTCTCACACACATATGCAGTGGTATGTAGGTCTACACCTGTGGGACACAGCAGCTTCGTCAGAAACCCAAGCAACCACTTGCACGCCAGTAAGCTGACTATGATGCTGCTGCTGTGACCAGAACTGCTGCTCACTGAGCATACTCGTGGTTTGGTTGCAAGAAAAAAGTATGGGTAGTTTTTTTTTTCTCTTGATAGATATGGTTATCCAATGTCTCGCTTGAACTATCATAGAAGGGCCAGGCCTTTTCAGTCAGGGTGTATTATGAGATCACCTGCCAGCGAATCTCAAGCGAACTAGATTCTGAACATACTATTATAAAGATTACTTTTTATAGTATGTGTTTAATCATCTTTTATTTATAGCGCAGATTTTTTAGCTTTTAGCTCATTTATCTTTCTCCTCTATGGGTTGCTGTGGCTCAGGAGGTAGAATGGGCTAACCAGAAGGTCAGAATCAGAATCAGAATTCTTTTAATTGCCAAGTATATTTACACATACAGGAAATTGCCTTGGTGTGGTTGGTGCATTTGGACATAAAAACAACAATCGGACATAAAACAACAATATATACAGTAAGAACAATAAGTTATGGGCACGTGCGGTGCTAAGGTGCAGTGATTGTTTTTTTACAGGCCAGGTATGATTTAATCAGGTGAACACACTGCATGCTGGGGTCATTTTCCCACACAACATAAGAAAATAATGAGTTTTCAATCCAAGCACATTAGCAGGAGCTCTTAAAGACATGCAATGTAATGAATACGCAAATATGTGTATTTAAATATGGATGCATGCAAACACATACACCCACGTCTATGGTACACCTCCACTCATCCCATCCAACAGGAAGAGCTTCTGATGCCATGCTGAGGAAGCTACTTGCTCCCTGGAGAGGAAACCACATTAGCATGCACAACTTCTTATCTTCTGAGTGGCGGCTAATTAGATTGTGTGGCTTTAATCTGATGTGCTGGTCCGTCTCCTCCTTATCAACTGAGCCTCCAGGTTTTGCTGCGGTCAGGAAGAAGATGTGAATGGATAAATATCTGCTCTCAGTGCTTCTTTCTTTTAAACCGGTCTTTATCCGTTGTAATGCTTTGCACGACCTTGCGAATGACAACTTGCATAATTGCCATAGCAAAAACGAAAACTGAGAACCGTCTTAATAGTTGCAACCTTGTGTGTGGTGAAACCAGGACTTAAATATTCTGATTAAATTAAGGAAGCAGTTTGAAGTAGGTGAGGTTCTGACCTGACAACACACCACAATTTATACAGACGAGTCACAGTTTCACAAGTAACTGAGAGTGCCAGTTATGGTTACCCCTCTGGGGTTTATTCACCATTGGTGTAATAACCTTTCCTATGTAATGATTTGAATGTCTTCCCACACATCATTTACCAAGCTGCTCTGCAGGAGAGTGAGATAAACTGTCACCTCCTCCTCTGTCACCACCTCCTCTGACTTGTGATCCATGTATTGTTTTGGTTTTGTTGACTACTTATCTCTGCTTTACTCACATTGTCTCTTCTCCATTCCTGCTGTGACATGCATTTACAAATTTAAAAAGTTGGGAGTGGAACAAATTGTAAAAAGACAATTATCTTAAAATATGTAAGATTTACTGGAAAAGAAAATGATTTGTCCTCAGTGGGACAAAAATAATTGTCCAGGGGAAAGGCTGTAGCATGAATCAAAGATGTATCTGTTGGAGCTTACACATTGTAAACATGTACCAAATGTTACAGACATTCGAGTGGGTTGATTAGTTTCACTCTGAGTGTATCTGTTAGTATAGTACATGCCCCAGATGTATGAACATAGCTATGAGAGAATGCTGACTCTGACATCCATTCTTTTTTGTGTAATACTATTTAAATTGTGCAATTCCAATATCCTATAGATTTATTTCAACCAGTAGAGACTTGAATTGTAGAGGAATCATAAGCTGCTTTCAGACATGCACTGTACTGAATCACACACGTAGGAAACACCAGCGAAGATGTCACGTGAGTTGACAAGAGCTGACACTGGTGTCAGTGTGCTGTAAACAAAAATATGTGATCCCTGCAGTGGAATTAATGTGCTATGGCCTGCCTCTGCCTGCTGTACCACACATGAATAATTTACAATGAAGTAAATATTTAAACTGTCTCAACTTAAAAAAAAAAAGCATTACTGATTTCAACAAATGTTTAAATATTCAAGTGTACACAAATGCTTTTTGTTGTATGGTATTTATTTCCATGACTGGCAAAAACAGTAGAATGTTTTTCTGAGTCGACAGTTGCTGAATTTCTATTCAGATGTTTTTCTCTGTCCAGTCAACAACATTTTCCATATTTTCCTCTCCTCACTTGCATCTCTGTTTATATAGTCAGAGTTTCCACATAGGTGTGGAATCAGAACAGTTCCTCTTTTATTTGCCATTTGCTGCTGCAAAAGTCAAAGGAAACAAACTAGTGCATAGAGAACAAGATCAACGTGTTCCTCTGCGGTTTGACTAATTTAGACTGTAAAATGTAAAATAAGTAACCTCCTTAGGTTTCTTATTGCCACATTGCCCTCAACAGTGACCAGGCAGTCGCTTACTCTACACATTTCAGAATATGCAATAGATTAGTAATTTGTAGGTGAACAGTCTCTGTGTTGTTGAGGTCTTAACTTTGATTTATTTTCTGCCTCTCTGTTATATTCTTTTTCAGACTGAAAGCTCTGGTATCAACAGGAGGCCGGAGTGTGCAAGCAGCATGTGACTGGTAAGTTTAAACAACAAATGTGTGCACAGTACATCCACATATACTTTACAAACCACAAACCAAGGAAAAATGTGTTATACTGCCCTCTGCTGTAGAAGGTTGTTAGGTCTGTCCATAAAACGTGCAGGTTGTGTAGCTGCAAATACAAACTTAAAAGCAATACCTTTAATAAAAAGTATGCATCACTAATTATTGATGTTACTATAAAAAAAAACAATCAATTTAGTTTCATCTACATTTACCACAAGATTTTACTACGGTGAGAGTGGTCATTAACACCAAAATTATTTATGTAACGACAAATAACAATGGTAAAAAACAATGTTCTGTTTTTGACCATTGAGGGACTCTAAGAACAGTAAGCCAGGCTGCACTACATTTGACTAAATGAGAAAGTAAGTGCCAGTAATAGCACAGAATATCCATCTTAGCACTGGTGTAAAGAAAAACGTAATAACTGCTTTGGCACATCAAAACACACTAAGAACACTAAGTCCCCCAAAATGACGGTAGAGCAAATAAGAGCTGAAATCTTGAATAGGAGCCAAGGAGTTTATTTATTCAGAGTCACTGCTGTCATTGCTACAGGGAAGAAAAGTGTTACCAGCAACCAAGAAAGCAAGGTGCAATACCAATGTTTTGATTATAAAGGAGCTTGATTCCTCTAATGTGCCAGCTTTGGTAAATTGCGTAACAGATTTATAATCGGAACTTTGTACTTGCCTAGTTTGTCTTTTCAGGTTTTGTTTGTGCCAGTTCAAATTAAGATCACTTTTACTTGTAGTACAAACCTGCACATTACACAAAAATACAGGCATCATGTCCTGCCCTGTCCTCGCAGCACAATACACAGACCTGACACTTACTCCTATATTTCATTTACCTCTGTCTATTCCATAGGCTGTTTTCCCATGTGGACGACCCGTTCCTGGATGACCCACTGCCCAGGGAGTTCGTCCTCTACCTGCGGCCCAGTGGACCACTTCAGAACCAGCTCTCCCACTTCTGGCAGCAGAGTCGAGTCACTTGTGGCAAAAACAAAGCCCACAACATTTTCCCTCATATCACTCTCTGCCAGTTCTTCATGGTGAGTTGAAAGAAACATTCAGTGAACTTTCATGAAGGCTGATGGTTCAAGGTCATGAATGCTTCTGAGGTCATACATCAGATGGAGTAAATATGAGTCAGATTCTGTTTGCAAATTTCTCATCTTTGTCCTTTTGACATTATCACTTTTACATCCATACTATATACACATACATATTTTGTGTGAAAATGGCGTTTTCAATCAAAAACATTCGGTTGTGTTCTCAATGGTAGCTGAGGCCAATGCTGGTTGTTTTCTTGTGGACGAGGGTCATGTTATGGGAGTCTGACAAATCAGCGAAGGCTACGTCATGACTGAAAAGACCCAATGAGAAAGCTGTTGTGAGTCTCTACATCATCTTTTACAAACATCTCCATTTCTGCCTGTCCAGACTCAAACGCAGTCCCTGGAGTTTTCAAACTAAAACGGGTCAAGCAGCGTTTCCAAAATTCTTTTAGTGGCTCTAAACCTTTTCAGTAGTGTGAACACCAGGCTTATCCATAGCAGAGTTCATGCGTTTTGAAACGAAAATGTAGTAATGTGGATGTAGCTTAGGTAACAACAGCTCTGTAACTGTGGCTCAAGATTGAAACAAGTTCTGAATAACATAAAGACCACTATAGCACATGGAGCAACTACATGTGCAGTCATCACTCATTTGTGCAAAGAAAATATATCTCGTCAAAAAAAGTGAAAAACAAAGTTGTAGAAAAAACCCTAACTCTACTATTATTCCCCCTTATATTATAAAGTTTCATTCTCACCTGTTTCATGGATAAAACTACATCATGGAAAAACAGTTAAGTGTCCTGCAAACAAAGTTGTGTTTACATTCAGTGTTAGTCACCAAAAAGTTTTGTGTTCACATTCTCTCATATCTTTCCTTCACTGTTTATCTCCATGATTGCTAGTCATTTATTTAGCACTTTTGTTTGTGCATTGCTACATTCCTTGGCTCAATGCCCTCTGTCAATACGTCTGAAACTGGTGGAAAGAATGTGCATAACATAAGATAAGATAAGACAAGATGAGATAAGACAAGATGAGATAAGACAAGATGAGATAAGACAAGATGAGATAAGACAAGATGAGATAAGACAAGATGAGATAAGACAAGATGAGATAAGACAAGATGAGATAAGACAAGATGAGATAAGACAAGATGAGATAATCCTTTATTCATCCCACAACAGGGAAATTTGCACATAATATGTGCATGTAGTTCTACTGGGAGCAGAGTTGGTTGTGCAGTCTTACTGCTGGCATAGTGTGGTAGCTGCTACAGGGGAACCTTTAAGATATGAAGAGACATTTAGGGCAGTGGTCGCCAACACATGCTGTGTTTCTGCTACTGGCGGTGGAGTTGCAGGTTTATCTTCTGCATTTCCTTCAAGAACAACTTGGTTTATGTACTAAAGTAAATGTCAGGACTCTACGATATGAATATGCACATCTTTCGGTCTGTCGATAACAATAAAAGCCCTGTTGGAACAAATGAGTGGATTCAGAAGGTGAAACGCTGGAGTGCTTTTACTTTGAAACGGGTTCGGAAAGTGTCATTTGTGTCATAGACAGATAAACATTGTGGTTCACAGCAGAATAAACAGAGAAGATGATCTTTAACCTGATTTTTAATGTTTATCTGATGAATTTATGTCACAAACAAATGGTTGCAACACTTTCTGTATGCCATGTCAAAATAAAAGCACTCCAGTGTTTCTGTTGATGGAATCCATTCCCTTGTTTAAAAGTTTTTTTTTTATTGTGAAATATTTGCTGGAGCGGAAGATGCACTGGCTTCATACTGTGTACTGTAGTACTGGTATTTATTTGAGGGACTTCTTTCATACAGGGCAATAATCATATTTGTGGCCATATTCAAATAAAAGCCTATATGAAAAACATTGTGCTGCAGTAGCAGCTCCTCTGCAGAACATGATGTGGAAATGAGAAGCTACATATTCTGCATTGTAAATATGAATTGATATTAATTTAATTATTGTGCATTGAATACAAAAAGTTGCACAAGTGCCCTTCATTGTGTATATTTATTTCTTGTATATTCAGCCTTTAACAGAAATTGCAAAAAATAATAAGTATGACCCTCCTAAGTGGATTTTTTGGAAGATATCAGGGTGGTAGATCTCGGCTTACGTTTGGAATTAAAAAGTGATCTTGGGCTCGAAAAAGTTGGTGACCACTGTTCTTGTAATAAGCAGGCAGACATTGACCATCCTTAAGTTGCTTATAAGTTAAAGTTTTCATAGCTAACAATTTTTTAAATAAAACACTGATGCAGCCTCTTTAAGAGACTTACTAGTACTTTTCTTCATTAATATCTCATCCTTACTATTAACTGTTGTAGTTCTTTTTAACAAATAGATGAAGACACCAATGTTGCGTATTCCACGTCTTAGGGTCTTTTTTTTATTTCTCAGTGTGCAGACCACAAAGTAGAAGCTCTATGTGAGGCCCTCCAGGCCACCGTGCAGCAGTGGCGAGGTCGTTTTCCGAGCCCGCTGCCCCTAGAACTCTACACATCCTCCAACTTCATTGGTCTCTTTGTGGAGGAGCAGGTGGCCGACATCCTCAAGCAGTTTGCAGCTGACTTTGCCACAGAGGCTACAAGGAAAGCAGGTAGGAACCAGATGCAACAGGCATAAAGGGCACACACTCTGTACCCACAATGCCCTGGGTTTGAAAAACAACGCTTTTTGTCTTTTTTTTCTTGTCTTATCTCTGCCATCTTTCTTTGTTACTTTATGTTGACTGTTTAGAGTATGTCAGCATCAGTTCATCATATTTGCTACGTGGTGAGCAGCTTTCCTAGTGTGGATGGTTGTCTAGATGGGTTTTTAAAGCACTCACTCAGTCTGTCACTGTAACGTTTTTTCAAACACGGGCGAAAATAAGTCTGACCACCAAATGGTATTTCAGGCTGCTAGGTGCCAAATCAGATTAGAGACAGCGGCGTTGTATGTCGTATTCCTGCCTCACGGTAAAGAGACAGATAATAATGTGTCATCAAAATCAGATATGGAAATATTGAGTGGTTGTTGGTTTTACTCGAGATTTCAGCACTGATAAAGGGCTGTGCATTGAATGTATAAAGTGTAAAGTCTATGCTTTATCACAATCTATTGTTGGTGTGGTTCTATACCATCCAAAACAAACTCAAAAATTGTAATGTCATTTGTACCATGTTGGATGATATCCATGAGTCTTTTGACTAGATTTTGAATCTGTGGACAAAATCTTGACAAAATTGTGAAGTGCGAGTGGATACAATTTTTCACAAGAATGTACAATTTTCGGCTGTATCTTACCAGCAATAATATGTTGCAAAAAAAGAAGTTAATTTATGATATGGTTGATCTCTGTGGTTAATCACTGATGGAAAATGGGTTTTCTCCTTCCATATCAAGAAGTCCATGTGGAGCCTCACAAGAAGCAGCTCCATGTGACTCTGGCCTACAACTTCCCCACTGACCACCTCGCCTCACTGGAGAAACTGGCTAAAGGCATCGAAGTCAAGCTGGGCTGTGATTGGCTGGCTGTCTTGTTCTCCCGGGACATTCGTTTTGCTAACCATGAGGTATTATTTATACTGACGACAATTGTTTTGGATCACAGATATCTATGAACCAACTGCATTAAAGAAAATAAATGCTCGCCATTGAGAAAACCTACATGTCACATATGCAGACGCTGCGGGTGATGTACCCCTACATGCCTCAGAATGAGGATGAGCTGGAGCTGGTTCCTGGGGATTTTGTCTTCATGTCTCCAGTGGACCAGAGTAGCACCAGTGAGGGCTGGGTGTACGGGACCTCACTGTCCACCGGGCTTTCTGGCCTGCTGCCGGAAAACTACGTCAGCTTGGCTGATGAATCCGACACTTGGGTCTTTCATGGGTGAGAAGAGCGTCTAATACTTGTATAAATGAACAAAAAGACGTAGCTCTTTAAAATAATAATAATAATAATAACACATAAAGTTCTTGCTTTCAAATTAACAGCTTTTCTTGTAAGTGAAAGTTTTCAGGGAAATTTTACTCTTATATTATATAGTTATATTATTATATTCAAACCCAAATGCATTGAAGAAAGATTCTGTGTCTATTTAAGATCAGCAACACCCATTTGTAATGAAGCGGCTATAAGTTAGTGGTCTTTGTTTTTGTATAATTATATATATGAAACATATAAATGAATATTAGAACTTGAACATAGATCATTTCTTTCTATTGATTCTTTCAAAATAAATTTTGGCTTTGTATTATTCTGGATCAGTTGCAGATATCCAAGTTGGTTAATACCTCAATGGATCAACCTTTCTTCATTAGCTGGAGAAGGACATTTTCCGGTTTTACTAGTGCAGAGCCCGTTCTAAACCTCCCTGTTTGGAATGGACTGTTCTCTTGTCCTGTGTTAAAGCTCTGAAGCTACTTTAGAATTATTCCTTGTCACTAGTGAGTCCTCCTCAAACAGTTCTACAATATACTCTCACTTTTTATTGTTTCTGTGCTGGAGGTTGTGCTGAACAGTCTATGGTGCAGAGTGAAGTTAGAAAACTTTGAGGTCATCCTACCTGGTTTATCTGCAAGTAAGATTTTACAGTCAATGTAAAATGACAATTAAACTGAATTTGCTTTATTATTGTTCAACTGTGTGGTTTTTATATAGGTTTGAAGGATTTACTGAACTACCATTATACTGTATTTCCATTCATTTAGCTTGATTTAAAGCATTAGATTAACATTGTGCTTTTACTTTTAAGAAAACTTGCGAAAGGCGAAGTAATTCTATGAATGTTGTTGCCATGACAGAGATCAGCACCCGCTACACCCCTGAATGTCTGTCAGTCTGACATGGTGAGATAAAAATAATCGAATTATCAATATGATCTGGCGGCGATTTTGACCCATGGTTTGACCAAGTTGCCAACCACTGCTGTAGTTTATCCAAAGACGTAGGAGAAGATTAAACACAGTCACTCACCCTACTGACAGAGCACTGGTCCCCTGTCTGTTAATTTTTTATTAATATTGAACCTATTGTGTATCCAAACCACAGAGTGTGACAGCAATAAGATGATCGGTTTGTGAGAAATGCTTTCCACATACAAACAGACAGACAGACATTATTACCTACTTATTTATGGAATTATTAGGTAAGATTTCTGACAGTCAGTTCTCCTTGTCCACCACAGCTCCCATTCCTTCTTCAGTTGTGGGCCCGGTGACAAGAGCAGTAAGGAGAGAGGGATGTTTGATGGACTGCTGGACAGCCGACGCCCTGATAACACAAGTCCTGGAGACACGCCCACCCTCAGTCTCATTTGTCATCCAATGCAGGTAGTTAGTAGTTTTAAAAATTCTAATTATATTTTATGAATACTACTCACGTTGTTTTGTACATTAAAATCAAACTGAAGTATTTTATTCCCAATAGGTCCTGCGGATCAGCAGTGGTCATTCTCGGCAGTCCAAGCGCACACTTTTTGTCTGCCGGCACGGTGAGAGGATGGATGTGGTCTTTGGCAAACACTGGCTCTCCCTCTGCTCAGACAGCACAGGTGAGCACAACCACTCTGAACCCCACCACTCATGTGTGTTGTTGTATTTAAGTGTTGTTGTATTTAACCTCCTTAACCCTTCCATTGGACAAATAGTAGATTTTAGGAATAAGTTAAAAAAGAGAGTCCTTACATTTACTCGCGTGCGTTTTTATATCCGGCAGGTAGATATGTACGTTCCAATCTGAACATGCCTCCCAGTTTGCCTCTGTGGGGGGGGCAGAGAGACTATGACATGGACACTCCTCTCACTGTGTTTGGATCCACACAGGCTCAACTAGTGGGTATGTCATCTATATAGATCTCAATGATGTACCCCTGATGATGAAATGTGTGTGAGCTGAATATGTCCTTTTCCAGGTGAGGCCCTACTAGAGAGCAGCACAGTGATAGACTTTGTGTACTGTTCTCCCTCTCTGCGATGTGTTCAGACTGCACAGAACATCCTGAAAGGTAAGCAGAGTCTTCCTGAGCAAGTATGATAAGACATTCACTCAGTATTCCCTGAGCAGTCACACACACAAAATTGTATATCTGGGACATTAAGAAAGCTCATCATAAAGAAGTTGTTGTCTCTGATGATTTGTGTTTGTGTGAACAGGTCTGCAGCAGGGCGGTAAAGTGAAGGTGAGAGTGGAACCAGGGCTTTTTGAATGGACCAAGTGGGTTTCTGGGAACTCCCTGCCTGCATGGATACCCCCAACTGACCTGGCTGCTGCCAACTTCAGTGTGGACACATTGTACAGGTGAAACAAACAGCTCAGGGTAAAACACACATTGTTTAAGTAATTATACTGTATGTGTATAATTAGTCATGTAAATGTGTCATCTGGATAACTTCTAATCACATTTACAGATTTTTGCTAAGAAAAATTACATATTTGATACATTTTGAGTAAAATGTGTCATTGTTGAAAATGGTTTGTAATAACAGAAGTTTAACCAACTTCACTCTATTACAGTCTATATAAAAAAACAGTAGCTGCCAAAGAAAAGTAAAGTAAAGTAAAGTAAAGTAAAGTAAAGTAAAGTAAAGTATAGTTTGCTCAGTTAATATGCAGCAAAGTTTCCAAAATGCTTTTCCTCTATTCCTGACCAGTAAAAATATCTCGGCTGCTCTCTATTACTTACTCCAAGTCATGGACAACTCAGAAATGCCGCCCCATGATAAGAGCCCCTGATCTTTGACTGTGGATATTGGAATGGTTTCTAGTTAGTCCTATCATATGCAGTATTGAATATTATTATCCATTCTTCTTATTTTGTGTTGCGTGTGCTTCATTTGCAGCATTTGAACATATTTTAAATAGTAAATGGATTGCAGCTGTGTCACACAGTGATAACGCAATGATAAGTTGTTTGAGTTCCGTTTCTTGCTCAAGGACACAGGAATGGATTTGTATATGTGCTGTATATACAATATGTATTTGTACATTGCACAGTTATACACACTACCTGCAGCTGTATCTGTGTTGTTTATCCACTCTGCCTGCAGGAATGTCCTCCTTTATTGCTCATTATTGTACATAAGCATCTGCTGCTAGTTTTACTTATGTAATAGATGAACAATTTTCTTATTTTCACTGAAAACATCAACCTCAAACCACCAGGCACCTCCGGCAATTGCCTTAAATCAGTCACCCAACAACAGATTTTATAGGTGCCGTAGTTAAAAAAATTTATTATAATTGGTTCTTGTCTCCATGCAGACCCTTGATCCCAGTCAGCAAGCTCACTGTGTCTGAGTCGTATGAGAACTACATGAGTCGAAGCTACCAAGTGACCAAAGATATCCTGTCGGATTGTAAAAACACTGGTAAGAGAAACACAGCAGAGCCACTTGAGCTTTTGGAGGAGGTTGATGAGTCTGTGTAGGTGAACTTCTTTTACTTTATTGTTTTACACTCTCATGTGATTGTCCTCTGCTGATGTTGTATCCTGCCTGGGTTTCCACTCTATGTAGGAAACAACGTGCTGATTGTAGCCCACGCTTCTTCCTTAGAAGCCTGCACACGCCAGCTGCAGGGCCGCAGCCCACAGAGCGCCAAGGACTTCATCCAAGTCGTCCGAAAGGTCTGTTCAACGCATATCTTTTTCAATCCAGTCAACTTTTTTTCCTTCTGTATATCCCACTTCTATAGCCACCCATCATTCCTTCCGTATGGTTCTCTCAATTCCTTTCCCCCATTCTCACTGTGGCTGTTTGTACAAAACATGGGTGTGGACACTTAGAACTCCAGAGATGTAAAGCATCCACGTGTATAAAACAAAGAAATCAAATTCTGATATTTTTCCTAAATTGGTCAAATCTTTCTTCACAGATCAGCTGAACGAGTTTAATTAAACCCCTCCTGAGTTCTCCCTCTCTCTCGCTCACTTGTGTCGACACGGACGACCCTGTAAACGCGAACTGGGCAGTGACAGTCAGACGGTCACAAGTTTGGGCCAAAAAGGTTGTTGAATCTTGTGACCTGTAAGGTTGGGCAAATCCCAGAGTAGAAATGTCCAAATAAAGCAGTGAGGCGACTTCTTCCTACTGGTAGCAAATAGAAAAAAATGTCAAGCTGTTCTTTTATGATCAAAGAAGAGTCCCATGTGATAATTGTTTGGAATTTAATTTAAGAAGTAATTCAGTGCATATAGATGGTCCCCTTCCCGACACATTCAGGACACATTTTACTGTCAGATGTGAACAGACGTACTTAATGCTGTCCACTTGTGAGGGTTGTTAATATCAGATCTGAATGGGGCTCAGTGAACACCGAGGTGGCTGGGGACGCGCTCGCATGCTCACAATTAGTGATGTAATGTTTATTATGCTTGTGGATTCCTACCAGACTAAACTTCCTCTTTGGATAATGGTTCTTTGTTGAGCTGCTCATTATTGAGAAAATGGGGTTGCAAACTTTCATAACTCAGATCAATAAGGCTTTATTGTTTGTCTGCATGCTGTTAAAAAAAACAGTATGCAAGACAGAACATGACAGGATGATGTGAAATACGCAAAAAATAATGAACCAAACAAAGAACCCAAATGTGGTATGGTACATACACGAAACAGGACTAGATACTATTAACTTGACACACTATTCTCTCAGAAACTCCACTTATTTTCCTTGCAATTGATTGTTAGAGATGAACAGTGTTGATCAGCCTCTGTTGAGGAATTTTTGGCCATCCTCACACATTTACATCTTTACTCCATTATGAAAATAATGCCTGTCTAAATCCACACATACTCTCTTCTCTCCCAGCAGTACCCAAGGTCAGGTTGTAGATAAAGGGCCAACTAGCAGTACATTGTAGTGTCTACTCTCATGGACTTTCATATCTTATTCAGATGCCCCAAACAAAGAGGCACCAAACTTCAACTCTTTTGTGTATTTCACTAGCGGCAAGACGTAAGGAAACAATGGGATTTAGGAATGCATATTTAGTTTGAAAAGACACTTCTGTTATTCTAGAAAACTCTTTTATTCTTTGCAACAAGTCTGGTTATCTAGGTAAACACCAATTTCATCTTCCCATGTTTAATATTCATTCTTTCATAACTCAACTCATTGAGCCTTTATTGTTCATCTGTATTGTCTCCTGCACATAAGCAGTCTAATATGGAACACTTTTTATTCCTCATCCTATATTTTCGTGGGGATTTTAATGTGTTGACATAACATTTATTTATAAGCAATACATGCACACACTATTGCACTTGACTTGAGATGCAAAGAGAAGAATCTGATGTTTCTGCTTCAACAGTTTGGAGCTAACTGCTTGGATGACATCAAAGCAAGCCTTATTGTTATGGCAACAGAGTGCTTCAGTAGTATTGTGGCTGACCTCAGCCAGACAGGGCGACCTGTTGTGTCTTCATTAGCTGCACTGCGATCAATAAACCTCATTAAACACAGCAGCTGTTTCTCCTATTTCCACAATCCACAACCAACCTTATATGGACCAATTTCAACCAAGTTTCTTGTGACCTGCACACATTTAATCTGGAACAACATTGTTCACTGTCTTTTTTCATGATCCAACCAGTCGCCATGACTTAAACAAGGGATACTATCCAGATCCTTCATTTAAGTAAAAGTAGTAAGTAAAAGTGAACTCAGTAGAACATTTACCTCCGCCAAGGCCCAACATATTCAATACTGCACTAAATCTGTCATTTGCATTTGGACATGGCTCTAAAACTATTGAAGATGCATATAAACAGTTAATTCCTTGTTGAGTTCACATTGTCTCAGCTGTACATTAGTAGTAGCTACAGGTTTGTAGTCTTATTTGTCAATGTACAGTGGCTGATAAAATCCTACCCCCAATGGAATCTGGAGCTGCTTCAGAATTATTCCTTGTCATTAGTGAGTCCTTTCCAACAGTTCTACAATATACTGTCACTTTTTATTGTTTGTGCGCAGAGCTTTTTATAAAGAGTCTATGGTGCAGAGTGAAGTTAGAAAACTTTGTGTTAATCCTATCTGGTTTATCTGCAATGAAGATTTTAAAGTTGATGTTTTACATAAAATGAAACTGAAGTTGCTGATTACTCTTCATGTGTGTGGTTTGTATATAAGTTTGAATGAATTACTAAACTGGTTTTATTTTTCCATACATTTCAGAGGTCTGTTAAGCAATCAACACAATCACCAGACCCAAGTTCACAACTTTTCAATATAAAAGCTTTGTAATTAAGTTGGATATAAAGTATGGCATCAACAAAATTGTGCTTTAATTTTGAAGACAAATTACAAAGGAGGATTAATTGATTCTCTGAATATTGCTGCCATGACAGAGATCAACACCCACAAAAAACATGAATGTCTGGGTCAGTCCGATATGGTGTATTAAAAAGAATCAAATCATCAAAATGGCCATTTTGACTAGCAGTTGACAGGAACTAATTCTAAAAATAATGATAAATATATTGATCATGCCAGGATGTAGAAGACAACATGATCAACTCAGTCTGCAGACTAAAGGTACACTGCTGGCTACAGAGCGCTGTTTGTTTCACAGTTTATAAATATTAAATATAGCGTGTCCAAATTGCACCAAATTCAATGTTGCACTTTGTTTCACGACTTATGCATTCCATATACAGACAGACAGACAGATGGACATTTGTGGAATTAGTAGGTAAAAGACAGTTATCATTGCAGAGCAGCGTGAAGATGTCAGATATAATAAATAATAATATAAGTTATGTCAACAAAGGTTCTTTATCTTGAACCAGAAGAGGAGACACTACAACTTTTTAAATGATGATTTTGACACACATTGTCCAATAAGACAGAAGTGCAACTTCACTCAAAACATGATGGAAAGGGTTAAATAAGCATAAAACATCTTGTAGGAAAATAGTTTTCCTTGTAGGAGGTTAAACCTACTCGCTCATCCAAAAGGCATCTGTCTGACCTTCTTTTCCTAAAACTAACCATTGATTCCTCTGCTTGGTCTTCAGATCCCCTACCTGGGCTTCTGCTCCAGTGAGGAGCAGGGGGACACAGGGGTGTGGCAGTTAGTGGACCCTCCCATCCTGCCCCTCACACATGGACCAAACCACACCTTTGACTGGAGGGAGACACTTCTGCAAGAATGATGTCTTCCTGACAAGTTCCCCCCACCATAGCCCACCCTACCCGCTCATACTGTACTCCCACAGGATGCGGTAACAAGTTTCAAACCATTGGAACTTTTCTCTTTTTTGCCTCGTTCACGCAGTTGCTGGTGTCGTAGCTGTGACAGCTGAAGGAGCTTCCTGCCTGAAGATGAGCCCATGGTGAACTGACTGGTTCCACAGTGATTTAACAAATTGAAATGCCCCAGTGCATGGCTGGGTGTTATATGCATTGTGTGGGAGAGCAATCATGGTAATTCAGTTAAATCATCAGTCTCAGGAAATGTTGTGAAATTAGCATAAACTCTGCCTCTGTGCATGATTAGCTCGAAAAAAAGAAATAGAGTAAACATGATTCAAGCAATTGAAGTAATCCCATTCAAAGCTAGTGCAGAATATCACAGTTTGGGTATTTTTTCTTAGCTCTCGGAAGACTCAGGATTTCTATTTTGTTAAGTTTATTTTTGCAGAAATGTTTTCATATTCCACTGTGCCCAATTAGTTTAGTAAACAACGTTAAAGATAGCTAGCTCTGAACTCTGGCTTGGTTTACTTTTTGAAACCATTTGTTTAGCATTTGCTGTGTCTGACGTCTCTCTCTTGTTTACTCATTCACTTTAGTGGGACGTAAACAGGTGCATGTGTTACACAACTGCAATTTTGCATTGTAGAGGTATTAGCAGCAGTTAGTACAATAGTATTCAGTTGTACATTAGGGATCAGTTTAGCTTATTAACATTTATTCTTGTTGAAGCTAGCATATTGGAACGAAATGTGTGTAATGCCAAATTCGTTGGAACTTGATTTTGGAAAAACTGAAAGCCCTAGTCTCATTAGCATGTCATAATGAAAATGTTGCTTGTTAATATGTTAATATTAGCACAGCTCGGCTTTTACCTGAGCTCAATGTAAACCTTTTTTCACAGCTTAACAACATAGCTCCACTTATGTCAACCATTTAAAAACAAAGTTGTTTCACTAGTTAGTTATATGCACTACAGCCTCAGGGGGTGCTAGAGTGGCCGCAGAGCTTTAGGCAGTTGAAGGTTGTAGGGATGTCGCGATTTCATAATGTCACGGTTTCATAAGAGTAAGAATTGTAAAAACTAAGATATTTAACTATGGTGTCCTGCCACTCACGACATGCACGACCCACTGAAACGTTAGTTGAGAAGGGGGAACTGACTTAACAGCCTTATTTCCACCAACGCTGGACAAAAACTCAGTCGGAGGAGTTCACAGTGAGAGGAGAGATCCTTGTTTACTTTTTTCGGTTTCTGAACAGCCCCCCCCCCCCCTCCCCTCTCTCTCTCTCTCACTCTCTCTCACTCTCTCTCTCTTCCTATTCACCATTATAAATGGAGCCAAAACAACTTCCGTCGGTGACCCTTCACAATAAAAGTCCCACACAGCTGTATTGCTTATGATGACCGGAAACACATATTCACTGACCAACCTTTCACATAAGGCAACTAAATAAAATAGCTTACATGAATTACTTTTATATAGCCAATTGTTACGCCACAAAAACTGTTGTTCATGATAATACAAAACCACAAAACAAAAATGTCATATCGTGACATCCCTAGAAGGTGGACATTTGTGCAAATATTGTCATATCAAGGGGTGAGAGTAACTAAATGTATAATTTGCATACAAATGATTTGATTTGAGTTTGTGCCTATTTCACGAAATTTAATGAGACTATTGAGTATTAAATATTTCCCCAAAAAAGTGATAACAATACTGCTTGCCTGCACAGATCGCAGTTTCAACACACTGTACATGAGAATACGTGCACATGGGTTGAACCACAGGGCTCCTGACCAGAATGAAAACAGATAATAACACATTAGCTCTGGCTTAATGTGGCACCTCATGTTGTCTCTATTTTGGTGCCACATGTAGCACATACAGTACTGTGTCCTCTACCAGTCATGTAGTATTTAAAACTCACATATATCAGCACAGCCTGCACTATTGACAATCATACAGTAGCTTCTTGATACTGGTCCAGCAACATTTTGAGTCTGTGTTTGTTTGTGTGTAGTTCAGGGGTTCAGAGTAGCTGTAAATAATACATTTTTAGGAAAAGAAAAAAAAGTCTTCCGATTTTATTTCTATTTATTTATAAAGATTTTTTCCAGATGTTATGAAAAAATGTGAAACAAAATTTTGTTGCGGGGGGGGTCATCAGTTTTAACAGCATGCAAGATATTATCTCAGGTGTTGAATGCATTTAAGACAAAGTGTGTATGTGCAGCTCTGAAAACTGTTGCATAAATTGAGTGAATGTGTTGTTGTGGGTAAACTCTTTGAATTAAAGTGATGTCTCCTGATGTACGGACTGCCCACTCATAGCTACAGAGGAATTTGTGAACTCAGTCTGTGGCAAACAGGAAGCGTTGCCTTAGATGATTTTTGATGCACGTCATACATGTAGCGTAACAACAGATTATAAAAGTTGCATGTTTTGAATTTATTACAAGACAGTTCTTTATTAATCTCTCTATTCTGGGTCACTTTTTTGGAAAGTTTTAGAGATAATATTTTGTTGCTAAAATAATTGAGTAATGTGTCCACTCTCTGACACCAGGTGGTTTGGTAGAAGTCCTGTTCAGTAAACATGGTCAGCAAGATCTTCACCCGTGTTTGTATCATCTCAGTTCTTCAATAAATAAAGCCGTTGTCTGTGGCCCTCACAGGACAGTAATACACAAGATGGCGTACCTGTCTGCCACTGAGTGACCTGCCTGCCTGCGTGCACTCTGCTCTCAGTGCACATGACCGGAGTCTTCAGCAGGGGAGGCACACACCGCTGATGCAGACATGACAGCTAAAAGTTAGCGTGCGAGTCATGGAAAAGTCGTCTTCTAGCAGTTGTCAGTGCACGTTGATGTGTTTTGGCGGCGTAGCTTTGACCAGAGCACCAATGGGAAGGCGTGGGATTTACCGGTTGTAAGGCTAAGGGTAAAAACATTTCGGTGAATCCTACAAAGCTGTAATCGGGTGTTTTTATCTGAAAAGGCTATTTACAAGTAAAGTATGAATATGTGAAGTATTGGTTTTATACATGGTCCTCTAGAAAGTCAACTTTCTTTGTGGGCTCCATCCTCTGAAGGAAGTTTATCTTCTGAGATCGAACAGAGCTACAGTCGAATAATTTGGTCCTGAAAACTCCAAGCGTCCGATCTGTCACCTTAAGGCATTTTTTAAACCATTCCCCCTCAGGAGCTCAGCTTTGAAAATTGAAATGATCGCCTTTCAGAAGCCTGAGAGAAAATAACACTCTTCATTGTTATTATTCTGTAAATAGAGAGGTTGTAAAGTGTAAAGCAACAATATTATGTTCATATCTGTAACATAGAGTAACATATTGTATGAGGTTCCACTGTGTTAAAACCGTCACCTGGTAACACTATACACTCTGTGTTCAAACAACTACATGTTCTCCACTTTTTACCTTTAAACAAAATAGTTTCAGGCAAAGGTTGTGTCCATGTGTAACATTCTCCTGTTTGGTCAAAATTCTTCCAGGGGTACAGGAGGCTGATATCAATCCTAACTGTCTGCACTAATGGAATGTACCACTATTCTGAGCATGCTCTTTTTTAGCATTAAAAAAATCACAACAGTGAAAGTAACAGGTTTGTGAATGCACCCTTAACCACGGCATAACTTAATTTGTTCCTGACCGACTCTTATCGCTGAAGTGTTTTCAAAATCCTCACCAGATTGGACATTTTCACTGAGAAACATCTGCCTTTCAGGGGCCTCATCGTTTAATTCATTCAGGGAAAAAAACTCTTGTGTATTTAGTCAATTACCATATTGAGGAAACAGAGCGCTCATTACATCTTAACATCTTTTGTTCTCTGAGCAGTGATACTCAATGAAATATACAATGAAATATCAGTTTGCAGATGCTTTGTTGACAGAGGGACACATTGACACAGACACTGAGAAGAAATCCACTGCCACCACACAAATGTGAAAGATCTCTCCGCAGTTATTTTATTATTAACATATACATTTCATCACGCAGCAAACTGGAGCAGCACATGTTGTATTAAAGAATTACACAGAGTGAAGAGTGAACAGAACCATGAGGAAGAAGCCATGTTGTTCCTGTATTCTTTATTTATTGTCAGAACATATCACAAAACATGTACAGGAATTCATTTAAACTTTCTTTTGAAATCAAAAATACATTTGTTGGTTTGTTATTTTAAGATGAGGAGCATCCAGAGGCTTCAAGTAAAAGTTTGTTTTAAATTGTTTCTGCTTCTGTGTTTGTGAAGCGCTGAGTAATGAAGAAAGAGGCTGTGCTTTTTAAACAGCTGTAATATTTTCACATGTTCACTACTCTTTGTACAGAAAGACAGCAACACATCATTCTGTGATTTGTGGGGCTTGAAATATAAGCATAAATGTCTCTCCATAGCAATAAGATGGTCAAACAACAGGTGTGCAAAGTCACTATTTATCCACCTATGCCGCCAATACTGTAAAGAACCAAGAAACTCAATAAAATCCTACATCCTTGATTTGCTTTGTGACTGTGTTCAGAAATAATGCTATCATCTTAAATGGAAGGTTTTGGTTCGGATGACCAGTGGAGGGATTGGAAAATTCTAGAAAATGGCCACTCTTGACACTTTTGAGGTCGGACAGGTGAAGCTGGGGGACAGGGCACATCCCATTTCCACTGAATGTTTAACTGCATTGAACTTGCGATGCAATGAGACAAAAATTAATGCAACTCAAAGGACAAGTTAATGCGAAGACATTGTTCTTAGGACTTTTTCATCAGAAGGTTCATGTGAAGTATGTGCATTCAAATTAAATTAATATAAACTTTAAGCGCTTATTAAATTAAAATAAAAGCGAAACCTGTAAACACACTATATTATAGTTTGGTAGAAATGTCAGAGAATTCTAAATTCAAATTCTTTATTTTTCTAAGGCACATAGAGCATGTCAAGACAGCAAGTAAAAACAAGAAAGAAAACAACAATGACATCAGTGCAATGTCCACGGACAGTTAAAGATCTGTGCAGTATACTAACATTATGAATTAAGAGAAGTGTATATGACTGTAAAAGGACGGTGAACAGGTTGACGGCTGTGACAATTCTGCATTGGAGTGCATTGAGGTAAGTGATACAGACATAGACTATATAGAGTTAAAGTGAATAAGAATATATGCACAGGATCGGTAGCAGCAGATGATTAAATATTGTAGCATATGAATAAATATACAGTATATACAGCAGATGTTTAACAGATAAATAAATACAGCACGGCTGATGTAAGTGTGTGAACAAAGTGAGGAGTTGAGAGGACTGAAGTAAAAGACAGAACTAAAACGCTGGACAGCGCCCGTGGTTTCGATCCCGTAGGAAAGAGGTGCAGGATCTCTTGGTTAAGAAAGGCACAGATGGAACCACTGAGCTAAACCAGTGCGACTGAATCTCCACCAGTTCGAGTTTTAAGTGTGCTGTACAAAAGTTAGAATATATCGTGTATAAGTGCATAAAACACGGGATCAGCTGAGAGCAACTTACTCCACAATATGAGACACGTGTTTTAGTTTGTGTTAAAACAGCGACTCTGTGTCCAGTGTCCTGTGTCAGCCCCCTTGCTTTCAGCCAATCAGCAGCCTGTATGTAGCGAGACTAGCGTCTTTGCAGACTGCTGATTGGTGGAGTCAGTGAGTTGGGCGGAAATGTTGGTTTCACTGCAGAAATAAGTGTTGAGTGGATTACTGGTGAAAAAGCGACAGACGGAAGAAGAGTGAAAAGTGAAAGAACAACGTGTTGACGGAGGAGTGCAGAGAAGAGAGAGAAAAGTGAAAACACTGGACAGCGCCCGTGGCTGCGGACCCGCGAGGGTTAAACCAGTTGTCTGAACAAGAAACGTGATGATGTAACCACTGAGCTAAACCAGTGCGGAGGACCTGAAGGTTTAAAACCTTATATACCTGAAGTACAGGTACTTTGTTGTCTCGGGAGAAATTAAACACGTGGTTCGATCCGGAGGAGCAAGACGATCAGTGGATTCTGCAGAGAATTATTGGTCGAAGAAAACCACTGATCACGCCAGAAAACTGCTTTTATACAGGACTTTGGATAAATGAACACAAAGGTGGCTCCAGTTTTACTGACTTTATGTTCTGCAGTGTAGTCTGCGACCTGTCTCACACAATCATGGACTCTAATAATACGTCATCGTTTATTCGTTTATTAAACCTACTTCACTAACACACACAAGTACAGAATTAATAAAAGCAGAAATGTAGAAATACATAGAATAGTTTATATATAATTCTCAATTAATCAGCAACATTAATATTTTTAGTAAATGGTTTAATTGTTCATATGCTGTATCTATTTAATCAGTTCAGCAGTTAAGCAGCACAATGTGAATTAAATACTATGTTTTAATTGTAGAAATAATTGTTTCATGTATTTATGTATATATTGTTCATAAAATGTGGGTAAATGTTTGTCCTGTGTTCAGAATTTTACATGTTTAATAACAATCACATGTCTCTAGCAGACAAAAACATATCTCTCCAGTGTAGACAAGTGATCACATGCAGAGTAAAAGGTGACACATCTCACTGTCACTTCTTTGATTTGTACGACCCCAGTTTATTTCTCCCGTTTGTCTCCCTCTGCTGGTCTCCAGTTAACAGTTTGATCACCCCGCCCTGTTACAGTGATGGTCCTGTGTGGGATGTGGTTCTTCGTGTTTCTGTGAGTTTGGTCTGTGATGATATCATCTGGTTTTGTTGTTAAACTTTTTTTTTCAGCATCTGGAGACTGGTGTTTTCAGCAGCTGGAGACAGATGTTTTCCGCAGCTGGAGATAGATGTTTTCAACAACTTGAGAATGGTGCCTTCAGCATCTGGAGACAGATGTTTTCAGCAGCCGGAGACAGGTGTTTTCAGCATCTGTAGACAGGTGTTTTCAGCATCTGTAGACAGGTGTTTTCAGCAGCTGGAGACAGGTTTTTTCAGCAGCTGGAGACAGGTGTTTTCAGCATCTGTAGACAGGTGTTTTCAGCAGCTGGAGACAGGTGTTTTCAGCATCTGTAGACAGGTGTTTTCAGCAGCTGGAGACAGATGTTTTCAGCTGCTGGAGACAGATGTTTTCAGCTGCTGGAGACCGATGTTTTCAGCAACTGGCGACTGTCGTTTCTTTCATCTGCTGCCTGCAGTCTCTGTTTATAACAGTAAAAGATTCAGTCAGGATAAATCTAGTTTGTCAGTGCTGTTCCCTTTAGGAACCTCATATTCACATAAACACGTATGCATAATAGTTCCCCTCTTCCTCACAGTCTGGGTCTGTTCCACTGTTCCTACATTTGAGAAGCGGCAGCAACCAGTGACAATGTTATTGGTACTTCATTCAAACAAACCACATTTACTTGTAGAAAAGTGAAAATATAAAATACTTGGGGATGGAGTGAATACATGTGATTGATAAGGCAAGAAATATTGAATTAATTTATGTTGGTCACGAACTCCACAGCCCGTTCCTCATGTTGTTTGTCTGTCTGGAACCAGGAGCCTCCACAGAGATACAGTGAGCACAGGCCACAGCACAGCCGGAGCTTGATGCAGTACTAAGCCTGTGGTGGAGGGACAGGGCTTAATGGCATCTGAGGAGAGAGAGACAGAGGGACATTAGACTCAGTATCAATCCACTGCTGCATCACTTTATACAAAACATGAAGCCATACAGTTCTGCCTCCAACACAAAACCAGTCCCAGATGCCCGCAAGCAATATTGGATGGATTAAATTACAGCAGATGAAAGCAGTGGTGAGTAGTTAATGAGTGAATTTGCAAACTATACATTTAAGAAGCAACAGTCTGGTCTTTTAAATTCATACACAAACTCAGAGCTCCACTAGAGGAACGGGGGAAGAAGAAGTTATTCAAAGAAATTATAACTACTAATGTAGCATTATAACTACAGTACCAGTCAAACGTTTGGACACACCTTCTCATTCAATGGTTTTTCTTTATTTTTCTTTCTGTCTACATTGCAGATTAATACTGAAGACATCCAAACTATGAAGGAACACATATGGAATTATGTGGTAAACGTGTTGAACAAACCAGAATATGTTTTATATTTTAGATTCTTCAAAGTAGCCACCTTTTGCTCTGATGACAGCTTTGCACACTCTTGGCATTCTTTCAATCAGCTTTATGTGGTAGTCACCTGGAATGGTTTTCAATTAACAGGTTTGCCTTGTCAAGAGTTAATTTGTGGAATTTCTTGCCTTCTTGATGTGTTTGAGACCATCAGTTGTGTTGTGCAGAGGCAGGGTTGATGCACAGTTCTATACAGTGATTAGGCCTATTCGACTACAGTTCTAATCCATATTATGGCAAGAACCACTCAACTAAGTAAAGACAAACGACAGTCCATCATTACTTTAATACAGGAAGGTCAGTCAATCCGGAAAATTTCAAGAACTTTGAATGTATCCTCAAGTTCAGTCGCGAAAACCATCAAACCCTACGATGAAACTGTCTCTCATGAGGATCGCCCCAGGACAGGAAGACCAAGAGTTACCTCTGCTGCTGAGGATAAGTTCATTAGAGTTACCAGCCTCAGAAACCACAAATTAACAGCACCTCAGATTAGAGGCAACATAAATGCTTCGCAGAGTTCAAGTAGCAGACACGTCTCAACATCAGCTGTCCAGGGGAGACTGCGTGAATCAGGCCTTCATGGTCGAATTGCTGCAAAGTAGCCACCTTTTGCTTCGATGACAGCTTTGCACTCTTGGCATTATTTCAATCAGCTTCATGAGGTAGTCACCTGGAATGGTTTTCCTCAAGTGCCGCAGCTACGCCCATCGGGGTCCCCCCCGGGCCACACGAGGCACGGGACGTCCCATGCCTGTGACCTAGCCTCGACGTTCTGCCGGTTTGTACATCATCCTGGAGATGACGAATCAGGAGGGTCGTCGAAAATACGGCGACGCCTGTAAAGGGATGGACGAGACCGACCTGCACGCCTACGTAGGGCTGCTGATCTTAGCGGGCGTGTACAGGTCTGGGGGCGAGGCCGCCGCCGCCGCCAGCCTGTGGGACCCTGAGAGCGGCCGGGCGATATTTCGTGCCACGATGCCGCTCAAAGTCGTTCACACATACTCAAGACTGCTGCGCCTCTACAACCCGGGGCCCGAAGTGACCGTGGACAAGCAACTGGTTCCGTTCAGAGGTTATTCTTTTTTTTATATTATTATTATGTTATGTTATTATGTCATGTAGCTATAGTTAGATAGTGGCTGCTAGTCCTCCTCCTCATCTCCTCTCCTCTCCTCTCTTCTCCTCCTCCTCTTCTCCCCAGGCTGGTGTCCTTTCCAACAGTACATGCCCAGCAAGCCGGCGAATACGGGATCAAGTCGCGGGTGGCCTGCGACGCCAAATCCAGCTACGCTTGGAATATGCAAGTGTACACCGGAAAGTGGAACCAGGGGTTGCGGGTAGTGCTCGATGTCACGGAGGGACTGCACGGCCGTAACTGTCATGTGCGACAATTACGTCACCTCTTACAAACTCACGCGCCAGCTCCTGAAGAGGAAGCTCACCGTGGTCGGCACGGTTCGGAAGAACAAGCCCGAGCTCCCGACCGGGCTGCTCGCGGTCAAGGGAAGAGAGGTGTTCTCCTCCAGGTTCGCGTTCACAGCCCACCACCACTCTGGTGTCCTACATCCCAAAGAAAAACAGGAACGTGGTGCTCCTGAGTACACGGCACGCGGAGGCCGACGTCAGTGACCGCGAGGGCGGGAAACCAGTCATCGTCCTGGACTACAACCGCAACAAAGGTGGCGTGGACAACCTAGACAAGGTGATCGGAACGTACAGCTGACAAGGCGCAGTTTGTATAATTAAATGTAAATGTAATGTAATGGGGTCAATCCTTAATAAAAAGCTTTAGCTAAAGCAGGATAGTTTTAGCAGTGTTACTTTCCCAGTTATGCTCACGTCATTGTAGATATAAAATCACAGCTCTAATTAACCTGACAGGACGGCGATGCCTGTGGACAGGTGTGGAAGCCAATTGTTTGTTGCGGCAAGTTTGATTAACTGAAAGTCACTTTTAAGTAGTGATGGCGAGATGAAGCTTCATGCAGCATCGACGCTTTCCATCCAATTGGTTCAGTCATGGGCCGAAGCTTCATGGCGCTTCATTTTCTCTACTGCGCCATCAAGTGGACAATAAATGTAAAACAGGCAGAGCGATTATAATGACACCGTGGCTTTGGTGTGTGAAGCTTTGAATTGAATAAATGAACGAATGATGTTTGTGATCCCAATACATACATTATGAACTTATTAATATGGTGTGTGTCTTTATGATACAATGGTGATACAACAGCGTCGCCATGCTGTACTCTCCCCCAGTCAGCGTGTACCCACAAACTAATGGGAACAATACTTGTAAGTACGGTAACCTAATATGACATGTTTGTTTCATAGGGCTGCCTTCAGGCAGAATATTTACGGTCACTGTTTTTTCCCACATTTAGATTTCATTTAGATTATTTGGCCTTGTTTAGATTTAGTTTCTTTCTGATTAATTGGTTTGATTGCTGGTTTCTTTGTTATATTTTATTTTTGTTCTTTGTTCTATGGGTAATGTGCAATATGGTTGACGGGTACTGTGCAATCCTGGTTTAATGGCTTGAATATTGGTGAGTTTTTGGCTTTGTAAAGTAGAGGCCCTCTTCTGTTATTTCAGTGTATAATATCGCTTGCAGTGATAATCCATAACACCAGTGTTGGGATTCTTAAAGTGTACTGTGCTTGTTTTATGCATGATATTTTAGCTTTGTTCATTTTTTTAATCTGTTATTTATATCAAGTACAGGCCATTACTCCATACTTTGTACATGATCCTGTGCTGTTTGATCAGTCTTTTTAAAGCATTTGTACGAATTGAATAAATTGTCTATTTCTGGAATCATCAGCCTCCCGTCCCGTTTATTCTGGATATATGTGGTGAACCCGATTGGCATTCAACTGTCACCCTAAATTTTTGACCACTACATAAACTACATTAAATGTATTTCATGGATAAAAACATTGGCAAACCACCAGAAAATGTAACGTCATCATGTTGTAGTGTTGTGGTCTAAATGCAGAGATGTCATTGTTTGTTAAAATAACGTTGCGAGCATAATTACATTAGTACAGAAGCTGCATCGTATCCTAAATATCAAAGTTACTTTACTGTACATTTCTGCTTTTAAAGCACAAACATCTTCTGAAGCCCATTAGAAAGTTGCTTGCTGTTTTTCAAAAAGTTTTCAACCTCAGTAATTTTTTAGTGGATATCTCTACGGTGGCCCTAAGAGCTCAGTGCACTGCATGCACAAATGAAAACAGACACGACACATGCAAATGGAGAAAGAAATTGACAACACATGTCCGGCTGCAAATACTCAAATAATAATAGTATTTGGTTGTGTTGTGAGTATTTACCGCACGTTTTCTATGTGCCGTGCATTAGTTGTCAAATTGATGATGTCTATTTGCATGTGTGGTTTACATTAGTCTCACCTGGTGGAAATATTGTGGTGCAAATATGCTGCTGCTGCAAATATCTGTAATATAGCACATAATCTCAGTATAAACACGCCATCTCAGTAAACACGGCATGTGATGATACTGATAGAGTTTCATTAATCCAAACTACAAATTAATTTATAAAACTCAATGTGGAATTCAAATAAGCTTCTGAGCCCATGCTCACTCTTTTTTGATGGTATATTGATTCACAACTCATAGATTACTGATAAACTGGTTCCATATCAGGTCTGTATTAACCTGCTAGGGAACCCAGGGTTAAAATTAAGCTGCTGGACACAATTTACTGGACAAGACATTTACTCTATGAAATATAAAGACAGAAAATACTAACCTTTCCCTTTAGTGATGCTGTAGTCTATGATGATCTGCTTCTCTTCAACCCTTTTTCTTCTTGTCAGGGTGCAGTTGTAGGTTGTGGTTTTGTTGGTGTACAGTGGACCCTGGTTGGGGGGAAAGAACTTGCAGTTGTTGGTGTCAGACCGACCCGTGGCTATCACGACCCCGCTCGATATCTTGTACTTACATTCGAAGGATGGAGAGCCTGGACAGGGTGAATAATAGCAGTGCAACCTACAATGGATCAAAACCTTATGGTTAATTATCTTGGAACGCTCACTTCATTGAAATGTAAAGTAAATTAATTTGAAATGTGATGATGTTGAGCCGTCTGTGTTGACCTGAGGGTTCTATTCTCGGTGATGCAACCGGTGAAAATGCCAAAATCCCCTAGTTTTAGGGCAGATGAACCTGAAATCAGATGGCACACTGTTTCTATAAACCACAACCTAATGTATCCAGAAGATTCAAGATTCACCTTAACCCGAAGCACATAATGAATGTTAAACTGACGTACCATGTAAATGGTATTTGACTTAAAGGTTCAGTGTGTAAGATTTAGGTGAAAGGGATCTATTGGCAGAAAGATAATTGACTTTAGCTGTACTCTTGACAAACAACATATGTATCTTATTTATTTAATTGGGCTAATGTAACATTGCTCGGAACTTAGAATTTCTTAGTTATATTAACTTCTACAGCAAATTGATTCACATGAAAACCGATTGCCTTAAAAAATCGATGTAATTGTTATTCATAGAATTTAAGTGCTTCAGTCATCCGTCAATTAGAATCAGGTTCCTTTCTCCTAAAAATCACATTTACAGTTACTCATAACAAAAGTGACACCGTTCAAAGTTCAACAAAATGTGTTTTTAATGTCTCTTCCTTCAGCAACAACCACGTTGCTCCGTTGAAAGTCTAATTCATAATACAGTTTTATTTGCATAACTCCACCAAGGCCCAACAGCCCCCTTTATGAAATAAGTTCACTCGAACCAGAGATTTGTGTGGATCTGCGCCAAATTTCACGCACTAGTAAATATCCGTTCCCTTAACTTGCCAGTTTTGTTTTTTTTTTATTATCAAAATCCATGAATTATTCTCTGAGAAATAAAGGAAAATGTTGCAAAATGCACTCGCAATATTAAAGAAAGTGAAAAACAAAACATTCATGGATCCGTCCCTGATCTAGATCTGCACCAAATTTTATGGATTCCTCTTTGGGTTTCATAGAAATCGGTCCTATACTTTCTTGGGCAATCCTGCTAACGATGTCGGGAGATATTTTCAGTCATCTGAATTGAAAGATGGAGCAGTGTGATCATGTGATTTGATGAGATTAAAGACAATTTAATAAACACAGTTGTGACATGATGACGTGTTTCATCGTATTCCCTGTCTTACACTCATCATTTGAGGAAAGTGGTGTTGCTCTGATATTGAACTGCGCTGTGTGACTGTGTTTGAAACCACACCACTCACTACACACAACTGATATTTATCACCAATCAAAAACCACACCCACACTAACTGATCCAGTTTTTGTCTCTCAGTTGTTGGAATTTCTTAGTTGTTTTTCTTAATCGCTGTTTATATCAGAACTCCACTGTTTCAAATAGAATGTCAATATAGTTCAAATGACAGTTCACTGTATATTTCAACTCAAATACATTTAAAAGACAGTTTAAAAGACATTATTATTTTTATGAGGGGAACGTTTTATTCTAATCAGCTTTAAATTTATCAAATCTTTTGATCATTTTTCAATTTTTACCGTTCTTTATCAATTCATTTGTGTAACTTCAGAGGAAGGTGTCATGTTCCGGGAAAATCAAATCACAATGTCGACCATATTCACAAAGCAACAACAGGAGAGTCAAATAAGGCCGTGGACCTTCAGTGATATAATCCAATCTCTGGAATCTGATTAAGGCAGGTTCTGCTGATTGATATGATCGTTACAGAAGCAGCATGAACCAATAAAAGGCTGGTAGTATCTTCCTGAGTCAGAAAGCTAGAAACTCAACTGCCCTCTGCTGATCATATCCACTGTTACATCACACATTATACATGAGGATATGTTAAAATAAATCATAGAAATTCTTAATTGTGATATTATATTATTTGAAGCGTGCTTACCCATAAAGGAGAAGACGAACAGCGTCATTGAGATGTACATTGTCTGGATCCTTCGGAGACATTTGACCGAAAACAGAAGGTACATTCACAGAGAAAAACATCATGATGATGTCATCTATTCAGAGAAGAAATGTTACAATTTCAAATGGCCGCTGATCCAAATGTTTTGTCATCATGACAGAGGTGACGCATTTATGCACATATCCACTCTGGACGCTGTGGAAGTGAAAGCTTATAAAGAATAAAATGCACAAGGTCAGGTCAATCTATAGCAATAAATCCACCATCCAGACAGTTCAACCTTCTCTGTCTAACAGCAAAAAGAACAGTTTTAGATTAACACACAAAAAAACCCAGTCAACTTTATTTCACTTTTATGTGCTAAGTAACTCATTCTCTTGCTGTCATGCTGAATTTAACATGGAACTTACACTTGTTGTGTCCAAGCACGTCTCCTGTATTGCTTCAACTGAACATGGTGTTTGTTCAAATGAAAGTGAAAATTGAATTGATTTCAGTGCCTTACCGTTGATCTGCTTTTTGTGTCTTTCTCCTCGGTGAATCCTCTGAGGACAGAATCATCGATTCAGTGTGATGGGGCTGGGCAGGGCATTATGAGGGAGGCAGCTGGGTGGGAGGGTTGGGTGGAAGACAGCCTTAAAGTGCCACTGTACTCTACTGGTGCTTATTTGGCTGACTGTCGACGTAGACGCACAACTTTCTTTTTACTCAATTTTAAGTAACAAATTTCACTCAAACATTGTTCAGTTGCAGTGGTTTGTGTGTCATGCATTAAAGGTCCAGTGTGTATGATTTAGGTGAAAGGGATCTATTGAAAGAAAGTTAATATAAAATAATCCTAGTGATGTTGTCATGAGTGTTTTTCATCTAAATCACACCCTTTGAGTTTTTATGAAAACTGAAGGTTACCACAGGTTCTCTTTCATGTTTGGGAGGAGAGGGGGAGGTGAGGGGTGTTCAGCTGCAACATGACACGTCACCACTTTCTGTCAATAAATTCTACACACTGCAACTTTAAGTATCAATTTAGAAAAGAAAAAAAACGTAATGTTCAGCCATCGCTGAGCTGACAACACGCTACAAACATGACATGGACACGTGCACAACAAAAGTACATAGCAAAAGAACAGATACACCTCCATGATGTCAAACTGTCAAAACCAACTAATCAGAACATAATCCTACACATTACACAAATATAACTTGTGTTTAATGTGTCTTTAACATATACAATGTAAACCACGTTCCTTCGCTGTTTGTAGTTATTACACAAACTGAGCTAAATGAAACACTTGAGACATGCACTTCACTATAATCTTTGGACATTCTGCAGAGCGGCTGTACGTGAGAATGCAAATCCGAGTGAGAGTCCCCCAGTAAAAAGTCAGCAGAATGTCTGAATGAGGGGATGTGAGAGCAGAGCAGGAGATCCTCCAGACGATTCATCGTGAGCTAGTGGGTGTGTTGATGACAGTTTCGAAACACACGACAGACGCAAAACTAAAAAAAAAAAATATGCTGATGTGACATACACGAGACGTCGATGAGGATATCATGAGATCTTTTGGCATAGAGGCCGATGCCGGTCATTATGTGCTGTAAACAAATCTCCACAGTGGAATTAATGCGTTCTGAATCCTCCAGAGGGTTCTGTGTTGTTGTGAACTTTTCTGAGCAGAGAATCTCCTTCGTGTCTGAAAAACAAACTCTGGAAAGTCCAGACCCAATTGTTATGTCTCAAAACGACCCCTCCGGCAAATTTCAGGCGATTAACTGGAGTTCAGTGTATTTCTGTGATAGAGAGTCCGTATTGTATTGCATATTTAAATGTGTGTTATCTATGAGAACTGTCAATGTCATTATTTTTCATATTTTACAGTGACTACTAAATTGTTTGCTCCATGTTTTTTAGATTTTATTGTATTATGGCATTATCATTGCGATATTTTTATGCCACCGTGCTGGCAAAAGTTATGCCTACGTTTTTGGGTTGCCTGTCCATGCGTTCCATTCTTATGAACACGATATCTCAGGAACGCCTTGATGGTTCCTCCATATATCTATCCTAAACCTAAAACACAGCAGCTGGGGTTCTCACAAGACGTTGAAAATAGGATCACACCACACCCTTATTGCACTGGTTTCCCCAATGAAATGTTATAACTGAATGGCCTTGCACCAATCGTCCTTAGCAGACCTTCTCCCCTCGTACACTCCTTCTTGTGATCTCAGTTCCTCTTACCAGCTGTTACTCTCAGGAAAAGACTTGAGACAGAGTGATGTTATTTCACTGTTAAGGCTCCACTAGGGAACAACCTCCCTCGATCAGACAATCAGATGATTAGGCTGATAAGCCTTTTATATGTGAAAGTCATAAATATTTAATGTTTGCTGTTGCTTATGAGCTACTCAATAAGATTCCCTCTGTTGATTGTGGGACTGTGTAGTAACGACATGCAACAATCTTATCCACTTCAATTTGACAAGTGAGCCTTTGGTCTGTTTTAACAACGTTTACGCAGCAATCATCTTGTCATCCTTTGCTCGTGCAAACACACGTGTTTTTTCCCCAACACTGGAAATGGAATTAAATTTGTAAGTCATTAGTGCATTAGGACTAATGGATATTGGTTCGATTATGTTTTCATTTCCTGGAAACCCTCAGAGAGAATTATAAAACAACCACAACTTGGAAAGTGGAAATTGATGCCAGACTGTAAAAATATCTAATATTCAAATGATCAGAAACTGTACCTGCTCAAACAATAAATATAAGAACAAACAAACAAAAACAAAATGTGGGATGTGGAGATGTTTTGACAGTCATGTAACAGACAAATGGAAAGATGTGACTCTAATAATGATTTATTTCTGTTTGTGTTTTTTCACCTGATGCACCATTCACAGAGATTATGTTCCTGTTTGTTACATACTGTCACTAGTGCAGAGCCCGTTCTGTTTGGAATGGACTGTCCTGTTCTAAAGCTCTGGAGCTACTTCAGAATTATTCCTTGTCATTAGTGAGTCTTCCTCAAACAGTTCTACAATATACTGTCACTTTTTATTGTTTCTGTGCTGGAAGTCGTGTGCTGAGCTTTTTATAAACAGTCTGTAATGAAAGTTTGTGTTCATCTTATCTGGTCTAGCTGACATAGTAGCATGGGGTAATCAAGAGTCGCGCCGAACGGACGGCGGGTGCAGTACTTATAATAGTAGGTAGAACTTCATTGGTCAATAACGAGGGGGAGTCGCCGTGGTTTAGACTTGGCTCTCCCTTGATGGTGCGCAGGCGTGGTCCCAGCCTCTTGGCACTGGAATCCGTGAATGATGAGGAGCCGCTCCCAGTTTCGCCCCTCCTTTGACAGCTGCTGGGCAAATCTTCACATTCTGACACTGTTTGGTTTTGTGTTTTACAAACAAGCCTTGACTCGGCTGACGCCTTGTGAGTCTTCAGTAGTTTTGCATATCCACCTGTGCTTATTCGTTGTTGTTCATTGGAGTGAGAAACATTGTGTTCCTGCTTTAACGGCTGTATGTTCTGTGTGTGTAAGAATGCGCATTTTCCTATCTGCCCTTCAGAACCTGGGGAAGCTACTTGAATTCTTTCTAAGGCGTAGGTCACAGTTTCTTATGAGCACAGTGAATTCATGTATGTGTGATGTTGAATAAAGCTAAGGGAGGTAGGCTGTAATATAAAAAGGTTAGGTATGAGAACAAGTTTAAGTACAGTGTATTGTATGCCACGGATTACAGTCTCCACACAGTCAAGATTTTATCTTCAATGTTTTTCAATATATGCTCAATATAAAGCATTTCAGCATGTTCTGCATTCACTGTGAAGACAAAAAAACAGGAAGTAATTCTATAAATGTTGTTGCCATGATGGAGATCCTGTGAATGTCTATTTTGACCCACAGTTTGATTCAGTTGCGATCCACTGCTTTGTCTAAGGACGTAGTAGGAGACACGTTCAGCTCTGTCCGCAGACTGAAGACGCACTGTCCGGTCCCACTGACTGTTACAGATAGCTTAATCACATTTTATTAATATCGAATGCATGTCAGGTCCAAATCGCACCACATAAGACACTGCACCTCCCTGGGCCACTAACATCCAGAGACGAACCATTCACTTTTCAGCATTCTTTAATTCTTTTATAAATCAGGAACAAACGTACATTTAACCAACTCAATTTAAAGGATCCAGCAGTTTCTGCCGGTGTGACAGCTCTCTGAGCCATCTCCATGCCCGCACTCCTATTATTCAGAACTGATGACGCCTCTTGGATGGGAAAATGTCTTCAGTAAAAACAAACAAGCCCAATTCCAAAAAACTGAAACTATAATAATCTCCTCCTATCCACAGTTTACCGTCTTCTAATGGATAATTCCTGCAGTATAATGCCCATGTCACAAAGTTAAAGTCTCAAAATGGTGTTATGAATGTCACCTTGCAAGACAGGACCTTTGTGATGTGGTAGAACAGGAGATTGACAGCATCTACATGACCTTTAAAATGTAGGAGTTTTAAACCCAATCTTAACCCATAACAAAAATATAAACTGGTCTAACTTTCAACTTAATAAGAAATGAGTGCACAATGTTGATCACCAAGGGTCTCTCAGGGTCGAAGGTAAACCAGAGGTGCAGCAGATAATCTCACAGAAAAACTCCAACTCCAATAGGCATTACACAACGTGTTTGGTTTAGTTTTTGCTTTTTGCGCTTGTTCTCTCTCTCTTTTGCAATAATTAACTTCATGTTTGAACAGAAGAAACTGTACGCAACAGAAGAGCATGGGTCAAAAAGGATCTGTTGCTCAGGGGCTATGAAAAGTAACCTGAAGACTTTGTCATCAAAGTTGCTGTTTACCTTCAGATTATATGTACTTGTATCTGAGTGTAACCTGGATCAGACTTGATCCTGTTCCAGGTCTTATATGCCAAAGCAGCTGCAGAGAGTTGCGAACAGAAGGGGTCTGATTCATGAAGATACAAATCAGAGCCCGCATGAATTGCATGCATATTCATTTCAGTTGCATATATATATGTCGATGTTTTATAAAGACTTTAGCAAATACAAATAGTTTGAATGTTTTAAATCGATCGCACACCACTTTGTGTGTTGTAATCCATCAGCAAAGTTTGAGGACTTTATCAGTCCACAGGTTTACTTACTGGTGAAAAAAAGTCTACTTTGGCCTGAGTCAGAGATGTTAGCATGCCAAAACCAAACATCCCCCGCTGGGTAAAGGGCAACATTGCAGAACCCAACCCAAAATGTACAAGATAAACACTTACACAATATAATAGCTTTAGAACATCTACACCCATTTAGAATATTGTGCTGATGTTCCAGCTCCTGCTTTGTGTTCACCACAACATTAAATCTTTTTAAAAAATGATGTGAGACCATTTCTAGTTTGTCACTTGTTATAATTCAAAATCGAATCTATGGCACCACAGCAGAGGCCGTCAGCTCTCTCAGGTCAACCCTCTGTGAAATATCACTTTAGTCAGACCGTAATACACAATATTCAATATATTTAAAGGCATCTCTGACACAGTCTCATACGCTAAGACTATAAATGATTGACTTATGAGTCAAGACTTACTGGAAATTAAATAGAGCAGTTGCATGAGAGTGTGTGTTGGGATATGTCTGTGTGTGGGTGTGTGTGTGTTTGGAGGGTGGGGGGGCTCTGCATCAGTGGCTATTTAACAGACGCTGACTGTGATGATCATCTCAGTCAGTCATGGGTCGTCCTGGGATTCAGGTGTGGACATGGACACTCTGTGTCCTCTTGAGCTGCATGTGTGCCACTCAAGTCCTGGCAGGACCGTAAGTTTGCCTGTTTTTTTTGTGTGTGTCTGTACTTTTCTTTTCAAACTAGGGTTTCGATCTTGTTCATTTGCTACAGAAGTTTGTGTTGGTGTTCCCTGCGTGTGAGATCCAGTGTGACAGGCTGCCCAATGGCATGTGTGCATGTTTCTGTGTCTACAGGCATTACATGGTAGCCATCCCTGCAGTTCTTGAGGCTGGAGCTGAAACCAAATTTTGTGCAAGTCTCCTGAAGGCCAACGAGACTCTGGACATGACCATCACTCTGATTTCTGCTGAAATGAACACAGTCCTTCTGAGAAAATCTTCCAGTCAAGAGTTTCATGACTGTGTTGATTTTAAGGTCAGCTCATGAGAAAGGCTTTGATTCAAAAGACATGTTCATTTATTCAGTATTAACACACATAGTTCTCCTGGTGCCTACAAAACATGTTTCTCTCACAGGTTCCCCTGGTGCAGAATCAAGAGGTGTACAACTTTGAGGTGGAGGTGAAAGGCGAAACATTTTACTCAAAAGAAGTGAGGAAAGTCAAGGCCAGTGTCTACCAACCAATGACGTTTGTCCAAACAGATAAACCCATCTACCTCCCTGGACAAACAAGTAATTTTGATCTAATGATCTATGTTGTTGTGCCGAATATGCTGTATATCAGTTATAGACAGCTTTCTCCTTTAAAATCAACGGAATGTTTGGGGTCAGGGACTGCAGATACTCGTCGATGCTTCAGGGCGTGATGGGAAACCCCTGGCTCTCACCTGATCTACGAGCTGAATAGTTTTATGTATAAATAGAATAGTCGTGGTAGATGGTGACAGACTAAATACCTGACAGATCAATAAAGAAAATACATTTAATCTTAATTTATCACGTTTCGTTTTTTACTTTTACTCTGGTATTTTCATTTCAATTCAAGTTAGGTCTGATGTGTTGGTGGTTTCCTAAATGAATCAGAAACAGAGAGATAACACAGAGAAACAGTAACAGATAGTAAGGTTATCAGCTCTGCGCAGACCGCAGTTGAAGTGGCCTGTCAGGATATTTAGCAAAAGCCTCATGTAACCTCTTTGAATTTCTCAGTGCATTTCAGAGTCGTCACACTGGACAGCAGGATGAGACCCACCAATCGGCTGGTGAGTATTTGAACTGTCTCTATCGTGTAGATTCCACTCACAAACCACAGCATCAATGATTCTGTGTGACAACGGTGCAGGTTTAATTTGGTTGACTGGGTTAAACTGAACATCAGTTATGTAATGACAGACATAGATTTGCCCTTTAACCCCAGTTACTATATGTCTCTAATCAGTCAGCTCCTGATGAAGGGTCAGTAGTACAAGCAGGACTCTGTTTGCGGAGTCTATAGACCTGCAGGCCTCTCACACTAGTTTCTCACATGTTATTGAAGAAAATAAAACTTAAAGTGATGAGACTTAACAATTAAATTAAGTAGAAATGGAAGAGCAGGTTCTCTATGGAAAAAGCCTATTTTCAGGTTGTGTGTAGTATAATAGCTGTCATCTACATTGACCTTGTTGGTCTCTGCATTAGATAATTGACAGCGACACAACAGAGCTTTAGCTGCTCGATACTATTGTGATACTATTGTGTTGTTGATTTCCTACCCACCCTGTTTGGACACTGCATGACACTGCATGATGAGATCAATGTAAAGCAACCGGTCTTTCAACAAAGTTTTCTTTGTTTCTTTCTTTCTTCTCTTGCAGTACAATATAATTGAAGTTGAGGTAAGTCTAACATCTACACTATAATACACTCACATGTTATCACGCTGTAAACTGGAGGTAGAGGAGTTGTACATATTGGTAAAACGTAAACCTCCCAAAATCATCAAGTGCCCCCTGAGCTGAGTGAACAAGCCAACAAAATGTTTTATGTCAGTATTTCAAAATTCTAAAACTTTAAGAGTAAATTCCCAGAAAGGTGTAAAATATGGGCCCCTTTAAATCAAGTCAATATGTTCTGACAAATGAAAAATCTTAATTCAAGTTGTGGTTGTCAACCAGTGTTCAATGATCGGGAAAAGCTATTCAATGCCAGTAAATGGACCTTTACAGACGATTTCTTGTCAGACTAGATTCAATATGTTTTTTTTGAAATGTTTATTTGTTTCTGTGTATACACTGTCTGTAATTGGACAGTGTGTTGCTAAGGCTTTCAGAGTAGTTTGAAAAATAGTACTGTATGTAGTTAAAGTGTGGGCTTATAGTTGGGTTAAATTTGATCAGAAGGAGAATATGAAATGCTGAGCAGCATGTTAAACATTGTATTTCTGTGTGACATCCCTTTACATGAGTTTAATTTTTGTGTCATAAACACATGTTCCTTCCCATTTATTTCATGAAACAGGACTCTAATGATAACCGAGTTGCACAGTGGCTGAATAAAACAGCCGATAGCAGCATACTGCAGCTTTCTTACTCCTTGAACTCTGAGGCCCAGGAAGGAATGTACCAGGTTATTGTGACCGTTGGCCAGGATAAAATATATCACAGTTTCAAGGTGGAGAAATATGGTAAGTTATGGCTATTTTAAAAACAAAACCCCATTTCCATCTACCCGCAATGTAGCAATAATGTGTAACAACCATATTTCATCCACAGTTTTGCCTAAATTTGATGCAAAAATAACGGCAGCTGATGTCGTCAGTATTGAGCAGGAAGAAATAAAAGCTGAAATATGCGCAAAGTAAGTCAAATCCTTTTCTTGACAAGTGCACTCTCAAAATACTGTAACTCTGAATAAGATCCAGTTGGTGATTGAATGTCTCCTTTTCAACAATCACAATGTGTTTCTTAGGTATACATATGGACAACCTGTGCCAGGCAGTGTCAAAGTTAAGGTCTGCCGACCTCTTAGTCGCTATTATGTTGCTCTAGTTACTCCTGATAATCCAGAGGGACTGCCTGACATAACACCCCCATGCTACGAGGAGACAAAGGAGGTACAGTTGACAGAATCATCTCTCAGCAGGAACAAGAAGCAAAGTGTAACTGTGTTTTTCTGTGTATCAGTGTGGGGAAGGTGACATGTAATTCATTCAAATATTAATTTATTCATTTACTTATTGATTTATCTAATTATTTATTATTCTTAAATGGCAGCATTAGACTGAGTCAATCCCGCCCCCCTCGTTAACATACAGACAAAAAAATCTAAACATAAATGTCGAAACAAATAAGTAAATAAATAAGTTTAAAATACGTAAATGAATGAACAAATGTAAAAACAAATGGATACTTACATATAAATATATAAACAGCCATTTCCCTCACCACACTTTTTTATTTTTTCATTTTCATAATTTCATTTACTTCATTTACCATATCTATTTATTTATTTACTTTTATATGCCAGGGTTAGACTGAGTAAACCCCGCCCACCTCATTAACATACAGACACAGCAATACAGAACAAAATGGTTTGTATGCTTGCGAGATAAACAAATAAATAAATACGTTAAATACATTTAGAAAAACATAAATGAATATTTTATTTTAAAACATAGGACAAGATGTTGAAAATTCCTTGTACGTTTGAAGTTCTTCAGCACAATTTAGGGAACCAACTACCAGTAGATGTTAGCAGGTGTTAGTGGCCAACAGTGGATGTTAGGGACATAACTTTAGTTTTGCACCTGAGCTTCATCACGTGTTTTGGTCTTGTAATCAATGATACAGGCCGAACATGAGGGTGCGCTGAGGCTCAAGGTAACTCTGACTGGCTACTGGCTTGTATGGCAGCGCTATGAAAGCCATGTGGCCCCCTCAGTAGATCAGACGTCGTTACAGCTATGCCTTTTGAAACTAAACACTTTCCTATTTTAGAACATAGTTCTACTGCACTAATTAATATCTACCGCCAGTTAATGTTAGTGGATATTAGGGACATAAATAATATATAGATATAGATATATATAGATATGTATTCATGTAATACATTCATGTTTTCAAACTGTATGTATTGTTTATATTTATTTATGTATATGTTTATTATTGATATTTTGTAATGATTTATTTATTTATTCCTTTTTTATTTTGGCAGTTTCAGTCCTAAATACTCACGTTAATTATGATGGCATTTGTTAATTGTTACTAGGTGGTTACTTTGGTGCTCCGAACATTTGCCAGGTTAAACTTGCATGTCACTCTGCAGAACGTAGTTGTCTGAGAAGAGCATGACCCTCAGACTGTAAATACTGAGAAACTACGTTAAGTGAAAACTGAATGAATGAAAGGAGTGTAAGTTTGAATTAAATCTATCTGATCTTATTTCATTTGTGATTTTAGACGGGAAAGAAAGGTTGTGCCACTTTTACCTTCAAGATGACAACTTTCACAAAACTCGACCAAAAGTTGCTACAAGATTACTTGGATCTGATTGTTGAAGTGGAAGAGGAAGGGACAGGCAAGTCTTTGTAATATTTGATATTTTATCCATACATCAACGAGATATTTTGTAGCAAATTTATACAGTATATTTTACTTGAACTACATGTTACATACATCCTTGTAACACGGAGGACTCCATTATAGGTATTTCACTCCAACAAATGAAGAGACTGCAGATTTCATATGTTATTGGAAAGCTGATGTTCATCGACACACCCAAGATTTATGACAAAGGATCAAATGTGGAAGGAAAAGTAAGTGCAGATTTTTCCCTTGACGTCCTCACTGTCATTCGACCAAAGCAATGTGCATCCTCACCGACACAACGCTCTGCCCCTAACAGGTTAAAGTGGTTCACTTCAATGATACACCCATAGCTGACATGCAGGTCTACCTGTTTGAAGGTGAGAGGTGGTCCTCACGTCTGCTGCAGAATCTCACCACTAACAGCGATGGTGTGGCCACTTTCTCATTCTCCACAGCTGAACTCAACGGGGAGATCAACCTGCACGTAAGTAAGAGATAACTCGTCAGCCACATAAAATCACCTTCATGACAATGACAACACGGCCCAAGAGTGAGAAGCTAAGGTGTTTTCTAAAAGTGCAGCAGCTGATCATGGGTGCACCATTGTATAGTGGCCATATTGCAACAGGAACTGTGTCTTTACCTTGACATTTATCTTCTCTATGATAACTGAACTCACTTTCCAAAGTTTTCCTCCACTTCATCGTGTTTTGTTTCTACGATCTAGGTTAGCAATACACCAACACTGGGCTACTCTGGTTATAGAACTCGATACTACGAGACTGGCCATCACTCAGTGTCTATGACCCAACCTCCCTCTGATGACACCCAAACAGTCAGCTCCCTGGAGGTGGTGAAGAAGACAAATCCACTGTCTTGTGACACACAAGAAGAGATCCCCATCAAATACACTGTCGTTGGAGAGAAAGGGGCCTCCGTAATGGTGATCTACCTGGTGAGTTGTTGGTGAACTATTTCTCAGCTTATCACAAGATGTTTTTCACAGAAATATTGACATGGAAAATGTATTTTAAAATGACATCCATATCAGTTTTTGACATCTGACTTAAAGGATCAGTTCAGATATCAAAGTGTTCAAATGAATGGCTTCCATTGCAGGCCACTTGCTTTGCGCCTACTGCCTGGAACTCCTTGCAAAGTGTCTTAAAAGGGAATGTGAATCCATGCTTGACAGACATTCAGCTTTATCTTCTCAATGTGTTTTTACTTGATTGTACTTGAATTGTTTTATGTTCTGTCTTCTCTATGCATCATATTTACTGTGTTAATTTATTCACTGTATCTGTTTATGTGTATTTTATTGTATCCCCTCAATTGACTTCATTTCAAATGAGTTATTATATACATAAAGGTTATTATTATACATAAAGGTTCATTAAATTAAATCAAAAAAACTCTACTTGTAATCTAGTGTGCCAGGGAATGAGGTTTTATTTTTGCATGACTTGTTCATTCTGCCATTTTGTCTCAAACTCTCTAGGTTTTATCCAGAGGAGCCATTATCATGCAAGGATTTAAACAGATTGAAGTTCAAGACCTTCTGGGTGAGCAGGGACGGGATTTAATCAAGAGTCTGGAAAATCTTATATTTTATGATTTACATGGAATGAAAATATACTTGTACTTCTGTTTTATTACATGGAAACATGTGGATGATACTTGTTGTTTCTAACTTCACCTTTTAGTGACTGAGGGTGTAATATCCTTTGAGTTGAATGTGCATCCAGAAATGGCGCCAGAAGTCCAGGTCTTGGCATACGCTGTCCTCCCCAGTGAGACTGTGATCGCTAACAGTGCTGACTTCTCCGTAGAGAAGTGCTTCAGTCACAAGGTCAGTATAGAAGAAAACATGAGGCACCAGCTGCGCTTGTCAGATGTAGGTGCAGAAAGTGTTTTCTACATAATGTCGATATGTACCCAGCCTTTCCACAAGGATATGGAGTAGCAAGCCAGTTTGAGAAAGTAGTCAACAAGTTCAACTCTTTCAATGTGTTACCGCTCAGTTTGTGTGTGTGTGTGTGTGTGTGTGTGTGTGTGTGTGTGTGTATATGCAGCCCTGTCCTAGAGGGGGAGAGGCCAAAGAATTAGAGCAAATGGGAACAGATCAAAACAAGGCTTCTTATTAGAATATGGCCAATAATGCAAAGCAAACCGGGAATTAGTTTGAAAGGCCACAATGATCATTTATGAATCAATAAATCAATAAGCTAGATGGTACTTGTAGAAGCACTGATATAAAGTATGTGTTTATGAAGAAAAACCACAATCACATCAGATGAATTACTTTTTACCTGAGTTCAGTAACAAACCAGACATATTGTGTTGTCATCTGTGTTCGACAAGTTCACTTGTGTCATGATTCATGTCCCTCATCTTAAACCAGAAAGTGCAGATCAACATCTCAGTCAGCCAATCCACAGAGAATAGATCATTTATGACAGCTATGCTGCTCTGACCTCCTCCATCACCACAAGGAAGAACCAGCCTGAGCACAACAGGCAGTGGAGATCGGCAACGATAACTTTAGCTCGTAATATCCTTAATAACTGAGACCAACCATTGGTTTTGTTGCATGGGACTGCCCTCAACAAAAGCGTGCCAACAGCACATGCAGGTCACCACCATGTTCTCTGGTGTTCATGTGTGGAATAAGTAGTTTGGCATAACCCAAACTGTAGTGTGTATAAAAGTGCACAATCACCCCTGTCAGCAGTCAAGTCTGTAGCTCTCCACATCTGTCCTGAACTTTGATCAAGCTTTAAAATACAGGACATCAGCCATCATGAGTTCATTTATACAGCAAACTCTGACAGGTCAATCTGCCATGTGGCCACTCCCCTCCGGAACACATATCAGCTCCTTCATCTTTTTTGACATTTGTTTAACATTTTAAGAAGTTTGGGTAGAATATACGTTAATGTCCCACTCTTATTCCAATAAAGTCCAGATCGTGGGATGTATGTTTTCTGTGTTTGTCAGGTGTCGCTGGAGTTTCTTCCATCCTCAGCAGTCCCAGGGGAGGAGACCACCATGCAGCTGAAGGCTCAACCAGACTCCCTGTGTGGAGTGAGCGCTGTCGACCAGAGCGTCCTCATCATGAGGCCAGGGAAGGGTCTGACTGCAGACAAGGTAACTGCTACTCTACAAATAGATGCTGACATCCTGGAGTTTTATTCTAGTTTTCCTCTGCAAAATCTTTTCCACCATTAATAATATCAGTTACCCAGAGGCTATGGCTTTATGTCCTGAAGATTAGTGACCTATCTTCAGACGTAATAAAACAACAGAAAAACCCTTAACCTGTCTCCATACCGCTCGTGAACTAGATAATTAGTGTTTTGTACTTGACATCCACCTTTTGAGATGAAACTGCCCTAAATCCACGAATACAGTCATCACATCTTCATGCAGCAGTTTCAAGCTTTCAACCTTTTTTTCTTTACAGATTTTTGACTTGTTGCCTGTCACCAAAGCGTCTCATATTCCATATGATGTATATGATGCAGTAGAATGCTTGCGGGTGAGACCAAGAAGATACATTTATCCACATCCTGCTGAGAGTACTGATGCGTTTACAGTTTTCCAGGTAAATCAACATACTGATACCGTCATAATAAAGGATTTAATTATTTTTTTTACATGCAGTTAATGGTTGTATGTTGTTCGAATGTCTAGAACGTTGGACTGAAGATGGCTACAAACTTGTTTATCCGAATGCCTCCATGCCTCAACTTCAAAGGAAGAGAATACCACCAAGGCCAACATGGTGGTGGCCTTGGTAAGTATGCTAACTGTTCTGCAGTGTTAAGAAACACATACTGGATTAGGTGCAATAAAACAATTCATAGTGTTACGGTCAGTGGTGGAGGAAATACTGAAATATTTTACTCAAGTAACAGTTTAAATGAATAAACTAAAATAAACTCAAGCAAAAGCAAGAGGACCACATTAGCATTTCTATTGTTTCTTTTTCTTGTATAAGTAAGTACTTTCTTTTAAATAGTTGTAAGTTATTGAAAGTAAAAGTACATGCTGAGTGTAGCCTATTCATCATTATTTTTTTCCAACTAATGTTTCCTGCATGTCCTGATTGGTTCAGAGATACAGATCTCTCATGGATTACAACATGAAAAAATAATCTACTTCAGTAAAGTACACATCATGAAAAATGTACTTAAGTACATTAACTAAGTAAATGTACTATGTTACATCCCACCACTGGTTACTGCTTCCAGTTGAATAATTTCTGGTTTCTTTTCAGGTATTGCATATGACAGTGTTCCTGTAGTAGCCCGAATGGGAATAGCAGAGGGAATGACCAGGTCTGGTGCCCCACACTCTCCTCTTCCAGCTATAGAGACAGTCCGTACTTTCTTCCCCGAGACTTGGATATGGGACCTGGTGGAAGTTGGGTGAGCTTGTATATGAATCGAATATTAGTATGACTTTACATTATGACATTGTTGGATGTGTAAGTGACTTTTTCTTTCTGACTTTCTGCTTTTTCCCTGCAAACTATTTATGATATTATATTATATTATACCAGAGAATTATTCCTTCTTATTACTGAGTCCGCCTCAAACAGTTTTACAACATACTGTAAATTTTTTGTGTTTTGTGTATGCATTAAACGTGATACCATAAAATCGTGTGCCTTTCGGCATTCAATAAATTTGGTTATCAAAATAAAATATTGCATATGAATATTAAAAATATGAATATTAAATAATAACTTTAATTTATTAAAGTTACCTCGGGGCACCACCCTTCAAAGGAAGGGAAAAGATAGCCAAGTTATTGATTAAGTCTCATAAAAGTACTAACCATAAATTTGGAACTCTGATTAACAATTAAATTGATAACTATAACCACAATTACCATATAGATAGTTAGCTAAGGTGAAGGATATACAGTTCTTGACAGTGTAGAGGTTGGCAAAATTCACTTATGCAACATTAATGAAAAAACATTTGTCAAAGAAAAACATTTATGATCAATATAATATAGTATAAAAACACAAATTACGAACGGTGTACTTACTAAATAAAGATGTGTATGTGAGTATGCATGTGTGTGTGTGTCTGTGGGAGTGAGCGTGCTTCCATTTAGGAAGAAAAGATAACGGACTCCCCCCTTTGTAATGTATACAACATGTGGCGGGGGTCGGAGAGATGGGTGCTGAGATATGCGTGTGTCTGTGTTGGTGCCAAATTAGAGAAAGTTACTAGATGCATGCAAGAAAAAACTGAAGAGCAGAACTAACATTAACGTTCAAATAACTTGTAACCAAAATATCACAGCAACACAAATGAAACATATAAACATCACAAGGAATCGCATAAACAGTCTTTGCTTAGCCTAGTATAATTATTAAGCCCAGTTGTGTTACCCATCCATGGAAAGGGAAAAAAAGTTGCTGTGCTCTTCGAGGTTCAGTGAAGTCTTCTTGCTGGTTTTGTGGCTCCTGCCTTTGTGATACTGTTAGATTTTGACTGCACATGTAGGCCGAACTGTAGTTCCCAAATATTTGTGCCAACATTTGTGTGAAGAACTTTTTTTATAAACATTGTATGGTGCAGAGGGAATTTAGAAAGTTTTGTGTTCATCCTACCTGGTTTATCTGCAAAGACGATTTTATAGTCAAATTGGTCAATTTTCAAAGTTTTTCTAGCTCACAGTCGCTGTGTCTCTGTGTATTTGTTAATCCAGAGCATCCGGAATGAAGGATGTGTCCCTCCTTGTCCCTGATACCATCACCACCTGGGAGACGGAGGCTTTCTGTTTGTCCCCTCAGGGTTTTGGCTTGGCTCCTCGTAAAGAAATCACCGTCTTCCAGCCATTCTTCCTCGAGCTCACGATGCCCTACTCCATCATCCGGGGGGAGCACTTTGAACTGAAGGCAACCGTCTTCAACTACCTTTCCAGCTGCATCATGGTAAAGGAAGTTTTAAACAGCCTGTAAACTAATGTCAGCATGGCAACAATCTAGCAACATAATGACATTAACTTTCTGATGTTTAGCAGATTTTATGTTCTCTATCTTCACTTGCAAACATTTACGAGGTGGCACTAAACACAAACTTGAGGTTGAAGGGAATGTTTTGCAGGGTTGTTGAAATTACTTTATGTAGCCAAATTCATGGTGAAATCTTAATTTGATTCCAATTTTTATTTTTTCCTAATAACTGTTATGAACAATTGAGATTCAAAATACTTCACTAACCCTTCTCTGGAGACCCTGAGGGCATCCTACACATATAGTGCAATGTTGATGATGCCCTTTAATATATATTCAATTCATCTGTACACTAATGAATGTACATCACACCTTATGAATTAGTTATGAATTAAACAAGTTTCTCATTTAAACAGTGGATAGATATAATGATGCAATAATTTTAAAGATCAACATTGGTTTACGGACGCATTTTGGTTTATTCCTAATTTTATTTGTATCAACGTGACTGAGACGTGGAATCAGGTTTGTATGTCTCGAAACATGCAGCAGTTTGAGCATTTGTTCACATTCGCTTCACATCAGCAGTTTCAAAATATATTGTTGTGTCTCTTGAACAGGTCTTTGTGGCGCCAGCACACTCCTTAGATTACACCCTCACCCCCCTCTCTGGTGATAAGTACACATCCTGTTTGTGTGGCAATGAGCGCATGACCCTCAGCTGGAACCTGTCCCCTACAGCTTTAGGTGAGACTTCAAGCTTTCATCCCCACTTTTGCCAAGGTGGTGGAATTACTGTGCCTGTTTCCACATCTTTTAAATATCTGTGAAATCAGGGAAATCCATCACAGTGGCAAAATACTTTTGAAATGTATTGGATCTGAGATAATTCTCAATCAAGTTTCAAACAGGGTTTAATGAACTTTTTTTCTAAGGGGTTTTGAATGTGTCGGTGACTGCTGAGGCTGTGGAATCTCAAACCTCCTGTGGCAATGAGATTGTGATCGTTCCAGAAAGAGGCCGTATCGACGTGGTCACTCGACCACTCATAGTAAAGGTAGTTGTCTTTAATACATAATAGCAATGGTCTTTATTCCAAAAAGTTGAAAACTTTGCAACTCTCGTTATTCCCTACCTCTTTCCCTCTCAGGCTGAGGGAACTGAAATGACAGAGACCCACAACGTGCTGCTCTGTCCAAAAGGTAAGTAGACCACCATTTGCAAAAAGGTAGCATTGTGGCCTTTCTGCCAAGTTTAGTGAGAGCATCTCCAAATCTTTTGAAAGTCATTACTTAAATGCATTTTCATACATGTTGTCCATAAGAATGTGATATTTGAACTATTGTGCTTCAAGACCGACCATTGATCTTATTGCTTCATCAGAACTGCTATGATTCAGGATCCACTAACTGTTCATAAATCTGAATGATGTCTTTGTTTTGATCCTGCCCGTGGCTTGAGTTTGTCTCTAAGGTGGTTGTTCTCTGTCTGTACACAGGAGAGGCTTTGACAGAGGAAGTAGAGTTACAGCTCCCTGAGAATCTGATCGAGGGATCAGCTCGTGCCTCACTATCAGTTCTGGGTAAACGGATAAACTCATTTTGCAGAGTTAACAGTTCACCTTTTTCTTGATGCCTCAGAAATAAGGACATTGATAGTAAAAAGGGACATTTGGATGTTATTGTCCTTCTTGAGAGATTGCATTTGTTTGTATAATGTTACCATGGCACTTTCATACATTATACAGAAAGTAGTTATTTAGTCAAAAATTATAAAAATAATAAATTTATTTGTATAGTACATATCTAAACAAGGTTACAAAGTGCTTCACACAAAAAATCCATGGCAAAATGAAGAATGAATTATAATGAAAGATATTCAGTTCAGTTCAATTGTAAGGGTTATGACATAAAAAGATCTTAAATTTATAGAGAAATCCAACAGTTACCACAAATGTGCAGATTTGTGTTGAAAAACTGGAGCACTTGTGATTTCAGGATAATACTTGTATAAAGAACACAATTTCTATATGTAAGAATTCAGTACAGTTGAGGGAAAATACCAAAACTCCTTTAGTGCATGGCCTTCTGTATCAACATGGTTTTATATCAGTGTGTCAAGTCATTTACATGTTTAGTGAGTGATTGTATTTGTGCAGGCGACATCCTGGGTCGAGCCCTCAAAAACCTGGATGGGCTGCTTAGGATGCCGTATGGATGTGGTGAGCAGAACATGGCGCTCCTGGCCCCCAACATCTACATCCTCCACTACCTGAAAAACACACAGCAGCTGACACCGGCCATCATGGAGAAGTCTACCAACTTCCTGTCAAGCGGTGAGCCTCAGTTAGCTTTAGCTGAATAATCTGGGACTGGTGTGAATCATTATGTCCTAATAAGCTTGTATTTATTTTATTCTACAGGTTACCAGAGACAGCTGAACTACAAACATATTGATGGAGCTTACAGCACATTTGGATCAGGAACAGGGAACACTTGGTGAGAAATAACTGATGTACAAAGAATTATTTTATCTACCTACTTATTCCACAGCTGTCCGTGTTTCTGTATGTGGAACACATATCTCAGGAACCGTTCATCTGGGTGGCATCACACTTGGCATGTGTATTATTAATGGCCCAGGGAAGTGCCCTGTAGCAGTCATTGGGGGCGGGGCATTGTGCTAACGGACAGTCTGTGAACTGAGTTGATCATGTCTTCTTCTGAGTCCTCAGATAAACTACAGCTGTGGTTGCCAACTGGCAGTCTGTGGCCAATAATATATCTGTCCTGCCAGATCATTTGATCATTTGATTATATTTTCTTCCACTATATCGGATTGTGGGTGCTGATCTCCGTCATGACAACAACAGTCAAAGCACAAAGTTTGTTTTGTTGCTGCAATGCCTTATATCAAGTTGAATTAAAGAGCTTTTATTTTGAAAAGTTGTTAACTGAAGATTGTGTCAGACCTCTGAAATAGCTAACATGCGATGTATAAAGTGCGTCTCCTTCTTTTCCTTTTGTCAGTGTCTAACTTTGTTTTGATGTCCTCAGGCTGACTGCTTTCGTGTTGAGATCTTTTGCCAAAGCAAAATCGTTCATCTACATTGACCCAAGGAATATTGAATCATCTAAAACCTGGCTGGAGGAAAAACAACGTAAAAATGGCTGTTTCGAACAGTCAGGAAAACTTTTTAACAACAGGATGAAGGTGAGCTTCTTGTACCTGTAGACTGTGATTAAAACAATATCACTTGAAACTGACATTTTATTATCACTGAGTAATATCTTGCTGTATTTAAAATGTGTGAGTGAAATTCGTTTGTTCAATGGAATTAAAGTGTCTGCAAGCGCACAATCATGTTTGTTAAGTGGGTCCCTGTGTGTTGCACATACAGTGATGTGATATGTGAATATTGTTCCCTTCCTACAGGGTGGTGTGTCTGATGAAGTGACGCTTAGTGCTTACATCACTGCCGGTTTCTTGGAGATGAATTCGTCCACTGATGTGAGTAAACTCCCTCCCCAAAATGATCTCACGCTGTTTCACTCCAAACTTCGCAATTACAAGATAAACATATATGTGCACCAATCGTCTCTCCACTGATAAAGAAAAATGAAATTTTGGGCTTTTTTTTTATTAAAGAGTTATGTGGTGAAAGCACCTCTCTATGCCAAAAAGGGTGAATGGGTCAAACACTTAATCCTGTTCTATGCTGACAACCCTGCTATGAAAGTATCATTGTGCATGAATAGTAATATTGCACATGAGATAACAAAGTGATATCACACATTGTGAAATATGCACATTGGTGGAAACATTACTTCTACTGTTTTACTTGAGTAACAAGCTGACGACGGCCTAAGATTTCAAATCTGGTGGCTTTGCTCGACACAGCAATTTAAAGTGAATTAACTTTTTATTATTAATAGTTTTGTTCGTACTAATGAGTAAAAAACACCCTGTTAGTATACACTTTTTTTTGTGAGTGCCACAATTAATCCTGATTCACAATTAACAACTCTATAGTGATAATATCTAAATTCCGAGTTTTATTGTTGTTATGTATTTGTACATACTTTCTCAATTTAAAATATACATTACAGGATGCTGTGGTGAGGAAGAGTCTGTCCTGCCTTAAGGAGTCCGCCAATGACCTCAGCAACACCTACACCACAGCTCTGTTGGCGTACGTCTTTACCCTGGCAGGAGACATGGAGACCCGTGCTCACCTCCTGAAGCACCTTGACACGGTTGGACACAAACAAGGCGAGCTGCTGTCCTCCACAAGGAAATCGTTCTGCCTTCACTTACTGTCACTGTAGCTGACCTTATGCCTGTATGTTTGTGGATGGATGTGTTTTAGGGGGTTTCCTCCATTGGACTCAGACAGCAACAGAAACATCGGCCTCTCTGTCTGTGGAGATCAGCTCCTATGTGATGCTGGCCAAACTCAGTGCCTCGCCCAGTGCTGAAGACCTGGGCTACACCTCTCGCATTGTCAGATGGCTGACGGGTCAGCAGAACTATTATGGAGGCTTCTCGTCCACACAGGTACAAGCCAAACAGAAGAATGCTCATTGACTAGCTGGTGAAAACCATGTATCCACGTGTGTGTGTGTGTGTGTGTGTGTGTGTGTGTGTGTGTGCCAATTCAACAGGCTTCTAAATGCTGTATTTTCATAAATTAGTTTATGATTTACAGTTTAAGTAGGATAAAGAATATTACATCCTATCTTATCTGAAAAATTCCAAATAATAGGTTTTCTTAAAATAAAAATTCAGTTAAATTCCTGATAGTGATAAAAATGAAAATCATGTTTACTTTCAAAGTTCTGAAAACAGAAATATGATCTGTGCTGCATTACCTGTCAACAAGGGTTAGCTGCTGCTGTTACAGTATATGAGTACAGCACAAGTTTCCTACCCATTTAACCCAATCACTAGTGTATAACAGTGGGGCACCATTGTCAGCTTTTACTTTTTAATGGTGACCTTCCACCTCTTCCTGCTGTATGTGTAAACACAAGTGATTATATGTGTAAAGATTTAAAGTAACACAAAGTATTTTATGTGTGTTGTAGGACACAGTGGTGGCTCTTCAGGCTCTGGCTCTTTACTCCACTCTGGTATTCAGTCCAGAGGGTTCAAGCACAGTGATGGTCCAGTCCCCCAGTAGTCAGCTGTCATTTGATGTGAACAGGGACAACAAACTGCTGTACCAGGAGAAGACGTTACAGGACGTGACAGGAAAGTACAGCGTGAAGGTGAAGGGCACCGCATGTGCTTCAATACAGGTCAGTCAACACTGGAGCTCTAACTGCTTCTGCTTGATAAAAACTCACTCACTAAATGTGACTCCCTTGAAAAAAACATGACTCTTCTTGTTTCATAAATTTGAGCAAAGGAAATTCTTGATATTCTATTTCAGTATTTTTAACCCTATACTTGTCTCCCTGTTTCTCAGATTAGTCTTAACTACAACATCCCAACTCCGACTGAAGTCAAATCCTTCAGTATTGAGGTCAAGGCAGAGGCTGACGGCGCCAAAAACAAACTCACTCTGTTGCTAAGATGCCTGTAAGTAATCTACTCCCACAAGTTACACTAATGATGGAGGCGTACTGTCATTTTTGTTAAACAATGCTCTGTACATACCAGTGTGTACCTGATGGTGGATGAACCGGTATGCCAACATGCTCAAACATATCCTACCTGTGAGGACAATGGTGAAGGTATGGGACTTCACATCTTTCTGGTTTATTGCAGATATCATGGAAAAGAGGAACATACAAACATGGTGATCCTGAACATCAAAATGCTCTCTGGCTTTGTCCCAGATCCACAGTCTTTGAAGGAGGTGAGTTATTAGTGTAACTTAGACTAGTTTACATCTGTTATTGATGAGAAACCCAGTTGATTATCCTCTCCCCCACAGCTCAAAGGCGCCGTGCTGGTGAATCGTGTTGAAGAAAAGGATGATCATGTTATTGTGTACATCCAGGAGGTAAGAGGAATTCACATCGAGGGTCAAGAGATAAGGATTTTCTGATTGTTACTAATTGCATCATCTGTCTTTTCCTTTTAAACCAACAGTTACCAAAGGACATACCCATCAACTACAGGTTACGTCTCATCCAGGAGCTGCCAGTGCAGAACCTGAAGCCAGCTGTGGTCAAGTTGTATGACTACTACCAGACAAGTAATTCTGACACTCACACACACAAACCCTAAGTCCCTTTACAGAGACCACATCAAGCATATATGAAGAAAGGTTATATTTTAGAAAAATCCATCTGTTCTTCTATTCTTCTTTTTCTCAGGTGACCAGGCTGAGACAGAATATATCTACACTTACGCTGCAGGTAACAACACATGATGATACAAGAACATTCTAACCCAACCACAAAAAGTAATAATGTCTTTAATTGGTCAGAACCTTTCTCAAGAGGCTCTATGAGTCGAGAACATAGAGTACCTCCACAAAGACCCATCAATCCCCTTTTGAAACCACATTTAAATTAACTACATCTGGATTTTTATTTGAATCATCACCAAATTGCACACACTTAAAAATATCAGTCCCCTAAAAAAAATGATTTGTTTCATCACGATCCATGAATTATTCTCTGAGAAATCGACAGAAATGTTGACGAGCACAATATCTCACACTGTTAAAGAAAGTGAAAAATAGTTTCGCTTCTTCATCACCAATACCATATCTTTCTTCCAAGATTCATTGTAATTTGTTCAGTTCTTTTTGTGTAATGCTCTTAACTAAGCAGAGGTAAACATAACTTTCTTGGCAGAGGTAATGATGTCAACAACTCTGGACTTCACATGGAATATAATATACTAATATTTATTCTTTTTTTCTTTTTGCAGCTTGAAGAGAGGAGAGTTTGCAGTCTCTGTGTTGTCCCACAAACGAGCAGTTTAACACACATGCTTAACACATGTCTGTCTAAATACTGTATGAGTTTGAGGTGAAACTAATGGAGAATAAAATAATGTGATGTGAATGTCCAACTTAGTTCTCTTATGTTTTACTGTGTGTTTTACACTGTTTCAACTGTTTGCTGGTGCAGCTTCAGCAGTTAATTTATTCATACACATATTGGAAAACAACACATGCAGGTCAGCTTAGTGTGGAGAGTTGAAAGATATTCACAAAACAAGTGTCCTCATGGCTGCTAGGGTGGAGCATATAAAGTACATATTAAGTACATAAAAAACTAATATCTCCATCCATCCATCTATCCATCTATCCATCTATCCATGAAGGTCCCATTGAGATACAACCTCTCCTCCTCATGAGGTTTTGGTCCAGATGATCAGCAAGTACACACACAGCCAACAGATTAAAAACACAGTAATGACATATAAATATATTGGAATCAGCAGAAAAAATGAATGATAGAGAATAAAAAGCAACGCCATGGTCTATGAAAACTGATTTTAAAAGATCTTAAACATGCCAAGAGAGGAAAACTCTAAGTTTAGGATGTCACAATATGATAAATTCATTGTTGCCTCTGTGTGTTTATGTTGGATGTATGAAAGTTATAATAAATACATTCATGCAACACATTTACCATTACTATTACATTATGGAAGAGGAAGAATAGCAAAGAACTGTAGTAGTAACTGTAGTAACTTGTAGTATTTGAAAGTCACAAAACTTTCATGAATGAATGTGTTCAATCGTGGTGCTGTGTTGTCCTGGCTGTGAAACACAGAGGAGGAAACGTAATGACTTCAGTTATCTCTGACTTCGCCTCCAGTGCAAATTAAGTTTTTTTTCCGAATTGAATTGTATCAATGCTTATTGGATGGATGGATGTGACATTTACAGCACACCCCCTAGGATTTGTAATAACACTGATGATTCCCTGGTTTTTCGTCCTGTGCCATTATTAGGTCAGAATAAATAAATTACCAAATACCTGCTGAATGTGACATTCCCAATAGCCTCAGCAGAGTTTCGTACTGAATAGCAAATGTTAACATGCTAAACAAGATAGTTTCACATGATAAACATTGTACTTAAGGATCAATATGTTGTGTCTAAGTAGAGTCTGAGCTTTATAGGGTTGAACAAGGGTCAATCTGATCCCCAAATGAGGAAAGCTTTTATTTTGACCAATCAAATGTGAGTATATATGAACAGAGATTCTTATGGACTACCTGAAATCACACTCTGTGTTATCACTCTTACCTGAGGGAGAAAATGAGAGAGGGAAAGGAGAAAACAATCGGGAGCAGCTGGCAGTCTGTAGTGAACTGGAGGGGGGGGGGGCTTGAAGGTCCCTTAAAACGCTCCTGTGTGTCACAGGTCATCTCCTTAGCTGAGGTGGGGGCTTGATCCAGCTTGATGACCTCCGTCTCTCCTCATTCAACTCATGTCGAAATCAAATCACAGTATTTTTGTTACAGAACATTTCTTGTCTTATTGACTCTCTTTCACTAAAAGCACATCTTCAAGGCAGAAATGTATGTGACATAGCTTTGATCTTGCTTTTCCATCATGTTTTAAATCATTTGTTTGATTAGTCACAGCCTCCATGTGGCACCTGCGTATAATCGTGCAATTAAACAAATAATGAAGCGTAGAACCAGGTATAGACAGGCCTCTGACACAGGAGTAGTTCCCTGCCCTTCAGGATGCTCTGCCTATGTACAAGTATGAACGAACTAAGCCTAAATGTCCACCTATATCTCCCGACGAGGTGCATTCAGGGACCATCAGAAATGCTAAAGTCTGCTTGCTCAGCCACTTCTGGTCGACTTTTAGGCTTGGATTGCGGGGCTTGTGGACACTGTGAGGACACAACATGTGCAGTATGGAGGCATGTTGTTTTTTTTCTGTTGTTTTATTACGACTCAAGATAGGTCACTGATGTCTTCAATTGTTTACCCCTGAAACTCCAGCAGTGTTTTGTGGACTCAAACACTTCACCACCCCTCCATCAGCATAGGGGGGAGTAGATAATGAGTGAACTCTCATTTTTGGGTGAACTATCCCTTTAACACCTAACCCTAACACTTCAGTAACTACATTTTGAGATCAACATGTTAATCACTGTCTCTATTGATACGATGAAGATCAATCATGCTTCAAGTATTCACATCTGGCATGACACACACAAGAAGACAAAAACTGGAATGATTTCTTTCTTGCAATACTACGACAAATTGCACCTTGAGCTTCTTTTTCCTTCACATTAAATATCAATAAAAACCAAGTTCCAATGGTCCCAAATCAACAATAGTATTGATGATGGTGGTGGGTCCAGGGCCGGGTCTAGACAGGCATGTATGAGGGGGCAGCCACAAATCTTGAGGGGGCATTGTGCTCCAGCACCTTTTACCATGTCTAATTGACAAATTCACTCACTAGGATGCGGGTACACTGAACAAGTGCCTTGTAAAGTACTGTGGTCTCAAATGCTTGGCACACTTATTTCATTGTAGTTATTGTTGTTAGACTAACCATATATGAACTTGGGTTGTTAGTTGTATGTCCTACCCTCAACCTAAACTGACTGCACTTTGTCAGGCCTCTACCCTAAGACCTGCCCAACTTGGGTGTCCCTATATTAGCTTCTGTTGGTATAGCTCTTAGGGTCACTGAGGCACTCAAACCTCCTGACCACGATAAGGTGGCAATCCCTCAGGAGGATGTTTTTGTATTTTTTTGTATTTTTTTGTATTTTTTTATTTTTATAATACCCTCAGGAGGATGTTTTTGTATTTTTTTATTTTTATAACACCCTTAGGAGGATGTTTTTGTTTAGTTTTTTAAATAAAAATTAAAGAAATAAAACAAAGGCTATTAGCCTAGAAAAAACAAACAACGTTGGCTAACTACAGCATTTTTGCTGGCCACTAATTTTAGTTAAGTTCTCCTAGGTCTCTAGGTCAACGTCAGCCTCCTGTTTCCCTTGGCAAACTCCCTCACAAATTCGTCCATGTCCAGCTTGTATGTAATTGACTTTTCATGGGCCAAGATAACCAGGTTCCTCTTTCTGTGATGCAGCATAGTTCTGCGAAAGGGGGTGAAGACACGGGACAGTGTGGAGAAAGAGCTCTCACATGCAGCTGAAGAAACCCCAATGACCAGTGCTGTAATGTATAACTTGTACAACAAGGAAAATGCTGCCTTGTAGTGCTGTAGGGTTTTGCACACTGTAGACAGATCTGGTTCATTGGGGCATTCCTTAAGCAACATGGGCTTTGCCACCAGGATTTCATTATTCAGACATCCTGCATCAGTGCCAGCCAGCTCAACCAAAGGATGCAACAGAGCTCCATGGAGGAATGTGCCAGATGTAGGCACAAGGCTGGACGTGGCCTTCATCAGCTCCAAAATCTTCTGGCAGAATCTTGTCTCCAACTCGGTAATTGCCCGGTCCAGAATGTTTAGTAGAGCTCTTTTAAGTGTCTTATGGGGGGGAACACTGTCATCTGTGTCTGTGTGGCCCACTGTTGTAATTACAACACTGTCACTGAGGTGCCTATTCATTGTTCTCCTTCTCTTTGCTGGAATGTCATCCCCAGCTGCTGTGTGATCTCCCTCTCCCCACTCATTGCTGTGATCCCTCATGGCCCTCAAAGAATCCAGTGCTGTACCAACCTCGTTTGAGGCTCTGCACATATCCACAGACTGAGACTGTAGTATGGCATTTGCTGGTTTCAGTAGACCAAGCACTTGCACCAGAAACTTGCCAATTTTAAAGAAGTGCTGCCTTTTAATCTGGCAGAGCAGGCCTGATGCTTCAGTGCACAGATCCACTGCAGCATCATCATCCGTTGCCACCTCAGACAGAACAGTGATTATTTGATCTTCATTCTCAGTAATGCAACATGTTGCCAGTGTGTCAATAATTTCATTTTGTATGTGATTTGATGTATATGATGCATTCCTTGGGATACCCTTGGCGATGCTGGCTAGTTTTTCATCTTACTCAATATTCCATTAACTTAAGAAAAAGCCCAGAAGCAATATCATCATCATCATGACCAGCAGCATCACGCCTGTGTTCCGTTGTTCCACGTAGACTCAACTCATTGACACAGAGGAACTTCACAGCGTTGCCCACACTCTTAACATAGTACCGGTTTTTCTCTACCTGTGTCTTGCCAACCAATAATGTGTCAACATTTCCCCCAGTAGCCTCTCTCTTCTGGTGCTCAGCCCAGAGAGTAGAAGCATGCACATGGTTGTGGGAGGACACATGCCTCTGCAGCCCTTTGTCACTTTCCAGTGCAACTTTCCAGTTGTTGAAACCAGTCAGAGTGAACACAACATCCCTCTCATTCACAGTACTGTATTTGCGACAGGGAAAGCAGAAACATGCATCCCGTTCAGCAGAGTATTCAAGCCATGGTCGTGTGCGGTACCAGGCAGGATTGAACGACCTCAGTTTTTTGCTAAATGCACGTTTTGGGTAGCTACTTAATAATAGCTGAGATGGTGCAATGGTGGTTAAGTCACTGGGTAAAATGGGAAGTTTGGGGTTAACTGTAAGAACAGCTGGGAAAGGAGGAGGTAGAGTAGAAGTAGTGCTTGCTGGTGTTATGCTAGCTACTGCTGGAGTGATGCAGGCAGCAGAACCACTACTAACGTTAGCTGATGCGCTGCTAGCTACAACACTGGTAGGGGTAGGTGCAGCGCTAGCTGCTGAGGTGCTAGCTAGAGCATTGCCACCATGATCTCCATTGGTAGGGGCAGGAGGAGTATGTTTTTTAAAAGCTCTGAAAAACGGATGCATTGTATATGTAACCTCAGAATGATCAGCAGAATGGAATGCAAGCAATCTCTACACTAGTGTTGTATGTCACTTGTTTACAAGGCTGAGTCCCTGAGGAGAATGAGATACACAAGGTTGGGACAAGTCTGCTGAAAGTTTTACAGGAGTGGAAAAGTGAAGATGGGATTGTAAAATAGCAGCCAGATTGCAGAAGTTGGGTGGGGGCGGGGCTTTCTTTAGGGGTCTGCACGCACAGATCATTTGTGCTCAGTCTGTGGCAGGGAGCGGACAGTGCTCTCTCCCCGTGCTGTGACACATGACAGGGACTGTGGGCCCACACACCCTGATCTAGGAGAATAGGCTACAGCTTAGCTACTACAAGAATTTGGTTATGTGGTTTTGGTTGTTGTTGTTGACTGAGCAAATAAAGATTTTCAAGAAAAATATGAACTCTTGTTTTTATTATGTTATTAGCAATTAAGTATGTCACTACACAAAACACCATGACCGAATTTAACAGAGCTCCTTTGCTTCGCAGTTTACTGCTGCAAGCTGCTATTAGAAACCTGACACTAGCTCATTTGCATACTAAAGGGTGATTGGAAGTTGGGCAGACAGCTATCCCTCACAGTGAACCGGCAGCAGGCCGATACACTGAGCAGAGCGAAAAGGGGAGATGGAGCGGAGGTGAGAAACATGACATGAGAAACAACTTGATATATTTTATATTTGAGGGGGCAAGCAAGACATTAAGACATTAAGAAGTGGAGCGAAGGAGAGAAGCATGAGATAATAAAAAATATATGAAATGTAATATATTTTGGGGGATTTAGTTTGAGGGGGCACAACATTTATTTGAGGGGGCCAGGCCCCCTCTTGCCCCTGCCTAGACCCGGCCCTGGGTGGGTCACATGTATAAATAAGGTATTGTGGGTTGAGTCCTTCGCTTACGGCCATACCACCCTGAACACGCCTGATCTCGTCCGATCTCAGTAAGTTAAGCAGGGTCGGGCCTTGTTAGTACTTGGATAGGAGACCGCCTGGGAATACCAGGTGCTGTAAGCTTTTTCCAATTTTCTTTGCAACCAGCAGAGGGTACTGCTGCTGCTGCTTCAGAGGAGACACATTTTGGAAAGAGCAGGAAAGACTCACCATCAAAGAAAAAAAGGATATGCAACACACACATCATCACTGAAGGAAGAGAGCGAACATTCAAATGACTTGTGATAGTCAAAACACTGCTTTATTCATGCAATAGTAACATATCATTCTCAAAATGTCATATTTGGAGAGAAGGATGAAAGAGAGTTTACTCACCATCAAAAAAAAGAAACATTATATGAAACCCAGATATTATTCCTGAAGGAAATAATTGAAAATTGTCATGATTTTTTTCTTGCAATATTATGACAAAATGTCACCGTCTCTCTCCCACACTGCTGATCAGCTGAGGGGGAGGCCGTGCAACAGGACATATCCGTGGAGCCACAGGAGGACAACGATGGCCGTACCTTCCGTGCCACAGAGGACCTGGTATGGGGTTGGTGGTCATGCCATCCGCAGGTCCGCAAGGTTCCCCTTTGACAGGTGAGCGGGGGAAGGAAAATTACAGGCTTTGTTAAATGAACAGATAAATGTGGTTATGTAATTTTCAAATGAAGTTTAACATCAAAATACACTTCATACCTTTTATTGAATACTTTCAAGTGAAGTGTTCACAATACACTTTTGGAGTTTCAGGGGTAAACAATTATGCAGCCAAAACTAATAGAGTTAAAGTAAATGGTGATAAATTTTTCAAATGTAAAATATCCAATGCCTCCATAGTGCTTGTGTGGTGTCATCCAAGTGTCCCCAAGCCATGACATTTATATTTGACTTGAAAATAGCTCATTTACGCCATGTTTTAAGCCTGAAAGTCCACTGGAGGTGGCTAACGTAGCAACATGATTGTGAGTCCGAGGGTCAGTGAACGAACCTCGTAGGAAGATATCAGTGGACTTTTAGGCTTAAGACACTGTGTAAATTACCTCCTTTCGAGCCGGATATGAATGTCAGGGCTTGCGGACACTTTGATGACACCACAGGAGCAGTATGGAGGCATGTTGTGTTTTTTCTGTTGTTTTATTACGTCTGAAGAAACAGTCGCCATTGACATCCATTGTATTGGATTCTGCTGCAACAAAGTTTACCCCTGACACTCCAGAAGTGTTAAGTGGACTCAAACACTTCACCCACCCCTCCATTGGCATATGGGTGAGTAGATAATGAGTGAATTTTAATTTTTCGGTTCACTATTGATTTAATGACCACTCAAAGTGCTTTACAGGACAGTTTTTGCCATTCGCTCATTCACACACACATTCAAAGTGCATCTATGTTAGTACTATTACACATCACTCACATACTGCATCGGTATTTATCAAAATTTTTAAATTGAATTCCATTTTTGCCAACTCTGTACAAGTTTTGTACATCGGTATATAAACAGTTTATCAAAGGTCCTAGAGTTTTTAAATGGATGTATTCAAAAACAAATCAAATTGTGTGTGATGTGATCATTATTGTTAAGTTATTTTTCATTTCCTCTACACCATCACATCCATATTGGGATAAACTATGGGCAATCTTCACAGTCAAAGTCTGCACTTCAAGCAGACTCACTGGAAGTTCACAGAAAGTCAGATTAAGCCCCCTTGCAGATTTGCAGATCTGGACAATCCTCAGCACTCTGTTAAATCTGGACATTTAGATTCAGTCCAAGTCTTGTTGCTGCATTGCAATGTTCTCCAGTGGTGGAAAATCTGACCCATAAAAGATGACCTAACTTATTTTGGCTCTTATCTCCTTCTTGTTCATAGCATCAGCACTGACTGCATGATTTCGATTTTTATTGGATCCGCACTTAAATACACACAATCATAAATACCACTCCCCTAAACATGTCAGATTTTTCTATCATGATCCATGAAGTCAACAAAAGTTCTACTATCTTGCACTGTTAAATAAAATGACCCTGATACCCTGATACCCTGATACCACATCCCTCCACCAGGTCTTGGGGTAATCAGTCCAGTAGTTTTTGTATAATCCTGCTAAATACAAACAAATGCAGATGAAAACATAACCTCCTTGGCTAATAATATAACAAAATATAAGAGTATTATTTAATATAAAATGTAAATATTTAAATAATAAAGTCTGAAGTTGGCAGGATACAATACAGTTGAGAGGGAGAGAAGTGGACTGAGGAAATTTGTGTGGTTTAAAATCCCTGTCTGTAAATCTAAGCATCAAGGTCCCACAGAGGCAAACATAAAGTACCACCCAGAGATAATCTACACAAAGACTAAAGGAGTAAACCACAGCAAACAGCAAAAGTGGTTTCTAGTGACTGGTTTTATTAGGTCATGTGTGCGGCGGAGGGGCCATTCAGTTGATTACTGAAGAGAATTTACAGTTTGTACATTCTGTGGAGGAAGGCAGTTTTCTGTTGTATACAGTATAAAACACAGAATCATCACATTGTCTTTCTAGTTTTTCCAACAATTTAAGTCAAAAGACCAAAAACAAAAATGCCCTTTTCTGTTCTATAATACTTTCCATATTATCTCTGTTTTATATCTAAAAATATATAGTTTATTTTTACGCCTCCAAGTGGGCAACAGCCAGTGGCTGGAGGCATTATTATGACCTGATTAGAATTTGGTGAAAGTCAAAGATCAAGGTCATAGTGGCAGTCACAAATCATGTTTTTGGCCTCTGGAACATTACATCTAATGTCTCCCTTTAGGGACTTAATTAACTAATTGGATTTCAGTGGTCAAAGGTCACGTTGACCTCAAAAGTCTGGAAATAAAGTCTTTGTAGGCTGAAACTGCACTGATTGGTGGAGGCATACAACATTGGAGAAGTACTTATAGTTTTATGATTGCAATTCCCCAAAACAGTGTAAGTTGTTTTAAACAAACAGAAGTAAATAGTTGACGTGATTGGGGACTATCTTTGGTTGTGGATTTGGTGCTGTTGTGGTTGTTTCCATCAGCACGTTAGAAGGCCCCGTACACACCTGGAATTAAAATGTGTTTTTTGTGATCACATCACAAGCAGACAGCTTTAAATACAGGTGTGAAGATCCGATCACGATTTGTTTGTGACCACCACCACAATATCAACATTGATCACCACATAATGATCGATACTTTTCTTCAAGGGTCAGTGTGTAGAATTTAGTGACCTCTTGTGGTGAAGTTGCATATTGCAGCTAAATACCCCCCCCCCCCCCCCCCCCCCCTCCTTCCAAACATGGAAGAAAACCAGTGGTAGCCTTCAGTTATCATTAAATCTCAGTGTTTAGTTCGTCCAGTTTGGGCTACTGTAAAAAACAAGGTGGCCTCTATAGAGAGGACCTGCTCCTGGTGTAAAAGTATTTTTTTAATATTAAGGGCTCATTCTAAGGTAAAGAAATCAACAAATTGTACAATTTAGATGAAACACACTAGTGAAAACATTACCAGGATTCTTTGTTTTATTAAATTTCTGCCTTTCACCTAAACCTTACACACTGGACCTTTAAATTGGTAAAATCTTGATTTATAGTGCAGCTGCAAAATATTAATTCAGACACTCCTCACTCGTCTCTCTAACGCTCTTTCACTTGCTTGTGCTAAAACTGACACACATACACACACACACACACACACACACAGTGACATATGACACACTTGTGTAGTCAGACTGGGTCTTCAACAGAAATGACCTGCATGTTTGTTTGTATAGAGTGGGGAGGTGAGATCTGATCAAAGATCCGATCACGAGGCACATGGGCCACATTTTAATGTCAGATGTGAACGCATGTACTCAGAGCTGTCCACTTGTTATCGGATCACAACAACCATCTTAATAGCTATTCGATGCTGCTTTAGGGGTCGTGGGAATTTACGGACAGCCGAGATGTCTTGTCTTGCCTTATACTTAGTTTTATGTTAGTTTACTTTTTGTTTGCCCTAAGTTGCCATTTAGTGGCATCAAATTAAGGTTTTCTTTGCACTTGTGTATGTGAACAGATGGATTAAAAGCACAGAGTTGTTGAGTTAGTGGTTGTGATGGCGGCATAGGATATTGCCAGAGTGTATGTATGCTTCTCTAGAAGGTTTCTATTTTTTCCAACTGTGTATATCTGGTATTGAAATCTAATTTTTTATAGAAAAGGAATAATACAGAGTCTTAAAAAATGAACTGAAGTAAAAAAAAACATGTTTTATAATTTAAACACACGTCTCTGTATTCACTTGTGGACTGATCTTTGTACTTATGGGGAACCCTCTTTTTAATAGATTAGTAATAATTGTGGGGATCAATCAGGTTTATCCTGTTAGTATTGTTGATACTTTGGGTGAAAGTACCAAGGTGGTGTTGTCGGTGTTGGTTAACAATCAGGTTAGTAAGATCTCTTTCTAAGACATCCAATTCGGTTACATAATGCAGTAGGAAATCTGCTTTTTAACTGTTTTGACAAGCACTGCCCACAGCCTGAACCACATCACTACAGCCTAGTATGTTTCCTCTAAATTGAATTCATAAACCCACAGTTTGTGAGAAAGAAGTTCATTTTTCATGAATAGACATTGACCAAAGTGCTGTGCAGCTAAAACAGGGAAGATACATTTTATTAAATTAAACAATAAAGTAGAAACTAAATAGTAAAATAAAATAAAATCACATAAATACAAGTTTCAACTTGTTTTAAAAGCCAGAGACTATGGTGAAGTCCTCATGTGGAGGAAAAACAACCGAAAGGGTCTGATCTCCAGAAGAATCTAATCTGCAGACGTGGGTGAGTGTAAATTTAAGGCATTACACAATGTGTTTGGTTTAGTTTTTGCTTTTAATCAAAAAAAAGGCTGCGCTTGTTCTCTCTCTCTTTTGCAATAATTAACTTCATGTTTGAACAGAAGAAACTACGCAACAGAAGAGCATGGGTCAAAAAGGATCTGTTCCTAGATCAGATCAGGGGCTTTAATTGTCATTTTTTTACCAGTGTGTATGAAAAGTAACCTGAAGATGTTGTCATCAAAGTCGCTGTTTACCTTCAGATTATATGTACTTGTATCTGAGTGTAACCTGGATCAGACTTGATCCTGTTCCAGGTCTTATATGCCAAAGCAGCTGCAGAGAGTTGCGAACAGAAGGGGTCTGATTCATGAAGATACAAATCAGAGCCCGCATGAATTGCATGCATATTCATTTCAGTTGCATATATATATGTCGATGTTTTATAAAGACTTTAGCAAATACAAATAGTTTGAATGTTTTAAATAGATCGCACACCACTTTGTGTGTTGTAATCCATCAGCAAAGTTTGAGGACTTTATCAGTCCACAGGTTTACTTACTGGTGAAAAAAAGTCTACTTTGGCCTGAGTCAGAGATGTTAGCATGCCAAAACCAAACATCCCCCGCTGGGTAAAGGGCAACATTGCAGAACCCAACCCAAAATGTACAATATAAACACTTACACAATATAATAGCTTTAGAACATCTACACCCATTTAGAATATTGTGCTGATGTTCCAGCTCCTGCTTTGTGTTCACCACAACATTAAATCTTTTTAAAAAATGATGTGAGACCATTTCTAGTTTGTCACTTGTTATAATTCAAAATCGAATCTATGGCACCACAGCAGAGGCCGTCAGCTCTCTCAGGTCAACCCTCTGTGAAATATCACTTTAGTCAGACCGTAATACACAATATTCAATATATTTAAAGGCATCTCTGACACAGTCTCATACGCTAAGACTATAAATGATTGACTTATGAGTCAAGACTTACTGGAAATTAAATAGAGCAGTTGCATGAGAGTGTGTGTTGGGATATGTCTGTGTGTGGGTGTGTGTGTTTGGAGGGTGGGGGGGGCTCTGCATCAGTGGCTATTTAACAGACGCTGACTGTGATGATCATCTCAGTCAGTCATGGGTCGTCCTGGGATTCAGGTGTGGACATGGACACTCTGTGTCCTCTTGAGCTGCATGTGTGCCACTCAAGTCCTGGCAGGACCGTAAGTTTGCCTGTTTTTTTTGTGTGTGTCTGTACTTTTCTTTTCAAACTAGGGTTTCGATCTTGTTCATTTGCTACAGAAGTTTGTGTTGGTGTTCCCTGCGTGTGAGATCCAGTGTGACAGGCTGCCCAATGGCATGTGTGCATGTTTCTGTGTCTACAGGCATTACATGGTAGCCATCCCTGCAGTTCTTGAGGCTGGAGCTGAAACCAAATTTTGTGCAAGTCTCCTGAAGGCCAACGAGACTCTGGACATGACCATCACTCTGATTTCTGCTGAAATGAACACAGTCCTTCTGAGAAAATCTTCCAGTCAAGAGTTTCATGACTGTGTTGATTTTAAGGTCAGCTCATGAGAAAGGCTTTGATTCAAAAGACATGTTCATTTATTCAGTATTAACACACATAGTTCTCCTGGTGCCTACAAAACATGTTTCTCTCACAGGTTCCCCTGGTGCAGAATCAAGAGGTGTACAACTTTGAGGTGGAGGTGAAAGGCGAAACATTTTACTCAAAAGAAGTGAGGAAAGTCAAGGCCAGTGTCTACCAACCAATGACATTTGTCCAAACAGATAAACCCATCTACCTCCCTGGACAAACAAGTAATTTTGATCTAATGATCTATGTTGTTGTGCCGAATATGCTGTATATCAGTTATAGACAGCTTTCTCCTTTAAAATCAACGGAATGTTTGGGGTCAGGGACTGCAGATACTCGTCGATGCTTCAGGGCGTGATGGGAAACCCCTGGCTCTCACCTGATCTACGAGCTGAATCGTTTTATGTATGAATAGAATAGTCGTGGTAGATGGTGACAGACTAAATACCTGACAGATCAATAAAGAAAATACATTTAATCTTAATTTATCACGTTTCGTTTTACTTTTACTCTGGTATTTTCATTTCAATTCAAGTTAGGTCTGATGTGTTGGTGGTTTCCTAAATGAATCAGAAACAGAGAGATAACACAGAGAAACAGTAACAGATAGTAAGGTTATCAGCTCTGCGCAGACCGCAGTTGAAGTGGCCTGTCAGGATATTTAGCAAAAGCCTCATGTAACCTCTTTGAATTTCTCAGTGCATTTCAGAGTCGTCACACTGGACAGCAGGATGAGACCCACCAATCGGCTGGTGAGTATTTGAACTGTCTCCTATCGTGTAGATTCCACTCACAAACCACAGCATCAATGATTCTGTGTGACAACGGTGCAGGTTTAATTTGGTTGACTGGGTTAAACTGAACATCAGTTATGTAATGACAGACATAGATTTGCCCTTTAACCCCAGTTACTATATGTCTCTAATCAGTCAGCTCCTGATGAAGGGTCAGTAGTACAAGCAGGACTCTGTTTGCGGAGTCTATAGACCTGCAGGCCTCTCACACTAGTTTCTCACATGTTATTGAAGAAAATAAAACTTAAAGTGATGAGACTTAACAATTAAATTAAGTAGAAATGGAAGAGCAGGTTCTCTATGGAAAAAGCCTATTTTCAGGTTGTGTGTAGTATAATAGCTGTCATCTACATTGACCTTGTTGGTCTCTGCATTAGATAATTGACAGCGACACAACAGAGCTTTAGCTGCTCGATACTATTGTGATACTACTTGTGTTGTTGATTTCCTACCCACCCTGTTTGGACACTGCATGACACTGCATGATGAGATCAATGTAAAGCAACCGGTCTTTCAACAAAGTTTTCTTTGTTTCTTTCTTTCTTCTCTTGCAGTACAATATAATTGAAGTTGAGGTAAGTCTAACATCTACACTATAATACACTCACATGTTATCACGCTGTAAACTGGAGGTAGAGGAGTTGTACATATTGGTAAAACGTAAACCTCCCAAAATCATCAAGTGCCCCATGAGCTGAGTGAACAAGCCAACAAAATGTTTTATGTCAGTATTTCAAAATTCTAAAACTTTAAGAGTAAATTCCCAGAAAGGTGTAAAATATGGGCCCCTTTAAATCAAGTCAATATGTTCTGACAAATGAAAAATCTTAATTCAAGTTGTGGTTGTCAACCAGTGTTCAATGATCGGGAAAAGCTATTCAATGCCAGTAAATGGACCTTTACAGACGATTTCTTGTCAGACTAGATTCAATATGTTTTTTATTGAAATGTTTATTTGTTTCTGTGTATACACTGTCTGTAATTGGACAGTGTGTTGCTAAGGCTTTCAGAGTAGTTTGAAAAATAGTACTGTATGTAGTTAAAGTGTGGGCTTATAGTTGGGTTAAATTTGATCAGAAGGAGAATATGAAATGCTGAGCAGCATGTTAAACATTGTATTTCTGTGTGACATCCCTTTACATGAGTTTAATTTTTGTGTCATAAACACATGTTCCTTCCCATTTATTTCATGAAACAGGACTCTAATGATAACCGAGTTGCACAGTGGCTGAATAAAACAGCCGATAGCAGCATACTGCAGCTTTCTTACTCCTTGAACTCTGAGGCCCAGGAAGGAATGTACCAGGTTATTGTGACCGTTGGCCAGGATAAAATATATCACAGTTTCAAGGTGGAGAAATATGGTAAGTTATGGCTATTTTAAAAACAAAACCCCATTTCCATCTACCCGCAATGTAGCAATAATGTGTAACAACCATATTTCATCCACAGTTTTGCCTAAATTTGATGCAAAAATAACGGCAGCTGATGTCGTCAGTATTGAGCAGGAAGAAATAAAAGCTGAAATATGCGCAAAGTAAGTCAAATCCTTTTCTTGACAAGTGCACTCTCAAAATACTGTAACTCTGAATAAGATCCAGTTGGTGATTGAATGTCTCCTTTTCAACAATCACAATGTGTTTCTTAGGTATACATATGGACAACCTGTGCCAGGCAGTGTCAAAGTTAAGGTCTGCCGACCTCTTAGTCGCTATTATGTTGCTCTAGTTACTCCTGATAATCCAGAGGGACTGCCTGACATAACACCCCCATGCTACGAGGAGACAAAGGAGGTACAGTTGACAGAATCATCTCTCAGCAGGAACAAGAAGCAAAGTGTAACTGTGTTTTTCTGTGTATCAGTGTGGGGAAGGTGACATGTAATTCATTCAAATATTAATTTATTCATTTACTTATTGATTTATCTAATTATTTATTATTCTTAAATGGCAGCATTACACTGAGTCAATCCCGCCCCCCTCGTTAACATACAGACAAAAAAATCTAAACATAAATGTCGAAACAAATAAGTAAATAAATAAGTTTAAAATACGTAAATGAATGAACAAATGTAAAAACAAATGGATACTTACATAAAAATATATAAACAGCCATTTCCCTCACCACACTTTTTTATTTTTTCATTTTCATAATTTCATTTACTTCATTTACCATATCTATTTATTTAGGTGTTAGTGGCCAACAGTGGATGTTAGGGACATAACTTCAGTTTTGCACCTGAGCTTCATCACGTGTTTTGGTCTTGTAATCAATGATACAGGCCGAACATGAGGGTGCGCTGAGGCTCAAGGTAACTCTGAATGGCTACTGGCTTGTATGGCAGCGCTATGAAAGCCATGTGGCCCCCTCAGTAGATCAGACGTCGTTACAGCTATGCCTTTTGAAACTAAACACTTTCCTATTTTAGAACATAGTTCTACCGCACTAATTAATATCTACCGCCAGTTAATGTTAGTGGATATTAGGGACATAAATAATATATAGATATAGATATATATAGATGTGTATTCATGTAATACATTCATGTTTTCAAACTGTATGTATTGTTTATATTTATTTATGTATATGTTTATTATTGATATTTTGTAATGATTTATTTATTTATTCCTTTTTTATTTTGGCAGTTTCAGTCCTAAATACTCACGTTAATTACGATGGCATTTGTTAATTGTTACTAGGTGGTTACTTTGGTGCTCCGAACATTTGCCAGGTTAAACTTGCATGTCACTCTGCAGAACGTAGTTGTCTGAGAAGAGCATGACCCTCAGACTGTAAATACTGAGAAACTACGTTAAGTGAAAACTGAATGAATGAAAGGAGTGTAAGTTTGAATTAAATCTATCTGATCTTGTTTCATTTGTGATTTTAGACGGGAAAGAAAGGTTGTGCCACTTTTACCTTCAAGATGACAACTTTCACAAAACTCGACCAAAAGTTGCTACAAGATTACATGGATCTGATTGTTGAAGTGGAAGAGGAAGGGACAGGCAAGTCTTTGTAATATTTGATATTTTATCCATACATCAACGAGATATTTTGTAGCAAATTTATACAGTATATTTTACTTGAACTACATGTTACATACATCCTTGTAACACGGAGGACTCCATTATAGGTATTTCACTCCAACAAATGAAGAGACTGCAGATTTCATATGTTATTGGAAAGCTGATGTTCATCGACACACCCAAGATTTATGACAAAGGATCAAATGTTGAAGGAAAAGTAAGTGCAGATTTTTCCCTTGACGTCCTCACTGTCATTCGACCAAAGCAATGTGCATCCTCACCGACACAACGCTCTGCCCCTAACAGGTTAAAGTGGTTCACTTCAATGATACACCCATAGCTGACATGCAGGTCTACCTGTTTGAAGGTGAGAGGTGGTCCTCACGTCTGCTGCAGAATCTCACCACTAACAGCGATGGTGTGGCCACTTTCTCATTCTCCACAGCTGAACTCAATGGGGAGATCAACCTGCACGTAAGTAAGAGATAACTCGTCAGCCACATAAAATCACCTTCATTCAATGACAACACGGCCCAAGAGTGAGAAGCTAAGGTGTTTTCTAAAAGTGCAGCAGCTGATCATGGGTGCACCATTGTATAGTGGCCATATTGCAACAGGAACTGTGTCTTTACCTTGACATTTATCTTCTCTATGATAACTGAACTCACTTTCCAAAGTTTTCCTCCACTTCATCGTGTTTCGTTTCTACGATCTAGGTTAGCAATACACCAACACTGGGCTACTCTGGTTATAGAACTCGATACTACGAGACTGGCCATCACTCAGTGTCTATGACCCAACCTCCCTCTGATGACACCCAAACAGTCAGCTCCCTGGAGGTGGTGAAGAAGACAAATCCACTGTCTTGTGACACACAAGAAGAGATCCCCATCAAATACACTGTCGTTGGAGAGAAAGGGGCCTCCGTAATGGTGATCTACCTGGTGAGTTGTTGGTGAACTATTTCTCAGCTTATCACAAGATGTTTTTCACAGAAATATTGACATGGAAAATGTATTTTAAAATGACATCCATATCAGTTTTTGACATCTGACTTAAAGGATCAGTTCAGATATCAAAGTGTTCAAATGAATGGCTTCCATTGCAGGCCACTTGCTTTGCGCCTACTGCCTGGAACTCCTTGCAAAGTGTCTTAAAAGGGAATGTGAATCCATGCTTAACAGACATTCAGCTTTATCTTCTCAATGTGTTTTTACTTGATTGTACTTGAATTGTTTTATGTTCTGTCTTCTCTATGCATCATATTTACTGTGTTAATTTATTCACTGTATCTGTTTATGTGTATTTTATTGTATCCCCTCAATTGACTTCATTTCAAATGAGTTATTATCATTAAACTAAATCAAAAAAACTCTACTTGTAATCTAGTGTGCCAGGGAATGAGGTTTTATTTTTGCATGACTTGTTCATTCTGCCATTTTGTCTCAAACTCTCTAGGTTTTATCCAGAGGAGCCATTATCATGCAAGGATTTAAACAGATTGAAGTTCAAGACCTTCTGGGTGAGCAGGGACGGGCTTTAATCAAGAGTCTGGAAAATCTCATATTTTATGATTTACATGGAATGAAAATATACTTGTACTTCTGTTTTATTACATGGAGACATGTGGATGATACTTGTTGTTTCTAACTTCACCTTTTAGTGACTGAGGGTGTAATATCCTTTGAGTTGAATGTGCATCCAGAAATGGCGCCAGAAGTCCAGGTCTTGGCATACGCTGTCCTCCCCAGTGAGACTGTGATCGCTAACAGTGCTGACTTCTCCGTAGAGAAGTGCTTCAGTCACAAGGTCAGTATAGAAGAAAACATGAGGCACCAGCTGCGCTTGTCAGATGTAGGTGCAGAAAGTGTTTTCTACATAATGTCGATATGTACCCTGCCTTTCCACAAGGATATGGAGTAGCAAGCCAGTTTGAGAAAGTAGTCAACAAGTTCAACTCTTTCAATGTGTTACCGCTCAGTTTGTGTGTGTGTGTGTGTGTGTGTGTGTGTGTGTGTGTGTGTGTGTGTGTGTGTGTGTGTGTGTGTGTATATGCAGCCCTGTCCTAGAGGGGGAGAGGCCAAAGAATTAGAGCAAATGGGAACAGATCAAAACAAGGCTTCTTATTAGAATATGGCCAATAATGCAAAGCAAACCGGGAATTAGTTTGAAAGGCCACAATGATCATTTATGAATCAATAAATCAATAAGCTAGATGGTACTTGTAGAAGCACTGATATAAAGTATGTGTTTATGAAGAAAAACCACAATCACATCAGATGAATTACTTTTTACCTGAGTTCAGTAACAAACCAGACATATTGTGTTGTCATCTGTGTTCGACAAGTTCACTTGTGTCATGATTCATGTCCCTCATCTTAAACCAGAAAGTGCAGATCAACATCTCAGTCAGCATAGATCATTTATGACAGCTATGCTGCTCTGACCTCCTCCATCACCACAAGGAAGAACCAGCCTGAGCACAACAGGCAGTGGAGATCGGCAACGATAACTTTAGCTCGTAATATCCTTAATAACTGAGACCAACCATTGGTTTTGTTGCATGGGACTGCCCTCAACAAAAGCGTGCCAACAGCACATGCAGGTCACCACCATGTTCTCTGGTGTTCATGTGTGGAATAAGTAGTTTGGCATAACCCAAACTGTAGTGTGTATAAAAGTGCACAATCACCCCTGTCAGCAGTCAAGTCTGTAGCTCTCCACATCTGTCCTGAACTTTGATCAAGCTTTAAAATACAGGACATCAGCCATCATGAGTTCATTTATACAGCAAACTCTGACAGGTCAATCTGCCATGTGGCCACTCCCCTCCGGAACACATATCAGCTCCTTCATCTTTTTTGACATTTGTTTAACATTTTAAGAAGTTTGGGTAGAATATACGTTAATGTCCCACTCTTATTCCAATAAAGTCCAGATCGTGGGATGTATGTTTTCTGTGTTTGTCAGGTGTCGCTGGAGTTTCTTCCATCCTCAGCAGTCCCAGGGGAGGAGACCACCATGCAGCTGAAGGCTCAACCAGACTCCCTGTGTGGAGTGAGCGCTGTCGACCAGAGCGTCCTCATCATGAGGCCAGGGAAGGGTCTGACTGCAGACAAGGTAACTGCTACTCTACAAATAGATGCTGACATCCTGGAGTTTTATTCTAGTTTTCCTCTGCAAAATCTTTTCCACCATTAATAATATCAGTTACCCAGAGGCTATGGCTTTATGTCCTGAAGATTAGTGACCTATCTTCAGACGTAATAAAACAACAGAAAAACCCTTAACCTGTCTCCATACTGCTCGTGAACTAGATAATTAGTGTTTTGTACTTGACATCCACCTTTTGAGATGAAACTGCCCTAAATCCACGAATACAGTCATCACATCTTCATGCAGCAGTTTCAAGCTTTCAACCTTTTTTTCTTTACAGATTTTTGACTTGTTGCCTGTCACCAAAGCGTCTCATATTCCATATGATGTATATGATGCAGTAGAATGCTTGCGGGTGAGACCAAGAAGATACATTTATCCACATCCTGTTGAGAGTACTGATGCGTTTACAGTTTTCCAGGTAAATCAAAATACTGATACCGTCATAATAAAGGATTTCATTTTTTTTTACATGTAGTTAATGGTTGTATGTTGTTCGAATGTCTAGAACGTTGGACTGAAGATGGCTACAAACTTGTTTATCCGAATGCCTCCATGCCTCAACTTCAAAGGAAGAGAATACCACCAAGGCCAACATGGTGGTGGCCTTGGTAAGTATGCTAACTGTTCTGCAGTGTTAAGAAACACATACTGGATTAGGTGCAATAAAACAATTCATAGTGTTACGGTCAGTGGTGGAGGAAATACTGAAATATTTTACTCAAGTAACAGTTTAAATGAATAAACTAAAATAAACTCAAGCAAAAGTAAGAGGACCACATTAGCATTTCCATTGTTTTGACTTTTTCTTGTATAAGTAAGTACTTTCTTTTAAATAGTTGTAAATTATTGAAAGTAAAAGTGTCTAGCCTATTTATCATTGTTTTTTTCCTACATTTATTTAATACCAATTTTTTTAATCAACATTGCCACCCCACACCATATCTATTAATAGGAAAAATAAAATAATAACAATCAGCAGCACAAATACAAACAACAAATAAGTGGCTAACTAATGATAGCACACATTAGCAATTTAACACTGAACAGGGCTTCCCACCGCTCCAGACATCCAACAGTCCGCTCTCTTTATTTGTATTTGTTAATCATCCTCTGGATCCATGAGATTACCAACATCACCATTTTTAAGATAGGAAATGACAGGGCTCCATACTTCTTTCCTTTAACAATATAGGTAAACTTTCCCATCGACATATCTGTTGCCATCTCTCTCAACCATCTGCGTATTCATCATAATGGCTGGTCAAATCCATTTTCCATCTGCAGCTTTGCTGGCGTTAAAAGAGGCAGTGTCTAATGTTTCCTGCATGTCCTGATTGGTTCAGAGATACAGATCTCTCATTGATTACAACATGAAAAAATAATCTACTTCAGTAAAGTATACAGTACATCATGAAAAATGTACTTAAGTATAGTAACTAAGTAAATTTGCTATGTTACATCCCACCACTGGTTACTGCTGTCTTTTCAGTTGAATATTTTCTGGTTTCTTTTCAGGTATTGCATATGAAAGATTGGTAACACAAGTGAATATGGCCATGCCTGTCGGTCAGGGTGCCCCATACTCTCCTCTTCCAGCTATAGAGACAGTCCGTACTTTCTTCCCAGAGACTTGGATATGGGACCTGGTGGAAGTTGGGTGAGCTTGTATATGAATCGAATATTAGTATGACTATACATTATGACATTGTTGGATGTTTTTCTTTCTGACTTTCTGCTTTTTCCCTGCAAACTATTTATGATATTATATATATTATACCAGAGAATTATTCCTTCTTATTAGTGAATCCGCCTCAAACAGTTTTACAACATACTGTAAATTTTTTGTCTTTTGTGTGCAGAACTTTTTTTATAAACATTGTATGGTGCAGAGGGAATTTACTGTGTACTTACTAAATAAAGATGTGTATGTGAGTATGCATGTGTGTGTGTGTCTGTGGGAGTGAGCGTGCTTCCATTTAGGAAGAAAAGATAACGGACTCCCCCCTTTGCAATGTATACGACATGTGGCGGGGGTCGGAGAGATGGGTGCTGAGATATGCGTGTGTCTGTGTTGGTGCCAAATTAGAGAAAGTTACTAGATGCATGCAAGAAAAAACTGAAGAGCAGAACTAACATTAACGTTCAAATAACTTGTAACCAAAATATCACAGCAACACAAATGAAACATATAAACATCACAAGGAATCGCATAAACAGTCTTTGCTTAGCCTAGTATAATTATTAAGCCCAGTTGTGTTACCCATCCATGGAAAGGGAAAAAAAGTTGCTGTGCTCTTCGAGGTTCAGTGAAGTCGTCTTGCTGGTTTTGTGGCTCCTGCCTTTGTGATACTGTTAGATTTTGACTAACATTGTATGGTGCAGAGGGAATTTAGAAAACTTTGTGTTCATCCTACCTGGTTTATCTGCAATGACGATTTTATAGTCAAATTGGTCAATTTTCAAAGTTTTTCTAGCTCACAGTCGCTGTGTCTCTGTGTATTTGTTAATCCAGAGCATCCGGAATGAAGGATGTGTCCCTCCTTGTCCCTGATACCATCACCACCTGGGAGACGGAGGCTTTCTGTTTGTCCCCTCAGGGTTTTGGCTTGGCTCCTCGTAAAGAAATCACCGTCTTCCAGCCATTCTTCCTCGAGCTCACGATGCCCTACTCCATCATCCGGGGGGAGCACTTTGAACTGAAGGCAACCAGTCTTCAACTACCTTTCCAGCTGCATCATGGTAAAGGAAGTTTTAAACAGCCTGTAAACTAATGTCAGCATGGCAACAATCTAGCAACATAATGACATTAACTTTCTGATGTTTAGCAGATTTTATGTTCTCTATCTTCACTTGCAAACATTTACGAGGTGGCACTAAACACAAACTTGAGGTTGAAGGGAATGTTTTGCAGGGTTGTTGAAATTACTTTATGTAGCCAAATTCATGGTGAAATCCAAATTTGATTCCAATTTTTATTTTTTCCTAATAACTGTTATGAACAATTGAGATTCAAAATACTTCACTAACCCTTCTCTGGAGACCCTGAGGGCATCCTACACATATAGTGCAATGTTGATGATGCCCTTTAATATATATTGAATTCATCTGTACACTAATGAATGTACATCACACCTTATGAATTAGTTATGAATTAAATAAGTTTCTCATTTAAACAGTGGATAGATATAATGATGCAATAATTTTAAAGATCAACATTGGTTTACGGACGCATTTTGGTTTATTCCTAATTTTATTTGTATCAACGTGACTGAGACGTGGAATCAGGTTTGTATGTCTCGAAACATGCAGCAGTTTGAGCATTTGTTCACATTCGCTTCACATCAGCAGTTTCAAAATATATTGTTGTGTCTCTTGAACAGGTCTTTGTGGTGCCAGCACACTCCTTAGATTACACCCTCACCCCCCTCTCTGGTGATAAGTACACATCCTGTTTGTGTGGCAATGAGCGCATGACCCTCAGCTGGAACATGTCCCCTACAGCTTTAGGTGAGACTTCAAGCTTTCATCCCCACTTTTGCCAAGGTGGTGGAATTACTGTGCCTGTTTCCACATCTTTTAAATATCTGTGAAATCAGGGAAATCCATCACAGTGGCAAAATACTTTTGAAATGTATTGGATCTGAGATAATTCTCAATCAAGTTTCAAACAGGGTTTAATGAACTTTTTTTCTAAGGGGTTGTGAACGTGTCGGTGACTGCTGAGGCTGTGGAATCTCAAACCTCCTGTGGCAATGAGATTGTGATCGTTCCAGAAAGAGGCCGTATCGACGTGGTCACTCGACCACTCATAGTAAAGGTAGTTGTCTGTAATACATAATAGCAATGGTCTTTATTCCAAAAAGTTGAAAACTTTGCAACTCTCGTTATTCCCTACCTCTTTCCCTCTCAGGCTGAGGGAACTGAAATGACAGAGACCCACAACGTGCTGCTCTGTCCAAAAGGTAAGTAGACCACCATTTGCAAAAAGGTAGCATTGTGGCCTTTCTGCCAAGTTTAGTGAGAGCATCTCCAAATCTTTTGAAAGTCATTACTTAAATGCATTTTCATACATGTTGTCCATAAGAATGTGATATTTGAACTATTGTGCTTCAAGACCGACCATTGATCTTATTGCTTCATCAGAACTGCTATGATTCAGGATCCACTAACTGTTCATAAATCTGAATGATGTCTTTGTTTTGATCCTGCCCGTGGCTTGAGTTTGTCTCTAAGGTGGTTGTTCTCTGTCTGTACACAGGAGAGGCTTTGACAGAGGAAGTAGAGTTACAGCTCCCTGAGAATCTGATCGAGGGATCAGCTCGTGCCTCACTATCAGTTCTGGGTAAACGGATAAGTTAACAGTTCACCTTTTTCTTGATGCCTCAGAAATAAGGACATTGATAGTAAAAAGGGACATTTGGATGTTATTGTCCTTCTTGAGAGATTGCATTTGTTTGTATAATGTTACCATGGTACTTTCATACATTATACAGAAAGTAGTTATTTAGTCAAAAATTATAAAAATAATAACTTTATTTGTATAGTACATATCTAAACAAGGCTACAAAGTGCTTCACACAAAAAATCCATGGCAAAATGAAGAATGAATTATAATGAAAGATATTCAGTTCAGTTCAATTTTAAGGGTTATGACATAAAAAGGTCAAGATCCTTAAATTTATAGAGAAATCCAACAGTTACCACAAATGTGCAGATTTGTGTTGAAAAACTGGAGCACTTGTGATTTCAGGATAATACTTGTATAAAGAACACAATTTCTATATGTAAGAATTCAGTACAGTTGAGGGAAAATACCAAAACTCCTTTAGTGCATGGCCTTCTGTATCAACATGGTTTTATATCAGTGTGTCAAGTCATTTACATGTTTAGTGAGTGACTGTATTTGTGCAGGCGACATCCTGGGTACGAGCCCTCAAAAACCTGGATGGGCTGCTTAGGATGCCGTATGGATGTGGTGAGCAGAACATGGCGCTCCTGGCCCCCAACATCTACATCCTCCACTACCTGAAAAACACACAGCAGCTGACACCGGCCATCATGGAGAAGTCTACCAACTTCCTGTCAAGCGGTGAGCCTCAGTTAGCTTTAGCTGAATAATCTGGGACTGGTGTGAATCATTATGTCCTAATAAGCTTGTATTTATTTTATTCTACAGGTTACCAGAGACAGCTGAACTACAAACATATTGATGGAGCTTACAGCACATTTGGATCAGGAACAGGGAACACTTGGTGAGAAATAACTGATGTACAAAGAATTATTTTATCTACCTACTTATTCCACAGCTGTCCGTGTTTCTGTATGTGGAACACATATCTCAGGAACCGTTCATCTGGGTGGCATCACTACTTGGCATGTGTATTATTAATGGCCCAGGGAAGTGCCCTGTAGCAGTCATTGGGGGCGGGGCATTGTGCTAACGGACAGTCTGTGAACTGAGTTGATCATGTCTTCTTCTGAGTCCTCAGATAAACTACAGCTGTGGTTGCCAACTGGCAGTCTGTGGCCAATAATATATCTGTCCTGCCAGATCATTTGATCATTTGATTATATTTTCTTCCACTATATCAGATTGTGGGTGCTGATCTCCGTCATGACAACAACAGTCAAAGCACAAAGTTTGTTTTGTTGCTGCAATGCCTTATATCAAGTTGAATTAAAGAGCTTTTATTTTGAAAAGTTGTTAACTGAAGATTGTGTCAGACCTCTGAAATAGCTAACATGCGATGTATAAAGTGCGTCTCCTTATTTTCCTTTTGTCAGTGTCTAACTTTGTTTTGATGTCCTCAGGCTGACTGCTTTCGTGTTGAGATCTTTTGCCAAAGCAAAATCGTTCATCTACATTGACCCAAGGAATATTGAATCATCTAAAACCTGGCTGGAGGAAAAACAACGTAAAAATGGCTGTTTCGAACAGTCAGGAAAACTTTTTAACAACAGGATGAAGGTGAGCTTCTTGTACCTGTAGACTGTGATTAAAACAATATCACTTGAAACTGACATTTTATTATCACTGAGTAATATCTTGCTGTATTTAAAATGTGTGAGTGAAATTCGTTTGTTCAATGGAATTAAAGTGGCTGCAAGCGCACAATCATGTTTGTTAAGTGGGTCCCTGTGTGTTGCACATACAGTGATGTGATATGTGAATATTGTTCCCTTCCTACAGGGTGGTGTGTCTGATGAAGTGACGCTTAGTGCTTACATCACTGCCGGTTTCTTGGAGATGAATTCGTCCACTGATGTGAGTAAACTCCCTCCCCAAAATGATCTCACGCTGTTTCACTCCAAACTTCGCAATTACAAGATAAACATATATGTGCACCAATCATCTCTCCACTGATAAAGAAAAATAAAATTTTGGGCTTTTTTTTAATTAAAGAGTTATGTGGTGAAAGCACCTCTCTATGCCAAAAAGGGTGAATGGGTCAAACACTTAATCCTGTTCTATGCTGACAACCCTGCTATGAAAGTATCATTGTGCATGAATAGTAATATTGCACATGAGATAACAAAGTGATATCACACATTGTGAAATATGCACATTGGTGGAAACATTACTTCTACTGTTTTACTTGAGTAACAAGCTGACGACGGCCTAAGATTTCAAATCTGGTGGCTTTGCTCGACACAGCAATTTAAAGTGAATTAACTTTTTATTATTAATAGTTTTGTTCGTACTAATGAGTAAAAAACACCCTGTTAGTATACACTTTTTTTTGTGAGTGCCACAATTAATCCTGATTCACAATTAACAACTCTATAGTGATAATATCTAAATTCCGAGTTTTATTGTTGTTATGTATTTGTACATACTTTTTCAATTAAAAATATACATTACAGGATGCTGTGGTGAGGAAGAGTCTGTCCTGCCTTAAGGAGTCCGCCAATGACCTCAGCAACACCTACACCACAGCTCTGTTGGCGTACGTCTTTACCCTGGCAGGAGACATGAAGACCCGTGCTCACCTCCTGAAGCACCTTGACACGGTTGGACACAAACAAGGCGAGCTGCTGTCCTCCTCAAGGAAATCGTTCTGCCTTCACTTACTGTCACTGTAGCTGACCTTATGCCTGTATGTTTGTGGATGGATGTGTTTTAGGGGGTTTCCTCCATTGGACTCAGACAGCAACAGAAACATCGGCCTCTCTGTCTGTGGAGATCAGCTCCTATGTGATGCTGGCCAAACTCAGTGCCTCGCCCAGTGCTGAAGACCTGGGCTACACCTCTCGCATTGTCAGATGGCTGACGGGTCAGCAGAACTATTATGGAGGCTTCTCGTCCACACAGGTACAAGCCAAACAGAAGAATGCTCATTGACTAGCTGTGTGCTCAGAGCTGTCCTGTGAAAACCATGTATCCACGTGTGTGTGTGTGTGTGTGTGTGTGTGTGTGTGTGTGTGTGTGTGTGTGTGTGTGCCAATTCAACAGGCTTCTAAATGCTGTATTTTCATAAATTAGTTTATGATTTACAGTTTAAGTAGGATAAAGAATATTACATCCTATCTTATCTGAAAAATTCCAAATAATAGGTTTTCTTAAAATAAAAATTCAGTTAAATTCCTGATAGTGATAAAAATTAAAATCATGTTTACTTTCAAAGTTCTGAAAACTGAAATATGATCTGTGCTGCATTACCTGTCAACAAGGGTTAGCTGCTGCTGTTACAGTATATGAGTACAGCACAAGTTTCCTACCCATTTAACCCAATCACTAGTGTATAACAGTGGGGCACCATTGTCAGCTTTTACTTTTTAATGGTGACCTTCCACCTCTTCCTGCTGTATGTGTAAACACAAGTGATTATATGTGTAAAGATTTAAAGTAACACAAAGTATTTTATGTGTGTTGTAGGACACAGTGGTGGCTCTTCAGGCTCTGGCTCTTTACTCCACTCTGGTATTCAGTCCAGAGGGTTCAAGCACAGTGATGGTCCAGTCCCCCAGTAGTCAGCTGTCATTTGATGTGAACAGGGACAACAAACTGCTGTACCAGGAGAAGACGTTACAGGACGTGACAGGAAAGTACAGCGTGAAGGTGAAGGGCACCGCATGTGCTTCAATACAGGTCAGTCAACACTGGAGCTCTAACTGCTTCTGCTTGATAAAAACTCACTTCAACATGCTTACAGCAGCAGTGCAGAGAGTCTGAAAGTGCTGCATCTCCAATAAATGTGGTGTCTGTATGCAGTGAGCTTTGTTTCTCATTTTAAATAAATGAGCAAGTCTGACTATTCAAATAACTGGATTTTGATTTTAATGAAATGACCAGGAAGTCCTACAACCTGGGAAATGACTTGATGCTACATGAAGCCATTAAACATGAAAGAGGTAGACACTTTGAGCAGGCTCCCTTGTAATCTGGGTTCTTTGTGTAAATGAACAAAGCTTTGATACCTTGCGCCTGGTAAAAGAGGATTTTCAACTCTTCACCAATTTTAAAAACATGGGAGATCACAGACATAGTGACAGACTTCATGTTTAAAGGAAACCTTTTCACAGTGGCGATTCCAGAGACTTCGGATCTCACAGACACACTTGGGTGATTCTTTTTCGTCTACCTCTATTTTGTATGGTGGTTAGCAAACAACTTTTAGGTCCATTACCGCCACCTTCTGAACTGGAGTGCCGAAAAACTTGCATGATCAAACAAAAAGAAAAACAACCAAGGAGGAGGACCAATTTTTTAGCCTGCTGTACTTTCATGTGTTCTGTTTTGCAGCAAAAAAAAAAAAGGAGGAAAAAAACTATGGATGAGAAAGCAGAATTGGCATGTAGATTTTGTAGCGTGAGCTGGAGAGGAGTTGGACATGTATTGTTGTTTTTAGTCGCAGCTGGACAAGCAAGCAACATTCGGTTGGTGATGCTTATGGGTTTCTTGCGGGTTTCTGTCGGAGCCAATTATCGTGACTATAAAACATATTTGATATTTATGATTCGAGATCAGGGAGGCTCTCACTCAATCTGTAGGACTAAGATCATTTTGCATAACCATCACACTTCAGGGTTATTTGGGCAGATAATCGGCATAGACTGAACGCCCCCGGAATTGTCAGAAGGGGTGAATCAGGTCAAAAATCATCCAGATTATCCTGTAGTGTGCAGCAGCCCTTAATACAACAACCTAAAATCAGGATGTGTAAATGTGACTCCCTTGAAAAAAACATGACTCTTCTGTTTCATAAATTTGAGCAAAGGAAATTCTTGATATTCTATTTCAGTATTTTTAACCCTATACTTGTCTCCCTGTTTCTCAGATTAGTCTTAACTACAACATCCCAACTCCGACTGAAGTCAAATCCTTCAGTATTGAGGTCAAGGCAGAGGCTGACGGCGCCAAAAACAAACTCACTCTGTTGCTAAGATGCCTGTAAGTAATCTACTCCCACAAGTTACACTAATGATGGAGGCGTACTGTCATTTTTGTTAAACAATGCTCTGTACATACCAGTGTGTACCTGATGGTGGATGAACCGGTATGCCAACATGCTCAAACATATCCTACCTGTGAGGACAATGGTGAAGGTATGGGACTTCACATCTTTCTGGTTTATTGCAGATATCATGGAAAAGAGGAACATACAAACATGGTGATCCTGAACATCAAAATGCTCTCTGGCTTTGTCCCAGATCCACAGTCTTTGAAGGAGGTGAGTTATTAGTGTAACTTAGACTAGTTTACATCTGTTATTGATGAGAAATCCCAGTTGATTATCCTCTCCCCCACAGCTCAAAGGCGCCGTGCTGGTGAATCGTGTTGAAGAAAAGGATGATCATGTTATTGTGTACATCCAGGAGGTAAGAGGAATTCACATCGAGGGTCAAGAGATAAGGATTTTCTGATTGTTACTAATTGCATCATCTGTCTTTTCCTTTTAAACCAACAGTTACCAAAGGACATACCCATCAACTACAGGTTACGTCTCATCCAGGAGCTGCCAGTGCAGAACCTGAAGCCAGCTGTGGTCAAGTTGTATGACTACTACCAGACAAGTAATTCTGACACTCACACACACAAACCCTAAGTCCCTTTACAGAGACCACATCAAGCATATATGAAGAAAGGTTATATTTTAGAAAAATCCATCTGTTCTTCTATTCTTCTTTTTCTCAGGTGACCAGGCTGAGACAGAATATATCTACACTTACGCTGCAGGTAACAACACATGGTGATACAAGAACATTCTAACCCAACCACAAAAAGTAATAATGTCTTTAATTGGTCAGAACCTTTCTCAAGAGGCTCTATGAGTCGAGAACATAGAGTACCTCCACAAAGACCCATCAATCCCCTTTTGAAACCACATTTAAATTAACTACATCTGGATTTTTATTTGAATCATCACCAAATTGCACACACTTAAAAATATCAGTCCCCTAAAAAAAATGATTTGTTTCATCACGATCCATGAATTATTCTCTGAGAAATCGACAGAAATGTTGACGAGCACAATATCTCACACTGTTAAAGAAAGTGAAAAATAGTTTCGCTTCTTCATCACCAATACCATATCTTTCTTCCAAGATTCATTGTAATTTGTTCAGTTCTTTTTGTGTAATGCTCTTAACTAAGCAGAGGTAAACATAACTTTCTTGGCAGAGGTAATGATGTCAACAACTCTGGACTTCACATGGAATATAATATACTAATATTTATTCTTTTTTTCTTTTTGCAGCTTGAAGAGAGGAGAGTTTGCAGTCTCTGTGTTGTCCCACAAACGAGCAGTTTAACACACATGCTTAACACATGTCTGTCTAAATACTGTATGAGTTTGAGGTGAAACTAATGGAGAATAAAATAATGTGATGTGAATGTCCAACTTAGTTCTCTTCTGTTTTACTGTGTGTTTTACACTGTTTCAACTGTTTGCTGGTGCAGCTTCAGCAGTTAATTTATTCATACACATATTGGAAAACAACACATGCAGGTCAGCTTAGTGTGGAGAGTTGAAAGATATTCACAAAACAAGTGTGCTCATGGCTGCTAGGGTGGAGCATATAAAGTACATATTAAGTACATAAAAAACTAATATCTCCATCCATCCATCCATCCATCTATCTATGAAGGTCCCATTGAGATACAACCTCTCCTCCTCAGGAGGTTTTGGTCCAGATGATCAGCAAGTACACACACAGCCAACAGATTAAAAACACAATAATGACATATAAATATATTGGAATCAGACGAAAAAATGAATGATAGAGAATAAAAAGCAACGCCATGGTCTATGAAAACTGATTTTAAAAGATCTTAAACATGCCAAGAGAGGAAAACTCTAAGTTTAGGATGTCACAATATGATAAATTCATTGTTGCCTCTGTGTGTTTATGTTGGATGTATGAAAGTTATAATAAATACATTCATGCAACACATTTACCATTACTATTACATTATGGAAGAGGAAGAATGTTATTTGATTTGTAGTATTTGAAAGTCACAAAACTTTCATGAATGAATGTGTTCAATCGTGGTGCTGTGTTGTCCTGGCTGTGAAACACAGAGGAGGAAACGTAATGACTTCAGTTATCTCTGACTTCGCCTCCAGTGCAAATTAAGTTTTTTTTCCGAATTGAATTGTATCAATGCTTATTGGATGGATGGATGTGACATTTACAGCACACCCCCTAGGATTTGTAATAACACTGATGATTCCCTGGTTTTTCGTCCTGTGCCATTATTAGGTCAGAATAAATAAATTACCAAATACCTGCTGAATGTGACATTCCCAATAGCCTCAGCAGAGTTTCGTGCTGAATAGCAAATGTTAACATGCTAAACAAGATAGTTTCACATGATAAACATTGTACTTAAGGATCAATATGTTGTGTCTAAGTAGAGTCTGAGCTTTATAGGGTTGAACTGCAATCTGATCCCACTCTGTGTTATCACTCTTACCTGAGGGAGAAAATGAGAGAGGGAAAGGAGAAAACAATCGGGAGCAGCTGGCAGTCTGTAGTGAACTGGAGGGGGGGGGGGGGCTTGAAGGTCCCTTAAAACGCTCCTGTGTGTCACAGGTCATCTCCTTAGCTGAGGTGGGGGCTTGATCCAGCTTGATGACCTCCGTCTCTCCTCATTCAACTCATGTCGAAATCAAATCACAGTATTTTTGTTACAGAACATTTTCCATCATGTTTTAAATCATTTGTTTGATTAGTCACAGCCTCCATGTGGCACCTGCGTATAATCGTGCAATTAAACAAATAATGAAGCCTAGAACCAGGTATAGACAGGCCTCTGACACAGGAGTAGTTCCCTGCCCTTCAGGATGCTCTGCCTATGTACAAGTATGAACGAACTAAGCCTAAATGTCCACCTATATCTCCCGACGAGGTGCATTCAGGGACCATCAGAAATGCTAAAGTCTGCTTGCTTAGCCACTTCTGGTCGACTTTTAGGCTTGGATTGCGGGGCTTGTGGACACTGTGAGGACACAACATGTGCAGTATGGAGGCATGTTGTTTTTTTTCTGTTGTTTTATTACAACTCAAGATAGGTCACTAATGTCTTCAATTGTTTTGGATTCGGCTGATACACTGTTTACCCCTGAAACTCCAGCAGTGTTTGTGGACTCAAACACTTCACCATCCCTCCATCAGCATAGGGGGGAGTAGATAATGAGTGAACTCTCATTTTTGGGTGAACTATCCCTTTAACACCTAACCCTAACACTTCAGTAACTACATTTTGAGATCAACATGTTAATCACTGTCTCTATTGATATGATGAAGATCAATCATGCTTCAAGTATCCACATCTGGCATGACACACACAAGAAGACAAAAACTGGATAGTGAGGTTAACCCTCCCCCTGATACATCTGACCCAAAGCAGCAGCAACCAGGCCAAAAGGGAATCTTACTGACTGAAATATCTTCTGTGGACACTGGTATTTTATGCAGTAACAACAAAAGAATTGTATTAACTCCACTCAGAATGACACACAACCACTGGAGAGCTCTCGAGTGAAGGGGAGCAAATAAGTGCAAGCAGAGAAGCTTAGAGTGGCTGATGGTCAATGAAGAGCAGGACAGGGGGTAAAGTGTGACATATGTGAAACACTACCCCGATTAGATTATGTAGACATGTCCAGGTCAAGTGTGTACCTCTTGGAAAGAGCAGGAAAGACTCACAATCAAAGAAAAAAAGGATATGGAACACACACATCATCACTCAAGGAAGAGAGTGAACATTGATAATTAAAACACTACTTTATTCATGTTATATTTACATATCACTCTCAAAATGTCATATTTGGAGAGAAGGATGAAAGAGCAGGGACTTTACTCGTCATAAAAAAAATAAACAGTATATGAAACCCGGATATTATTACTGAGAATTGTAATGATTTCTTTCTTGCAATATTATGAAAGACTGCCTGGGACTACCAGGTGCTGTAAGCTTTTCCACTTCTCTTTGCAAACAGCAGAGGGTGGTGCTGCTACTAATTGAGAGGAGACACATCTTCGAAAGAGCAGAAAAGCTTCACCATCAAAGAAAAACAGGATATGGAATCCTCACATTATCACTGAAGGACGAGAGTGAACATGGAAAATACTTTTTATAAAAAAAACACTACTTTGTTCATGTCATATTAGCACATCATTCTCAAAATGTCATATTTGGATAGAACGATGAAAGAGCAGGGAGTTTAGTTAACATCAAGGAAAATACAGGTAATGAAACCTCAACATTATTACTGAAGTAAATTATTCAATGTTCTGAAGATTTTTTTCCTTGCAATATTTCGGCAAAATTGCACCATAATTTTGTTTTCCTGAACATTTCCCCTGATTTATTCACATGTATAAATAAGTTATTGTGGGTGGAATCATTCACTTGTTGCCATACCACCCTGAACACGCCAGATCTCGTCTCATCTCGGGAAGCTAAGCAGGAATGGGCCTGAATGGTTAGTACTTGGATGGGAGACTGCCTGGGAATACCAGGTGCTGTAAGCTTTTTCCACTTCTCTTTGCAAACAGAAGAGGGTGGTGTTGCTGCTGATTGAGAGGAGACATATCTTAGAAAGAGAAGAAAAGACTCACCATCAAAGGAAAAAAGGATATGGAATCCAGGCAAAAATGGACACATTTAAAAATAAGAAAAAGACCATCAGGCAACCAGACTGACGATGACTCAGATGCAAACCTGCCACAACCACAGAATATCATCTAAAACTCAGAGGTATGAAATATCATTTACCACCACATACCTCTACGAGTCTGGCTTTTCTACATTGAAGGTATTGAAAACTAAGCACAGAGCATGTCTGCAAGTGGAGAATGACATTCGTCTGGCACTGACAAAACTAAAACCTAGGATAAATAAACTGTGTAGGAGCCACCAAGCCCACCCCTCCCACTAGTGAGGGACCAGGTATACACACAGAGACAAACATACTTAAATGACAAGCACTGTTTGTAACGGAACAGAGACACTGAATGTAATGAATAAATAGAAAAATTGAAAAAATTTGAATATATATGTATATATATATGTTTACAGTTTATATTACTGTAAATAAATGACAAGGAATGTTTGTAATAGAAAAAGGACAGATTACTTATTAATCTTATTTATAAAAATAAGGGAAATATATTAAGAAGCTGTATGTTTGATTTTTGATATTTGCCATCATATTGCACACGTAATTTTAAAAAAGTTTGCAACTGGGGGGTCCCCACCAGAGGCTTATGTTATATGGGGGTCCTTGGCTTGGAAAGGTTTGGGAACCCCTGTTCTAGTACACTTTCCTTGTCCCTAACTGTAATTGTTGTGTCATCTGCATACTGGTATAATGTGCTCACCTGCCCACCTGGTAGCTCTATGCCCATAATCCTATTATTTTGCATCAGGAGCGCCCTTAGAGGCTCTGCTGACAATGAATACAGGAGAGCCAATAGGGGACACCCTTGCCTAACTGACCTCTCTAATCTAAATGTGTCTGTATATCCCATTGATTTTAACCCTGCTGGCTGCCCTATCAAACATTTTCCTTTTACAATTGGTTGCACCAGTGCCAGTGTGACTGTGGTAATCATGGCTGCCAATCTCTTTGCCCACAGGGGGAGCGAGGCGGGCGCTCCCCTGACTCTGGCTGGCGTGAATAGGAAACCGAGGGCGGCTCCAGAGACAGACAGTATTACCATAACTGAGCCCCCTACCCAAACTGGCGGGGTCCAAGACCTGCCAGGGGCCCCTTTAATGATGAACCGCAGAGACAGCACGGAGTACGGTTTCTCTCCCCCAAAACAGAGGACTAAGCCAATCAGTCGGGAAAAGAGATGTAGCTGATGTTGCGGTTCAGACACCAGCTACAACACCTATGGGCCATTGGAGGGAAAAGAGTACCTCATATGTGAAAGGATGCATTGAAGGGACTGAAGTCAACATACTAGTGGATTCTGGGGCAAGTCTGTCCCAGCGCTGCGCAGACGACCCCTGAACCCTGATCTCATTGCTGCACATGCTGTGAATGGCCAGATGCTCGACACTTTGGGCACCACTCTACGCCTGGGTAATGAGTCCTGGCAGCAGGTTTTCTATGTAGTTAGGGGATCTACACAAGCAGTACTGCTGGGTTTGGACTTTTTTGTGCCTAATCACGCCCTGTTGGATTTTGCCCATGGCAGACTGCAGTTGTAGGACACAGTTATTCCCCTTTTAAGTGACAAATACTTGGTTCCTGAGTGCTGTAATGTCACGGTCTCCACTGCCCTGAACATACCCCCCCTCAGTGAAATGATAGTTCCTGTCAGTGTATCTCCCGCTGGGCCTGTTGACCAGCTCCCAGACTTTGTGGGATACTTAGCTCCCAATCTCCAGCAGAATAGTGAGTTTGTCATGGCTAACACTGTGACACTGGTGAAAAAATGGGGTCACTGCAGCCTGTCTTAAACCCTACAGACAGAGTTATTGTGCTAAGAGAAGGCATGCATTTGGGGGAGTTTTTGTCGATCGATGAATCAGAGCTAGTACCACTCCCTCAGACCCTAGCCACGACGGTCTCCACCATCTCATCCCTTAGAGGGCTCCCATGCTTGTTGATATACAGCCCCACCTTTGAGGAACATCTCTCCAGCCTGCATGAAGTTTTCTCCAGGATTCAGGCGGCGGGTCTTAGGTTGAATTCTAAGAAATGTCATCTGGCTCAAGATCATGTGGTGTTCCTGGGGCATGTTGTGTCTTGTCGTGGCCTGCAGCCAGACCCATGAAACACAGACAAGGTCAAAACGTGGCCTACTCCACAGACTCCAACTGAAGTGAGGGCATTTGTGGGCCTTTGCTCTTACTATAGACGCTTTGTTAGGGACTTTGTCCAGCACTCGGCTCCGTTGCACCGCCTCACATGTAAAGACACACCTTTCCAATGGACAGCGGAGTGTGATGCAGCCTTTGTGTATCTTAAAGGGGTGCTCTCATCTGCTCCGGTTGTCATCATGACTGATTTCAACTGCCCCTTTAAAGTGTATACGGATGCGTCCATGGACGCTATGGGGGCCATATTGGCACAGGACAGGGATGGATTGGAGAGAGTGGTAGTGTATGCCAGTCAGTCGCTCACTGATACCTAAAGATGCTGGTCCACTTTTGACAAGGAGCTGTGGGGTGTAGTTTGGGCCTACGTCAGTTCAGACACTACATTGGATCGGCTGCTTTCACTTTCATAACGGATCATGAGCCTCTGTTGGGCCTCCGAGGCATATCAATTGATCATGACCCCACAGGGAAAAAAGCGAGATGGATACTGGAGCTGGACCTTTTCAACTGGGCCATACAGCACAAGGATGGAAAATGGCATACTAATGCGGATGCTCTATCACGTCGACCTCCGGATCCTGAGCCTGACACAGTGAGGAACACCATAAGGGACACATCTGGCCAAGTGAATGTCGTGGACTTGGACAGGGAGTCGAGTGATTCCAGGATAGGCAGTTCACAGTCTCAGTCACCGTTGCAAAACCCCCAGATCCCTAGTTCCTCCACAAGGGGGCAGCATGAGGACATGGACAGTGAGTCAGATAACTTTTCCTTTATTCATTCACTTTCCCAGGATGAGACTGAGATTAAGCTGCGGCAAAAGAATGATCGCGACATTAGTGCGGTGTTGGACTGGATTGAGGTGAGAGGGTCTCGACCACCGCGGGAAAAAAAACATTCAATTGCAGACAAAACGGTACATTAGGAATTTAAGGTCAGTTTTCCTTTTTCTGTGGTTTCAATGAGGTTTGTTCCATTCATTAAAGTTGTACAGTTTGAAATTCCGTGCAACGTAGATTGTGTCTGGTGAATGCCAGCATTATGTTTATGCGATTATTGTTGTTTCCTGTTGTTTTGTTTGTAAGTCCAAATAACAAATTCCATTGCCAGCCTTTGTCGGCAACTGGCTTCCAGGAGTCGCCTGACTTGCTCTGTAAAGTCTCTGCAGACGGGACATAGGAGGAAGAGGTGCTTCAGGTCCTCCTTCTTTTCATTACAAACGACAGTCTCTCCCATGTAGATTTTTGTTTAATTAGTGCAGAATGAGGTTTGTGAAGATCCTTCTGTGTCTTATTTTGAAGTCTGTGTTCGTGCGTTGCGAAGTGTTGGATTAATATTTTGCCAAATTGTGGATATATTTTTGTGGGTAAATTGTTTTTCCCAGACTGATTCTGAGGAAGGTCTTTTTGTTTCCTGCATCAGGAGTGTGGTGTACCAAAACTGTGACTTTATTTCCTGTATGCTTTTGGAGTCTGAACAGAAGGAAGTCTAAAGCATCATCCTGCACTTTTTTGACTGTAAAGATTGCCTGCCTCCACTCTAAGGGCAGTGCTACTGCTATTTTATTGCTAATTGTCTCTATGTTCTTTTTTCTGTTTCTTGTTTTTTTCTTTCACAACACCACAGACTTTTTCTGTATTTATTTTTCCTTTATCAAATACATCACCTACATTAGTGATGCCTGCTTCTTATAGGAGGCTGCAAGATAGTATGTGATTTCTGGGTTGTGGAAAATTGGGAGCTGCAGGAGTTGTTCTCTACTTTGCACTTTCAGCTTGAGGAGTGGTCGCACCAACCTCCAGGCTTCGAAGATTTCCTTTTCAAAAGGATTGATGTGAGTGTATTGGTTTTTTGGTAGCAGTTGGCATAGGTTGTACTTTGTACAGTGTCCTGCGGCTGAGTGTTGTTTGAAAAAAACTTTTCCATACATTGTTTGAATCCTGTAAATTTTTTTTATTTAAATTTTTGTTGCATGTTTTTTTGTTGTGATGTTGATTAAGTTGAGCCCTCCGTTCTTGTAGTTGTTAATTATTTTTTGTGTCAGTGATGAAATTATTTTTCCTGCCCCAAAGGAAAGCAGTGATGCTATTATTGATGGTCGCAAGGATCTGGTCTGGCATGTCATTGACTGCTAAAGCATGATTTATTTTTGAGAGCACAAGGGAATTGGTAACGACCACCTTGCCTGTCAGTGTGGCGATGGCACCACCCCACCACAGTACACAATTTCTTGTTATGATCTGTTTCTTGCAGACCTAAAGTGCAGAACACAAACACAGCAGGAAGATGATAGTAAAAAAGGTTTATTGTTCAATAGCTGGAGCTGGGGTGGTGGTGGCAGGCAGTGGGGATCCAAAAGTCCTGGCAGGGTGAGGCCGGAGCAGATTAAGTTCAACAAACAATATGAGGGGGATATGAGCTGAGCTCTTATAGACTGAGGTGGAGTTGATGAGAAGATGAAGCTCAGCTGCACAGGTATTCAACAGGAGGCTGTTCTGGGTTTGTACCCTCATAGTTGAATGCACTAATTGTAAGTCGCTTTGGGTAAAAGCGTCAGCTAAATGAAATGTAAAGGAGGCCCCTCCCAGCTCCAGGTAGAGCCACACAGGAAAGGAGAAACAGTGGGTGAAGGGAAAACACAGAGCACAAAAAGGAGGTGAAAAACCTGGTCCTAACATTTCTGCTTTGTTTGTATTGATTTTTGCTACTGAAGCTTTGCTGTAAGTTGTGATTTGATGTAATTCCCTGTCTATGCTGTCTTCATCTTGTGTTGTGATGGTTGTATCATCTGCATACTCTTGTCCTGTGGGAGATATTATGCCCTTTATTTGTTTGTCCTGGTTGATTAAGCAGGCGAGGGGTTCGGCAGCCCAACCAAAGCTGTGGTTATCACATTTATTATCTAACATGATTTTATCTTATATTGACAGTGTTATCTGAATAGACAAGTAGCATCTGTCTTTTTACTGTCGGTTTATTGACCTTGGGCAAGCACCGTCAAGGTGTGTCTCCTAAGATCAAAGACATTGTCTTTAATCTATTAATCCATTAATTAATTTATGTCGACTTAGAAGGATGTAATACCAATAACACTGTCATAACATAAAACAGGGAACAAATAAGGAAGAAGACGCAGTAGATGGACATATAATTGGATCAGAGAGTATTATCAGGAGAGTATATGGTCCAATATTGTTTTACATTTTGATGAGTCCCTCTTTGCGGATGATGGAGCCTTGTGGACTAAATACAAGAAGCAATGGTAGGAAATGGTTATATTCATGGGGTTTCAAGTTCTCAGTGTAAACTACTTTTGAGGGCTTTAACATGCTCAAATTCTAACCAAAATTTGCAGAAAGCTAGAAAGTGGCGAAAATTTACATATTCTGGAGTAATTTAAAATGGGCGTGGACAAATGGCTCAACAGCGCCATCTAAGGAAAAGCCCCTCAGTTAGCTTTCACCGATCTTCACAAAAATCGTAGCCCAGGTGTATCATGACCAGACAAACAAAAACGGTTGGAGGTGCAATTGGGAAAAAAGCAACAGGAAGCCCGGCATTTTGACTTTAGTGGCCATATTGGCCATTTTCCACATTTTTACAGGAAGTACTTTGTTGATCGCGCTCTCCACTTACCGCAACAGGCTTCAACGCGCGTGTGCTCGGGCCCGTTAGTGCTACAACGTAGCCCTAGTTATTATTGTTATTCAGTGACCAGAGAGGACTGGTCTGATTTTTTAAAACTAAACTATTAAAGCAAAACGTGTCAATCAAGAATATTGATGAAGCAAAATTGATCGGACAATATTGATAAAGCAAATTTGGCACCCTTCACCAATGACGTCATGTACAGGACTCGCGACCTCGGTCGATATAAAGGGGGCCGGCCCCGAATTTACAGCGTTGCGTGTGATGTTTTATGTTTTTATTACTGCACATATGTTAATACGTGTATTGTAAATGGTGTCCGTTTGAGGCGTCGCCCTCCTAATAACACAAATGTCTCCGGGCTGCCAGCTGGACGCGCTACTTGCGTCTTTTGTTGGGAGGGTGCTCCTCCCCACCCCCCTTTTCCTGTGTTCCTCCGCTGTGGCGGAAGTAAGTCGACTCGCGGAGGCCTCATCCTTCCAATGGCGACTGCGAACAGGCTGAATAGAGAGCGGGAGCAACCGTGGAGGGGGGTCAGAGCCGCGTAGCCGAAATTAAATACACATATCCAATTCAGTGTAGGCACAAAGTTAAGAATAACATATTGTTCCTCCTCTCCAAATAATCACGGCCGGTTCAATGGCCAAAAATCGGAACACTTCGCTCCTTGAGTCGGGTAAGCCGCAAGAAGTAAACCCTCCTGGTAGCTCCGTTTACTACGATACGGACGGCTTGTGTTATTACTGAAGGGATTTTTCTCACGGTTGATATTTTCCTCCATGTTCCCTTTCAGAGCTCTACTACCTGATCTCTCGTTTCCTGACAACGGGTCCGTGTCGGAGAGCGGCGGAGGTGAGCTGGCGTGCTTCGGCTGTGTTGTCTGTGCACCTAAGTTGACTAGCTAGTTAATAATGGAGCTCGTTAATAGAAGCCAGTGTGGTTATCGATGGTGTCTGTTTATCCTCCGCAGGTCCTGGCGAGTGAACTGGGGGAACATCAGGTGTGTATCTCCGCCGTGCTGCTGGTTGTCTTGCTAGCTGCTGCCCGTAGCTTTCGAGCCAGCCTGGACATAAAACTTGCCTGTTGACTTTTTCATACATCCGGACGTCTCGCTCGTTTGACATCACCCGGTGTTTCTCACTAGGTCAACGCGAACCCACTGCTCTTTCCTCTCGTTTCACACAAACATATTAACATGAACTTGTTTTCCACAGCTCTTGCCCGGGAGACTGGACTGGCTTGGAAACGAGCACGCGAGAACATATGAAGATGTGGTGAGATTAAACTTCATCTCTTGTTTAATTCACTTGTTATTGTCTTGTGACTGGGGGGGGGGGGGGGGGCTGTGTGTGTGCATGCGACCCGTGCTTGTTTACGCTCTTTGTTCTTCCTCCTGCGGCTCCACCGTCTCGTGTCCGAGGCACTGGCGGTGGAGGGGGGTCCCGGCTCCTTCTCACCGGGTCTGGTTGTGAGACAACGAGCCGACATGTTGGCTCAGACAGAGGTTTATGAAGTCGGGGTTTAATATTATTTAGCTCCGTCTGTGCTGCAGATCGGGTGGGTAGTTCTGGCTGCCCTCGCGTCAGGGACGGCTCGCCTGGCCAATCAGAGGCCGAGCTGCGCTGTCTCCGCGTTGTTGTTCATGTGACCGGAGCTGCGATTGGTCCGTGGAAAGAGAAAGTTTTGCATAGCAAGCCACGCCCCCTGGGGCAGGAGCACACCAGACAAGCAGCCACTGTCAGACATGTATCTGTGCAGAACTGCAGATCCCACAAAACTCCTGAAACTGTCGTTTTTACATGTGATTCACAATTCATATATATTCAGCTTTACGCACATGGGTAATGTACCTGAAATAATGTTATCTGCTTATCATCACTTCATCATATTATGAGTATTGCTCTTGATTGTTGGGAAATCTTCTTTAGGATCAGAGAATGAGCATTAGATGAACATTAATAATTTGCAGAAATCTTTGTGGCTCGCACATCCCAAATATCGTTCATCTCATCGGTTTCACACTTGGCTTGTCTATTGTTAAGGACCCAAGGAAGTGCGGGCAGTGTTGAATTTGGTACCATTTTGACATATATGTTCAGTAGTTATAAACTTTGACTTGCTGGGACTCATCAATGTAAGTGACATTGCTGGTGAATACAACAGCACGTCCACAACAACCACAACGGCAATGAGAACTGATTCTCCAGTTTGGGGTTCTCAGTCGAGCTGAACCAAGCTTTGAATAAACAGGTGAACAGCTCTTTGTGCAGCAGCAGTGGTGCAGCTACATGGTTCTGTGGACCAAACAGACAGCTTTAGAACAGGCACTTTATACCTCCTCACTGTGCTCCCACAATGCTTTTTGTACATTAGCTTTTTTGAAGCTAATGTACTTACATGATTCTTGCTGTTCTGGGTTTGTACCCTCATGGTTGAATGCACTTATTTGAAGTCACTTTGGATAAAAGCGTCAGCTAAATGATATGTAATAATGAGCCAGACTGGTTGTCTGTCAATGTGTGTCTGGTTTTCTTAAAATGAGACTAATCTAAGCTGAAGATGATTCTTGCAACCTGAGCTTTACATCGCATCAAAAACATAAAATTCAGCATAAGACTTTCGAACATTTTTAAAATTTTCGCTCACTACATAATGATTTCAGTATAATGTGGTAATTATCTATGGCCTGAGAGCCCACGTTTGCATCTTTGCATTGCTTATCTTCTCTGACCAACAATCTAAAATCTAAACATCATCAGTTCACAGTCTTCCAAAACAAAGAAGAGCTGCAAATACTTGCATTTACGAAGGATGTTTGGCATTTTGGTTTAATAATCGATTATCCATGTTCGATCAGTTAATTTTAGCAGGCGTCTGTGTTCAGTGTCACATCACTGCTCTGTCTCTGTTTGCTCTGAAAGGTTGCAGCCAACAGACACATTGCACCAGATCATTTGCTACAGATATGTGAGCAGATTGGACCACTTCTCGACAAAGAGGTGCCATCATGTGTCCCAGGTGTACACTCTCTCCTGGGGTCCGGAAAGCAGTCGATGCTTAGGACCCCAAAAGGTATACACTCTTCAAGTTTTTCAGTATTTCTGTAGGCAGACATTTATTGCAAAATGTTTTCCCTGTACTATGTCATCTCATATAATATAACAGTTTGATTAGTTTTCTCGTGTGTGCATTTGCCAGAGCTGATACAATCCATTCACCACATGCAGCTGGAAATGAACTGAATCAACTTTATGTTTTGTTTTTCAGACTGCGAACGTGTGCATTTTAAAGCTTCATCATATGCAGCCCTTCACCGGGGCAGACCACCAGAGAGGCCTTTGTACTGCAAGAATCCTCCACACTTAGGTATGTGTGGTCCTGCTTCATATTCCTCTGTTATGTGATAAAATAAATAAAATGGACGATGCAGACACATGTACTTGCTATGATATTACTTGGCAATGCTTGAAATGTTTCTCCCTACTAACCAACCATGCATAGTGTCTTGTGTGATGACAAGACATTGAAGAATTGGGTAATGTGCCCACTGTGTATTACTCTTCAGCTTCCAAGCGATATTTTACAAATGTGTGGTGCACTACTATGACTTGGCCAGATTGAATGCCTAAAATGCTGCTTGTTATACATGCAGTCTTTGTTGCTATTAACAGCTATTTTTAGCACAAGTCACTATTTAATTAGAGATTTGCGCAAAATAATTACCCCCTAACCCCCTAAGTTGATCAACTAAGCTACATTTTAGAATTTAGGGATGGTGCACAAATGGGCCTCAGTACTCTCTAAAAACAAAGCAAGTGACTAAGAAAGACGAACTAAACTAAAACCAAAAATTGATTTTGTGCTGTATTGAGAGAGGCATATTGTTTATTAGGAAACAAAGCATTTACTTTGCGTTTGTTGCATTTCCATTTTTCATTTCATCCAGTTATTATAACGCCCCCACTTCAGAGTAAATATATCCCATTCTATTTCTGCTGATAGTAGTTGCACTGTAGTCCTGTATTTTTATCTCTCTACTAATGATTGGCTTCTTATCATCAACAGTGGAGGTTTATCGCGGGAGAGAGCTGACAGGAGCCCAGCGCTTCAGTTCCATCAATCCTGTCAGCAACTATGAGCACATGCGGCTGCATAGGCGGATCCTGGGCCATCTGTCTGCAGTGTACTGTATCGCATTTGATCGCACTGGTCTCAGGATCTTCACAGTAAGATGGAGTTTTTTTGGCACATTACCCCCACTCAAAAATATACCCCATACTCAACATCACAGCAATTAATTAAAATGACGATTTCTTTAGCTTTTTTAAACCACTATTTTAACACCGCATATTTAAAGAAATTGACTGTCACATAACTGTGTGTTAAAATAATTTGGATCTATGCTTAAGTATTTATCTCAGTCAAATTTTGTCTTGTTCTTGTCATCAGGGCTCAGACGACTGTTTGGTGAAGATTTGGTCTTCGTTTGATGGAAGGCTTCATTCAACATTGCGAGGACACTCTGCAGAAATCACAGACTTGGCGGTTAATTACGAAAACACACTAATCGCTGCAGGAAGCTGTGACAAGACCATCCGTGTGTGGTGCCTTCGTACCTGTGCACCTGTGGCTGTGCTGCAGGGGCACAGTGGATCCATTACCTCCCTTCAGGTAAAAGAATCTCTGTCCATCTAATAATGTGGAGTCTTTTTAAATAATAGTAATAATTTTTTTCTATACTGATGCAAGGTTCATGCATACTATATTAAGCATTTATGGCCTAAAATTTTACTGTGAGGTACCTTTATTGTACTCTACCCTTTTAACACAACAGTTAAGTATTCTTGGTCTTACTAGATATATTTTCACTGAAGTTAGAAGAAAAAAGTGCATGTGTTCATCAACTAGTGCTAAGCGGATGTAGAACAAAAATTATTATATCAATAAGAAATATTATGAGTTAGACTCTTAGGGCAACTGATAATATTTCGTGGCCTCAGGTGCAGACTGCCAATGTCCGGGACAATACTCCATCTTCTGTTTGCTGTGTACACCGTTTACAGTTCGACTAGTTTGTTTTACCTTATGATTCGAACACTTTTCAACACAAACGTGATACTTTTTGTGGGTCTTTCAGTTCCAGGTGACATTTTGGCTAATCTCTATTAACAGCTATCTACATGTGATATAATAGCCCATACCGTTTGTTCAATGTGTTCCACCTCTTTGGTTTTCCACATGGAATGTTTACCTGCGGCTGTTTACAAAGTGTGACCCAAGGTGATTGGTCAAACTAGAAATGGAAACCAAAAGGGTTCATGCCCCAAAATCTTGTCCCTTGCCTACAGATTCTGCAAATTCACATACGATAACAGTATCTTTATTTTTGGAATGTTATGCATCTTCTTCTGCTTTCCACACATGACAGAATTTATTTTAATTAATTAACTTTATATGCTGTATCATATATTGTTTAATGTACTAGAGGCCTGAAACACTGGGTAGAAGGAACATGTTATTACTGCATTAACACACAATGAAATTAAACTAGATGAGTTTGTATCAAGTCCTTGTTTTATTCAAAGCATCTGTTTTGATCAGCCCTCACGTCATCCTCTTTTATTGCTATAACAACTTCACCAGAAAACAAAATTGAACCTCGCTATTCTTAATGTTGCCTCAAAGTCAAGATTTTGGCCGTACTTGAATAGTATCAATATTTGACTGCACACAGAATTAATATGCATGTCTGCATGATTTCATAATAATTTGGTCTGAGAAATGTCTAAAATGTGAACGTCTTGTGTTTTCAGTTCTCACCGTTTGCCAAGGGCTCAAAACGTTACATGCTGTCCACTGGAACTGATGCTACTGTCTGCTTCTGGCAATGGGACGTCAACAACATTAACTTCAGGTGAGTGCTGCTTGTTTACAGTTTGCATTTCAGATCTTTTCACTCAGAAATATTCTGTCATAGTTATATTATTATAAAATGTATAATCTGTAAAATGTTGTTGAAAATGTTTCTCTACTATGAATACTGTGGGTTTCATCTTTAAAACCTTATACATGAGCAAAATGAGAACATTGTCATAAGCAGTCAAAGGAAAGACTCACACTATGGCTATTTAAAAAAGATACACCTTAGACATACCAAGATTTTATTTGCATATCAGTTAAAGTAGCTTCTAGCAATGAATTCTAGAATGACCAGTGACCAGTGGTGGGCCAAACACACGATCCGCATCCGGCCGACCCAAGTTTCCCATCCACTCTGCACGAATTGTGTTTTGATATTTAGGATATGTAGCCTTTTTTTCCCTTCCCAAACATTGACTAATTAGTGGCGATCCACCACAGTATAATTTTAAGTGACGCATAATGATTTTGTCTTTTTAAAATTTGTCAAATGAGTAAATTATTTTTGTAAACCTGTGCACAGAGCTTCCCTATGAACCTTTGGGGGAGTAGGTCAAGTTGTTGTTAGCTTTTCTCCAGAGAGAAGATGAGTGGCACAGCTGCTAGTCAACATTGACTGCTTGAACAAGTGGAAAGTTCATTCTTTAACTCTTCACGTTGAATGTTTGCTCCTCAATCCAGATGAGTAGTGAAAATTACTGTTAAAGACACTAACTGGCTCGTTCTGAGGAGGCGCATGGAAGAGTATCAACAAACTTAAGAAAACACTTGGGAAACCAAACCAATATGATGAGATCTCCAGGCTTCAATATTTTGAGGCTCTGCCTGTAGAGCTGGTTGTGCACTCAGTAGTAGTAGCCTACAAACTCATTCCACCAATCAGGGGTGCTCCATGATGGTATTATAACCAGTTAAAGTCTTGTCAATGAGGGTTATATTCTTAATTCATCATGACTCCTCAGTGAACTGCCTCCTAGACAGAAGTCTGACAGTATTTTCTGGTTAGGCCTCAGTCTCTAGTTAATAATTTGGATTTCCCACCGATTATAACCAAATTCTGTTTAAAGAAAAAGTTAGACAGTAACAGGCCTATTAGGCCTAAATGCATTTTGTATTTGAAAGTGTGGCCCCTGCAGTGTCTGCTTAGAAAAGGTAGTTGATGACCTATACAGTCAAGTAGAAATGGAAGCTTTCCCAGTTGCAATCAGCATCAGGCCCACTACAAACACTGGGAAACAAGACAAACTGGGTTGACAGTTTTTTCACACTGCAGCTATATGACTAATATGATACCTTTTTTAATGTAGGTGCATGAACAGGGGCTGCTTGCTCTTATTAAACTAAGTAGAAAACCTTACTTGTACAGTACGCAACCAGGTAAAACTATAAAACATTAAACTAGTAAGATTTCAAGAGAGACTTGGACTAAATGGGTATAATGACTTCTGTTCACCTCAAAGTATGTGAAGGAGCTTTATTTGATGAGATGTTTAACCTGACATCTGACCTGACTGCATTCACATCTGTCATCCTGAAGTTAGAATGCTGGTTAGATTAGATGGATCTTTATTTGACAGTTCTGTTGAAGGATGAATCGAATCTAAACATTGTTTATTTGTTCTCTGCTCTCCTTAAAGTGATCGGCCTCACAAATTTACTGAGCGGCCAAGGCCAGGAGTTCAGACAGTTTGCTCCTCATTCAGTTCAGGTAATTTGTAATTTTATATTGTCTGTTGCGTTGTGTTAACCCAACCTGTATAAATGCTACTTAAGCAGCTTTCAGACATGCACTGAACTCCAGGTAATCTCCTGACATTTTCTGGAGGGGCTTTATGTGAGAAAGCAAATGTCCTAGTGAGAGGCTCTGGACTTTCCCTAGAGTCTCTCCTTCAAGGCCCCCAGTAAAAACTCAGGATGATGTCCGAGTGAGCTTGTGTGAGAAACAGCAAGATATTTTCTGGAGAATTTATGTATTCACAATATCTGTTTATCTGGATTTTATTGAGTCCTGTCACTTGACTTCATTGTAAATGAGGGACTAAGGGATAAATGAAAAAAAACAAACAATATATATATATATATATATATATATATATATGATGAAAAAGAAGGACCATATGCAACAGTACAGATAAAGATATTGAGAGCACTTTTGGTGACACCGCTGTAAACATAAACATGTCATAATCATGTGATCTCTGCAGCAGAATGTATACATTACGTCCTGCCTCCTGCCTGCTGCACCACCCCTCACCTGAATTCTCTGGAGAGTTGTGTTGTTGTGTACATGTCTGACATATCAGCAGAATCTCCTGCTGCAAGGGCAAATCTGGAGACAGTCTAGACCCAAAAATGTATTAGATTGAGTATTGCATAGTTGTCATTATTACCACCTAGGTAGCATATAATTATATATATACGCACAGGTTAACTTCTGAATATTTGCCTTAAACTTACATCTTTTTTTCTCAGGTGGGATATTCTTAGCAACAGGAAGTACAGATGATGTCATCAGAATATACTACTTGGGAAGCGGGAGTCCAGAAAAGATATCAGAGCTCCATGAGCACACAGTAAGATCCAATTAATGTTTATATTTCTGATGCTTTACATGACACCAACAGAACATATTCATGTACATTTTTTGTGTCAGATCAGCAGTAACACAAGTGTAATGATCGTTCTCCATATTTCTGTCGTCTCTGTGCAGGACAAAGTTGATAGCATCCAGTTTTGTCACTCAGGTGAAAGGTAAGATAACCTGACTGTATATTAAACTGCTTTTTTTTATTTATCATAGTAGTTAATAGCGAATTGAATGTAACAGTTGATGTCACTGTCCTGGCCCAGGTTTGTGAGTGGAAGTCGTGATGGAACAGCACGGATCTGGAAGCTCCATCAGCGGCAGCAGTGGAGGTGCCTCTTGCTCAACATGTCGGCCACTCTTCCAGGGTAAGGAAAAACTTTAAAGCAATGTTGATGAAATTGATCTCATCTTGGTGCAAAAGCCTCCGTCGTGTGTGCAGTAATTGCTTAACGAGATGGGAAAATACAAAGAAAGAGCAACAGATTGTTGAAGAAGAAGATTCTCAGATGCTACATAAAGTATCTGAAAGTTTATTATATGAAGTGAAGCTGTCTAGGCCGCCTCACAGAGCTGTCGGAGTGTAGCCAGGTGTGAACCAGTGCTGATGTCAGCAGTGGAATCCATTTGCCCAAGTGTTTTCATTTATTCAGTTGACAACTTGTATAAATCATAGCTCTCTCCCCTGTCTGTAAAGTACAATATCATGATTTCTGATACTGGAAACCAAGGATATTGTAAAAAATAAATACATTTTTTTAGGGCTTATGTCACTTATACATATCTGAGCCAATGTAGTACATCACTGAAATTTGAGTTATACTTCCAACTCTTTTTTTAATTATTTTTTAATACAAGGAAAAATAGTTTACCACCCTGAGCTTGTCTCTCTGTCGGTCTGAAAGGCAAAGCATGAGTGGCAGTTTATTCTCACTACTTTTAACAAATTAGATTTAAGCTGCTTTGAGACATGCACTGAACTCCAAAAGAGGTGTATGTGTGAAAACAAATGTCAGAGTGAGCATTTCCAGAGTTTAGAGGTGTTGAAATCTCTCGATTCTTAGATGCATCGCGATGCGGACGTGGACGACTCTTCATCGATGCAGTGACTGAACATAATCGATTAATCTTTTCCGCTATGTTCACTGTTTTAGCGATGTCCCACGGCTGACATTGACTTTGTGTTTGTTTGATTCGCTCTAGAGTTTATGAGAAACATGTTTAAACCTGCGACACAACACAAGACGTGACGTTACGTGCACAGTCAGGTCATCTGGGTTAAAGTGACCGGAATGATCTGGAGTCATGATCCCACATCATCGATTAATAACTAAATACAAACAAAATACAGTTTGTGTGTGTGAAGAGTAATAGAGAAGAGCAGACACACACACACACTCACTCCTGCAGACAGAAGTTGTCCTGCAGATTAAGATGTAACGCAGTGTTTTAACTTCGTTGTTGCAGAAGAAGCGCCGCTCTGTTTATCCAAGAACATAAATATGACTCAGTAATATTTTTAAACACTTTCTAAAGAAAAACAGAGTTCATGATTGTCTGACTGATTTTATTAATTGATGAAAAAGCAGTAATGTGCAATAATATATAAAATTGTTGATGTGATACATTGGAATGCAATCGTTGTGAATTGAATCATTGACTGCTGAATTGTAATCGATTCGTGAGGCTGCTTGATGCCACTTCTAACATGCGACAGATGCAGAAATGACACAAATATACAAATATCTTTGGAAGAAAAAGCTGTGTTACACATGTCGAAGATGTCAAGAGATTTTGTGGTGATAAGAGCGACGTTGATGTGCAGTAAACAAAGAAAGGGGAATCGTCGCAGTGGAATCAATATGTTATATCCTGCCTCTGCCTGCCGCACCTCCCCACACCCGAATCATTTGTTGCTTTTGTGAACACATCAAGTGTGAAAGACAAATTGCAGAGAAAGTCCGGACCCAGTTCTCTGGAGGTCATGTCTGACAATGGCTTTATTAGCAAAAACACTTTTTCCAGCTATATGTTTTCTCAACATTTTCAGTACATTTTCATGTGTTAAATTCAGTTTTGTGTTCATTTACAAAGAACAAGTCCAATATAAAAGGTATTCTGCTTCATCAGAAATTAAAATCATCAGCATCACACAGGTTTAGTTATTTGTTATTTGTTATATAGCTGAGGAAGTCACTCATAGAACTTGATTCCATTAAATAGGATAGGCTGCTCTTCCTTCCTTTTTTTTCAAGCAGAAATGAACCAGTTCGTTACCTTCAGTTAACTGATAGAGAAATCACAAAGACGCAGGATAATGCTGTAGGTGGTGTATACTTGTAATATGTGTATTTTCCAACTGGATTTTTTTTCTTCTCACAGTGCTGAAGCAATGACTGAAGAGGAAAGCTACTTCAAACCCAAAGTCACCATGGTAGCGTGGGATCGCCATGACAATACAGTCATCACAGCTGTTAACAACCATCTCCTCAAAGTGTGGAACTCCCACACAGGACAGCTGCTACATATCCTCAAAGTAATTGTGCAAAATGTTGTGTTTCTCTTAATAAAATGCTGAGTGTAGTGGAATTAACCTCCACAAACCCGAGACTAACTTGAAGTGTGTTTTCAGGGCCATGAGGCTGAGGTTTTTGTGCTGGAGCCGCATCCTTTTGACCCCAGGATCATCCTATCTGCTGGTCACGATGGGAATGTCTTTATATGGAATCTGCTGCGAGGGACAAACACACAGCACTACTTCAACATGGTACACTGACGCTTATCACTCGATTCAGATCAGAGACACGCAGTAATACGCAACATGACAAATGCATCAATGAGCAAGACTGAGAGGAAGCGGAAACAGATTTTAGCAAATTGTACTTTGTGGTCCTTCAGGTAAAAATTATTCAAGGACACATTGTATGAACCATTCTTAAACCTACAAATACCTACAAATTTATTTGAGCTCCTGTGGAAAAACTGCTTTGTGCATAGAGTTTGCCTCTCTTGTTAATGAGTTTCTGTACCTGGGGTGAATTTGTGTTTCTCATCCAGATTGAAGGCCAAGGTCATGGAGCTGTGTTCGACTGCAAATTCACTCCCGATGGCCAACGCTTTGCCTGCACAGACTCTCATGGCCATCTGCTCATCTTTGGCTTCGGCAGCTCCAAGCCATATGAGAAGGCAAGAATTAATCTGAAATGTACTTTAAATGTTTATACAAATGATTCATCCATACTGCCAGGTAAAAGCCAAAGTGCGTGCGTATGCATGTTAATACATCTACAGGAGCATGGTGTCTTATCCATCCTCTCTCCTGGTCTCACCACAGCTTCCAGACCAGGTGTTCTTCCACACAGACTATAGACCACTGATCCGAGATGCCAACGGCTTCGTGCTGGATGAACAGACTCAGCAGGCTCCCCATCTCATGCCCCCTCCTTTCCTGGTGGATGTGGATGGAAACCCCCATCCTCCGAGGTAGACATGGTCTTCTTTCAATTATACAGCAGCAGTACAGTCTCCATCCCTTGAAAGATTAGTCCGTGTAGGTTTTTCACACTCTCGATCTCAACAGTCTTCACTGTGAATCCCAACTCTAGACTCACTGGCTGCGGTTGCACTGCAGACCAGCTTTGTGTCGGTTGTCTGTTGTTCACACTTGCAGCGTGTGAAATGCGGGTGGCGGAGCTGCTGGTAAATCTATTGCATTTCCTTGAATACAAGTCGGATTATGTACTTAACTAAATGTCAGGACATTACGGTATGAAGACGTGCATCTTCCGCACTTGCGATAACAATCAAAGCCGTGTTAGAACAAATTAATGGATGGCTTTTACTTTGAAAGGGGTTAGGGAAGTGTTGGAAATACATACATTTGTGACTAATCTGACAGATAAACATTGTGGTTCACAGCAGAATAATTTATTTATTTATTTAAGTACACAGGACTACTTTTATACAAGGAAATACTCATATTTATGGCCATAGTCAAGGCAAAGCCTATGCAAAAATATTGTGCTGCAATAGCAGGTGAACATTTTGTTGAACTCAGAAGCTAAATATTATGCATTGAACAGATGCTGTAAATAAGAATAAATTGATATTAATGTGAATATTGAATAGATAAAGTTGCATAACTGCCTTTCTTTGTGTATATTTATACTCGTACGTTGAGCCTTTAACAGAAATTGCTAAAATAATAAATATGACCCCAAGAGGGTTTTTGAAAGATATCAGGGTGGTAGATCTCTGCTTACATTTAGAATTAAAAAGTGATCTTGGGCTCGAAAAGGTTGGTGACCACTGCCCGAGGCCATGATGAAAATTTCAAGGTTAGAGCATTTTCATAGTCTTATTGTCCCTGTTTCGTCATAGCAGGATCAGTGTAGGCATTTCATAGTTCCATTTTAAATGTATCTCAAACTGATCAATGTTTTTGATTTATTGTATCACATCAGGTATCAGCGTCTTGTTCCAGGGCGGGAGAACATTGCTGCTGAACACCTGGTTCCCCAGCTGGGATATGTAGCCACCAGTAAGGCCTTCTTTTGACTTCATTTATAAAATTTAGGCAAGAATGTACATTTTATGCATAAGTCCAGTCCACTTTCACTGCTTCATCAGCCAGACTAGATTTAATAACATTTCAAGCCTCTTTAAACAACCTGCTATAAGTATATGTCCATTATGAAGGTCCTCTACCACCCACTCATTCTCTCGCTCTCCTCGTTTCGCTCTCTTCAGGCGATGGTGAGGTGGTGGAGCAGGTGATCAGCCAGCAGACGGCAGAACACGAGGAGGTTACGATAAGACGCAGCAGCCTTCTGGACGAAGCCATCCGACAGCTCAGGGAGGAACAGCTCAGGGAGCATCAGGACCAACAGTCGCAGGCTGGGACAGAGGCAGCACTGCCTGCTGGAGCAGGACCGGAGGGGCAAGCTGAGGCACAGGGTGCAGCCTTCACACCAGCACCAAGCACGCCACGCAGAGGTATCAATACAGCACCAGAGCTGGAACGAATTGTTTTAAATGATGTGTTGATGTGGTGAGCCCACTTATTGTTAATGGGTTTATTTTTTCAATTTCAGTGTCTGTAAATGATCGAGCAGATGTGCAGTCGCCCCCAAATGTGGGTCTGCGCCGCAGCGGACAAGTGGAAGGCGTCCGGCAGATGCACCAGAATGCCCCTCGCAGCCAGATAGCAACTGAGAGGGACCTGCAGGCCTGGAGACGCAGGGTGGTGGTGCCTGAACTGGCAACCAGCAGCTACAGGTATGAGACCTGCAGTATTATCTTTTTATTTTAACTGCCATAAATTGAACTATGAAGTATATGACTCATAACATTTTATTTCCAAGGGGATACTGTTTACACAAAAGACAAATCACTATTACCACCTCCAAGGAGGTTATGATCTTCATTTTGTTTGACTTTCGGATAGTTTGTCGGATTATGCAAAAACAATTGAATTAGCGTGAAACTTGGTGCACGGATGTGGTATGGGCTGAGAATGATTTGCCAATTTTCAACATTTTCCTTTATTTTTGGATCTTTTACTGGTTTAGGGGACTTTTAGACATTTAGGGATATTTATGATTGTGTGCAATTTGGTACAGATCCAAATACAAAATTGGAATCTAGTGGATTTAAATGTGGTTTTATTATTGGGCCTTGGTAGAGGTATGCACCTTAGTTTTTAGTTTGTATAATGTTATGTTTTAAAATGCTGCAAAGGAAAATTGATCTACTCCCATTTTAGATCAGATCAATATTTAGATTGTATCAACTGAATTGTAAAAAAAAAAGATTTACTTTAGAAAGATAATTTTAATAACTTTAATAGTTTGGTGAAGACATTATTTTCACAAGGCCTTGTTTTATTACACATATAAAGAATTTAGGAAAAAGAAAGAGAACTTAGCCTGGTTGACATCAACACACTAAAGATCCCCTATAACTATTTTTAAATTGTACATGACATCGTGTGTGAACACCAGAAAACAAAGCTGTCTGATACCTGTGGCTCAATATGCTTCAGAATGTAGTTTCCATTTTAAATTTTATAGCATTCATAATTATCTCAGTCTAGGGGCTGTTTGTCTTTAATCTGAAACATTGTGGAAATTGTTATTCAGGGACCAGGAGGACATCCGAACAACCAAAGGAGATGAGGAGGTGGCTCTGTACAATGCAAAGAAGAGGCGAATTATCTACAGCAGCTGTCGAGTAGGTTTCTTGTTCTTTTACTTGTGAACGAAGTCTGAATTTTTTAAAGATTTGTGTCCCCAACTTTGTGAAACTTGATTGGACAATATGTGCTGGACTTCAACCCATCTGTAACTTGCATTTAACAACATTACAGCTTCTGTGTTGGATAGTCAAATTGTCTGTATGAGAGAGAGAGAGAGGCTGTGTATATGTGGTTTATTTATTGTCCTCTGTATTAGTTCTTCGTCAAAGATTTCAGGATTTTTTTCCAGTTCACAACTCTTTCAGTACGGAAATTTTGCGCTGTCTTATCAGGATGATTCAGACGAGGAGGCCTGCACTACAAAGCGAGCCCACGGCCGCGGTGACTCGAGGGAATTCATTGAGTTTTCATGTGAAGAGGGGGAGGAAACCCCAAACTCAGACCTTCACTCTGAGGTGCCATATCTTCCACTCTACTGTGCCTTTAAAGAAAATGTACTTTACAAGTATATGAGGTCTTCTCTATTTGCCTTTTTTCAATTGTTAAGCAATTTTTGTTTTTGTTTTGAACGTGTTCAGGACAACGATTTGGATGGGAGTGATCTGGAGTCCTCTAATGATGAGGAGGAATGGAACAGTGACAGCTCAAGGTATAAAGTTGTCTAGACATGGATCACAAAGTATTGGGAAGTACAGGTTTTCCCATCACAAAAACTGAGTTGGTTATCATTTTGATGTGAAAAGTTTTTGCTACTGCTTTGTGTCACCTCCATGAATCTGGTACCCTAAACAAGTTTAAACAAGTTAGTTAAACATGTTTTTTCCAGCCTGTTTTCATCTGTGTTTAAAATGTAAATGTTAATCATAACTGCTTTTGATTGGATAGCCACACGTCCAGTGAGTACTCTGACTGGACTGCAGATGCCGGTATAAATCTGCAGCCCTCCACCCCCTTGTCGTCACGGAAACGAGTGCAGCGCAGACTCAGCACCTCTGAAGAGGAGGAGGAAGAGAACGAGGAAGAGGAGGAGAAGCAGCAGAGTGATGAGGAGGAGAATCCTGAGAAGAAAATCAAGGAGAAGTCCAAGAAAGCGAAGAACAAGGCACCGCGGGTGAGTTGTCAGACACTTGTGAGATTACTAATCCTGACATGTCACTGTGCTGTAGATTATCTCATTGAAGAAATACTGTATAACAATAAATCAACAGTTTCATATTCAGTCTTATAACATTTTCCATCTTTGTGCTCCAATCAGCGTCTGAAGGCCAGGCCATCCATCAACAGAGAAGTGTCCAATGAGTTCAGACCTTCACCATGGATCACTGATGTCATTCCCAGGAAGTCTCCGTTTGTTCCCCAAATGGGCGATGAGGTATATGTTAATATTAGGATCTGTGTTTTTACAGTTCTTTTATTTGATAGTACAAAATTTGTATTTGTTACGAGATTTATTTCAACCCCTCAGATTCGTTAATGTCTTCTCAAATATAAATCATTACTTTTCCAGTTGTAACCGAACCTTAAAAAAATCATTTCATTGGCGTATTAAAGAAATGGAGAAAGAAAATTACTCAACCCAAGAAATTTACCATAAAGAACATTTTTATAAATGTCTTTCAGGTGATTTAAAACTGTCAGCAGAATTGAGAAACAATATTATTATTTGATTGCTCTTAAATATATAAAGCCAACATATACTGTAGATGTAGTCTAAATACTTTTGTAAGTTCCTATGGTGATAGTAACAGAGCATCATCATTATCTTGTAAAAATACAAAGTAAAAACATTTATCATCATTATCATCCAGTGTTTCAGTTGCATTCTAAGATCTGACTCTTTTGGTGTCTTTCAGGTGATCTACTTTCGGCAGGGACATGAAGCATATGTTGAGGCAGTGAGTCGGAGTGAACTGTACCCCATCAACTTAGACAAACAGCCCTGGAAAAAAATGGAGCTGCGGGTAAGATGAGAGCAAATTAGAAGAAAAGTCAAACATTACTGGTAGAAGAGTTTTGAAAAATACTTTCAATTTAAAGTATTTTGTAGTCTATGCATTGTGACATATTCCTCCCATAAACATCATGTAAGAGAGACTGCACACTTAATTGTGTTTTTTGAGCTTTTTGAGTGATCATAATGATCATAGTGATCATCGGCCCAAGTAGAAGTCTAGGAAATGAAACCCTTCTGTATGTTTTCTAGGACCAAGAGTTTGTAAAGATCACAGGGATCAAATATGAAGTCTGCCCTCCAACACTTTGCTGCCTGAAGCTGACTCTCATCGACCACGGCACAGGAAAAATCACAGACAAGTCGTTTTCTGTCAAGTAAGCAGCTCAGTTTCATTAACTGGCTCACACTTTACATATTAACACATTCAACTGTGTGTCTTATTCTCTTTAAACACATAAAAGTGGCATTTGTCTGTGTCTTGTATGAGCTGAATGTACATTCACAAAGATCACTAGTAAAAAATTAGGCATGTTTTATTCTAAATTTATAATGGCCACATTTGTGGGTTGAGTTGCTCTTATGATGAAGATAATGAGCTCCCTGCATCCAAAATATGTTTTTTGTGCTGAAATGCTGGCTACATTTCTGGTGCTGTTCTTTTGTAAAATGGTTTCGTATTACTCGTCATGATTGAGGTTCAGTTTCACAAAGACAAAGGGTGTTAGCACTTTCCCATTAAAATGACTGATTTCTCCAACAGGTACCACGACATGCCTGATGTTATCGATTTCCTGGTTTTGAGGCAAAGTTATGACGAGGCGCTGCGTCGAAACTGGCAACCACGTAAGTTTATGCACCTTGTTAGCGATGTTATTTAATTGTATCAGGTATATTTCCATGGACAGCAGAGGTGAAGACAACAACTACCATAATCCCAAACTGCTTTAAGATATGCAAACTAGGTCTATGTTAATCTTTTGATTTAGAGATCCCTAATGGCTGACGTTTTGTTTTTATGTTCAGTATTATCCTCCATTTATCTGATTTATGTACATGAATATACACAGAAAAAGATGCTCCCTTGAGTGAAATGAATGCCTAATATAATATAATAAAACGTACTCCTGTGAGGATTTTCAGTTTTTATCACCCCGGCATATAATGTAGAGAGATAAAGTGATCAACACATCCATCTCTGTCTATAGTAATTTTGTTTCTGAGGCAGAACTTGAAAAACATTTTCATGAAACTTTCCAATTATGTTAATTCTCTCTGTTGCAGGCGACAGGTTTCGTTCAGTAATAGACGATGCCTGGTGGTTTGGGACCATCGTTTGTCAGGAGCCGTACCAGCCTGAATACCCTGACAGTCTCTTCCAGTGTTTCAAAGTCAGGTGGGAAATCCACACATGTGTTGTCTGGACAGGGTAACTAGGGGTGCAAGCAAGTTTCTAACACAATGAGATTGTCGCTTTTGTTCCTAGTTTAAAAGCTGCAAGACATTATAGGCCTTCTGAAGATGGAAAGAGATAGTTTAGTTTTTCCTGCCTTTGAGACTGCAGCTATGACAGAACAAAGTAATTACAAAGCCAAACCAAACATTTCTTTTTTCAGAAAACATATTTGATGTTAGATTTTACTTTTTAATTTGTTAATCTTAATATTATGTGTTTTCACAGTCTATAGCCAATCGGTTGTGACGAGTCTAACTGCCCCCCAGTGGTCATTAACACACATTACAGTGTTAATCGTTGACGTTCACATTGAACCAGGATTATGTATTTTTTATACTGTGTACAGAATGTCATATTTGGGACATTTTTTAATGGTGTTTTTCTTTTTTTTTATGAAAAAAATATCTGGTTACAGATTGTAAATAATGTTTGTGTTTTTAAAAGAATACCATTTTTGAAAAGGTGGTATTAATTGCTGTTGAAGTACTGAAACTGTGGAACAGTTATTGAGATCAGACAGGCAACATCCTTAGTATCTTTTATGTCTGTTCTTCAAATCTTTTACACATACTGTGTAGCGTAATTATTTTCAGTTTCTGTTTTGGGAACTAATTATCGTTATCTTCTTTTTATTGCTTTTCTTTTAATTTCTTCATTTTCTTTGAAACACATTGTAAGAAATGTGGTTCATAAATAAAGTTTATTATAAATTTTGTATGATTATAATATTATATTATTTGTCAGTGTTGTAGATTTGATGGCTGACATGACAAACTGTCTTACACAAATTTTTGTGTTCCCTCCCAGCTGGGACAATGGGGAAAATGAGAAACTGAGTCCCTGGGATGTGGAACCCATTCCAGATAATGGTAATTAAAACCACTGTACTTACAGTCACACACACCACATACAGACGTACATTACACGTCATTATTATGTCTTATGCAGTCTTTATAAGACATAATGATGTTTTACTGTATATTGAAGAGGTCTGTCCCTCCTGTGCAGCCGAGCAGCCAGAGACTGAAGGAGGTGGTATCCCTGTGACGGCAGATGAGATGAGCGAGCTGATGTACAAGCCTCTGCCAGGGGAGTGGGGGGAGAGGTGCAGGAACGACGAGTGTGAACGCATCATGGCAGCCATCGACCAGCTCATCACCGTTGGTTTGTATACACACAGACACTTGTTTAGTTTGCATTTACTCAAATATGTTAAGTCTCCTTTCTGTCAATTGCCCATATCAGGGGATCGATGGGTTTATTTTAAGAATTTCTTTCCAGCTGCATTGTGTATCTGTTACAGAGATCGCAGCTCCCTTCTCTGGTCCTGTGGACCTGGTTCAGTATCCCACCTACTGCACTGTGATCGCCTATCCTACTGATCTAGGAACCATCAAATTGCGACTCTTGCACAGATTCTACAGGTCAGTCCCTCCAGTCTGTCTTCTGCATATCTGTTAATGCAAAGCAGAGTGAATTCATGGAATTATTTGTACTGTTGATCTGTCCTTGTGTTGTCTTTGCATATATTTTGTGCTACTCAGTATATTTATTCACATCCGTCCACAGACGCCTCTCAGCATTAATTTGGGATGCCAGGTATATTGCACATAACGCCCGCACTTTCAATGAGCCAAGGAGCAAGATTGCCCACTCTGCAAAAATCATCACAAATGTCCTCCAGAAATTTGTCAAGTAAGTTCTTCTAGTCTTTGCTGAAAATGATCATTTGCATCAATAATCAGAATTTGTAATGTGTATGAAAATAATTGAGCATGTTCATTGTTTCTACTACAACTGTACCTGCCTGGTGGGCCACCATGCCAGTGAGAACAAGAGCTCCTGCCAGTCAAAAAATATTAGTTTTCATTTAATGCTAAAAATCCATCTATTCATTCTGAAATCAATCATTACTTGCATTTACATGTGCAAAGAGCATTTTAATAAAATGTTAAGGTATTTTCCTTTCATCTGTTTGTTTGATTGTATGTTGTACTGGTGAGCTGAAGGCAATTTTCCAGCCTTGTTGGACAATAAAGCTCTACTATTATAATTATAATAAATGCTGTAAAATTTGGTTTTACTCATCACTCTCCTGAGCATTATCGCACCTAAAAATGGAGAAACTCCAACACAGGGGCCAGACAACTAGATATATTAACATTTGCTCAAACATAAATGTAAGCTGAATATACTAAAAAATACAACTCCTCGAAAAAAGTTTAAAGGGGATACATTGATGCATGTCAACAACTCAAAAGGGAGACTATGTGATGATACCACAGTATATAATTTCTAAAAACCTTTCTCGCAGTGATCCAAGCTGCACAGATATCATGGAGATTTACAACGCTGTTGAAGAGATGGATGATGATGAAGAGGTAAGTCAACCCAAATTAAACAACTATAGTATGACATGCAATGACTTTATATTTTTTTATCTGCTTTATGTCACATATTGGTAAAACACATATTGGTAAAATTCCTGAACGAGTCAAATAGCTAGATATTAGTTTGACAAGCAAACAGAGGTATAAGTGTACAAAGAGATGTGGTTTGTTTTAATACATAAAATCTGTCCAGTCTTTTTTAAGTCTGTTGAAACACAGATGGAAGTGATGATTAAGAAGACTTTTATTGCCCATTAGTAATAAAAACTGCATGTTCTAATGGTTTATCATTTTTAGATAGTTTATCAACATCTGCTCACCAGTAGAAAATGAAATTAGCACGTCAGTGTTCAGATTGAAGTATCTGACGTTTGGTTATTGTCCACAGGATGAGGATACAGAAGCACCAGGAACCTCAGCTGGACACCGGCTGCATCAGGTAAAAGGAAATACTGAATACTGTGCATATAAACATTCTACAGATGTACATTTTTTATTTCTTTTTTTAACATGCATATACACACTTCACTTCTGTCTGGATAAATCTAGCCGCTTCAGTGGACCATCAAAACATCCACAGTTTTTAGCGTCTTAGGCAGGCAGACGTCAGCATAACCTTCCATGTTAGCTGTGCACATTCCCACGGCCATGATGGAAATGCAGTTAATAGGATGGGCATGACGGTACACTGCATACATGTTCAATGGTCAAACACAAATGGCCAGGCCTGTTCATTTCTCAGCACACAATCTTTATAATGTTTTTATTTAGAAACAGCAACATGTCTAAATTCTGTGGGTTCAGTCTGGTTTAACTGTGAGACCCATGACACAGAACACCTGCTCAGATAGTAACAATGTCCAAGGACATTTTGAACAGATCCCTGGTATTAATTGGTCAAAATCCTTATTGTTGGTCAATGGTTAAAAGGTTAATGATCAACATCATTAACTTTTCAGCAATTCAAAAACAACACAACCCATTAATAACATTAAAACTACTGTACTTACAGTCACATCCACTCCATTAATAACTCCTGAGTTTAGTGCATGTTTGAAAGCAGCTTGAGCCACCGATAGAACATGTATGAGGAAATGGAGATGCTAGTTTGGTGGTAGATTGACTTTTAATGCTTCAGCAGCAACAGATTAGTGTGTTTAACTTGTAATGATGATCTCCTCTCTTATTTGCTGACATCGGCAGCACTCTGTAGAGGTGGTGCCAGACAGAGATGCCTGGAAGGAACAGTGCAAGAGTCTGCTCAACTACATATTCCAGTGTGAGGACTCAGAACCATTCAGGAAGGCTGTGGATCCTGAGAACTATCCAGTGAGTTAACATAGCACACTGCATGTCATGCTATTAACAGAGTTCACATCAGTGTTCACATTTAGTGTTTGTTTTAAGTCTAAATCATGTTTTGTGTGTGCAGGACTACCATGATATTATTGATACACCAATGGACTTTGGCTCTGTGAAAAGGACCATAGAAGAAGACCACTATGAAAATCCCATCGAGCTTTGCAAAGACACCCGGCTAATATTTGCTAATGCTAAAGCCTACACACCCAATAAACGCTCCAAGGTAGGGCAGTAATTAAAGCTTGTCATCAAGTAATCTTCTACTACAGATCTTCTTTTATAGTTAAATGTTACAGTTTATACTTTTGTTTGTCTCCATCTCTTCTATTAATTTTCTGCCGTAGATTTACAGTATGACCCTGCGGCTCTCTGCCTTTTTCGAGGAGCAAATCCGGACAATCATATCTGAGTACAAAACTGCTGTGAAGAGCAGTGATAGGCTCCGCCGCAGTCAGAGATTCCGTAAGAAGATGCAACAACAGGATCAGTCCTCCACCACAACAAGGTCTGTTTGAGTTGGGCCTTTGCTCAACGTAACTGCCTAACAAATGAGTGGGTCAGGGGATATAATATCTACTATCTACTCTGAACGTTGTAGGTACAAATCTGGTTTAAGTACTTTGTTGGAACTTTTTCTCCAATGTACAGAGTGAATTACAGCACACATTCTTAAGAGAAATCCATTTAATTCATAACTGATTATGTGTCAGACCACATACTGTATGTAAAGATAGATCCACTTTCTCCCGTTATACAAACTTGAAGCCAAAATATCCTGGATACTGGTACCGCCCTCTTTTTTGACATGATTTGGAGCCAGAGTCTGCACAGTAATGACAGTTTGTCCCTCTGCAAAAATGAACACTCGAACAAACATCTTAATAAGAACTACCTCAAATGACAGAAACATCTTTGAGATCCTTTGACTTTGGTTTGGTACGTGTGCCACCTGCCAACATGTACCATTTATGACATGTCGTTCATCTTTATATACAGTCTGTCAGACCAGTCAGGCTTTAATGCTAATTTATTTTCCATGACACTGCCTGATTAAAAATAAATAAATGTTTCTTTTCTCAAGTCAAAAGAAGGGTGCAGTCAAAACTCAGGTAAAAGTCGAGATGACGTCAGTGACCAAATCTACCTCAGCCAAAGTGTCTGTTTCTGAGCGAGCCAGGCGGAGTCGAAGCAGCAGCTCAGGTCACAGCTCCTCGGAGGACGACTCCGGCTCTAAAGCTGCTTCATCAACTCCAGGTACAAATGAGACTGTGTTATACATGCACTTAAATTATAGGACAAGATTCTGTGCCATGTTTGTTTTTTCAGATGACAAAAACCTGATCCTAAGTGGTCAGTTACACCCAGTTCCACATCACTACCACATTTAGTTTGTGACGTGTTATATAGTGGAAATACATACAGTCTTACGAAACTAAGCTATGGAGATGCGCTGTTGAATCTTCTCATAATATATTTCTGTCCCCAAAATGAGTGTGACAAGTCTGATAGCTTATTGGCTCAATCGTGACATGATCCAATGTTTTTCCACTTCAGAGTCTGACAGTGAGCTGAGCGAGCCAGAGGAAAAACATCCTGATTCCTCAAGGCACCACCAACGCAGACATAAAGCAAGAGTTACGAGGAGCAACTGTGCCAAACAGAGGAAAAAAGGTCAGAAGTTTCTCCAGTTGAAATCCATATTTCAAATTAGATTCAGAGAAAAACCAAGGTGATCATAATGCAACATATGAAGTTTGTGTATTTAAGTGATTAACCCTGTTAATACGATGTTGTTCCAGTTGCCAAGAGCGACAGTGAAGAGGAGGAAGAGGACGATGAAGAAGAGGAGTTTGACAGTGAAGTTGAGAAGAGTGAGGATGGAGAAGTGTCCTCCCAGTCTTCAGGTAATCGCTACCCCAGCAGGAGTAAAAACAGCAGGAGTACACGTCTGACCAGAAACAGTGCTGCTGCGGACAGGAAACGGACAGGTAAATGCTTAAGATAGACACTTGTGAACCTAAAGCCATGTAAGTTACAGCTACACATTTCACATACATCTTCATGGCTTGTTTTCAGAGGACAGAGCTGAGATGAATGGTCACAGCGGCAGGTCGTCTCGCAGGGAGAAACGTCACCACAAGGACTTGTCCATTTCCGACAGGGAGGACGTGGCAACCTCAGTCCGCAGGTCACTCAAGAGAAAGACGGCGAGGGCAGCTGTGAATAAGATGAAACTCCTTGAAGCATCAGAGGAGGATGATGAAGAGGAGGAGAAGCCAAGAATGAGCAGCAGCCGCCTCCGCCCTGCATCCCGGGCCGGCAAACGCCCCGCAGTGATCCAGAGCAGCTCAGATTCAGATGGAAAGCCGTCAACACGGGGTAAGCAAATATGTGTTAAAATGGACATTGAAATTCTTGAATATGGGTTTTTATCTTTATTCAAGAGTGTGGTCTTTCAGTTTGAGAGCAGGACTTATTGATTTCATGTTCAGATTTTGTATTGCTCTCACTCAAAATACCCCCTGCTTGTGCTAAGTTTGCTTGGACAGATTCCCTGTACTCCAGCTCTTCTCCTCGTGCTCACACTGCTTCTGTGCACGCATGAAATGTCTGCATTAGGTTTACTCCTTTGCGTGTTCTCAGTTCTTGATAATATATAAATTCTATTCCCATTTTTATATTTAAAGCAGTTAACAGGATACAAATTTGCTCAATTCTGCTCTCATTCTGCTTTATAGCTTCTCGGAATATAAAAGAGTCAGGTCATGAAACGAAGGATGAGGAGGATGGAAATGAGAGCGAAGCTTCATCCTCCTCCCAGAATCAGCAGAACGGCAACACGAGATCCAACAAACAGAGACAAGCTGCTAAAGCAAAGGGAAATGGTAAAAAAATATCCTCATGTCATGTTTACATTTTGATATCTAGTTGCAACTTCATGTCAAAGTCTCTCTAATCCGTTGGATTGTTTTCACATTTTCTCTACAGATACTTTGTCCCACATGAACGGACACAGTGCAAAACATCACAAATCTGACAGTAACTCTGAGCAGGAGGAGACTGCAGAGGAGAGTTCTGGAGAAGCTGAGGAGAATGAGGAAGAGACAGCGGTTTCTCCGAGACCTTCAAGAAGCACAGCAGCTACTCCAGCCAGGAAAAAGAGGATTACAAGTGAGGAGGAGGTAGAGGACACTGAACACAGGACCAAGCGACACAAACCTCCTGTAAGCTCAGGTGAAGAGGACAAAAAACACAGTTTGCAGAAACATCCGCACCAAAATGGAAGAAACGTGGAGGAAGCAATCCACAAGGACTCTAGGAAAAAGAGTAAACTTATACCATCAAAAAGCCAAGATAAACAAAATTCTGCCTCAACTAATAAACTGAATGGTCCAGAATCAGACAAACTCAGTAATTCTCCAAAGAAGTCCAACCCATGCAAGAAAAAACTGAAAAAAGATGAAGTAAGCTTTGAAGAAAGCAATCACTCCAGTGAGGAATCTGAGGTTGAAACAAAGACAAAGAGATTGGCACAAAACCAGAGCAAATCTAAACGGCCTCATAGTGACACCTCAGACTCAGAGAGTTCTGAGCAAGAATACAAACCCAAGAGGAAGTCAAGGAGGAAACGCTCCACCGGCTCATCAGAAGAGGAGTCAGATAATTCAGATAGCACGTCAAATCGACGGCGGAATCTTAGAGCCCTGCCAAAAAAGAAATACATCAGTGAGAACTCTCTTTCCGAGGAAGATTCTGCTTCTGCAAGCCAGAGTAAACAGAGGAACGGCAACAAAACTGCTAGAGCTTTGAGCGAAGACAGGTGTCATACGAGAGAGTCAAAGAGAACATCTCCCAGTGAAACCAGGAATCAACCGTCTTCCAAGAGAAAACGTATTTACACTTCAGACTCCGAAGAAAATCGGGAGGAGAAGGGAAAGAAGGAGCCAGTGTCCAAGAACAATAAAAATAGCAGTTCAGGCTCCTCAAATCGTTTCAAAAGGGAATCCAACAAAGTGGATGGCAACAGCAACAAGGAGGACACCTCTTCTGAGTCTGATTCCGGTGAGGAGGAGGATGTCAGTTCTTCAAAGAAGGGGAAGAAAGTTAGGCAGCCAAAACAAACACAAAAAAAAAGCTACAGCAGCAGCAACGGCAGTTCCGACTCAGAAAGCAAGTCGTCTTCTGCCTCTGAAAACTCATTTGCCAGCTCAGGGTCCCACAGCAGTCCAAAGACGAGAAGTCACAGACGATCTGGGATTGACGGGAGGAGCGCCAGCCGCCAGTTGAGGCAGCGCCGCCAGCTGAGGCAGCGCCGGCAACCGGCTGCCTCGGAGGAGGAGGAGTACAGCAATGAGTCATACAGCAAAACGCAGAAGAAAACGCGTGTGAACACCCGCAACCGGGGGAAGCGGACGGTAAATTATCATGACAGCGAATGAAGGACGAAATGGCTGGAAACAACGGGCTGTAGAGGAGGAGAGACAGAGAAAGGACATTAAATGGAGACCTTAAAGACACTTGATGGCCATGTTATGGTAGTAGCACTGGAGTCCTCGAGAGAAAATGCTGTGAATCTGTTTCATTCAGGGATATTTATATTTTGTATGAAAGAAAATAAAAACATGTTTATAGATGTAATACAAATTCGAGCATTTGATCTGCTGGTTTTCACAAGGATGCAGAGCTGAACGCCACCTCTCATACTGCTTGTTGTGATTTGGTCAGCAGTTACCATTCTGGGGAATCTTTGTCAGCTTGGGTGCTATCTAATATACCTCTGTTTAATCAAGCATATTGCTGGCTTGCACTAAGATACACTGTAATGAGGTATTTCATACACTAGTTTTGCATTAGAAACTCAGGGGTCAACTAAGTTTACTGTAGTCTCAGACATGCAGTTGTTTTTTCGAGCTAACGTAAGGTAAAGAAACGATTCCACGTCGGCAGATGTCGAAGCACACTCACTGGGACAAAAACAAAATCAGACTTATTACTACAGCACTCCTTTGTAACTCCACAAACACTTAATGCTTGACTGTATTGTTTTTTTTTATATGAGCCAAATGAACTAGTATGTTCTTCCCCATACATTTCTTTTTTTTCATTAGTTTTGTTTTATTCTAGTGAATAGGTGTAAATATGTGATTAAGATTGACATTGTCTGAAAGGGTAGCTCAATCAGTAGCAAAACCTTTATTTAAATTTGATATATATATATTTTTTTTTTTACATTTAACTGCATTGTCTTGCCATATGTCACAAATTGGTACATTTTGCCAAGTACAAGTAACCAAAAGTACTTACTGCAAAATACTGTGATTTCTCATATTGGGAAGACTTTTTATTGTCCTGTGTTACCTATTTTCAGTATTAAATTCTTTTTCAGAGTTGTCTTAAAACATTTTTGCCAGTCATTTGGTTTAGTTTTGTTTATGGGGAGGTTTCTAAATAGTTGCTTTGACATTTTTGCTTAATGTTTTTCGTACTACACCTTTAATAAACCAATTTCACAGGAAAACTATTAATGCAATGTGGTTGTGGAGTGCAATGAACTGAGTTATTCCTCCTATTAATAAAGACATCATTTCAAGGTGTATTGTACTGTGTCTGACTTCATCTTATGCATTGCCATCATGAGCATTATCCACTATGCTCCAGCAGGTATATGCTATTCTTTCAAATTTGGTTTACTTTGACTCAATGATGAACTCATGACATTTTAGGGGTCAAAGTTCAAGGGGACCTCATGTGAGTGTGGAAAAACAAATGTATGTAGATTGAGACTGGTTGGTGGAGGCAAACAGTCGCATGGTGGAAATTGTAATTTTTAATATGGCACTAATGTAATTTACCCTCTACTCACAAAACCTGATTACTGTGGACGCACTGCTGTTCCACCTTAAATCCACAGTTGATTAAATGAAAGTTTGGACTTCAATAACAATGAGATCTTAATCAGTTAATTTTTTGTAGAGAGTAAGAAATATGATAGACATGCATCATTTGAAAAAGGGAGCTTATGTTTGCGTGACTAAAACAATTCAAATTTGCAGTGAAGCTCTTTAATAAAAATACACAATAATAAATTTTGTCTTCTGAACATTTTGGTCTTCTATTAATTACTTTTTGAAATATTATTTTGCACATCTTATAATGTATAAATACAAATAAAGTATAAATAGGATTCTATAATGTAAATTATATGAATATTGAGGTAAAGATTAAATCAAGTGTTTTGTCTTAAAAGAAAGAAACCTTCAAAATAAAACATTCGGCGGCCAAACGGCGCGTCTGCGTGATGACGTCATGTTTTCATATCGATGGTTACTCGCACTTTCGACGGATCTGAATTGTACAGTTTGTAATGATGGTTTCTTTACTAAATAATATTGCTGCAGTTTGTCTATGATACTAAAGAGTCACTATTTGTTTTTGTGGAATTAAGTTCTTCAATAAGCATGAATATATATTTATATCTTTTCACGAAAATACCAGCTTCAACCGTCTCTCGTATTTTCTTCCATTGATAGCCAGTGAGCTAACATGTGAGCATGTAACATGTGTTAGACAGTTAAAACGACTAGTCTGTAATTTAAGTACAGAGAAGCGTGTCGAATATACTAACGTTGTTTACATTAGTTATTAGCGTTTCCGGCTTTTGTTAACAGGTTGACCCTAAAGCTAAAGATTAGCATGTCCTCTGTCAGTCACTGTGAGCAACACAAACCCCAGTAGACAACAACAGGACACACAGCTGAGAGAGGACAACATGTCTACGTGTAAAAGACTGCTTCACTTTGTGAAGCACAGGAGCCTGTGGACCAGTGTCCGGAGACATGTCACCACTTGGTCTCCTGTGGGAGCCGCGTTCAATGCCAAGCCTGCCCGGAGACTGGACATGTTGGACAAGAGCGTGGTTTGTATTTGTCTTATATGACTGAATAATCACAGCACTGCAGCATGTTATACACACATGTTGTATTAGTCAGTGGTAACACTGATATGACCCTGTCTGTCTGTCTGTCTCTCTCTGTGTCTGTTTCTCTATCTCTACTCTCTTTCTGTTTGTCTGTCTCTTGGTCTCTCTCTCTCTGTCTCTTGTTTATGTCTGTCTGTCGGTCTCTCTCGCTCTCTCTGTATGTTTATTGGTCTCTCTCTCCCTGTCTGTGTCTCTCTCCTTGTTTCTCCGTCTGTCTGTCTGTCTCGCTGTCTATATCGGTGTCTATCTCTATGTATATGTCTGTCTCTCTCTTCTTGTTTCTCTGTCTGACTCTCTGTCTATATGGCTCTCTGTCTCACCTTTTCTGTCTGTCTGCCTCTCTGTCTGTCTCTCTACCTGTCTCTTTACTTATCTCTCTGTCTGTCTGTGTTTAACAGGGTTTGTTTGGAGTGCCAGAGCTGAGCTGTCCTGCAGGTTTCCAGATTGCCACCAAGACGTCTCTGAAAAACACGGAGCTGCTGGTGGAAAAAGTTTGTTCTTGTCCTCCAGGTGCAGAGACTGTGGAGTCTTTTGACCAGCTGTCAGATGGGTTGTGTAAAGTGGCCGATCTGGTGAGTTCAGTGCCTAAACATGTACAGAAACTGTGCAAATATGACAGTGATACTACAGTAATTTTACAGATAGTTTACTTACCCAGTGGAGATTTAGAAAGTTATCCATCAGTATTAGTTTGCAGTCATGCTCTGAATAGTTGCTGCTCGTATGTTATAATCAATCCAATATTACAAACTAGAAAGGCCCAACTGTCTTCTTAAATTCAAACAAGCCTTATACCATCGGCCACCTTACGTTTCTCAGCTTCACATTGGCGGTAATACAGGTTTCCAGCTCTATTTGTTGACCTACAGCCACATCCCTATTTAACCACATTTAAAGCCTCTAGATCTAGATTTTTATTTGGATCTGTGTAGCAGAGCACTTTCTGCTCCTACTCTGTGTTGTGTTGTCTTGTTAGTTATTGAGGCACACACAAGTTCAGCACAGAAAGAACACACAGAGGAGAAGATTGCACAGCTACATCCACACAAAATTCCACACTCATAGATATCAACCTCCTAAATATGTCAGAATTTTGTCATCAAGATTCAAACATAATCCTCTGAGAGGTCCAAAATTTCGAGAAATGCCCCATATGTCATAGGGTTAGAAAAAGTGAAAAAAGACTTGGATCCACCCCCTGATCCAGATCTGCACCAACATTTTATGGATTATTATCTGACCCTTACTGCATCCTTTCACTAAGTTTAGTGGTAATCCATCCAGCATTTTTGTATAATGTTGCTAAATGACAGACAAGCAAACCAAACATAACCTCCTTGGCTCAGGTAACTATGGTAGTCGCAATAATTTGTGATATGTTTCACAGAGAGCATATAAACAGTCTGGCTGGTTTAGGTCATTAATTTATTGAGCTATAAGTGATATGTAATTATTCTCCCCTCCCCAGGCTGACTTTGTAAAAGTGGCTCATCCAGATCCAGCTTTCCGTGAGGCTGCAGAGAAGACCTGTATAGCGATCGGCACAGTTGTGGAGAAGTAAGAGGCAACATATGTATCTCGTCTTTACAAATGTGTTTTATAGCCAAGAATAGTTACCAAGGAAACCTATTACATTACACTACTTGCAGCAGTATGACACCACTGGTGATTGAAAGACCACTGTGGGCTTTAGTTCAGACAGATGCTTGGAAGCTCTTAAAAGATTGCAAACTGTATATTTTCAGACTGAACACTAATGTTGAGTTATGCAAGAGTCTGAAGAATTTGCTGGACAACCCAGATGTTGTGGCTCAGCTGGAACCTGAAACAAGGTAACGTTACTACTTATTTTTTTATTGTAGAAGTGGTTGGAACCACAATGGATAAAGTATTATCTCTTTTCACCATCGTATCAATATCTAATTATGATCTCATGACCAGCGATTTAAGGTTAAATGTTCCTTGATGTTTCTCTCTAGAAGAGTAGCAGAGTTATTCATGTTCGACTTTGAAATCAGTGGAATTCACCTGGATGACAAACTGGTGAGTTTATCATAAAGTCTGGTTACTCCAACTTCATAATCACCTGTAAAAGAGAAGAAACAATCAACAACAATACATCATAAAAACATCAGCATACCGTGTCCAGAACCTCTTCCTGGTCTCACCTTGTGTTCTCAGACTTCTCCCGCTATATTTTCTGAACCCATTGCTCTCGTCCCTGCAGAGGAAAGAGGCGGTCGCTCTGCACGTGAAGCTTTTGGATCTAAGCAATGAGTTTTTGGTCAGCTCTCACATGCCCAACAGAATTGCGAGATCTGTAATTCCTGAACATCTTCACCTGCACTTTGCAAATGAAGGAAGCTTCATCCAAGTTGGGGGACTGCATGCAGACTCTCCTGATGACTTGGTATGTATTTGCATGGCCGCCTGAATGTTTCTCCTTTTTTGTCCAGCAGGTGGCACCTTTACCTTTGTCTCACAGTGCATGAGACTGAAAGTAAAGGCATTGAGATCTGTAAAAAAGCTTGCAGTGTTGTTAATAAATATTCTCTACTCTCTCCTATCTACTCTTACAGTGAGCATTGTAAAATCATAGCCAATATATTCTCAAACATTTATTTCTGTTCACCTTTCTAGTTATTTGCTTTAAAATTAGTTATTATAATTAGTTATTATAGTTATTATATATATACTAGATATAGACTAGATGGTGAAATTACCTTGTACGTTTGAAGGTCTTCTGCACAATTTAAGTTACCAACTACCAGTAGATGTGAGCAGGTGTTAGTGGCCACTAGCGCATGTTAGGGACATAACTTCAGTTGTGCACCATAGCACCATCAAGTGTCTTGTAATCAATAATACAGGCCTAACTTGAGAGGACGCTGAGGTTAAAGGTAAATCTGACGGGCTACTGGCTTGTATGGCAGTGCTATGAAAGCCATGTGGCTTGTTCAGTATAGATTCAGTATAGATCAATATTTCTATGCCTTTTTAAACTAAGGGGCATAGACATAAATATATGTATATTATAGTTTGCTTGTATTTGCTTTTTCTGCTTTCTAACCTATTTAAAGTGTCTTTGAGCACTTGTGTTATTAATAAATATTATAAAAAGCAATTATTTAAGGATTTTGATATTTTTGTTTGACATTCTGAACATCATGTTATACAGTTTTGAGAGCAGGTTTTACTTATATTTGATATAATCTTACTATAATTACAGTAATGACATTATTAGTACTCACGAGGGAGGGAAAATTCTAAACAGTGAGATTAGAATAATTCAGCAATGTGTAAAGTCGAGTTACTGCCTAAATTCGTTAAAAAAATAAAGAAAATCATAACACGTTACACGTTTGCATCGTTGCTAAAATAATGCTTTAGACTCGTTTTTAATCATGAATCTTATCCTGTCTTTCACTCATAGGTGCGGGAGATTGCCTACAGGATTTACCTCTATCCTAATGCTGACCTGATGAGGTGTCTGGAAGAGCTGCTGGAGTGCAGATACAAAATGGCCAAACTGGTGGGCTACGAGTCGTACGGTCACAGAGCCCTGAAGGGAACGATGGCCAAAACACCAGGTTCATCAATCTTTTTGCTTCAGCATGAGTGTAGTTCAGATAAGTCAGTGCTGTAACTGTATGAGTGACCGATAGAGAGCGCATGAAAAGATTAGTTTGAACTCATTTTTGAATATTTGCTATACAGAAATGTTTTTTCTAAGCTGCTCTTTCTGTGCCTTTGGCCACCGATCTAAGGTAATTTTACATGCTGCAACTTTATTTTTCATTACCCTTTGCAGAGACTGTGATGAGCTTTCTGCAGTTGTTAACAGACAAGCTGTCGGACAGGTACAGTCTCCTCTTTTAAGCTTGTCTACAGATTGTTGTCATGACCTGATTTTAGTTTTATATCGTTTTTTTTTTTTTTTTTAATTGGCTGTGTAGTTAAAGACCCCATTAAATCACTACTTTCTTTTATCGTTAAGTATAATATAAGTTAGTGGGTAATTTAACACAACAGGACGTCCAAGAGACCTCAGGCCTATTGTTTGTGTTCTTTGTGTTTTTATTAATGCAGATTCTTTGTGCTTAGCATTCCTTAAACACACACGTCAGGTGGCCTCGAAATTACCCACAGGTGTGAATGTGAGCCTGTTAGCCTGGCAGCCTGTCCAGGGTGTTTCCCTGCCTTCAGCCAAATGCATGCTGGGATAGGCTCTGCCCCCTCTTGACCCTGAGCAGAGATTGCAGCGTAAAGACCGGAATGAATGCCTCCAGTTAATTAGCTCATGACTTGTTTTGGTGTTTTTCTTTTTATTTCACAGAACAGCAACAGACTTCAAGATGATGAGCCGTATGAAGAAGAAACTCAACCCTCGGAATTCTGTGAGTGATCTCTGTGCATAAATGTTCTTTACACACAAGCATATTCTCCCGTTCTACACTACAACATTATAGAATCCTGAAATATCACACAGTTTCCTCAGTCAGCATGTTGACAGTATAAAGTGCTTAAAGGTTTAACATGAGCTTTTTAAATATGAATGAGCTTCATGTTGCCTATAAATCATTTTCATCAGTTTGATATCACCTGTAAATAAAACAGCTCCTGGTGTCATCTCACAGGAGCTCATGCCCTGGGATCATCCGTTCCTCAGCAGTGTCTTGCGTGCTGAAAGGTGGGTGTCTGCCATCTTTATGAGACATACCTTCTAGCCTGCTGTCATTCGATAAAGTTGTCTTGATCAGTATCTTTGTGACATTTCTTTATATTCTGGAATAGTACAAAGTGTTATTGCAACCAAGCTCTTCCTCAGGTGACAGTTGTTACAAAAGGTGTTAAGGGAGAAGCATGGGAGTAGTCGAGCTGTTCTCTCATATTACCTTTCTGATTCAGGAGAATGCAGTCTTCAGTCTGTGTTTCTTCTTTGTTGGTGTTTGTAGCTGTGGCATTTTGGGCTGATTCAATGTTGAGCTCTGCTTTACAGTGTCCCTTACACAAAGTATTGATATTGAGTTTTGAGTTTCAAAGCATTTGACTGCTACGTCACTACACTCATGGACACCAAGGTTTCGATCTTTGAAATAAAATGTGTAACAATTCTTCATGAAAACATCTAAAAACGACTAGACCTATGTTATATATTTAGCCTTTTAATTGAATCACATCCACTTCACCCTTGACACCCAACCATCTCTGCTATAACTTTCGGGGCAAACATTGATGATGAAGGAAAAACCCTCTGCTAGCCAGGTAGCCTGTTTTCTGTTTTTCCCTCGAATGTTTGTATTGGTCACTCATAATGGATCATGGTTATTCGTTGCAGTTTGCTGCGTAACATGAGTAAAACTTTGACGCATCATCAGAATCAGCTTTATTGGCCATGTATGTGTGCACATACAAGGAATTTGACTCCGGTTTTTCCGTTGCTCTCAATGTACAGAATAGACAAATAACAAGGTTAAGAAGAACAAGGTTCAGCAAAAATGTACCTACTATGTACAAGTATGATATATATATATATATATATGAACATAAGACACAACAGCAATGACAATGACATGGAGAAATAGTCCAATGATGCAGAGATGCTAGAATAAATATGGAAAGGTTGTCCCAGGATACTTTATGTACATGAGGTAGGTGGAATATATATATATATATACCTGAGGTACATTTTCGTCTACTCAAAATGCTAAAAACTAGTTCTTTCTCGTTTCAAACTCTTTAAAACAGGGTTAGGGTTAGGTTTTTTTTTACAGATATCAGTTCTTAATTAACTATACTTTCCCTTCCTAGCACTCAACAGAAACTGGTAACACACTGGGCCAAACTTTCTGGAGAAGTTTGAACTAAATCTTTATTGCAGATGTTATAGATCCCTCATGTGTCCTTTGGATTTAAGCGGCCACCAAGTTGCGTGTGTGTGTGTGTGTGTGTGTGTGTGTGTGTGTGTGTGTGTGTGTGTGTGTGTGTGTGTGTGTGTGTGAAGACTCTAGTCTTCTCCTGTTTGTGGTTTTAGGCTCTGCTTGTTGGCAGGAGATCCAAAAATATATTAAAGATGCAGTCTGATTGCATTTAAAAGCAGTTTCCCTGGAGCTGCCTCCTGTTTCCACTACACACACACACACACACACACTCATATGCTATCTCACTCACTCAAATACTTTTCTATTAATCCCTTACATCTCAGATTTTCCATCAGTAACTGTTAGAGTTGGAGAGTGATCAAACCTTATTGAAATTAAATACAGTGTGTATGGGTGCGTACGTGTAGCTGGTAGCTGCTCAGCAACAATCTGTTATTCATCAATGATAATAAAACACTAGATGTGGAACTAAACAACCATTTTGGTCTGCTGCTCTTTATCTAGTGCCATGTGGCCCAGGGAGAAGAAGCTTGTGGCATTGGCCAACAGGTTCAGGTCATAAATGTGTAATAATTTGTAGATTATTCTGGCATTTAAAATTAATTGTGTGTGGTCTGCAACAATAAGAGCCTTTTGAAAGATTTGAGTGTATACATAGGTTTATTAGAAATTGTTTCCACTTTCCTCAGTGGACTAGAAGATGGGAGGTAAAGAAAACACTAGATTATTTTGCATTAGGGACACAGCACTTTTTTCTACCTCTGTATCTTCTGCAACAACCACCTGTGAAGATTAGTAGAACATCTATCCACAGATGAGACTGGTATTATCCATGCACATATCAAATTTGTCATTAAAAATACAGGCAGGCAAACAGAATACAAGATCAAATATAATAAAAAAGGTATTAAATTGTGCTAATTAAATACATTTGCTACAGTTGGATCCTAAACATAGACAATTGTCAATTGGTCATTGGACTTTCATTGAAAATAAACTAAATTGTATGAAATTGAAAATCTTGTGATAGTTACCAGGGATATTCTCAGATTCATTGGATCCTGAATATATACAAATCCCAGAAGAGTGAGGCTGAGGGTTTAGTCTGATTACTAAATGCAGCAACTCTGGCAAATCCTTTTATTTATGTTTTTAATAATTTCTTCTATATAATGGAATATTTGTTTGAAAAAGCTTAATCACATCATGACACTCAAGATTCCAAACAGCTGCGTCTTGCATCTTTCAATTCTATAATCCATTTGATATTTTATATGTTTATTAGGTACAACATAGAGCCCAGTCTGTACAGTCCCTACCTGTCTCTGGGTGCCTGTATGGAGGGTTTGAACAACCTCTTCTCTCAGCTGTACGGTGTTTCCCTGATGTCTGAACATCCCAGTGCTGGAGAGGTGTGGAGCGAGGACTGTCCGCAAACTGGTGAATCTCCCTTACACTGCAAACAGTCTGTTATTGTGTTCAGTCTTTATGTTAATGACATTTCAGTGCCTCTTTGTAATGTGTATTATGATTTGATTTTATGTTGTTGGTTGCAAATACAGTTGTTAAATAGTTTGTGTGTGTGTGTGCTTCTAGGCCGTGGTACATGAGACGGAGGGGCTACTGGGATATATCTACTGTGACTTTTTCCACCGCCCAGATAAACCACACCAGGTTTGCAAACAAACATTCATTCATTTCATCTGCACTTCTCTTCTTACTACCAGTTCTGTTTTCGGAATAAAATACATACTGATGCAACTAAATGTTTTTCATGGAAGAACAGTATTAACAAAGAATTATATAATATTTAATTATTACTATATTACAGTAAACAAGAATCACACAATAAAGCTAGTCAAGCAAACAAAAAAATTTAGTCAAATAGCTAAATAGAAAAATAAGTAATAAAAGTAATTAAAACATGTATATTGATATGTACATTTTTAGCTGTTGCACTTTTGTATTCTTGAGTGAATGCAAAGCTGTTCTGTCTGATATTTCATTATTTGAGGTTAATGTTGGTAGCAGCCCGCTGCCACTGCTCGAGGACTCAAGTACACCTGTTCACACTCGAAAGTCCCACATTAAACAGGGATGCAATAGGCCATACAAAAATCTAAGCAATCATACCTTCCATACAGCAGTAGTAGTAAAAGACATCATATAAGTTGCGGGTTACCGGCTACCAGCTCAACCAGTGAGCTGAATGCAGAGGTTTAAATCCTCCTGCAGCAGCTGTGGGTGCTGCGGGTCTGACCCAGAGCTTTTCTGTCTGTATTGTCTCTCCCCTTTTCACGCTTTTACTGTTCTGTCAATAAAAGTGAAATGTCTTGAAAATTAAAACAAGTCAGTAGAAACAGAAAAAACAAAATTAAGTGGCACAGTCAGTGATATAGACTGTCGTGTTCTCCGTACCAGTGACATTTTTTTCTGTCAATGTCCCTGCCCATTTCTGGCCTCATGTCCTCCTCTCCCTCCCAGGACTGTCACTTCACCATCCGCGGCGGCCGCTGGTGCGAGGAAGTGGGTCAGTACCAGCTGCCGGTCGTGGTGCTGATGCTAAGTCTGCCCCTACCGTCCAAGAGTGCCCCCACCCTACTTACCCCAGGCATGATGGAGAACCTCTTCCATGAGATGGGGCATGCCATGCACTCCATGCTGGGTCGCACTCGCTACCAGCATGTCACAGGTGAGGTGTGAGTACACACAGAACATACTGGATACTGTAACCTTGGGCAACTAAAAATCTTTAGTCAGATTTACCCCCCAATACTTAATAATGGGGCCTTGATTGTTCACATCATTCATTAGGTTTTATTTAACTCACAGAGGAATTACAGAACTAAGAACAATCCAGCAACGTGGGAGATGATTGATGTTTGACGCTTTATGAGCTCTTTGTCAGAAAATGATGGCTTTGCTGTTCTCAAATGTCACAGATTGGAGTGATGTTGCTATAGGTTGTTACATTACAGTTTGGCGTATTGAGGGTGAATTGGAAAGTTGAAGCCATGAGGAGAGGTTTAGATCATCTTCAGGTGCCAAACCTGTTACTTAAAACTGTTTCACTTGTGAGATAAAGTTGATGGATTCCTTCACGCGTAATTTAAGATCCCAAAAGTATTTATTGACACTAATAACAGTATCCCTTAATTCAACTGGAGGCTGTTTCTTCAGTGGACACCATGTTTATGCCTGTTTAGACATGTGGCTCACAACAGTTTCATTACCAGTAACTTAATGCTGTAGTTATGACTCCATGCCAATGACAGCCGGAGGCATTTGTTTGGGTTGTCTGTCCCATTCATGTGAACACGATACCTCAAGAATACCCTCAAGGATTGTCTTCAAATTTGATACAAATGTTCAGTAGAACTCATGGATGAAATTAGTAGAATTTGGTGTTAAATGTCAAGGTCACTGTGACAAAATACAATTTTGCCTAATGAAAGTAATTCTTTCAAATTTGGCATAAATTCACTTAGTCTCACAGATTAACTGATTAAATTTGTGTGGTCAAAGGTCACGACGACCTCATGAGCCTGGGAAAAAAAAATGATGTAGACTGAAACTGCACTGTTTGCACTGGGAGGCAAACCACCACAAGGCAGTAAATCTAGTTCTTTGCCTAATTTTGTGGCCTAAAAGAATTAGTGCACTGGAGTTGTCTGGGTGTTCTCGTTTGGGAAATTAAAAAACAGATTTTGTCATTACACCACAGATCTTGAGAATGTTGTATTGTTGCACTATCTTGAGAAGCAGCCTGCCAAGGCACAGAGAGAGTGATACGTGTAGGTCAGTATCAACCCAAACATAGGAAGACTGAACTAAGCCATGCCTTCCCTTATTTCATTTTTGTTCTCATAAGTGAACTCTGATGTCTCTTCCCCCAGGTACCAGATGTGCAACAGACTTTGCCGAAGTCCCATCCATCCTCATGGAGTACTTTGCAACTGACTATCGAGTCATTAGCCAGTTCGCACGCCATTATGAAACTGGACAGGTACTAAACTAAACCGTCACAATTAAGACCTATAAGAAGACAGATGACTTTTTTGTCAACTATGTCCATTCTAGTCATTTTAAATATATGTATTATAATCTAAAAATGTGGACTTGATTTTTTATTGTCTCCTTAGCCTCTACCTGAGAGTATGGTGGCTCGACTGTGTGAGTCAAAGAAGGTGTGCGGAGCTGCTGACACCCAGCTGCAGGTACGCCTAGTCCTACACACATTACTGTAAAAATCCAGTCAGATTGTTGGTGAAACTTTTTTTTAATGACAATCCAGAGGATTTTGCCTGGACCTTTCACTGTTAAGGCTCATTTATGCTCAATGTTAGATACAAAAATGTATGGAGCCCTCTTCTGAAAGCTTATGGATACGAAGAAAACAGATGAAGCGGAACAGTACCTATAGAAATCATGGGGAGGCAGTGTAGCCAATAGAGAGACAACCATTGGACACAAGGAAGACATTAAATCAAAGAATCCATGGTGCACATGTCACAATGTATTGAATGGCCTCACAGATGACTGCAGTTTACAATGGGGTCACTTTCTTCTCTTTCTTAAGAGATACATTATCGCAAACTCCTCCACCACCACCATGTTTGTTGTTGTCAGAAACTCTTGACTCTGTGCTGCCCACTAATGAATGTATTGCTTAACAATCACACCAACGTAAAGGACTCATCAACGTATGAAGGCAGTGATGGTTACATAGATAGAAATGGATGAATCACTTTTCATACAAACAGCATAAATGAGCCTTAAATATTCTTTTTGACTACTCATGGCTCTTCTTAAAAGCTGTGAATATGGCTTGGAAATGAGGGGATAACTACATTACATTACAGATACAACCTAATCATTGAGGAACAGAGCAGTGTTTGAGCTCCAGCTTCAATGTTTCTTAAAGTCATGACAGAAAGCAGAAGATTCAATGTTTTGATAATGAACATTCCTTTAAGGTCGAGAGCCTCCAGAGCTTTAAGGATGAAGGATGAAGGATCCAGAAACATTACTTATCATAAACATTTAACAGCAGCTAGTAGTTGAAGAGATTATACAACCTTTTTCTTTTTAGTGCTTATGAAACCACAACCAATTGTTTGTTCTTAAATTCATTATAGAGGTTAAATAAAGCAATAAGCATTTTATATTTTTTTCTGTAGAGAACTCTACTGCTGTCACTGCTGTTAATTTTTTTCTTTGTGTAGTTAAACATGTGCTGTATGTGCACGACTGATTCAGTAGCAAGTGTGATTTGTGTTTTTTTTTTCTCTGGACAGATTTTCTACGCAGTCTTGGACCAGATCTATCACAGCAAACCTCAAAACAGCTCCACCACAGAAATCCTGAAAGATATGCAGCAGAAATTCTATGGCTTGCCTTATACTCCCAATACGGTAAAGAAGCTGCTCATAACTCTTATATCATTAGATCTGTTTGAGACTATGAGGTTGTTGATGATTTGGGGGAAGTTCTGCTTGTGATTCCATGAAGACTCTCGTTTCACTACCCAGTTGCGATCTCAGGACGTCTTCAGCACTCTACTCTCCTTCTTTTCTTCCCCTCTTTCTCTCAGCTTTTATACCTTTTACCCAGGCTCAGCAGAATTTAAGGGATTAGTCTTTTTTGAAGCCCTGCTAAAATAACAAAGCAGAGGTGTACTTTGAATGAGCCCTCCCTGGGGGAAATATTTGAAACTCTTGGTTCCAGTCCTTTTTAATGAAAAAAGCTCCATTTCCCCCACTTTTACAGCTGTGGGCGAGGGGATGAGAATAGGAGGGAGAAGGGAATTTAAACAACGGACATAATTTAGCCAGGAATGGCCTTCATGGAGCATTTACTCTGGGCTGTAATTATGTGGTGTGCCATCAGAAATAGCTGTATATTCTCCCAATCCTCTGGGTCCCGGCCAGAGTCTCTCCTCACAGACGTCCTCCTACACTTCTGCCTGTGCCCTGCTTTGTAGCTCCCTCTCAGAGACAGCGGTTTATGTTATACAGTTTCCCACTGTCAGAGTTATTACTCCTCAACTTTTCAAACCACACTGAAAGCTCTAACAGGCACTTTACCTCCATGTGCATGGCCAACCACAACCGGATCATTTTCCTCATGTGAAATGAGGATAATTGTAGTCCTTGACGATCAGGAATCGGATCATCATTGGATCAGTGTAAGTGAAAACAGATTTGTTTAGATCCCCCAGTGACAGACTCTACTTAAACTTGTCTCTCTTCTAAATTCACCTTCTGAATCTCTCTGTGTCTCTCCTCACATCCTCATGGAAACGCAGCAGAGGAAAAGTTTCCACAGTAAACCAAATGTTTGAGTGGTTAATAGGTTACTGAGAGCCACGGATTATAAACATTAGGGTGACGCTGACATGTGTATAGTTTATAGAGCAGGGCTATGAGGTTCGGCTGCACACTGAGAGAGAGGATCAGCTGTGAGTAACATAAACCACATGCTCACCCTTGAGTTGAGGATAATATTTGGAAATAAATGGCAGAAAGCAAAATGTTCTATTGACTGTGTTGACATTTCTGTAATCTGCAATTCTTGGCTTTAGGACCAAGTGTTTTTCCTCTTGTGTTTTTATTTTTTTAATGCAAGTGCCTGCTCACAGTGACCATATTTACATGGGCAGTAATCTCTAAAACAGAATCTACATGTGAATATACAGAATACAAGATTTTGGGGCCATAAGCCTTCTTGTTTCTGTTTCTAGTTTGACTTATCATGTATGAGCAGGCTTTGGTTGCCCGCAGGTAAACAGTCCATGTGGAGAGCAGAAGAGCTGGAACACATTGACCGAAATGCATCGACTTTTTAATTAATTTGCATTCATATGCAGCTGTTAATAGAGATTAGTCAAAATGTCTTCTGGACCTAAAACACCTACAAGTTTCACAGTTTGTGTTTTGTGTGAGAAACATTTGACTCGTGTGATAGAAGGAACTAGTCGGACTGTAAACAGTGTATGGTGAAAGGAAGACAGTCCTGGCCTAAATATTTAGATTGCATGGAAAGTAATATTTCAACTATTAACTTTACGCTGAATGAGACATCATTTCGACGATGATGCTTATGAGTTGCTATTTGAACATTTCATTCATATTCAGATCAATTTATTTCAGTTTTATCTACATTCCTGTTAACATGTTAGGGAACGTAGTAGGGGAAGGGCTCACATCAACATTACCTCCTAATACTTGTTTACACTTTAACCCAGGACTTGTGTCGTCAGGCAGTTCATAACCGTCGCATGTTGATGATGTAAAACGCGGAATAGGAGTTTATATACATATTTAAGACATAATACGACAAAGGATAGAATAATCGACATGACTAAATTTGATTATTATTTATTCTGAGTATGACCTTATTTAGGTTAAGGTAATCAGAAAATGTTGTTTACAAGGCAGTGTCTTATTCAGAGCATTTTCTTCATCAGCTTAATATCAGAATGTTGCTGTCCATGTAAACGTGTCTAATTTTCCACATTCTGTGTTGTTAGACAAAAACACCACGAGTCAAGTTTGGATAGTACAAAAAACATCTTTCATCTTGTGCACAAGTAGAACAGAGTAAAAAGCCTGCGCTGACGTTGTGTCTTTTTGTATGTAAGGATCAAAAGGAGACCTTACTGACCCACTTACGCTCTCTCACAGAAGTGAGTGACATTAATCATTTGATGCATGGCTAAGGGAATGGAAAGAAGGAGCTCTGAAGTCAATTTTTAAAGCATCTCATCGAAGACAAAGACAGCACACCAAACAGCTCTTCAATAGATGCTTTATGTTTCCAAAGCCATAATACAGTAGAATAGGTTTAAAACTTGAATTAAAAGAAAATTTAACAGCATAGAGCGTCACTTAACTTCTGTCAGCAGTCCCACACTTTGGGAGTTTGACGTTAAAACAGACTTCCTTATTCACACTACCCAAGGCAGAGTATCACTGCTGCATTAAGGCTGGAAACACAGGCAAATCTTGACTGTATAGTCACTATGGCCTAGAAGAGTCTCGACAAGTTGACACTGTGGGGCTTTAAGCTTATTTACTGCTGGGTCAGTCCACCAAACTGTCTCCCAACTAAAATCTGTGAATTAACAGATTAAAGCTGTTATAGTCAATATTTCTATACTAACAATTGATCAGATTACTGTGTATAATGTGAAAGAGGTCAATTGCATCAATGAAAAGACTCTATGTGACTCTGCTCCTCCCCTTAACTCACTGACCCTTTTTATCATCTTAAACTTAATGCAGGGTGGCTGTGCACCCTTAATCCTAAAATATGTTAAATTAAACATTACAGATAAAAGGCCGTAAGAAGTATTATAATGTCTCACATTCATATTGGATGGGTCCTTAGGCAAGTCACTGCGGAAGTTACAAAATTGCTCTGCTCTACCAGACTGAAGAAGAAGAATTAGTTCCAGTAAATGCTTTGTTGTAAATCTGTCTCGATATTAGTTTTGTATTTGCAGGGTGACAAAGTCCAAATCAAATCTAAGCTGAATTAAAATGTACCTGGATTTCTTCTGGTATTGCTACTGAAGCGTGCAAGTCATCTGTGTTCAAACAGAGCACATATGTTGCACACGTTTTCCTTGTATTCAGATAATTAGTTCACCTGCATTTGGAGTTTGAGTCAATAACATGTTATTTTAATGTGAAGATGGAAGAAAGCATGCATCTGCAGTTTGTTATAGGTTTTTGAACTATGGCAGCTGCTGTCTCTTCTAACAGGCTGAATGTTTGAGTGTTTGCCAGCTGAATTCCCCCACAGTCCCTGCTCACAAAGATCATAAAAGAGCTCATCTTTATAGATATGGAGATGGGTCCACCTCAGGCAACTACAGGGGAAAAAAGAGGAGAGAAGAAAGGGCTTTTTTACCATTTAGGAATTTCCATGTTTCGTCCTTTAAATTAGGAGATAGCGTGTTTTGTTATAGAGGTTTGTTTGATGACAGATTATTATATTCCACTTAAATTAAAAAAATTAAAGCAGCTGAGAAGATGAAACATGTTGACATAAATCATTTTCTTTCCATCCATATCAGTGGAGTTGCTGTGTTGAAAGAAAAAAGGTTGAGACTTTAACGAGATGCTTTCAATGTTAAACTTTAGTTTTATTTTCAGCATTAATAATTGTCTACAGCCATACATTGAGTCTCTTACTGGAATAGTTAACTGTCAACATGGAGTAGCTTCTCTCAACTAGTTTTACGACCACAGACGTTCAAGCCTTGTAAGGCTGTGATGTCTTCCACACTGCATAACCACACACATTAAACCCATTATGTGTTTCATTTTGTCAAAACTAATTCATAGTGAAGGGGGATAATAGGCTGTCTTTGTGTAACAGCTTTATTCAGGAGCCAGAATTCTGCTATAACTTCTCTCCTCTGAGCTTGTTGTGTCACATCCAGTCTGCTTCAGTACAACCTGTTGATGGCCGTATTATTTTAAGTTCCTGTGTTTTTTCACTCAAATGAAGATGATAATGTTGTGGTTTCTTCTTTTTTTTCATTTATCCTACAGGCATGGCAGCTGAGATTCAGCCACCTGATTGGCTATGGGGCCAAGTATTACTCTTACCTCATGTCCCGGGCCGTGGCCTCAATGGTGTGGCGACAGTGCTTCGTTCAGGATCCTTTGAACAGGTGAGACGTGTGCTTGATACAGTGCGGACACTCAACCTAAGGGTTCGGACAAAAATATTGAAATGATATTTGGATTCAGGTCCAGTTTGGAATATTTAAGCTCTGTCAGACTGTTTTGTTTTGTTTTTGATGAAAATGATAAGAGTGATATTTAACGACATAATGATGTTATTAACGATAGCTGCACCACTTAATTTGTAATTTATACTTTGGCTAAATCAACTTAACTTCTCCTTATATATAATTCATTAAAACTGGTGGAGCCTCAGGAGTTTTCCATAGAAGTAAAATTCAGTGTTTTGCTGAAAGAGATGTCTGTCTGACTGTGAAGAACTAACTAAAGACCCTAAATATCATCACAGAGGGCCCCATCTATTGAAAGACTCCCAGAAACTATCATAAAATCACAAAATGATCACTCCAGGACTTGTCAAGGATGACAACAAGACACACACTGTCTGGAAATTCTTTCCTGAAATTTCCCTGCCAGCCCCCTGTAAAATGTCCAGAATGAGTGGGCAGCTGGAAAAAAGAAAAAGAGATATCATGCACCGTAACTGTGCTTTCCACAGCAGAATTTATACATTATGGTCCGCCTCATGGACGCTCTACACAGACGCCACCCAGCCTGAATGTTACAGACATTTTTTAAAGTCCATAAATTTGCTGCAATGTTCATATATGAAAGGAGCACCACAGGATGACCTGTAAAGCTGGAAAAACTGATTGGTAGGGAGGAAGTGAGCAGGGCCATTGGGGGAGATATGATTGAACCTCCAACTGATGCCATAATAACTCCCTAAGATCATAGCCAATTGTCAACATTTGGATCAGTACTTGTGCAGATAACTGGCATTACATTTAAATTCTTTTGCAATAATGGTTTCTACTTCCTGGGTGCCTTTCCGCCCCACAATATCAGTTTGGTCCACAGATTTTTAAAATGACTGTGTTAAAAATAAAATAACAAAATGAAGAATCTGGGCTTGGAGTAAAAAAACATTATTAACACCTGAGCAAACTTGATGCTGCTTGTTTTCAGATGATAGCATTAACGATGATATTAGAATTTAATAATGTTCCATGGATTAGAAAATAAGTCTCCACTCGTATTATAAAGGTTATGAGGTTCACTGAGCTCCTGTACTCCTAAATTATGACATGTTTTGATTAACATCCAGTTCTGACTCTTTTCAGTTACTTCTAACCTTCTGTTCATGAGTTGAGTTACACAAGTGTAGTACAGGCACAACAGAAAACTGTTTTGCGCTTGGAGCACTGAGACGGATGCCTCCTAACAGGCTGCCTCCCCTGGATACTGTCTAAGTCTCTGCTGCCTGAAATTAAACATGACGTTAAACGTGGAGCTTGGGAGGTGTTTGCTGTCATTCACAGACACACAACCAGCACCCACATTACCAGACCCTCCCTTTTCACAAGTGTTTGCCCCTGGACATAGCACAAAGACACTTGTTTTGAAAAACAAAACCACTACTGACTCGAGCCCTGCAGCCTTCACTCTCTACTTCTCTCAGTCTTTCTTTTTCTCTTCGCTTTCTTTCTGTCTTCCTGTTCTTTGCTTTTCTGAGATTGTTTTAGTTCCACCTGCAGTTATCATTTCGTGTCACTTGTCTGTTGTAAACAGACAGCTTAGGAGTCTTGGCCCTGGGCTCCAAGTGGTTGCAGCAGCAGTGGTGGAGGGGTTGAGAGAGTACGAGGAGCTGATAGGGGAGAGTACAGGTGTCTGTAACCTTATCTCTTTCTCTCTTTTGTGTCTGTCTTTGACTCGCTCTCGTTTTTTTTCAGGGACATGGGAGAACGTTACCGTCAGGGAGATGCTGTCCCATGGAGGAGCCAAGGAGCCCATGCTAATGGTGGAAGGTGCTGTACCATGTCAAAATATTTTTTTTATCCAAATGTTTAAAAAATCTTTATACTTTTACTTATATAAGTCAGTGAAGCACTCTATTTTATTACTAGTTAATCTCAAAAACACATCAAGGCCCAAGTTATCTCTCCAGTGTCTATGCTAACTATTGTTCAATTCATTCATCCATTCATCTATACCGCGTATCCTTTGGAGGTCGCAGGGCCACTCCCAGCTCACATTGGAAGGGATCTGGGGTACACCCTGAACAGGTCGCCTTCGTGTCACAGGGCCAACAGAGACAAACAACCAGTCACACACACATTAACATGCACGGACAGTAGGTGCTTTTTTTTAGGTGGATGAGGAGGGATACCATATCATGTTGATTTTCTTTGCACAGACAAAATCTAGCCAAAGGGAAAGACAGATATGGTTGATTATAGGTTTGAGTGATTAACAGTGCTGACTCTGCAGGGCTGAGAGCACAGACTGGTACATTCCACTCTTAAGATCACTTAATCACTTAAGATCAAATACATTTTTAGCCGTGACTGCTGTATTTTCATCTATGCCAGTACCAGGTCAGAATCTGAATTTGTCCAATGCTTTGGTTGATGACTAAATGCCTGCAAAACTAATGATATCACACCACAGATGTACTTTGCATTATGCACTAATTATCAAATGTTAGTCTTTTAACAATCTAGCTCTCTAAGTATTTCAGCTTTTCTCCAGGTTTTTAACCATCAATCTGTAGCTAATCAAATTATGTCATTGCAGAAAAAACTGCCGTTTATCTTTTACGTAGGATTGTCATGCAAAAAATAGACTTCCTCACGTTTTTCTCCTCACTTAGTCCTCCCGTCACTTCCTCCTCTCCTCCCCTCCTTGAGAAGTCGCTGTGGCATGTCCGGACAGGACAAAAGAGGAGAGGATGAGAGGCAGTTGTAATATCAGGTGACATTTTGGGAGCGTACTGTAAATCTTTCCTTCAGGGTCACCTCCTCCTCCCTCCTCCATCAGTCCCTCTGACTGCTCCAACTAGGGCTGCAACCAATCAGGTCCTTGTTACGAGATCTACTGTCCAATTGACTGTTATTGAACAAACAATATTTGCTTTTATGGCTCCTGTTTGAAGTGAGTGCTACTCTAATTATAGCCCAATGCCCTGTGTGCAGAATGTTATCAGGGTCATATTGATTCCTCCGGCTGTCTTTCCCATGCCGTAAGTCATGGTATGAGCCTCAAGGCTGTAAAAGTGGAAATAGTAGTTTGTCCAAAGAATTTAATTTTATAATAAAAGCTGCAGATCAAATTAAAAGAGCCTTGAAATTGCTAGATGTTAGTTCCAGTGAAGCAGTTTTGGCAGTGTCCTATAATACAGTTTATGATATATGATAATCATCTAAAAAACCTTCTCTAAAAAATAAAATCTAGTCTTGGTCTGGAGAAATGCTTAAACTAAATCCAAAACTCCTTACATTTTTAAGAAGATTCCTTCAGTCTCTTTGCTATTTTGATGGCTACATGTGTCCTCATAATTTACCATAACATCATGGCTGCTGAAATCAGAGTTATAAAAGCACATCATTGCATGTGCTGAAACATTTAGCTTTTCACAGTTCTTTGCCGTGGGTTTGAGAGGTTCAAAGAAACCATCTTGAATTCATATTGGAGAACAGAAAGGGGTTTTGTAGCCAGTGAGAAGGCCCCTTTTTATATCTAAAGGAGGATTATGGCCACGAGAGACCAGAGGACCAGAGGAGGACACTGAATCCAGATCCAACTCATAACACAAAACACTTTCAAACAAAGATAAATGGAGGTGCGTAACATTTCCCTGCAGTCCCCTTTCGGTGAGGTGGTAGAGGGGACACAAGGGCACACTGGGAACCGGAGCAGCCCCAGCTAAGGCTAATCAGAGGCCAGTCTTTATCTGCATGGCTTCCTGCCCGCTACTGGATGTTTCCCAGCACAGACGATGTTGAAATGTAAACCTGAGCATTAAATCCAGACCAGCTGCACCAGGACTGAGTTAGCTGAGGCAGGCAGGGAGAGAGAGAGCAAGAGGGAAGAAAAAATGGTAGAAAGGGAAGGAGAGTGAAAGGTGAGAGACTGGCTACACTGAACTTCGGGTCCTGCTACAGAGAGGGCTTTCATGGGCCCGACTGTTCCCAGAGCTCAGGCTGCCGAGCACAGAAAATGGATCTACTTGGGCCAGGCAGCCAAGTCCCAGGACCCTGCTAATGCTTTGTCCGGAGGCAGCTTGACTGAAAACCTCTTATGACTGCATGCATAGTTCCTAATAAACCCTAAAAGCACGGTGGTCCGTACTGTCCCACAGCAATTCGGTGACATTGATGTATGGTTCTGTCTGAACTGAAGGAGAAAATAGCATAAACTTCACCAATAAGACGTAAAGCTGTAAAATATCTAATTTATAGCTTCTAGGTAAAAAGCAGACATGATTTGTGATGATCTTTCACAGCTTCACACAGTGACTGAAGTGTCTTATCCTTGATTTACTGAGAGGTGTTTGTTTTTTGATGACCACAGAGCTATGAAGAAGAAAGTGAGGAAACATTTTAAGAAGTACTCTGCACAGCTCTAGAAAGATGGGACTTTGTTGTTGTCTTTGAGTGATGGAAACAGAGATCTGACCAAATTAATATAATTTAAATAAAACAACAAAACAAACCAAAGTACTGGTGAAATTATACATTTGACCTACATTTGACTCTAAAGAAAGAGTCATGAACTTGCCGAAGTTAGTTATTGTTTCGAGAGATTTCATTTAAAACTGCACGTTTAAGATGGATTTTTAGGGCCCGATGCCGATACTGATGATTTTGAGGTAAAAAAAAAATTGTATACTCTGGTAAGCATGAATACCTCTACTATATGTTGTGGTAGTCCAGCCCAAAATTGTTTAAAAACAGTCAGTGTGGACCAAAGTAGTGGACGAACAGACCAACACTGCCTCACAACTAGCCACACAACTGGCATGGCCTAATGTTTGGCCGTTCCTCCACACCAGTTTAACGTCTGAATTAAAGGAACTGTGTCCAATAGATTCTTTAAGTTCCTGAAATGGATTACGACAGTCTCATCCATTCCAGTTTAACTTCTGACCTCTGTCTTTGTATTTTTATTATTTGAAAACTAGTTTCTGGCACTTTCCATGTTTAGAGCTGAGTGAATATGTTACAGTAGAGAATAGTATCCCTATATTTAAACAATTACAAAAATAATCTATGTAAACTGAAACTGCACTAGTTGGCCACGAAATACAACCGCAGTGTGGTCTTCCTAGTTTGATTATAAATCAGGTCTACAGGCTGTATAGATACTGTGAAAGCATCAAATCAGTCAATCCAAAGAGAAATGCATACAGCTTGTATTCAGAAACTGCCATCAGCCATGCCCTTAAGATGCCCCTCCCAAATCCAATGTCCAACTTTTTTTCAAATTTTATTGACATAACACCAAGTAGTTAATTTCATGCAGTCCCTGAGCTTGCAAGCTACGAGACAGAAAATGACGAGGAAACACTCAACAATCACTGGATCCAATAGAGCCAATTATTTCAGTTTTGTCAGCTTGTTACCTGTGGTTGGCCTGGCTGTGCATCACTCAGTAAACAATCAGCCAATCAGAAAAGAGGCTCAAAGATTACCACAAAAACATCCTGTTTGTGCAAAAGCCCCAGAGAAAACCCTGATAGATGAGAATTCACAACAATCAGTTGTTTATTGTTTCTTGAAACCACAGATATATCTTGTTTTTGATATCGCTTCAAATAAAACAATAACAAAATTGACTTTTAATACATTACATGTTAAGCAGGTTTGTTTGGGGAAAACTTTCTTGCGTTCAGAGGTTGGTTCGCTGAGTTGTGGGTTTATCCTCATTAACTTTCTTTTCCTTTTGTGGAGGCACTTACTTAACAAAGAGCCTCCCAGTGCAGTGTTTGTTGTCACTCTTGTCCCGCTTGCTCTGTGGGCCTGTCTTTAGGTGTGGCTTGGAGAAAAAGCTTCCTGAACTTCAAAGGTGTAATTCCAGAGATGGTGAGCTGATGGTTTGCCTGCAGCTCTGACAGAGATAACTGCTTTTCTCACCTTGACATGTTTCGAATGGTTACGAGCTGTACCTGAACACCAACTGAATCGGCCAGAAATGTGTTTTGAAATGTACAATCACATGCTCTCTATTGGAGTGTGCGAACGTAGTTTCATAAACATGCGGGGAACATAACGCTGCAGAGGAGGTGAAGTTGAGGCTCAAGTTACTGCATGCTGCAGTTTGTTCACATTTGAAATGTACATCACTGCTGCTCCCTGCACACTGCTCGTAGGTGTAATTGGCCCATCAAAGCAACCAATTAAATCATGAAAAAACACCACCAAGCCCATGGGAGCGGGATTAATAGTTATTACGTAACAGTCAGTCTCAGCTCAGCTTTGGGATATAGGATAAAACACTGTCCAATGGTGGTAATTAATAGGATCCAGGTAAATATAGAAGTGCTTGCTACACATTCTTTGAGCAAGCCAAGAAATCAAGGTATAGCTTCTATATGTAGACATATGCTGCTGGAAATGCCAATAAATAACTAAAGTTTATGGGGCTAGGGTACAAGCTCAAAATTATAATTATCTTTCATATTATTTTGCCAGAATGTAGGTCATCCTACAGTCTACTCCCTATGTCTTTTTTTCCCCAGCATCAAAGCTCCTGATAGGCAGCAGCTCACGTTTGATGAACTCAACCAGCAGTAGCTGCAGGCTGGGGAGCAATTTTTAAACATTCTGCTAAATTCTTGTCCCCAGAGCTGTCATTAGCACGGCCTCAGAGCTGTTGGCCAGCCACATAGGTCTTCATTTGACCGATACTCATCGCCCACCACCCTCTGAGTAAATAAACAACTTATTCTGTGTATCTGTGTGAATCTGCAGATCTGGGTTTCTGGTTAAAAGGGGCTTTTCTAAGCAGCATTATGTGTGAGGATACCTCTGTTGAAAGAGACACTCTTATTTAAGTCTGTGTTCATTCTGTGTCTCTTAACACCTGCTGTTTTACCCAAACTCTGTTGGCCAAGTTGGATCATGCTGCGGGCCCTGAGATGACAGTAATGGATAGAAGCAGTTTTTTTATCCTTAATGACTGTCAATGCCAATACGAATGGAAACTGAAACTCTTAAATACGAGATGACTCACACGGCAAAGCCTCTGACCTAAGGCTCCCTCAACAATAGACACAAAGCGCAGCCTATGTTTAGTTTGGCTCTGGGTTCCGCTCGGTCAGTCGCCAAGTACGAGTGTCCGTTTTTGCCCACGGTATCTATGCTAGTACAGTATTTGTAGTGATGATGTGCTGCTGTGTATCTAAATGACCCGTGTGAGTCTGTAAAGTGGATCACAGTTGTCCTGATCACCTGTTTGCTCAATTTCAAAGGGTCTGTTTGCCTAAACTACAAAAATAACCTTAAATGTCAGAACTAACTGTTCAGTTAAATGTTTAGTCAATTAGTGGATCAGCAGAAATTGTATCTGAAATTATTCTGATCATCAAACAGTTCAGTAATTTTTTAAGCAAACATGTCGAATATTACCTGGCTTCAGTCTCTGAAATAGGGTTTTGGTCTGTTAGTTAGAAGTTGTTCGAGTTTCCAGATTAATGGACAGTGTTAATAATATCTAGTATTATCTAATATTATCTCAGTAGAGTGCATCCCTCCACCAAGGCCCGACAGTTCCCTTATGAAACCACATTTTAATCTGCCGGATCTGAGTTTTTATTATTTTTATTAATTCCTAATCAAATCACACACATTCATAAATCAGTCCCCTAAACATATCAGATTTTTTCATCAAGATCCAAGAATTATTCCCTGGAAAACGTCTGATCTTGCAATTAGCTTTGTCGGTCTCTGCTACAACTCTCTAGACAAACGACTATGATGAAGGAAAAAGCCTAAGTTAGCCAAAGGTTAGCTAGTTAGCCAGCTGTTTTTCCTTTTATTTGTATTGTATCACATAATGTGAGTAAATGCAACTAAACATGATTTAAAGGGTTAGTTTCAGGGGTAAACTTTGTTGCAGCCGAATCCAATACGAAGTAACTGGTGACTCCTTCTTCAGATGTAATAAAACAACAGAAAAAAAACATAACATGCTTTCGTGTTTTCAGCCTAAAAGTCCACTGGAAGTGGCTAAGCAAAATTTCGTAGAAATCCATGATTTTTTGTTTTTGCGTAATCCTGCTAAAAAAAACTAACTCTTTCATTGCTTCAGAGAAAAATGTTCACAGTAAAATCTGTGGATTATTCAGAGTCCCTGGGACACTGTTGCTCAAAGCTCTGATAATACATTTTATTTAATGGCGCCTTTCTACACACCCAAGGATAGCTAACAATATATCATAAGTAAAAACATGAATAATTAAAGTAAAACCAAGCTTTAAAATCACATTATGAGACGCAAACTCGTGTATATATATATAACACAAGAATAGTTAAAAAGTTTGAGGATAAGAGGAAAAGGCACCTAACAGTACATATGACAGTAGTGAGATTTCTCAAAACTCTTGACTTTTATGTGTTAAATGATCAAACGTTGGCCTCAGATTTAAACAACTAGCTGCTTTCTATGTTTTAGAATGTATATTTTGTATATTCTGTATATTTGCAGCAGGTCTATGGATTTCTGATGAGACATTGTTTAACATCTATCATCTTTACCAGTTTTGCAGTCAATTCAAAAGCGGTGCCATTTTCTTTTAAATCCCTTTAGCTTTAGTGCTCACCTCTTTTACAGTGAAACCTGCCAGTCTGTTTTGTCTGCCCCGCCTCCTTGTGTCTATGTGTAAAAGCTTAGATCAGATACTCCTCCACACTGTTATGACTTTGAGGTTATCTGCGCATTCCTCTCCGACTCTCCCGGAGATCTGGTTTGAGAAAAGACTCACTCCTCGCCACTTATTGTTGATCCTCTCCTCATCCTCCGCTGAGCACCGGGGTGCTGACACCACAGGCAGCTGGTGATGATAAGCCAGCAAAGGGCGCCATTGTTTACCTGCCTAACCTCTTTCATGATCACACCTCCCTTTCCCTCTGTGATTCTGTCTTTTTCTCTCTCTTCTTCCTGCCCTCCCTCTCTCATCACTCCTGTCATGTTAACTTTACTTGTTTAACACACTAACCTGTGGCAGGCAGTTGCTCCAGACATCAGATTCCCCTGTGGAATTAAGGGCAGGAAATCACATCTATTAGAGAAAGTGCTGGTGACGCTGCAGACAGTGTATGAAGAGTTCTGATGAGCAGCTCTGATTGCTCACGTACTGTAATAAGCAAACAAGTGTCAGAACGTGTGTGTACCTGTGTGTCTGTTTCTTCGTTGTTTTTGTGCTACATACGCAAGTGGTTTATGACGACACTTCGATCCTTCTCTGTGACTCAGTCTGTAGAATCAGGAACCTGAGACAAGGTATATTCATACAAGCATGTAGTTCCATGCACATAAACATTTGTCAGATCAATTATATATTTTCCCGACTAAGCAAGAGTTAACTGATCATTTAGCTTTTTAGATTAAAGCTGCACTCATCAATATTTATATCAATACAGAACATATGTAATGTGAAAGATGTAATTGCTAATTTATGCTGCCTTTAGAAAACTAGATACGCCCGTTTCAAAAGATGCATCCACTAGAGGCCAACGCAGTCTGGAGTTTCTGACACCTACAAAAATGGCGATGGTCGCGAAAGAGGCAAATCAAGTAACATATCGATGTCTATAGTTTCTTATCAACTCGTCACCTCAAGTCTTTCCCCAAAAAGTTCTGCCACTGTTGAAATTTCTTCCTTGTGTCTTATGGTTGTCTCGCTTGAACTATTAGCTACACTGCCCCCCATAAGAAGTGCATTAATATGGACAAAATTAATGCAGAGTATGGGGCTCCGTCAATTTCTCTAAACGTTAAACCTGTATTGAAAAACACACAGAGAGTTATCACCTGACTTTAAGTAGATTCTCTCAGCCCATGATGTATTGTAGTATCTTGAGCATTTAATTAAGTAATAAGTAAGATAGGATGATAAATAAGATCTGTTGTTTATATAAAATTCAATGTTATCTTGGTTTGAAATTCAGGAATAAATGACATATACAGCCATTTTCAGACATGAACTCCAGAAAATGTCTAAAATAAATTGCTCTGGACATTTTACGGATTTTGCCTTTCATATGACAAGAATGCAACAGGAGGTTATCTGTGTCAGATATGCTCATAACAACAGGAAAATGTCAGTTCAGTTGAGTGTTGCCATGCAGGAAAATGTCCAGAGCAACTTACTCAGACATTTGGGTTCTGTCATACATCCACTGCCAGAAATTTCAGGAAAATGTCCGTAATTCAGTGCATGTCTGAAAGCAGCTTACTTCTCTATTATTCTCTAGAATGTTATATTTTCTTATCAGGGGGTGGCTGTGGCTGAGGGGTAGAGCAGTTTACCTCCAACCAGAAGGTCGGCAGTTTGATCCCAATCTTCCCCATCTTCATGCCGAAGTGTCCGTGGTCAAGATGCTGATCCCCGAATTGCCCCTCATAGAAAAAATAGTGCTGTGAATAGATGCACTTTATGATTGTATGGGTGAATGGCAAACTGTAAAGCGATTTGTTAAACCATTTAACATTGACCGTTTTTGATCAGGGCACTTAGGTGTAACTTGATGTGCTGACCTCAGTATTCTGAGGTCAGCACATCTTGAACTGCTCGTAGTATTTGGATATCCACTTTAAAGCAGTCATCAGATGCCATAGACGGTGGTCACAGCAAACACATCCAGCAGCGCTTCAATTACAGGGATCATTTATGGTGGGAAATCATCACTTTTATGTGGCTGCCATGTTCCCAGGGATCCAGGGGCTTTGCGGTTGCAGCATTAGGGACCCCTGTGTGTTGGTATCATCTTGTAGCCACGGGGCAGAGCGCAACCGGTGGGTAAGAGGAGATGATAATCCCCCTGCTGTTCTCATCTCAGGAGATCCACTGTAGGCCAGGTCAGTTTGTACCTGCTAAGCCAGTTTCAGGATGACGGCGACACACACGCCCCAGTTTACCTGTGTTTGTGTGTGTGCATTGGACTGTCCATATCTTTATGTGTCTGTATGTTCTGGATCGCTGTCTGAATCTCTTTACGTCTCCATTCATACATGCCTGTGCAGACTTGCTTATGTGCACGTTTGTGTGTGTTTGAGTGTGTGTGTGCTGGAGGTGACCCATGCAGGAAAGCGGGGAGGGGGAGGGAGGGGCAGAGGGCCTATTTACATTGGCAGCCACACAAGGGGAAATGAAGTGACTTCAAAGCGGTCGTGCAGCTGAATTGTAAAGCGAGCAAGGGAGTCCTCCAGTGCATGAACTGGCAGACAGGCTCTCAAAACACAGACGCACATTCCCAGCGCTTACACACATTTGCTGTGCGGCACTAGTCACAGTCTGGTGTGATGGGAGAATGTGCTGTAGATATATTTATGTGTGTGAGTTCACTATCAGCCCTCTAAAGCGCCATAAAATGTTAGATATACCTTTTATTTTAGTTAAAGACAGAAACCTCAGATGTGGGGAACTTCATAGCAGTTTTTAGCTACACACAATCGGCTGATTCTTGTCAGAGGCATGTTAAATGAGAGCATCGGAGCCTATTCTCATTTCTTCTCAGAATAGTAAGAATGTGTGCGGGTGCAAGAAAAGTGGCTGTACACCATTTTGACCGGATTTAATACAATAATGAAGTTTTGTTGTTAAAAATGTGGAAATGTCCTCATACCTTCAGCTTAAATTACACTTAGAATGGAACATTCCAATGTCCAGACACAATAAACACACATTTAAAAACTAGAATGACACTCAGTAGAGTACATACCTCCACCAAGGCCCAACAGTCACTAACATGCAACAAATTCCCCCTAAACATGCCTGATTTTTTTTCATCAGAATTCATGAATTATTCCCTGAGAAATCAAGGAAGATTTGAAAAGGCCAACAAAAATGGCATTATATTGCTAACAGATGAATAAAAAACCCTCCTTAAAATAAATTCTACTGGTGTGGATGACAAGAAAACTGGAATTAGATCAGAAGTTTCAGGAGCAGCAGCCTGTGTCGACGACCTTAGTTGGATTTTAATTTACTCTAATTTAGTATAAAAAAAATTCACATGCTTCAAAGGATTCAATAACATGTCCTTTATTAGCCTGTTAGAGAGTTCTGTTTTATAAAACCACTGCAGTGACTTCAGGTTAGAAATATTTAAATGTTCATACCAGCTTCACTTTTCCTCTTAGAATGAGGTGAGTGATGGAAACATGGTCATCCCAGTGTCTCACAATAGCCTTTTCCCTTCACTAGCATCTGATGCACACACACACACACACACACACACACACACACACACACACACACACACACACACACACACACACACACACACACACACACACACATCCTTAAACCTGCCACTGTGTTTCTGTGTGACAGGGATGCTGCAGAGACGACCCACCATCGAGGAGTTTGTGGACGCGCTGGTGTCTGAGCTCAACCCGAACTTTGAGACCTTCATCATGGACTCTGAGAGCTGAAAGTCGTTGTTGCTGACGTGGAAACGGACTTGAATCTTTGCTGCTGAGTCGAGAGGTGAAGGCTACGGCAGCGTAGCACTCACTCAGCAGCTTCACTTTGTCTGTAAATTAATTATCAGCATTTTATATATTGCTGCTCTCTCTAAAAGTCACATTGACTTTTTTATAAAACGTTTAAAAACATTTCCTAATAAATTTATCTGAATTCACATTTTTTCTTTTTTATCATTTAATTTCCCTTCATTTTCATTAATTCATTAATATCCACATCTAATATTCTCCTCATTAAAGATCCATTTACAGCTCACATACTGGCGGAACATTGTTGTGTCCTGATGATATCAGTGTGAGGAAGAATAGCTAATCTGCTCTTCCTGTCATGTGCTCATTGTTTGGGCTTTAAATTAATGCTGCTCCGTCTGTTTTGTCTGTCAGGAGGTTCTCTGGAGGGAGACTGTGGTGAATATAACTCAGTTAATTTAACGTGGAGAGTTAATATTTCCCATTTCTTAATTAGAGATGTTCCAATACCAGTAAGAGTTAGTGTTTTGTTCCCTTGATTCCTTGTAGAGCTGTTTGCAGCTCTATTTGTCTCATGCTTGCTCGCTCGTTCTCTACCTCTTGCTTGCCCATATGTTTTTACTGTCCACACAGACAGCCAGACCAGCTGCAGCTGTGTGCATACCCCATGGCATTTAATACAGTTCTCCCACACGTGAGAACTTCTTATCTGTGTACATGTCACTCCGGCTCTGTTTGGCATACGAGCAAACTGTTTGACTGAAATGTTGCCAAATTGCTAACATTTTAGCTAGCTCTGGCCAGTGCTACATGACCAAAAATCATTTCTTCACTGCTATAAAAACAGTACTCTACAGTGACTGCACAGAGCAACTGCAGTTTTTAAGCACTGAAGAAGAAGTGATTTTGGGGGACAGAAAATTACAGTTTTGTCTGTGAATTTAATATACCTTTAAAGACTTGGTGTTGGATAGTATATAGATTTCCGTACCCGCCGTCTGCCCGACTCTGCATTTTTTTCGTGGGTATTGGAGGCATTTCCGATGCTGGTATCAGTATGGGAGCATCTTTAATTTTACATCACACCATGTTAAAGCTGCTCAGTCGTAACTTTTAAATAAGAGCTTTAAACGAGTTCTTCGCATTTCCACAGATGCTCCGCAATGTAGAGTGTACACGACAGAGTGGCTGTTTGCATGTGTTTCAACACATTCACACAGTAATTATGAGCTGAGCTCGTACTACAGCTGTTCCCTCTGACAATGTCCTTGCTTGCCTGAACTCTGATCTGAGACCCGACATGGTTATTGAAGGTGTGAAAGCAGCATCACCCAACAAGCTGAAGGCTGCATCACAGCACTTTGTCTGTTGAATATGAACTTATTAAATTCCTTTAACTCTGATCTAGTTCCAGGTGAATTTTATCAGCAGAGACTCTGTGGCTGCACTTTAGATGAATTTAAAAACATTTAAATGTTAGTCAAAGGATTCATTATATTTTTAATTACTACAACAACATCAAATTACATTATCTTGTGTTGAGTTGTCCTACTGAGCCTGTGAGAACAGTTGCATAATGTCTGTGGCTCTGGAGAAGGTATCTGTCTCAGTTTGGACTTAGATAAAACTGATTTGTGATGTAAAGCTGGGAGCAAACTTCTGGGGCGTCTCTGGAAAAAATATTTAAAACATTTTTTGTGACTTACAATTGTCATTTAAATGCATTTTCGAAGCGTACTATGTCCTGTATTAGGTAGTCAGGGTTTGTGCCTGACCCTGGTCACCGGAACAATTCCGATTTATGATCCTACATCCTCGATTAATAATTACATAAATGTGATCTTTAAGAGCGACAGAGACGAGCGGACACACAGGCTGCAGACAGGAGAGAAGTTGTTCCCGCAGATTACAACGCAACGCTGTGTTTTAACTTCATTGTTGTCAAGCGACGTTCCGTTTATGCAGGAACATAAATCTGAATTCAGCAGTTTTTTTATAAAGATCAGTTCTACGTGTGAGTGATTAGAAAAGAGCAGAGGCGCAGAGTTCCTTGTTGACCAGCAGGGCCACCTGGATACTGTAAAGACTATAATCAGAGTTTTTCACCAAGCCTTAGTGCATTCATGTGTAAGGCATAAAAAAAAAATATATATATAATCATCACTATTGATTTTATAATTTATGTATTCATCTATATATCAGGGGGGCAGGGGATTATGATCCGGGGGAGGCATAACACATGCACAACATTAGAGCAATAGGTAGCGGGGTACCCCCCGATTGCCATGGAGTATTTCGCGCACTGATGGAAAGCCTTTCAAACTCATCATAATGTGCTTTACACAAATAAGCATATATCACATGAGTAGTATAGCACTTCTTAGCTGTCTACTGCCCAATACCACCGACCCTCCAATTAGTGGATGACCCACTCTAGCTCCTGCTGCACAGCCACCCTAATTGTAAAGCTATGTTTTTTTTACAGATCTTCTAGACGAACGTCCAACTGGAAGTGCATTGTATAAATTCCTCAGTATGTAAACTGTTCAAATGGTTTATTTACAAAAATGACATGTGGAAATGAGTGTTCACATCCATCAACATTATAACTGGAAGAGAAGCAAACATACTGTCAGTCATGTCTATGTTACAAAAATATTGACCTATTTACTATTGTACAGTATCTACAACATATTTATCACTCAAACATTCCTGTTCTTTACTCGTCCCGTATCAAGATTGTCTTCAATGTGTGACATAATCACTTTTAACACTTTTCACACCACAAATTTTTACCTTTTACGTACAAAAAGCTTCATAACACCTGCTGCTAACTCAGCGGTACAGTTTCCGTCCTACATGTGAAGATGCAAGACGTTTTCAAGGCAGAGTACAGGATCTTTGCTCCGTGGTCATAAGTCAACACTCCTCGACGATTGAACTTCAATTTCACCTTCTGGGCCAGAGAGTTCACATTCTGTGTACGTGTGTGCTTGTGTGTGTGTGCATGCATGCGTGTATGCATGCGTGTATGCATGCATTTGCCCTCATGCTTTGAGTATTCTCCACAGTGCTATTGTTTACATGTATGAACATACTCGTTCAGATTCTTTCTTTGAGCAGTGGCTCTGAGGTCAGCTGCAGGCAGTTAAAAGTGTGTGTGTGGGGGGAGTGGTAGGGGGAATGGCAGGGGTGAGTAATCTGAAACGGGATCTGGCTGCGGCTGTTGTTGAGTCCAGGCTGGTTCAAGGGTGGAACACGAGCCAAAAAAAGTCCATGTCATCCTGGAGAGAGAGCAGGAAGAAGAAGGCAGACACGCTGTGATTAGTAACGTATCTACCCAGAGTCAGCCAGCGGCCAACTTTAAACACAGTCTCGTCCACATCAAACAGCTAGTGCTGCTGTCTCTAGTTTCTTTTACCAGCTGCTCAGCATGGACACACACACAGACCAATGTCCCAGTCCATGAAATGGACGTCCTACATTATTATTGGCTGTCTTTTAGAGGTAAATTATGTGCAGGGGTTTGAGAGAGGTTGAATCTTCTTTCACAGTCTCTAAAGCAGCTTTCAGACATGCACTGAACTCCAGCTAATCCCCAAACATTCTCCAGAGAGGCTGTAAGTGAAAACGCAAATCTCGAGAGGCTCCGCACTGTCTCTAGAGTTTCTCCTAACCGAATGTCCTAATTGGGTCGATGTGACAACACAGCAAGAGATCCTCCGGAGGATTCACCACAAGCGAGTGGGCATGCTTGATGATGAAAAAGCGGTAAACACACATAGAAGACACAGACGAAGATGTCAAGAGAGTTTAAGGTGTTCATGTGCTGTGAACAAAAACAGCTCTTCAGCAGACTTAATACATTATATCCTTCTGCCGCCTGCTGCACCACCCCTCTCCTGAATCTGCCGAAGGGTTTATTTTGATGTTGTGAATGCGTCTGAGTGGAGAATCTCCTGCTGGGTTGTTTATGTGTGAAAGGCAAACTCCTGACAAAGTCCAGACCCAAATGTGAGGACATCATCTGGAGTTCTTGTCTGAACACCGCTGTAAGGTGTGGAGGCAGCTCTTTGGTATCTAATTTTTTATTTATTTGGAGTAGGTGATTTCTTTTTGCTCAGGATCATTAAACAGTTCAACAGTTAAACAAATCATTCAAAGTGATTTACAGCTGCGGTACGTCATGTTGGGTCTGCATGTGAGATCGGTAGTGACTCACCTAACTGAGTTGACGTGAGCTGTTTGGGATGAAGTACTTCTGTCACACCTTCACTGTGGATCTGCCTGCTCCTCTCAGGTGAACTCTCCCCTGACCTGCACCCTTCTTCTTCCCTGTGACACTCACAATCCTCCTCCATTCTTTCTGTACATTCTGAGTTGCACTGAGGCAAACACTCTGCAGGCTCCCAGCTCCCCGTCATCCCACCAGCCTCCACGGTGTCAAACTGTGGGTGTCCCCCCTGCTGCACAGGTGTGCTCTCCTCATCCTGGTTCCTGGGGGAGCGGGATGAAGAAAGCTGTGGTTAATATCACTGTGAATCTCGGTTCACAGCCACACCCTGTGGTGTTTCATATTCAGGCAAGATGCCTCTGTTTGTTCTCAGCACTTCAAAGAGTGTTATTAGCCACTGTAAATGATATCTTTGATATTAACGGAAATTAGAACGTTGCCCCCAAGGCAGCAGGGCAGCTGTTAGCCTGTGTATTGTCTCCAGGTTTCACTGTAAATGAACCAAACTGTGTCAAGTTCTCTCATCATTGTGTGAAGTATCTTACATGTACGTGTTTTACTGGGAACAGTTTATTCCCTGTGTAGTTCGGATCAGTTGAACTACTGAAAAATGTCTCCTGTCATGCTGTTGCCCGGCAGGTTTGAATAGTGATGATGAGGATTTTAATTGGTCACATTTTGTTACTTGTGGGAATACATTAGCTGCAGTCCTCACCCGTCACTGAGGCTCGTCTGGGACTGGAAGGGACTGTTGTCATGGCTGCGGCCCAGACTGCACCTCTCATCGCAGCACAGCGATGGGATAAGGTGGACTGGACCTGAACATCACACACACGACATGTTGATATACACATTCCCATCATCAGTAAACTGCTGAATTCAGAATATAATATTTATCCTCAGTTATCAGAAACATTAAACAAATTGTGGCTGTGGCTTTACAAGAAGTTTGTAGCATTAAATCACATCAGTCGGAATCTCGTCCTACCGCAGGAGTGTCCGGGGCCCAGGTGACACTGGCAGCAGTGTCTATGGGGAAAGTCGTGAAGCCAGCGGGGGTCCAAGCAGGACAGCTCTGCTCCGCTATACGGACAGTCCTGGGACCTCAAAGAGGCTGCTGTGGAAACACGGTGAAAGACGGTCAACCCCTGAGACCTACAACAACCCAGTGCAGAATCGACCCCCTACTGGTACCACTTTAACACTTAATAATAGCACTTTGCTGATAATATGAGTAAACTTTGGGTTACACAGTCATGATTAATCCCCTTGACTGTCTGGGTTGACTAATTAAAAATCAGTAAATCAATTATTGACGGCTTATAAACTAAATTATGCTTATTATAAGGTGGCAACCCTCTACTTTTCGACGCTCCTATTAAGAATAACAGAAATCAGTCTGGAATTAGATTTTCTGTTGTCGTGGGGGTGGGGGGGGTCCATGAGGCTGATTCAAATTCTTGAGTATAATTTAAAAATCACTGTTAGCGTGTTGTAGCAGCTTGGGTGAAGGGCGGGGTGCGTGTTTGGACTGAGTGGAATCTACTGACAAAATATTTGACTCGTGTTCTTTTCACGCCACTTTAAAAAAAAAAACACACAGACCTGGTAACGCCTTAGTAACTTGTACCACACTCTTTGTTTCAGGTGAGCTTACCAGACAAACATGATGTCATTAATTCTTTGCCTTGGGATATTTCACATACTCACTTTGGGCTTCAAGAATGCTGCTCATTATACAAGTTGCCACAAATATGCAACATCAGGTTTTAATAAGGCTTTATCACGACTGACAGATGAATTGGCACTCTGTCTGTGTAGCTGACAAAAGAGCAAAGAAATCGTGCTCATCCACCTTTATATAATCCTATTTTAAGTCACTTAAAATATTCAGCTACTGCACTTACTGTGTTAAAAGCACAATTATGAATAATGTGCGACTTCCACACAACTGGCTGCTCAGCACAGGTGACATGTTTGAGATACATTATCTCCATCTTATCTTCATTGTTTGGTTTTTCTAAGTCAAGCACCTTTTGGAACACCTTTATTTTGGAAGTCTTGATCAGAGAACAATTTGTACTGGGAATTCATTGGCACCCGGGGAGAGGGGTTCAAGGTTCAGTGCTCGCTGCACATGCAAACCTGGCTCGTTCATAGAAAGCAGCTGCAGTGGTACTTGAAAAGTCTGCAAAGCTTTCTTTGAGCCTCTGTGTTTGGTTTGAAGACTCAAATCAAAAGACATTTCCTGCAAAAAAACTTGATTTTGTTCAGATTTCAAATGTTGTTTTGGACAGTGCTTCCAGGTGCTGATACTCACCGCTGGGCTTCTTCTCTAGCAGCTGTCTCTTGCAGTAGATGACACACAGGACCAGCAGGGCAAGCAGCACGGTGGCCAGAGCGCTGCAGATGACTGCGGCCAGGGCCATGTCCTGCGGACTGGTCACCACCGAGGGAAGCGGCACCAGGTTTACTCGCCCACTGCCTGTGGAGGGAGATGAGTGTGAAGTACGGATGAGAAATGTGAAATAACTATTTGATTAACGACATAATCACAGATATTCACATCTTTTAGTTATGTGGTGAGTGATAATATAGGACTAGACCTATTTGACGGTTTCAGACACGACAGCTAATCCTTAATGAGGCACAGTGATGAAAAGAAACTGGGGAATAACACATGATGAGGGGCAGTTACTTCATATAATCAACACTCCTCAGCCAATCCGAAGCTGCTGGTAACGTGAGACAAATTATTTGTCTCACGTCTTGGGCCAGTCATCTCCTCGCTGAGGCTTAATGAAATAAGCAGACAAGTTCAAAGGGAAAAACGCCTGTGGTGGATTCTCTCTTAATCTCCCTCGCTTGTTCTCCACAGAAGATGATTTACAGAGTGTTCGACCCCACCTCTGCCCCCGGGCTCCCTCACGTGCTCAACAAGCTTTGAAATCAAGAGTCTGGTCAGGTTTTAGAAATAGGCCAAATGTGAGCATGCACTGTATCTGATAGAGGAAAACACATCAGACAGACGTCAGGAGTGTATTTACGCTTCTTTGTGTTACTGTGCAAAACGTTTCCAGAAATATAGAACATCATGGGTTTAGTGCTGCTTCACGCTCAATATCACAATATAAGACAGACGAACTGACGCAGTTGTTTGAAATATTTGGCTCCATGTAATTATCCTTTCAAACACTTATCGGAGATAAAGGCACAGTCTGTTATAACGATGTGAATAAAGAGCAGCCGGATTCAAAACATGACTTGATCTTTCTATCACCTTCAAACTGAACAGCAAATTTAAAACAGAGGCAAACACAAAAAAATTACTTTTGAATGTTTCCTGATGCTAATTTACACATCTAGCAACAAGCTAGATTTTGGCTGTTTTAAGAGGTGGGATATAACTAAGGTTACTTTGAAGTTATTATGTTCACCAGAGAGTCACTAACATTGTCTGTGTTGAGCAGGGACTGTGCAGTCACTTTATCAGAACAATAGTTGCCTGTTTCTGCAACTGTTTTCTAGACATGGTTTAGATTCATCATTCATTGATCAATTGTTTGTGAAATTATTGATTGGTGCAGCTTTAAGGTTTATTCATTGGTCATTTTTGGAAACATAGAACATAAAAGGCTGCTCTTTTTAAGCTCGTCCAGCTGATATAAAAAAATTTAAGTCCCACTCTTCAGTTATGTGGATTAGCTGACATTTTAACAGTGTAAATGTTATAAGGATTGAGTAACACATACTCTTAGGGGATCATACCTCTGAAATTAATCCCTTACATTCCAGTGGGGGACACTCCACTCTGTGTTAGACAGAAATCACTAATTACTATAATATTAAATCCTCTGATTGGTCATATATAGTTTCATATTAAAATATTAATATTAAAGTATGCTTTTCTTGTTCTGAAATAAACAATAAATATGATTTCAGAAATCATATTCAAAGAAACAGTAGTCCTTGACTTTCCAGACAATCTGTGTGATAACAGAGAAACCAGGCAGCAGCATTACCTCAGCATGTCTGACATATGAAGCTTTAAGATGATTTAATGTTATAAATACACCAAATCTGTGTAAATAGCTGATACTGATATGTCTAGGCCTCCATAGTCAGTATGTGGAACGTTTGTACCCCTACATCTATGTCTCCTCCTTTGTGCTGTTGTACTGCATGGGAGAGGAACGCAACAAATGTCCGTATTTAAGACTGTGTTCATATATTTCTAAGTTTACTCACAAGCTTAAAGTTATTGCGTAGTTCACTAACACATTTCTGAATCGACCGGAGGATTTTATCATTTGGCTCTTTTTGTCAGAATAAACTGAGATCATCAGACCATGATCTGCCCCTTTTCATCATATCACAACAAACACACACGCTAGACTCATGCACCTTAACATAACTGTTTATGATCATGATCAGTTGTAAAACCTAATTTTCCTGATTAAAGCTTTCTTGAAGAAATTGTACTGTCTTGATTCTTGTTGTTCTGGGTCTGTACCCTCATGGTTGAATGCACTTATTGTAAGTCGTTTTGGATAAAGGCATCAGCTAAATGTAATGTAAAAAGGCATTTGTGATGAAGGTTAATACAGAGAGCAGTAAAAGTAATGGCTGTAATGTGTGTGACAATATGCAGGAAAACAAACGGTGAGAGAAACTTTTATAATATGTTGAATATAAAGAATGACTATTATGTTTGAGCAAATCTTTTTCAGTGAGTCCTGCTGTTTGCTTTTCAGTCCATTAATCATGGGGACTGGTTTCAACCTTTTCACATCCAAGAGCTCTTTGTAATGCAATGTAAACATTACTTTATCTTTGGCCACTTGTTTTATTCAGCCACGATAGGGGATAAGGGTATTTTAACATTCCTTCTCAGGGGGAAAAATAGAGGAAAAGCTCAAAGCAGCTCTCAAGGAAAGCACAACAGAGGAGCATTACAGAGTAAACACTGTCAAAATCACGACGTATTACCTGTTATCAAATATTTTTTGAAACTAATAGCAAGAGCGTGTTAAAATCATTGCAGCTGCACTTAATATTTATACATTTGTATTCAATGACTCTGTATTCAGTGTAGCTAATGGATGAAGATTAAGTCACACTGAAAGGGAATATCACCTGCTAACTCATAAATCACATTCTCACATTTAGAGGTATACTCTTACTATTAAAATAATAAAATGCTGTGTATAAAAAAATGATCTCATTAAAACTGTATTATTTAGCATTTCTCATCTAAGTCTGTCAAAGCAGTGATCGCTATGTAGCTGTACTGTATTAGTGATCCACAGCCGTAATATCTAACCGTTGTGTTTATATTTGGTCTCCATTGTCAGGGTCCATCTGAACTCATCCGAGGTGAGCATCATCTGTCCCACAACACAAAGGCGGTCTGTTGTCAGAGTCCCGGTAGCTGCAGCAAACACAGATAAACACTGGCCCATTGAAGAGAGCTCACCTGCTGATATTATCTTCACACACGGCAGACCAATAAACCACAGCCTTTCACAGACTCCCCGTCTGTTGACTTTATGGAGCTCCACATACTCCAAATAAAAGAAGCACCTATTTACACCTCCGAAGGATCTTTGACTTTGTTCTCTTCAGACTCTTTTAAGGTTATTATTTCTCTGTTTTACCCTGAACTCTGAAAGACAGAAATGTCTCTTTATCGTATTCAAGCTAAGAACTACAAAAACGATGCTCTCTATTTCACTTTTTAAATGGTTCAAACCAACCAACCAAAGAAATTTATACCAAGAACCTTGGATTATTATCACATGAGATAGAATGAAGGCATGAACACATTTTTTGTTTGGTTAGTAGAAAAAACTTGAAACATAACTTGAAAAGTGCATCTATTTACCATAGCATGGGATAAAAAGAAGTTTCTATGTTAAGGTTTAAGTGTAGAATTAGAATTACTATTACAAGAAATTAGAATGTTGTTTGGAAGTAGCATAAACGTGCTTCCTAATACTGTGTTTTTGCTTGATGATACAATCTATTATTATTTAGACACTATACTACTTCAGACGATGACCAAACCATTTGACATCTGCGCAGTCAAAAACAAAATCAACTGCTATGCACTTTGCTCTGGTTTAAGATAAATTTAAATGTCACTGCTTTTGGTGCCAATTTGATTTGATGCCATTTCACAGAGAATATGAAATGTATAAGTTTAGCTAAGGGAAACTTATATGTTATTCTCTTAAATCTTTGACCATGAATCAATTTCTTCTTCTAGCATTCAGGTGGAAGAATTTAATTATCACTTATTCTAATGTGTTAACACCAAATATTAGTATTGCTGTGAGGGTTTGATCATTATTATTACTGAAAGGCTTTGGTTTTAAATGCTGGCAGGCAGCTGTACTTAGGACAACTTCCTGTAACTGTTTATGTATGTTTTGTGCCATCTATGGTGAGAGCTGTATGCAGCTTTGAAGTCTGTGAGCAGGGGCAGTACTGGGGTTTCTTTGCATTAAAGGATGGAAAGTTGAGGTTATCAGGAGGAAAAGAGGTTTGTTGGATCATGTTTCATTTTAACACATGACACAGTTATCTAACTGGGGTGTAAATCTGGTTAGAAACAGTAATAATGGGATGTGTGTATAATGGGGGAAGCTACACGGAGCAGGTCGTATTCTTCCTACCTGTGAGTACGAATGTATCTCTACATGTCTGTATGTATTAGTATGGTCTAGTCAGCCTTCTGAGATCTACCATGATAGTGAAAAACCCCAGCACATGAAACACATTATAGAGGCTAAAGGAATCCATAAAACACAATCTCGTTTTTACTTCACTCCAAAAAGCCACAAGGGGAAAAGGGAGGAGGAGAAAGGAGGGGTGGTTGAAGATTTACAGTCTACCCCAGACTACAACTGCCTCCCCTGCACAGCTGCACCGTTGCCCCGGGCCAGTGTGGCCTATTAGAATGATCTGCCCTTTAAGTTTTCACCACTCTCCTCAAGATAACACTGCAGGGAGGGAGCAAGACCTTCAAACATTTGGAAATGCTCCACTGAGAGTTGTGTACGGGCTAACTACCAACTATGTTCTCAGACACAATGGCCATTTTGTTTCGAGGGTCTCCTCCAGTATCAAAACGGGGAAGCTGCACAGATGGAAAAATGAACAGACAGAGAGATGCCAGTTGTCCCAGGCCTAGCACTCATTACAAAAACAGGGATACTGCTTGCAACTATATAATATATGGGGAAAAAAATCTTCAATAAACAGAAGATGGTCCAATGAAATCATGATCCACTTGTGAGCGAGTACTGAACAAACCTTTTTTTAGTTGTCTGATGACCCAGAGCTGTCTCCCTTTATTTAACACGGGGTAACTCTGGCTGCGTCCGCTCTGATGCTTAAGCTGCCAAATAAGCCTTTGCAGAAACAGCTGCAGCCTCCTCTACTAGGAAGTCACACTCAATTACCAAAGGTATAAGTTCAGTCGCCTGTTGGTTTTATGTGGAAACCTGAAATCCTAAGGTTGTACTTAACTACTTACAATGGCTGGAAGAGAGAAGTTAATTGGATGTGTAGCCTCCTGGAATGTGAGCACTGCTTTGTGAACATACTGTAACACACCTCCTTCCTCCTTTTAGCATAATGGATCTGTACAGAAGGCAATAAATAATGCTGTTTGAACCAGCATACTCGCCGGGCGTGTTTACTCTGGTGCTGAAACAAAACCACGTTGAACAGTGCAGCAGTGCTGGGATACGTTTTGTCTGAAAATATCAATGGAGGTTTTGTCCAAGGAAGTTTGCTCATTTAATCCAAATTGAGTGCTGAAAGTGAGTGACATAGTTGGAGCTAATGTAATCCAGTGTTGGCAAATCCACCATTATGTTTGTGGTATCCTTTTCAGCTTTTGAACTGCTCGGCTTATGAATCCAAGCGTTTATTTGCACTTATAGCATAGCTGCTTGGCTCAGTGAATGAACTGCGGCTCGCTCCACCCTGTAAAGGCAGTGGTTCTGATTACTCTGAGGGCCTTGTGCTGTCATGTTGTGTGTGTACAGGCTTTGTTGTGGCACTGCTGCTTGAGTTTTGGTTCTAGTAGCATTTGGCTAGGAGTTCAATAGTGTGCTGTACCCTGTTGTTGCTTCATAAAACATCACGTATTGTGGGCTGGGATGAATAGCCCATATTCATGGCCATTCAACAAAACGTGCAGCCAGTGATGTCGACTGCCAACTGTTAGAAGAAGTCAAAGAAAGAAAAAGTTGCTTACAGTGAGGCTCATAAGGAGGTGGAGGGTCCCCACAGGGTATACACTCCATGTCCTGGAAACCACTTAATTTAGTCTTCCTGTAATATCTGTTGAAGAAACAAAATAACATGTTTTAACCTTCAAAGCTGTTGTGAACATAGGAGCATCAGATGTGCACAACTTCTGATAATTTGTGACATGTTTGTCTTCTTCATCAAAATAATCTTTTAAAGATGAATACATTTTATAAGTAACATGAGGCTGTGGTGGGGGTGCGTCTCTCCTCTCACCCCGGCAGACAGTCGCCACACACTGCATTGCTGGTTGTGGAGCAGTTGCCCTTCTGGAAGCGGTTGATGAATCCACAGTCCAAGCAGGGCTTGCACTTCTGCAGGCTCCGGTCCTCTTTGAAGCGGCTGCTCCGGCAGGGCACACACCGGGCATCCTCTCCATAACCAAAGCCACATTCCTGGGGGGATTAACAGGAGAAATACACCGGGTAAGAGGTGGGGTTGGTGATTTGGGATGATGTGCAGCTGGTGAAAAGAGGGCTTGGATGTGGACTACCGGGGGTCTGGAATTAAAGAATGATATTGGCTCACAGGATCAGAGCAGAACAATGGCCTGCCTCTTTGGAGAGTCCATCTTACACAGGCAATAATCTCCCTGACTCTCTCAGTATGAATGAGCGCCCTTCCGCTGCAAGACCTAGAAAGGCCTGGCATTTGAATAATAAAGGCCCTGAAGGACACCCACTGTTGTATTATTGCAAGTTTATTGCTGTGTTTTTGTGTGACTCTCTCCGAGCAGACTCGGTGAGTGTCCCATTGATGGAGAGGCCAGCAAGCAAAGGAAACACTTAGGGAAGGGGCAAGGATTATAGGAAGGTATATGGAGAAAATACGATGAATACTCTTTTGTGTTCAACACTTGAAAGTGCACTTTAAAACCACAGCTTCTGACTAGTGTGTGAGTAATCTAATGTGAAACCACCTTTCGAGAAATTGTCCAACCGAACCAAGCAAAATCTAAATTTTGAGATGTTTTTTAAGGAGGACATGAAAAGTGAGACTAATTTACTATTTGACTAGGAATAAAGACAGAAGTTCAAGTGTGTATATTGTACATATTTAACATTTCTGTACAGCAACTATAATTAAAGAAACACAGTCTGGCAAAGTTTAGAAGAAATATCAAACATTTTGGTGACCCAATATCAGCACTTATTAACAGGTTTTTTAATGTAGTTAATTCTATCACTCCAGCTGCTCAGGACCATTTCCCAAAGTTGTGTCTTATGTTGTCTCTTTTCTGATCTTTGTCACCTTCACATCCCCTAAATTACGTTGGTGACCTCAACCACAAAGTGACATTTATTTGACATCTGATATTACTGTACACCACAGTGAAAAGACCCTGCAGGCATGACATCATACATTGATCATTCACTATCAGCTCCAGAGCAGCTGCCCTCCTGTTATCCAGTGTTGCCACACTGCAATCCAAAGCCGGAATGATAGACAAGGAAGGGGGTCGGGGGTTGCTCATATATCATTAATGTGAAGGTCAGCTTCAAACAGGGCTTCTCTCTTCTCATTCTCTCCTCACCCGTGTCCCATTTCACTGCCCGGGCATGCAGTCCCAGTGGAATGTGGGAACAAGAGTCTGGTATGGGGTTGGGTTTGGGGAAGCAGGCTGGCTGGCAAGAAATTAAAAGGGAAGTTCGAGGCAAAGATGTGATCGTGTGATGGCACCGTACAGTCAGGCTGGAAGATGAGGAATTCAGTGCTTCCAGCCAAACACATGTGAGCCTGACACTGAACCCTTGGGCCAAGCCGGGCCCGAGGTGGACCATTTAGGGCTGGACTTTTGCAGCTGTTGTTATGAAGTCTCCATATTAGGCCTTGCTCTTCAGCAGGGCAGGGCAGTGAACAGTGGAGGTGGGGGGGGGGGGGAGTGAAAAACAGAGGGGGGGTGACTGATGAGTGATTAAATGGGGAAAGGCAGAATAAAGAGGATTCGGACGCCCCATCTGTTGCAAACCATGATCTTGCCTTTCTCAAGAAAAAGAATATCAGGCATGGGACAGGAAAAGCAGGAACCCTAAAACTAAAGTGGTCCTCCAGAAAGTCCCACCGCAAGCTACTTCACATTGATTCTGTGGCCCACTTCCATATGAAGGAAGAAGAGGCCCAGTGATGGTTTGTCCTCACTCAGCCCAGGACTGGCACAAGCTTTGTCTGTGGGGCATCACATGGCAAGATGGGGTCTAATGCCACGTAAACATGAGCAGGTCAGAGCACTGAAACAAAAGGAACGTGAAGCCAACTTCTGCCCCTCTGATCCAGGCCACACAGAACATCAAGGAATGCTCCCTTTCTTCTTTTATCTCCACTAACAAAGCTCACTGAGACTAGTTAAGCAGCGAAAAGAAAGACATTACTCTGTGGTAATCTGTGGTAGTCATGTTGAGGTCAATACGAAAAGGTGAGTGTTATTATTATTATTATACACAAAGTAAAAACCTTTCTCAATTGTAAATTGCCAGCATCAATGAAAGAATACATAGTCAATCTGTTAATCCTCCTTGAAAAGATCATATTTTCAGGGTGTGTACATGGTACAATAGTGGCAAAAAATACTACAAAACAAGCACAAACTGACTGAGCCAAATTAATTCTCTATAATGCATCGGCTGGTAGCTAAGAGACCATATCTTTATGTATCTCTGCAGGTATAGTTTATAAACTATGCAAATGTATGAAATAAAGCAATGCATTTGGGAGAAAACTACCAGGGATGTATGCAAATAATAAACCTGTCAAGAAAAACTTCTATCAAATTAAATATCATTAAAAAATGTCAATGAAAATCATCAGAAAAGAGCAATGTTATATTTAACTTTTAGGTGGTTTCACCTCAGAGCCATTCAAAAAAACCAAATGGATAAAATTCCCTTTCCCTGTCCCATCTCCTGATCTAGTTCGGGTGAGACTGCCAACCATAACAGCCGTGTGGGGCGGAGAGAGGGGTCGGGCTGGCTGAGACCCGAAGCATGTTCAGACGCAGAGATATTTCTGAGATCAGAGGGGATTCATAAGTAGGGCAGCCAATCATCTGATCTGGGAATGAAACAGTGGGAGTTGGTTAAAGCAGCGTTTTAACGGGGACAAAACACACTTCCACTCCCTTTGTTTCCCTCACGCTATTACACTTTCGTTTTTGGCTTCTTAAGACACAAGAATAACTGACCACTGTGATTTTGATCCTGTGCTGCTAATGCACTCCTCATAACTGTGTTTCTCTTTTTGGCTGCAGCACCATCCATCGCTCCGTCCATTGCCCTGGGAGTGTGGCTGAAGGAAATGTTACACTCTTGCTACATACTACAAGATGTTGACACATTAAAGTTGTGTTCCAGCCTTTTTTTTTCCGCTGGCAGTTTTCCAGTCTGCTCTGGAAAGCAATTCACTACTTATCCCGACACAACCCGAGACTGAGGAACTTACTATGAATGAAACCTAGAGTGAGATATGTTTGTGTTAGAAAGAAGAACTGGTTTTAATGGTCCCTCTGTGTGGGTGGTTCTTTTAGCTACAGTAAGTTTGGAGGGGCTAATTGATGTTTGTCCGTCCGCTTCAGAGAGGCTTCCAGAGGCAAACTGGGACACATTCCTCTGGGATCTCTATGGCAGCTGCACAGAGGGACTCCAAAAGTCTGCTTCCCTTCCAACCCTCAGCCCTGCCTTCCTGAATATAGATAGATTGTCTTGGTTACACAGAGCTCGGATCAGAAGTTGTTTCTCTGGGAATCTTTCTCTGAGTGCAGGCCCAGGACTCCACTGTGAGCCGGTATCCCGCTACCTTCAGAGAAAGAATGAGGCAGCCAATTATTAACCAGGACCCCAGGGTGGCGAGCAGCATTCATGCCTGTTGGGCTGGCAGAGAAACACGAGGACTACTGAAGCGTATTACCAACCACAGAGTGCATGTCTGTGTGCACAGAGATTAAAGGCAACTGGGCTTAAATGCATGTGTTCAACAGATGTCAAGAGTGATACAGACTTTTTTCACCAGCACTAAAACATGTAGTGTCGTTTAAACCCACATAAAGTCAATCTGCAGGATATTCTTTAAGACTGCCATTATGTTTCTGATACAAAGACATCCCTCATAGTAAGATAAAACTAAGTGAAATTTATTGGGTCTAGAATCTACATCTGGAGCTTGCTTTAAGGCCCAAAAAACATGTTTAATATATTAGTATAGACCAGATATATTCACGTCCAGTTTATTAGGTACACATTTTAGTTTCAGAGATGTTTTGATTTATTCACATGGCCGCTTCAGTCACTCTGGAACTGTATTGCACTATACAGATGTTTCTAATATTTAGTCGACCATCATCAATTTAAATGGGGTGTTTTTGTGTTTGTCAACCCGGGTAAAAGAGAGGAAGGACTTTGCTTACCAACCTTAACTGACACTCTAGAGGCCTGTTTGTACAAAGCACACAAAAACCTGTGGCCAAGGTGGTGAGAAAGATGGTTTTCCCCGCCGAGGGAGCAGCAAGCTTAGGCACGGCTCTGACTACAAACAGCAAAGACAATAAGTTGGACAGGGTGCAACGGGGAAAAACAATGGGAGCCATTGAGCTGTAGAAGGTCAAAAGTATGGGTGTGACTGATTAAAGAAGTGTCGGTGCTCTACAAACAGCCTGGCCGCTCTGTGCATGAAAGAGAGGAAGTGATAAATAATGTTGGCTCACTGGATAAGATACACTTTTATAAACACTGATGAACTCTTTCATACTTTTTACCACAAGCATAAACCATCTGTTTTTAGCCCAAGGAAGTTGATTAAACTGGCCTGTAATTGATCCCTTGTGTTACCATACTTTCCTTTTAGAATAAATAAACTAGTGACAAAATGTTCCTTAGTGGCTCTGTTGAAAATGCTCTTGTTTGAACACAGCACTTTAAACAAAACTGCTTCGAACAAAATTTTCAGTTCATCCAGATGAGGTTATTAAAAAGGACGGAATAATTCAAACCTTTGAAAGCTCCTGTCCTGCATCACACTGCTTGCAGGGTTTACAGTTTCCAAACCGGTCCTTGTACTCCTGTTCTCTGCACTCTCTGGTCTCCTCCTCGGCCCTCACAGGAATCTGAGCGGGACACAGCCGTTTGGTGGAAGTTAGAGATTCCTGCATTTCATCAACACTTTTTATCCACATCAGATAAAAGCAGACTCAGTCCAGGCCTATATATGCATCATACAGTAATCTATCTCAAAATAAGTTTAAAGGGGTCAAACTTGGATTATTCTTGAAAACAAATCTGAGATGGGATGAGTTAAGATGAAACTTTTGAGAGAAATTGTGACAAATTGTGATTGTGAATATCTAGGAATGGACTGTGATTTAAATTTGATTGATTGATATAAAAATGCAGACCTTTTATTTACCACTCCCTTGTACAACACCTCAACAGACAGTCTATACACCCATTGTGAACACAACACAGGTTCAGAAAGGATTTCGCGGGAAAAAATCTAAAACTGGACATGCCTCAAAATGCCCCATATAATGAAACACTTACCAGAGTTGAGTATATGACCTGCACAGTTAGTAAAAGTGTGAGGGTGTGTTGAAGCATCCACACCATGTTGATGGGCCACTTGTGGCTGGAAAAAAGGAAGCAACAATGAAAGACTTAAGATCTTAATCATATGATTACTTTGTTTACAATTTAATATATAAAAAAACATTTAACTAATAAATATATAACTTATAAAAAAGAAAAACGTGTTCTGAGGTCACTGAATTTAAAATTACAGATTATTAACAGCAACACAAGTAAAGCAACCTCACATTTAACTGCATGAAAGCAGGCGTAGGTTGTCAAGCACAGATTAATTACGTATTCATTATTGATTATTAACACCAACACAATAGTAACCTCACCTTTAACTGTACTACAGCAGGGGTAGGTTGTGAAGCGCAGATTGAATTGATGCTCTCTGATTAAAGCTCTCACAGCTCCCACAAACTTTAGTTGTAGATGTTAAAAACGCGATATATTGTGACTTCTCGTTGCTACGTGCAAAGCGACAATCTGTGGCTGGAACTCGTTGCTAAAAGAACAGCATCGTCAGTAAAGGCTCTATTTAATCATAATACTTAATAATATTCATCTATGGGCGGGAGGTTTGCTGTTCTCGTGTCTCACCGTTTCCGAGATAAAGCGAAATACTCTCTGTCGTTAAAGTGCAGACACTGTTCATGTCTAAAAGCAATGAAGTGTTACTTCTTACCTGTAAAACAACGACCCGCTTAATCAAAGTATTGGTTGTGTTGGTTCCAGAGTCGAAAGCAGACCGGCGAGCAAGAGGTGAGGTGGTGTGTTACCCACCGGTCTGCAGATCACCGTGTGTGTGAGAGAGACAGGCAGACAGAGAGAGAGTGAGAGAGGGAGAGAGAGAGAGAGAGAGGGAGAGAGAGAGAGAGAGAGAGAGAGAGAGCTGACAGCACAACACACACACAGAGAGGGAGAGAGAGCGAGAGAGAGAGAGAGACGCCTCAGCTCTCATACACAACACACACACACACACACAAAGCTAGAGAGAGCAGCAGACCGAGCACTAACTCAACCCCAACATCAAAGACAGAGAGGGAGAAAGAGGAGGGGTTGGGGGGGGGGGGGTTCTGGGGTTAGGGTTTATGGATCAGAAGAGCGTTCATCTGATCTGTGATCAGCCTGCTTACATCAGAGACCCCCCACACAAACTTTTCTTAATAGTCTCTCTCTCCCCCCCCTCTCTCTCTCTCTCTCTCTCTCTCTCTCTCTCTCTCTCTCCCCCTCTCTCTCTCTATCTCTCTCTCTCTCTCTCTCTCTCTCTCTCTCTCTCTCTCTCTCCCCCTCTCTCTCTCTCTCTCTCTCTCTCCCCTCTCTCTCTCTCTCTCTCTCTCTCTCTCCCCTCTCTCTCTCTCTCTCTCTCTCTCTCTCTCCCTCTCTCTCTCTCTCTCTCTCTCTCTCTCTCTCTCTCTCTCTCTCTGTGTGTGTGTGTGTGTGTGGCCCAGGGTCCTCCACTGGTCACTAACATGGTCCCTGTAGTCAACACTGTAAAGTTTAATAAGATATTTCCGGAATAATTGGATGTTAATCCCTCTTGTAAAGTGACCTGAACCCGTTTTGTTCTTTTGAAAGGTGACACTCCCTTTATGACATCTAAAACTAATCTACTGTCTGCTGCTCACTGTCTATTTGGAGGCCGTCGACATTGAAATGATTTGGAAGTGTTCATCTCTATGAGCTCCAGATGACATGACACAAGTGTGCCGCTCCAGGATTGGCAGGAGTTTAGATGACTTGTTAACCCATCTGCCGAGAGGAGCAGGGTCAAGTCACTGATTTTGTCTGCATGGTGGAGAAAAGACACATCGGTCATATTCATACAAACAGTTTAGCTTGTGACTTTTGTTTTATTAAAGTTATACAGTCACAAAAGTTCATTTTTTTAGCAAAAATGTTGGGACCAAATTGAGTCCCAAACAATAAAAGAAAACACTTTTATAAATGGTTTTAAATATTTCCTAATCTAAATGTATGAGAAGCAGCCACAGTTAGTATCTTTATGGAGAGTTGACCTATACCCAGAGTCTATTCAAACCATTTGGTTCATGACAAAGTCTACATTTCTCTACATTTTCCTAAAATATTTGCTGATACAACTGCAGATTTTTCAACAAATGAAGCAGCCTCACAACTAATTTGACAAAGGCCACATGAACACAAAATCTACATGATAACATCCACTTCTAGCAAATCAAAAGTTTAGAGTGTGTCTGAACCGAGGCAAAGACACGGAGGACAAAAGTTCAGCTCTGCCGCAAAAGTGGCCAATTATTGTACATGTCGGGACATGTTGTATATAAATTCCAGGAAATCAGTTACTACTTTGTAAATGTAATTAGCTGTTACAGAACCTGTTGTGAAATATTAATGCTTCAATGGTTTCATGTATTTGATACAGCTTGCAACAGAGAACACCTATTATTATGACTTTATAGTGTCATAAAATGTTCATCACCTTTATGAGTTGTGTTCTTTGTTATGAAATCATGTAGATTAGTTTCATGCAGCTGAGGTTATAATACATTCGACTACTGTATGTCCTGACAGTGTTTGTATGTATACTTTGTGTTTAGGTTAAATCTGTAGACAGGTGACCAGTGATACGAGACATCTAGCTGTGAGTGGACGATACGACACCCATCACGTCTCCCTGAGACACAGACTGGAAAGGAAAAGATCACAGATTGCTGTCTCCCTCTACTGGTCTAATGCTGTCATGGTTTAATTGTAGCTCTTCGTTACTGCACAACTGAGGGTTTGTGTTTTCTAGAGCAAGTTGGGTCATTCACCTTTAACTGTATGAAAGCAGGTGTAAGTTATGAAGCACTGATTAATTAACTGTTGATTATTGATTATTGGTCATTTATTATTGATTATTAACAACAACACAAGCAAAACAACCCCACCTTTTACTGGATGAAAGCAGGTACGTTTTGTTGCACTGATTACTTGATTATCAAAAATGTATTATTGACTAATGATGATTGATTATTGAGTATTGAGTATTGAGTATTGAGTATTGAGTATTGGTTATTGATTGTTTGCTATTGATTATTGATTATTGTTTTATATTGGTATTATATCACATTTGTATTGCAACATCATTCTAACATTCCTTATTTATAAAAACTTCAGTAGAATAGATTCTATTCTATTTTATTCTATTTTATTCTATTGTATTCTATACCCTCTTGTCCAGCCTCTATTTCCTGGTGTGGCGTGTCCCATCAGGACTTCACACAGCAGCTGTAGCTTTAAGAGACGTGCATGCGTTAAAAGCTGCAGTAAACTGTCCGGAGATGTCCACGGCCCCGGGTTATCTCATCTTATGGTCGATTTCATGAGAATCACAACATCACTGAAGTCTTCCAGTGGGATACTATGCTCTGTATGTTTCCATTTGAAGGACTTTGGGCGCTGCCCTGCGGTGTAGAGGACAGAGGAGCTGCACTGAGGCTGCTGCTGCCAGCATGATGCTCTCCCAATGTGAGTACACCTCTCTCTCTCTCTCTTCAATGCGGCAGTAAACGAGGCGGTATATAGAAATGTAGACTATTTAAGCATTGACAATGTTTTAATTTTATAGAGAACTGCCATTTTCCTTTATTTATAGAATGAATGTAATATTAATAACTCTGTCAAGTTTGTCGTATTGTCACATACAAATACTGGGTCTTATTGTGTTGATATTTTGAACAGTCAGACCTGCTGTTGTCCTGCGGAGGCTGGTGATCAGGATCAAGTGTTTTCCATCCCATGACGATGCCTCTGACAGCGGGTTCACGTTATGTTTTAAGGGCCGCGGGGATGATGTCACTTTTCGACGTGTTGTCACAAATCACTGCACCACACAGCACAATGTCGTGAACGGGATGTCACAGAGCTGAAGGACCAGATGTGTGATCAGAGAGGTTAGGTTGTCAGGTTATAGTCAGAGCAGGTTTTGTAAGAACAGCAGACAGTTTCCGATGAGGCCTGTGTGCTGCAGTATCAAAGGTTTTAATCTGAGTCCGCTCCTGGGCTCTAACCACAGACCGAATAGGTTTTAACAAACCTGATCATCTGGACGTGGACAGGCCTTTAATATCGCTGGTTCCTGTATCCTAACCTGATGTGCGCATCTCTGACTGCAGTGCTCTGGCGTCTGATCAGTTTTTGGTTTGTCGACTGCACGTCCCAGAATCCAATGCCTTAAATCACTCGGGCTCGTGCAAAAAAAATGCAGCTGCAAAAAGTCACTGATCAGATTTAAAACCTGCAGTGTCACATGCACTGATATAAAGTACCTATTCACATTGGTCAAATACACCTGGGCACCATCATGACAAGTGCAGTTTTCTATGACAAACCAACCTGTAATATTTTAAATTGTATGTTTTGTATTGTATCTTTTGTATATCTTTTGGGTGTGATTTTCATATAAGCCATTACTTATAGTTACTAGTTAATTACTAGCTCTCATGGGCCAATCAGAACAATTCATTTATTTATATTTATTAAACAAACGTTATTTAAGAGCCATGCAGCCTTTATATTTATCTCAGGGGTTGGTGGAGAAAATAAAGGAAATAAGGAAAGATTTAAAAGAAGCGTGAAGATGACATTGAGTTAATGCTGCTCCATGTATGTTGAATTCCAGCTTCAGTCAATATTCATATCGCTGATCAACAGTATGGATTTGTTTTAGCTTGGAGTTCTTCTGCCCTCAATTGGTCATAAAAATCAAATAATGTTAATTAACCAATCAAACTTTATTTGTGTTGCACTTTTCATACAGGTTAGTGCAATTTAAAGTGAATAAGAATAGACAAAGCAAATAAAAAATTCTGACAATGACTACGTTATGATACAATAACAATTAAACATTAAAAAAAGGATAATAAAATTGGATAAAAACATAAACTACTACTAATAATAATGACTATACTAATAATAATGAATCTATTCAATCTGACCTTTTCAGTAGAGATGCTTATTGTCTAAACTGATGGTTTGATGCCATTGGAAGTCCGCAAGCTGCCACTGACCTATCATTGTCAATGAAAAAATATCGATAGCTTTACTTCCGGAACACTGGGCCCATAGAAATGGACAAAATGAGAGGTCTGTGATTTTTCAGTCTCTGTAGACCAGTGTGACTTTAACAGCAGGGGTCTAGAGGGGGATAGGCTGGGGTACAGATTCAGAGAAAGGTGGCACATTTCCATGACATGTAGTAAAAATAAAACCGCCTAGATTATTAATAACGTTTATTTTACAGGTGTGCGTAGAACTTGTAAACAATGAGAACAACTTTGGAGCCTGCCTGACATCATTGTCTAATGTGCCTATGATATCAAAATGCAACAATAGCCCTTCCCTGTATAAATCCTGCTGTTAAGTTAAGTGTTATTTGCAAAGTGTGAACCTGATCTCACACCAGTCACCTGTACATCAAGAAAAGCTACAGGGGGTAGTTTGATCATGAGGTCAGTCTGTGGATGTCAGGGTGAGGTACTGAATCAACCCATTTCTCTAACCTCAAACCTTTCTCCTAACCCAAAAGATGGCACAGACCTGTAGATAGACCCATGTGTGCATTAGTGTGCAGATATCACTTCAGCATTAACATACAGCTAGCCAAATTATCCAAGAATCTGTGATTGAAACTACAAATTATCCACTACGCATGCACAAACAAAAGCCAATCCTTCCTGGGGATGGCAGAGGGATGTAAAACACGAATTAAGCCTCTTAAAGAGAACATATCTTCCTTAGTTTCAGTGGTGAACCCTCCTGGACAACAGTAAACTGAGAGAGCTGTGCGGTTTTAGGACGACGCGGAAGTGACCGGGGGAGTGAACCCTCTCGCCCCGTGTCCTCAGCCGCAGCTCTCTGTGTAATTCATTATTCTTAGAACATCGCCTTTGAAGGAGACGGGATGTTGTTGGAACGAAACAGTCGCGTTGTTGTTGTTACCGGGAACAATAACCTGTGGTGAAATGAGTCGTCTTCGTGAGGGGACCGCTAACGGAGCGCACAGGACCGACTCGAGTCAGTGGGGTTTGTCGGGATAAACGCTCCTAAAGAGGCTGAACAAACCGCCCGACACCGGCACACGGTCAAAACAAAGCCTCCCTCCCATTCCAACACGTTGGTTTAATGTGTCATTATGTGTCTTTTACACAAGGGTGTGTATGTGTTTACTACATAGTCATACTGAGTAGACAGGTGGGTTCATTTTATGGAAGTAACGGTTTTCTTGTTTCGCCACAGCCGTTTCCCGGATGGAGTATCCCTGCGCCCGATGCCAGAGATAGTCCGGTGACATGTGCCTGTTCTGGGACACATAATCGCAACGAGATGGCCACCTGTCCAGACCCGTGGTGAGTTTCATGGGTGCTTTGAAATAAAAAAATGCAGCATTGTGAGTGTTAGCAGCTCATAGGCCCAACCGGTCCTGCAGTCCTGTGATGATCAGCCGCACTACAGGGAGGAAACAGGGACAACAGCATTTACCATTTTGGATTTTGCACTGTCATGTATTGTCCTGGACTTGGCTTAATGTGGTCTGATGGGCTTTGGCTTTTCAAACCATCCTGTGCAGGCTGTCACACCCACCCCAGGCTGTCCTCTGATGCAGTATAAGCAGGGGTGTTTTTGCTTTATTGCTGCTAAGGCACTGACATGCTAACTTATAGGTTTGCCTAATATAAGTTAAACACATATGTCATTCCCTTAAATAGCAGTGCAGTCCATTTCTAGAGTGCGGTAGTAATGGAATGACTAAAAGCTAAACCAGCAACAAAATGACTGAGATGGTCAATCCACTGATGGGAAACAGCACATCTCTCTCGAGGAAGGGATCAATGAACTAGTCTTTGATAACTGTTACAACATCTTCAAGGGTTTTTTGTTTTAGATTTTAAGGATAGTGCATCACCCTGCATTATGCACCCCTTGATGTGCTCTGTAACACATGACATCGATTGCTCTTAAGCCCTATGAGGTAAATTGTGATTTGTTAATTCAGGCCGTGAAAAATTTGTTTGATTGATTGATAGATTGGTTGCAGCACTTCAGTGAAGTAAGGCTAAAGGCTTTATACAGAGTATACTGAAAATCAAACTAGACATTAATAAAGATCACTAACTGCGACTAATGGACCATTAACAGATGGACCTAGTGAGTTGTCCATTCTCATGTTTCTCCTCAACCTAATCCTTGATCAATAATCAATTTAAACAGGACTTGTGATGCCTGTTAAATCACAGCAACTATGTCACTTGTCAGTACACTTTTAGAGGAATGTTCCACAATGGAAAGTAAAGGATTTAGGTTGACATATATATATATACTGTCAACCTATATATATATATATTATTTCAACCTAAATCCTTTAAATATACAGCTATATGTTAAAGAGGTCATAGCTAATTATCAGATGTATAAGCAAAAGTCTTCAACAACTTATGAGGACATGTTTCTCATAATAGTTTAATTTGTTGAACATCCTTAAACCCATTTTTGTCTGTACTTCTTAGGTTGCCATGGGTGACAGTCCGTCATGAGTGCATTGGCCTGAGGTCCTACCAGGTCTCCCCCCTCACATCTGTTCAAGAGGTCAAACAGTTGCTCTACGAGGAGACAAATCTTCCGGTGAAAGAGCAGCGACTGACCCACAATGGGAGAGTGGTGAGTGTTTGTTTGTTTGTTTGTTTGTAACAGCAGGGTAAAAGTAGGATTGAAATGTACAAAATGTAAAGATTGATAATTTTCTCGGTAAGACTTGCGTACCTCAGATGCTGATGACCTAGAAACAGCAATCTGTCCATTGTGTTCATACTGTGTGACTACTGTGTGTCACTTTGGATTCTCATGTACGGGACAGGTACTGTAGCTACTGGAATTAGATATTAGAAAAAGCAGTAAATTGCTGTTAAAATTTCATAACTGAACCTATCTTGTTCAAAACTGTTTCAAAACTCAGGAAATCTGGTTTGAATATGATTATGTACTCTTTCTGTTAAACACTTACATATTTTAAGGATCTTATAAAAGCCAGTTCAGGATAAATCCTCTAAATTCTTATATTTGTTCATCTGTTGTATTGCACAGTTTTATTATTTTTACTGTCTATTATAAACATAATATTCAGTGTGTTTTTCTTGGTTATCTCAGTGTTGAATACTTGTTGGGTTCATTTTTTGTTTCGTTTCGTTTATTTCTACTTGTTTGTCTGTTGTTCTGTGAGTGGTTCTGCACAAGTGAGGTTTCTTAATTTGAGGGTGGATAATTGCCACAGCAGCAGAAGCAGAGGGGAAGCTTGTTTTAATGACCCTGTGCCATAACTGCAGGATGAATAATGTCAATGGTGACATTCACTTAAACTGATAACAGTGCCTTCACTGTTAGAAGTACTGTGAGCCTCCCTTCTAGGTATAACTTTGTCATCTTTATGAGGAATTAATTAAATCTGTTTTTGATCTTATGGCTAATTAGTTTATGGCTATGACCCTACTTACCTAGCGACCTACCCGCCAACCTACCCGCCCACCCATGCAGCATAATCAAATATCAGCTAAGGATGTGTGCAGTTTAATATTCTGACTCTCACTGGACAACATGAAAGGCACTTCATAAACACACTGTATTAAACAATTCTATAGTTTACTGAGGGACTTAAATTAGATAAATTAAGGTGCTAATTATCTATCATTTGATTAACATATTTTGGACCAAATAGCTGCATCAGTAGCAGTTTAAGTTCCAAGTTGACCCTATAAATTGGTTGTTTTATGGCAGATGAATGTGCTGTAGTTGTGTAGGATTCTTGTTTGGTAGTTTGTGATGGCTGTGTCAGTGACTGTGTCAGTGTATGGGCTAACATGACAGTTGACCCCGTGACTTGGGGCTTAGCTGATGGACAGCACCAGGTGGTGGTCCCTTGGCAGCCCCCTGATCTCATATGCAAAAATTAGCTGCAAGCTACACCTACAAATGAATAGCACATACATACTACAAGGTCATGTCCCACACTACAGAGAAACAGATCAAATGAACATTTAAGTCTTAAATTCTGTATTAATGTGAAATGTTTCCTGTAAAAAATGAAGACACAGATTTCCCTTTGCTCCTCTTAAATGTAATTTTAGATTTCACATTGCATTCCTGTAATGCCTGATGCAGTGTTACTGTGCAGCAGTCTGATGGATGAGGCACTGAGCCAGACACTGTAGCAGAGGAGTGGTATACTTTTTAGGAGAAACTGAGAGGCAAGTTTAGCTTCTCTGTGAGTTTCACAAGCATGATTCATTGAAAACCAGAGTCCATTGGTGGGTGCCCTCAAATGCAGTAAAACATTCAGCCTAGAAGCCAAGTTGAGGAAAAATACTTCAAGCAATCGTACTGCTGCACATACATTCTTGTTAGGAGAAAAACACTGTGTATTAGAAGGATCTTAAGTGCAGCTTAAACTTAAAACAACTCCAAGCTTGCCTCAAACCTGACAGGCATTATCCTTCTGTTTTTTGTGTCTGAACCAGACCCAAGCCTGATTAAAGGCATGTGCAGTGTAAAAAATTAAACCCTAATATAATTTCCACATTTTTTGTCTGATTTTGGTATCCTGGTTTGGGTATCCACACTCGAAACCACACTGCGTCACACTCTTTAGTGTGATAAACTCTATCACTGTATATATATATAAATAAAACTGTATATTTCCTGTATAAGCCCTTTCTATTCTCCCATATGGAATATTAATAAGGCATAAACTTCTTAATCTTGAATTTTCCGGCGATAATTGCACTGTGCAGTGATCGTGATGAGGAATGGCTGAAGGTTTGCCAGATAGCGTGCTGATGTGCAAAGACTGCTGTGTGCAGTGGGTCACAGTGTCACCTTGAAAAGCCTCATACAGCAGCAGTATCCGGCCCTGTGCCGACTCCCCTCTACATCGATTCTGAAAGATGCACCAAGAAAAGACTGTCGATCACAGTAATGTTTGCAGTTACACTGCCCAAAATATTTAATGGTAGCTGGGTAGAGAAAGTGATGATACATGAATCTTTACGGCCGCGTAACTACAAGTCTGTTAATAGCTTATATGAAAATGACAGTCACTTCTAGTGGGCTTTTAAAAATGTTTTATGTGTGCAGTGAGTAATAAAACACAAAATTCACAGCATTTTCTTCACATGAACTTATTTATTGTCTCTTAAAACCAGTTCTTTTTTAAATTAACTGTACTTGATTTATGTTGTTATTTGAGGAGATTTCTACATAGTTTTTCCATATAAGCTTTTCTCTCAAATGCTCTTTCTCCTTATCAACCCATTCTAGCTGGATGACAGTGTGCAGATCGGGACCCTGGTGCCCCTAGGAATCCCAGAAGTATCTCTCACATTGGAGGGAGGAGGCCTTAAAGGGGGAGGTATGAATAAAATCACTGCATCTCTGCAATAAACCAGCTCTTACAACAATGAAGCTTACCTGTCTCTGCTTTTGCAGGGAGGTTTGGACAAACTACACCACCACTAGTCGAATTCTTGAAAGATATCCTGAGGAGGTATCCCGAAGGTGGACAGATTCTGAAGGTAACCCAAAAAGTTAATTCATGATTAATGTCTTTTTATTTGCCATATAAGGTCAGTATTGTATCAAAATTAATTTATGGATTAACCTATTTAACCCCACACTGGTGGAATATAGTTACAGATAACTTGTGGCTTCTATTCTAAAGATTCTCAGGCTAATTAGTTATTGGTATAATAAGCACAAACAGGAAAAATGTGGTATAGCTTTCATCCCTAATTCTCTATGTCCTGTTTTGTTTTATGTGAGCTCACCAAAGAGACGCAGATTAATTTGGTAATCTTGGGAGGGATATGTTCAGGCAATAACACAGATACAGTGTCATGGGTTGTAATTACTGGCACCAGCTATTACCCTACATTGTAGCAACATTGCGTGGGTAAAAAGTTGAGGTATCACTTGGGCAATCCCTTCTAATAATGCTGAAGCTTTCTGGATAAAAGCATCCATCAATTAAACTTAAACTTAATTATTGTGTACTTTCACTGTAAAAGCCCTATCTTCATGAATGCAAGTATTTGCCTTGTTTTATTTTGAAGGAGTTGATTCAAAATGCTGAGGATGCTGGAGCCACAGAAGTCAAGTTCATGTATGATGAGACGGAGTATGGAGTGGAGTCGCTATGGTCACCTGACATGGCACAGCATCAAGGTTAGTAGACAGTGACTATTTTAGCACAGCAGGATAACCCAGTAACACTGTGCTTTAAATGGTGAGCATACGTTCAAGCTTTTGTGTTGGCAGGTTTCTGTCCAGCTTAAGTGTCATGAAGCAGCTGCTCTGTAGTTGATGCTCTGTCATCAAAGAACAGGGAAAATAGCAACTTATTAAAATAATGCATTATTGCCTTTACTAAATTATTGTACATTTGCCGAATATGCATTTTTCTATTGTTTTAACTTATTTGTTCTGATCTGATTGCAGCATCAGCACTGTATGTCTACAATGATGCTATTTTCACTGTGGAAGACTGGAATGGTATTCAGGAGATTGCGAGGAGCAGGAAGAGAGAGGATCCTTTGAAAGTGGGACGGTTTGGGATTGGATTCAACTCTGTGTATCATATTACAGGTTTGAAACTGTTAACTGCTATTAATAATTCCTAAATGATTACTTCCAGTACAACCTAAAAATGTGTAACTTCCAATGTCTGCTTTTACAAAAGCCCATGCTTTTACATTGTTGGCTATTTGAAAAATTGCCTATCAAGTTGTTTGGTAAATTCCTAATTTGTGCTGCACATAAGAATCAAATCACAGAAAATTCTTCTGATCTTTAAAACGCAATTTTATTTATTGTGAAACCCTGGCATAAAATGACTATATGACATTCAAAAGCAAGTAATTAGTAGAAAGTAAAACATTTTTATGCCTCTCCTCTTGAGGCCGTAAATATTTTAAACATTTAATTTATTACTTGTTAATTACAACTACTCTATCTTACCTTTGAGCGACACCGTCAACCTAAACTGTCATCAGTAGAGTTACACAGTGACTAGTGGGTCAGGCTTTAGTTGTACTGGGCAGCTGATCAATGTTTGTGTATATTTATTCATAGTTTTGTGTTTTTCCTCTCAATATTTTAGATGCTCCCAGTATATTCAGTGGAGACCAGATTGCCATGCTGGATCCTCATCAGACTCTGTTTGGAGTGAATGAGTCTGGCCAGTGTTGGAACCTGAAGACGGACATTAAGGAGATCACAGAACTGGCTGACCAGTTTGCTCCCTACACTGGGATGTTTGGGAGCTCCGAGAAAACCATTCAGGACGGCAGCTTTCCCGGAACGCTGTTTCGCTTCCCGCTCCGCATGAAGCCCTCCCAGCTCAGTGGCAACATTTACAACAAAGAAAAGATTTTAGAGCTCTTTGAGTCTTTCAAAGCAGATGCAGACACAGTGGTCCTCTTCCTCAAAAGCGTTCAGAGGATCTCGCTGCATGTGCGTGAATCCGACGGTACAGAACGCATGTTGTTTCAGGTTACAGCCTCAGAAAATACTGATGATAAGTTAGAAAGACCAAACGCACTTAAGACTCTGGGTCAGGCAATAGACAGCTACAACAACGGTGTGCCCAATTCTACCATCACATGTGTCACTTACCAGGTCAACATCGAGACTCAGGATGAAAAAGCTAAAGAGACTCACAGAACGACTTGGCTGGTTTGTAATGGAGTAGGGGGGAGAGGAATGTGTGCTGAGCTGGACTCTCTGGCAGATGATTTGAAGTTCATGCCCACCATTGGAATTGCCCTGCCTCTTACTCTGATAAACAGAGAGGACATAGGTGCCACATCTGGTTTCTCGGGACGGGCTTTTTGTTTCCTTCCTCTTCCCCCTGGGGAGGAGAGTGAGACAGGGCTTCCAGTTCATGTCAGTGGCTTCTTTGGTCTCACAGACAACCGTAGGAGTATCAAGTGGCGGGAAGTGGACCAGTGGAGGGATCCAGCTGCTCTGTGGAATGAGCTGCTTATAATCACTGTCATCCCGAAGGCTTACTTCACACTCATCACAGAGACTATCAAAAGGGTACAGACAAAAAAGGACCAAGACTTTCCATTGTCCCCCACAGGGACCTACGAGGCATGGCCGAACCTTAAGCAGGTCAAGTCCCGCTGGAAACCTATTCTTCAGCCACTGTTCCATGACTTGCTGCAGCAGGAAGTCATCTATTCCCTCAGTGAGAGCTGGATCCGGGTGGACCAGACTGTGTTCTCAGAGCTGGAAGCAGACGAGGACATTTCAGAGACTGTGATCAACTACCTCCAAAGCTCAGGAATGCAGGTGGCAAAAGTGCCAGCTGCTGTGGACTCTGTCTTGGCTGCCCACATGGATGAGTCCACCAACGTGAGGAAGGTGACCCCATCTTTGTTGCGGCAGGTGATCAGGAAGTACAAACACAAAGGTCCTTCACAGGAGAAGCTGCTGCTGCTGGAGTTCGTGCTTAGAGATGCTAATTACAGTGATTTAATCGGTCTGGAACTCCTACCACGGCAAGATGAGACTTTTACAACATTTTCATCTTCTGTCACGGATAAGGATGTCATTTACATTGCATCTGAAGAATACCCCAGGTAGAGATTAAATTTAGATTTTCCTTTTACCCTTGAATAATTATTAAATATGAAAGTAATATGAAATAATTGTATTTCATGGACACTTGTTACCATTTAGGGACAGGTACAGCAGCCTGGATGATTTTGATCTAAAGCACTGTCAAGAACATCTTGACAGCACATTAATTTGGCCTACAGTTGATTGTATTTTCAGTATTATGAGTACTGTGTCTTTTACATAAAATCATTGTTGACAGTGTTATTTGTCCCAAGGGTTCTGTATCCTGGACTGGAAGGTCGGTTCATATTGGAGAGCATTAAACCTTCAGTAATGGTCAGTTTGAAGAAAGCAGCCAAAACCAGAGGTAACACCCACATTTACATGTAATCTATGCAAAGTATGATTTATAGTAGACCGTAACATGTAAGACGTCTGACAGAACTATAACTGAAACCGAAAAGTCCTCAGTCCATGTGATAACTATGTGGGGTATGTGGGTTATATGTGTTCAGCCATATTATAGTAGCGCTGGGTCATCTTACTCCTGCAGTGCCAGCAGTGCATTAAATCTGGTACGCTGCTGATAGATCATTTAGGAGCGAGAGACAGAAAGAAGAGCATGAGCATGCTATTTCATGGAAGACCTGTTTTTGTGCCACATGTTTCATCTCGATTCATAAGATCAGAACCTGACTGCCCTCACTGCACATGCAGCCATGATTATCACAAGAGGGTTGTGAGCCAGACAGAGGAAATATGCTGAGTATCATCTGAAACCATAATCTAAGCCACAGACAATATTGTAATGTAACATAACAATGTGGAACAAATATTTCTGTCCGATTTTTTGTAAAGCCCTGCATTTCATATACATTTTCATCTAGTTGTTGAATGTTTTTGTTGCATTGCCACTCTGCAGTGTCTGCAGCAGTTCAACTTTCATTAGCATCCATTAGAAATCTTTATTCTAGTCTCCGCAGTTGGCCCACCACTGCTGATGATGTTAGAACACCACAACCCACATCTATTTTCCAATTACTCCATCATTTATGTTGTGTTTTAGTGATTATAATATAAGTAAACATATAAACCGTGTAAAATGGCATATTTTAAATACAAATAAGATAAAAGGTAAAGTTAATTTCAGGTCTCTAAAATTTGTCATTTGAATTACAGTGCAACAGTATCTGGGGTGCTCAGGTAGGTATTTGAAAATGTGTTAGATATCAATTATTTTTCTATTTAACTATTTAGAGCCTGACCGATGCCAATACCGATATGAGAGAGTCAAACATTTTCAATACGCTGATATTCTGGCTGATATATATACAATTAAGGAAATAATTATTTGATCCCTTGCCGATTTTATAAGTTTGCCCACTGACAAAGAAATGTACAGTCTATAATTGTAATGGCAGTGATTATGACAAAGAAATGTAATTAAGGCTTGATATTTTACAGTAAAACAATTAACTTTGTTATAAATAAGTATGAATAAAAAGAAAACACTTATACAACCAAATATATAGAACTTGAATAAAGAAAATAAACACAATTTTTATAAACACAATCTTTCTGAAAGGATTATTCTGTAAGATAAAAGTTTTCATATCGACGTACATGAGTAAACATAAACTCTGATACTGATATGTCTGTGAAAGGCTCATATTGTACCGATTTTGTAATCAGCCAATTCAAATAATCGGTCAGGCTCTAAAACTAACGCATTGCTGTGAAAGAGCACCATGGGTACTACAGTCAGATAACTCTCACAGACATAAGTAACAAAACAACAAATCACATGTTAGGATTTGGTATAATTACAACCTATAAATGAAACCTGTTAACTCACCATCATTTAGACTTATATTATAAAGGTTTCATGGTGCACTTTACTACTTGCTGTGTCTTTCAAAAATGGTGTCCCCTGCAAAGGGTAAAAAGGATTTGGTGCAAATGTTACAAACTGTAGGTGTGTGTGTGCACAATATGGTTTATGCAAGTGTGTTTGCATGGTTTATATCAGCAATTTGTGGTGCAGTTTTGCTGTCAGTCTAAATGTTGAGTATGACTACTAACTTTCCAAAACACATCAGTTTTTAAATGATAGCAAATATAAGACCAATTACAGCCTAGACAGTTAGATTTATTTATTTATTTCTGAAAAGGGGAACTGTCAAACATCTATTGTGTGGCTGATTTGTTATAATAAACCTAATTACGTGAAAATTGGTCAAGTGCATGAAAAAAATAAAACTATCATCCTAATGCTAATTGTGAAAGGCATTTTTCCTGATAGAGACTTAACCTGTGTAGTTGCTGCATCATGCAATAACAATAAAACAACAGTGTGAACTTTGAAAGATAGCATTTTGTAACTTCTACATAAAAAATAACCAAGGAAAATTACATAACTTTAACTTTTCCTTGTTATTTAAACAGGAAGAGCCTGCACCCAGCTACAGGTGCTGAATCCTGAACGATCAGCTCGACTTATCAAGGAGATCCTGTCAACAGCCTGGCCAACGAGAGACTTCATTGTCACATGGGAACCTGGAAACAGAGAGTTGAAGCATCCTACAGTTTCCTGGCTGAAGATTATCTGGAAGCAGCTCTACATACATTTTGCTGATGACCTAAGTACCTTCGAAGACATGCCTTTGATCCCATGTGTGCCACTTGAGGAAAACATGGACACGGTTAAGCTTCTACGTCTCAAAACTCCATCCCCCATAATCCTTGTGGATGAGAAAGAGGCAACGCTTCCTGAAAACCTTATTGACATCATGGAAAGGCTTGGAGGAGTAGTGATAAAAAAGCTGGATTCATGCTTGCAGCACCCTCAGCTAAAGAGGTACATCCATCCTTCCTCTCCTAGTGTGCTCTTACAAATAATGAACAGATTGGCAACACAGCGATTATCCAGCCAAGTCGTTTCTTTCTCAGTCGATGAGAAGATTGCACTCAGAAACTTTCTTGCAGGGCTGTCTGACATTACAGAGAAGGAAAAACATACCCTGCTTGAACTTTCCATCTTTGAGAAAGTGGGGACCCGCTCTGAAGGCACCTCAGCATTTACATCACTGAGAGGAGCTAGAGCTTTACATCACAGAGCCAAGTACCCACCAGATGTGAAATTATCTGTAAATCTGGTGGGATGCTGTGATGAAGAATCAATCCGCCTCATCAAGATGCTGAATGTGGAACAGATGAAAACAACAGAATGTTTGAAATTTATTATTCAGGATCTTGAGAAGGGCTTCTACACAACCGATGAGATATGTCAAATCATGCTTTGGGCACTCAAAAATCTGGCATTTTTAAAGAATGAAAATTCATTTGTGATTGGATGGCTTTCTGCTCTTAAATTCATTCAACTGCCTTGTGGAAATTCAGTCAAAGTCTCTGATCTTTTTGATCCTGAACTCGAAATTCTACAAAATCTGTTCTACATGGAAGAGGAAACCAGGTTTCCCACAACTACGTTCACATCCTCCCCTGATCTTCTTCATTCACTCAGACAACTGGGACTAAGAAATGAAGTGCAGCTCAGTGAAAAAGATGTACTCCATGTGGCAAAGAAGATAGAGGAGTTACAAAGCAAGGATGAACCAGAGTGGGATTTCATAATCAAAAAGGCAAAAACACTCCTGCAGATACTAAACAGACAAACCAAGCTGGTAAAATCAGCTGATGCTCAGAAATCATTGCTAAAATGGAAATGGGTACCTGTCTGCAAAGAAAGACCTTTAACGTACCCTAAATCCCTCGCCTGGGTTGGAGATACTCTCAATATCTGCTCTTTGTCAGAGATGTGTGACATATCCCATGCAGTGCTTGTCGGATCTTCAGTAGCAGTGGTTGAACACACATCAGCAGGTATGAAGAAGGCACTGAAACTAACTGTTGAGCCACAGGTAGATCAGGTATTGCAACACCTGAAAGCAGTGAATGACTGGCATAAATCCCAAGCATTCACCACAGAGGATTGGTATCAGTTTCAGCAGATCTTGTTTGAGATTTATGCCTTTATGCAGGCGCATCTCGAGGATGCAAGAGAAGCTATGAAATCACTGCCTTTTGATTGGGTGTGGACAGGGAAGACATTCTCATCACCTGGCCACACGGTCCTTAAACCTCTCCCTGATCTGGACTTGCAGCCTTACCTGTACTCCCTGCCAAAGACAATACGAAAGTTTCACAAGCTTTTCAAGTTTTGTGGGTCGGTTGAAGAGGTTGTCCCAAGCCATGTGTTTGAAGTCATCAGCACCATCCAACAAAGATGTGAAGGAGAGATTACCAAGGAGGAAAGCAAACATGATATCCTACTTTTGATCAACATCCTGAGATGGCTGTACAACAATCAGATACCTGTAGATACCAACATGCATGTGCCAATTCTTTGTTACAAGGACCCAAGTAAATTAGCCATGAAGCTCATTCACGAATGCACCTACTGTGACATCAAGGTTGACGATTTGAATGACTTACTTGAGGATGCATCCGAGCCAATTATATTGGTCCACGATGATATCCCAATGAAAACTGCAGAATGGCTGAAGGTGCCATGTTTGAGCACAAGGCTGATAAACCCAGAGAACCTTGGCTTTGAACAATCAGGCCAACGAGAACCTCTAACAGTAAGAATAAAGAACATCTTGGAGGAATATCCCTCTGTAGCAGACATTTTTAAAGAGCTCCTCCAGAATGCTGATGATGCAAGTGCAACAGAGTGCAGTTTCCTCATTGACATGAGAAAAAACTCTGACATCCGAGAGAATCTCCTTGACCCTGGCATGATTGTTTGTCATGGGCCCTCTTTGTGGTCTTTCAACAACTCTGTATTTTCAGACACAGACTTTCTGAATATCACAAGGTTAGGTGGATCAGTAAAGAGATGTGAAGCAGACAAAGTTGGCAAGTTTGGCTTGGGTTTCAACTCAGTTTATCACATCACTGACATCCCCATCATCATAAGCAGAGAGTTCATGATCATGTTCGATCCAAACATCAATCACATCAGCAAGCACATCAGAGATCGGTCTAATCCAGGGATCAAAATCAACTGGAGCAAGCAGCAGAAAAGGCTGAGAAAATTCCCTAATCAGTTCAAACCTTTCATTAATGTCTTCAACTGCCAGCTTCCTCTAGCTCAGGACTCCCCATACAAATACAATGGTACACTGTTCAGACTTCCATTCAGAACAGAGCAGGAAGCCTCTGTAAGTGAAATCAGCACTCTGTACTACAACACCACAGACATCTATTCCCTGGTTGATGAGTTCAGCATATGCGGCCATCGGTTCATTCTGTTCACGCAGCATGTTGGAAGTATGGTCTTGAAATACCTGAAATATGAAGAACCAAATCCAGCTGGAGCACAAGATGTTGTGACCATCAACAAAAGTGTGTGGTCATCCAAAGCCTCATATGGACCCCTAAGTATCCTTAAATCTGCAGCAAAGCTTATGAAGAAGGTAGCAAGCACTAACAAGGTACCCGCTGATGTTCCTAAGTCTGGCTGCATCATACGCATTATGGTGGAGGAGTTTCACAATGTGTTCAAACGTATTGTCGACCTGCACTCCCCACTGTTCAGAGGTTCAGAGGAAGATCCTAACCAGTACTTTGAGATGGCTGCTAAAGGGGGTCAGACAAGAAGACTCACAGATGAAATGCCCCAAAAGGCAGTCGAGGTCACTAACTGGCTCATTTGCTCATGCATGGATGTAAATGAAGCACTCAAGTTTTCCCTCAGTGATAGTGGAAAAAGACTTGGACTAGTGCCTTGTGGAGGTGTGGCTGTTCTGTTGTCAGAGGAAGAGAATCGCAAATGGACAGTAAAAACAAATGCTACACCAATTGGAGAGGTGTTTTGTTACTTACCCCTCAGAATCAAAACAGGCCTTCCAATCCATATTAATGGCTGCTTCGCTGTGACTTCTAACCGCAAAGAGATCTGGAAGACCGACACCAAAGGACGATGGAATTCTGTGTTCATGAGACATGTCATTGTCCAGGCCTATTTAGCAGCACTCACAATGCTACGTTCAATGGCTGAAAGTGGAGAACTGCTCAACTATAGCTATTACGCAGCATGGCCAGATCCAAGTCAGGTGCATGATGACTTCACACTGATCAGCCAGGGTGTCTACCAGGAAATAGCCAAAGGAGGTGACAGTGAGCACGCAAAGGTTTTCTCAGATGGAAACACTTGGGTGTCAATCCAATACGTTCGATTTCTTGATGATGCTTTGCTCTGTAGGCCAGACATTGGTCCTGCTGCTTTCAAGATATTCCTGAAATACCTCAAGAAAAGTGGCTCACAAAACCTCTGTGCTGTTGAGCTACCTGACTGGGTGAAGGAGGGATTTGATGATGCTGGATGTAAGGGGAAGTTGATGGAAAACACCCTGACAGAGAAGCAGTTCTTTTCAGATGTCTTTTTCCCTCACATCCAGGGAATTGACCGAGAGCTTCGAGATCCCCTGATGCATTATGTCTTGAATGAGAAACTGGAAGATTTTGCATCAATCCTCCGGGTTACTCCTTGTATTCCATGCTCTGGCCCCAATAAGGAACTGGTTTTGCCTTCCAGACTAATTCACCCAGAGGGAAGAGTTGCTAAACTCTACAGCACAGATGATGGAAGATTTCCTGAAGGGACTTCTAAAGACTACCTAAACCCTGTATGTTTAGTGAAGCTAGTGCAGTTAGGCATGGTAAAGGATGATCTATGCTGGGAAGACCTGATGGAACGAGCTCAATCTGTAATTCATCTTAATGAAAGTGATCATGCAGCTGCATGCTTCCGTAGCAGTATCCTACTCAGTCTAATTGATGAGAAACTAAAGATGAGGGATACACCAGCAGCTGAGCTCTTAGAAAAGCTACAGGACATCAAGTTCCTTCCATTTCTGACAAGACCTGCAGGGTTCTCACTACCATGGCATGGGAATAACTTTTCTCCAACAACAATGTTCTCTGCTGGAGAACTCTTCACAACTGAACATCAGGACACAGTGTGTCTGATGAAGCCAATCCTCAATGAGAATTCTCCATCTTTCAAAGGCTGTGGTGCAATGTCATTGGCTGTAAAAGACTGTCTCTGTCTAATAAGGAAACCATCAATTAGATTAGTCATCAGTCAGCTCAAGAAACTGTCTCAATCCTTTGATGGTGTCACACTGTATCAGGAAAATATAACAAATGCTTGTTATAAGTATCTCCATGAAGAAATGCTACAGGATGAGAATGCAAAAGGACAAATAACAGAGGAACTGAAAGCATTCAACTCCATCCTGGTGGAGAACACATATGTCAATCCCTCCAAAGTTGCATTCCACCTGAATTTTGATGCAGCCCCACATCTTTATCAGCTTCCAAACAAATATAGAAACAGCTGTCGCGAGTTATTTGAAAATGTTGGGGTACAGCCAAATTTTGCAGTTGAGGATTTCTCGGCAGTTCTTGAAGGTGTGAAGCGGGAATGTGGCCGAAGGACACTCACTGAGGATAACTTCCAGTTGTGTCGCAGGATAATAAGTGAAGGGATATGGAGCTTGATACGAGACAAGAACCAAGAATACTGCCAAGCAAATCATAGTGGGATTATGTTACCTGACTCCAATCTGACATTGCAGCAATCAAAATCACTATGCTACAATGACTGCCCTTGGATCAAAGTCAGAGACTCTTCTGTGAAATACTGTCACGGGGATATTCCAAGAGAGGTTGCTGTGAAACTAGGGGCAGTCCCTAAACGTCACAAAGCCTTGGAGAGGTATGCTTCCAACATCTGTTTCTCTCCACTTGGTAGTGAGTTTGGACAGAAAGAAAAACTCACAAGCAGAATTAAAAGCATTCTCAATGCCTACCCATCAGAAAAGGAAATGCTAAAAGAGCTGCTTCAAAATGCAGATGATGCCAAAGCTACTGAAATTTACTTTGTGTTTGATCCAAGGACCCACCCCACAGAAAGAATATTCGATGATAAATGGATCCGGATGCAAGGCCCTGCACTCTGTGTGTATAACAACCAGCCTTTCACGGAGGATGATGTCAGAGGTATACAGAATCTTGGAAGAGGAACAAAAGAGGCAAATCCGGGCAAAACTGGTCAATACGGTATAGGATTCAACTCTGTCTATCACATCACTGACTGCCCGTCCTTCATCTCAAACAATGACATTCTGTGCATATTTGATCCTCATGCACAGTATGCACCTGGGGCTACATCTGTGAGTCCTGGAAGAATGTTTAGAGACTTGGACTCTGACTTCAGATCTCAGTTTTCAGATGTCTTAAGCCTTTACTTAGGAATTCATTTTAAGTTGGAACGTAGCACAATGTTCAGATTCCCCATTCGCTCTAAAGATATGGCAAAAACCTCAGAGATAAGTTCAGTCCCTGCATCAGACAGAATGGTGCAAAACCTTTTGGATAAACTAAAATCTGACGGTGCAGAGCTTCTGATGTTCCTCAACCACATGGAGAAAATCTCCATCTGTGAAATTGATAATGCATCAGGAGAACTAAAAGTCCTTTATTCTGTGACCGCCAAAATAACAGATGGTGATCGGCTGAAACGCAAACAGTTTCATGCCTCAGTCATTGATAGTGTGACCAAAAAGAAGCAGCTCACTGCTATCCCTGTGCAACAGATCACCTACACTATGGACATACAGGACACTGATGGAAATTTGACTACATGGATGATCTGTAACCGATCGGGCTTCCCTAACATTGAAAATGTCTCAAAAAGTGTGATCTCAGCTCATAAAAACGAAGACATAACTCTGTTTCCACGTGGAGGGGTAGCTGCATGTGTAAGCCACAATTACAAAAAACCTCACAGAGCCTTCTGCTTTCTGCCCCTTTCACTGGAGACTGGATTACCATTTCATGTAAATGGTCACTTTGCTCTAGACTCTGCTAGAAGAAACCTGTGGAGAGATGACAATGGAGTTGGGGTGAGGAGTGACTGGAATAATAACATGATGATATCACTGATAGCCCCTGCCTGTGTGGAGCTGCTGATTCAGCTTAAGCGTCGATACTTCCCAGGCCCTGATCCCACCATGACCGTGCTCCAAGGGACTCCACTTCATGTTGTTAAAGATACGCTGCGGAAATATCTGTTCTTCTTCCCAGCCAACAGACTTGATATACAGCCAGACTGGTATTGCCTTGTTAAAGCAGTGTACAACTGTATCCATGCCGACCTGAAGCGTCTGCTCCCCGTAGTCCGAGCAGCACAAAGTGACAATTCAGACATGCACTCTGTCATTTATATTTCATGGGTAAATACATCGACAGCAAACAAAGGTAGAGCCTTTTTTGACAATCTGCTACAAGATGAGCTTCAGCACTTGAAAAACACAGAGTACAACATTTCTTCGAGGAAGTCTGTGGCAGAAAATGTGTACAGGCTGAAAACGTTGCTTCTGGATATTGGTTTCAACCTGGTTCACAGCTGTGATGAGACGGCAAATCTCTACCTCTGCCTGGAGGATGCAGGGATACCAGTCAGTTATGTAACACCAGAGGATGTCTGCAACTTTCTCCACACTTTGTCATCACCAGATACATCTTGCCATGTTGGAAAACTCCCCTGCCGTCTCCAACAGTCCAACTACAAGCTAGTTCATAGCCTGAAGCTCCTATTTGACTACTGCTTCAAAGACATTGAAGTAAATGAAGTAAAAATTGAGGGGTTGCCTCTGTTGATAACAATGGACAACATGCTTCAGGTATTTGACACCAAGAGACCAAAGTTCCTGACATCACATCATGAGCTAATTTCAGCAAGGAAAGAAATGTTCATGAATCCATTGTACATCAGGTACAGCGACACGCTGTTGAAGGCAGGAGCAGCAAAGGTTTTTGACATCAGCAGCTTTGGTGACCTATTGGGGTCCGTTCTTCCAAGAGAGTATCGAACAAAGGTCCCTGTAAAGTCAAGAGACACCTTTCCAGGTGAGTCTTGGCTAAAGAATGTGTGGAACTTCATCAGTGAGAATATTGCTGTTAAGGAGGATCAGACAGACAAACCGAGTTTTGACACAATTCTTGACATTCTGAAAGACTGGGCTTTGCTCCCGGGAATCAAATTCATGGCAAGAGAAAAGATAGTTATCCCTGAGCATGATGTGCTTTTACCTCTGAGTTTGATGAACATAGCAATATTTCCACATGGCCAAAATGACAAAGTCTTCCACACCCTAATGAAAGCAGGGTGCATTCAGCTTGGAGTAAACAAAATCTGTGTCAAAGAGAATCCCATCATGCCATTTCTGGCACAGCATACAGCAAACATTGAAAGTCCATCAAGTGTTCTGAAAGCTTTGGAGTACATGATTCAGACATCTGCATTCAAAGCAGCAAACCTGACCGACAAGGACTTTGAGGCTCTCCTGTTGTATTTCAACTGCAACCTAGCTAACCTCACACAACAGGATGTGCAGAGCCTAAAACTCCTCCCGTGCTTTAAATCAGTTAGTGGGAAACACATCAGCATTGCATGCTATGGGGCAAACTACATACTTGCAAAAGGCATTCCTACCGCAGACATTGACAAATGGGCCCACACATCCTCATTTTCCTTTCTTGCTGACAGTCCACAGCTAAAAGACCTGTACAGCTTTCTTGGCTGTTTGCCAATTGATGACATAGAAATCTACCTTCAACATCTCCTGCCAAAGTTTGAGAGTTTTTCCTATCATGCCAAAGTTGAACACATTGTCTACTTGAAGGACACACTTTTGTCGATGGAAGAATCATGCAAGATAAAAGATGAGCTCTATGAGAAACTGGAGGGACTGTCATTCATCTATGACTACTCAAACAGACTCAGGCCAACCAAGTTCTTCTATGATGAGACTGTGAAGGTATTTGAAGTGATGCTACCTGCAAAATCTTTCATACCATGTGACTTTTTCAAGAAAGTTGAGCAAGTGTCAAAACCAAAGAATGGAACATTGTTGCTCTCTTCGTGGATAACCTTTCTGAGAAATATTGGTCTCAAACATGAAATGTCCCAACAGCAAATTCTCCAGTTTGCAAAAGAGGTTAGCATAAAATCCCAGACAGAAAGCTGGACAAAAGAAAAAGTCCAAACCATTGTCGATGTTCTCTTGAACCATATTTTCAAAGAGAGGACAGACCTGATCCAGGGTGCTTTTCTCAAGGAGCTTTCAATGATACCATTCCTGTGTCCTGAGAGAGCGCCAAAAGAGCTCATCAAGCTTCATTCGCAGTACCAAGAGATGAGTGGCACACTTCCTCTGATTCGTTTCAGTGGGTCTCAGGTTAATCCAAAATTCAAGCAAACAGATATTATACACTTGCTTTGGACATCCTGCCCAATTCTACCAGAGAAAGCCACACCATCAAGCATAAAGGACCAGGAAGGAAGCGCTGTCACTGGACAGGAACAACTTGACCAGGTGCTGAACATGTTAGCTGTTAGTCTGGACCCACCGTTGGAGAAAGTAATAAGCAACTGCAAGAACATCTGCAACATATCCAGTCCAGATGATGAAATTGTGAAAACCAGGAACAAAGTTTTAAGGTCCACCTATGAGTTCCTCAATGCAGATAAAAGAGACTTCCGTTTCCAGCTCCGTGGTGTCACCTTTGTCATGGTGGAAGATGGCTGGAAACTGCTGAAACCTGAAGAGGTTGTCATCAATTTGGACAACGAATCTGATTTCAAACCCTACTTGTACAAATTGCCTCTAGAGCTCGGTACCTTTCATCAACTCTTTAAACTCCTTGGCACAGAAGATGTTGTGTCAACCAAACAGTATGTTGAAGTGCTGTGGCGAATTTACAGAAACTCAGAGGGCAAGCAGCTTGACCCAAATGAAATGAGAACTGTGAAAAGGGTTGTTTCAGGATTGTTTAAGTCGCTCCACAATGATCCAGTGGAAATCCGCAAAGACCTAGAAAATCTCAGAGATTTGTTATTTTATTTGCCAAGCCATGATGGTAGATTAGCAAAGTCCAGCAGTTTAGTGTTTGATGATGCACCACACTATAAAAGCAGGATTCAGGGTAACGTTGGAGTTCAGATGCTTGTGGACATGAGCCAGTGCTATCTGGGCAAAGATCACGCCTTCCACACAAAGCTGATCATGCTACTTCCACAGAAACTAAGGCCTAGACTGTTAAGTAGCATTCTTGAGGAGCAACTCGATGAGGATTCTCCAAAAATGTGCCAGTTTGGAGCTCTTTGCTCACTTCAAGGCCGCCTTCAGCTGTTGCTGTCATCTGAGCAGTTTATCACAGGACTTATCCGAATAATGAAACATGAGAATGACAATGCATACCTTGTGAATGAGGAAAAAGCCATACGTCTCTGCAAAGCACTTTGTGAAGGACTCAAAGTATCTTGTTTTGAGAAACTCCAGACAACATTAAGAGTGAAAGGATGTAGTCCCATCCCACACAGCCGCAGTGAAACACTTGCCTTCCTCAAGAGGTACGGGACGGCCGTGATTCACCTCTACATCCAGCATTCAGACAGCAAAGACATCAATTTTCTCCTAGCATTGGCTATGACATTAAAATCTGCCACAGACAATTTGATTTCTGACACATCCTATCTAATCGCCATGCTGGGCTGCAATGACATCTACAGAATCACAGAGAAGCTGGACAGCCTTGGTGTTAAGTACTGACGAAACAGAGCCTTCAAAACTTGAGCTCCCCCTTCCAGGAACACCCATACCAGCCGAGATACATCACACACTTCTCATGGACCCAATGCATGTATTCTATCCAGGAGAATATGTGGGTTACCTTGTAGACTCAGAGGGAGGAGACATATATGGGTCCTACCAGCCTACATATACATACGCCATCATTGTTCAAGAAGTAGAGAGAGCAGAGGAAGAAAACTCAGTTTTCCTTGGTAAATGCTTCCAGATCGACATTGGATACAGTGAATACAAAATAGTCAGTTCCCTTGACTTGTACAAATTTTCAAGACAAGATGAAAGCTCCCATGTTCGAGACACTAGTGCTCCATCGACTCCTACAACCCCGGACAGTCGTTCTACTGGTCTACGAATGGACCCTCCTCTTTTTGCTGGCAAGGAAAACCTCAGGCCTCCTACTCAAAAACAATCACCAAAAAAGATCAAGCTTAATGCATTGCCTGAGATTCTAAAAGAAGTGACCTTAGTAATTGAACAAGCTTGGAAGCTTCCTGAAACAGAAAGAAAGAAGATAATCCGCCGATTATATCTCAAGTGGCATCCAGACAAAAATGCTGAGAACCTGGACATTGCCACTGAAGTCTTCAAGCACTTGCAGAGTGAGATCAGCCGAATGGAGAAACAGACTTTGGTCGATCAGCAAAATACAGACAGAGCTTCCAGGAGATCCTTCTCCACGTCATCAACCCGCTTCCATTCAGAGAAGTTCTCATTTCAAAGGTTTTATTCGTCGTGGAACCAAGAAGCAACAAGTCACAAGTCAGAAAGGCATAATTTCAGGGAACATTATAACTATGCAGGTTCATCACATTCTCATCGTTTCTTCGTGCCCCCAACTTTCAAGACAGTTGGAAACCCTGTGGAAGCCCGCAGGTGGCTTAGGCAAGCCAGAGCAAACTACTCTGCTGCTCGCAATGATCTTCATAAAAATGCTAATGAGTGGGTTTGTTTCAAATGCTACCTTGCCACAAAACTTGCACTGATAGCTGCGGACTATGCAGTCAGAGGAAAGTCAGACAAAGATGTGAAACCAACTGCTCTGGCTCAGAAAGTGGAGGAGTACAACACCCAGTTAACAGGCCTCGCCAACGATGTTCAGATCCTGGAGGGATACGGTGTGGACAGCCTGAGAACTCGCTACCCCGATCTCCTGCCTTTTCCACAGATTCCCAACGACAGATACACATCAGAGGTGGCGATGAGAGTGATGGAATGTACCGCACGGATTATCATAAAGCTTGAAACCTTTGTGCAGCAAAAAATATAGCACTGTTGTAAAAGAAAACAGTGAAACAACAGTATGCATTGATCTTCTGTGGTACAGTGGACACCCTTGGCTGTGTGCAATACAGATCATGTATATCTCATAGAATTAAAAACTGAAGAATCCAGCTGGCAGCTTATGGTACATATGCAGTTTCTACCTGTGATGATGGTTCTGTGGGTCATGCATAGTAAAGAACTGTGTGGCTACCATACCCCATTCGGCTGTTACACTATAGATCTGCTGTAATAGGAAAAACAAATCTGCATATGCTGTATAAATGCCTCAGCAAAATGTTTGTTTACCAAAGTCCCCATATACTAGATCTATTTGCTTCAAGTTATAATGAGTTATATTAAAATATATGCTGCTTTTTTTACTTTATCTTTTATAAACATATATATAAATATATTTTCTTGCTACAGAAACCAGTCGAGTGTACTTAAAGGTTGCGCTTGTGATAAGGAAATAGAGCAACTCAAACTGTCAATACTGCAATTACTGTCATGCAACATGTGTCCTATTTGCAAGGCAAGGAAATACAATCATGTTTATAAATGTTCTTTTTTTAAAGGTACATATGATTTCTGTACATTTGTAAATGTTCTGTAACATAGCCAGTCACTTGACTAAGCAGTTTTTTGAACCTCCTCATGTATTCGCACTTGCACTTGTACAGCGCTTGTTGCGCCCCAGCAAATTTGGGAGATTTCGACTGTGAATGGAAAACTCTTTATGTTGTTTTTTAAAATATGTTAAATGTTGGTTGCTCTCCATACACTAACCTTTGGTGACTGTTTTTCTTTATTGTTCATATGAACCACGTGTTCCCTGGGGCCCTACAGTTGTGGGGGAGGCAGTTCTTAAAAAGTACTTTTATTTGAGCAATGTTTGTGAAAAGTAAGTAGGACAGTGTGATAGAATAAAGAGCCATATATATGCTATAATCTGGGCACAACCCTCACCATGTTAACTTTTGTCAGCATGAAACCCTGTTCATACGTTTTTTTGTAATTGGAATTTTTCTGGTTTAAGGAACACAGAACATCACCAGACTTGTGTTTTTTTTACAGCTTTGTTTCCATTTTATTTGAAGGACAATACACATACTGACAACATCTTGTTATTTTATTTATTTTTTTTACACCTCAAGGTTTCGGCTGAGGGTGTCTCTTAGAATAACCACCTTGGAGAACCTTGTGCATCATACATGTTAATGTACACTGTGCAGCAGGAAGGCCTAATAATTACATGATGTCGGTTTTGTTTGTAGGTTTATAAAAGAAGGGACATTGAACAAAAGAAAGTGCAGTCTTGCCTGTGATTTCAAAAATGTTGGTACTTTGAAATTCTCATATTGAAATGCCTCATTTCTTTATGTTTCATATTTTGTCTCAATTATACAAGCAGAGAAACTACTAGACTACAAGAGAAATATTAACTCAGATATAGCGTAATTTATTATTAATATTGATATGAGAATGTCAGAGCCTGCAGGAGCAACTCCACTGCTTTCATTTAGGAATAAAATCACTTAGAATACAGGATTAAATACAAACATAATTAAATATAGGTATTGAATTCTGAGCTCAATCTTGATGTCTATTTAAATCGAGCAATAGCCTTCGGCTTGTGCCACAACCAGGGCAGCTGATACTGTATCTGTATCACGTGTGGGTGTGCCCATAGGCCACAGATTTACACTTCAACAAATCCATGTTGTTTGCTGCTGAAGAAGACCAGTCAGTTTGCATTCATGGCTCGTTGGTGGTCGTGACCTGTTTTGTGCTTTCAGGTGGTATAGCAGGGTGCATCCACTAGAGTGCACCAGAGAGCAATCAACGATTTTGGAAAATGGATCAAAACTGCACCGTCTCCATTATACAGCTTTAGTGCACCGCAGAAAACAAGCGATTTGGGATATTTAGAATTATTACTATGAAAGGAATACAATTCCTCTGGTGTCTTTTTCTCCACAAGATCTGATTGGAAAACATGAGAGCCATCTTCAGTAAAACAAGCATACGATGATGAAAATGTCTGACACACACTGTAGAAGAATAGTACAGTTTATTCACAATTAATAAATACACATGACAGACTTTATCAAAATATGCCAGAATAGAGGTGCAGATTAACCACTCATCACCACTGACTGGGAACACAACACCATGTTCAATATGATAAAAACAGAAATCAATGCTAAACTCAATGTAAGTATCATTGCAAAATATTGCCCTTTTTGATTAAGTGGACCTTAATGTAAAAAGAAAACCAATGCATATTTGACACATAAGAACTGTTTTGTTTTTGCTTGTTGTTTTATTTGTCCCTGGTTACAGATGAGGTTATGGAACAAACAGATCAACTTAATAGGGAAAAGTGGTCTGGGTTATAGCTAATGCATAATTACATTCTCATGAAGGGCTTAAAAATAACAGAACAATCATAAACTGGGAAAAAAATTATACATAATGACATGTGAAATCACACTAATAACACTTTACACTAAATGAATTTGGTATTTTAATCTCAACCTCACGAAGCAAATGAGAGTTTCATCTGAATTTGTAAAAAAGGTTTTATATTAATCAAAGGCATCTCTGAATCTCTGAAATAACTATGACAATGACAAAGTATATACCAGCCATTCTTTGCATTTTCTCCAATTAAATAAAAACATGCTAAACACAAACAAAACACATCATACCAAGGGCTCGGAGCCACACATTAATCATGATAATAATTCATGATAAAAACATCCTGTCACTATTTATTTGTATCATTCCAAGCCCTTGATATGTGTCTCTTTCTTTTTTATTGCACCACAAGATAATATTGCATAGGATGTAAGCTGTTTCCAGCTCCTCATTGCCCAGCCATGATACTGTGTGTAAAACGTTCTCCACAAGGCTCTGACGAAGATACATTTGGTTCTGAGTGCCAATTAGTTTCAGCTGAATAGTTAAAACGTCATAAATGCAGCTAAAAGGATGCATTGCATGACTTCTCCAACATGTTTGCCAGCAGGCATTTGTCTTTTTGCAGGCCTCAATGTGCCAACCTTAAAAAACCTTAGGCCGGATATAAACAGTTTGTGCTTGTTGCATCTACTCCAAAATGGATAATCAGTTACCTTATCAAAGTGTGTCTAGCACTCCTGATTCTCACTGCATGTGGAAATGACCTCAGCCTTGGACAGGAAAAGCTTGCCGCTGGGACAGACGCAGACCTCGTAGAGATTCTGAGTGTTTCCAGAAACCCCTCCCTCGCTCAGGGGTAGGCTCGGCATACGCACCGTCTCAGCATCCAACACCAGCTGCACAACAGACAGTGTGGAGAGCAAGGATGTTCAAAGGTGTGATGGAATCAACAAGGAAATGTCTGGTGCATTGCTAAGGTAAGATAAGGTAAAATGAGGTACGGTAAGATTAAATAAGAGAGGATAAGATAAGGGAATTTCACTTGTTACATCAGCAGTCCGTCAAAACGAGGTTGACAAGGGAGCAAGTGAAATTATAAAATAATAATACAAATAAACCCAGCTAAAGAGGAATGTTCAGTGAGTGTCTCACCAGTCTTTTGGTCCATTTGAAAAATATAATAAAAAGAACATGATATAGCTGCACCCACATTATAAAAAGGGCCCCCAAAATCCATATTGGTGGGTTCCTGTTATTAACCAGAGGATACATTTTTTTTAAAGATAATGCGTTTTTTTCTTACCAGTCCATCACTAGACTGCAGAATAACATCCATGTTGGAAGAGACTTCAATGTTGCCGGCCAGAGCTTTGATGTGAACTCCTTTAGGTGCGTCGATACTGAGAGAGCGAGTGGGAGACTCCAACCTAAAGAGAAACATCCATTCATAGCACCTGTCCTCACAAACTTTTGTTCTTCAAAAACCAGATCGCCTTTAGTTTTATTTTACATTGTGTGCACCACAGTAATGACGGGGTAATGCTGAAGGAGGTGATATTACTAATCTCTGTCAATAACCTTAAGGTTCGGTATTCTACTTCAGGTGACATCATACAAATGCAGGGACTTGACCCAATAAAAACCCTCACACGTGCACATGACTTGCAGGGCTCATGTGTTGTCCAGTGACTCGGCTGAAATACTCACCTCAGGTCTTTGAGGAGCTCCGACCTCAGCTGGGGCGTCTCCACTGAGTGCTGGAACAGCGCCCCCTCAGGACCTGATGGAGGAAGAGACACACATTAATATGCTTTAACTGAGGTTGGATCAAGTCGAGTTTCAGGTTCTGCTGCAGTCAGAGGAGCTTGACATGTAAGAATTTAGAGAGCTGTGAAAATCTGTCCATTACTGAACATCATACAAATGATGTGCAACTTTACAAAGCAAGCATCCCACTAGAATGTCACACAGTAAAGTGCATACTTTTTACCAAGTGCAACTCTCCCCTTCTGAAACCACAAATAAATCCACTAGATCCGTTTTTGTGTTTAGATCTGCATCAAATTGCACTCACTCAAAACAATTTCAAGATCCATGAAGTATTCTCTGAGAAATCAACCAAAATATGGGGGAAAAAACCCTCTTGCAATTTTGGAAAATCTTGGATCCACCCCTTGATCCAGATGCAAAGCTAAATTTAATGGCTGCTTCCATTGGTTCTGCCCCAACTCTCTCTAACAAACCAACAAATGGACAGGGGTGAAAACATAACCTCCTTGGAGGCAATGAGCTTTTTAAATCTGCAGCATTTGAGCACATTCAATTTGTAGCCGTGCTAAAGGTCCAAGGCTCCAGGTCTGTCATTCAAACCACAACTTTATGTTCATCTAAGCAACTATTACATAATGAAGCAGACTTGCAAGAATACAGACAAATCTGAGTTGTCATTGCTAAAGAAGAGAGGAAGACACAAGAGAAACAAAATGAACCCAGACATTAAGCACACATAGTAGTCTCAGCTGCGATGGATGAACCCTCTCGCCTCACTGTGGCTACAGAAGCTTCGCTTCAAGGATATTATTTACTAAACACGTCCTCCTCCTCCTCCTCTACTACTGCTGCTGCCTGCTGCTCTGTGCACATCAAAATGGCCCCAGGCTTAATAAAGCCATCAGCTGACACGACCATCGATCAGCCGTCATAGTGTGTTGTCAGTGACCCACAGCACCATCAACACACGCACCCTGGACACTGAGACAATGTGGGGTAGTTTAGCATGATAGTTTCACACTTTACTCTTTGATATGACATTTTGTGTGGTGTCGAGTGCAACACTGCTTTTGTTCCCCTCAAAAACATGTGATGGATCTCACCTGCATGAAATTAATTGAATTCAGTCAATTCAACTAAAGTAAATAGATTGAATTAACTCCATTTAATTTAATTGAGTTAATTCAAAAAAATAAATCAAATTAAATGACTCATTTATTTGACTAAATTTAAGAAAGTCAAATAATGATTGAGTAATGAATGAATAATTGAGTTAACCTAGTTGAGAAAATTCAACTAAATAAATTAAATTGAATTAACTGAATGCATGCTCAGGTTTTGATAACTGAGGTAATTTATTTTCATTTTATTTTCATTTCATTTATATGTAGGTATATCCACTGAGCTGTACGACATGAGTGACTGTGAAAATGACTGTATCTCTCTTTGTCCTTGGTTGCTAGATTGTTGCACAGATCAAACCAAAGAGCTCTTGTTGTGTTCACATCTGTTCAAATCTTTCAAACGTTTTTTGCCAAGAGGAGCGTGTCATTTCCAGGGAAACAGTGGGTGACGGCTGTTGGTATACCTGTGACCCGTAGTTTGTCTGGTCCAATCACAGCCTGGTCTCCATCTGCAGTAAACAGCATGTTGCCATTGTTGGAGCTAATGAGCAGATTTCGAATGTGTCCCTGAGCCTGTTTTGGACCTGCAACCATAACAACAACAGCAATACCTGAAGGTGTCTGGCAATAATACATGGGAAAAAATGTTATCGTCAAGATTTATACTTTGTCTTACTTATACTGCTTCAAATCTGCAGTAGTTAGAGGATATAATGAGACACATTCAAGCTTTACTGTGTAGAAACCTCAGTCTCCGCACACAAAAGTATAGTGCCATGTGAGAGTAAAGAACCAGTTACTGGACAGGAAAGAACAGGTAAAAACAGTGGAAAGGTAACATATCTGCAGTTATACCACGTCTCCCTTCATTTCTTCAGTGTTCATACTCAATAAGAAGCAGATTTAAAGCAGATACCTCAGCCAGTGGGATATTTAACCCACTCCAGCACCTACAACTGAGAACCGGCATGTAATCTTTCCTAACAAGCCTTTTCAGCTTCATTTACAGAGGGCCGAGAGGATGCAGACTATGCTTTTTATGGCTTAATGATCAAGGACACGCAACGCCACTGTGTAACACTGCAATTAGTTGGGTCATTTGTTGGCCTTTTAATTATGACAAAATACCCCAAAGCAGCCGATGGTGAGCCATTAAAGACGCAAAAAAATGATCCACCACAGGCCCTCTGGCCCTGCGTGTAATACAGAACGGTCCAGAAGCAGTGGTAGAGAGACGGATGATGTCTTTAATGTGTTTTAAATGGAAATGTAAGAGATGGTGAATGGAAAGATGTCCTCTTATGGCGCTTTTAATGTTGGATGAGAAATTGCTGCAGGCCAATTGTGTCAATGACTTTACTATTCCCCTCATACATCAATGGGATCCTTTGCTATGCATGAGCACTGTATGGTCGCGCACGTGCACGCGCGTGCGTGTGTGTGTGTGTGTGTGTGTGTGTGTGTGTGTGTGTTCTCTTGCAGGCTCTCACCCACTGATATCCTCCCTGTGACATCACCATTTTCATTACGGGCATTAAGGGACACATTTTCCGATGAGTGCGCTACAAGTGGAGAGTCCTGAAAAAACAACAAAAACAACAATAGCATGATGTTACCAAAGCTGTGCAGATACCACATGGTATACTGTACATGGTTTGTGAAAGCATTTAGTGTCAGTTTCACTTTGATCTAGACTGTGTGTTGCCATGGTAATTTAAATTCATATTTCCCATTTAATCACTTTTCCTCTTGTGCCACCATTTAGAGCTTTTGTGGTTTTCAGTGGATTATCTTGACAATTGTGGAATGGATTGCCATGAAATTTGGTGCAGACATTATAGTCACCTTAAAGATAAACTGTCCCTGCCCCTGATTTTTAATATAGCGCCACAATCAGGTCAGACCTGTAGTTTCCCCCAGTATTGCCTCAGCTGTACTTTGGATTTTGCGCTTTCTGACAACCCTAGCACTTTCTGGTAAATAACCTTTTATAAAAATGTTCTAAATTGAAATTCTGCATTTCTTTGTGGTCAATAAATTTTGAGATATAATATATAACTTTACCTCATAAAAAAGTTTCCTCCAGTGGGTCATTATTTATCAACAGACATATTAACACTCACACCTGCAGGCTTGTATTATTGTATAGAGCATTTGTTATTTGCTTATTAACACTTATAATCATTCTGCTGGAGGAGGAGACACGCCAATCAGAGAACCAGAGGAAACCAACCAACCTGGCAACCCGAAAGTTGTTGTGATTAATAGTATAACTGGCGTCTGAAGCATTAATACCTGACCTATTTCACAATAATAAAGGAATTTGTTAGATCTTGAATGCAAACTTTGTAAAGAAAGAAGCAAAGTTATTAGAAAGTTGTATTGTGCTTTAAGCATGTATATGCAGGAGATATGACACCATAAAAGTGGGTTTATATTAGCAGACATGGCAGAAATACACAGAAATGAGAGATTTTATAAAATATATAAAAATATAACATTTTCAAATGAGGCAGCTTTAGCAATAAATCATTTTGCAGTTGCGTGGAAGCCCTGTTTATATAAATGATCCAAGAAACTAACTTTTCATTACTAAGGTGAAACTCATGAATCTAATTAGGAGATCCATAGTATAATAGAAAGAGTGTCCTTCCATTAATGAGGAATAGATTTCCTTTTTAACGAGGCCTATAAAGTCAGAAAGAATGCTCAAAAATTGCTGCTATGAGCAAGAAAAGCCATAACATGTAAACAACTGCAGAAAAGCGTTCCCATCTGCTGCTGGCAGGCGGGCCAAAACTACTTTCCACCTCAAATATCCCTGAGGTTAATGGGGAGCTCACTGCACCACCACGTGCACTGTGTGGGACTGCCAGATCCAGTTTGTCCTGACACATCACCAAAAAAAAGTACAGTTGGAAATATGCACTTCAATCACTGCAACAAAAAAAAAAAAACTGCAGGAGCCTCTGCAAGGAATTCGACCGAGGCGATAACAGCACATGCAGTCTGCACAGATCCAGCTCACAGTCTTATTTCAGTTTGGTAAACAATGAGATGAAATAATGGTTGGGCTACTTAGCTGAGCAAACATCAGTCTGAGAAATTGCTTGGAAGACAGAGCCAGGAGGGAAGCAGAAGGTAGACAAAAGGGATGGCAGAGAGAGGAAGAATATGGGAAGACGAAGAGCGATTATCATACTTCTCTGGAGTGGATCTCCTGAGCGTAGACTGGAAACAGAAACTCAGACTCGCCATCCTCCAGCTTGACCCCATCTGAGTGAACTTGTAGGTGTCCCATCCCTTCCTGCAACCAAAATGAAATGTGTTGAGACAATATATGTATGGTATGAGGTGAGCAACTTCAACATTCAACCATATTTTAAGTTTCCAGTTGTGAAACACGTAGCAATCCACCGCATTCACACGGCGGCCATTTTCCTGTGATGTCACACTCAGTATGTGGAGCCCAAATGTTGTTTTGAACAAAATCTTGTACTGCTGTAATCCGTCATATAGTGAATCTGACAATCTGATTCGTTCAGATCCTAACTGATCAGAAAATGAAAACACAACAAATCGTAAAAAAAAAAAAAAATCCAGAGGGACATGGGACCATGTCAACATTAGAACACTAACTTCCCTGCTACCATCACTGTTTAATACACTATGTTGTACAATGGGAAAGAAATTCATCCTGAAATACCAATGCACCTCTGGGACACAATTATTTACCTGGAAATAACTTGGAAATAAAATCCACTGGAATCAAGCTAATCAAAATACACATGTTCCAGTGCACATAATGTAACCTGACATTTACCAGAAACATTTCTGAGGTCAGGTGAACATTTAACCTTACCTTGCTAGCTTGATTTGATTACCAGCCAGTTCCTTTTAGCTGTGAAGGGACTTCACAACAGTGTGTGAACGTGTACGGGTGCACATGTTTGTGTGTGTGACAGCTTGTTGCAGCAAATACAATCTAAATTTGAAAGTAATAATGGAGAATACTACTGTTTCTGCTTCTGGTTATAATAAGCAGGCACAACAGGATCAGTGAGATAGATGTCCAATCAAAACTTCATCACAAGGGGTGCTACTGATCATTGACTGGTCTCTGCAGATATAGAGAAAAGCAAGGAAGCAAGAAAGGCAGAAAACAAAATCCTTCAGCTGAAAAACACAAAGGTGAGTCATGTGTACCGTGTTGAACCACATCACCCTGAGGATCCAGATGGTCAGAGCAAAATTGACCACAAGGATGATGAGGAGCAGCAGGACAAACAGGTAGAGGCAGCGCTTCCTCCAGCCATAGATGCCGATCTTGTAGACGTGGACGGGCAGCGGCCTGGGCGCACTGCTGCCCTGGGTCGTGGTGACATACTGCTCCCGCACCATCTTCTGGCTGGGCACAACACACAGAGCCAGGTGCCCAGGCGATAGAAACCGATGTTGAATAGACAAAAAACAGACATTAGTTTGTAAGGCATAAAAAAAAAAAAAAACAGTCACATTATATAACGTTACATATAAATAATGTTATATAATGTCATATAGATTAGCTACACAGACTATATTCTTTGGATAAAATTGACACAAAGCAACATTATCATTAGTTTGAAGTCATGTTTCTGGTGACCTGGGGAATCTAAGTCCACTAGAACCATTTTTGTTCTCCACTAACCCCAGAAGGAAATATCTGTCTCTTTACCTCCAACAACTAGTTGAATTCTACTGCTGTTTAGTGCTGGACATGTAGTGTGCAGTGAGTTTATAAGGTTCAGATTGTAACTATGCTAGGAGAGCAATGGAGTAAACCAGAACAGTAAAGCTTAAAAACTAAAATATCAGTTTAAAGTTGCTATAATCTGCAGAGCTGAGGAAAATGGCACAGTCGGTTTACAATGTCTCTCTCATTTGAAGTGACCTTTTTCACATGGTCATGTGGTTTACTATTGATATTAAAATATTTTTATAGAGGCTTTGAATATGTCTGTGATCTCAAAAGTTATTGCAGTATTGCACACTATAGCTCCTAGTTCAAGAAGAGAACAACTTTTTCTCCTCATTTACTCGTTTTATAAATTCATGCCTGGTAGTAGTTAGAGTGAAATAATTATTTATTTTCATTTGAGAACCATATGTAGCATTGGACATATATTGTTACTGAATGCACGTGTTAATAAGGTTTGGAGAAGGACATCAGACATTAATGGTTTTTTTTTAATACAATTTCAAGATAGACCGAAACAGGTATTTCCTGTGGGTTTGGTCTGAGGCAGGGGCAGATCCAGGGGCCCCAGCTGAAATCTGATCGGCCCCTGGGGTACCAATTACCTGTCAGTGGTCGTTTGTACATGACAATTTAAGAATTTTGAATAGAACACAATGTGCACAGACAAGGAACTATTTCAGCTATAGATTTTTAGCTGTTAGCTCAAAGCTATCAAGCTCAAAAAGTAATGATTTAAATGTGCACCTTACTGAATCAGGAATCGTGCATGGATGTTGGACATCTGTGTAACAATTGTGGCCCCTTTATGGTCCCTGATTTAGAAAAATCCTAGACCCGCTGCAGGTCTTATGTGTCTCTCTGCTCTCTGAATTGAGTCATGTGGTGGGTTTTCCACCTCTGAAAAACAGCTCTCACACATCCTCCAGAAATTCACAGTGTTCAGAGACAATATTTTTCCAGCCTTAAAGCTTAAATTGTATACACACCAACCTGCGTAATTGCACCTTTGCACGATGCCTTGTTCACACATTAAACATATAATATGTTATTCATAAGCCCAGAGCTCGCACACAGACCCAGTGGCTATCTTTCCCATTTCACCAATGGAAAACATGACTGAATTTTCATCAGTCTTTAAAAAAAAGGCGAAGGCAAAAGGAAAATGCCAACAGAGCAGAGGACATTTCAGCCACACAGCAGAAGGCTGTCAATGACAAACTCAGCTTATTTCAAACCACAGTGAATGATCGAAGTCATGACACGACAATAACTTTCTGTATTCAGTTCACGTGAGCACAAACTGACCTCGTAGGTTCAGAACCCCCCCCCCCTCACTCTCAGTCAGCAGATTTAGACCATCTAACACGGTGACAACAGGGAACCTCAGGGACAGATTTCACAACGACGCAGGAAGCGTGTGTTCGAGTGCAGTGGAGCCAAGGCCCACGCAGCCACACAGGGTTGCAGAGAGCGGAGCTGTCACTCTCTGTTGATTAATCTGTATTAATAACCAGACTCAGGTTGTGGAGAAAGCTGATTTCACTGAGAACAAGGCCTGAAGACAATGCTGTCAGCTGTAGATAATTCTGAGTCAATAAAACACTTAGATCAGACACAGTTTGTTTGTTTCTCTCTGCAACAAACTGTGTGAAATGTGTAGCACCGCCACACCTCAGCTTTATAGGAAAAGTTATCAAAAGGAAAATGTATTTTCTCAGCTGGGTTTTGTGAACTGGATGAGGCCCAGACTCCTGATCCCAGGCTGATTTACACACACGACAGGTGTTGCATCTTCTTGCCGTAGCTGAGGCATTTTCTATTATGTTATGGGGGGGTAAGCAATTGTTATCATATTTTGCTAATATCTCCACTGCTAGCTGTACGTTCTGTGTGTGCACTGAAACAAAATCTAGTTGAAACACACAGCCCTGGCTGTATTTGGGAAACAGCTTTCAGCCAATCAGCAACAAGGGTTTAATGCTCATGCACAGGACAGAGGGAGGGTGAAGGGGCACTGGGAGGGAGATTGAGGTCTCTGAACCGTAAATAGCTATTTTCACAGGAACAGCCATAACTAGTGTATGCTAACATTAATGCGTTTTTAATTAAACATTTGCAAACATCACCTGTTACATGTCACATGAGATAATGTCATCATTCCTCTGCCTTCTGCTGTTCAATAATGGAAGGACAACCTGAAGTGGCCTAAGATAACGTACACCACCAACTCTGTTTCAGACTGTAACAACTACTGTTAGCCACTGGAAATGCTAACACCGCTATCTCACAGGTCATTATACCCACGATCATTTTCAAAGTAGTGCTTCAAATGCTAATTGCTGAAGCACCACAATTTACAGCTAACCCTAAGAAATAAAGAAAGCGCAAAGACCGACCACCAATGTGGCCTTTCAACAGTGGAGTGACCCCCGGGAGTTGAAAGGGATCATGCTTTTGCTTGACTTGTGGGTAACCTTTATATACTTTAGCTCACATCTGGTCAATATTATGTTGTTTCCTTTGCATTGCTATTTCCAACTTTTTGAGATCTGTGGTTCGCCTTGGCAATGCGCCATGACTTTGGGGGGTGGAGCTTATGAGGGACCAGTGAAGGGAGTGTTTTGGTCATTCCCCACAATCCCTTACCCCACCTTTAACGGAGCCATTTCTCCAACTACAAACTAATTCTTCCTTCACATAAACAGATGTTCAGCGAGGCACATTGTCCCACTGTGACTCTTATGACGATGATGGTAAAAGCAAAAGACGGTGACAAACTATATGAATATACTCAAATTAATTGTTTCTATAAATAACGAAGGTAAATGCCATTCTTTCCTCTAAGCACGGAATGATGGATAAAACGAATTGTGCTCGCTGCTCAGGTCTGGGCTCTCTGAGGTCCTGGAGAAGATGTTTCGGAGAAAAGGTGATGAGGGTCAACAGTCTCCCTGGTTTGTGTTTTGCTATTTGCCGTAAACACAGGGAGGAGACTTCAGTGCATTAAAGGCTCAGGGTATTTCTATGACTAAATCCACCTCTCCACAGGACCTGTCACATGGCCTGCGAGCCCAGCTGTGATGAATAGCTATTATTTCACCACCAAACAAATGGATGTTGCTTGAAAAGGGAAAAGAAAATGATGATTTCCACAGGGAAGTGGAAACCGAAAGTTGATAAGGAGTAAGTGAGATGACATGCTCATTTCTTTTTCCCTCTTTATCTCACCTCATTTAAATGTATTAATCATACTTGCGAGAATGAGTCATGATGGAAAATTGAAATCTTAGCGGCGCAGCAGAGCAACGGCAACTTTTGGAGAGGGTAAAGTTATAACATGTCATAACTTTGCTTCTTTCATTAACATGGGTTGAGTTGTTTTTTTTTTTTCCATTGAGAGTCAGTGTCTGTTAAATTGACACCATTCCAATATCCCCACACGTTACCAACCACAGATCATTTGCATGTTAACATGTTGATCAGCCTCACTCTGCACTTTGGGCAAATGAGTGGCGAGGAGGGAAAGAGCTCTGGATTTGTTCATTATGATGTTAATGAATTTTACCTAATTAGTTTAAATGAAAGCATTAAGAGGCCTCCGTACGTGGTAGCTGGAGGAGGAAGCAGCTTTGAGGCTGGATCTTTAAAGGCGTCTTCCAGCTCCAGTTTCAATGTTAGCACCAGCCCTTCAGCCGCAGACTGATCCTTCCATAGCAACCCAAATAAACACTCCCCGAACAGCCTCGCTGCTTAAGTGCCAGGAATGCTCAATTTATGGCACATTATGATCGGAAATACAGTCCGTTCAGCCATTCAGCCTCAAGAAAAAAGTTGTGCCTTGAGGTTTTTAAGCTGCCTGGGGACAGAAACTCAATCTTTTAAATGGGATTTTCATTCTTAAAATTCACAAATCTGGATTTTCCACCAGAGGAGAAGCTAAATGCAGGTTTCAAAATCAATGTTGACCTCGATCAGAGTCCTCTGCTCTAAGAACAGGAGTTCTTGGGCTATTTATCCTACAGGCCACCATCTTGATTAACCTCAAACAAGTGATGCTCCCTGCCAGGCTCTGGCTCTGACCTCTCTGGACAAGAGCGAGGGCTGGGCAGGAGTCCAGGTTCCCCTCCTCTGATCGAATGTCAGAAGTTTCAATGAGTTCGAAAAGTTCAAGTGGTCGTTCACTGGCAGCCGTGTGTGGAGCTACCGAAAGCTGAGCAGAAGTGTCTGTCTGTCTCTCTCATAAGTGGCAGCCGACATGTCTCCGCTCTGCTGTGATGCCTTACCTTCTAAAAATAGGACACAGCATTGTAAACTAAATTTAAAAAAGCTCCACAGGACAAGGACACACACACACACACACACACAAACACACACACGCATACACCGCTTAGGTATGACAACACTAATAAGCAACCATAAGACACAGAGGTTTTGCTCATAAACCATTACAGAGGTGCTCTTTTGCAAAGTTACTTTTTGTATTTCAATATTTCTGGCCATGTATGGTAAAACTGCAGACAGCTGGCAACTCAAAACATTTTTTCCAAATCCCAAACTACCTCTGTGAGGAAAGCAGAGTTAACCCAGCACAGCATGAGTCACAAAGAAATGAGGGGAAAAGAAAAGAACTGGAGTGTAGGTCAAAGGTTGCCATAATAAAAGACTTCAACTTTATCTTGAGAGGAGATAAAATGAGAGGGATTATTGCTGTGAGAAAAGGCAGAGTATACTCACAGTTGCGTGTCGAGGCAGAGCAGCCCTCGGTCCTGTACACTGCAGTAAGCAGAGCTCGAGCTGGTATGAAGAGCTTGAGAAGCGGCGGTGCCTGAGCTCCTCACAAGTCTGTCAGCCCCTCAACAGCTGTGTGCCATAAATTCAGCTGTGCCAGTGCCCCTGGTGAGCCACCACAAGACGGCGCTCCCAATCCCCCTGAACACTGTCTGGCTCCTGAGCCTTCCTGCAGACAATATTTGAATATCATCAGTGTGTGAGAGAGAGTGGATAGAAACAGAGATAGGGGAGGAGGAGGAAGAGAACCATCAGTGGAGAGGTTCAATCTCTCTCAGTCAGAGAGAGAGAGTGGGAGGGAGGGAGCGAGTGACCATACATAATAAAGGCAGTAGTTTGTCATACATACCAGTGAGTCACTTTCCCTGCCTAACCCGCGGCTCCATGCTCTCCAGGTCTAATTTGGGACTTCAGTCATGGCTCTGAACATGAAATTAAGCTGCTGGTTCAGATAGCTGTGCTGGGTGACAGGCGGCAGGGAGGGCGGAACTATAGTGGAGGGCAGCTAGTGTGTCAGACAGACAGACAGCAAACACAGCATATTTATAGACAGGAGGCAGGTGAAGGCTGCAGTTGTCGGAAATAGTTTAGTTTGAATTGTTTCATTCATAAGCTGTGGCTCAGTTTCAAAACTGCATGTGTCATTCATGTAAAGAAATATGTCAACTCAAGTATTATTACCAAGTATTAACATGACTCAGATTCTGTCATTTCACAGCATTAATAGTGTGTTGCACATTTTAACACATTTTAAATAGATTGCCACTCAGTAGAGCTCCCAACCCCACCAAAGCCCAACAGTCTGCTTATGAAACCACATTTAAATTCACTAGTTCCTGATTTTGATTTTCCCATTCTTCTCAATATGCCTGTTTTTTTCTTTTCAAGATCCACGGTTATTCTCTGAAAAATCAATGGAAATGTTGAAAGGCTCCAAAATGTAATGGGTTCTTCCCTGACCTGTGGTGATCTGTCTGGGAGGTTTTGTGCAATCCTGCTAATTAACAGACAGACAAACAAACTTTATATTTGCTTAACTGGTGTATCTCAAATGAATTATAAGATGCATTATTATTGTTGTTGTTGTTGTTTACCCAATTTAATGAATTATACAGTGACACTGATTTTGTAGGTTTAAACAGGCCTATTATGACAGAGCAGGAAGCAGGACAATTGCTCTACCTGTTCATAAGGATTTATAACTAAAACAAACCGTAGGGCTCATATCACGCCGAATCATACCTTCACTGGTTACCAGTTTAATTCAGGATTGATTTTAATACTTTTAATCATTTTTAAAGCTCAACATGGGCTGGCCCCCACATACATTTCGCAGCTATGACTCCCTATAATCCGGGTCGTGACCTGAGATCGGCCAGCATGTCCCTGTTGGCTGTCCCTAGGTCAAGGCTGGCTACTCAAGGTGACCGGGCTTTCTCTGTCAGGGCCCCGAGGCTCTGGAACTCCCTGCCTGATGAGATTAGGCTCGCAAACTCATTACAAATCTTTAAATCACTGCTCAAAACATATTTCTACAGGAAAGCATTTCTAACATGCAACTTGTAATTATTTTCATTGCAACATCAGTCTTACAGAGTTCAAGTGTGATGTTCCTGATCTCTCTCTCCCCCTCTCCCACCCCCCACCCCCATTTCTCCCTCTATGCCACCCACCTCCTCTCTTCCCCATTTTCTCTGCTCACCCCAACCGGTCGAGGCAGACGGTCGCCCACACTCAGTCTGGTTCTGCCAGAGGTTTCTCCCAGTTTATGAGGGAGTTTTTTCTCTCCACAGTTGCCAAAGTACTTGCTCAACTGTTGGGTTTTCTCTATAAACTTAAGGTCTCGACCTTATTATGTTATGATTTGGCTCTTAAATTGGACTGAACAGAATATCTTTTATTACAATCGATTCCTCATTTTGCATGGACTTTTTTGTGAAGCACTTTGTAAACTTGTTTAGATAAGTGCTATACAAGTAAAGTTATAAAACCAGAGAACAATCAGTGACATCAAGGCGAGTCTTCTTCAGATCCATCGATACAGAAAAGCTTTTTTTTCTCCAGTTATTTAGATTTGGCCTTAAAATTAGGACGAATCTTAAATGGATGCACAATATACACATAAAGAAATTCTCTAAACCAACAATCTTTGTTACGGGTTGTTCAGTTGAAAAGAACTGGGCTGATAAATGTATCTTTTGTATAAAGTTTAAGGTTATTCATTTCACATATTATTAGTAGCCACAAGATTATACACTAGCAGCAGCATCTGAGACCATCACCTAATTAGCTCCTGCAGTACTTCAACCCCGGCTTGCCAGATCGTTCCATCCATTACCGTGGTATCTACGTCTGACTATCCTGAAATTGTACTGTGCTTTTTGTCTTTATCTAACGTCCTGTTTTCCCTTCCATCCCCGCCAGCCAGTCTCCAACTACTGATCTTCTACCACCTGCTAGCCTGTCTACCGTCAGCTGCCTTCACGACACCCCTCCTGTCTGCTGAGCCACTGGACCCCTCACTGTCACCCCTCCGCTGTCTGCCTGCCCACCGTGTGATCCTCGTTATGCATCTCAGTTTGCCAATAAACTGTTGAACTGCCTTTATGAGTCTAGCACCGCATTCTGGGTTCAAAACTCCAGTGGACTTAACAGTGAGTTCCATAGTGAAAGTGTGTGAACAGATTTTATTCCGTAACACACTGTTGATGTGGAAGTTATTGTAACAATTCTTCTAATAACTGCCTCATTACATTCTACCCAGTGCCTCCAGGCACTTCCTCTCTGCCTCTGTTCAACTGCACATCAAGTCAGGTTATTACATAGTCTAACCAATCTCTGCTCTCGCTCCTCCCTCCTCTGGTTTTCATTGAGCTAAGAGGATCCAGATCTGGCCCAGTGATGAGCGAAAGGTGCTCTGTGGGAAGATCTAATGTCACAAATACTGGAGGATGGATGAACTTGAAAATGCACAATACACTTAAGCATGAAGCAGAAAGCAATGGATTCCTTTTTCTGCAGTGCAGCCTATTAAGCCCCTTTGAAACATCTTCACTCAAATAGTGTTTTGTTTACATTGTGGTTTATAGTACTGAAAGTTATTTTCCTTCGCCACTTGCTGATGGAGATTGTCTGAAAGGCATAAGCGATTAGTGTAGTTCTTTTCCTCCTTGCATTCATTTGTTTTATATATATATATATATATGTGACTAAAGATGACAGTGTTTTGAGTTATGACAAACTGAAAATGTTGCAAGATGCTTCAATTTCATCCACATGTCAAAGTCAAAAGAAATTTGAAAACACAAGTTGATTTTGATTTTGTACTTGATGAATAACCTGACTTGGATCAGAATGTGACTGGAGGAAATCATTTCATTTTTTGATTTATTGAAAAATATCCACTTAGTGGACAGAAGGTATAAAAGGAGCACAGCTGAAGGTCTTCAGATGATTCTCACTCCCTGGGGAGTTCAATCATAGTCGGACCCTTCTTCCTCATCCTCTTGATCTTTTTGCCCTGTATACAAAGACAAATATGTCAGACTGTCCATGTGATATCAGCTGCAGTGATGCTGTTGCATCATTGAGTGTAAGATGATATGAACATGTATGAGTTGTATGTGAGCATAGTACTTAGCACATATGTAATTGTAATAGCTGACCACTCAGGGAAGAGCTGAGAGTGGAGCTGCTTCTCCCTCTCTGCCTGTTCATAATATTTTGCCTGCTCCACTGTGGACACACAACCCACACACAAGCATTCGTGCACACAGATCCACATGAACAGGTGTAGGTTCTGCAATGAAACCATCTAGTGTATTTGTGACATAAAATACTGAAAATCCTCTTTTTAAATTTAGATTTGTTCACTGGTCACGTGACAGTAAATACAAATCCTTCACAAGAACAACAAAAGATGTGAAGAATTATAGTTAGAGGAACAATATAACATTTTAGAGGTGTTATTTTTGGCAGTGCTTGGTTGCAGAGAGCTTTTAAATCTTTCATCAAACTGTGGTGAGGTTTGTGTGACACCAACATACAGAGCAAAGTCTGTGTGTTAGAGATTGGTGGAGGGAGGCAGTGGAATAATTCTGACAAATAGCCCATTGGCATGAATGACAGGTCTAATGGAAGAAGACGTCCACATGCCAGCTCACCAGACACACTGATACATCACATGCACACATACATATTCATATAGGAAATACTCACAACCTAGATGAATGAAAGCATTTGCATGCCAGCTCATGCCATGCAAACACACACACACAGAAACAGCTGAAAGTGCCATTGTGAATCACACAGGTCACTTTAATACTGTGCCTGATTATTATTTTCGTCATTGCAAGAACACAGAAATAAGGTTAAGGATAAACACCTTAATAAAAATGCTGTAAAATCTGGGCGTCCTGTTTGATTTAAGTTTTGAACAGTGTGTCACAAAACCTGTGCAAATGTGTTTTTATCGAATATAGAGCATTGCCAGTATGCGACCAATGTTAAATTTCGAAGATACAGAAACAATTTCACTTGCTTGTTTGTCATTACGCCAGGAACACAGCAACAGCCTTTTTACAAGCCAGAAACTCTGGAATCTGGCTTCAGACCATACAGAAGTCAGCTGCCAGGCTTCAACAAGAGTAAATGGGTTGGAACACATCCTGGTTTCATTCTCTGTACAACAGCAACCTGTATGTTTTAGAATACATTTTAAGGTTTCTTTAATTATTTTCTACTTAAAGTGGAATTTGATGGTGTTTTTATTTCTTTGTTACTTTGTTTTGAGAAGCATCATAATAAGATATATGCACATAATTATCAAGGGAAATAATGATAGTATGTCTCTAGACAATCAAATACAACAAATAAACTTGAATACACTACAGAAGCTCTCAAAAAATGCAGAGGTGTAAATAATTAAGTTAATGGAGATGAAAAAAATTTAAACAGTATCTTGCAAATATTTTATAATGTAACAGTTGGGCTGTTGTTAAATCATTTATAACGTACATTAGTGTCCCCTGCATTGAAAAGCAGAGGCAGTGATGTCTTGTACTCTCAAATGCTGGAGGAGTTGATGCATTGTTCAGTGTCATGCATCTAGTTGGTGCTTGAGGTAGTAATGCTAGTGACAAAGTGACACTTGACAGCATCCATCACACCACCCTGTGTCTTTCACGCCCCCAGCAAACATCTGACAGTAGAGATAGTTTCTTTATTTCTTATCAATATCTCATAACCTTGCAATGCCTGTGGCTTCTCAGACAAATGGTAGACATAAACGATGAAGCTCTCGCACCATGTTACAACTGATCCGTCTCAACACGAAAACATCACTGGAGTCATTTGTCTCTTTGAATTTACTGGATGGCAACACCAAGTGCAGTGTAAGTGTAGAACTGAGGACTTTCATTTAAATGAAGGTCAAGTAGAAAATGAATCCACTATTTGATGCCAAATTCCTGCATCTTCAAGAATTGGATTCTACGCCCAGCCCCCAAAAACTCCAGGCTTTGATAAATGTCAGAATAAAAAATTTATTAGCAGCTAAATTCATTAATACAAGATCAGTACAGATCATTTAACCAATTATTGTCTTAAGTTATTACAAAATGTAGAAAAAATTACCAATAGTTTACATTCAATTATATTCTTTTAGTTTATCTTAAGTGAATCTTTCTTTTAAATTCTATGTAGTTTGAGAGTTTTTACCATTTTATTTTGTACTATACAAATAAAATGTATTAATTCCTTATTAAGTTAAGGCAAATTGTTCTCAGCGTCCCAAGTTGCTAAAACATTCTCTAAAAAGAGCTCAATGTTTTTTATTGACCTTGAGGATGTTTTTTTCTTCGTACTTAACTACCTGAAGCCCAGCAGCAGTTCTGACACAAGCTTGGTATGATACAAAGGAGAGTGTTCATCCAGTTCATAAACATCAACGAAGCATCAGGTGAGATGAGAACACTTCAGTGCACTTGTATATCACTTCCTACTGAGATTTTTAAATCTTTGGGTTGTCTGGTTAGTGTCAGCATCATCTCATCATGCTCTTAGCTGCCTACTGACTGATTGCAATACTTTTTTCATTTTATTTCTTTAAGACCTTTTGTATTTTTTTCAGTATTGAGCTGTGAGTTGTAATGTCTCATTTTGATTAAGATTCTTATCTCTAAAGTCACAATTATGGATTAATGACTGAAAAAAGCCTGGTTATACCAATAAACACACAATTGACATTTTGTCTTTACAACTTTTTATTCACCTTTCAAGAAACAAACAGAAAGCCTGTAAGACAAAAAAGGGTGTAGGTAAGTGAACAGTTAAAGAAAATAAAAAGATAACAAATTAAATGAACCAGATTGATGTTTTACCTCATTATGCCTTCTCTGCTGCTGCTGCCTCCTCATCTCCTCCCTTGGTGTTACGTGTGTAAATCAGCTGTGCTCTGTGTTTGGACACCAGTTTGATCATGCCTGGAAGACAAGACAACCATTTACATCAACTATGTCATGGGCTCCACTTACTGTATTCAGCCTGTGCCAACACTGAGCAGTGGATGTGTGGAATATTTCAAGTGCAAATTTACATATTTTACATGTGTTATTACAAGAGAAAGTGCAAACACAGGCACCATCATTTTGACCATTACAAACAGCAAAAAACAACCAAAATTAGTTTTGACATCAGGAAATATAGATGGAATGTTTCATGTCACCACTGTAGCATAAAAGCAAAAATACATATGAAATATTAACACGTTTAATGCTTTAATGTCTCTTTTGTACCATTTAGCTCATCTACTGATATTTTGGAGTGCAAGAAAATGTTTAAAGCGGTGAGGGGATGTTACAGCTGTGGATAAGTGATGTGAACAGTATCACACGGCACATTATCTCCAAACAGCACCGTCATTTTAGGACAAATGATGCTGCTCAAGAGGAACAAAGCATAGTACTTAGTTTGTAAACATTTATACGTGTTAGGCAAAGTCAGCGAGCCGTGCTGATGACTGTGGGCGAATTGATGGGATGAATTTAATGTTGACATTGCTATAGATGGCAGCTGGAACTGATCGCCACTTCTTTTCAAAAAGCAAACGATGTGTATTCTGCTGGGTGAGATCACTTGGAAGATTGAATAAAACATTCACCCATGTTCTCAATTACAATATCTAATCTCCTTTTCCACAGAGCCACTGGTTCAGTGCAATAAATCATTCATGGTAAACACAGACATACTGTTCCTTCTTTAAGTAATATACGACTATTGTCCATAACGGAGACGATCTGCAACATGTGCTAACTAAATGCATTTCATGCATTACTGTTAAACCATCTGTAAGGGTTTTCATCTATATACATCAAATTTACTTGAAACCAGAAAAAGAGGTTTTAAATATGAACCAGCTCATCATACATTGACCTGTCTGCTAGCTTTATGGTTACAGACTACCAGGACCCCCAACACAAATGTGATTACATGGGAAGCCATTTACTGGGTCCAACACGCACTGTTTGTTGTTTATGAGCTAAAAGGTGAGGTTCACCTTTGGCAAGCAGTTCCTGGAGAGCATTCCTGGCCAGAGAGCCGCGGATCTTCAGCCTCTCAGACACGACAGCAGGGGTGATGAGCTTGTAGTTGGGAACTTCTTTATACAACTTGTCGTAGGTGGCCTTGTCGAAGAGCACAAGGTTGTTGAGCTTGTCCCTCACTTTTCCCTTGGACCACTTCTGCTCAAAATTAAATAAAAAGGGGTCAATGTGTGTGGACTCGTACAATTATTCATGAAATATAAAAGGGTCAATCTGTGGTTTAAATCTAACCACTGTACCTTCTTCTTGGCTTTGCCTCCAGACTTGTTGACTGGGTCCTTGTCCTTCTTGGACTTCCCAGCGTCCTTCTTCTTATCTTGTTTGGGAGGCTGAAATCAGGAGACAAAATAGTCCATCACATTAAAGCTGCATGTGGGCCTTGCAGCACGTGTACAAATGAGTGAATGGTAGTGAAATGAGAACGCTTTCACAGTATTTCAGACAACGGTGTTTAACCAGTGGTCACAGCCGTTGCCAGAGGTTAACTCTGTTGGCCGGCATGGGGATGGCAAGGTCTACGTACGTTTATAGCCTCGCCTTCAGAATGGTTAACTAACAGCTTCAGCACCAATGTAATATTCCAATAATGCTTATAGTTACAATTTGACGGAGTTATTAAGTGTTACTTTGCTCGACTCGTCTGTAACTACAGCGCAGTATGAAAGCGTGGTGGAATTAGCAGGCTAGCTAACTAGTGTGCCGCTAAATGCGTAAAAAAACCAGTAAATAACTAAATTTACGCTCTTTTATCGGAACGTGGACCAGCACGGTTTATTCACCAGTTGTTCCGAATTACTATGACACGGATGGGATTTCATAAAGACGAGTAATTTCCATTAAGATCGGACAAAACGTGGAAAAACTGTCCTCACCATGTTTCCTCGTCAAGATGTCGGAGCGAAAGGAAGCTTACCCGTGCTACAGCCCCTTAGACAACCCGTATATGCGGAAACGGGGTGAGGAATTATGGGTACTGGAGTCCTCTTCCCGTATTATCGTTTCTGTTGATTTTGACTGTAAATACCAGGTGATCAAACCACTGTGCGACACTCACATCTGTACACAAACATCTAAAAGACGAACCGGGTCACAAAGGCTGGTGTTTTATAGTTTTCCGTAGTGATGGCGAGATGAAGCTTCATGCAGCATCGACGCTTTCCATCCAATTGGTTCAGTCATGGGCCGAAGCTTCATGGCGCTTCATTTTCTCTACTGCGCCATCAAGTGGACAATACATGTAAAACAGGCAGAGCGATTATAATGACACCGTGGCTTTGGTGTGTGAAGCTTTGAATTGAATAAACTGAACGAATGATGTTTGTGATGCCAATACATACATTATGAACTTATTAATATGGTGTGTGTCTTTATGATACAATGGCGGGGTCAAAAGGGAAAGTGGAAACAAATTGGGCAGAGGGTTGTGATGTGTGTGAGGCTTGTGTTACTTGGTTTGTGACTCGGGACAACATGTAACACGTAAAATAGGGACAACATTTTATTCATTTTTATTTAAAAATAACAACTTTTCCACAGTGCTGGGTTTCAGGCGGTTTCTCTTTTTTTGCAAACAAACGCGCAATAAAGTCGAAGATCTTCCTGGTTTACTCGACAAACGCGTCGAAGCCTCGACCCGGAAGGACACGTCACTAGTTTTCCGGTGTTTGGGCACCACTGAGGTCACGTGACGGTGTTGTCAGCTGCGCGTCGTCAACATGGTGATCTTCAGTGTGTATGTGGTGAACAAGGCTGGAGGTTTAATTTACCAATACGACAACTATGTCCCGAGAGCAGAGGCGGAGAAGACCTTCAGCTTCCCGCTGGACCTGGTGCTCAAACACCACGATGAAAAAGTGGTCGTTTCGTTCGGACAACGGGACGGAATCAGAGGTAAACTTAAAAGCTAGCATTAGCATTTTAGCTGACGTCAGCTGCTAGCCGCTACTGTGTTATGAAGATCTGAAAAACACTGCAAATGTGGTTCAAAATACAGAACAAGGAAGTAATGAACCAGTTGTATTTGTTAAGTGCATAATAACAGTGCCCACAATTGAATGGCTTCCTAAAGACTGACAGTGTGATACCTCACGTAGCATTTTTTAAAAACCCTTCTCTACTACATTTAACTTCCTTAGCATGTTCTGTGGTGTATTTCATCTTTAAGCTGCATGACACAATCATATGTTCATCTATTAACTGTCTCATGATGGTATGATTCCTGGTGTCCTGCACCAGTGGGACATGCAGTGCTATCCATCAATGGAGTCGATGTGATTGGAAAAAACACAGCAGAAGGAAAGGACATCCTCGAGTACTTGAAAGACGCCTCAAACTATCCTGTGTCTATTCGATTTGGACGCGCACGTCTGAGCTCCAACGAGAAGCTGATGCTGGCGTCCATGTTTCACTCGTAAGTTTCACATTTGCGCTGAGGGCGGGGGGGTGGTGTAGTGGAGATAGATTCATGTCACAGTGATGACAAACTGAGCAAGACACTGAATACAGCACCCCAAAGTGAACAAATGTGATAGCTGCAGGTCTGATGTGTTTGGTTGTTTTCCTCAGGTTGTTTGCTATAGGTTCACAGCTGTCTCCAGATGTTGGCAGCTCGGGGATCGAGATGCTGGAAACAGACGTCTTCAAACTCCACTGCTTCCAGACTCTCACAGGTGAGTGGTGTAAACAAAGTGTAATTGCGTGTGAAATAAAGACCAACAAAATTGTGCGTAGTTTTTCTAACTTTGTAATGATATGTAACTGAAATGTTTCTCACTGTTTGTTCTATCTCTGTTCTATCAGGGATAAAGTTCATTGTGCTGGCTGACCCTCGACAATCCGGCATTGATGCACTGTTGAGGAAGATATATGAAATCTATTCCGATTTTGCCCTCAAGAACCCGTTCTACTCTCTGGAAATGCCTATCAGGTAATTTCAGGAGACAAAGATGTTTTGCTGTGTTTTTATGTGTCTTAGGCTACATCCACACCACCACATTTTGTTTTAAAGGCATCACTGTTCAGTCAATTAATCCAACTTTATTTGTATAGCCCATATTCAAAAATTGTCTCACAGGGTTTTAACAAGGTGCGACATCCTCTGCCCTTAACAAGTCAAAGGAAAAACTACAAAAAAAACTTTTAACAGAGGAAAAAGTATGTAGAAACCTCAGAGAGACAGATTGTTTGTCTTTTAACACCATTTTAAAATGAAAACATATTAGTGTGAATGTAGTAAGGCTACATCCATACTAATAATGTACACTAAATTTCCGTTTACTTATACAGTGTCTCCATCACATCCCAGCGCCTGTGTCACTGTGAATCTGTGTGATTTTTCAGGTGTGAACTCTTTGATCAGAATCTGAAGAGCGCGCTGGAGATCGCAGAGAAAGCCGGCAACTTTGGAGCTGGATCTTGAAGCAGGAAACCACATGAACCTGCCTGAACGATTGTTTCACGATCACAAGAGGTTTAGTGAATTTCGATGACTTAGGACCTTGTTGAGGGAAATTAAGTGGATTCTCTTTGTTCCTTTTGGAACTGGGAGGTGACACATTGTAAATACATGTTTTGTAAATACTTGAAAAGATTAAACCCACGTGTGTTAATATTTCATATGTAGTTTGTTTTTGTCGCATGAATATTGGATTTCTGTGTGATTTAAAATCCATTGAGCATAAACAAGAGAAGATAATTGACTGAAAAAATAGAATTTATTAAAGCCTTTGTGTAAATATTGTGTCTTAATTCATTCATGATTAATTATTATGTTAAAAAAAACAAATATTTTGTATAACACAAGTTTCTGATTTAGGTTTCAGTTTTGTCCTCTGGGCTCTGTGATGCAACAGTGACCTCAGGAGAGGAAAACTTTCTGTAGTCGTGTCTCTACCACATTCCATTACATGACATACATAATCTGTAGTCACATAAATTCCAATGTTTACAGATTGTAAACAGTAAATGTCAATAAGCAACTTGCAAAACACTTAGAAAAAATCCTCAACTTTTATGAGCTTCATTCACACCTGTGTTGTACGACTGACAAAAATAGAGGTAAGAACAATATTTAAAGACGATGTGAGCTCAAATAATGCAGTTTTCCTCTGGATGCAGAGGTTGAGGTGTAATGGGGTTTTAGTCGGCCTTCTTGGACATGTTCCCCATCTTGGTCTGGATGTTGCGCAGCAGGAAAAATCCGACAGCGGTGACACCACAGGCGATCTCTGCTACCCAGAAGGCCATTTCCCAGCCGTGGTGCTTGGCGATCGTGCTGAATGGAAGTCCGGACAGGAAGCCACCAACTGAGGGGAACACAAACGGATCTGTTCACTCCCAAAGATGAGAGAAAATGAAAACTAGAGCATATTCTACTGCGTCACTGTGAGTGTACTGCAAATAAGAAAAAAAATGACATAAGAAAACAAAAGCAAATCAATAAACACATTTTTTCAGAATTTCCTTCCTGTTAAAAAGATGGACAGTGCATCCGTCCAATCAGTGAGAAGCCTTGTCAACATCAGATACTTACCTTTTCTGTTATAGGTTAATGCTGTTGGGTTTTGTAATTTCTTGTGTTTTTGCACTTATGGGCCACCGTAATAATGCAATATATGAAGTAGTATGAGTAAATAGGATTAAGGGAAAATAAATGGTACTTATACAGGCTCCACATGGATAACTGGCTTGAAAATCAACTTACTGTTGGCCATCAAGGCGACAATGGCATGTGACGTCCCACAGTAGTTGGATGGGGCGCTCTCATTGGCTATAACTCCAAACAATGCTATTGGTCCGTAGGAGGAGAAACCGAAAGCAGCACCCAAGCTGAGTATCCACACCTGAACATGAGACATCAGAGTCTGATACACAGTGTGCAGCATTAAAGAATATGTCATTGCACCATGTATGTTCAGTGTTAGATACCTTTGAGCTGTCGGCAGCGACTGTGACTCTGAACAGGTACATGGACACAAACATTCCTGCCATCATGCAGATCAGGATGAAGTGGCGAGGATTGCCATAGATTCTCCTGCCTTGCTGTCCAAAATAAAGATGAAATAAATGTATGGGTTTTGCTGGCTATACACAGAATCACTTAAATATCTATTACATATGAACAAAAAAAAAGGTGACTGGTCAGTTAATGTGTTTTTGTTTATCTTACTGGATAGATAAGAGTTATTGTTAGAGTTGATTGACGTAAAGACCAAGGCCATCCAGGACTATTTCCTGTGTTAGTTTGCTGCTATGTTTTTAATTTTTGTATTTTGTGGATTGGTGGGGCATGACATCCTTCTAATTGAAGTTGTACAGTATTTGCTTTGTGTAGACACTACCTCCATGTAGGTTATGGTGCATAACACATTATCTTTCATTGCAATTGTTCCTGTAATACGTATTTTTATGTGGTAAAAAGCAACTGGAATAGGAAAACATACTGAAAAGGACACACTGTTGAAATGTCGACAGGTTTGTTAAGTCTGTATTTGACATTTCAAAGGCCAAAATGCATTTCCTGCAAAAATTCTATTTCCTTCATTATGTTTGGGAATATGTGGGGATTTTTGTTTGCTAAATGGTTCAATGGTCAGTTCAAGAGCACAAAGCAGATCATTTAGGCAAATCTGTAGAAGGAAAATGTTTCAATATGTGAAGCAGATTTGAATTTTGCAAAAGCAAAAGCAACTGATGATCCAAAGTAAAAATCCTTTGGAGTTGTCAGTGTGCTTTTATAAGTCCTGCATCATTTACCAAAATAAAACATAAACATGCAAAGGTGAAAAAAGGAGGATTTTGCCAATTTATGGTTTCAATCACAGCTCTTCTAACAATATGTCAAAAAATCATCCAGATGTTCAAACTCACTTTGGACACAGCCTTGTCAGAGAGGTAACCTGCGGCGAGACTTCCTAACAGACCTCCGACTTCCAGGGCACTCATGTATGAGCTTCCTATGAAGAACAACACAGTGATTCACAGGAAATAATGAGCTGCTTCTCACCAAAGAGGAGGAGGCATCTGCTCTATCCCTCTGTCATACCCATGAGTGTAGACTGGCCCTTGTCCTGGATGAGGAACAACTGGGCCCAGTCGGTGCAGGCCGTCTTCACCCCGAACACCACCAGGTACGACACAGACAGCAGCCACAGGTACGGAGACAGCAGGAACTCAGACAGGGTGCTCTCATCACTCGAGGATCCTGAACAGGTATCACGCAGAAAACAGTTATCATCATGGCTCTTGTGATATCTCAATATTGCAGAGGGAATTTCTTCAAATTTGGTACAAATATTCAATTGGACTCAAAGATGAAGTGAATAGAATCGAGTGGTCAAAGGTCAAGGTCATTATGACCTTACAAAACAGGTTTTTGTCCTTTTGAATTTAACATGCCCTGAATACCTTTAGGGAATTCTTCAAATTTGGTAGAAACAGTCACTTGAACTCAAGGATGAACTGATTTGATTTTGGGGGTCAAAGATCAAGGTCACTGTGACCTCACAAAACCACTTTTTCCTTGTGAACATGTTATCTTAAGAACACCATCAGACAATCCTTTCAAATTCTGCAGAAATGTTCACTCAGTCTCACAGACTAACTGATTAATTTTTTGGTGGTCAAAGGTCACGTTACAGTTGCTTCACAAATCCTGTTTTTGGTCTCTTGAACTTCATATCTCAAGTCTGTCTGCAGGGAATTTCTTCAAGTTTTGACCAGTTCTCTGATTAGGTTTCAGTGGTCAAAGGTCATGATGACATATTACTGTGAATGTACCTCGAGGGACTGAAACTGCACTGGTCGGCAGAGGCTTACAACTGAGGGGTAGTAAATATAGTTTGTATGTATGTGAAACTTCACAATAAACATAACATCCCCTGGTGCAGGTGGGAGGGATCTCTAACTCTTTACTTTTAATCATATCAACACATGAAACATCTCAAACCACACATGCTACTTTCACAGTTTTCCGGTGCATGAGCGAGACACAGCGCACACAGGTGGCATGCGAGGTGCACACTGGGTACAGAGTCCACCATGTCACCGACCTTTAGTCACAAGAGGCACATGCTGAATGCGCACACACGCACACGCACACACACACACACACACACACACACACACACACACACACACACACACACACACACACACACACCTGGGCAATGTATACCGAGAAGAGTGTTGACCACAGTTTGTTTCTGATTGTTATGAAACTAATGATTTATTATCAATCCTTCTGTAAAAACTCAGGCTCACCTCCTTTGCTCTTCTTGGCTGCCGCCTCGACATTGGGGAGCCCCACATCCTTGGGCTCATTCTTGATGACCAACAGGCAGATGAAGGAGAAGGCCACACAAATCATCCCAGAGACGGACAGTATCGTCCTCCAGCTGTGCGTCTGGGCCAGCACTGTGGCAATAATGGGTCCTAGGCTGCCAGCCAGATTCATGCTGCAGGAGAGAATGGCCCACCACGTCCCAAACTGAGAGGGCTCGAACCACTGACAGCAGACGAGAGGAAATAATTCAAGTTCTGACATAGCATCACTATCTTAGCTTTGATGTACAGAGGGAGGATATAATTATTGATGCAGTGCAGGGTTGGGATCTGACAGCAAGTAATAACTGGATGAAAAATCATGTCATGTTTCATGATGTGACAGTCTGTGTTAGTGAGGTCAAACAAGGGAAGGAAGAACTTTTCAATTCTACTGTACATATTTCACAACACTGGTTTCATCCTTTAGGCTTACATGCATCATAAACATCCAAGTGACAAATACTGAATATGTTTTTATTACAAAACCTGAAAACTTAAAATATATTTTCTCAATTGACCCTTTTAAATGACCACAGGAATCTAGAAATAATAGAATATTAGCAAAAAATAATTAATAAAGATGTGTTAACCACTGTGGGATTGTTATGTTGCCAGGCCTCTGTTGACTATATTTGAACCACACCGACAGTCGTGATGAAGAGATTAAATTCCTAAACTCCTGTTTGTTATTCCCACATCACGGCTGGTGACCGAGGATTTGCTGGTAGAGCCTTGAAACTATTGGGATCACACAGACAACATCCATAGTGTCTATTAAATATCTACCTAAAACATTTATATTATCACAAAGATTTATAAATGTTTGCCATATATTGTGTTTTATTTTTCTGAACTGATGGATGGGTGGGTGGGTAGGTGGGGTGGTAAATGGATGGATGGGTGGGTTGGTTGGTGAATAGATGGATGATGGATGGATGGATAGGTGGGTTGGTGGGTTGGTGGGTTAGTGAATGGATGGTTGGATGGATGGATGGAAGGCTGGATGGATGGGTGGGTGGGTTGGTGATGGATGGATGGGTCATTTTCATCAAGCAACAGATATACAAACTACCCTTTTTCAAATAAGTTTTAGCTTTTTTATTATTATGAATACAATTTCAGTAGTCATCTAATTTTAACCTTTAAAAGTTTTTTTTTCAAACCTCAAAAGCTCTTTCTCAAATATATTATAACTGGACCCAGTTTGTAGTGTTTGTTCACAGGTTCACAGTAAGGTGCATGATGGAATCTGGTTATTCTTAATAACAATAAGCAGGGATAACTAAAACTAAACATCTTGTATTCAGTATCAGTACAGTGCTGCATGATTTACTGTCATTCGGCTCACCTTGCGCAGCACCCTGCCACAGGGAGGCCAACCGAGGCCCTGACCGAGGCCGTTAAGAAACCACAGGGCAGAGAAGACAGCAACAGTGGACGACCAGGAGAAGAACACGTTGATGCCTCCCACCATGAACAGGCCAATGGAGAAGAGCCAGCGGGCGCTGATCTGGTCAGAAAGCACGCCGCTAATGAACTTACTGATAGCGTAGGCCAAAGACTGACTGCTGGTGATCATGCCTGAACACAGGGAGGACAGAGAGCAGGATTTTTTGTCCTAAATATCTTAAAATGACATGTAAAGCTACCTCTTTGTTAAATTATTGTGCACATTTTTACAACGTATTTTACTTTCCTGGTTTTATTTTCCTTCTTTGCTTTGACCCTAACCCTTTCTTGAAAGATTCCATTTTGACAATTCATTATTATATTATATGTCATTCAGTTATGCTGGTGTATTTTCTTTATATCCTTTGTTGTGATGCCCTAAAGTTTGAAGGGTAAATAATACCAATTTTCAAGCTTGAAAAAGGAGGTATAGGGTTTCATTTAAAAATATTTTTAACACTGAACTTAACACTGTAACAATCAAGCACAAAGTCAATGTAAAACCTAGTCTCATACCCAGGTCATCCTTGTCCATCTGAATCTCTTGCATCAGAGACGGCATCACGAAGGAGAAAGTCTTTCTGTTGAAGTAGTAGAGTGTGTAGCCGACAAACATGGCCAGAAATATAGTTCCTCTGTAGTATCCATAACTCGCTGTAGCCATGCTTGTAGATTTCAGACAGTCCTGAAAAAAACTGAGTAAAAATATAAGTCAATCGGTTTGACCGAGTCCTGCTGCTTGTGACAGTGAACTTTGCCTCCGGCTCCACGGCACAGATGTGGACGAGTGTTTGCAATCAGCACGAAGGAGGTTAATGGTCAACTTCTCTTCCCCAAAGATGATTGAATCTGGATTGTTAGCTGAGTGCTGCAGGCAGGCAGGTCACACGGGGCCTGGTAACACAACCACGCACTGTGTGTATATGATGTGTTGGCTCCCTCAGGCACCGATTATAAAAAAGGTTCTTCTACTTGACCCTGGAGTTCTTGTCCTGTGTTGCTCCTCTGTTTGTCCCTCAGAGGATGTCATGGAGGGAGGAGTCACTCTGATGAGTTTAATGATTCACTGAGGAGTCCAACAGTAGCAGCAGAGCAGGCTCCTCTCTCTGTGAGGAGGCGTGTAAAGTGTGTTGATCCTCGACAAGTTTACTGTCCACAAACAGTGTAGGGAATATACACTTGGTTATTGTCAATAAATGTAAACATTACATTTAACAGATCATACTTTCCTGTGGATAAATATGAAGTATGACGCTTCCTATATTAGCAGTGTTCAGTGAAAGCAGAGCAGCTACCACCTCACTTCAGCTGTTTGCTCTTTTCCCGACTTCCCCCACAATAACTCGGCCTCATGTTGTCACGGTAGAGCGGCCATGGACTTGAGATTAATTTATAGGTCTCACAACGACTTATCTGAGTCTTCTTGTTTTTAAGGCTTTTATATAACTACTATGATAATAATAATACAGCCATGGGAGCGACTCCCGATGACGCCACTGCCGAGGAGGAGTGCAGCGTGTGCTGCTTCCGCGTCACGTGATCAAGTGGCCCCGCCCATTCACAATTTCCTCTGACACAACCGGGCTCGAGCCTCGAGGTAAATAAAATAACATAAAATAACAATTTCTATTTTTTTTATTTTGAGGATTTATTATTATTATTATAACACTATATAATTCCGTTATAATATTATTATTATTAATAATAAATCATAGCACAAGTGCTGAAACTATCAATCTCAATTTAACGTGTTGTCATTTGTGTAAATGTCAAGACTTTACCTCACAAACGTTCTTAAAAAAATGTTTATTTCGTGTGTGCGTATGTGCGTGTATGTTCGAAGGTTCAAAGTGTGTGTGCGTGTGTGCGCGCGCACGTGTGCGAGTCCAGTCCTCACACCCATGGCCCCTCCTCACATCTGTGTCCCATGGCAACTGACAACACACTGCATTTGTGAAGAAGTGCTGCAGGGATCCGGGGACCATGGTGAGTGTTCGTTGAAAATAAGGATTAGCAGCACATTTCATACATTCATCTTAAGGCTGCGGCTCATGGAGGACTGTCATTCATGGTTATTGATGGTTATCCACGGATTTATCCCCACAGAGCCTCACATCCAGCTCGAGGAGAAGCGGTGACTCCCGCAGGTACCGAACACGAGGCCCCACCTCCCAGGTGGACGAGACCCTGTTTGGTAACACCATACCGGTGAGGGGGGGGGGGGGATTATGTAATTATCTGTATTCTATTTCGTTCTATCTCTTTCAGTAATTATTCTACATTGTCAACTAATACTTTTGACATCGTCATTGTTCTGTGGTTCTTCTTCTGATTTGGCAACAAATGATACTGTTAATGTCAATAATAGAGAGAGAGAGAGAGAGAGAGAGAGAGAGAGAGAGGGAGAGAGAGAGAGAGAGAGAGAGAGAGAGAGAGAGAGAGAGAGAGAATGGAAGTCTGTAACAACACGTTCCTGTAGATTCATGCTGCACAACATCAGGAGAATACGCCACCTTCTCACTCAGAAGGTGGTGCAGGTTCTGGTCCAGGCCCTGGTCATCTCACGCACTGCTAGTGCCATCCGACCTCTGCAGCTCATTCAGAATGCAGCAGCTCAACTGGTTTTTAACCTAAATTCACTCACACCACTCCGCTCCCTTCACTGGTTACCGGTGGCTGCCCGCATCCGTTTCAAAACATTAGTACTTGCGTACGGTGCTGCGAACGGATCGGGTCCAGTCTACATCCAGGACATGGTGAAACGTTACACCCCAGCCCGTTCACTCCGCTCTGCCTCGGCCAATCGGCTTGTTGCTCCCTCACTGCGAGCTGAACACTCATCTAAATCACGACTGTTTGCTGTCCTGGCTCCTAAATGGTGGAATGAGCTCCCCATTGACATCCGGACATCAGAAAGTTTACACATCTTCGGCCGAATAACATTTTTAAACTAACAATTTAGTAGCACTTAAATGGCACTTACTTATAGCACTTTGTAGTTTTGCTTATTTGAAGAAATTGTGCTTTCTTGATTCTTGTTGTTCTGGGTTTGTACCCTCATGGTTGAATGCACTTATTGTAAGTCGCCTTGGATAAAAGCGTCAGCTAAATGAAAAATGTAAAATGTAAAAGTCAATAAGGTGTCCTAAGTGTCCCATAGCTGCACAAACCTATGTGTATGGGTGTGTTTTAAATTTCTAATCAGTCAATAAATCAATCAGTTAATCTACCTTTCTATCTATCTATCTATCTATCTATCTTTTTTAATTCTATGTTATTGAATTTTATTTTAAAAAATTCATTTAAAATATTTGTATGTCTTTTAGAGTGAATATGAATGTTGTGTTTGTGATTCCTTAATTATGCGTAGAGACATCACAAGCTATTAGTGCATTTGTGAGATGTTGCTGACTGACTCTGTCCAGATATCACCAGACAAATGTGGACACTCAGCCTCCAAGGGCCAGGGTCAAAACCAAAAGATCCAAGGGGGGGAGATGGTTCAAGTCATCACCAAAGACCTGATTCGGAACCTCAGGTAGACGCACACTCACTGGACAACTCCGAAGAGACTTCATCAGTGTGTCTGTGTCTACATTTTAAGCAGCTATGTCTAATTTCAAAATAAGATACTGCAGGTTTGAAAATGGGTCACAATAAACAACATAAAGGTCACTGTAACAGAGCAGAATCAAGACAAACTTCAGAGATTTAACAATACCACCTGTCATTTTTTAGGGTTCCTCTGAAGGATCCTTCAGGACAATCCATTATTCTCCCACCAGCTGAGTTTAAGAGGATCATGTCCACGTCCCAGATTCCCACCCAGGAGCAGAGGATGGAGGCTTATCAGCGGAAGAGGGAAGAAGAAATAGTAGGAAACATGGCAATTCCAGTTAAAATGTTCCTTTAACCTGCAGATAAACAATAAAACATAAAACATTAAAAAAAAGTATATATCCCTCATTCAGAAAGCTGCTGAGGAGAGGAAGCGTCAGATCTTCGAGGCAGACATGTCCCGTAAAGTGAACCCTGCACTCATTGAGCTTGAGCTGGAGGCTCAGGAGCGGGCGCAGCAATTGGTGGAGCAGGCCACCGTCCTGAGGATGGAGCAGGAGGAGGAGATCAAAGAGCTCAACAAGGTAGAGCATGCACATATTTGAAGAGTCCAAAAGTGAATCAGTGACTGGCAGACGAACATGAACATCAGAACCTCTGTTTTCTGTGGGGTGTCGTCAGCAAATTCTGGGCGCTCAGTGCCAAGCCATCTGTGATGCCCAGATCCAAGAGAAGAAGCTGATCCAGGCGGAGATGTCAGAGGAGGAGAAGCGTCTGGACGTCATGATGGAGGTGGAGCGCCGCAGGGCCCTGGAGACTGTGGAGCAGATTGAGGAGCTGCACAAACAGCAGAGGATCAGGTCCACAGAGAAATACACACAAAATTATACATGGAATTATTTACACGTGAATGATGTAATCGTTATTTCATCATTATTGTTAACATTCTTGTCATGAGATCCACTTTCTGATCGTAGGCCACTGGTGAACAGAAAAAGCAAAGGCCTTCCAGTTTGCTGATGTTATCACGTTTGCATGCATGTGTGTTTCATTCCAGTGGAATGCAGCACATCTACGACCAAATCCAGCAGCGTCTGGAGGAGAAGCACTTACATGAGGAGATGAAAGAGCTGGAGAAGCAGCAGGTCCGAGAGAACCAGGAAAGAATGAACCTGGAATACCTCCAGGTGCGGACACCAGGGGGAGACAACCCACAAACACACAAAATGAGAAAATATATGTACATGTTGAGGAATGTCTAACCACACACACACACACACACACACACACACACACACACACACACACACACACACACACACACACACACACACACACACACACACACACACACACACACACACACACACACACACACACACACACACATAAACAACTCGCTCTGGAATGCATGTCCTCTGACTGGACGTCTCCCTCCAGGCCCTGGTGAGGAAGAGGGAGGAGCAGCAGCATCTGCAGGAGGAGGTGATGCGGATCAACGCTGAGACCATGCAGGCCAAGGAGCAGAGGAGGGAGGAGGAGAAGCTGGCAGACATAAGAGACATGGCATACATCCGGAAAAAACAGGTCAGATCAAAACCAGGTTCTGGATCTCTCCACAGAAGAAAAGTCTATCACACAAATTTTCAATACAGTGAAAGTTCAGTTTTACATGTACATAAGTGTCCCTTTTGTTTTGTTTTTTATGTTGATATTCTTGAGCTCTGCAGGAGCGAGAGGCCGAATTTGAAGCAGAGCAGAGACGAATCAAGAAGGAGAAGGAGCTGGAGATCGCCAGACTGAGGGCAAAGCAAGAAAAAGCCAAAGACTACAAGGCCGAGCAGGTGCAGGAACAAAACCACCAGCTGACTTTGAAAAACCAGCAACTGCCCAATTATCCTCATTGCACATTAAAGTAGCCTAATAACAGTTACACGATCCATTGGAATTTAATAAATTTCAGTTTTTGTTTGAAAGGATGGGCTCCAGGCTCGGAGGAACCAGCAGATCAAAGACAGAGAGTGGAGGAGGAAAGAGAAGGAGCTGGCCGTGAAGAAGGCACAGGAGGAGGCCATGCTAAAGGCGGCTCGTCTGGAGCAGGTTCACTGCAAAGAGCACTTCCTGTCGATGGAGGCCGGTCGGGAGAAGGCCGAATTTGAAAGGGTGCTGAAGTAAGAGGCAGTAAGATTTGATGTTTCAGAGTAAAGGACGACTGTCACTTACCATCTACAGCAGGATGAATTGATCAGTGTAGTGAACCGCTCTGTTTTACTACCATTTTACTGATAGTGATTCCTCCACATACACTGACCTTTTGCCCTTTTCTCCACAGGGTGCAAGAGGAAGCAAGAGCCAAACAGATGGAGGAGGAGGAGAATCAGCGTCAGAAAGCGCTCCGTCACTCGGAGGCCATCCGGCAGCAGGTGAGGGAACGTGAGCTCTCGGCCATAGCCAGCCGCAGAGAGGTGTTCAAGGAGGCCGACCAGCTGATGGAAGAGGCCCGGCAGAGACGCCTGCGCATCATCGAGTTCAAGGAGAAGAAGCTGAAGGAGCTGAAGTAAGTAACAGCAGGCTAAGGGACCTGTATGGAACTAGAATGTCACTTAGTAGAGCTCACATCTCCACCAAGGCCCAACAGTCCCCTCATGAAACCACATTTAAATTCAATGTTAAACAATGTTAACAAAAGAGAAAAAATCTGCCCCTTTGTCCGAATCAACACTAAAATTAAACAAATTCTTCATTGGATCCATGTTCTGTCCATCCACCAAGTTTCATAGTAATCTGCTCAGTTGTTTTTGTGTAGTCCTACTCACAAACAGATAGGGGTGAATACAAGCTCACTCTATATTGAATGTATCCTCACTGTCTTACTCTGGTGTGTTTGTCCATGTGCAGGGCGACAGGGCTCTCCGAAAAATACTGCAGTGAAGTGGAGAGGAAGGCGAGGGCCTGCGTACTCTGAGTCAGTCACAACGGGATTTTAGCGTGTGTCATCGTCTGGTTTCTCCATCACATTTTACATGAGAAAATATTGCAATTACTAATGTGATATAATGTGAATATAAGTACGCACCAATAAAGGTTTATGTTGCACCCACGTCTCCTTATGAAACCACATTTAAATCCAAGAGATCTGGATTTTTTATTTGGATCTGCACATACACCTTTAAACATGCCTGAGTTTCTCATCCACGAATTTCTATGAGAAATAAAAGAAAATGTTGAAGAATGCCCTATGTTGCAAATTTTAAAGACAGACTGCACCAAAATGTAATGGTTTCTTTCCTGACCCATACTACATGTTTTCCACTTAGTTTGGTGGTAATTCATGCATTAGTTTCTGCGTAACAGACAGACAAACAAAAACATCTTTAGCAGAGGTAGTAGACTTTCTTTGAGACGTTTCACATAAAGTGACTCCACAAGAGACTTGGTCAATTTTTTGTTTTTATTTACGCTAGTATTTCCCTTTCAGTTAAGTCATATTCTTCCACTTATCAATGACAGATCCCCTTTTATTATTAATATGCATGACAACAGAAAGGAATTTAACTTATGCTCGGGTTAAGATGACACTTTACACACAGCTTAAAGCATGTAAGGAAGTTAAGTACATCAAGGTAAATACAGGCTCTTATCTCAGACCATTCTTAACAGAGAACTGGATGGACTGAGATCTAATGTCTTCATCATAACCATCTAAACACACAACCTATGGGAGTGTTCATGGATCTAATCCGGCTGTCCCTAGGTGAACAAAGGTTCCACCAGCCTGTCGTCTTCCATCTCCATGTTTGTTCTTGCACTAAACGCGGGAGGAAAACAGGACAGGGGGAGTGGGTGGAGGACAGATGGGTGGGGTCTCCATCTAAAAGTTTTTAATTTGTCATGTTAACATCTGTACACACCAAAAAAAATAAAAATAAAAGTAATGTGACCGAGGGAAACACCACAACACTCGGCATACACGGACCTCAGCGACAGGGAGGGTTCAGAGTAAATACACACACACACGCACACGCACACACACGGTACGGTTAAGGGGCTGAGGGTGGAGGGCCCTGGGGATTGGGAGCCGTGGTCCCGTCCTTGCACATACACAGACACAGTCTCACACAAGCACTGTACACGGCACAAGAGGTCACCTAAATACATGGAACCAATGAAGGAGAGCTAACATCTAGGAGGGTGGATTGTACAGCCCAGTACAGGCTGAGAGGGAGTTAAAATTCTTATTTAGACCATCAGGTCACACACTCTCTCTCTCACTCACTCACTCACACACTCTCTCTCTCTCTCTCATACCTCTCACACACACATACACACACACACACACACAGTGACATACGTCTGTATGCATTTAAAACTCCATAAAGCTACACGCCTGTGCAGAATATACTATCATTACTTAGTGTTGCTAGCTATAGCCACTGACATGGCAATATATGTTCAAATATTATATGTAACCATTTTTTCCTCAGAATATACAATGATGAAATGCAGTATACAGACAAACGAGACAATGTAAGCTGTTCACGTGTTCAGTACATCAAAAGTAAGAGCTTCTCTACGTTAATTTCTTCACGAGTGCAAAATCCAATGCTCCTCCACCTACTTCAAAGGTTTGTTGCTGAGCTTTAGCAAGTCCACTTCTGCACAAACCAATAAAAAAAAAGAACATAAACATAAAACACAAGAAAACAAACATTGTAAATAAGTAGTCATAAATATGGAATGTGAAAAACAAAGAGACATGTGGTCCAATTTTCTTTTCAAAACGATACAAATAAAAGTCCTTCGATGCAGTTAAATGTTATTTCTGATAACACAACAGAATAAAAAAATAGTACTCAAAACCAGAGTGGGCTGTTGCTTGCTTTGTGGCCCCTGTTGTGAGTAGAAGACCATGGGAAGCTGGTGAGGAACACAAAGAGAGAAGGACAGGTGGAGGGAAAGTGTTGGGTCAAGTCGTGGTGGGGGTGAAGGTTGGGAGGAGGGTGTTGTGTGTTCACATGCCGTAACCGAAGTTGGGCTGTGGCGGCTGGGCGTAGCCTGGTGCTGCTGTGTAGCCGTAGCCGTAGGCCTGCTGGGGAGGCACAGCCACGTTGGGCCCTGCTGTGAGCATGAGCTGGGGTGTGCCTGCAACACAAACATCGAGATGAGTCTTTACAGCAAGCGCGACTGTGGTATGTTAAATGTTCTCTCGGTCCCGTCTAAGAACCTGGTCAGACCTGATATTAACATCTGTCTTGAGTGATCCAATCACAAGTGGTCAGCGCTAACTTCATCTGTTCACATCTGGTATTAAAATACCACCTGAAAGTGTCTCCTCTGACCACTTGTGATTGGATCGCACTTCCCTGCTCTATAGGCAAATACACACGTATGTTATTTCTGGTCATTAAGAACAAATATTATGGTATTATATTATATAAGGTTCGGATCCATCAGAGGCTGCATTTGCGGTGCAACTAGACTATCCCATCCTTCAAATGCAGCAAACAAATACTTCCTTCCATCCCCGGATTCATTGCACATTGGTGATGAACCATTTTTCAAAAAGGTAGTGGCGACAGCAGGCAACGATATGTCCCAACATTACACGTTTAAAAATCCAAGGGGTGTTAACATTTTCTTGTTGTGTCCAACTGCAGACCTGTTGCTAGGCAACAGCAGTGCGAGTGGGACAAGCTGGTGAAGCCGATCACGGAAGTCCTCTGTTGCCCAGACCGTCTCACTTTGGTTCTGCCTTTGCGGTATATTTGGCCTAGGATGGATTCGCGTTCACAGTGAAAAGAATGTGGCCACCACATCCCAGAACATCTCTGAATGAGGTTTGAGTGATCAGATGTCACAATGCATTTGTGTGCAATAACACCTGAACTTAGCACTGACCACTTGTGATGGGATCACTCAGAATGTTAATACCAGGTCTGAACTGATTCTGAATGTCATGGTGAAGGCTGCATCACAGTAACGTGATTAAAACCCGTGTGGGGTCTTTTTACCGTAAACAATGGGCTGAGACTCCGTGGCCTGCTCCTCCTGTTTCCTCAGGGACTCGGAGGCTTCAAGTTTGTCGACCTGTGGAAAACAACAACAAGAGTGACCGTGTCAGACTTCAGTGATGCTACAGCCAACTAGGCTCTTGAAGGGCGAGAGCTGAGATGCCTGGTTTGTAAAAACTGACCTCTGGGTTATTTCACTGGCTGACGGATGGGACCATTCCTGACAGGCGAAGACGAATAAAGTCCAGATTTAAATTAAATCGGGCTACAGGAGGCAGGCCTTGCTAATGTGTTGTTGGGGGCCTTCTATAAAGGCAAAAGGAGCAACTACAGCTAGAGCTACTGGATACTCTATGGAGCTTGGCCACAACAGTCTATCAGATAGGAACCCACTTCTTTGTGGAAGGTATTAGGGATTAGGAGAGGAGACAAAAACAGAGCTACAGGGTAATAATGGTCCCACCATCCAGCCACCCAAATCATCTACACTAACATGTTGGAAATGCAGAGTATGTAGAGAACCAACCCGCACCAGAACAGACTTACAAGGACCAACACTGATATTTTTCACCCCTCTAGTAGGTTTGTCCACCTCTCAGCACGATATCAAAACGCTCTCTGAACATTTGTGTACTGAAGCTGGTGGACAGAGACTTAATTAGCTTTCAGCGGCGATCAGGCTTTGGTATTTCTCTCAGCATTAACTCTAATATATTTTAGATTGTGAAACAAACAAAGAAGTTTTGATTCTGAAAGCATGATCTCTGAAGGTGACTTGTCACCAACATGACAGAGTAACAACATAGTTATTCAGTAAAACCCAATCTAGAAAGATGCTTTTTGTGCCTGTATACCTTCATTTATGTAAGCCTATTTCCCCCTCATCCTGAGACATAGGACACGTGTGGTTCATTCTCATGATCCCTTATAGCTTCTTGTGGACTATGGCTATGTCCATGTTAATGTTTTAATTTACATAGTATCACTTAATCAATGTTTACACCTAGCATCTACATTACTCTGGATTTTCAAACCCCTGAACAAGAAAAAACACGAGATAAAGATTATACACATTTAGCAGGTTTCTACAGTGTAGAGTAAATTCAAAACCTATTTAATCATCAATTAATTTGCAAATTACAAATCAATCATATGGCCTAAAGAATGTGAGGAAATTGTGACAAATGTGATCAATTGTCCAAAACATTCATTGTCACATAAGATTAATGTCTAATTAATAAAGTGAATAACAGTTGGTGTTTTATTTGTTTTGGATAATTGACTTCCCAGTCAATAAGAGGTTATACTTTCATTGCGGTTTGTGTTTGCAGGATTAAGCAGAAACTATTAAACACATTTTGTTTAATAGTGGATTCAATGACGTTGGCACACCCAGGATTCTTTTTCATGTCCTTTGACATTGCGAGGACATTTTTGTGAATTTCTCATGAAATAAAGCAGAGATCTTGATGCAAAAAAATATGGTCAACTTAGAAGACTGATATCTATGAGTGTGTGTAACTTGGTGCAGTTTGCTGATTTTAAAAAGGTACTGTTGGGCCTTGGCGAAGGTGTTATTCTAGTTATTACAAATATTTGCAGGTAAGATTAAGTGATTTTTATTCCATTTGCCTGTTCTTATTCTCTCCTCCTTCACCATTGGCCCTGTGTTTGGAAAACCAATCATCAACATTTTGGAAAGTCAGTCAAGTGTGTTTACAGCTTTACACATTTTGAGAATCATTTAACCAAAACTGCTTGGTCCTCTTTGGTGCTTTAGTGTTTGCTGAGCAGCTCAGAGGCGGATAACGACGGGGAAAGGACAAAAGACAAAGCTAAAAACAATTCAAAGAATTAGCAGCCAGTGAAAAGCTTCACATATCACCCTCAGCTAGGACAGTGAGCAGATTAAACACTGATGATGATGATGGTGCAGGATAGGCTTTGCTCTTACAGTGGCTTTGGGTTCAGTTCTCTACATACGCTCTAGTTTCATACGACAGTCAGTCAGTCAGGTTAAGCAGGCTGTTTGAAGAGAAGACAGGCTGTTGTTTTGTTTGAGAAAAGGAGGGTTGATAGACATGCTGAAGCGGCAGTTTAGTTTGGTTTCTTCTTGAAAAGTGCATAAGAAAGAAGGAGAGAAAGAAAGAGACAGAGAAAGCAGAGCCATAGTGGAGGGTGACAGAGTGTGACAGAGGGTGGAGGGGATGATTTTGTTCAGCCAGTTCAAGGTTTCCAGAAGCAGGCACAGCCAACAACGATGTCTCCGAGCCAGGCCTGAGTGCTACTGATGCTACCGGGGGGGGGGGGGTTGCATGCTTGTTGCTCTTTATGTAATGTAATTGTCCCCCCAAATCAAATATTTGCTCATACACTTGAGTTGTCTGTGGCTTGAAGAGACCACAATTTACAGTATCACAGAATGCTCAGAGAGACATATACTGTCAAAACAAACACCCCTCTAAAAATGACCTGATGTCAATGATTCTTATTGTCTGTGTTCTTCTCACACATGGGATAAATTCAGTCGTATAGACAGACATGGAGGAAAATAGATAGGTCTCTGAAAGAATGGTCACTTCATTATAACGAATGCCTCATTGGCGCTTGTATTATTGAAATTAGGTTTTACACTTAGCTGCAGTCTTTGCTACTGTGCCACTATCCATATACAGATATTAAATGTGTCCCATCCAGTTCTTGATTTAAAAATATCATTAAGAATTATTATTCTCAAAATATTTAAACTCCCTTTATACACTGTCAACAGGGTCAAAAATGACCCAAACCTATATTGTCATTGTACAACTATACAATGAAGGTATAGAGCTTTTCCAAAGCAGCCATTTGAAATGAAATAGTAAAAACAGGATTAACTAATCCAATTAATTAAGATTATTTTCTATTTAGGTAAATAGCCTTAATTTGTCTGATTAGTAACACGTGTTAAACTACACTTTCATGTCAAAATGGCTGCTGTGAATAAGCTCTGTTGAACTGAACGTCACATCAGGATGATGGTTGGCAGCAGACTGCAGCCGAGTGCTGTTACAAGAGAGTTTGAACATTATAATTCTTCTACAAGTCTGTGAGAATAAGCACCTGACAACAGCAGGTGAGCCAGTTCTCCAGAGCAACATTCTTCACACATGCCTGAGGGGACCTATGTGTGTGCTGGTTTAAGAGGACGGCTCAGTGTGTTTGAGGGTAAATGCTGTGATGGGGCACGGCGTTTGATGCTGGAACAATTATCATAACTACAACAATCAGTTTCAAGCTTGAGATAAACAAAAGCTGTGTCTCAATTCGGGAGTGGCATCTTTCCGCAGCTGCATTTCAACACCAATTGCGTCACAAGACTGTCCCAATTCTAAGGTTCCTGCAAATGTGGCCAACAAATGTGTCCTTTCACCCCTGAGCAAGAGGCCCCACCAGGTGGATCCTTACCGGCCAAACATATCCCAAGATTCCTTGTGCTTCTGTGGCAAACAGTGGTAATGGCAGCAGCAATCAAGTGAAAACATATTTTAAATGTAAGTACTCAACCAAACCACTACTTGTACGCATGTTAAAAAACATCTATTCAACGTTTGTCATTTGTTGTAGTGAGTCAAACTAAAAGCCGTCACTGACACCAGCACACCGAGCAGAGCCCCGAGGCATGAGTGTTAAGAGCCCCGCTCTGGAGTTTTGTGGGTTTGAAGGTGATCTAGTGGAGATGTGGAGTTTACGATCAGAAGCAGCAAAGTGACATGGGGGGGAGGAGGGTTCATGCAGTTTCTGCTAAATTTCACTCCTCCAAACTACAGGCTACAGGAAAGGGGGGAAGAGGGGTAAAAAAGAATGATTAGAAAATGGATTGGACTTTCACCTTTTCCTTTATCGCATCAACCTGGAAAGGAAATTCAGAGAAGCAACTTAAGGAAGAAAAAAACAAATGGAAGTCTCCCAAAATAGAAACTGACAGAGAGAGAAGAGCAAACAGAGGACTTTTTACTTAAAGAAAACATAAAAATCCTGAGAGAGAGATGGGGGTAATAATGCCACTTTTGATACAAATGCAGACTTGAGATTACTATATAAAAATATAAAATACAGATATTGACTTGATTAAACATGATCTTCTGAGACTTAGCTAAAATATATATATATATATATATATATATATATATATATATATATATATATATATATATATATATATATATATATATATATATATATATATATATATATCAAGAAGTTGTCAGCCACAAAAAAGAAACTTTGGTGTATTTGACATTGTTTTTGATGTAGTTGGGTTTTCAGAGTTTGTCAAATAAATGCAACAACTTTTTATTCTTATTTTTTCTTTTTTACCAATGCTCCCCTCAGCTCTGTTGTCCATGAAATATTGAATTGTATATTATTTTGCCATGTAATAGGTATAAATGGTGCGATGAGTGACACAGCAGTTATGAATCTCCTCCGGAACACATTTGTATGGAAAAGTAGCTTGAATGGAAGAAAACGCCCCAAAAAAAAAAAAAAGGAAAACACCAGTGATGACATGTGACTAACAGAAGCAGAGGAAGATGAGCATGAATGGAGGAAAGAATAGGCAACACTGTAACACTGTCTGTAGGGAACTGTGTCACACTGCCTATACTTCAATGGTATTTGCAAACAACTTTAACTTGCTGCTGATACTTTAAAGGTATCAGATTAGTGGAAATGCCAGATATTAGTAGAGGGAATTTTTTTTTAGATTATATTCCATATTTAGGGTCTCAATTTGAACAGATCTGACATGGGGCATCTCCACTGATAAGATCATGTTTGCAAATACTATTTCACAAATCTTAACACCTAACAAGAGGATAAAACAATTAGTCAACATGTAAGTGGGATGTCTTGTCTATCTACCTTCTAATTATTCTTTCACTGAAGTTATCTCAGAACTGTAAACAGTACCTATAACATGCATTTCTCTTGAGAAAACTTCTTGTCCACACACTTTGCCTCTGGCCAACCCACCTTAGACAGATACTCCCTCATGACCTGGATGAAGTACGGCATGGAGAAGTCCATGATGTTGTGTCGCCAGGCAGTCTCAAGCACCACGTCGGGCCGCAGGAGGTCATAGCAGGTGAAAAGGCAGGCGGCAAAACACTCCTTCTTGTCTTCATTCAGGAACCAAGCCAGGAGTTCCTCTGCCAGCTCCGTGTCTTTGGACTCTGACGCATACTGCATGGCATCCTGCGGAAAGGAAAGCACCACTACAGCTGAATAAACTGACTGAGGAAAAGTGACCACACCTGTGTTTCTGCAGATTTCAACAAGTTCAATTTAAGACATTTTATGACCTTAATGAATGAAATATCAATTATTGTTACTATGACAAATACGAAAAAACATTGGAGTCCCAGAATTACTTAAACTTACCCAAAATTAAGAAAAAGGTAAAGTAGCCCAACAAAGAAAAACCCTTGAAACGCCACATTATCACACAAAGTACTTCAGGCGGAGTAGTGGGTTTCCATAGTCTTTCCCTCAGTCGAGTCAAATGTTTTACCACACTGTTCATGTTTGTAATTTTATTCAATGTAATATAAAAAATACATTCCTGAATGCATTTTTAAGACTTTTTAAGACCCCCTGGAAGCAACTGATTTCATTGCATTCAGTTGATTTCTAGGATGAGATGTCGAGTTATTGTTTTGAACTGCTGTGCACCTTGTAGAGCTTGTCCTTCTTGCAGAGCTCCACGCTCTGTTTCCAGCGGTTATTGCCCTTGAAAAGGTAGGCTGCAATCCTCCTGAATTCTATCAGCTCGTGCTTCTCCAGGCCCTGCGCCAGAGAGATGTTGTCGAAGTTGTCATAGGCATCGATGGAAGTACGCAGAGCCTGGATAAGAGACAGAGAGATTAACATAAGGCAGAACATTAAACTCTCTCTTCTTGTCTTTCTTCAAGCAACATCAAAATGTTTGAGTGAAAGATATATATATATATATATATATATATATATATATATATATATACGTATATACAGTATATCTATATATATATAATCTGTTACGATACACAATGGACAACATTATCATATCATACCGCGTAGTCTTCCTCAATGATGAAGAGGTTGTTGAGTGCCTCATTCACTGACTTGTTGTTGTGATTCTGGACAGACCTTAGGTAAGGTTTTACCAGAGGCAGCTGCTTCACCTAAACAATGATTCAGACAAAAAAAAAAATGTATGTCTATTTCAAGTAATCTCCTGTACTAACTACAATTTTTTCTCGCCATCAAGGTGGTCACACAATACTTTTTAGATTTCATTTTTCTGATGTAAGGTTGTATTTAAATCCATAACATTTTGAAAAATGTTTACAGAAAGCATCAATGGCCAAGGACCTTGCTGAAGAAGTTGACAGCGCGTGAGTGGTCCAGTCTTGGAGAGAGGACGATGAGCAGGTCGTTCAGTAACAGCGGTTTGAAGTCCAGATAAAAATGGATGGCTTTGTAGTATAGCTCCACATTGGCCACCTGGAGTAAAAACACATTTCCCTTGAACTTTAGCAGGTTTGTAAATAGTAGAACTTGTTATCAGAATGTTAACTAGCATCACTATTTCATCAACAGTGTCTTTTATTTATTTTTTTTACCTTGGTGACAATGTCTTTGAACTGGCCCTCCTTCCAGGCATCAGCTGGGTGGTTCATCATGGTGATGATGGCATTGTCGTACTCCTCGTATTTGTCATAGAGGAAAACCAGCTCTGCCCAGAGGTGGGCCTGCTCTGCTGCCCTGAGAACCTGACACACAAAAAGGTTCTCATGTGAAAGCGTTTTGGGGGTTTGTTTATTATCAATAACTCACGTTGTTGTCGTTCTCCTCGCCTACCTTTGGAATGTTGACTCGGGACCAGAAGAGCTCCAAGTGCTCCCTCATCTTCTGTGGCTTGAATTTGGAATAGAGGATGGCGAGCTCTGTGAACATACCCATGTGTGCACGCTCCAGACCGAGAGCGGCCTCCAGCATGGTGATCAGCTCCTCAAAGTAACCACGGTCCTGCCGTACACACAGATTTAATGAGACTGCCCTTAGCCATCCAAACAAAATACATGTCATTTCACTTTAGTACACAGGTCAAATCTTTACCAAGGAATTGTACTGAATATAAACCTAATTGAAAGTAAAATGATGTCTGGTTTCTCAAACCTTACATGTTCATAAATCATTTCAAATTCATATTAAGTGTAAAATGATTTAACACTGCCCCTGTAACCCTGTGTACCTGGTAGTAGTTGATGAGTTCCTCCAGTTCATCGGCGTGGACAACAATATGTAAGCCACACATTTGGGCGAGACGGAACTCCTTCCCATCTACACACGCAAAACACACCTGGAGGAGCACAAAATCAATCATTAAATGTATTTCATAAAGGTGAGTGGATACGACACTGCCCATGGTATTTATTCTTCAATGCCACTGTATAAAGGGATAGTGATGGATAAGAACAGAAGTACATCACTGACTCTACTAAATATAAAAAGGACTTTTTATCTCATTATAAAGAGTTAAAAGTGAAAGTGTATCATCATTCCTCACCTCCTTCCAGGTACGGGTGCTGTTGGCCTTTCGGGCTCCGTCCACAGCTGCCTGGTACTCTCCCAGGTGGACCAGAGTAGAGGCCAGACGGCCAAAGTTGGACACATTGTTATAAAGCAGTTTAGCTGCATCGTACATCTTGTCATCATAGCAGCGGTCACCCACCTGCAGGATAAAAAAGGTAAAATCATCAAAGTAGAGAGCTATAAACAGATGAAAGAGAGTTAAGTGTGTATGTGTGTGCGCTGTATGTCTGTGTGACTTACTTGCTGAATGTGAGCATTATTGGGTCCATTGATGAACTCCTCCAGCTCAGCCAGGCGGTTGGTCTTGGCCAGGGCAAAGATCAACTCTGTTTCAACGTACGACTCACGGGCCTTCTTACGGGCCATCTGCAGGAACTTCACCAGGTCCTCCCAGTTCCCTGCACCCATCAGTTTCATAAGCACATCAATCCACTGTGTCAACAAGTGTCGTCATTCATATATCATATATCAACAATAAACGAACACTAAATTTAGTATTGTTCCAAAATTCTACACAACTCACCGCATGAGTTAATGACAGATAAAATACATCTTACCACTTTGGGCTGCAGCCTGTCCCACTTCCATATAAGCAGAGGGGTCATCAGCTTTGATGTAAGAGTCTATGGCTTCTTTGACCAGGCCCTTCTGAAGCTGGGCCTTTGCCAGCTGACTCCACACTGGTGGCTCATTGCAGCGTTCAGCAAACTCATAAGCCCTGTCTAGGTTACCGATGTGCTCAATCAAGACCTGGATAAAAAGACACAATATTCAGATCATACTGTAACAAGCTAAGTAACGCCATTCTGGTGGTCATTATAATCAAGGTGTAGATCAAGTATATGATTCCTGAATAATAACCCTGGCTTACAACTGTACAGAAGCTGTAAGAAGCTTCTCAGTTCATGTTGCAACACAGAACAGTCGAGCGGTAATGCACTGACCTGCACAGCGGAAGTGTTGACATCAAATTTTCTGAAAATAGCAAAAGCCTCCTCAAAGAGCTCATTGCTGATGGCGATGTTAGCGATGTCTGGGGCATCGTAGTTGTCCAGACGGTTGATGTACTCCATCACACGTGTCCGATCAGCTTTGATGGCAGTCAGGATGAGCAGATTCTGGAGGTTTCTGAAACAACCAAGACAGAGGATTCTCAGTGAATGTATAATTTTCTATGCAGCTGAAAAATAGAAATATATTTTTGAATGAGTTTTTGAATGTGATCACAATTCAATAAGCTTCTGAAAAAAGTAGTTGATCAGTAAAATCAACTTCATAACGAGTTCAAAAGACATGTGGGATATAGAGGTAGCAGCCTTTCTCACCTGTGCTCGCTGAAGACAGAGTTATCCAGGACAATCTTCTCCAGCAGCTCGATGAGCTCATTGGGAAGGTCAGCGGTCATGAAAGCCTTGACTGTGACAGACACCTCCTCTGGATCCTGGGTCTCTGACAAGGCTGTCTGTACAACCTGCAGCACACAGGGACAACGAGTTACACATAAAACATCTGGAATTTTTGGTAGAGCCCGACTGATTTATTGGTTGGCAGATAAAAGCAGCCACTATGAGCCATTCGCAGACATAATGGTATAAGCATATATGTTTGCCGATATGAAAACCAAGTCAGTGATTCTGATGGCTTTTGCATCAAGTTAACTAATAGTTTGGAGATATAAAATACAGTTGAGGGTCGTACCTGATCAATAAGTGGTCTTCTGTAGTTGTTGGTCTCCAGCAGCACACTCGCCCACAACTCAGGGTTCTTGCGGCGCACAAGGTAGCGGGACAAACTCTTGAACAGAGAGTTCTCATTGCACACCTAAAGGATAATAGAGGCAATAAAAACATTTCAGACATTTCAGAAATTGACTACCTAGACGTTTTCATATCATAAGGTAAAATGTGAATATGAGAAATAACCAATGTCCAGTAAGATTTTAACTCTAGACTCACATGAATCAGCTCCTGGTCACACTGTCCTCTTTCATAGGCCACACAGGCCAGGTGGGGGTCCCTCTTCTCACAGTACTTGCCGACCACACAGCTGTCGTAGTAGGGGTTCTCCCTCAGGAAGCGCTCAGGGTTGTTGTTGCTGTCGATGTAGATCTTGGCAAGAGCATTGTGGGTAGCAGGCTCCTCGCAACCTTCATGAATACGAGCCTCCAACCAAGGTAGCAGCAGCTTCAGCCTGGAGAACGACACACAGGAAGTATTTTCCATGACTCTTGAGCTTAGTCTTACTACTTTTTAGTGCTCTAACTGCTGAATGAGGGTTTCTCTATTTCTACACAGTTCAATTCATTCCCTTGTCCTTACCTATTTCTTTTCTCCACTTCAGCGACCAGTTCATCTGTGGAGAACTGTCCTCTCACCACCATGATAAGGTTCTTAATCACATCCTCGGCACAGTCTACATCCAGTAACCCTCCAATGACGACTGGCAGACGGCTTGGGTTCACCTGGAATAAATGATCCACATGTAACTATTCAAACATTTCCATTCAGGTAGAGACCATGGCCTGAGACAGTATACATGTTGAGATGGATCAAGGGATGGGGAGAGAGGAAAGAAAATAACTCAACAACTTTTCATCTGAGTTGGGTAAAATGTAGTTGAGTAGTACCTTCTGCACATAGATTTCAATGTATTTCTGCAGGCTGTTGCGGTACAGGTACAGCACCAGATCATGGACAAAGTCAAAGCGATCACACACAATGATTAAAGGCAGCTGGTCAGTCAGCTTGGCTTCCTGTAAAGTGGAAATAATGTAAAAATTGGCATTTCTTAATAAATACAAGCTCTGATGAGCATATTTGATTGTTTTATAGTGAAATGTTTCCTGTGCACTGATTCATTTCTAACCTTGAGGAAGTTTTTCACACGTTCAGGATCATAGCAGTTACTCTCTCTGCAGATTCTTTCCACTTCTTTAATCTGGCCTGTTTTACAAGCAGCCTGGATGTATTTGAAGTGGACCTCTGGATCCTGGCTGAAGTTCACAATAGAACCCAAGAAGTAGAACAAACCTGCAACATGAAAAAAGTCAAAATCAACAAAACAAAATAAGGACAAATAGTAAAACCTGCTTTTCTCTCAAAAGCAGGGTTTTTGAATGATTCAAATTTGTAATCAGATTAATCACAGGGTAGCTGTAGCTGTCAGACCACAGAGGCAAGAGGAAAGAGAGGGCACAGGGCAGCAGCCAGATGAAACATTGTTCTAAGACAAAATATTATCCGGCTGTAGTATTCCCCTTTCCTAACACCTATTTATGGCAAAGTTGTTTGCCGATATGGCAGTCTATTGGTCGGACTGCACACCTGTTGGTGCCTCAAGTGTCGCTTATATATGTGTGTGTGGACTGTGGAGGGGATGCCAATGTGAAACTATAAGGCGAGGCAAATTAAACATAAAATGAATTAAATACTAGGCCCAATCAATAATTATTAAAAGTGTAAATGGGAAAACAAGTTAAATTTTGTCTTGAGCCATCAGCAATCGCTGATCTCTTTGACCATCGGCACAACCCTGCTGTTCAATGATATTAACATAATTAAGACCCAACAAAACACATTTAAGACCTAGTCAGTAATATTTTAACATTTAAGATTTTTTAAGACCTAAAATTCAGATTATTGAATTTGAGAATTTTTAAGGCCAAGCAGAAACTCTGAAAATAACCACGAAAGGTGAAATTGTTTCTGTATTTTCCCGGCTTACCCTCAAAGCTCTTGAACGACTCAAACAGTTCAGTGAGGGACTGAGTACTGAGCTGCTCGTGGTACTTGGAGGCCACTTGCACACAGATCTGCAGGTTCTGGCGGATGTTTGCGGACAGCATGGCCCTAAGACACTCCAGAGAGTCCTCCACTGACAAGGAGCCAAAGAAATTCACCAACCACTGCAGAGGAAAAAAAGAAATTGAGCATGTGCAGAATGCAGAATTACATGCACATTCTCTAGTTGAAGTACTTTCTGTACCTCTGGGTTGAGAAGGTGTGTGTGCACCACAGCACGCTTTATGTCATACAGGTCAGTATAATGCTCCAGCGCCCTCTGCAGGAGACCGGCCTTCTCACACAGCTGTGCCACATGTGCACGATCGTAGTGGGTGAACATCTGATTACCCAGGATTGCGTCTGCAACCTGAGAGACATGGCGCAGGGACAAAGTCATTTCAGCATCATTCGAAACTTTGCCAACAGGAAACTTTGCAACAGGGGCAGCAGGAAACACAATGAGGTGCTTTTAAAGAAAGACAGAAACCTTGAGGGTTGGATTAAAAATATATGATTTGAGGAACAGAAAAAAAAACGTATAAATCTGATGAATTTATTATCTGAATGGATAAAAATGTGATAATAAGCATATTTGAATCTGATGTATTCCCATGTTTATTTACCTGTGGTGCATGGACCAGATTCATTTCCAGCAGGCGTGTCTGCAGTGGTCCCTCCATGGGTCTGTTGTTCTTCAGGGCATCTAGTAGAAAGGATGTGCACTGCTGGATCAGGTTGTACTCCATGAACACGTCAACAATCTGGAGACATAAGAGAAATAGTCACACACAACTGAAAACATGTATGTTTGGTTGTCTGTTGAATCAAACTGAATCAAGGACTTTTTAGATTTATCATTTGGTTACAGATGGTAGTGAAGCATCATCATTCCATTTCTGAACCAGCGACTTTCTCTCGCAAGGTTACTCTAACATCACTGCACTTTACCTGTGTAATGTCAGCAAGTGGCTCTTCATCCTGAACCAGCATCTGGGAGAACTGAAGTCCCTGCTCTGGACTGATCCGCATTACGTTCCTCAGCAGGAAGATCCAGTCTGGAGTGTAGCCCACCTACAGGGACAACAGATCTTTAATCCCAATAGCCCTATATCTGAATTACACCTTCGCTACCATACAACACAAACAAATGTAAAGACAAAAGTGGAACAAGGGGTTGAATTACAAATTACCTTCTTTGCGTAGAGGACAATCTTCTGGAACTGACCAGTTTCTGCAAAGCATTGAATGACCTTATTGGGGACATTGGCTCTGAGGTAGACACTGAGGGCAAGTGTTGGATCGACAGACTTCACCAAGTCTCCGAGCTCCTCAGAGCACTCGAGCTGTAAACACAAAAAGCATTATTGAAAACCAGATACAGGACAAAGCAACTGACAAAACAAGTGGACTAAATGGACACTTGAACCTTTGTGAGCAAACAAAATTATAAAACTGGCATGTAGGTGTAATCCTCGAGCCTTAACACTGAACAGTGTTAAGGCATACGTGTGATAAAGCACCACATGATTGCAGTCCAACTATTTCACTAAAATACCTCATAACCAACATATAATTCTCAAATATAAAAAGCATAGTGGTATTTGTAGAAGTGGATGAACCAGATTATAATTGTAGCCTGGAATGTGCTTCACTTTCATGCCACTTAAAAGTTTAAGCACCTGGCATTAGCTATTCCCTCCAAATGATGGATCTCTTGCTTTGAAATACAATTTTTAATGTTGTGGCTATTTGAACTTGCTAAGTGCAACACTATGGTATGTTCAAATGAGCAGATGTGTTTCACATTGAAATATTTTCACGTCATGATAAGTGAAAATTTTTCCTCTGAAGATAACAAAGTTCATCCATTATAAAAACTAACACTGGGCACGCACCTTGTCCTCTTTCAGCCATTTCTCTAGTAGCTGCTTGCGGCCCTGCTGGAGGACAGGCCTGCACAGCTCCAGAGACTCAAACTTATTAAGCTGGCCTTGGTCCAACAGGATGCCAAAGTACTGGAGCAGAGGAGATGTCTGGCCTGGTTGCGCTGGAACACTCTGGAAACGACGGATAGTGTCTGGGGTTCGCAGGATACCCTGGAAAAAAAGGGTGAACAAAGTATCTAAGTGAGTGACAGTGGGAAGATTGGAGTTGAGAAGAGTCACCTTTGAGCCTGCATAGGAGAAAGGATGTGTACAGTTACATTGGGTGACTATAAGTGACTGTAGTGAACAAAACAGAACAAAAATGTATACTGAAAGAATACATCCAGCAGTTAATGTGTTTTGTTGATTTTAAACTACTGTGGTATGCAACACAAAATGTTAAGTTTATTTATATAGCACCTTTTAGACACAATGTACACAGCTTTACCCATGCATGGAAAAACATTAAAAATAAAACAAAATTAGATTAAAAAGACAAAATCTATACTAATTTGTTTTTTGTTGTTATATTATCCCCATAAATCTGCATAGTCTAAACCAGGAGTCGGCAACCTTTTTGACAATAAGTGCCAATGTAAAATTTTCTTGTGAATTAATGTGCTGTATCAAAATTTTTTTATATTAAGTTTTATTATTGAACCACATTAATATTTCCAACAGACATGTAATTTTATTCCATCCATATTGGCTATATATATAGAACAACACTTTAAAGAAACATGTTTATCTCATTATGATTGCAATAATGAGTTTGTCATTAACCCCACCAACCACACTCATTCAGATTTGCAAAAGCTTGCTTCAAAGACTTTGAGAGAGTTGGCTTCTCATACCTGGACACTGCACATTTGATCGATTCTCCCTTGTCTGCCTGATCTTTGAAACTTCTTTCGTGCTTTGTCTCAAAGTGGCGCTTAATACTGAATGTTCGACAAACAACACTTTCAAAACATAACGTGCACACAGCACGGTCCTTATGAAAAACAAAGCCATAGTCTTCTGCCCATGAGGGCGGAAATGCCTGTGCCTTCGGTTTTTTAGACAGTGGGGTTGCCATCGTCAACACACATAAAAGGCTGCACTTCACGGAGATGTGGGAAAATGCGAGCAGCGCCGGCTGGGAGGCTTCTTATTATTATTTATTGGCATCCAGCCTATGGTGCATTACTGGCACCTAGTGGCTGGGAGGTGTTAACATCAATCAAGCTAAATAATACAGGCTGCGTGACGTCAAAACCTTTGAACATTTCTTTAATAAGTGTGCCAATGATTATGGCGCCACGTGCCAACCTTAGGTTGCTGACCCCTGGTCTAAACAGTCTGAGCTTGAACTAGTTGAACTGTAAGTAATGTTACTCTGAGCAGTGTTACTGGTACTGGCACTACCTTGGGCGCATTGGCTGCCACCTTGGCAGCTTCTGAGTAATTCCCAGCTGCAAAGAGGGTGTTGAACTTGCGGGCGAACAACTCCTCAGCACCGGCAAGGTTGTTGCGGACAGCCATGCGTAGAGCCAGGTCCGGGTTCTGGAGCACATTGGTAATGTAGGGAATGATGTTTTCCTCCTCCACGCACACCGACAACACCTGGAAAAACATATATGCATGCTTAACTACCATAGCAATCAGTGTGCATACCACCCACAAGGCCCCAACAGTCAATTCAATCAAGCTGCACCAAATTTCATCACAGATATCAGTCAGCTAAAGGCAGCCTATTTGATCCATGAATTATTCCCTGGGTATTGGAAAAATCTGACCTGACCCATACCACATCATTCCACCACGTTTATTGGTAATCTGTCCAATAGTTTTTGTGGAATCTTACAAACAAGCCCACAGACAAACCAACAAACAGACAGGGGTGAAAACATAAAGTCCTTGACGGAGCTAATTAACTGTGCTTTCCAATTGCTAATGAATGGGAATTATTCCTGATGGTAAAGCCAGGGCATAGTTACCACTAGAGAAGATAACCATACAGTTCATAGTTATATAAATAGCCCAAAAGAATCATTCTTAACCAAAAATAACGACAGTGATTACTCCACAGTGCACATTTGACCGTAAAACACCAAGTTCAAGTTCTATGTAAACACCCCTGTATGCAAAAATAGATCTAAGAGAATTACATCCTAAGACGTGTACTTGTCACATTCCTAAATTACACAGGGGGATTACCCTATGTTGTTGCGTGTAGTGTTGCATTATGTGTCTGTGCGTGCATGCATGTGTGCGTGCAACACACTGAGCTGTGTATGGCAGAGCTTCAGGTGAGAGCCAAGAGCAATAACAGGATTAGATAGTGTAGTCTGCTCGGCCAAGCTTAGCGCTCCTGCTGGAACTTTCACATGCTGCCCGACACTGTAGATGCTGCTGCAGCTTGATATTTTCTCAGAGATTTCCTCAGTCAAGGTCACACAGCAACACCAAAGAGCCACACTGATACACAAAAAGGGTGACACGCCACAGGGAAAGGGAATCACTTACAAATGTCACCAGAATCCAGACACATTGTGTGTCTCATACTGGTACAGATTAAGAAAGAATCACTATATGTTTATATATGCGAGTACACCTTTGTTTTATTTTTGGGAGTTACTCTTAATGTGAAACAAATTCAACAATTTGCATTAATGTAGTTGCTCATATCCCAAATCAGACATAATAGATAATCTTCACAGTGTATGTGTTAGCTGTTAACATGCTAACCCAATGGGGAAATTGGGACTATTAAGCGAGTGATTTAATTATTTCACTCAACACTGCAGGGATCCTACATCATTGTTTTCAATTGAGGAGGGCCTCATGTCCTAGCATCTGACAAACAACTTACATTTAGCTTTTAATATTCATATTTAGATTCATGTTTGATCTGAGAGCCCTACTTTAAAAAAATGTATATGTTGATACATCATTATGGTCAGTTACTAATGATTATACTGACTAAGATGTACAAAAATATGGTCTCAATTCAGTAAGATCTTTACGTTGACCATGCAACCATTTACTGTCTACTGGTGTGACTTTAAAAGTACACCTTTAAGTTGTACACATCCATTACTGGTGAAATCACACTGGGGAAAGTACTGGGAAGGTAAATCTCTAGTAGATGGATGGGAGGGCCAGAGTGTGTACTTCAAAATACCTGTCCTTTTCTGTTGACTCCTATGATACCAGCAGTGGGCTCATGGGGGGCAGTGACAAAGATGGTCTCCCCGCTGATCCTGTTCATGTAGATGCAAGTACCAGTCTCCAGGTCGTACAGGTGGATGTAGCCGTATTTGGTGATGAGAAAGACGACATCTTGCTTTGAGCTGATCTAGATGTACAAGAAGAGAACGGTCAGAACAGATTGACAAAAAGACAGATCAAGACAATGAAGCTAAATTAGCTTAATTATTTGTCCTGTCCCATGCACATTGATTCTAGTTTTGACATCAGACTGAGGTGCATTTGTTGGACTAAATGGTGCCATTTCAGCATTTCAAAAAGTGTAAATATCAGCTCTATGTTTTAACAGCACTTCAATAAAACCCTCAATAGAAAATTCTGCTCCAAGGAAAGACTATTGCAGTCTAAAAAATGTATCATAACCCTGTGATGACATATGAACCCACGGAGGGTGGCGTTTCCCACTAGAGAGAATCTTTTAGAACAAAAACAAACAGGCTCCACATGTGTCCTTGTAAGTGTTTTTTGTACCTGCATGGCAACAGGGAAGTCATTCTGAGCTTCTGGAGGAAAGAAAACATCGACAGCTTTCTTTGGAAATGGCTGGTTCCCAGTTGGTGGAGTCCCCACTTCAATGATATGCAGCTAGAAAGAAAATGACAAAATGAGACAAAGTTGTTTCACAATCTTCTCAAGAAAGGTTTGTAACTGCATTCAATTTGATTTGGATTCTGCATTCTCTGAAATCCTTTCTATCCATTATTGACTTCCAGTGCTAATCTTACTTTTCCTCCTGCCTGTCCTCGCACAGCAAAGCAGAACAGAGTTGACTCTTCAGTGTTGCCCTCCATCTTGAACTGTGCAAAGCCAGCAGCATGGCCCTCAATGGGCTGAGACACCTTCCTGTCCACTGAGTATAGCTGCATGGCTCCGACTACACGATTTTGCTGAGGAGAGAAAGCCCACAAGTTAGCCCCAAAAGCCAAAGATCCTTTTAATACCTCTTCATCTAGTAGAACAACTGAAGTGTATGATTAAAACTGCTGTTTCATTACATAAACATGCACCCATTCTATATACGTTTCCATCCCACACAATGAAGATTTCTAACTACACTTTATTGTAGGTAAAAGCACAAGTGCTTAATCACAAATGAATATCCCACCATAGAGCTCTGGGAAAGTAAGATTGTCTAGTGTTTTGCTGACCCCAGTTTATTTACCTGTGCTGAAATGCCAATGAGCAGCAGCCACTTCTGTTTTGCGTCGGTGCGATAGTTGATGATCTGGCAGCCAGCCAGGCTAGAGTGACGGTCAAAGACTTTGATTGGCTGAGAGTCCCCCTCCATGCTCCAATGGTAGACTGCGTTGTCTGTGACCAGGGCAACAGTGTTGAGGGATATCCACTTCCAGAAGGTCACGTCATCTGTCATCGTGTGAGCCTTCATCTTGCTCTTCATCTCAATGTTGAAGATCTGCAGGGTCTTAGCCGCTGAAAACATTGAGAGACTGAGGTTACCGCACAGTGATGCAGGTGAAAGCTGGGAACACATAAATTATTTTTTATAACAGTAAAAATTAAAAAAATTATATTCATGAACATCAGTCTAGGGACTAAAGCTACCACACACAACCCACAGCAGACTTTGGGAGTAAACACAACATTTGTGCACACCAAATATCAATTACTTGAGAGAGGTTGGTAGTCAGGGATTGGTTTGAATAACACCAAAGGACCATACATAAAGCCAGTACCAGTGTAGAAAACAAGAGGCAAGACCAACAAAAGGGCAACCACTCAAGTGGTAGATCTGCATTCAGTTAGATCTGAGTGATTAGGAAAAGTTCTGAAGATTTGAAGTCACTAATCTATAAACAGATTTTTGATTGAGAAATTCAAGACACACTACACTGTTCAAACTGACTAAATGTGTAGCCCCTTCTTATATTTTAATGAGGCCACCGGGTTTGGCATGGCTCAACTTTATCCCCAATGCAAAGCAACATCATTAAGTAAGGTGCTGCATTGGCTAAATATGTGTATGTGCAGAGTTCAGGTAGATTAATTTGCAATGTGAACAGGATTTTGCTACTTTTGACCTTGCAATCAGCACAATGGATGCTACAAATTGTCAGACTATGTTAACATGGACACCAATATTACAACTATTGACCTTATTCTGCATAAAACATTATTTTGATTATGTTGTTTACATGACCTGTAATCAAACATTCAATTCATAATTCTGTTTACATGTTACAGAGCATAAAATATCACCATTGCAATGTTTGCGCTTATCCAAGCACTTCATAATAACCATTTCCCTTAAAACGCAAAGCCTAACTATAGTTTCTCCCTCACCCCAGAAATGTGACTTCTTACACAGGACATGTCATCAAGCAGTTGGTAACTTCTATATAATGTGACCGAGTTCAGCATAATTCATATCTTAAATCAATTATTGCTTATTCTGAGCATGACTTAATCTGAAAATGCTGTGTCTGTGGCAGTGGCTTCTTCAGACTATTGGCTTAATCAGTTTAATATCGGAATATTGGTGTCCATGTTAACAAAGTAACTGTGTAGATTTTTGGTCACGGGAATATAAAATTCTGTACAGATCAAGCACTCAAACTGTTCTTCCCAGATGAAATTTGAGAACGGTTAAATTCTTGAAGAATCTTTTCAACCCAAACTAAATCAATTAGGAATCAATATCAGCAGAAAAACATGGTGCCCATTGCGAGTCAGAATGAGGCCCCATGGCCTGTGTCCAGCCCTCCACCCACACCACCTACAAGAGAAATGAAACTCCAGGCATGCTGTTACAGCTCTTAAGGGATTCACATTGAAATTTAATCCTAAAATGAGGGACGTGGGAATTTAGGTTAGGTCTGAATGCAGATTAGCAAAAGAGGACCACAAAGCACACAAACAGATGTGACAATGGGAAGGATGCTGGACGGACGCACAATCACACCCATTCTGTTGTTTTCCCCTCCAGTTCAGTCTCACTGGAGGAAAACCACTCCACCTCAATCGGGCCCAAACAAACCTAAACCAACTAAACCCTAGAATGAAGCATATGAATGACAATGACTCACATCTAAATTGAGGTATAGTGACATTTCTGAACAAATGCTTTACTAACACTGTGTAGAGTACACTGAGCATTACAATGTCTACATAAACTAAAAAGTGAAAAGAAGTCACGTACAAATCAGTAATTAGTCTAGAGAAAACAAGCACAATAAACTGTATGAAGAATACAGCAATATGCAGCAATAATGCTGATTTAGTCCTTTATTCAGTTTCTCTGTTTAGTCGACACTTTCAATTGCAGTTTCTCAACACCTAAGTTGAAGCACAAGATTCATAAGCTACTTAAGACTAATCCTCTGACACATTTTATGGGTCAGTAGACCCAGTCACAATATATAATCTAAGGTAAAACTCCAAATATGAAAATATGTACACTGTTACTAAAACCTGTAATTAATGTGAGTCTTTGCTAAACAAGACTGAAGCTATTAGTGTGGTCACAACACAGGACGAAGAGAGGAGAGAAAGTAAAAGCTGGAAATTTGTCCTTGATATTGACAGTGTTGTGTGGCTGATGTGACAAAAAGATCCCTTCAAATCAAGAAACATTTGATGTATTTAACGTTTAAAACCAATGTCACAGGTTAATCCTTGACCATCATCATTCTCAATTGACACTGCTACTGTATTTGCATAGGCATTGTGCTAAAACACAGAATTGATTCATAAAATAAGAACCAAGTTAAGTTTAAGATGTGTTTTTCTCTCTTACGGAAAGGTGGAGTAAAAGCGCTGGTTGAAAGTCAAGACAAACTATAACAAATAAATGTCAACCTTTTATTGATGATCTGTGTTTAATTTTCATGCATTTATTATTAGTAACTGTGTTATTATTATAGTTTTTTAGTGCATTCAAACTGATCAGTATAAATGCACTGGTCTAGGTCTGGTCTCTGCTGATAGCTTTGATAGGTACCACCGGGGGGGCCAAACTGGGAAAATGGTAAATGCTAAATGTGATAACTTAAAATTTGGCATATTAGGTATGCATGTCATAAATCATATCAAAGCTCTGGCATTTTTGTTAACTGCCTGCCTAAGGCTGGATTAGAACATATTTTAAAAAGTAGTTATGGAAAAACAGAACCAATATCCGATCCAAGCACTTTCTACACAGATCAATCTGCAAGTATCATGTTCAAATCAGTATGATAGCACTGGCCTCTGCTGGCCAATATTATTTATACATATAAACGTTACAAATATTTGATCAAATAAATATTTTGATTTAAAAAATATAAGTTCTTATGATAATTAGGTATATTTCACAAGAACATGCCCATAGGACAATAAAGCATTGCATACTTTTAATTAAAGACTGGCTTGAATGCCATCGCTTGCTTGATTTTCCCAATTGAATAACTGACCATATTGTTTTTTTCCAGCATGATTTTACTACATACATACTATATACTACTGACCATTTTATAAGGCACATAACCTTTAGTAAAATGTATGAATAATCAATATTTTTGAATTACTCCAGAGTTTGTTTTATTCTGGCAGAGATATTATGTTATTTGGGTGCATTCAGGTTGTCAATGACAATGGTTGAATGCTGCCAAATTTAGTTTTTTATGAAAATGGAATCAGTTTTACATCTTCATGTGCTTTTCACATTACCTATGTTTGATTTGGGGCTTCATTTGAGTGAATTCTTTTTTCTTTTTTTTTTAAACACCACTTCTGTGTCTTCATTCAACTATACTGCTGCCATAGGCATATTATGTATATATCTATGTTTATAATGCGAATTAGACAAAACGCCCCGTGGGCAGGATGGTCATCGTAAAAATAATATCTATCTGAACGATGTAAGATTTTATATTCCAATATCCATACGGTAATGAAGTTTATGGGAAACACATTTTAGAAAATGGTCAGCTGTAATATAACATATGTACATTGTAGCAAATGGAACAAACACCCACACAGAAAAAAACCTAGAAGCTCCCCTCTTATTTTCACTATGCCCTGTTTGTGTTATCAAGGTAAATCCAAGCATTCATTAAAATTACTATCAGTACTGTGCAAACATTTCAAGACAGTGCATACAAGAATACACTTTGACAACTCATGATATGTAAAATTGAACTCACCGTCTGCAAACATAAGAAAGCAGTAAGAAATGAAAAAAGAGCAAAAACAAGCAAAATAGACAAAGCATTCATGACAGCATGACAATTTACTCGCACTGGTACTACGTCTAGTTGTCCTGGAAAATTATTGTCTTGAACATTAAAATGTATTTGTATTACTAATTAGTTATTTATGACAAACAGAAATGAGGTGATCTACATATGAACACCAAAATGAAAAGCAGACTGTGACAGCTACATAACCGACTGACAACACAAACAATATATACACAAACTGTCAAACATATTAGAAGAGCACAACAGCAACGTATGTCTATGTGCTTTAACAACGAACTAGCACTGTCTCTCCCTAGATGGCACATCAAACTACGAGCTATCAGTGCTAGATATGTGCATTTTTGCTGGTGCTTACCTTTGAGGGCGATAACTTTGCTAGCAGGGTTCATGATGGCGCTGTCTGCAGAGATGGGCCTGCGGATGGGATTGTTGGGGTCGCCCAGATCTATGATGACGACCTGGGCCTGCTCACCCACTTTCTCCCTGATGCAGATGAACTTGTCAGACTCCATGGTCAGAGTGCTGAATCCAATGTTGGCTGGGTTGATGCCCAGGTTCTGGAGCTACAATCAGCATGTACAGTCTGTTTCAGTAGCAGCTCATGGCAGAAATGTTTATTAAAAAAATTTCAAGGATGATACAATGACAGTACAATAAACATTTCAACTGTGGTCCCTTTTGTAAAATAGGACAACCAGGAACATCATTTAAACAACAAAACAATTTAAGAGTTATTATCCATTCAGTCATTTTATATAACACTGAAAAAATGGGTTAAAAAGGAATCAAAACTAAGATGATGAAATTATAGGTATAACATTATTTCTTCTCTTTTTGATATTTGTCAATATGCAAAGGCAGCTTGTTTAAATCTCTAGCACAACAGCACCTTAATGAACAAATTCCTATGATGGTATTAAACCAGTGAGAGTCAGTGTCTTTAAATCAAATTGTATCATAAGTCTGGGGGGCATGAATTCTTCCATCACTGTGAATGTGGTCTCTGAGATACAGTGGCTTCCAAAAGTTTGTCTTTACTACTTTGTACTTCTCCTGGGTTATAGTTGTACAGCACCATCCTTCAAAAGGCAACACTGTGGCCAGTGCTATGGGATAGTGGAACAAAGATTCTTAGTTGCCAGTTTACGATGCTAAAATGAACTGTCCAATACAGCAGTTGTGCAATAAATCCAACATTGGTTGTAAAAGGTCATAATGTAACAATTGAAATATAAACATTACGTGAGGAACTAATTTAAACACATCTTATTCAGCCAGAAGCTGAGATGTACCAGCTGAGCTTGAGCACGACTGCACTGTCTGTAATCCGGTCCCATGTGTTTTTTAAAACAACGCGATGTGTCTGTATGAAGAGAGGGACAGGGCTGGATAATGGTGTCACTTATGACGGAATGGATGGATCACCTGCTCCACCTTGGACAGCTGGATGAGGTGATTACATCTCACAGTTGGAAAACACAACAGGATGTATTCAGCTGGTAAAAATGGCCTGTCGTGACACAACATCACAATAACGTGAAATGGCACAGGGACCAGTCAGACTGCAGCTTCTCGCTTTGGTACCTCACTTGACACCCCATCATCACCACCATCACCATCAGATGTTCGGTGTGATAATGACATCATGGCTGCCTAACAGATCCAGATCTTACAAAGCTCAGGTTTAGACAACTCGGATAGAACAACGTTCATGACACTAGCTGTCACGGTTAGCTAGCTGATGTCGCGGCTATTAGCTGATGTAGCCACGTATGTGTCAAAAGCGTAATAATTTGCCACTGAAGGTCAGCACACATGTTTAATGATAACTGGTTTCTCCCCCAAGTTCCCGGTGACAGCCAACATCGACGAACAACATCCATCACTGAAATGAATGAGAGCTGCAAACCTGAAAAACTAGCTGCTAGCTAAACGGGGGAGGGGAGGTCATTCATTTGCTGCGGGTATTGACGTTTAGCTTAGCTAGCATCCTGTCAAACGACGGCTGAGCCGGTAAATAAGAAAAAGGATGGATTTTGGGGGGGCTCGGTCAGCTGTTGGGTTTTGCTCACATACCTGCAGGTGCTCCTGGAAGCGGATAGGCAGGATTTGAGCCATGGCGTTTTCCTTGAGCTTCTACGGAGTCCTGAAAATCTAGCCGTGCGGCTCGCTAGCTAGCCAGTAGCAGCGCGCTAGCTACGACCTCCTCACTGTACGTGTAGGTCGGAGCCAATCGGTGAAAAATGAAAGAACACGATTAATAATGGAGTATGCGGCGTTGTTGATCGCGTTTTCCGAAAGCTGGGATCAGCAAAGACGTGGAGTGTGTCACCCCTTCAGAGTGCGCTCCCCGCACCGCATCGATGGATGGTAGTGGCTACGGCTGATCTTCTGTCCAAAATCCGCAATGGCGGCGGAAACGGCTCAGAGCTTTCCCCCAGTTCGGGAAACATCCAGGGAGCTCTGGGGGGGACAGCGACTCTGCTACTGAACATTAATATGAGATATTCCAAATTATGAGTTAGTTTATTCAAGATGACACATTCTATCCTCGTTTTCACTGTTCACAACCCGTAAAATATTCTGCGTAAAACCAACTCAAAATCCGTCAATCTACGTCAGTTCCGCACCAAATTAGCAAACTACTATTTTTTTCAATAATTTACATATTTCTAAAGCTCAGTCCCACTATTAACCCTTCAGAGAACAGGTGGTACAGTTTGGGACACATGCAAGCAATTTGAAATTTAGTTTAATCTAAACAAAAATTTAGTTTGAAGCTAGAATTCAGTTATGCTTTTTGTATTTATTTATCAAATGTGGATTACATGTCTATAGTTAAATTTCTATTCGAATTCACTACATTTTACAATGAATTTCAATGAACAGTGGCAGATCTAGGAATTTTCTATATCAGGGGCCAAAAAGGGGCCACCATTTACACAGATGGGTCAATTATATGACATCCATGCACAATTCCTGATTCTATAAGGTGTACATTTAAGTCATTCCTTGTTCACTGTTAGCTCTAAAGCTTTGAGCAAAGCCACAAATTTGAATACATTTTGAAATTTGTTCCTTGCTTAACCATATTGTATATCTAAAATCGGCATCTTCATTTTTAGTAAGAAGCGTAATTTGAGAATAACTCTTGTTCGGGATGTAAATTTCCCATTTTTTTTTCTCCATTGACATTTCAGAAAATCTTTATAAAGAGTTTTCCAGAACCTGGCCGACCAGCTATGGGATGAATCGTGACCATGAAACATTTGATTTATGAGCAAACGGAAGACAAGCAAAGGTACAAGGCTTCCAAGGCTAATGGCATCCCATTAGTCATTGCAAATGAATATAGGCATGTTAGAAGAGTGAAATCATGGTTGCTCTGAGGTAAACACAATCCAATGCTGAACCATCCGATCATCACAGACATGATTTTCGCAGTTGTGGTAAACATTTCCATTGTTACAATGTGCTCAACCAATCAGAAAGGTCTCGATTAAACCTGAGGATTGTAAGTAGCTTAGTACCTCTCCTTGACATTGTGAATAAAGCATGTTTTTCCTTAAAACACACTTGATATCATATGGATTTGTGGCTTTTATAGGAGTATATAGGATAGTCTCATAATCTCTTAGCTTGGTAACTAAGTAAGTCTTCCTTGGATAGTTATATTATATAATGGCTGATTATCAAAATGTCTGTTCAGACAATGAAAGGAATCACACTGTTCAGCTCTTTAGTTAGTACTGACAGGACAGCAAAACTTCATGGGCCTATCAGATTTCCTGTGCCCTGCTGCCCCCACCCCAAGATCCTCCCCTATTGTGAGGTAGTCTGTACAAACAGCATCTCATTAGTCCAATCTCAAACACTTAAAGAGGTCTTACAACAGGACATAAAAAGAAGACTCGAGACATGTAATGCATTTCAAGAAGCAGCTGTATTCGACTATAAAGGCATTTCTAATCCAGTGTCTCTAAGCTGTTTTCTTAACATTTCAGTGTAAAAAGCCTAGACTCTATTAGAAAAAAGAAACAGTAAACCCAAAATAACATTTCATAAGAAAACAATCATTGGAAAAAAAAGAAAACAAAATCCCCATTCACCAGTCACTTCAATTAAAATAGAAACACCATTTCATTTTTGCTAACATTTTCCCTCAAAACAAATATATTTGTCCTCATATATATATATATATAATATCTATATATATTTATCCTCAAGGCAGTTGGTCAGGGCCAAATTAATTGACCTCATCATGGCCATTGTTTTCATGTTTCAAAGTTAGAAATAGCTAGAATGGAAGGAAATGACTAGTGGGAGCACAGTGTAGAGCCACTACACCGGCCAACAAATTATATCTCATTTTGAGTGAGAGGGCATAGTCTGTCAAGGCGGCGCAGCACGCAGACAAACTTCCTCTGGAACAAGTGCAATGCAAAGAGAATACATTTCTCACACATCATAAAACTACAACACACTCCTCTTTCACAGCACTCAGGTTGTCCGTCACAGTCCCTCTGCTTGTCTCCTCTTCCTCAAACGTCTTAATCTTGCAGCAGCGAAGGCGGGTGTTGTGCTGTTTCAGTTTAGTCACTGCTCAAAGTCCCCTTGATGGAGAGTCACAGCAGTAGTCAGGGAGGTGGAGTGTCTGATCGATCCTCGATTGTTGTCGTTTACTCAGCCTCTAACCACCATCAGAGGCAGTTCACTGCTAGAGGATGACGGAGCATGTTTGACACTGAACAATAATTTGTCAACTGAGAACGAGAGAGAAAAAAAGGCTCCCAGCATGTCAGCGTTTTGTTAATTACAGTAAAAATGTGGTTGATAAGTTGTCCCTGAATACTGAAGACTGCTCTATCAGTAAATGGTGCGTCTGATAGCAGAAGGGAGAGGACACAATTAGCAGGATTTCTGCACAGAAGAGGGTTACGATGAGTGTACATGATGACGGAGTGGAAGAGAAACTGGCTGCAGGTATGTGCTCTAAATTGGTTCAGATGAGTGGAGCACATAAAGGACACAAGGGGACGGGATGAATGAGCAGGGAAGAGATGGGATAGATGAGGGGATCACTGCTGCAATACTCATGAGTGATCATCAAAAGTGCCTGGAGGGCGACGTGAGGAGGTTCCCTGGATTACCATTTACATGAAGTGAATATGCATGTTGGACACATAAGCAAGTATGCTCATGTGAGAGACAGATAGAGATAGAGACAAGAGAAAGTGTGTAGGTGAAAAAGAGAAATCCCTGGGCTACATGGGAGGGCACAGTGGAGGAGAGGTCCCGACAGGCCTCAGCCACCTCCATCTATCACATCCCTCCATTACACCTGACACTCAGCAGAACTATGTGCTTCTCTTTTGCAGCTCCTGAACAAAGGCTGTGGAAAAGAAGTGGACACACAAGCATTAGGAGCCTGATATATTCTACATTGAAGCAATTATATTTGGAATTTTTTTTCCCGTAGAGTAATCTCACCTCCAATAATTTCCTCCTTGACTTTTTGTAGTTCTTTCCGCACTTCCTCAAGGATCTCCTGCAAAGGAATCAATTGATGAACAAACCGTTCGTCATGGTGATTCTGTAGTTTACCCCTCAGTGGGTTTTCAAGCATAAATGTAACCAGGTTACTCATAGGAACCAGGTTACACAGGTAATCAGAGAATTCATTCACATGCACTGTAGGAAACTGGTGTCAGTACATGCAGAAGGTAGGAAATCGGATATCTCCACTACGCCGCTGAATGATGGTGTCACTATGAACTCAGAGAAGGATGTCATATAGTGTGGTAATGCATTAACTTTGGCAACCAATACGATTAGAGACAACCTACTCTGCTTATTTAGTTTAACCAATTATTCATCATCATCATATGGTATAAATGACAGCTTTTGTTTCATATGCATTTAATGGCACGCATTCGGGTGCAGCTCCCTTGTGGTGGTGACAAACTCACCTGTTTCATTTTTTCTAAATCTGAGTCCTCCATTCCACCTGCATCATTACTGTTGCCTGCAGGTTTCACCCTGTAAGGAGACAACAAAAACAGACAAACACAGACAATTACTTCATGTTTCTGTGTTTCACAAAAAAGCCAAGGAGGTCCATGGCACTGCAAAGACAGGCCAACTGTCAATCAAGCTCATCACCATAGCACCAGAGGGTTGAAGGAGCAGTGAAGAGAAAGATACAGAAATGTAAACATACACACCCAGAGATGCAATGAGCATTGCAGTATCTAAGCTTATTAACCTACCATTCATAAATTAAAGGAGACATATTAGGCTCATAATTCAGGTATATATTATTAATTTAGGTTATTACTTAAATGGGTTTACATGTTCTGTTAAAAAAATGCATCACTTTCCTCACACTGTCTATTGCTGCAGCTCCTCTTCTCAGCTCCAGTTTCTTTAAGAACCCCCTACCACTTAAGCCCACAGCCCCGCTGTGATTGGCCAGCTGACCCACTCTGTTGTGATTGGTCAACTTTTTCCAGTACTGCTCTCGCTTTACCTGGGCTGCGTTCAGCCCTCACAAAACATAGCAAAACGTTTAAGTATACAGAAGAGGAGATGTGCAAACATTGCAACTATTGGAGCTAAGAAAGCAATTCATACACTAAAATACGCTTGATGACAGTCTCTGTTTTATCATCAGGGATTGCTGCTTCTAACATCTTTAATTGATTCGAACACCAAACGCTGCCACTTTTGTAGAGAATTTTAGAATCTGTTGTGTGCACTGCCTTTTCAATATGGCAGGGTTTATATACACGTCGCTGGCGATTGGGCAACACCTCTGACACACCCACTTAAAGAGAGAAAAGTTGCAGAGAAGCCTGTTGCACATCATTGGAATCACAAGACATCACAATGATGCAAAAGTATCAGGCGGACTACTGATGAGGCGTTTCATGACCTTCAGGAGAAATGTTGTCCTTGACTGCAGGATTTGGGCTTTTTAACTTTACAGAACCTTTACATACAAAAAAACATAACACACTAGAGGAAAGGGAAAAACTGAAAAAGCATAATATGTCTCCTTTTATGCCTTTGATGTTAAAAAAAAAAATCATGCTACTCTGAAAACAAATTGTTTGTACATACACACATGTACAAACAATGTACATACACATCCCTCAGCTACCATCTATTGACAGGACAGGCTAAGCCATCACAATGACAACCACAAGAGGACAGTACCGAGCCCAGCAATCAGAGGCGGCATGTAAAAATAATCCCAGTTCAGTTTTCAGGGAACACAGAGCCAGTACACCTGCAAGTCCCTCAGGTGCATGCCATTATCTGATCCATTAAGTGGTGCTATCGATGGTAAAAACAGCTGCTGTGCTAACCTGAACAGAAAAGAAAAGGCACAGGGAGCTAAGGTAACAAGGGAACGGGACAGCATGTATACCTGGAACCATGGGACAATGAGGAAGTGGAGTCCGTGATCTTGGTGATGGAGTTATTCCTGTTAGTGAGACACACACTCTCCTCTTAGAATGGAAATGGACAGTCACGCACACAAATGCACACTTTGTCCACAGCCATACATGTTCACAAAAGCACACACAAACACACTGACGGAGATCTGCTCCTTGGATGAGTTGAAACATGAGACACTAAACACCCAGTGGTTACAGACTCACTGTTGATGGCAGCACAGAAATACAGAGAGAGAATCCAGGATTACCTGTTCATAGTCGATTTATCCCAAGGTCTTCTCAGGGTGTCTGAGAGGGAGGACAGAGAGTTATTAACATTTACGAAGTCTATTATGTAAAATGAATATCAGAATGAATGTAGGTGGCATGCAACAGATTAAAATGTTCAGTTCTCACCGCTTTGACCTTGAGGCTCTGAATCATCCTATAAAGAAAAGATTGAGACCTTCTGTTAAGAGTGAGTCATCCTCGAGCTGAGTCCTATTTTTTACATGATCAATCATCAACAGTGTTTGGTCACATACAGAAACAGAAGATTTGTTTGGTGTCTTTTAATAAATAATGTGACATCTTACATTATCTTGTGTCTTCACAGGTGGCTTATCTCCAGTGTCTGTAGCTTTCCTCCTGATGTCATAAAAAAAACAGTCATTTAGAGTTAAACAAACTAGGAAATTTGAAGAGTAATTTGTACAAAGTATATTATGAAATTCAACCTTACTATTCAAAGCAGAAACGGGACACACGTCTACCTACACAAATGTCTGCATGTGGAACGCATATCTCGCAAACCATTCATCGTACGTGCTTCACACTTGATATGTGAGACCTTAATGGCTCGAGGATGTGCAGTGCCAATTTAGCTGTGATTTGGACATGCAATACAAATATTTTTTGAATTAACAGGCGGGGCACCGTGCCTTCAGTCTGCAGAACAACTTTAACTTTAACTTTTCTTCTTCTAAAGTGATTGGGAACTGGCAGCCTGCAAGCACTAAAATCTGTCCCGCCACACCATTTTAATAATCTGATCATTTTTATTTCACCATATGGGACTGACACCGACATTCACAGAAGTTGCAGGTTCTGAGCTATTAATGAGCTGAATTTTTTTAGTTTTTAAAGTTGTGAACTTGGGTCTGAAGATTGTGAATGTATGAAAAAATAACATAACACGAGTTATGTAAATTATTTTAAAGTTTATATTTCACAAACGTGAACGGTAATTAAGAAAATTGTTTCATTTGACAATAAAATCTTTGTAGCAGATAAATCAGGTAGGATGAACATAAGGTTTTTAACTTCACTGTTATAGTAAAAGCTCTACACACAGCATCCAGCACACAAAAAAAGTGACAGTATATTGTATAACTGTTTGAGGAGGACTCACTAATGACAAGGAATAATTCTACAGTAGCTTAAGAGCATTAACACTGGACAAGCAAACAAAACATTAAAGATGGACAGGTTACATTGCACAAGGGAAATGAAAAGCAACTCAATATGAAACCTGAAATAGCGAAATCCTAATAGTCTATTTGCATTGGTTCATTGGAACTTTTTATTTAAATTTTAAGTAACTGCAAACTTCACCCACCTTCGTGCTAAGATGGCACTCATCTCACCCATCAGACTGCCTCCCCCGCCACCAGAGTTGCTGCTGCGGCTCGAGTCAGCTCTGCCTAGTGAGGCTGAATCCTCCTGCTGAGGGCAGCAGATAGCAACAAAAAGTGTCAGGCAGGCACTGTGTAGGCAGTGTGACTCAATAATCAGTCAGAAGCAGGTGTCATAGCTCTGTGTGTAGGAACAACTCTATGACTGGATCAGCAGCAGAATTGTATTCACATAATTAGATAAGCTCATAACGGATTAAATCTTGGCCCATTTTTTTTTTTCTTTCAAAAGCAGCAAAAACGTCATACATCTGTCAAAAGTCTATAAAGCTGCTACCAACTCACCTTAGATACTTTGCGGAGTTTAGCTCCTGCAAGGGCAGCTGCCAATCCTCCACCAACTTCACTACCTCCACCACTACCTCCACCACTACCAATGGCACCTCCTCCTGGAGCGGGCAGGGGTGGGGCTGGTGGGGGTCCTGGAGGTGGAGGGATACCGCTGGCCGGAGGGGGGCCAGGGGGTGGAGGTGGGGCCGGTGGAGGAATGGAGCCTCCAGGGCCCAATGGTGGAGGTGGAGGAATAGGGACTAAAAGAAAAAAAGGGGGGGATTGTCTGAAAACAGCTATAGAGTCTGGCAAAGATTGTGACCAAGATTTTAATAGACCCCTCTCATAAAGCATACAGGGCTTAAAATGTCAGAGTGAAATGTGAGGAACTATTAACACTGGACTGCATTATAGTTAAGTTTAGTAATGTTGAGTAGCCCAGGTGTTTCCTGACCTGCAGACGCTTGTCTTTCTCTCTCCAGTCTCTCCCTTTCCTGCTGCTCCCGCTCCTGTCGTTCTCTCTCCTGTCGCTCACGTTCCTGCTGCTCCAACCTACGGACAAACACACACATCTGTCAGTGGCATATATGTGTAAACATGCTCGAAATAAACCAGAGGTTGGAGAGGATGAATAAATTAACGTGGATGTTATATTTCATTTGAGTGTTGTGCCTGGACAGGCTGATCGTGACCAAAGGGGCATGCTGGGAAATGAATCCCCAAATTAATGTGTAACAGTCCAACAGATTTTATTCATTCACTCAATTAGCATTCATTAGGGACCATTTTTTTGGGACACTTCGGCATGGGCTGGGATTCGAGCTGCCAATCTTCTGGTTGGAAGACAACGGCTCTACCCCCTCAGCCACACCCACCCCAGCCACAATTCTTGAGCAATTCTGTATAATTAGATTTAATGTTTGGTGTTTGTTTGGTAAGATAAAATCAATTTGTGGTCAATACAACGACTTGGAAAATATAAAAAAAATAAAAACAGAGATGAATTCCACGGCTTCCGAGTAGCCCACTGCTGAAAAGTCCACATGTGGTTATGGTGGCCTAATTCAAGCAGCCTCAGCTCCCCTCTCCCCCAACACATCTGCCACTCACAACAGCTGCATACAGATCAGCACATGTACAATGTACACGTACAATTAAGCACAGGTCAACACATGAACTAAACCATACACACAGTCACATTTATCTAAAGCTTAGGCAGTTAGCCCAGGAAGTGGGGAGGGGAGATCTTGTCTTCTTTTCTATTTTAATTTTGTATCTTTTACAACTTGATGTGAATGAGAACCTGTTCATTAGACCTAAACGCATGTGATAATTATCCACCAATGTCATCAGATATGTTGGCTTTAGAGGTTTTTCATGGCTCCCATGTCAGCAGCCACTGGGACGGCTGACAGCTAACAGCTAACTTGACAGACAGTCCCTCGGACCAATCACAAAGCCTCCCAGCCCGTGCAACATATACATGTATAAATTAGTATTAAATGGTTACTGTCGAGTATATGCAGGCATGGTGCAAGGTGTCTCGGTAGAGGGTCTCTGCTGCAGGAACAAATCAATGGGTGGAGAGAAGGAGGGGTTGATGGGAGAAGGTGTCCGCCTTTCTGCCCTTTTAACCTTTAACCTACAGGGGCTGGCCGAGGGTTTAGCAGTGTCAGGCTAATGCCATCAAATCCTCTACATATGCGTGTGTACTAGACCGCGCCAATAGGACTACTGCAAAGCCAAAACAGCTTTACTTCCTCTTGATTTGTTATGCAACTAAACCCAAAGGAGAGTTTTCTTCTTTAAGTAACATAAACTTCACATGTCCTCACAGAACAGCCAAGTTGTCTCAATGGCAAAACCAAAAGCTTCCAAAAAAACCTTCCTTCCTAAGCAATGTCACACTGACATTGCTTATCCGTGGTTCAGAGGACACACACTAGATTGTGGCCAGGGCTTTATTAGAATAAGCAAATTAAAATAAACGATGGGTAACATTTGGACTACCTCCGCTGTTGTTCAAGCTCCTCTGGAGACGGACCGTTCGACACAGGGCGGGGGAGGGTTGCATAGCCTGCCAGAACACAACACAAAAGAAAGTCCTTAATACAGATTTGTTTTAAAGATTAAAGAACATGGGATTAGACAGTGGTGCAAATGGGTTTAAAGGCTCTTGAACAATCAGTCAATTCAGGTGGTCATACTTTTTCTATACATGTATTTGACTGTAGGTAAATGTCTGTGGACAGTCATGATGTGACAGAGACTGATGTACACCAATGAAGGCCTGAGCCCTTAATGTGTTAATTATGATATTTTTACCTATATATAAATAGTTCTAGCTTTATTTGATGGCAGCTATCTGTTGTTGAGGATTTTTCTCCACCACCGACACAGGGAAGGAGTAAGAAATTTGAGACAGTGTTATTATGGGATGCAAAATTTGTAAACATCAGGAGGAGACATCAAACAGTTGAAACTGTTAAGAGGAAAAATGAGAGAGATTTTGATGTAAAAATAATAATGTGGTTCGTTTCGGCACAGAAACAGATGGACATTTTATTTTTTCATTTCATGGGGCTTCCAACCATTAGGTTACAGGAACAACCCAGATTTATGGTCTTTAGTTGCACTGGGTTTGCCACACTGTGCAAAAGCAACTAGAGTACAGTGTTTTTTTTTTGTTATCATGGTTCAAGAGCAGTGCAAAGGATGGGATGGGATTTACACAGCTAGATGGCATAAAAAAGCAGAATTAAAGACTCAAACATTTCATATAAAAACGGATAAAATCGTAATTACCAAGAAAACTGTGAAGTGTGCAAGTCATAATCAAATTTCTGTACATGATTCTGTTCAAAACAGACATGTTTTATGGAGGTCAGTCATCCTGAGAGGACATCAGTAAAGAAGAGGGGAACTAGGAGAAGTTTATGTTACCATACAAAAGTCAATACCTTTCAGAGTACAGATCCAAATGGGAAAATTCGAATGAACCTGAAACTTCATAGAACAATGGATAAAAGGGGAACCACTCCTGCACTAAACCCTGTAAAACCACACCAGTGAACAGTTCTATTTAAAGCACAAAAGTCGAGACAAAGCATCATTTTCACATTGACACAAAGTAGTTGCATTCTTCATATTTGTTTCAAATTTAGTGCTTTGTTGCCTGATTCCAAAAAGCTCTTAATTTGTGCATGAAATCAAATATCCAAGTCTTTCATGAATAAGACCAAATCAGTGGTAAGCAAACAGGAACATTTATGACATAGCTATGGATGTTGGTGTGACATTGGTGTGTTTACCTGCATCTGCCATGGAGGTGAGCACCTCCAGAGCATGAGCCATGCCGTTGGCAAATAGAGCAGCATCCTCCTTGCTGCCGAAGTTGAGCCCCCACACCTGCCGGGCATCCCGCCACTGGTGGAAGTTGGGTGTGGCCTGGTTATACTTGAGACCTTTCACGATTGGACAGTTTATAACCACCTGGGGAAAGTAAAAGGACAGTTCATCAATACGGAGATCATTTTGGTTTAGTTGGCTAGCAAAGTTAGTGATTCTGTGGCTAATTGTCAATAATCTAACAAATCGTGTAATTTCTAAAGATGAAAATGGAAATATTTAAACACAATCTACTGTTGGTGAGCAGCTTGAAATAACTATCCCTCAAAAAAAAAAGCTTCTAAGGAGGTGGATCCCTCATTCCTAAAACTGGAAAAACTATTAAAAAAAAAACACAAACCAACCTCCCTGATTGTGCATAAAATCACAGCGTCTGCTTTATTTTGGTTGGATTATCCTGGTTTATATTCCACCCAGCAGGTGGCGTGACGCCCATGAACCGGCAAGAAGAGAACAAAAATGTTCTGGATTTGAGCGTAGCCTGAATGTGCTGACACACCGTTTCACTATTTGTTTAACAGCCTCTGGATTCCACAGAGCAGACAGGAGGAGAGGAGACCCTGTCAGGGCGTATATCAGGGCAGGCAACATGCACCGAAAACAGAGGGTAGCAAGGTCAGCTGCCTCGGCAGTCAGTGAGAGTCATTAAGTCTCCACAGTCCTGTCAAGGCGTAAGAGCAGCGACAGGAGCGGTGCTGAGGTTGTGACCGGAAGCACATTTATGATAAGGACAGAAAAGGAGGAGATTGTAAATCTTGTGAAAGAAAGCAACATAAAAAGGACTAAACGGCTGCAGAAAAACCTTAACACCCCGCTTCCATTTATGTTTTCAGTACAGTTCAATCATCCAGTCAAAGAAGGATAAATAAACAAAATTAAGAGACAAGCGGATCATCGGCAAAAACTGACTCTATAAGCAGACAACCAGGCAGAACATGGAAGTAGGGTGAAAATACCACCGGCCCTATATTCTCTCTCATGCTCTCATCCAACAGCATCCTAAACTGAGCCGCATGTCTCCGCCGCACACAAATAGAGAGCCCTTATTGGTATCAGGCTTCACCCTAAATTGTCACAGGAAATGGTTGAACAGGCTAACTATCTCACAGGAAACATCAGCCACTTTAGGACCTGTCTCTGGGGAACGCTTTCAATGTCGTCAATGTTTAAAGAAGGCGAGAGAGACGCAGAGGCAGCATGGAGAGCAGGGGCATTGTCAAGAATAGACCCACCTTAACTCAGTTTACCCAACGCTTTCATTTAGAAGCTGCCCACCTTTATCTGCTGATAGCTGCTGAGTCATAAGCTGGTGATAACGTCAATGAAGCCCCTTTGTTCTGCTTCTCTAAAAGGAACTACTCGCGTTGCCAAAATAATATCTCTATGTACATGATAGTGTGTTTTGTGTTTGCATCCTTAAAACCATGGCTAATTCAAGGAACAGTACAGCCAAATCAGTTGTTGTGTGACTTGGCAACATGAGTAAAAATGTTATTTAGATATTTTCAAGCTTCTGAAAATAGAGGAAAGGTACACCAGGGTCCAAATTATCTTTTACTTTTGGGCCGGAATGTAGATCTAGCTTTATACTTTTTTTTTAATGTGTCTTTCCGTGTCAAGTCAACACACTTTTGTTTCGTACCCTCACAGATCTCAATGAAATGGGACATGCAGATTAAGTTACATGAGAAACCCATGGAATGGAAATTTCAAGTTTCTCTGATCCTTATTAGGGAGATACACTTCGTCATCAATCACTTAAACTCAACAACAACAACTCGAAACCAAAGACCAAACTTTCTGTAGGTCTTAATGACATTATAAACTAACTTTGGTGAAAATTTAACCATTCAAAATATATATTTTTGCAATTAACTTTAACTGTTACAATCACTTATAATACTATTGTTTTTGTATTGTGGATAACATACTGGTGCTTTAGACGTGGAGCTGGAAGAGAGCTTTATAACTATATGACAACAATTTCTCTGTGACCTGTATTAGGGAGATATGATCAGTCAAATTATAGAGAATCACCAAAGAATCAACAAAAAGCCCACATTTGCCATGACATGAAGTTTCTGTTCCATACGTTTCTTTTGTTCCAAATCAGCATGAAAAATGTATGTATTGTGTGATGGTACCAAACAAAAATTTGAACACCAAATCTCAATCCAAACTTCCCTTCATATGACAGTAATTTAAGTTTTTCTTTCCAGTGAGGTAAATGGGCACAAGGCAGAATGGTATGAAACCAGGTTTTGGCTTAACGACTGTAAAGTACTGTAGTTACAAACGTATGAGAGTACACAAACAACTTCAATTTGACTTTCAGCTTCCTCCAAAACTTCTGGAGAATCGTTCTTTGTATGTTCTCTTTTGCACAAAGCACAAAACCCACAGGAAGTAAAAGCCAGCTCTGACAAAACCAAACAAGTGTGCTGTCAGGTTGAGAGGTTTGAACAAGCAACAGACAAAAATACCAGAGCGCCTCAACTCTTCTCATTCTCCTGACTTTACAATGAATTACCTCCGCCATGGACATTATGTTTTCATCCCTGTTTGGTTGTCAGCAGGATTATACAAAAAAACATTAGAACAGTTTTCCACTAATTTAGGTGGAAGGATGTGACATGGGTCAAGAAGGAACTCTCTGCACAAAGGGGCGGATCCAGATTGTAGTTTTTTCTTTCTTTATCATTGTGAGATATATTTCAACATTGTTGAGAATGATTCATGGTTTAGGCATAGTTAGGGGACAGATAATGTGAATAAATAGGAACATACAAAGATAGAGCATTTAACACGTACGTGCTTACTCATACACCACAGGCTGTATGACGGAGACAGATGAATAAGGCACAGACAACCACACACTCACACTTCCAGAGGCAAAGTCACTCAGACACACACGCCCCAAACACACAAAGTTTTTCAGACACACACGGCATGCCCACGTCAGGCAGATGTACCTGCTGGTCAGTCTGCATCTTGCGTCCCACTATCCTGAAGGCATTGGTAGAGGGGTTGTGATAGATCTGGACTCTGCTGAAGGTCTGGGTTCCAGCACCAGCCGGCAGCCACTTCTTGTTGCCATCGTCATAGACCATCACAGTGGCCCGAGCCTGGCAAATACTCGACTCACTGGAAGAGAAGCAGCAAGAAAGAACAAGACTAAATAAAATTGTGGAACATGCAGCAAGTGATAAGGAGATTTTTCATTTGAAAAAGAAAAATGCACTGGCAGGCAAGCTTTACATTCTTTGGCCAAAAACAACTATCATTGTGTGTATGAAGGCTGTAAGAGATGTCCAAGCCTACACAAGACAAAACAACACAACTCTGACTTGAAGCCATTAGAAGGCTTTTACGTAAAGCGTTCATCTCAGAGCACAGAGTGCTCACAACTGCAGGATGAGCGTATAGCCACAAAAATGAAACCACAAAGTTTTGTGGTACTGACTGCAAGCTGCAGACACGACAAATGCACAATTGAGAAGTCTCTGAGGCCGTTACCGCGGAGATTAAGCACATTTTTTCCGCTGACAGCCCAGAGAATTAGCAGAGATTCACAGATCCTCATTGGTATTACCCTCTCTGATGAGTAATGTCAAGTAATGTTCTTTAACTTCAATTCTGATTAATCCTATTTTACACTTCTGCACAAATATAAAATTATAATTCTAACAAATATAAAATTATTTTCCACTTTTTGTTGTTTTTCCCTACACACCTAGTTTATATGTTCTCAGGGATCCCCTCTAGGCAACCTCCCCACGCCTCTAGTGGACCGGAGTCACTTGGCAAATATGTTGGGTCATTGGGTATTTTTAGAGAGTGGAAATCTGTTGATTTACTTCCACCACATGCATGGTTCTCTCAGCTTGGAGTTGTAGTAGCCTATGAGAAACCGTCTTTTAGGAAAAAATTATCTGGTGGAGATATAAGGTTTGAAATTGCATAGCTATATATATATATATATATATATATATATATTTGTGTTTAATGTCAAATGACATATCATATAACAAACTAAATAATATAATGTTAAAGCAGCATTTAAAAAAACTTAGAAACAAGGGACTTTTGTGCAACCACAACTTAATATCATTATTTTTCCAGTATGAAAGTGTGAAATCAAATGATGGTATGTGTAGTTGGAACTGCAGCTGGAAGGGAAGAAACAAACCTGACGGGAGGTGAAGAGGAGGATCCGGATGGAATAAAAGACCAAAAACATTATACAATGTTTCAGAGATAAGAGCCAGCCATTTCAGACCATCCTGATCTCGTCTAATCCACCCTGTCACAATACAGGGCGCTAACGTACAATAATATGGTGGATCAAAGATTATAGTTTGAGTGTTGATAGCAGAGTTTCTGAACTTTGTGGGTCATAGAGAAGTACATAATACAACTCTGGATATGATCATAGTGAAGCAAAAGATTTTCTGTTTGTGCAAAGAGTAGTTTAAGAGTAGGAAAGAGAAGGATGGAGGCCATGTGCAAAAATCAATACAAAACTAGAATTCCTCTCCGTAGTCAGTAGTCCTTGAAAATCAGTCCTGTAAATGTGCAACAGCACACATGCATGAATCCATAGTGAAAAACCAAGAGTAATAAAACTTTTGGGTAAAATTTAAACAATTGGCAAACAAAATGGGAGGCGAGACAACAATGGAGGAGGCCGACAAAGACAGGAAGTTGTGGCAAACTCTGCCAAAGAGGCACAGAGGCTCTGGAATCTTCCACCTGCTCTACATCAACCTCCACCTCCACACACTGAAAAAAAAAGCAGCCAAATGTGCTTTGAGATCAGAGACAAAACATTTTTATTCATAGTTCTTTGCAGGCACTCTGGTAAATCACGGATGTTTTTAAGAAGGTACCTAAATTCTACGTGCGTTTTTCTTGGTATTGACTCACACATTTGGTTTACTTAGATACCTTGAGTCACTGTCTGTTGTATATCCCCCTTTATTATGCTTGACAACATTTAAATTGTCTTATGTATGTGCTCTCTGCAAGTGTTTTGTATGTATTTTTGTATGGTTAAGAAAAGAACAAAAAACGAGTAACACCTAAACATTAGCAAGTTCCTGGTGTTTACAAGTTGAAAAAAGAACAAAGTAGTCTGGAAGCATTTAACTAAATACCAGTCATATCATTCATGTACAGGGGTGAGAATCGCAGGGTAACTACGATACAATACGCAATACATGGCCCGCGATAATGACAAGACACAAGACAATCCAACAAGATACATAATGATATCTGCCAAACTGAAGAATACAAAATGCCCCTAAAGGCTTTGTTAATTTATTCGCTGCAATTTAGTGTCAGTTTTCAAAATTCTCATGACAAACAATGTACGAAAAAAGTACAGAAAGTCTTATCTCAGTGCCACTGTAACATGTGCCATCATCACAAGTTAAAATAACCATACAACACTACAAGACAATGATAAATTGACATATCGGTATTTTCTCCCACCCTTATTCATGTATCCATACAGCTTCCACAAAATGCGTAATCCATATACTAGTTTTCCATCATTTGTCTCTGATTTATTATCGTACCGATCCGCCTTAAAAATATATCAAGAAATGGTTAATTCAGTCCCACCTGCTACAAAAGAAATCAACACAGAGAAAACCAAACAAGTGTCTAATAAATATAATTAAGTGTAAGTACAGAGGGTAAGAGGACACAGAACAAAAAGGAGGCTAAGTGTCAGTTCCACTTTTTTTTAACCATTTGCCCCCCCACCCCACGCTCTCCCTACAGTCCCCTAATCCATCTCTTCCCCCTCTCCCTCCATCTGTCCTGCCCATGATACAATCTGTTACTTCCTGTGACACAGCACCGAAGCCACAACCTACTTCCTGCTGCAGGCACTGCCTAATAAGGGCTGCCTCAGCCTCAACAGTACACACACACACACACACACACACACACACACACACACACACACACACACACACACACACACACACACACACACACACACACACACACACACACACACACACACACACACACACACACACACACACACACACACACACACACACACACACACACACTTTTTGATAACATTTAAATTAAGTGTATGTTAACTGGAAATGCTATTTTTGCTTCACTGCTGACAACAAGACTAAATGGAAGAAAGGAGAAAATAATGATGAAACATATGATCTGATGAGTGATGAGGTGTTTGGGATGTGTGGCTCGACTTCAGCCTGGTATAAACTATAAACAGCTATGTGTGGTTTATAATTTCACAACACATCGAATCACTTGGTGTCAGCCACAGAAAAACATATTATATGAACTTCAAACACCTTCCTGCGATTGTGTTATTTGGCACATGTCTTACAATTGTGCCAGTGGTGGATGTTTGTCCATTTTGTTCTTCGTAACTTTCACTTTTGCAGATGGCTGCCACTACTTGTACAGTTTACGTTTCAAGGAATTTGTGTGTCTGAACTTTTTAAAATGGTCAAACTTAGAATATTTCTCTTTAACAAATGGGAATTAATACTTTCAAGGAAATCTATCATTTGAGAAACCTGCATCTAATTTCAGATGATGTTTGAACAGTATAAATGTGCTGAGTGAAACACAATCTCTAATATAAACAAAAAGCACAAGAAAAATGTGGGGAATTAATGGTTGAAGTAAGAGAACTCAGCATTAGACTTAATACTAAGATTTATTAAATTCTCTGACGTTCCTGGTGGTGTATGTTGCATGCTTGTTATACAGAGGTGGCAGAGTCTATGCTGAATAGAGGTAGACTGATAAACTGGTCGGGCTGGGAGACAGGGGGTATTATTTTCATACAGAACAAACATATCTGTACATGTCAGCCAACAAATTATATTACAATAATGGCAAAGATATGTTTGAGATCACTATGAGAATAGGTCCATTACATATTTACTATGCACCAAACAAATAATGAGTTCATTTATTTTGGTCAATATATTCTAACAGTAAGTATGCAACTGATATCTAAAATCCTGTGTTGTTTAGGCTGTAATACTGATATAGCAACATGATCAATACAAAAGTACATTCAAAACAAGCAAAACAACAAGATAGATAAAAACATCACATTTTGTATGGCAATCACTTGCATTTAGGTTTATTTTCTTATTTAAAAATAATTTGGTTGTATTTATGTTTTCTATTTATTTATAGTAAATATGATAAAGTTTATGCAAAATATGAAGCCTCAATTACATTTCTTTGTTATAAGTGTAAGATAATTAACGTCTTAGAATCAAGTCAATTCTTTTTAACATTATACATCAGCTGATATATCGATATTAGAAATTCTTTACTCCCCAATATCTGTTTTGACCATTCAAAAATATATTTGAGTCAGACATTACTAACGAAGTAACATTTAGCAAATAACAGTAAGTATTTTCCAAGGGGGAGATGACACACTGGAAATGGTCAGAGCCTTCACTGTGGCCTTAAAGCCTTCAGCATTTACGGACCTGCTCACAGGTCAACATCACAAATGACCAATGACTGGATGGATCCTACCTACTGCAACGTTCTACGATCTCATCTGCATCACACATGCTGCTGATGCGCGGGTTAGAGAGGGCTTATGGGAACTGGGAGGGGACAGATTCTCCGGACTGGGAAACGGATGCATATTTAATGGAAGAGAAAGTGGGGGCTCAGGAGTGAGACTGAGAGTGAGCCGATGCATTATTGATGGAACTACAGACACTGAAACTCTAAAAGCGTGCAGCACACGCGCACATAGGTGGGGGAGTCGCGCACAGCCGCACACCTGTCAACCTGCCAAAACGCTTGTCCATGTGCTGACCTGGCCCACTGGGAATAACAGGCTGCAGAAGAGCATTGGCTGGGTTTGACTGCATCGCGTTGAGCATCGGTAGGCGCGGTTATGAATCTAATCCTGTCCTTCCTCGGACAAAGACCACCAGTCCACTACAGAGGACACTGATTCTATGGCTGTGAAGCTGAGCTAACTAAGTGACCAGTTAACTTAAGAGGTTTTCACTTAAGCACAAATAGGTCACTGGCTGATGCTTTGTGAGGGATTTGAGCCACGAACCTTTAAAATACCCCAGTTGAATAACTGCAACATGAGAATGACCTAACAGGTTTGTATGCAACAATTTATATCTAGAATCACACTTTTAAATCAGATTTCAGGCTGTTGTCACGTCAAGTGTTTACTGCAGCAGACTGGGTTCCTCACCACTGTCTGGTGCTTTGGTCAGGGAGGAGTTAACAGGAAACTGCAGTGCACGGCTGGGGCACATGCTCTCTTGGAAATGTCTGTATAAGGCTGTGCTCTCAGAACTTTCCCCCCAAATGTGTTGGCAAGTACAGTCAGGCCCAGTGGCTCCGTCTCTTCCCTCCTCCTCCTCTTACCTGACCCTCAAGTAATTTAACCAAGTAGAAGATTTGTATGGATCTTGGTGGTATCCATCCATAGATCTACCTTAAACAGTTGAGGTGAAAAGCAGATTTTACTTTAGTACTTTATTAAGCTTTATGCTCTGTCCACATTAATGCAGATATTCGTTAACAAAGTTTGAGTTTCGTCCACACGCAAAAGTTATTTTAAGAGATTTTGCGCTTACAGTGCAAATGCCTTACAGTGGAAAACGGTTAAGTCACAGTTTACTTTGCGCATGCTCACTGTTGCTTTTTGTAATTAGCATGCACCAGAAAAACAACAATGGCAGCCATTACTGTTTCTTTACATTTGGTTAAATTTAGCATTACTGTTCCACATTGCCGACATTCACAGGCATCTGCCTCACTCAATATTACTTCGGGAGATATTTTGTAAACCAAAAGTCTTTCTTTTGTTTACGTAGGGAAAGATAACCATTCAAATACATATCCACAGCAGTGCAGACAAGGCCTTAGATAAATATACATATTTAAAATAATAGGACATTCATGTCCTGCATTATGAGATAGTTCTTCTACACACAATGGCACACAGACATCAGTCCTAGAGCTGAGAAGGACTGAAGTTACATATCGTCTAGACACTGAGTCCAGTAATTCCATTCGTCTCTGGCTCGCCGTCCCTCCTTATTCCTCGGGATTAATCCTCCTGCTAGAGCTTATTATACCACTATATTAAAACATTTTCTGGCCTAAAAACTACAGCCAACCATCATTTTTTTATGATGTTCTGGATTTTTGAGTTAATCTTGCCTTGGGGAATATGTGTCTCTGTGGTAAATGCGAAGCAAAGAAAATGAAACCTGTGGCAGTAACATCTGACAAGCTAATGCAATGCAAACACGGCCACACAGCTTTACCTCTCTTCAACAAAACAATGTTTTCTCTTCCACAGCTACGAGAATTGATTCATGCACGATTCTTTGCCAAATAGAAAACAAGTGATGAAATTCAGACATCACATTCCAACTAGTAAATCTACAGTGGTCATGCTGCACCTTAAATGAGCAAACAATGAATCAGTTATTTCCCTTTTTCGCTGCTGTAAAACATGGCAGCAGAGCCAGACAGTGACAACAACTCACTTAACCACTTCCTCTTCCTTGTTTATGGCCTGATAAAATTAGAAACCACATTTCACGAATATATATATATATATATCTCACACAAAAAGTAAATTATACATGCAGTTCTCTCTCTTTATTTGAGAAAATAAAATCTAAGGCTCATCTGTTTGTTTGACTTTAAGGAGGAAACATTAACTGTGAGAACTCAAAGTCAAGAGGGAAACTTTCTCTTTCCACCACAGCAGCTGAGTGGTTGACCCGAGACTGAGCAGGGAGCGCCACGTTCCAGAAACACAACTGAGACAGAAGTGAGAAAGGGAAGTGTAACTACATTTGCAAAGAAGCAACATGAGAAAACTGAGCATGTGTCAGTATGGGAATGCTCCTCTCTGTATACAATAGCCTGAAACTCCAGCTGCACGGTCAATTAAGTGTAGCACATTTTTCTTTTCATTTATCCTTTGAAATAAGGGTTTCATGGAAGCTTCTTACTTCTGAGGGTTTGCAGGTCTAAAAAGGAAACAATGGCATACTGCTCCCTCATTGAAAAACACTGAACTGAGGTTATGATGGGGGGGAAAGTCTTGACCTGTGATGCTGACTCGAACATAGCCTGTTGATGCTGGGCCTGGTCATCTGACAGTAGTGTCCATGTACATGGTGTTCAGCTACGTTCAGCTGGGCCAACATGACACTGAAATCATCCTCTATTAAGCACATTCATCTCATGAAAACTGTTTTTCACTTCGGTATTCAATGACTATCACTGACTGCATCAGCAGGTGCAAGATAAACTTTTTAAACTGTTGTGACAGTTGCCCCATAAATGTGAATATGTAGCGTGACTAAAGCAGTTTGAAGGAGGTCAAAGCTTAAAACTGAAGGCAAGTCCGATAAATGTCTCTCCATGACTAACTTAAAGGGATAGTACACCAAAAATTAATGGCAAGTCCGAACCCAATCGTGCGGAAAACTGTTTTCTTTAAATACGAGGTGCAGCAATCTAATAACAAATTATTTTTCAGTAGCAGTTGTCATATGTGAAGGATATGACTTATCTTACATTTGACAAAAGGTATGATGACCTAAAAAAGGAAATTATAAGAAAATGGACTTAATTTTGTTTTTACTTCATATAGAAAATGACTAAAGGAAAAGAAAGTAAGCTAAGCTCCCTATAATCATTCTGTCGGTTTAATAAAGTATGTACTGAATATGTACTGAAAAACCCAAAAGACAGGACAAGAGAAATATGTCTGCTAGACCTCTGGTGCCTTTACCCCCTTTCTTTGTCCTTCTCCTCATTCCTGTTCCTTGTCACACAGGTCCTAGCATGCTGCTAAAAGTACACAAATTCTCACTCACTAACTCGCAGACACTTACTCACACACACTTGCTGTAGGCTACTGCTTTCTGCCTCCGTGAGTCAGCCACACAGAAAACAGCCGTCCACGCTATCTCAGCTATTCTTAAACTCTTCCTCTCAATATTTTTAAGACGTCTGCAGCTGAAGCTCCTTCACAAAAGAAAACCCCTCAGCATTCTTTGAGCGCTGACTCATCCTTTGCCCACCACCGTTTATTGAGCATTGTGGAAAAGACAAACTTTCATCTTGTTGACCACTTGAAGAGCACAGATTAATTCCTTCCTGCTTCTGAGGCAGAGGAGGGGAGTTTTGTGTGAGAGACTGTGTGTTTATATGCGGGGGGGAGGGGGGACACGACTGGCACACACAATGTCCATATTTGGAACCATCTCACCTCTGTCTGAGCTCAATTCCTTTTACAGGTTGAAGCACATCCTCCTCAACTTGAGCCAAGAAGGAGGCAGGCGTGAAGAGCAATCCTCAGAGAAAAACTCTCGGCTGCCCTGACTTGTACACTGACTCTTTTCCTTTGCACTGAAAAAAGAACGTCTTCACTCAAATCTGAGTAAAGATTAAATTCGAGAGAAGAAAGGAGGAGGTGGCAACACCTAAAATCACATTTCCTGCTTCTCTTTGACATTGAGACACGAGTGTGTAGACTTCGACCTTACATAGTGGCTACTTACATAATCCTCATATTGGGCCATATTCACAACCAGTGCGTGTGCACATATCTGTGCTTAAACCGTGCGTACAAACGTTTGACACACAAATCTGGGATTCATCAATCACTAACCCTACGAACAAATTTTTAACTTCCTCAGACTGTGTGTACGCACAAATGAAGGTCCAGCTGTCCTAGAAAATGTAAACACACACACCCTTTTAACTAAATGCATAATATGTTTAAACTCAAAAAAGTAAGTCTTTAATAGACAATAATTTAATTTACTAATGAAATTGACCAAATGTATTAAATAACCATGAAATTGACACCCTTTCATCCTCATCATTTATTGTTATTTTTTAAATCTTCAACTATACAAGTTGAGATTGTATATTTAGTTTACCATAAAGTATATAAGAATGTTCATACTGAAAAGTAACAGTTTTGACTTTCATTAAATTGTATATTGGCCTATAATTGACTGTATTCGCCTGTAGTGTCTCCCCTAAACCTGTGAGCCATAACTTTTTACATTAGTAGCTCATGTTTATACATTAGCAATACACAAGTTAACTATATTTGTTTATGTCTGTTGGCTAATTAGCAGTAAAATTTAAGCACTGGTAGCTTAGTCCTTTGTTCATCACCACCCAACTCCACACAAGAAAAACCAGCACAACTGGGACAGGAGTGTGTGTGTGTGTGTGTGTGTGTGTGTGTGTGTGTGTGGCTCCCCACACACAAACTGATACTCACATGTATTTATTAATCGACGATGTAGGATCATGTCTCCGGATCATTCCGGTCACTTTAACCCAGATGTCCTGACTGTGCGCATCACGTTACGTCTGGTGTTGTGTAGCAGGTTTAAACATGTGTCTTGTAAAAACTTGTAAACAACACAAAGTAAACGTCAGTCCTGTACGTGTCCTAATAACTTGTGATCATTGATGGTGTTGATTGTTAAAGTGTAAACTGAGCACAGGTCAGAGGGGGAGTGAGGAGGAAGCAGACTCTGACAGAGACATAGGACGACCGGACCTTTAATGTGCGTCTGATCCTGAAGCAGTGGTGTTATAATTGTTCAGCGGAGTCCGCGTCGCGATGCATCTAAGAATGGAGACATGTCCACAGCTCTGGTGCTCAGCACTGTGCAGGACACAGCATGCAACGCCTCAGTTATTGCAGCCCAGGCTTCATTCTTTTTAAACATGGTCAAGAACATTCCACTAATCAAATAACGTCAACATTCAAGTGTTCCTTTTGTAGCTTCCACCTCCGACACAAATGTTTCAATTTCTGCTGTGAAATAATGTTTCTCTCTAATAACTGTTCAGCACACCGCTCCCTTCATGACAAACGGATGTCCTGTTATGGAGAAATAGAGGCGTGGCGGTATGCTAATTACAGAGAGCGGACACGCGCCTATCAATACTGAGTCACATACGCATGGTGGCGAGAACAAAATCAGCTGGCGCTCACGTGTTATGAATCTGGCGGCGATTTTGCGCGCACACATTTTTGGTGCACATGTTAGTAAAGGAGGCCCATTGCTCTGCCAATGTTCGGCTTGCTTACTCTCTATTTGCTCTGCACTGTGTTACCTCTACACCTACAGTACGAAGCAAAGCCAATCATCCAGCTATCCGCAGAACACCAAGTTTGATTGTAAACAAAGGGCAATGAAGACTGTAATGAAATAATAAAGTAATAAAAAATACATTTTTCCCCGACATGAAATGGCTTTGCCCCAATAATAAATAAAGCTTCTTACTATTAACCCTGAGTTAATTATTTGCACAACTTAAACAAAAACCTAAATAAAAAGGGACATAAAGCACTGTCCATTGTATTTAGTAATGCTGCAATGATTACTTCATTAATCAATTAGACTAATAAATCAGCAACTATTTTGATATAGAAATGGTAATTATTCCACTTTCTAAATTTCTTTCTAAACATTTTTCTAAATTTGATTAGTTATAGCTTCTAAATTGTGAATAATTGCTGCTTTTATTTGTCATAATTACAAGAATATTAAGCTGATCTTAGACATTAAGCAAAAAAATAAAGGGCAGATTGCTCAATAATAAAAAGTTATATGAAAATACAGCCCGACTAGACATGATTATAATTCCTCAGGGAGTACAACAGCATAACAACAACCCAGAGTCAGAAAGCACCATCTTCAGAGACAAGAAGAGAAATCCTGCAACCGATCCCTTCACAGGGCCCTGATCAATATTCCAATATTAACCTGATTAAGACAGTAGGCTGAATAAGATACTTATGTAAACAGCATTTTCTGATTATCTTAACACAAATAAGGTCATACTCAGAATAAGCAATAATCAACTTACGACATCTGGAGTATTCCAACCTTTTCGCATTTTGTAGACGTGTATATGTCTTAATTGCATTAAAAGGATATTAGATCTTTCCCCAGCATTTTGTTACATCAACATAAACGGGAAAATATATGAATGGAATATTCGATTAGCAACTGATGTAATTATCATAATCAAAATAATGTCTTATTCAGAATAAGGTCAAAATATTGCTGTCCATGTAAACATAGTCAGTTGAGACAGACTAAACATGGAACAACTGTGGCAAGTTCCCCACGATGACTTGAACAACCCAAATGCCAAGCACTTTGCAAAACTGTGTGCAAGTGCACCATGGAGAATTGATGCCATTTCAAAAGGCAAAGATGGTTGGACCAAAGGTTTATTTTTGGAAACTGCATTTTGTATGAAGGTAACAATTAATGGCATCTTTCTAAAGAATCCTCACTTTAATTGTATTGCTGAAAACCTTTGCACATTGCTATAAATTTAAACCAACCAATTAAAGCTTGTTCTGTTACTGAATGAAACGTGTGTTCAAACAAATCAGCACAAAAAACACTATGGCCAGTATACACCCATGACTGAACGGTGAGCATAGCTGTCTCTAACAAAACCAGTCCTCCTAAGAGAACTCAAATGCTGTCTTAAAAAGGCGCTATATTAGTAAAGTTATTACTATTATAATTATTCTAGTGACGTCCTTATCAAGTTCCCAAACTAAACTAACACCACTCAGATGGACCAGAATCCAAATGGATAGAAAGGTAAATACTGTGAGCTTCATGGAGCATCCAGGACAAGTACTGCTTTTGTAAACAAGCTTATGTGCATCGCTATTCATGCAAAAAAGTATCACCCATGCAGAAAATGGCTCAAAACAGGTTCTCCTTTCGTTCTCTGTTTTGTAATAAACATTTAGTCCATGTCTGGTCAAAGTCCCCTGAGCAATAACATCCTTTATTACAACCCACAGTATAAGTGCAGCCTAATGATAATTTATGGGCAGTGTAACAAAATGATGTCAGCAGACTAGTAAAGCAGTTACTGACTGTTTTATCTCATACAGTCTTTGTGTATCAGCAATCAACATCATTCCAGATAAGTGAAGTTAAGTTCCGAGGAGGTGAACAATTGGGTAGTTTAAGATGGCCGACAGCATAAGGCAGATTTTATACTGACTGGCGTCCATTATGCTCCATTAGGCAGAGGAGCCCATTGATGGACCCAATGCATATTTGTTCCTGTTAGTCGTGCTGACCACACAATATACTTGTATCATGACAGCACTTCTCCCCACAACAAGCTCGAGTTTCACTGTGATGTTAGAGGCAGGCTCTCCATCAGCTGGGATGATGTCACAACCGAAAAGACCACAGGGGCTGCAGATGTGCTTATAACCTTGTTTCATCCACCATAGAGCTCTGCTCGATTTCACACTGAGGACGGAAGAGGAGTCAAACAAATCCAGAAACTTACATGGCCATACATTTTTCAACAATTCATATGCACAAAGTTCAATGTTGTGCCCAGTGACACTATTTACTCTGGTTGGGGAGAAACACAGCTGTACAGGTTGTACATTTCAGTTTCAAAATGCATCACTGTTGCTACGTTTACGCTTGGCGTCTGCTCTACTCTAGGGTATAATACGAGTGCCTACAAAATAGAAGTTTGGAAACGCTTATGGGCCCATTCTTGATTCCAGGAGCATTGTAGTACAGATTCATTCATTTGAATTATATCCGTCAGATAAATTACTTATTTATTTGCAATGAGAGTATACAGTATATTAAGGAAATGGCATATACTTTGATAGAAGATTATATCCACATTACTCACTGCAACCAGTTTACACAATTCTCACTCACTCAACATCCTGTGACTAAACATTTAAGTTTCAAAACACCAAGTTCTGCAAACAGCTACTTAATATGGGTGAGACAACATCCAACATGTTAGTTAGGGTACAAGTTACATTTAAAAGAAAAAAACTACCATTCAGAGAGAACACAACCACCTGAAGGCACAATTAAAGAGGGAAAACATCAACTACCAACCACCAAGTAGACAACAGAAGGATTTGTATGTTGAGCAACTCCTGTAGCAAAGCGTCTAATCCAAGAGGCAGCGCGGCATAATGGCCTATTTATGAGTATGAGAGGTGGGAGGACCGAGAGGGGTGTAATTGTTTCAGGGGAGGGGTAGCACTGATTGGATGTTGTGGGAAACAAATTCTCAAGGCAGGACCACTTTAATAATAGAGCATGTGGTGTGATGCAGCACACAGGCTGTGTGATCATTTAGATACACTGTCACACCAACTGTATGGCAATGCTCTTAATGATGTGTATTATAAATGTAACAATAAAGCCATTGCTCTTAATACATTAGAGATAAGAGTTCCCACAAGCAAACCCCAAGTGCCTAAAATTGTTATTGCGTCTGGAGTGTGGAGGTTAGCGTGAATTTTATCAGGGGTTTGGACGAATAATAAATGAAAAAAGGACTTTTATGTTCAGAGTAAAAAGTAGAGCCTGACCGGGTTTGTTGATAAAAAATTGGCCAACATGAGCCTTTTACAGACATTGGTAGCATAGGTAGATATGTACTGATATTACTTTTATTTAACAAAATAAAGAATACATATACATTAAGTGTATGGTTAAACTACAAAATATCAAGTCTCAATTGCATTTCTTTGTCATAAGTGATTGATAACAAAATCTTAGGAATCATTACCAAAATTGATATTGGACATTTTTACACCATAATATCAGCATTAGCATCAACCCCCAAAAATACAAATCAGTTGGGCTCCTAGTAAAAAAAAGAAGTTTTGATTCATTTCAGGCATTCGAAATATGCTTGTGTATTCAAGTTAAGTCTGCAAGACACAAAGAAGGTAAATCACAGATTTGTGAAGAACTATATTCTGAAATGTTCAGATGCCAGTATTGGAAATGCCTCAGATACTGGCAACCTGTACTGCCACTGGCAAGTACTTTTTTTAGCGTGGCAAAGAACAAATGACCCCGGTACTCCAGCGTTAGCCAGACCTTGCTAAAATGTCTGCAATATGGCAATATTTCACACAAGAAAGTCCCACAAGTAAAATGGTGACGTGTAATATACACAAGACCTCAGTTTCAAGGGGTGGTACTCGTGTTGCCAGTTACCAACACTGGTAAATACACTGGTATTGGATTGATAATCGTCTACATAGTGGTATCAGGAAATATGCTATTGGAATATCTTTAATAAGAACATTGCACTAATCAAATAATGTTAACATTTAAGTACAAACTGATCAGAGCATTTATCTGCTTAATGTTTTGAATTTTTTATAAACACTTTTGGAAGTCACAGTGACTGAACACAAGCTTAAAGTCAACTTAACTTCTTCTGCTGATATCAGACTTCAAAAGACAACAAAAAGATTGTGCAAGGGATAAAAAGAACAAGTGGAGGCATGAAGAATTAGACAACACTATTTAGAACATTACACAACAACGTAGCATGACCGCGCAGCTATCGCAACACCATTGAGTTTCATCTTGTTATCCTTACATGGAAATTTGCAATAATATTTCTAAATTCTTTAAATAACAGCCACTGGCCTGTTGGGACAAAGGTCAAGAAGTAGAATATTAGAGGAAGAAGACGTGACAGTAAAACTGCAAAGATCACCATCAAAGCTGAATTCCTTCACAGTTGCTGCCAAGGCAGAAAAAAGCTGGAGTGGAGACACAAAAGAGACTGAGGGGAGGTAATTTAACTGCTTTTAAGGCTGATCAATAATAACCTGATGAGAGTGTACAGAGACTTCAGAGACTGACATCGCCTCCAGGCAGGCAGAGCCTCGAGGCGTGAGCACAGGGAACTTGTTCAACTGCCAAAAGTGTGTTAAGCAGATGCATTACACCTGTTTGTGTGCATGGTCGAGTCATCTGCTTTAATTCTGGGCCCTGACACTGCTGGTGTCACACAGGTCGGGCCTTTTAATCACACAGACTCAGTCAGTGAGTGAGTCACAGTGGGAGACAGGAGTCACCTCTCTGACAACAGCAGCGAATCATATATGCAGATGGATGCACTTTGTGTGTCTCATGACCCAAAGGATAGCAACCAACAGATGTGCACGGAGAATGGTCAGTGGACATACCTGCTGCACCAGTGGAAGAGAGGAAGGTTTCTGCTGACTGTTGATGCAAAGGCCGCTTAAAGCAAGGACGCTTTACCAAGCCATTTTCTCAACTGGGTCAAGGTGTTGAACTTTTGACCAACTGACTGCACTTCTGTGTCAACATTTACATTCCACAGCGAGAAATGACAATGAAATTGAGCGGAGCTGCATTCCAGTCCTCACCTATTATACAAGGTGACATCAACTGATAGAGCCACAGTGGAGGGAAAGCAGGAGTTGTACCCATTTAGAGTAAGAACTGCTGCCATTGATGCGTCCTAACAACAGCTGGGAGACACTACAATAGACATGTTTACATGGACAACAATATTGCGATACTAAACCGATTCGGACAATAGTCAAATTAAGACACTGCCATGTAAACAGTATTTTTCTTACTCAAATTAGGTCGTAATTGGAGTAAGCAATAATTAAACGAGAGGGGCACTCAGCTGAGTGTATACCTCTGCCAAAACCCAAGTCTCCTTATGAAAGCATTTTAAGTCACTGGATCACGATTTTTTATTCGGATCTATGCCACACTCATAGCTATCAGTTCCCTAAACATGTCCGATTTTTTTCTGACATGAATCATATCAGACTATGCTCTGTAACATGTTAAAGAAAATCATAATTGAAATAAGGTCAATACTCAAAATATTATGTCAACGTAGTCAGGGGCCCATTGAGATGTAGATATACAGACACATGCAGTATACTTAGACGTTGACATCGCTTGTTTTGGTGTAGTCTAACAGTTTTTCTGAATACAGGAAAACACAATAAAACTGTTTGTTTATCTAATGTGTCTAACATGTAATGATTTTATTATTTCACCAGAGGTATATGAATTTTAAAATGTAATTTTCTACTTTGCGGAGCTATAATCCATGTGAAAGTGCCTATGCATTATGTTAAGTATATTAACACAGTGGTCTATGCTGATTATTGCATTAACTTAATTAATGACGTCGTTAGCAGGGAACGTTTAGTGGACAACTGTGACTGTGGCAGGATTTCAGGAAGCTGGAGGCCCTCCCGTTCCTGCTGTAATCAAAGTCACCACGCAGAAATATGTGCACAACAAATACAAACTCTGGACCAACCCATGTGCCTGGGCTGAGATATATTGTTACAGAAAGGGCAACGCAATGAGCTCGAGATAAAGAACTAGTCACACAGGTTATCAGGCCTGCACCACCATGCTCTGCATATCTCCATATTTGAGCTTGTATTTTGTCAGGCTGTGGAATGACAAAAGTTGGACCCTGACACGACAAGTGGAGCGCTCCCTTGTTCGAAATGTGAAAGAGGAGTGGGGGGGAAATAAGGAAGAAAAAGAGGCAGCCTGAGCCAGGAGCAGCAGCCATGGCTTCAAAGCATGTAATTACCAACTGCACAGGCTGTGACAGGATGTGGAATTCATGGACACGAGCTTTCCACAGAGCAATTTTTTGTTTCTGGTGCAACCCCTTGCACCAGGAACAAAAGAGACAGGAGAGTAGAGGAAGAGGGGACAGGTTTCATGGACTGAATGCAAATGCACGACATGACACCGTGAGCTCATGTATTTGGGGCAGCAGGGTGGTCAAGTGGTTGTTGTGCGGGGCAGAGTCTACCTCGCTGAATTGCCTTTGAGCAAGACTCTGCACCATAAACCCTTCTCACCTTTGACCTGAAGTTATAAGCACACTGTTGTTGATGCATCATTTTTGCATAATGGTGATTTAACTCGTGCACAATGATAGTGAACTGCTGCTGCAACAACACAAAAGAGCCAACATGGTGCGTTTGAAACAGAAACAAAAGTATGTTGTTGTCATCTGACCCGCTGAACTACCCCAACTTGTGGATTGGATTTTTGTCCCCCCCCCACACACTTGGGCAGGTAAGACTTATGGAGCCACTAAGACGCTCTGACACGCAACCCATCGCGTTTGTTAAACGGTGGAAACCACACACAAAAAGGACGACAGCTGACACAACACACAACGACAGGCAGAAACTCGGGAGTTGCTGCTGTGTGAGAAATGCGATTCTACGTGTGGGGAACTACTGAAGTGGTGAATGAAGTCCACACACGGCGGTGAGTGGAGATCAGTGGGTCAGTCCCTGAGGAACTCCACTGACCGAAAACACACCAGCGACACGCAGTCTGCAAACACAATGAAGGTGAAGGGATTTCGGCCGCTGTACCCACCTCATTGTTCGGCCGGAGTGGAGCTCCTCTCCTCGTCGGCAAGTTAGTCTGACTTCAGAGCTGAGGTCCGGCTTTAAAAGTCACAGCAGCACGGTGCCGAAAAGAGAAAAACAACCGGAGGGGGGGGGGAAGGCGACGCGAAAAGCGCATCTACACCCGCAGACGGGGCGGCCAGCAGCGGGATAAAGAAGCAGCACACCTCGACGATTTCCTGGTTGTGTGGAGCGGGAGAAGAGGAGGAGGAGGAGGAGGAGGAGGGGGAGGAAGGGGGAGTAGATACAGTAGTGGAGCGGGCTTGTCAACTCCGATCACTTTATCCCACAGTGTTTCTACCAGCGAGAGAGAGATGGAGGTGAAGCCGAGGAGGAGCAGATCTGCAGCCGAACCAGAACTTCTTCCCCCCCCCCGCTCTTCACAGTCAGGTTTCCGGCTCTGCTCCTGGAGATTAAACCGTGTGTGTGTGTGTGTGTGTGCGTGTGCGTGTGCCTGTAGATTCATTAGATTCAGGCCCAACCCGCCAGCAGCCTGCAACTAGGCTACAGCCCCACGATGCGTTCAAATGCTCCTTGTTAAAAACGCTACTCACCAGCGGGAGCATGAGTCACTTCTGGTCAGTGGTTTATAATAGAGGGAAACTGACTAAAAGTACGGAAGTATAATAGGGCCAGACGTAAGGGAATAATGGAGGATGATTCCCCCCCTTATTTTACATTTCGGGAATAATGTCAAAATGTCGAGATTTAAGTCGAACTCAATCAGAGATACATTTTTTAATTTTGCATACCGAGAATAAAGTTAAGGATCAAGTTGAAAAGTCAAGAATAAAACATTTTTTAAAAGTGAATTAAGTCAAACGTTTGAAATTGTGCATAATAAAAATATAGTTTATCCAAAATGTGAGAGTAAATTCCAAATCTGAAGAATAAATCGAAAAGTCTATCTAAATCATCTAATTTTTTATTTTGTATATCAGACTACAGTTGAAATATTGAGAATAAAAGAAAATGTTGAGAAAAATTACAAAATGTCAAGGGTTAAGCTAAATAGGGGTTCTTTTTAAATTTTGTAACTTAAGAACAAAGTCAAAATATGTATGGTCAAAATGTCAGGAATGAAGGCACGTTTTTTAAATTAAAGTCAAACTTTTAAGAATATGTCAAATTATTAATGTTAATCTGTATAACTACCTCTACAAAATGCGTTGTGTAGATGAATTCAGGAAATTGTACATCAGAATCTGTTTTAGTAATACGGATACACTTTCTCATTTAACTGTCGCTAAAAGTAACTCCACCTCCATCAGCAGTAAAATAATATAACACCCATAAGGGCTAACCCTCTAAACCTACCAGTACCCTCTGTGAACACTTGAACCTGGTTAAATCTGACAAATGTATAGGTTGAATCCACAGTAAGCATTGTCTATTTTATCATAAATAAATGGCTTAGCCTCTCCTGAAGTTCTTCCTCTTCTTGTTTTGTGTATTTTAGGTGCTTGAATAGTATAAATAGCTTTTTAAGAAATCCATCTACTTTTACACTTGTGGAGCATAAATCTCTTTCCAGTAATTGGACCAGAGTGGAAACATTAAACTTATGAATACCCAAAACATGGGTCTATTGAGCTAATTCGGACGGTGTCTAAGACCAAATTTTAAAAGCCACCACCTTAACGAGACAGAACTCTTTGGTTTTAAGTTTGAACAAACTCTGGTGTGGTGATAGCTCAGTCAAGTAAGTGATTGTCTGATCAGGATACATGAGAGGTAGAAATTATCATGTGCTTCTTTCTTGCCCAGTCATTAAGAAAGAGGAACATAGAAAAAGAGGAATAAACTAAAAGTTTTGTGATAATTTGATGGTTTCTTTTTCAACATTTTAAGAAAAATGTGTAAATCTCTTAACATGACACCTATAACCATGAAGATATGTTTCTTGGTAATTGATGCTGTGCTTGTGTCAAAGCAGTCATGTGAACCAGTACATAACCATGGCGCCATATTAGATAGCTGGCCCCAAGTCCTGTAAACCCATGCCTCATCTTTGCATCTTCACATCATCAATAACATGTCTCTTATCAACGGGGGCATCTCTGAAGTGTCCCACGTTGTAGGTTGTAACGTGGTAGTTTATACATGTAATTTCCAACAGCACTCAAAGGTAGCAGCTCATCCAAGCCAGGGAGAGGGGGTCTGCCTGCAGGCCTCCCCTGTCCAACTCGCTCTACTGGCTGCCTGGGTCAAAACTTCAGGTTTCTATTTGCTACTGTGACATTAGTGGTTATACCATGAATAAACTCTGGAGCATGAAGTGAAAACTGTCTCTGGAGTAAGTTAAATCAAGAAATAGTCATAGCAAGAGTTTCAAATTCTGCTGTTAACACTGAATGAAAGAAGAAGTTAGACGCCTCACATGGCCCAGTTTTCAACAATGAGATAGTGTACACACTAAAAGCACTGCTTCTTCAAATGGGGACAGAAGTGGAAGAGAGGATAAGAGAGGAATGCATTACGTCTGCATGGAATGTGTAAACATCCAGAAAGCCAATATGCCTTTTAATCTCACTACGCACACACTCCCAAGACATACAAGCTGACTGCTCTGAGCAACTGCTGTCTGGTGTTTTTTTAGCCATGCGTGTCCCCACTAACTCTGCGGTCTACTCGCTGCAGTTTTAACATATTAACACCAGCTCCTGGGTGTGAGCTTGTGCTCACACATGTGTGAGCTTGTGCTCACACATGTGTGGAGGCGTTTGTGTGATTTGTCTTGGCTCATCCCTGTTCCCAGAAGCCGTAAAGAATTGGAAACAGTCATGCAGTAATTTTAGGGTTCTCCTCCACTCCTCCTCCTACCACAGCTTTATTTCCACAGCCTGACGTCAGACATCAGTCAACACCGTCCACAGCTGCCAACCTGAGAGAAGACCCCGTTGAGATGTGAAACCTAAAAATGGGAAAAGGAGGACAGGCGTCTGAAGAAGCACAGAACAGCAAGATTTTGACAAAGTGGATGTGCTTGGTCAGCCCAGGCTGAATTATACGTCTGTGAATCTCTCTTTGACTGTGCGTTAGTAGAGAGGCTATTAAGTAGACAGACTGCGCGTCTACTACATTTTATATCGGAGTCCAGGACTTGTTGAAGCATACAGTCCCGAGGCAGCATCTAAAAGCCTCAGCCTGCACTGACAGAGAATTACACAACTGAGCTATACCCAGGTAAAAGTGTCCAGAGATTCACAGAAACTATTCCAGAGTTTGGTTGTACACATGGAGATGGTGTCAAGTTTAGTTTTTAGTCTCATTGCATCTATTTCTTTAAAAAGGAATGTGAATAGAGGAGGGTCAAATCTGGTCACAAGTGTCCACTAAGAGGTCGGGCCGGAGGCTAGCTACGTAAAGGGCAGCAGCAGGATTTCAGAGACATGTCCTCAAATGTATAAGCAGGTTTTGTCCTTAAGTAGAGGATGCAGAATGAAATAGAGATTTCAGCACTGAGCTACTCATCGTATGAAAGGTAAATCTGCTTGGGATAGATTTCTATGATAAATATCAACATGGAAAAGGACAAAACTTGGCTTGTAATGGTAAATATCATAAGATTAGGTGATGCTTTCAAGACCCAGTAAATGTAATTAGGTTTTCAGGCCATGCTGTGTGATTAAAGTAAAATTGGTTGTTAGTCTGTAGAGTTAAATCAGGGCCAATAAATTTGTTTGAAAAAACATCTCAAACAAACACAAATCTGAAAACATAAAAATCTGCAACTGAAAAAAGAAAACCTCAAATATCTAAATATTAAATAATGTAGCAAAAATATGAAAATGAACAATTCACACAAAATAATTGAATCAAAATTCAAACAGAAAAAAAACATTCTTTTAGTTTAAATACACTTTTGAAAGTTCAAGTTTCAGTTTTTTAAATTACTTTCTTTTCTCAAATAAAAAAAACTATTGTCACTGATTTGGCTCCATTTCAGTCAAGCTAAAACATGCTCCCTGTTGCACTACGCTTGTAATCCACTAGATGGCAACACAACTATACTTCATTACAGATTGATACCATATCTGTGTTAAACGTGACTTCAGAGGTAGTTCACATTTGTCTGTTATACTCATATTGATACGTATAACCTAATTCTGGTAGTTTTGTTTAAAATATTTGAAAATGTTTAATTTTATGCAAAAGACTTAAAGGGATTTTGTATTCTCAAACAGCAGCTGGGAACATGGATGACAATTCCTTAGTAAACTAAAAACATTTTTAGCATCCATACAGTGGAGCCAGGACAATAGACTCTGACTGCTGACTAAGACAGTGTGATATGGTCAAAAACTCCAACAGAGTTAGGAGACCTTGAGTTGAGATTGTTTTTTCTTTTGCCAATTGCTGGTACCAAGGTCAAGAAGGTCAAGAATGAGCTGTTAAGCTCAGCGTTTAGGGTATAAAACCGATATAATATATCACTGATGAAGTTCAGTAGTAATATAACGTAAAATATTATAATCTACAAAGATTTTAGTGACTATAGTCAAAAGCTGAGTAGCATTTACTGGGGACCATGGGACTCATGAACTCAGCAAAAAACAAATCCTGGCTATAGACCTACAAGGTTTGGAACGTTTCACATCACAGACATAAGGAGTAGCCACTTGCTAGGTTATCATGTAGCCTAACAATAGTCATTGCTTAAAGGAGGAAGTTAGCGTCACACGGCCAAAAGCTCCAACAGAGTTATAGGGAACCTTGAGTTTAGTTTAAAATGATCATTTTATGAGCACATCCCATAATCTACAAAGATTTTAGTGACTAGTCAAAAGTTTAGTGGGGTTTTGGAAGTTTTGATGATCTCAGTATGGAAGAAAAGAAATCCTGGCAATAACCAAAATGTCTGGAACATCAGACATCACACACGTAATGAGAAGCCACTGGCTGGATTATCGTATAGCCTAATAATAGTCATTATAAACAGGTAGAAGTTAGAATCAGGTCAAAAGCAGAGTTAGAGGACCTTGTGTTGAGATCGTTTTTTAGTTTTTTGCCAGCTGCTGGTAAGGTCAAGAATTAACTGTCAAACTCATTATTTATAGGAGATAAAACTTGTATAAAATGTCACCGGAAGGTGAAGTTTAATTACAAATGTCTTACAAAATGTGAAATTTGTCATTTTATAATGATGAGGTACATTATCTTAGTTATTGTTGTCATAATGATCTACACATTACACTCTTATATTTTCATTGAGACAATGATGGGTTATTTTAATGAGAAATGATCTTTCATAATAATCTATAAAGATTCTCAGTGGCTCGTCAAAAGTAGATCATGGTTTGTTAGAGAAATTTAGATTCATGACCACAGTGTGGAAGGCAAAACAAATCCTCATACATAGAGAGGGGCCTTACCAGATTACCATGTATCCTGATAACAATCATCATGTATTGGTAGACGTTATATCATTTTAATTATAATTGAATTAATACAAAATAGAGCAGGTGCTCGTTTGGCCCACCGTCTGCCCCACCACAGCAGTGCTTGTTTGTAAATAGGACCGGGTCACAGGCAGCAGCTCGATACTCCCGATCCACCCGATCCCTGTTGTTGTTGTGTCTGTCACTGCACGTGTCGTCGCACTTACTGTCAATCACACTTTAAAGAGAGATGAGTGGAGGCAGTGTTCGTGTTTACAGAGCTGATATACCTCCCCGCTCTCTCTCTCTCTCTCTCTCTCTCTCTCTCCTACCTGGGCCGGATCGGCCCTGACACCCCTCACCCTGTGGCCCCCAAACCCCCAGGACCGCCGAGGCCCTGCTTGGAAACAAACTGCGGCGGCGGCTCCGGTTACGTGGCACCGGTCGATGCGCTTCAGGGTGTCGCGTTGCTTGGAGGGTTTGGGTATCGACGCATGACCGATCGCTATCATAATCACACTTCCCCCCCTCTTATCGCTTACCTACTGAATAAAACATCTCCCTTCCTGTCCGTGGATCGCTCACCCCTCCTAAAAAAAAATCTGGAGAGCCGGGGACAGGGACTTCTCGAAGAGTCTCTGAAGTAACACGAGAGAAGTGCGCGATGATACCCAACAAATGAGCTCCCCAAAGTTGTTCTTATCGCAGCCATCTCCAAACAGAGGCAGCAGATATATGACAGCACTTTGTCTCAAGGTGCTGCAGCTGAGAAAGTGTGGAGGTGTGATGTACAGATACACCCTCAGCAGTATTTTGGTGCTCATCTCAAACAGTAGAGGACAGTCACACGATAATCACGCTTCGTGTCACAATTTAAAACTGTTCCATCCAACAAGGTCAACGCTCACACTTATTGGGACCCTGCAGTGTTTATTTGGGGGCCCAGATGTGGGCTGGGATCAGGTGGTGAACATGAACCAGACACAGAATACAGTCTGATGACAAATCATATATTACAGTAACAGTGGATGCACTATTTCCACATGAGGGGGTCACCAAGAGACTTGATGAGTTTGGAAAATGATGTGACTCAATGGCCTTCACAGTCAACCAGACCTGAATGAACCTGTGGGAAATGTTCTACTAACATGTAAGCAGAGCTCTGCACCATCATCATCCTCCTCCTCAGTCACAGTTCCAAATGAAGGAGATACAAACCCAACTTGAAAACTGAAGGACTTGATGTGTGGAAAATGATGTGAATGAAATGCAGTGGCCTTCAAATGTTTAACTGACATGTAAGGCAGTACTCCTGACAATCTTTAAATCACCAAATGAGGGAGTAACTTCACCAAAATGTTCTCTGTAGCTTGGATGATCAGAGAGAAGGGTTAGATGAACGAAGCTGCTCTGGAGGATCATGTTGGTCCAACTACAGATCTTTCTTTACATTTATACACATGAAGTCATTTGTAACAATAACCTTTTACATGTGACATCAACGATTCGCAGCGGGAATTTAACATTTTCGTGGACGATATATCTGGGGATGATAAAAGCTATTGTAACATTACCAAACATTTGTAATGTTACTTGAATGTATTTAGTTTTTGCAGGTTTACACAGGTTAAGATTTGATGTTTCCACTTTTTTTTTACTATTCAAACAATAAAACCCTGATTGAGTGCATCTCAGTGAATGACATTTATTTGTCATTTTTATCCTTATAAAAAGTTATGTTGATTATCCAGTCAGCCCAGTTTTGTCAGGACAAATTGAATTATTACCTATTAGGTTGTGTGTGTGTACGTTCACGTCACAAATGATTACCTCTAAGAAATACACCCAAGTACCATGATATTTGTATGCTCCTCAAATAAGGAACACAGTATTTAAACCATGAAGGAAATGAGGGGATGAGTCATTTACAGGCCTCGACTCTGCTGCCCTGTTACTCATCTCTTTGATCTGTCTATGCAATGTCAATGTTCTGGCAACATAATGCCACATAGACTTCAACATTTGTCAAAAGCGGGACTACAAAAGGGGCATGAGTCAGAAAGGTCAGTACGTCAACATCACTATTTAAATTCTACTGTACATCAGCGAGGCCACAGATACTCCACAGGTGCTGCCCTCAGGTGCAGTATGGTCAACAGTGAGGTGAGTAACGCTGCTGTTTGTTAGGTATGAAACATTGGCTATGAAGATATTTGGGTAAAGTTGAGGCTACTAGAAAATATTAAAATAGATTTCAAGAGTGCACACAATTTACAGTGTGGTTAAACTCAAACTATAAGCCCAACAAGTAAAACAAGAGAAGATGTTAAAACTGATACACACAACTTCTCTACTTTACTAACAAAACGACTCCTGTACACCCGACCACTAAATGTGAGAGCACCAAAGAGCAGAGGCTAGGTGCCAACTGTTAGAAAGACGTAAGGTGAGACTCGCTGTTAGGCTATTAAGAGAATTAACAAAGTGGTCAGGAGGGGCCGAGTGGCAGAGAGGAACAGCCTGAAATGGAGAGACAGGCGAGGGTGTGAAGTGACAGTCAGCACATCTGGTCTCATCAATAATGCAGCAGCCATTTAAACGGCAGTTTGTCGCATATTGAGCGCTGATGACTGAAATCAAGCCTGACACATTAGATGCCATCAGGGGAGAGATGGTGACATCGGGAGGGACGGACAAGAACACCCCAGAAAATGGAAGAAAACGGTTTTCTTTTGCAAGTGCTTTCAATGATTCATTTGATTTGTGTACTGAATTAGATAAATAGAAAAAATGCGCTGTAGTGTGCGTAGCATTCTCAAAACTTGACTTAAATCATTGGAGGGAGAAACTTAGAAGCTTAAACAGGTAAATACCTGCACAACTCTTAAATCTATTCATCACTTTTATTATTAAAAATGAAAAAAAGACAGGTGTTTGTAGACAAAGCAAAATCATCAACTCTTGAAAATAGTAGAAACATCACTTTCTTGGCACTACATTTCTGTCTCAACAGTGAATGCAGTGATCCAACCACGAAAACAAACAAACAAAAAAAGGTTTACATTAATGACTGTCCACTGCCTTCAAATCTTTCAAAGAAAAAAATAGGTTCTCAGAGAAATGGTTCAGCTAGATGTCTATAAACAGTTCATTTTCCTGTGATCAGAGGGTTTCTCAGCACGACGATGACCGAGTCGCCCCTGAGGAACATTTTAGAAATGTAACGGTCCTTGTTCACAGGCTTGGACTTCTTCTTTCCCTTCCCACTCTTGGGAACCTCTGTCCACATCTCCTTCACATTCTCTAAGACCATGTTGCAGTGTCTGCAAAGACAGTGACAATGCAAAGAGTTAAAATATAATCCAGCCAATTTAGAAAGGATAAATGCATGAAATGATAAAAAATATTCCAGGTATGATGCCCAAATATTGCCATAAAACAATATTGTCATAATTGCTTTACATGAAATATGGCATGTATTTTAATCAATAAATTGTTTATAAAACATGCATCATGTTTGAAGGTATGGCCTGCTTCTTGATCTGTTTCTTGATGCACATCTGAAAACGTGATTTAAAAATAAATAATGAATATATACGTATATATTTCATTTGAGATTAAATAGTCTCATATATTCCACAATTGGGTGTGGAAGCATCAGCAAAAAAAGGTAAGAATTAAGTTGAAAAAAAAACAATTGAAAAATAGGGGCAATATAAACATGAGAAATTGAAACAGGATTTATACAATGTAAATTGATTGATGATTGCACATAGTTAGTTTTCTTATCTATGAGCCAGACATATATGTATAATATATAAGGACAGGTACTAAAAAGCAGTGTTAATATATCATAATATATCAGAGCAGGGAAAAGCCAGTGGAAGAGTAAACTCACTGAGGAAATCAAATTATATTTGCGTTTTTGTTCATCTGATACTGTGCAATCCGTTTAGTTATTTAATAAACCAGTGACTAGGCTCCATACCTGTCAAAAGCCTTGACTCTTCCTAGCAGCTTCTTGTTGTTGCGACAGTTGATAAGGACCTGTGTGTTGTTTTTCACCGACTGGGTGAGCACTGACAGCGGGCCAGTGTTGAACTCTTCCTCCTCTCGTTTCTGGAGCTCCTCAGGGGTCATCTCTGACTTGGGCTTTGTTAACAAACTCCTGATGAGCAAAACACACACAAAATGGAAATGATAAATAAGTATAATCATAATTGGGATATTGCCATTAATATGGCAGGAATATTGTCGCTTGTTGTTAAGTGACAATAATCCACCCATAGTATTATCAATATTTGAACCATTACATCACTACAAAATGTCAGTAAGCAGAGAGTGTAAGATCTCATCTCCATAAAATGTTCCGTTATGTAAATAGTTACACAGGGGCAGTTAAATCAAGGGTAACTGGACTAGATGGTAGATACTACAAGATGTTTCATCTCTCAACAGTTGACAAGTACTATTTATTATTCAAGTTATCAAAATATATCTTCTTCCTACACCAATAGTGTTTAAAATGTGCTTTTGTGTTAATGGCATGTATTAAAATTTCAGGTATGGTACTAATTGGAATTCATTAGTCGACATTATTGCTCTTTTTCTTCTTGCCTAAACGTCTGTGCACTTGCCTGCATGTAAATATAAAAGATCAAACTTGGATTTATAACATAACAGAAGAAAGAGATGAGATACTGAATTATTATACATGTATATATTGTCTTAAAAAACACACCAAATACTATTCATTATTTATAATTACCACAGCACCATATATAATTACCCATATCACAAACACACGGTTAAATGGAGACACTCGCTAAATTCTGCTGAACATGATGGCAGAGACAACACTCTAATACCTTTAGTTTGAAAAACAAATCAATGTATTAGGGCTGGACGAAATTAGAGAACGTTTCCCCCTATCAGTCAGTAATCACACAAATAATAATGTAATCATTCATTTTAGTTTAAGATACAGAGTTTTGTGATTCTTAAACTCTTCTTTAAGAGAATGACTAACACTTGATAAACAGCACATTTTCTTTACGAATCTGAGATTAATTATGTGTTACAGATCCTCACTTTATAAATGAATGTAAAATGTATGGTAGTGATTAACAAAAGCGCTTTATCACCCAGGCCTGAAATTAGTTTGAAAAGTAAAGACATTCAAAATGGTTGAATCTACCCAGATTCACGCTTCAACAACGTATATGATTAACAAACAGGAAAAAACATGCACTTACACTTCGCAGCTTGGTGTTAGCATCCGGCTAACTAGCATATACGATGCTATTGCGTGACTTATGTCTCTTAACTTTTAAATTAAGCATCATATCAATTTAACCAAAGGGAATTAGGCTTTTGTTTCTGTGACGTAATGTGACAATATCATGGTCGGTCTGGAAACAAACAACGTGTTTCAAATATCACACAAAGGATTTATCAACTGTAGCTAACCGGCCTCGCTGGCACTGCTAACTATGTCAAATGCTACGCTGGTTAGCAGTGTAGCTAGCTGCTGCTTCTGCAGCTCACAGTTCAGGCGCTAACACTGAAGGTGATCATCCTCACAAAGACAAACTGATTCTCATCAATACTTACATGGCTGCTGATTTATCGACACTGGTTTCTCAGTTCGTGTCCCGCTCGTCTTCACAGGCTCACTTCGTTTCCGCAACGATTCACGCGTGGATCAAACTACTTCCGGGTCAACGAGAACGCGGTTCTTGCAGCAGGAATAATAACCGGGTCATTACGGTTCTACTGAAAAACACAGCAAATAGAACGTGTTTATTTTCCGGTTTGTGTTCATATTGTGGGTGGATCTACTGTGTTTATATGTACATTATATCCTGCTGCTTGACACTGGCACTGGTGGGAAGTAACTATAGTTACCAGACTACTTGTTCCCCAGTATTTACATTTCATTCTACTTCATTACAATTCAAACACAAGTACTGTAGTTACAATAAGAATAACTGATTGTTAAGTACTTTGCAATATAATATAAAACACAAGTTATAACCCATAACATTGCTATTTCCTCCATCCTGACCTCTCTGTGGGGCCTGTTGTTGTGTGTTGACCCCCTTGGTGACCAGCCAGTGCTCTTTACTGCTGAAATCAATGTCAATTAATCAATCAACTGATTAATAATAAAGGTACTTTACATACATTTTGATGATGATTTAATATTTGAGTAATGTTTATATAAACATGACACAAGCCTCCCAAATGTGAATTTTTAATAATTCTAATAATAATATTAATAATAATAATAATGTTTTTTCTATATTGTCTGTTATTTTAGAGATCAAACAATTGTTATGTAAAACAATTATTAGATCTATTGATACCATAGTTGATATAAGAATACTCTATAATGGAATAATATGACTTTACCTGAGGTTGAATGAACTTGGAACTCAGAACAGCCAAAGTATTGAAACTTGATTTAACACAAGGTCTCTTAAAAAACAAGATGGAGGGCTGTCATGGCTGATATTCTCCTTCAGTCCTGGAAATTTGTTAGTGAAGATGAAGAGACAGATTTCCTGATTCATGATCAATTAAAATACTTTATTCTTCTAATTTAGAGTGTGCGATACATAGTTCATGTAAACTTCATGAGCATCAACTGGTCACTGTGATCACAGTTTCCTGAAGTTTGTCATGATCATTAACTGAAGCTTCTGACCTGTACCTGCATTATTTTATACGTAGCAATGCTGCCATTTGATTGGCTGACTGGGTAATAGAATGAAAAAGCAGGTGGACAGGTGATTCCCTGATAAAGTGCTGGGTGAGTGTACGTTAACCACCTAAACCCTCTACAGGAATTGTCACAGGAAAAGAGATGGCAGCCAAGGTGAGACCAAAGACCCAAACAGGCAAGTCTTTGTTTTCCTCTTTAAACCAACAAGAACGAGGGAAAGTGTGTGTGTGTGTTTGTGTGTGAGAGAGAGAGAGAGAGAGAGAGAGTGTGTGTGTGTGTGTGTGTGGGGGGGGGGGGGGGTGTGGGCTACACTATCTCACGGCAGAAATGAGACTTTGAGAGATTGGCTTTCTGGCAAGAGACAGACAGACGCCTGAGGGTGTACAACCCACCCACCTTATTTCAAAGGGTGGCAGGTCTACCTGTGGAAGCCACTTGCTGCAGATAATGGCAGCCTGTGTGCTGCTGAGTGAGACAAGTGTGGGGGGATTGATTTCCAGAGCCGTACCATATCTTAACGTAGCACACCTAGCTCTGCCAAAAGTTTCAACATCTTAAAATGTGGAGCAGTGAGCCTGTAAAATGATCTTAGAGCGGCTTTACTCTGCATGTGATGAAGCTGTAGTCACCTGAAAAACACTTTTACCCAATCTACAACTGTGTAATCTGATAAAGACAAGAAGGAAATACAATGAAATAGCTGAAAACGTGGAGGATTTCATAAAAAATACACTTTATTTATATGATTATGGTCCAAATAAATGTCTTTCTTTGGAGACTGTATGACAAGTATTTGCATGGGGATGGGCTGGAGGGAGGCTGTAAAAGGGATGATCCTCCTCAGTATTATTGGCTTCTTTTAACTTTTATCTTGGCTAACAAAAATAGTACCCTGCCGTAATTACTACAACAACAAAAAGTCCTGCTAATTTCTATAGTTGAACAGTTGTCAAATATTCAGACAGATGCTGTGGAATGAATGTGACCAGCCTGACTGTACAAATGACATGATGCTATAATGTCGCAGGGTCAGACGTGGTGTTTGCTGGGTGCTGTGCTCTATACTTTGCTGTTATGTGTCCCCAATTAGTTTTTTTGGGCTATTTTCTGTGTCAAACTAACATATTGGTCTCACAGTCATATTTTGAAGGAGAAAATGAAGCCCTGATACAAGCACCTGTTCTTTGCTAATGGCACTTTCATGTTCCACAGTGCACAGGAAAGACAACTGCTTTTGGGTAATCTGGCACTTTCTCAATTCCACCAAGCTTTGTTTGTCTGTATTTGTTAGCAGGATTACATTAAAACAACTAGATGCATCACGGAACTTGGTGGAAGGATGTGTTATGGGTCAGGGAAGCATTGTCAAATAAGGAGTTTTTTGACAATTATGTAAATATCTCAAGAAAAAATGTAGAGGTCTTTATGAATAAATCATAATCTGTACCGTGCTAATATATATGAACAAGTGAATTTTTTTGTGAATCTGGACAATGATCCAGATTTTTGTGACAAGTTTTTTTTGTCGGGGGGGATTTTTATTAAGGTACTATTTGGTAACAAATATGGGCCAATCAGCCTATAATTATACTATATCAATCTATAATTCTAAGAATTAAAAGACCCTAACCTGCACCCCCCTTTCCACTATATAAAAAGATCACATCTTTTCTCCTTTTGTGACTCCCCATTCTTATAATATTTTATTGTTAGTTTATTTCACTGTATATTGATGAAGGTTGCAGAATGTCTGAAGGAACCATTTCATTTTTTTTAAAATAGTTTCTCCATTTAAGCAGATGAACAGCAACATATTTGTAGATGCGTGGTGATTGGTCGAGCTGTCAGAGGAAGGTGGTTATTTATTACGCTATGACAAACAGTATCTTCTTACTCCTGCCCCAGGGAACCGAACTCAAACATCGCACAACCTGTTGATTCACATCTCTGTCCCCCTGCGATCACACTTACTCACACCAGTAATGAAAATATTATTATCTTCCCATCTATCTAGACCGGGAGTTTGCCAACAGTGGAGTTACCTGATCCAGCCCAGTCTGCTTTAACCACAGGCGACTGTGAATGTGACTGGGCTTGGAGAGGTGACGGGCTGGGGGTCTCATGATACAAAGAGTCTTCTGTTGAAGAAGGGAGGCAGCCGTCCAGAGAGCTGTTCTTTAATCTGTATATATCCCCACAAGCACATCTATGTTGTTGTTCTTTATTTCTATCTGAGGGTGGAGAGGTGAGGGAAAGTTGAACAGGCAGTGATGTCAGAGCAGAGTGAAACACAAGACAAATCAATAAGATCAGCAAATGTCTACCTGTTGAAGTGACATCACTGTCTGTTGCACATTTCAACTTTTCTTTCTATGAAAGAAAACAAAAACAAATATATATGGATCTCATGGCCTCCATTACTTCATTTTTTAAATCTTAAATAATTTAATCTATTCTTGTGTGGCCTCAAACCTCCAGAGTGAAACATTAAATAACACAGCCACATAATAACATTTAACAACTGTAAAGGTTTAATGAGGTGGAGGGAAAACAAAATTAAAATAGCATTATTTATTGTCTAATTAAATGTAGGCTAATGAAAACAGGGATGTGATGTTTTTTTTGTTTAAAAATTAACTAAATGAGCAGTTAGGTTTTCATTTCAAATTTTAATTTTACTCAAACATTTTCTACATTTTACCTTTTGGATTAAGGAAAATGATCAAATAAGATTAACTCCACAATCCATAACTTTCACAACGTTGTCATTGCTTGGTTTACAAACTGGCTTAAATAAACTCACGTCATAATTTCTTTTTCTATTATTTTATTTTATTTTAGTAAAAGCCCATTTTTATGGCGTTTTGCCGTAGATCATTTCACATATGACATTAGGCCTGAAACAGTGACATGCGCGCAAACATCACTTCAGTTTACACACCGACAAGTGCATCAATTACAGATATGTGACAAATTATGATCAGTGGAACCCGTTGACATAGATATAGAACATTATTTCTAAAACATGTATATCCATTCAGTTGACAGATTCAGACCATATGGTTGTTTTGGAACAACCAGCGTTTTTTAAATGACGCTTGTTAGAAACTTAGAGATTATATGTTTGCGAGACCATAACAGCTATGCGTCATTGTTGTTATTTTGAACACATGCTATGATGAAATAATAGAAATCCAGTGCAAATACGTTTCAATTCACATTTCTTTTAGCACAAAGGAATTATGAGGGAAATATGTTACGCTGTTCAAACTGAAGAAATGTCAGTATGCAGGTTCTTATTCTTATGCATATTCGTTTTTCATCTAAATTCTACAGTAATATTTGAAAGGTTACTAGTTATTGGTTGTTATGACAGTTGCTCTATTTTTCTATATTCCAAAACGAGGGAGGGCTGGGACTGATCCGAGGGCTATAGTTTGGGAAGTCATTACAGCATTCTCCGAGCTCTGAGTGGCCACGACCCTTGGATAAAACATGTCCCGCAGACGTCTTGGCGGCTGCGAACTCATCTTGGCACGTGCTAAAAGTTGCGGCGCACGGTATTTGATGTGAGTAAAAGTAGCTGGCTTGTCCGGAGATCATGTTGAAAGAGCACGGGTCCGACAGAGGCAGCGTGTACGGATGTGGGATGGATGCGGAGAACGCGGTGCAGGCTGCGCCGATCTGGTGGCGGCTGGATTGCGCGCAGCTGACTCCGATGTAGGACATCCCCTGGCGCGTCTGCACGAACCGGTCTGCGTCCGGGGCTGCACTTGCCGCGCTCAGCCGGGACCGCTGTGTCAAAACCGACGCGGCGTGGTTGGAGAAGCGAGGGTGCGCGCTCAGGTAAGTCCCTGCGGCTGAAAGGTTGGTGCGCACCGGTGATTGTAGGGGCAGAAATGGTGGCACCGGCCAGTAAAACGAACCCGCTGCGGCCAAGGTCACACTGGTCGCTGTACCGGTGGACATCAGAGGACCTCCTCCTCGTTTCAGTGCGAGCTTGGTGCTGGAGCCAGACACGGCCCTGCGCCGAAGTTTCCCCGACGCGCCACCGATGAAGACGTCCTCGCTGCAGGGGTCCAGCATCCAGTAGTTGCCTTTGCCCGGGTCGTCATAGTGGCGCGGCACTTTAACGAAACACTTGTTCAGACTCAGATTGTGCCTGATTGAATTCTGCCAACCCTGTCTGTTCTGTCGGTAGTATGGGAAGTTGTCCATGATGAACTCATAGATGCCGTTGAGTGTGAGCCTTCGCTCCGGGCTCTGGCGGATCGCCATCATGATGAGCGCGTTGTAGCTGAAAGGAGGCTTCTCACCTTTTACGCTTTCTGTTCCAACATTGTGCTTTGATTCGTCCTTATTTCCTTCTCGTTTGCCATTTGCAGTCGCCTCTTTACTCTCTACTTTAATGCACTGTTTGGGAGTTCCACACTTTATGTTGCTCTCACACCCTTCCTCTGGACTGGATCTCCCTGGATGCGCCACTACGCGCAGTTTCTGAGACGCAGACGGAGACTCCTGGTCGCTCACCGCCCCTTCTCGTCTCCACAACAGGCTGCTGATACTGAACGAAGACTTGTGGAACAATCGCTCTGCAGAAGTTTTCAATTTTTCTTCCATCTCAAGGGTTTAAAATCGACCCGAAAGATCCTAAAAGTTGGAGTGGGAGGATCAGAGCAGAGCTGCTCACTGAGCGCACAGAGAGAAGAGGCGCTGCATTCAGAGGCGTGAGGAGCCAAAGTCGCACTGGCCAGACAGCGTGACAACAAATGCGCATGATCAGCAACCCGGGGCACGTTACCTGCAAAAAGTAATGGATTACTTAAAAACTGCATGGCGAAATATTTGGTGGAGTAAATTGTGCATGACCCAGACTTGACGTGGATCCTCATTTAAGAACAGAATAACTAACTATTCTATAAATATATATTATTTTCAGATATGGTTTTTCCTCCATATAATTAAACCAGTCTCCCAGGATGATAAGGCCAATAATTAAAATGTTAAAATTAAAATGTAGGCTACCATACTTCTTCCATACATAATTTTTTTTTAAACACAATAGTAAACTCAATTATAAATCAGCAGGTAAAGGATATTGTGGCATGTTCACAAGCCGTGTCAGGAGACCCTTGGGATGAAAAATGAAATGTGTGTGCTGTCAATCTGTGTGACTGATCGGTGAACTCTGCAGCTTCAATTATAACATTTCCGTGACTCATGAAACTCAACCCTCTCACACGCGCCTTGCCCTCTGGGCTGCAGGCTTCATCCTCTCCCTCGTTCCTGTGTGCGCTCCTTTGTTGACACCATCATCTGGCAACAAAAAAAGACACTGATAAAAAGAAAGGAGGAGAAGCCTGAACCATCATGTTGGTAATTGGCCAAGACAAACACTAATATACCAGTAAAGGACAATATGCATGTTGTGTAACACTTCAGCAGCACGATGATGGTTTTTAAGCCTGTTATCACAAGATTATTCACACATGTCAATATGAAGGAAGGGATGATGGTTATACATATGAAATACTATAACATGGAATCAATGGTTAATCCAAAATAAACAGAAGCTTTCTTTGTAAAGAAAAAGATATGATTGTAAAATTATTATTATACCTAAAAATTGTCCGCCGACTGGTAACAAATACTGGAATTTCTAAGTGTCAATTTAATAATTTAATAACTTCCACATAAGACATTTTGACATGGAAAGCACAGATATTAGTGATTATTAACATGGCTCTGTTCAGTCCATGTGTCTCTGTGCCCTGTGACATTCAGCCATCACCCTGAAACTGAAGCAGCTAAATGGAATCCAGCCACATTATAAACAGTGACATGTAAAACAACTCTTTCATAGTAAGTTCAACGCATCAGTACTGGCTCACAGACTATAGGGTGAGGCAGCTACATAATGAATTACTACTACAACAAAAATAAGTGAGTATACTCTGATTATGCTACACCATACCACTGTACCGCCTTTGCTGTTCTCACTGTAATATGTCACAGTGTGTGCTGTGAAAAAGAAAAAAAGGCCTTGGGCATTTCCCATAAGACAGCAGCTCATCCCTTCAGAAGTGAAATGAGCATGTTCAGACAGCTGACTAACATTTTATTGTCTTCCTTGGGCTCAGTAAACAGACATTTTTTTTTTCAAAAACTTTAATGATGCTACCCAACACATATGCACAGATAGCGATGTTGCTGCAACTCCTGCTAATCAATGCAAGCTATTTCTGTAGCGTTCAGTAGCAGAGAGGGGTGATAAATGGCCTATGAGGGGTGTTGAGTCAGGGTCTTATGTTGTATGATATTCTTGGTGTGACAGTACTGGTTCAAAGGCCACCACACATCCAGGGGCGTTAGTATAGGCAAAACACAATAACAACAGTTTTATGAGAACCTCCCTTAAATTATATGGTTGGCTAAGTACAGGAAAGTGAGGAGGCGGGGGGCTGTTCATTTTGGTTTGACATCACTTTTGTCTGGGGCCCCAAAAGTCTCTTGAAACGCCCCTGCACACATCCTTAATTGTTTTTGTATTGTGTATTTTTCTGATGACGTTTATAAAACACTCACTCTGCCATATCTGTGCTCTTTCTTTCATTTATCTGTGCCCGGGACTTAACTGTTTCCCAAATACCTGACAAACACCATGAGAGCCTATTTTCATGATATATGAGTATATATACTTTTTTAAATATGTAAAAAGTGTGTATGAGTGTGAATTACACACTGAAAAAAATACAGTTTGTGCATTGAAGTCAGTCCTGATACTTAAATCCATAAAACAAATGGTCTTTAACTCAGTGGCCTGTAAAAGATTTAAAAGAAAGATTTACACAATAAAGATTAGATTATTAGTATTTGTGACCACTCACCGTAGAAAGTATGGATCATTTCATCTTATATAAAAGTAACAGGCCTGAACCACCTCAGACAACAGGCCGTGCTTTACCTTACTTATATTTCATACCTTGTTTATATCATCAAAGCTGTATAACTTCTTGTTACGCTACAGCCAGACATCAGGCACGATGACCGAAAAAACACATGTAAACTGTTACCATTATAACCTCTCTTTGGTCAATTTGATAGGGGCCTCTCTCCATAATCCCCTGTTCTCACAAGTAAGCACTTGCTGGGAATGTTTCAGGAGCTGCAGAAAGCACGCACTGCTGTCTCAACACTTGTAATCCCCATAGATCTTTTTCTCTGTTCTCTCCTCCACACAAAGACAACCTGTTGGCCTTTATAAAACACATTACTTTTTTATTTTAATTCCTTCTGTTGGAGGACTACTGCTCAAGTGTTTGTGGCCCAGATGGTGAAATCCAAGCAGCAGCGTAACGCAATGGTTAAACTTTGACCTTTTTGGTAGAGGGCAAGCACAGAGAGAATTCCTCACAGGAATTAACATACCTACTAATTCCTCAAATGCTTTTTTTGTCTGCATGTGGAATAGATACCTCCCAAACTGCTCATCTTATCAACTTCACACTTGCCATGTGTATTTATTATGGCCCAGGGAAGTGCAGTATCTAATTTGGTGCGATAAAATTCTTTAAATGTTAACCAAATTAACAGGTTTGACTGTTGAACGTTTCATCCTTGGAGGAACTACAGTGGTGGTCTGTCATGGCAACAGCACTCACAGAATCACTTCCTGTTTGGCATTTTTTCTTCAAACTAATAGCACAATGTGCATATTTTGCTGCAGTGCTTAAAATTGAGCTCAATTACAGAGATTATATTTTGAAAAGTTGTGAACTTGGGTCTGAGGATTGTGTCGTGTGCTTAACAGATAAGTGAACTAGCTGACATGTAATATATATAGAGAAAAATTAATTCATCATTTAAAATAATATAGGAGCCTCATGCCTGAACAGAAATCATTTTATAAAAAAGCATTGACGATCAAATATTCACTACAGATAAACCAGGTACATTACATTTCATTTAGCTGATGCTTTTATCCAAAGCGACTTACAATAAGTGCATTCAACCATGAGGGTACAAACCCAGAACAACAAGAATCAAGAAAGTACGTGAGTAAGTGCCATATAAATGCTACTAAATCGCTACTTTAGAATTTTTTTATACAAGGTATAGTCGGAAGAGATGTGTTTTGAGTTTGCAGGGGAAGATGTGTAGACTCTCTGCTGTCCAGATGTCATTGGGGAGCTTGTTTCATTATTTAGGAGCCAGGACAGCAAACAGTCATGATTTTGTTGAGTGGGTAGCTCGCAGTGGACGGGCTGGGGTGTAAGGTTTGGGTTATAGGTCTGCGTTTATAAAAAGCTCTGCAGACAGGGTCGAGCACACAATTAAAAAGTTACTCACTAATGACAAATAATCATGATGTAGCTCCAGAGCATTAACACAGACCAAGAAAACAGCCCATCCCAAATATGCAGGTTCACAACGCACACTGCATTAGTTTAATCAATTAATTAAATAATCAGAATATTAGTAACAACTGGTATTTATTCCCAAAAGGGTTAAATTCAAGGAACTGTTTATTTTGCACCACATTCCTCTGATAACAATATAAAACAAAGTATTCCTAATGTAAAATGTGTCGTACACCACAAAAATTTTGCCACCTGGATTCAGTTAAAAAGATTCAGTCTTTTAACATATCTTAAATAGTTTGACATTTTGTCCTTCTTGACAGGGAGAGACTTTGGGTCTCATCATCTCATGGGCTCAATGTTCATATTACTGAACTTTCTCTTTTTCAGTTTTTAAAATATCTTTATAAAAGGTCCCTATTTTTTTATTTATTATAATACATTTTTATATTTATACATAGGCACAAACATAACCACAGCAACTCCCTTGTATGTGTCAACCTACTTGGCAATAAACCCAGATTCTGATGACTTCCTCTGAGAGAAAAAGGCTGCAAATTCATTGTGAAATCTTTCTTTTACAACTGAAGACTGAAAAAAAAACTTTCGTGCTTCATCTATGAATCTCTTTTTCATACCAGAAAGAATCGTCCTCCAACATGACCAGCAGGATTTATGTGGTTCCCCTCAGTTTTGGTAGTGCAGAGTAAAGTTTCTCTCCTGGACATTCTGTCTTACCCAGGTCTCTGTGTCCTAACAGAGCAAACTCTTTACATAAAAAGCCCAGGGAAACTCCAGATTGCAGCAGCTGTTTGACCGACAGTATCGCCTCTTTGCTTGGTGCATCATCTGAAATCAAAAACAAAAAGCACTTTATCTCTGTGCTGAAAGCTCATTGAAACTGCAGCTCTTTATGCTCCTACACCCTATAGACACACGATGAGCTCAGAGGTGAGAAGAAACTAAATACAAATACTTCATGACTGTATTGTAGTGGATTTTTCAGGTATTTGTACTTAATATTTTATTCTACAAATTTTGGCTTTTACTCCCTACATTTTAACACAAATATCTGTATTTTCAACCCCTAATATATATACAGGCTCGTTACTTTCATTTTAATGCATCTGAGAGGATTTAAAACAATTATTTTGCATCATTGAACGCCACCTCTCCACAGATAGATTTCAGCTTAAATGGACAATAACACAGAAAAGAAGATTCCTTGTTCAATATCTATCAGTGTCGACTCTGAGGTTTTCCCACTAAAGGAGTTTTTTAGTAAGGGTTAGGGGAGAGGATGTTGCACCTTTTACGCCCTTTGAGGCACATTTGTGAATGTGGGCTATACAAATAAAATTTGATTGATTGATTGACTTCAACTTGAGTAAAGAATGTGTGTACTTTTGCCACCTCTGGACGCGCTGTTATTGTTGCGTCAATACAATGGTAAAAAAGAAAAAGCTTACCGTTGAAATTGCCCATGAAGGCAATGCCCAGGGAGTCATGATTGTTTCCTTTGGAATGTGCCCCCACCACACCCCAGCCACGCCCCTCGAACACAATGCCGCCTCCTTCAATGAGAAAACTGAAACAAACACAAAGTATTTCTGAGAATCTGTGACAACTGAAAACTGTCAGATACCAAACGTCCATGACATTTAAAGACAAAGCTACTCACTTATATCCAATGTCACTGAAGTCTCTCTCTGTCATGTGAACTCTCTGGATGCTGAAGATCTGCTCCTTACACTCCTCCAGGCCTTGGCAGCTTGGGAGTGCAGTGTGGTGTATGACAACTCTTTGGGCCAAGCTCTTCAGTCTCTCCTCCTGTTTAGGTGGAGCTGCTCGCCACTGCGCCCTTGACACAATCCTCACTGAAAGACGATCAGAAGCATATTCTAATTAAAACACTGGCTTACATCTTCATTGAAAATGTCATCAGCAGTAATCACTGAACTAGATAAGGCAGTTTGTTGTCATACCATTTTGCTCCATGACTGTTGCCTTCAGTTGTGCTGACTGACTAGCAGCAGAGGGTGCAGATGCCTTATCAAAGACCCGGCTTTTTCAGAAGGTGTGGTCATGGGAAGTACATGTTATTTTCCATGGCCGAGTAATCAGCTGCAGTTACACAACAACTGAACTGGTTTGGAATATACATTTGAAGAAAAAGGAAGTGGGATTGAAACTAAATATTCTATGTGGTTAACTTCTACTCTGCTGGCATTTATTTCCTCTAAATCAGACATGACTGTGTCAAAGTTTATGCCAAATGTCACTGGAGTCAAAGGAAACACAAAAAGGTGTAACTCTGGAAACTGTAGATGACAATTAACTCTCCATGCTGCCAAATGCACAAGTGTGTGTGTTTGAATAAAGACTCAGAGACATTTTAAACAACTGATTCTTTTAATCTAACAAACACATCTAAAAATGGACACATTATGATCAGCTTCACTCTGTCCATCTGTGTCCACAGTGAGGAGCCGTGCAGACATAGTACAGTCTCATAGCGTCCTGGAGGAAAAACACAGCGTTTGTTAAAAATAGATGTCTTCTATTCAGTTCATGAAATCCAGACAAACGATTGGTGGAGGACAAAGCCAATATATTTCCTTGCTGAGTTTTTCAGAATTGACCTTGGTAGGATGGAGATGAAGGTGGGCAGGTGAGTACAATATTGCACTCAAGCCGTTTCATTAACAAGTGAAAAATGACATGTTGACCACGGAAGGCTGATAAACTCATCCATACACACTATCTAAAGACTAAAGGTCATGCTCAGGGTATTTAATTCATAGTTACCTCTGCCTTCATACTGTGGGACTGGAAGAACACTGCCTCCTTGTGACCACATCTGGGAAGAGAAATGGTTTGTGCAAAATCAGTAACAGTCTAAAACTACATTACTGTGCTCTATAGGTAAACTAATGTTTATGCAGGGGAACAAATACAAAGTTTAAAATGTGTACAAAAACATTTAATAAAATACATACTATAATAATACTAGGGTGTTTCTAACAGAGAAATAGAAAAAACATTGCTGAATCTGCACCAAAATGTAATTGTGCTCTTCCACAAATGTCCATGGAAATTGGTTGAGCAGTTTTTTCATAATCCTACAAAAAAACACAGACAAAAAAATAACCTTCTTGGAGGAGATAAAATAGTCAGTGACCTTTGCAATTTCCACACTGCCCCTGCATGTGTGAGTGTATCTACAGTCAGATTGTTTAATCAGCATAAATACTTTCAAAAATGTCCATATGAAGTGAATAAGTGGTGTGCTGTCTTGACTCTGGTGTCTGTGGTGACTACCACCATGAGTCATCAATTTAGTCATAATGTGAATTAGATGACTACAGCAGAGTGAGGTAATTGTTTAAACTCACTACGTCTATGTTTAGTTTGTGTTTCCCTAAATATATTAGCAAGTTTTTTGTCACAAAAGGGGACAACTGGGTTAGGAGCATATATCTGCAATAAATAGAGAAATAGAAAATACTATATTATCTACCTTTGTCAAGGCAGAAATTTGTCTTTGCTTACATGTGCGATAAAAGGTACACTATCTGAATACGACCACAATGTTATAACATGCCAAAAAACTTTGAAAGTCTGTCCTACCAATTCAAAATGTAGAGAGGTTAGCTGGCTGGTCAAGAATAAAAGCACTTTGATAGACTAGCCTTCCTGTAATCCTCTCTTAATTTTTGGATTTACGTATTTATTTATTTAGCTTTCTTAATATGTTTTGCTTGTTATACTGCTCTATTGATACTGTTCGTGTGATTACACTTTTATGATCCCTGTTGTTTTTATCATGTAAAGCACCTTGTAAACTTTGTTTTGGAAAGGTGCTTAATAAATAAAGATGATTATCATTATTATAAAACACCAAATAAATAGAAGACACGCTATTAATGGCAGACCCCCCAAAAATGCAAAAATCTAATTATAAGTTTGTCTTACAATATTCAGGTAGTGAGAAAACTCAAATGAGATCTTCATTTTAGCAACAAGTGTGTAAGGTATAACTCACTTTGGACAGGGATGATCCTCTGTTCTTGGTAATGTTGGATCCTGCGATACATCAGCGATGATCTGCGTCAGCTCACTGGAGAACAACAAAAAAAGCAAAAATGGTTGACTGAAATATTTTGAATATGCAAAGTCAGCACATTGGAAACGTGTTTCTTTCAATATTTTGGTTCCATCATCATGGAAAAGCCAAGTAATCTCTGTGGTTTCTATTTTTATTTATACATACTTTTATAATGCATTAGTGGTTATAGAAGTAGGTGAGATATTAAAGCAGAAATGAAACTGGGATTGATGAACTGTATTAGTCACATTGCAAGCAAATCGCATTCTTAATAAAATGTTGGGCACAGTGGTTTTTTTTACTTACTCAACCTCGTGTGTGATCTTATTGACGTATATGCAGCTGTTGTCTGCCTCTTGTTGGTAGTCACAATTCCTGCACTGTGGGTGGAGATAATTTCAATTACACACAAAACTGGACAAAACGGTTATCGTTGATACATAAAAATGGATTAGAGGCATACAATGGACATCTATACACACAGCCTTCAGCTCTTAAACTACTCAATATTGCTGTGGCAGCTTGGCAAACACAGAGGCTGGTCGTGGCAGGTCATAGTCATTTGAGTCATTACGGTATCTGCTCTCTACAGAGCAGTAGGGAACTCTCATCATAGTTTGGCTGTTCATTTGTTTTAATCACTCAAGAAAAATACTTAGACCTCACAATTCTTATGAGGATGTATTTAGTCATTTTATTTAACTATTCTATACAAAATAACCCTGAAGTTTGCATATATACACCTTTGTTTTGAAAGACATATTTTGTAGTCATTGTTACAAATTAAATTTCGTGAAACATTAACGCTTTTTTAAAAGTTTATAAATGTGTATCTTTCAGTTCAAGATATCGTTCAAGAAATATACTTGATATTATCAGCAATCTGTGCGTTTTCTTCGATCCCCAGGCGCTCACTTTTTTTTTTATTATATCGCAAATTGCAATATAATATTTTGCAGTCCTAGTAGGAGCAGAGCTTATAAGCTAAATCCATCTTATTGTAAAACTACGTTTGAATGTTGAGGTGGCGATGAACCTAAGAAGCAGTGACCATTCATCATTTCTGCTTCTACAGAGAATGACCCTTATATCAGGGATACACGTACATGTTTGACGTGATTTCATCTTAACTCTAATTCATAGAGGAGGGTCATCGAATGCCTGTCAACTCGATGTCTGACTTGAACGCCACTTCAACACTCGGTGTGTGTTTAGTCTTCAGGTCAAATCTCGGAGGGAGCACAGAGGAGGACTGACTGAGGAAACTGTGAAACTACAGCTGAGATGGACTCCGAACTTTTTATGATACAGAGCAGAGGCAAAATCAGCCCCTGGCAACGAGACACTCACCGCATAAAGCAGGACCCGGTTCTCCTTGTCTTCTTTGGGGTACAACATGTTGTTACTGCAACACAGAGTCGGTGTGTTTAGTGGTTTCAGAGTTAAACAAAGTCAGTTTCACATGCAGCAGCTAGTAGCTAGCTTGTTAGCTAGGTAGACGTATCTAACCTCCATTTGGCCACAGACTCACCATTCTTGACAAAACCGAATCCCGACAAACCCTGGTTCGTAATTTCCAGTGTCTAAATCCATCGGTGAAACTAGTGATGGAAGATAAACTTGACAAACAAAACAAATGTGAGGCTCGGTCACTGCGCACAGCCGCTAGCGCGTCCAGCCGTTTGAAAACACGGCATCTGCGCATGTGCTGTGTAATAATAAACATGTGACCACCTCAGAGACAGCGCCTCCTATGAGTTGGAGGACCGAGCGAATTATTTCTATCTCCATTGTATCATCATCATCATCATCATTATTATTATCGTTGCTGTTGTTGTTGTTGTTCATGATTAATGTTTTTTTTGTTATATATCAATTAACAACCACAGTTAATGTCATTGAAACACATTTATTGAAGCAAAGGCACAAGCTTTAGCTTTGGTTTTGCCATAAAACAACCAACACACAAACACATGGTTTCACAGAAAGAAATGACAACAAACACACAGCTCAAACAAAAGCATTTATTGGTTGCATTTATCACCTCTAGTTTTTTAATAAATTAAGTTTTGATCACATCTCTTTAAACTGATATCACTCTTTTGTAACAACACTACAACAAGAGGCAGGGAAAACAGAATTACAGAAAACCTAAACCAGAAGAAAGAGTATGAACAGAATCGAGAAATGACATCCTCACACACAGGTCAATAGTTTCAGTGTTTCTGTTTCTGGCTTCTTTAGTCAAGTCAGCAAGTGTTTAAAAAACTGATTTGCAGTGCTGCACTCCACAGTACTGTGGCCGAGGATACGTATAAGAATAATTGTTAAACCAGCCAGCTTGAATGTGGGTGATAACTACGGCTAAATATTTATGTACAAGCACTTGAGTCAAGAAAAAGTACCGTCCTGATCACTTAGAACACGCAGATTCCAAATCCCAAAAGTTGTGCAGAGAGAGGACACCCTTCATGTTGCACTGGTTACTTCTCTACCTAGTTCCATTTATAGCCCGCTGATTTAGCCTACAGAGGGGATTACACACTGCTGTTAACAGTGCTCTGTCTCTTTAGCAATAGTGGGTGCCTGTTATATATATATATATATATATATATATCCCCATGCCACCCCTGAACCCTTGATCCCTGGGCTAATTCCATGAAACGTCCAAATCTAAATCCGCTCATGGAGCAACAGCACACACAGTTGGAAAACGAGAGCATGAGACAAATAGATGGGATTTGAAAGACAGAAAGGAACTACTGCTGAGTTGTTTAAAATATCTTCTTGACTATTTTGTGAGCAGTTACACTCATGTATTGTCAATGTAGCCTTCATCAACAGTTGGGCCATGTGCCATCTGTGTGTCCTTTGTGTGTCCTTTGTGTGTTTGCTTGCAGATGCACCAGCAACCCAGTGTGCCAACTCATCAGAGGGGACGGTCAAGCCTGGCTGACGTCACCCATCCAGCCTCTGTAATCGAAAGAGACAGTAATCCTGCTCCTCTCCAAAGCCCGGCAGTGGGGTGGGGTTGGACAGGGAGGGATATTGAGACGTAGACATGAGGAAGGAAGTTGGATGCTGGAGAGTCGGGAGTGCATGTAGGCTGTGGACAAGCAGGCAGACTTAGCACTGATCTGGACAAGTGAGACAGGTGTGGTCCTGACTGTCCAAAGGATAACAGGCACATCTCCACCATCCTAATCCCCTGCTAAAGTTTTAGGGAATCCCTGTGGATTGAGGAATCCACCATCCAGGCTTCGCCCTGGAGGCCAGAAGCCTCAGTGAGGGCTCTCCAGAGGAGGAATGCTGCGGGAGCTGCTCATCTCCTTCTGCACCTCCACTGGAGTCGCCTGCACTCTCTGTGGAGGAGCCGGGTTTCACCACTGTGGAGCTGTGCCAAGATGGAGAAGACCTCTTCCTGACTGCACCTGAGGGGTAAGAGGCCGCTGAAGTGTGTGTGTATTTTAAATACATATATCAATCATGCTAATATGTGTTTGCTAGTTGAAGTCCCCTATTATAGTGCACTATTCACCTTATGTACACCCAGTGTATATTTGATTAGTTGGATGGATAGGAAAATGTTTTATGTGAGTGTGTCTGTGTGTACTTGTTTTTGTTGCCTTTTGTGGACCTTTTCCAGCACAGACCAGTATACCTCATGGGGACCACATCGCAGACTAAACGAGGCAAACATTTTTAAGGTCCTGATAGGTTTGGGCTAAGTGAAGACACCGCTGTGTTTGTGTGTGTGTGGGTGTAGTCTCATCAAGACAAGATCAGGCGTGGTCAAACGGTAGGTTCAGATTGAGAGTAGAATGAGACATTTTAAATCCTCTGTTGAGCAATTCATGTGTGTGTGTGTGTGTGTGTGTGTGTGTGTGTGTGTGTGTGTGTGTGTGTGTGTGTGTGTGTGTGTGTGTGTGAAAGGATGTGGACAGCCGACATTTTGCATTGGTATGTGTGTAATGGTTGGAGGAAGAGAGCGTGAGAGAAATGACAGTAAAAAAACCATGAGGTGACAAAGTGTTTGTCTGTGTTTGACGGTTTGTTTGAAGGTTTTCTGACGGATCAATCAAATACAACAGTAAAGTTAGTTGATGTTACTGATGTGTAGAACCGCTGTGATAAAACAGGAAAACTGCATGGTGTAATGTGACATAAGAATTTCTTCAGCAATGTTTTATTTAGTACTTTCATGATGCAAGGGACATTTAAATGCAACATGTCTTCCTGTTTTCTCGATAGTGTATTGTCATCACAGCTCTTTTCCTGTCACAGTTCCTCTTCTGGATGACACTAATCTTAGGCCTCAGTTTGATCAAATACTTTAGTAGGTTTGAGGTCATTGCAGAAATGTAAAATCTTCTTTTTGTCTTCTGATAATCTTCAGTGATGTTTTGTACCAGATAAGGCTTGTGGACAATCTAGGATTTTTTTGAACGAGGGGGACAAAAAGGGGCCACAATTTTACACAGAGGGACAAATTATATGTCCAACACCCATGCATAATTCCCAATTCAATGAGGTGCACATTCACTAAAATTTCGTTTTATGTTAGTAAGTGACTAGTTTATTTTAAATAATAGACTTCTTACAGGACAGGGGCACTTCAGGCCCCAATCAGATTTGAGCTGGGGCCAGTGCCCCCTGGCCCTACCCCTGGATCCTACCCTGCTAATGGAACCTTTCATTGAGCTCTAATCGTTACTTAAATATTTGATGATTTAAAAAACATCTTTAAAATAGTTATCTTTTATTTCCAAGAAGGATTTGTTTCCTTACATGCTGAACACGCTACACTGCACGAACAAAAGACTGATTGTTGATAGAGCTGAAGTGTGCAGGTGTTTGGAGTGAGTGTATATGAGAGGGATTACATGGAGGTTAAGCTCCTTCATCATAATGGCTGCTGAAAGTTTCCATCCCAGGTGGCACACAAACAGCTTAGCATGCCACAGTTGTCGGCTCCGTAATATCAGAAATTGAACTGTCGGGCGGCGCACATTCACAAAGTGGGTCAAAAAATGACAGCATCCTCCCAAAGCTGATCCTATTTAGATGAGGACAGAGCGTCCTCGTTTTTTTTTTTTTTTTTTTACGGCTGTGCAAACTGACTCAGTGTTTCTTCATTTGTCACATTAAATGACCATAAGAATTGAATTAGAGATAGTGGGGTTGGAATCTGTAGAGATAGAAACAAGAGGAGGGGGATTTTTTGACAGTCTCAGCTTTTGTAATTAGAAATGATGATATCAATGATATGGCTAAAATCTATTTCCCTCTTTGTGTTTTATGTATGGTAAGCTGTAGTTTAAACTTGGAAATACATTGTATATGTTATAATGTGACACATAAACCCACCAAAATAGCTAAAACCCTAACCCCTAACCCTAATTTTGTATGATTCTCTCCAGAGTAAAAAAGTCAAAAACTCCTTTCATAATATTGAGTAGCTGTGAGATTTGAGTCATAGTCATATCCTTGTGTTATTTCCTCTATTTTTCTAATTATTATATAACCATGCTTTGAAGTTAACACTCAGTGTTAATGCCACTTATGTGCAGTATATCCAAGGCAGCATGCTATTATCACTATCAGATACATCTACTGTGGATGTTTACTTCTACAGTCACCTTCTCGTGATTGCAGCTTTCCGCCAGGAGAAGATCTTTCTCAAAATATTAGGACACATCATCAGTAGTGGACCCCAGGATCATATGGGATATTTACACCCTCACCTGAGCCTTGCCGGAATTGATCAAGACCCAGGGTGTGTCCCATCATGTTTTAGATTTTTCTTCTAGAGATTATCATCGGCATCATTTCTTTGTACCTTTATCTGCTTCTTTGTATTTAGGGTTACGAATCTATCCCTGGTTAAATCTTAAGGTTGTGATATAAACTACTTCTGTAAGGGATTTAAGATTTCTTACTTACCAAGTGATCAGTGCAGACTAGTTGTAACACAACAAAATAAGTATCAGTATCACAGCCTACGCTTCTCTTGATTCCCTCTCATTGAATTCAGACTCAGTTTCAGCTATATTGGTCATGTGCACAATGCACATGACAGGCATAGATCAGAGTGCAGGTCCCATTTAAAAATAACATAAGACACATTCAGACACATGTATTATATAAAAATTCACAAAAACAAAGGAGAGCAGCTTTACAATGTAAGGGTTTCAAAACAGTTTGATCTCTTTAGTTTAAGGAAACAAGTGACCGATGTTGCTGTTGGCAAATACAACTTCAAAAGAACGTGTCTTATGCAGTGTCTAAAAACAAGAAGACAAGAGATTAGATCTGTCTTTAAACTGAAATTTCATTAACGAGTGTGTAAGATTGAACGGATTGTGTCATGACATGCAGGCCTCTGGGTGAAAACAAACCATGATTGGTACTTATATGGAGAGAGAGCGAAAACACTGAGACACAGAGAGAGGGATGAAAAGAGGATTCGGACAGATCCTAAATTTTTCTTAATCCTCCCCCGGATGCTGTGATCCTATAATTCAGCTATGACATGGGGGCATGAAGGGGACTGTTGACCTCAAATCTGTGTAAGAACAGACAGCAGGTTGAAACTTCTTCATACAATGTAGAGTCACAGTAATGATAATACTAATAATTATTATAATATCATTATGTATAATAATAATAATAACAATAGTGTTGAAAGGAAGCAAACAAAGATTAATTTCTAGAGTTTCGACGCCCAAAGGGACTTAAGGACAGACTGCAGATGTGTAAAGGGAAGAGGATGCTATAAGATGTTATTATGTGCCATTTCATCCTGAGACTGGAAATTGTTCTTTTCTGTTTTTACTTTCTCATCTCGTCCCAATATCTCACGGTTTTGTTTCAGAGGGACGGAGGACATGAGTGGTCAAGATCCAAACTGTGAAGACATGCAGAGGAAGGGCCAGAGATTGCCATTTCAGGTAGGGTCATCATCATCATCAATATTGTGACAATTATGAATTATTTTATTCTATAATCTTTAATCCAGTTGAATTCATCACACCAGGACAATATCAGAACAGGTTTGTCACAAACTGTCCGACAGAAGGGAGAGACAGAGAGAGAGAGAAAGAGAGAGAGAGAGAGAGAGAGAGAGAGAGAGAGAGAGAGAGAGAGAGAGAGAGAGAGAGAGAGAGAGAGAGAGAGAGAGAGAGAGAGAGTAATCTGGGGATAAGTCAATATGAGAGACAATTGATTTCACAACAAGATAGATGCAGTATTTTCCTCTTCCCTGAACTTCTTTCTGCTCAGGTCTCACTCACTTCTCCCCCTTTATTCCTTCAGATCTTCCCCGACCCTGTGGAGGTGGTCCTGCCCCCAGAGACCACCCTGAACAGCCCTGACCAGGGCCACGGGAAGGAGCGTCCTGCCCTCCATTGTGGTTGAGCCCACAGAGGTGAATGAGGTGGAGAGTGGAGAGCTGCGCTGGCCTCCAGAGAGCATTGATATGGACCAAGATGAGGAGGACCTGTTCCTGGAGCAGTGCATCCCCCCGGCTAACATCGCAGACTGGGGAGAGGAGGAGGAAGAGGAGGAAGAGGAGACATCAGTTATACTGAACCCACAGCATGGCTTGACACTCATTGGTGAGCAGAACACTTTACTCTACACTGTACAGCCATTCTTCCAGTGCTTCTACAACCCCTTTTGCTCCTGTCTCAATACCATGTCTACTTTTTCAACTCACGATCAGTATACTGTGGCAACTAAACTTTGAACTTTAAATGTTTGCATTGTTTTCACCACCAGCAGAATCATGTTCAACTACATCAAATTTTGCTGACATTTACATCCTCGGTTCATAACAGTTAACTTCCGGTGCAAAACCTGACAAAGTTCACATCACTGTGGTTGGAAATATGCAGCATTTTGACCAATAAAACTATTCTTGAAATAAAACATATTCTTCACATTTTTAGCAGAAAGGTTGTTCATTTTTATGTTGTTAGCTTTAGCCTTGTAACCACGAGGTGCTTATACTTTCATTAAATTGTGCATTTATATAGAGACAATATAGATTAGTAGACTAGATCTCAAAAGAGATGTTTGTCCTGTTCCTGCTGTATATGTATACTGCTGAAACATCTGGCTGTCATGTCAGCAAACCACCTACCCAGGTGTTTTGGTTTTGGCATCTGCTTTCTTTAGCTTTGTCCATTAAAATGGATAAATGAAGAGGTTGAGGAAGAAGATTTCCCAAAAAGAGCAAGATAAGTGTCAGTGATGAAGTCATTGTTCATGTGATGAATCACAGTCTGTCCCTGATGGAAGCATGGGTTTGTGGATTCAGCCAAACTTGCCTACATCCATAAGTAACTTAAATAATATATATTTATAGAATCCATTGAATTGCATATATGGATAAAGGGCCTCCACTGAGTAAGACACCAGGAGACATTTTGTGTAGACAATTTGAAGGAACAGACTCAAGAACTGATGACCATTCACCACAAGCATTGCTTAATTGTCACAATGTGGGAATTGTGTTTAAGAAGTGAGAAGTGCTTGCACAGCAATCCCACCAGTAATACACTCAATGATAGATAGAATGATATATTTTTATTACTTAATTCAGCTTTGATGCATTATGTTCTAGATCTCTGAGAGGAACTGTTGAAAATACAAGTTGGACATGAACAGAGTTGTATTGTTTAATCAAAGCCAAAAAGAGTTAAACAACACAATTTTAAAACAGTGATGCTTCTTTTCTTCACAGACCTGCAGTTGGATGCATTTCGAGACGACACCCCCACACTTCCACCCAGCAGCGCTCCGGCCCTCAACTGACTTAACCACAAAAACATCTGCTCCTCTGATGACCCTGAGAAGAAAAGTCACAGATGTCAAGAATACATTGCAACCAGGGTTTTCCGGAGACAGAAAATGCGTGGGCTGCAAACCAGCATAAAGCAAGTACAGCACAGATGTGATTTAGAGATAAGACAGTGACACACAGCTTCACGACAACTGTGACGTTACAATGCTTTGACTTATATCAGCATGTACACAAACATAAATAAACAATAACATATTATCACTCACACAAGAGTCAGCTTGCGGAAGTTGGTGGTAGTTGAGCAATATGGGTTTTTAAAAAAGTCTTTGCTGACATGGTGACTTAGTGTTTCATTTCCCTTCTTATTTCCAAATTTTTAAGGGCTTCATGAGGTCATAGGATATCCTCCCATGGTAACAAAATCTTCTTTAGTTTGTTCATTATCAACACTTCGTCTGTGTCTGTTATACAGATAACAGCCATGTATTTAATTAAACATCTTCCTCAGTGATCATCTTTTGACCCCGCTGGTTTCTTCTGGGCACATTTCCCAGCTCATACCCTCATAGTGTACAGTATTTATTAAAGCGCAGTAAAATGTGCCGGCTGTTCTCTGCATAGACTCGCGGTTATTGCTTTTTCTTGAATTTGTCGAGCGTTGTAAGATTTCACTGATCACATTCTATCATGACATTAATGCATCTATCTCTCATGGAGGCAGCCATGCGTTTTTACCTGATGTCATCTTTACAGACAAAATTTTCCAAAAGGTTTAATTTTCATTTATTCAACCAAATAAAAAAGAGGGCAGCTCTAGTGGCTTTTCATTACAACAGTTGTAGATGCCACAGAGATTTGTAGAAATGTGTACTTAAGTTTGTGTGTAGGCTGATCAGTGATATAACTTGTATATATGGAAAAGTTGTTGCGTTACTGTAAGATTGTTATTATGAATACATGAATAAAGTACAGGAAATTAGTTTTGGATGGTTTATATCACTTTTTTAAATCAAAGAAATGTTCTCATATAATAATAATAATAATCCAATATAATACTGGATCCACCTACATCATTACAACTTTACAAACTGTTTAAATTGACAGTATGTTTGAATTGGCAGCAGATAAAGTTATGATCAGCTTTATTGATCCTTTGCAGGAAAGGGTGTATGGTGTAGAAAGTATAGAAGTATATAGATGCATAAATGATAAAAGGTACTAATTGCTCAAAAGTGCAGTGAGACCAAAATTAGTATTGAAAGAAGGGAGGAGAGAAATAATTTTACATTAATGAAAAGAGAGGAGAAGTGAACAAACAACAGACACTGAGAACAAGATGAAGTAAATATTCACTTATTGTATGTGTTTTGGGAGAAGGTGTGGTCAATAAAATTACATTAAAACGCTTTTCATATTGTAACATTTTTATGAGGGTTTATTGTGTTGTACAACATGACCTTACAGCATCAGGATGTTTTACTTACAACTGCATTATTTACTGTGCAAGCACAATGCATTCGTTTCTGAGACATTAGTTTCTGAGACATTGCAAAAAAAAAAACCATTCATATCTTTTGTAAAAATATGTAAAATGTGTTGTAAAAATGTATGTAATTTCAGCAATAGTGTGTTTTTATTTGAACTTTTATTAAATTTTACATTTATGATATATAACCTTTTTGTTTAGATTAAACTTTATTTCCCACAAAAGACTCTAGGTCTTAACTGATGAGAATCTGTATAGAAATCTTGTGACAGAGTTTTGGGTGTGTGCTTCACAGATGGGCGTGTATAAAACTTACTTAAACGCACAACAACTGCATAACTTCCTGCCTGCAGTGTTAGTACAACATCAACAGGGTGCTGAATCTGTAAGTTCAAATCTAACAAAAATTCTATTTTACATTTTCTTACTATAATAGATTACCTTTTTTAATAATTCATCTTTGTTCAAGCTTATTTTTTTTAAACAAATATCTCATACAATTATTTATTAATAATTATTAAGGTTATGGTTGTATTTGTTTTTACAATTAATATTTGTCTCACATCTGATTATTTCATAAATCATTTAAGTATGAAATTAAAGCATGGCAATAATTTTGACAACTTCTCCATTTACAGCTTTAACAAACCATGGATTGGATTGAATTATACATACATATCACAGACAACTGTTAGTTATTGAATATTAAAGGTTATATTTTTCTCACATTAGAGGCACAATATTAAAGCAATGGTATCTTTTTTACAGCTTCTCCATCCATAGATCTAACTGACCATGGATTACGATTATAACTTCACTTTAAATTACACGACTGAGATTCTCGACGAGAGTTTGCCCCCAAAGATTCAACCAATCCAGATAGTGGCTCTGGTCCTCTATGGCCTTGTATTCCTGCTAGGTGTCCCTGGAAATGCTCTGGTGGTTTGGGTGACGGGGTTCTGCATGTCCCGCTCCGTCACCTCCCTCTGGTTCCTCAACCTCGCCCTGGCTGACCTCCTGTGCTGCCTCTCCCTCCCTCTGCTCATGGTCCCTTTAGCCCACGATGACCACTGGCACTTTGGCCCGCTGGCCTGCACGCTGGTCAAGGGCCTGTTTTACCTGGTGATGTACTGCAGCATCCTGCAGCTGATGTTGATCAGCGTGGATCGCTGGATGATGGTCAGCAAACCCATCTGGTGCCAGAACAACAGACGACCAAAGCAGGCCGTCTGTGGGTGCATTGCCGTCTGGTTCCTGGCCCTGGTCGTCAGCATCCCCCAGTTTGTCTACACAAAGGAGATCGAAGTAGGTGAAGACAAGCGAGAGTGTCTGACAGTCAACACTTTGCTCAGCGCCTGGATCATCACCTTCTTCCGCTTCTTCATGGGATTCTTCCTCCCTTTCCTGATCATTGTGATCTGTCACTTGATGGTGTACAGGAGAACAGAGAGCGGCCTGAACAGAAGTCGGACCCGCTCCAAGCGAACACTTCATATTATCCTTGCTGTGGTGCTGAGCTTCTTCCTGTGCTGGCTCCCTCTGCACATTGTGGACTTCCTCTTATTAATCACACCTCGACATTCCTCTCACAGCCCCAGAATCTACATGGCACACATTTTATCACTGTGGCTGGCTTACTTCAACAGTTGCCTCAACCCTCTGCTGTATGTGTGCCTGGGCCGAGGCTTCAAAGACAGTATGAACCGCTCGCTGCGCAACATGCTCCACATCATCACTGAGGATCCCTCAATCAGGGCCAATACTGTGGACACCAGGAGCACGAGCAATGGAAAGGAAATGATGAAAATCTGATGGTGTGTTGACTTCGATATGTACTGAGGTTTAGACTCAGCAGTGCATTCATTCAACTCATCGTTTCAAGTTTAAAGACATAAAGACACAAGAATGAATGATTCCCCATTTGGAGGTTGTCTGGTGATAGAGAATAGAAATTTGAAGTTGAATAAATACAACTTGAATATTTTCATTAAGGCAATTGTAAAAGATTTGTTGATTTTGCTGTATGATGCTTTACACAGTACACTGGTGAAATAAACTCTGACTCTGAATGTGTTAACACCCAAAGCAGGAAATACTGATCAATCTGCAAAAAATACACTTCTGTTTTTTGCAACACATGCAATGTAATGATCATGGTGTGTTCATCTGTTTTTGTGCATTGTGATTCAAGTGTGCAGTCAGAAATTAGATACCAAAATGGAATTAATATTATCATCTATTATAAACAATCAATAACTAGTTCTTATAATGCCCATGCAGATTTGAATACAGGTTTGTGCTTCAGTAGCGTCACCACGGCGACGACAGATTGTCACATTCTCATGTTGCAGTTAATTCACAGACCACTAGAGAGAGCCATAGTCTCTTAATGCGCCACGTTTTAGACATTAGCTTCATATAACATCACTTTCATTCGTATTCTCTCCTTTTTGATCATTTATGATCTTTCAGAATGATATTATTGTACCATGTGAAAAAAAAGAATAAGAACAAACAAAACAACAAAATAACCTAAAAAATTACCTTTATTTAAAAACTACATTCATTCCAAACAAGGCCACATGATGGTATATACAAAATCATACATATTTTCAAAAGTGAGTTCATCTGTACCCCTGTGTCAATGAATTTGTGCACTTATAAACATATATATAAATATATGGATGCATGCATGTACACTGGTCCCTTTATATGGATCTTCACCTGACTCACAGGTCTGTTTATTTTAGCCCATTGGCCCTGAAAGCTGCTGGCTGCAGGAGAGGTATCCTCATTTCAGAGTGATATGCATGTATTCCCTGCTCAGAGATTCACAGGGATGCTTTGATTTATTTTTAAATCCTAAGTAAACCAAATGTAAACAACAACTTTTGCACAAATGAGAGATTTTCCTCTTAAATACTGGCTGAGAACAGGACTAATCCCTGCTGTAAAATAGTCTTAGCAGACATTCAAAGTTTTGCGATTTTTCTTAATAATAATGTCTCCTAATCATTTTTAGATCTTCACCGAGAAGTTTCCTGAATAGAATAATATAATGTGGTTCTGATCTGAGAAAATTAAGAATTTGCAACTGAAAATTCACCCAAATTATGTAGAAAAGCTATAAAACATTTTTATCTCATTTATAGAGTTTTGGTGTTAAACAATATATTGGTTGCACTGTAATAACATCCGTTGTTTAGACCTGTGACCGGCCAACTCCACACCGTAGGAATTAATCAACCATACATCTATGATAAGGCCAAACGATAAGGCCAAAACACTGGTAGCATATTCAGTCACTTACCTTCAGAGTAACTTGGTATCACTTCAGTTATCATCAATTAGAGCGGGATCATTTCCATTAGTCTCATGGTTGTCATGTACAAGATGAATTCAACCACCACAGACACTGCAGGTCTTTTATCGTGCTAGTGTCTCTCACTAAGAACATACTGTAATTAGAGGTAGGTAGAGGTAAAGTTCACATGAGCTGTTTTCAGACAATGTCCAGAAAATGTCCCAAAAATTGGGTCCAGACATTTTCCGTACTTTGCCTTTCACATATGAAGAAAGCAACAGGAGAATGTTCGCGTCAGATACATTCACAACAGGAAAATGTCCAGATCATTCAGGCGAGGGGTGGGGTCTGGGTAGAGTAACAGGAGGCAGGACATGATGGATATAAGATGGATTGTGAGAGATCAGTATATGAACCAATCAGGGAACAAATGTTGTCATAGAGATGGACCCTGTTGGGGATTTGTATTCTTTTTGTTTGTTTCAGTTTTATGTCTGTCAAGTGTTAGAAACACCATCACTCACTCGCTGTGAATTCTTCAGACATTATCCTGCTGTATTCTCACATTGGATTCATTTGGACATATTACTTAAGGGACAGGCAGGAGAAACTCGTGAGAATGTCCAGAGCAGCTGACTCAGACATTCGTGTTCTTGCATACAGCCTCTTCTGATAACGTCAGAATGTGCAGAGTTCAGTGCATGTCTGAAAGCAGCAATACATTATGATGTGACCAAAAGTAGCAGCCACAATGTTGCTCTGACAATGTCTTTATGACACAATAGAAAAAGTTATGGGTTTAAAACAGGATTGATCCTGTCCTTACACCGTCGTCATGACTTTGAGGGACCCTGAGCGGAATCGGAGGATCTTCTTCTTCAGAGCGTGAGACGCTTTGATCTTGACAAAGGCTTTTGGTTGAGAGGGGGCGTCGGCAGCGGCCTGTGGTGAAGGCGAGGATGAAGATGAGGTAGAAGCAAGGCGAGGTGGCAGCTGCTGGGGCCACACCAGCCCCCCACTCTCATCGGAGTCACTGGACAGAGAGCTGGAGGCCGGGGAATATACCTCACTCATGCTTGACTCGGACTCTGCAGGGGCAGCACCAGTGTTGCCCTCCTCCCCCCGACAGAGAGGTGCTCTCTCCTGAAGGTCCTGGTGCCAACGCTCGTTGTGTTGGTGCTGCTGTTGACGGTAGTTCTGGGGTTGGGAATGGGGACATGAGTGACCATACCGAGTTTTACGAGGTTGTCGTCTCTGTGGCTGCACGGCACGGGTCTCCCCCTCATCCTGGCTGAGCTCCAGGTTGGAGCACCAGCGTTGACCCCCGATGCCGACCTGTGGTCCCGCAACCTGGCCTTGGTTCTGAGCAACATCCCCTCTGCCCTGGTGCCTCTCAGTGGTGCTGTACCTGCGCTCAGGCAGCACTCGCTGGCTCAGGAGGCTGTTTTCTGACTGGGATCGGTTGGTTTTGCTGCTCGACTTCTTGGATCTCTGTCGCTCGTTGTGGCTCTTCTTTGAGGGTCTCAACTTGGGGTTGGGATGGTCAGGAGAGGAGGCTGCTCGATTGGGTTTAGGCTGCTCTGGGTTGTAGTGTCTGGGGGAACGAACGGGAGCATGGCAGGCTTGTCCGGGGATATACTGAGCACTTACTAAATTGTGCTTGTGATGAATAGGGGCTTGTGGATGTAGATAATGCTGGGGGGATGCGGGTTCACAACAAAGGTCAAGAGCCCCAACACCACAGTTGGGGTCCAGTGAGGGCAGAGGTGATGGAAGCCTCCCAGCCAGGGAGTGTGGCCTGGACTGGGGGTAGGGCAGAGCCAGATAACAATCCTCCTCCAAAGACAGGGCCTCTCCTCCACAGGCCTCCCCCTCTAGCTGGTCACAACCCCAGCTCTGCCTCTTAGGGTTTGACAAAAGGTCAATACGCTGCTGTAGATTGGGGTCAGGAAAGCGATGCTCTGTCGTAAGAGAGGGAGTCCTCCTGTGTAGGGAGCTGTGGGCAGAAGCACTGCAGAATGGGGGGTCAGGGCTCAGTGTGGTGCGAGGCTGACATGGTCGTGGTGAGAGGGTGTGACGATGGATGAGACCTAGGATGTAATTCTCAACCCTCAAAGCCAGCTGGTAATCCTCCTCAGTGACCTCATCCTCCATAGACTGCTGCTGCCAGGCTTGGCTGGCTCGTATGGGGTCCACCTGCCAGGGGTCCACTGCTGCGCCCTCCTCAGCGATGCCCTCCAGAGGTGGGTAAGGGGCAGAGAAAGAACGGGGCAGAGTGGTGCGCAGAAACGGCACATCCGCTTCTCCATTCAACATGAACGGGTCTCCTAACAACAGAAAACAACACTGCTGCAGGTCAAGATGCGGGGGCTCAGTTATAATACTGCAACCAAAGGAACCAATATGAGAGACAAAAGCAACAAAGCAGTTATCTGATAGAGGTGTATAATAAAAAAGGCCCTGATGTAATTATTTTCTATTATAGGGTGTTTGCGATGGAAAAAAGAGAGTCTATGTTTAAATCATCAGCAGGAAGGATGTGGTATGGTTCCAGTAAGAAACCATTACATTTTGGTGCAGATCCAGGATTTATTTTCAATATCTTTAACAATGCGAGAATATGGTGGTTTTTTTTGACATTTTCAACAATTTCCCAGGGAATAATTTCTGGATTATTAATTGATGATGATGTGACTATCTCAGCGACACAGTACAACATAAAACCCTCAATACACTGCGGTGTGTGACATCCCACTGGTGACATCTAGTGGTGAATTTGCATGTTGCAGCTGAATACCACTCACTTCACCCTCCCCTTCCCAGTTGTCATAAAAACTCAAAAGGTGTTTAGTTTGTCTTGTCTGGGCTACTGTAAAAAACATGGCGGTTTCCGTAGAGAAGACCCGCTCTTGATGTAGATATAAAGTATTTAAACATAAAGGGCAAATTCAAGGGTAAAGAAAACAACAATTTGTCTAATTTAGATGGAACACACGTTAAATCGTATACACTGAACCTTTAAAGCTTATAAAACAGAACGTCTCTATAGAAATCTGGCTTTGTTCTGTTGTTTGCAGCTAGTTTTTTTTCCACCTGATCTCACCATTTCCTCAGGCTTCCAACAAACAATATGACAACACTCAATCAATCAAAACTCATAATTAATCCCCTCTTAAAAGGTGTAACATCAGACACTGCATCTACGTTTTTAAGAATAACAAATCTAAATCTAACGAATCTTATAATGTCAAAATTCTAAAATGAAACCACTGCTTCACTTACACACAGGACAAGAATGATTTATGTGTCTGCTGCTGTCTCTGAGAATGCATACGTGTGCAAGTATTAGTGAACTTCAATGTTTCCAGATCTGCTGCCTTTGCTTACCAACAGACTTTGGCCTGTCGTTGGTGTAAACCCAGGAGGAGACATTTTCTGTGGGCTCGGAGGAACAAGATCTTCCTTTAGGTGACTGACCCTCACTCGACTCATAAAAACCTTTAAAGAAAAGCAAAAGCAGAAAGAAGAGATAACGATTCCATTTATTACAGCTTATTGACTATTCCAGTTTTGTAAAAATATGCAACTTGATTCAAACAGTGTTTTACAAAAGACAGCACAACAATAGGAGCACAAGTAAATAAAAAAAAAAGAGAAATATGCACAGTTATAGAGCAACAGTTTTATGCACACAAGTGAGCAAATCACAATATGCACATTTAGAAAAGTATGTGGAAAGTAGAGTTTTAAAGACTGTGGAGGTACCAGAACTCGGCCGGCTGTCGCCTGCATCTCCTTGAGCGCCATCGTAACAGCCATCGTCCGTGTCGATCCTCAGCTCTCCCACCTGCTGCTCCAGCGCCTGCATCAGGCCCCATGGAGAACTCTGGAGAGCACTCTGAAACACAAACACACACACACACTCAGTCACACCGCCCTCCTGCTGTCTGGGTTTGATTGTGAAGCACTGAGAAGTAATCTTTAAGTGAATCCAAAAACAAAGCAGACATTTCAAACAGACCTCTCAGTCAAATTTCTAGTTCGTAAAAATACTAAAGGACAATATGATGCATGTGCCGACCTAAAAAGAACAAGAAGGAAAAACTTGAGGAAAGAGAGTATGGTGGCAGAGATCAGTATATATATACAGAGATCAGTATATATATATATATATATATATAATTTACATCATAGTGTACTGTATATCTGCATAAATGAGTTACATTTACCTCCACAATAGAAAACAGTGTATTTGCTTAAATATGACCTTCATCATTTGATACATGTAAAGGAAATATGTGATAAATCATATCTTGGTTTCATTATGATGATTAAAATGAGAGTAACTGTCATTTCAGTTTGTGCAAAGGATGTTTTCTACCTTTGTTGAAGCCAACAGGAAAAAAAAGAAATTGGCCCCCAAATGATTAAACACACAATGTCCTCACATAAGCCACAACTCAGATGAAGACTCCTGTTCTCTAGTTACTGAAATAAAAACATGGTTGTCACAGGTCTGTGTGAGGTGGGTACGTGTGCAGCATCCATATGTGTCAGTGAGTTCTCTTACATAAGCAAAGCTCACAGAGGCAGCAGTCAGTTCAAATATGAATAATTCAAGGGTCTGTGGAGGGGAGGGTGAGTTCTTTCATGTGCATGGGGCGTGCACACACACACACACACACACACACACACACACACACACACACACACACACACACACACACACACACACACACCTAGCCCCTTACCCTAACCTTCCCAATTAAATCTTGTTTACTTAGTCCTCTTCGTCCCTTGAGGGGCATAATGCATCGACAATCTGGCCTGTCCTGGGCTACATGGTGGGCCTCACCCCATGTCAGACCTGTCTCTTTCAGCTCAGTCTTCAGTTGTTTTGGATCTACCACAACTATAGCCTGACCCTAAACCGTACTCCAACCCTAACCTAAACCTAATTCTAGCCCTGAGGTAAATCTTAACAGTCCTTTGAAAAATTTATAATTTCCTAACTTTTCCCAAAATGTCCTCATTCCATAAGATCTGTGCAGTAAATGGTCCTCATAAAGATATAAGTTTAAGTACACCCACACAGATAACAGACTCAACATACAGACTTGTTTGTTAACATGAAGATCCTCTGCTGAAGATAAGAATTCCAGATGTGTGGCTCAGGAGGTGGAGCGGGTCGCCCACTAACCAGGAGGACAGTGGTTCGACTGTACTGTGCTGCCAGTGTATGAATGGTGTGTCCTCGAAAAAGTGCAGCATGAAGTAGTGCTGTGTATATGAATGGGTGAATGTCAATGTGTATTTAAGTATTTGATAAGACTAGAAAATATGTGTGCACACAGACACGCATGCACGACGGCACTTAATTTTTTCATTCTTGGGAGTGATACAGTCGACACTTCAGGCTCATTAAGTGACTTCATTACCATAAGACTGAACTTGTTCTCATAACAAGGTGACACTTTTTACACCAGCAAGCTTCTGTGATGGATCACCTGTCACTCCCTGAGTACTTCACACATACGTCTTCATACATGTGTGTGTCTGTTCCAATAAAACACTGCCCGTGGAGACGTACTGAGGCCGTACAGTGTGTCTATGTGCAAAGTAACAGAAAGCACAGATTGTCGTAGTGGTGAACACAGGGCTGACTCTGGGCAAACAGCTGCTCAGACATGTCTGCAGTGAGGCTGTAGGTGACAGAGTCAGCCTGATTCGATCCACTTTGAAATATCTCAGCTACGATTTGACGTTCATCACAGAATAAATTCTACTGACTTAAATGATCTCTCAAAATGTACTTTTACCAAATGGCTTTTACTTGATTGTTTTTTATTTTGCTAATACTTACTTTTCTTTAATCCCTCTCTCTTGCCTTTCCTTATAAAGGATGTTGTATTCTTTTCTTTGCTGTCTTTGATTTAAAATGAGATTGTATTAATCTGCTTTGTGTGTTGGATATTTGTTTTATTGTTCTTATTTTTCCTTTTTCTGAAGCACTTTGTACCATCTGTTTTGAAAGGTGCGTCATAAACAAAGGTATTATTATATCACTATTATTATCTCAGACTTTTACTCTAGCGTCACCATGAGGTCAATGTTACAAATTTTTAGTAACGTGTCTCATTGGATTCGGAGGAAATTTGGTACAGACATTAACGTTCCCCCCATTGTAAAAATATTAGAGAACCATCAACTTTTCCTTTAGCTCCATCGTCAGGTCAGAATTTTAATTTGTCCAGTTTGGTTCATGACCAAGTTTATGTTTATTGTTGCTGATGTAATCAGTTTAACAGTAACTCAGATTAACACAATTTCTTCATTATTGCCATCATCAGTGTCTGCTCAAGTCTTAAAGGTCACACTGTCAGTTTTCTTCAGATGAAATTCCAAAACCCACAGCTCAAGATTGAATAAATATTGTTTTCAAAGATGAAAACAAAAACCTCTTGTAGAAAACGCAGATCTTGGCTGGATGATCCCTCGCCATTTTCTTCTTGGACAATTCTCCAATTGGGGCTGGAGCTCTCACTCCTTTGTCCTGCTGATTATAATGAGGCCATAATGAAAATACGGCTGAGGGACAATTGACCCAAGCTAACCTACGCTTCCCACGCGCCTTCTTCACCGCGAACACTGTCGTCTCTTTTGTTTCGACAAGGGTGCGTATTGTCTTAGTATAAACAAAGCGTTACAGCACAGCTACATCAATAGAAACAAAAAGTGGGGAGCTTTGTTTTAGGTGCTGGCGTGAGGTAAAGAAATGGCGGGGGGGGGGGGGGGGGGGGGGGGGGCTACTACAGGAAATCAATTCATCAATGGTGCTGCTTCACACAATTGATTTCCTGCTGCTGCCTTTTGGTCATACACACAACCCAACACACACTGAGGAAGCCTTGGTGCTAGTCATTACTCTCATGCTGCTGGAAACAAACACAAATGGGCGGATGAACGAAACCAGCAAAACACAATGAGACGTTCAGTTGTGTGGCTGTGGAGCAGGCTGGTCTTTGATTGCACTCCATTATTAATAGTCTCAAACTGGTTCCCTGACACCCTGCACACTGTATCATCCCTGTTCTACCGCATCCTCTGCCCGAGGCTAGTGGGGGATGGGGGAAGACGGAGGACACAGTGCAGCCACCCTCACCTAGCCATTAAGCTGCGATGCAATGGCTGCACAACACACCGGCCCCTGCAGTGAAATAGACTTTTACCAGTGGGTGAATCCGGGACAACAATGTCATTTATTTCTTACTTATATCACCTGTTACATCCTCTGCAGCCATTGTCGAGTGCTGAGGAAAAGCGGCAGACAGACACAGACAATTCTGCCATTCTACAAGAATGGGGAGAGAAGATATAGACGCTGGCTGCTTTTTTAATGTGTAGAATAAACCCTGAACCAGTCACTGACTGAAGGCTTTTGAATAAGATGACGCCAGGACACAGAAATCTGTGGAACAAGGAGCACGAGGCATGCAGCCGCACTGCTGAGCCCTCAATAATTAAAGCAATGTTGTGACTGGCTCCACACAGAGAGTGCTGCAGGAGGCCACAACACACACACACACACACACACACACACACACACACACACAGTGGTGCCTCCATGACTTCAGGGGACATTACATTGACTTCCATTAAATACCTAGAGACTTTCTTCAACCTTAACTAGAGTAGTAGTACTTTTAACTAGTTATGAGTTACTACTTGCCTCACAATAGACCTAAATAAGCCTGAACCTAAATCTAACAAAACATTAACATAACTTTAAAAAATGTCTCGACCCTAATATTTAATAATTTACATTATAGGAACTTGCTTATTGTCACCACAAAAAAGTCCCCATAATGTGACTGTGTAGACAGATTCACGAGTAATACCTGGAACCCACACACACACACACACACACACACACACACGCTTAATGATAAGTTCTAATTTGATGGAGGATGAATTTGCTCACACACAAGTGACTGACATCCATCAGCACTATGATTTTTAGGGCAGCAGTGAGTGAAGTCTCTAAGGAGAAAGGTGCACGTGAACTGTGCTCTTGACAGATGTAGGATGAGATCTGAGTCTATATCTCATGGTTTGTCTGTTTTTCTTTTGAACGACCTGCTTTCTCTCTGCATTTGCATCTATAGATCAGAAGCTCAATTCCTCCAATGCCTGTGTATGTGCACAAAGACGCCAAAAAGAAACACAAAGACATTTGAATTGTCTGATGTTGGTGTGGCAGAACAAAGCAGAGGAAACCATGCAGCGATCCATTTGGCTGAACTGTCACTGCTGAGTAGAGGAGCAGCTCTGTACTCTCACTAATGATGCTGTCTTCACACACACAAGGACACACACAAGCTGATCTATGGCGACCCGGTGGTTCAGCTAAGGCACCGCACATCGACACAAAGACTGTACAAATTGTGCACAGACAAAAAACAAACACTAGATTTAAATCCATTTTGGTCAGTTTTAAATATTCAAATATAACTCCAGAGCACCTCAGGTTCCTCAGAGCAAGCTCTCCTCCACGCACATGCATGTCATACACTCATGCACAACTCACATGCTCCCTCTTCTTTCTCCAAACACAGACAGCGGGGTGGCTGAGAGGGAGATGAGGGCTCCATGCTCCATCCCCAGCTGCTGTGTGGAGTCCCACAGCTGTCAACACCTCCAACACCAAACATAGTATCCAGGAGGGGAAAAAGGGTGTGTGTGTGATCTCACCCTTATCAGATGGGGCCCTGATATTAATTCTCTGAGGAATTTCCCCCGCGTGTAATTACTCACACGCGTGGATGGGCAGAACAGTTAATAAACATCGATCCAAGGACGCGTTGGGCACGAAATGGAAAAAAGGGAAATACGCAGCCCCGTGGGGGAAACGCGTGTCACGCCTTCACTGCCGTCGAAAATTGCTGTTTCCAGTCTGTGTGTGTGGATGAGGAGTCAGAGTGAAAAGCGCTGACAGCTCCACCAACATCACCAGGGAATATTGAATCGAGACTGGTGCGCCTGGCTCATTGGAAACACTTGACCTGCGCGCATTCCTCTCAAATTGGTTTCCTATAGGCAGCTCTATCTTCCTACGTTTTCATGAATCCAGGCCACATCAGACGCAAATGTGAGACAAGATGAAACGCAGTGCCCACATCTTACCACATGTACCCAACTGAAGCCATGCAGTGCGCCGGGCCACCTATGCGCCCTATCCTCCTCACAGGGGCCTCGGTTGGCATGATTAGTATTCTGCTCCATATGCGCCTATTGTTAGGCCCCCAGCGCAGGAAGAGAGAGGGGGGGTGGGGGGGGGGGGGGGGGGGGGGGGGGGGGGGGTGGAGGAAGGGTGAGGAGGAGGCGGCTGATTTAATTTCTTTTTCACCCTCTTTAATAAAAGCTTCCTATTGTGGCCATGTGGGACAGTTTGCTCAACAGCAGCTAAAGAAAACAAAACTCCCACAACCCCCCAAAATTAAAACAATACAGCGATAAGTAAATAAAATTAAACCAAATAACAGTTTATAGTTTGTTCAGTGGTGCGTAAAACTTAACGGGGGAGCTGCTACTGTATTTGTTATTATAACCTGTCACAACAAAATCGGTATTTATCTTGGATTAACCCACTTTTTCATTCTCATGTTAATGTGGCAATTCCGTGTCACACATTTGTCCAACTGAGAAAAAGCCAAGATAATCATGGTCATGACATCAAATCTTCACTACAACAGCAACATACAGAACGAAGGAGTCATTTACTCCTTTTATGATGTGCACAGAGCACAAATAAGAGCTTGTTAAGTAGTGAAAGCCACAAAAGTCCATGATGAGGGAACAATGGGCCATTAAATAGTGGGTCTGTGCCACAAGCGGTAGCTGCTCCACCCCCTGATTTCGTCCCCCCACAGGCGTAAATCTCTGCCTGGCGCACAGAGACGCACCACAGCCTTTAACAGAGACGCGCTATTAATCAAGTTACTTTTTTTTTTTGCAGAGAGAGGTCACCTCTGCACAAAAGGCTCAGCGCAAACCAGGAGTCCATGCATGATTACAATGAGGATATGCGCTGGAAGGGAAACATGCATAGGCCTGTGGTGAATGCCAGAGGTAAAGTGGGGTTCAAGCACAGGATGGGCTACAATGGTGAGAATCATGCAGTATGCGATTTAAAATGCACTCATGACATGGACCTTCTTACCAGCTGACGCCGCAGTGTCAAGTTCTCCTGCCCCCAGCTGCTGAAGCACGCCAGCTCTCCTCCGGAGCTGTCCCGGGCCGGCGGCTGCCCCACAGCCAGCGCCCCCAGCACCAGACACTCCTGCCTCTGCTTGCGGAGCTCCAGCTCGCACAGCCCGGCCAGGCTCGCCTCCAGGCGCTCCTTGGTCCGACTGCGCTCCACAGTCACCGGGAAGGAGAACGCACGGTGCATGCCCCCGCCACACAAATCCCAGGGATTATCTGCACAACAAAGTCTTGTTATTCCCTTTAATTTGTGTTTAGTGTTGTCCAGTTGGCTCAGATTAACGAGGGCATCCTCAGTCTATAAAGGTGCCATGATGCTGCATCCCGTTCCTGGCGGTGGGACGGTAGCCTTGGAGCAGCGTGGTTTCCCAGACCTTCCCTCAATGCGCTATACATTTTCTGGTTCTCAGCTGTCAAACGCAGGAGAGAAGCTCCGCCCTTTGCGACCAGGCACGCAGGCACACACATACAAACACACGCACGCACGCACGCACCCACCCACCCACCCACACACACACACACACACACACACACACACACACACACACACACACACACACAAAGTGGGGAGTCATCCGCCCCTCCACAAATTCAATCTCAGCCCTGATTGGATGTGAGAGGCCAACAAGGCGCTGTGCCTTGACGCTGCCCCACCCCCTTGATTCATTGCGGTGACGTGTCGACCTCACCCATCCTCTCATCGTAATGGACCGATTCAGGAGAAGGTTAGAATCAGAATCAGAATCAGAATCAGAAGTATTTATTGCCAAGTAGGTTTACACCTACCTGGAATTTTCCTTGGTGTATAGGTGCATACAATGAACATAAAACATAAAAACACAATAAGTACTAAGTATTAGAAAAAAATAACAATATATAAAATAAAAATATATAAAAGATATAAAAAGTAAAATGCAAAATGTAAAACAGGAGTGCAATGTAAATGTGCAATATGCAATGTACTGTAATGTAATGTGTGTTAATGTAACACAGTCTTGAGGCGTGGGGGCGGGATAAGAGTCCAAGTCAGGTGGGGGTCCCAGGCCTTGTTGACAAGGGCAACTGCAGCCGGGAAGAAGCTGGTCTTGTGGCGTGAGGTTTTGGTCCTGATGGACCGCAGCCTCCTGCCGGAGGGAAGTACCTCGAAGAGTTTGTGACCCGGGTGGGAAGGATCGGCCACAATCTTACCTGCCCGCCTCAGGGTCCTAGAGGCAAACAGGTCCTGTAGAGATGGCAGATTGCAGCCAATCACCTTCTCAACAGAACGGATGATACGCTGCAGTCTGCCTTTGTCATTGGCAGTGGCAGCAGCATACCAGATGATGATGGAGGAGGTGAGGATGGACTCGATGGTGCAGGTGTAGAAGTGCACCATCATTGTCTTTGGCAGGTTGAACTTCTTCAGACTGATATTTTATTACCCTAGAACGATTTATAGACACCATGTAGCTGCAGGGAGTGAAATGCAAACAGTAACCAGGATAGACTGGTGAGGAAAGCCGAAAAATGACCCAAGGACAGGATCCCTGAAGACAAATGGTGCAACATTATATTGCAGTTGAGCACAATATATGAATTAATGAGACTGTGTGACCACATTATTTAAATTAGTAGAGTATAAATAATAAGTGAGGTCAGCAAAATGTGGACAATCATGTTTGGATATTTTTGTTTTGTTTATTCCAGATGAATATTACCAATACAGTAGGCTGTTATTTAACCATAATTCTCCATGTGACTCCCTGCTGCTGGCTGCACTGCATCGAGATGTTGAACAATGACAGATCTCGAAATGTTAAAGATTAAATCCTACAACAACCACCTGACCCAATCAACCAATCACCCAACCAGCAAACCACCTGACCCAATCAACCAATCACCCAACCAGCAAACCACCTGACCCAATCAACCAATCACCCAACCAGCAAACCACCTGACCCAATCACCCAATCACCCAACCAGCAAACCACCTGACCCAATCAACCAATCACCCAACCAGCAAACCACCTGACCCAATCACCCAATCAGCAAACCACCTGACCCAATCACCCAACCAGCAAACCACCTGACCCAATCACCCAACCAGCAAACCACCTGACCCAATCAACCAATCACCCAACCAGCAAACCACCTGACCCAATCAACCAACCAGCAAACCACCTGAGCCAATCAACCAATCACCCAACCAGCAAACCACCTGACCCAATCAACCAACCAGCAAACCACCTGACCCAATCAACCAATCACCCAACCAGCAAACCACCTGACCCAATCAACCAACCAGCAAACCACCTGACCCAATCAACCAACCAGCAAACCACCTGACCCAATCACCCAATCAGCAAACCACCTGACCCAACCAACCACCTAATCACCCCCCCACCCAACTAACCAAAGACGAAAAAAATGATAATCAATAGGCTAATGTAAGTGAATTAACATTACATTTGCACAAAAATTGAATAAAGAAAATGGAAATTATTGGTGGGTGATTTCATGAATGAAAAGTGAATATACTTTACTCATCCTCTTACCCTCAGTGAACATGGATGGGCTTTGGAGTGTTTACCTGATTCATCTGGTTAGTTTGTATAAGTGAGAGTGGCAGTTGTAATTAATAGGCACATTTTTAAACAATTAATAATAATTAAAGTCAGACAGCAGAGAAACACTATGGGCAGACCTCTCTGAATGTACAGCAGGAAATGAGAAGATTGTACTATAGGTACAGCTCCTCCCAAAAGAACAATGCTTTCATATTCAACATCAATATTTCATCCTTTTATTTTATTTTATTATTTTTTAAAGTGCAGCCACAAATTAATATTTGATCTTGATACCTCATGCAAGCTTCTCCTGTGCTACTCCACTGTAAAGTCTCCTGAGGCCACATGTGCTGAATGGCTCCTTAAGGAGAACTTTACTTCCTGTTAGGAAAATACAAGAACCAAGTATGATTTCTTAAAATGCAAATACCTGCTTTTATAATAGATATATAACAAGTAAAATCTTCAGCATGTGTTTTTTTAAATAAACATTCAATAACTCCAAAAACATCAAGACTTTTTGTTCAATATTTTTTATTCATTATTCCAGTCTCTACTTCACATGAACCAGAAAGCCACTTTTATCTTCATTCTCTATGAGGCAAAGTCATCGGCAGGTCAGAACCTACGCGCAGCGCAGGTTGGATTCTTTTGTCAGTGTGTGTGTGTGTGTGTGTGTGTGCACACTGCAGATATACATAACATATACTTACAGTATATTCATCTCATGTATAAAGTTCACTAAAAGTCTCTCTAGAGATCAAAACATTTTCTAAAAAAAAGAACATACAGTAGAATTCTTATTGAACAGAACTACACCAGTACATAATTTATCAAGACACACTTGAAGAGGAGCGTTTGACTTTGATCAGTGGTCGTTTTCAGGAGGATAGATGGGTTTTCCTATTGTGTTGTGTGTTAGTCAGTACTGTTGTTGTGCAGGGGGCGCTATTGTCTCACCAACTCTGTGATGGGGAGGCTAATGCCAATTACTACATCAAATGAAGTGCAGAATTCATTAGTCGTCACTGATAAAATAGGGGCATCCAGAACTCTCGGCTCACCTCGGTCCCTCAGCTGTGCAGTGATCATACAGTCATTAACGCACAGAACTGTGTGCCCATACAAAATAAAGAGTGAAATTAAAATTTGCTGGTAACAAACAAACTGTAAATAAAGACAGACAACATGACTGCCCCCCCACAAGTGAAGCCAAAATGTTTCCATCGCCCCCTGGTGGCTGGCTGCAGTAGAGGCCATAAACCCAGACTGGTCGATGTTAGCGGTTGGATGTTTGTTCATTATTCCACTAATGTTTACCTACATTTTTTATTTGATGCTTTAAAAACAAGGTGAAACGTGATGATTGACAGAGACAGACTAGTGATTGGTTGAGCTGCTGCGCAGACTCTGGCTCCATATGCACAAGATGGTGGCATTCGTGTCTGGAATATTTTGGCTTCACTTCTGGATAGTGGGAGGAAGTGAAATGCATTGTCCATGTGTATACACACATTTAGCTTGCAAGCATACAAAGTAGAAACAAAGACAACCAGTTTGCTATATATGCAACTACCCCCAGTTTTCCCAGTTACCCCCAGTGTTTTCAATCTATATACACAGTCCATGGTAACAAGGAAAATCATGGGAGTTTTGAAGGGAATGATGAAGGCCAAAACAAACAAAAAAGCTTAAATTGCATACTTGCAGTAATTGATGAAAATGAATTCAGGTCTGCTGTGTGAGTTTGTTGGACTGCATATTTAATTTGGACTGAGGAGGATGTGCGTTTTACAGTAGCTCAGTGTTACAATGTGTCTGTCACTATGAACCGTTTCACTCAGCCTTGTCAAAACAACACAGTTGCTCCAAGACTAAGATCAAAGGTATCAAACCAAAGCTGGGAAATAAATCCAAATTAAACATTTAGAATTTCTCTTTCGATACTGTTAAGAGTTTGAATTTTTTAGACCAAAAAAAACCAAGAATGTGATTCAAGCATCTGGAAAAAAACTCAACTTCTTCATACTTTAAAAAACAAACAAACTTTAAAGCATTTCAATCACATTTTCATATATACATCTCTGTACCATCAGATCCATGAAGCAGAACTTCACTATAATCTTTCAGTGTTGTCAGGATTGTGAAAGTGATTTCTATAAAACAGAAAACTTTTCCAACCGCTCACATTCAGGTCTTTAGGTTTTCATGTGTTATCATTTATCTTCCTTCTGCAAATGTAACACACACAAAAACAGCAGGGGTCCCATCCTGAAACGTTTCGGCTGTTTTCACTGAGTCGTTTGGAAACACGCCGCGCAGGCACACAGTTAAGATACATATCCCCTTATACAAGTCACTCATTCTTCTCTGGCCCTGAAGAAGACAAGAAAGTGTGTCAGACCTCATTTTGGAGTTGCTTTGCTTGGGATGTGTTTGTGAAGATTCACGTGTCATCACCTCGATGATCTTTTATTTAGGCAATTCTTAATTTCGAGCAGTAACAACCAGTGGGATCAAAATCCAGCTATTTCTAATGAGTTTGGAAGTTGAAAATCCCCAGTGTGGTTGTTACATTTCCTGAAACACACCAGTAAAAGTATTTCCCAAGCCCTGCGTTCACCTCCAAACTACACCACTGACACTCCTCCGATTAATTCTCTACCTGAAAAGGCCTTAAAGTGCATCACTTTCTCTTTTTTCTTTTACACAAGGAAGTTTTTCTCAATTTGGAAGTGCTTATCATCGCTGAAGTCTGTCAGCTATGTAAGGGGGTCTCTGTTGACAAACTCTTAAAAGATGCTCTTTACCACACCTAATCCTGTATACAATACATGACATACATGATAAATACTGTATTCAAAACAACGTGACTATTGTGAAGGTACATTTCTGCTTCTCTCTTTTGGTTCAATTCAAATGCGTTAGGTTCATTCTCATGCTTTCATTGCATCCAAGACAGATACTTGAAATGGGGGAAGGGAGAGTATAATTTGGGTTGTTTTAAAAAGAATAGTTTAACATTTTGAAAAATATACTTGTTTGCTTTCATGCTGAGAGATTTGATACCACTCATATCATATCGGTATGATAAACATGACGCAAGAGCCATTTAGCTCATTCACTTCGCACAAAGAAACCATAGATTGTAAACAGAGATGGACAAATTGCCAGTATCCTAAAAGCGAGGCCAAAAGGTCTCAATTGGCCCGTGGTGGCTGGCTGTGGTACAGGTCATAAAGCCGGCCTCCTCCATGTTAGCGAATGGGACATGGACCAAACTAAAAGGTCAATTTACTTTTCCTCAAATATGGTTTATGTCATCTTAGGTAGTTAATTTCACACCGATATATATTCAATTGGTTATTTTTCTGGTAAGTTTGGTTTTACACTTGATTGACAGCTAAGACCGACTTGCGATAGGTCAAGTGCATGTATCTATGGGACCTTGATACCGCAGCACCATCTCCCGATTGCTACTGCACATCTCTCTGGCTCCAAATGTGCAAGATGTCAGCGTTCGTTTTTGAAATTTTAGCAATGGAAGAAACATTTAACCAGCTCGAATAAAAGTCTCAATTACTGCAAACCAACTTGCTATATAAGCAGAAGCAAACAAATGTATTTCTCAAATTGTCAAACTATTTGTTTTTTAGCAAAGAGTTGTCAAGTGGTGACATGGATCAAGAGTTGATTACAGAGGGAAGATGAAGGGTTCATCTCCAAAATTGTATATATCCATTCACAAGAGAAATATTTCAAGTTCAAGTTCATTCAATATTAAATATTTAGAGGATCTAGTGTGTCTTCTTGGTTCATTCTTTCTTTTGTCTTGAAGCTAATTAGCATGCGTCAAAAAGTGACATCAATCACTTTGGACACGTTGATGTAAATATATATGTTTATATTTTTTCTAATGCTGGATACGTCATTTTGGAACAAAACTCTTCGGTTGTAAACTGTACCCTGGTGGGGCTAATGCAAGGCAGCATACAAATTCATTAGCATAAAAAAGGCAGTCTGGTTTCAGAAGCCAGAAAAGAAAAAAAAAATTAAAAAACATACAAGTGTTGTATGGTAAAAATGTCACACTTTACAGCACACACACACTCACTCACTCACTCACACACACACACACACACACACACACACACACACACACACACACACACACACACACACACACACACACACACACACACACACACACACACACACACACACACACACACACACACACGCGCGAAGATAATCGCGCAAATGCAGAATCATTCTTGCACACTGGACATGTCACAGACATATCTGGCATGCATTTTTAGAAGAAAACACGTTTTGTTAGAAATGCTTTAACTGGTCTTGAGATCTGATAATTTCTTTATATACATAAATTAACAATAAATATAGGTAATGTTTATATATTTTGAAATATATATATTAAATAATGAAATATTCTTATATATTTCAAATATATTCATAGAATTCTTTCTAATTTGAAACATTTTTCAAGAGATATAGTCACAGTTTAGTAATAAAACAAGTAAGAACACAGGTCTCCCTACTGGTCTGGCTGCAGCATCCCTTTTTCAAAGAAGAATAACTCCGGCCTTTTGTTCAGGCTACATAATACATTCGACTTTATTAGAAAGATGAGGAATAACGTACTGTATGGAATCGAACACTGAGGCCGGGGCAACTGATCATGTGAACTGTGTATGAAGGTAAAAATACTGGTTTAGGTCTCAAGCTCTAGATTCTACTTCTAAATATTTCACCATAGCGCTCTGACAGGGAACCAGCCCTGACCAGGCAACGAGCCTCCAGCTACAATACTTCCTTTTCCTTTCAGTTGTGGCGCGATACTGCACTCTGATTGGCTGGAGGTTTATTAAAGGGACGCTGCAGCGAGGCCCTCTTGGGGACGATTGGTTTGAAACAGTCGAGAGAGTTTAGAAAGCCATTAAGACTCGAAAGGACCCCCCTCTTCTTTGACTTGATCTGTCATCTTCTTCTGTTCTTCTTTTTTGACACACATAGACTGGAACTGGACCACATTAACACTGACTGAGGAGAGCTAGGTTGTCTAAATGCATGCAGTAGTTTTCCTTCGTCCTCTCTGCTACTCTCCTGGTCGACATGGCTTACAGTAGGGTGCACTTGGACATACAGAGAGTAAAAGAAAACAGTTATCCCAAGAGTTTAGAGAAGGTGCCAGACTCGCACCTTCCTACAATGCCTCAGTGATGTTGGGGACATCCTCAGTTCCCGTGTGTGATAGGGGCACCTTCTGTCAATGACTTCCTCCTCAGGGGTTTTTACCCATCTGTGCGCTGGTTACCCTGGGTCCTCTCTTTGTCTCTGTTGGACCAGCTCACCTTTGGTCCTGCTCCTCGCTCTGACTCGCTGCTGCCTGCATACTGGTTCACAAACAAAACAGGTCCTATATTGCACAGCATGCCCTCATGGCCTTATGGTGGTGTGTTAGTGGTAACGACTTCTCTTCTCTTCAGCCTCGGAGCTGTAGTCACTTAAACCAATGCCTCTCTGGAGGTTCAATAAAGAGTCTTTCATCTAAAGAGGAGAAACAAGAAGAAACAACAACTTGTTTATTGAAGACAGTGAATTTACACTGACCAACAATTATGCATGGAACAAGAAACTATTCTCCCACTTCCTTTAAGATAATGAAATACATAATTTCCCCCAGGTGATGCAGACCTGCAAGTGGCGGTCATTGTTTCTTAGATGCCATGTTTGACAGTTTTTAAACAGCTCTCCTTAAAGGGGAATTCTGGTATTTTACAACCTAGGCCCTATATTTAGAAATGTCATTGTGTAAATGAATCATACTTTTGGAATGAGATCAGTAGATCTCCTCTGCTACAAAGTAATCTTATGGTGTGTTCACATCCTAAATGCACTATTTGTGCAGCGGGGTCATCTGTGCTTATTCATGTTAATTGTTTTTAAAGCTTGTTATGCGCGAATAAACATAACCCAGGAGTATTTGCCTGTTCTCTTGAACAGAGGACTTCTGGCTGAAGTAGTTGCGTTGTACATGAAGTGGAAACACTGAGAGTAGCCAGCGAAAGAGGAGAAATACTTGCTGAAGTAACTACAACACTACTGCGGTGTAGGTGTGGTGGAAACACCAGAGAAGCCAGCGCCGTTGTGTGTGGGTCCACAAGCCTCGAGCATCATACGCAATTGATGCATTTGGAACATCGAAATTTGCATCTATTGCGCCGCGCCAAACGCGACCCCCAGGGCGAGAGTTGCAAACATTCGTTGTGAACACACCATTATGGGGAAAATGTGACAGTCCAGTTAATGTTTTTCACCAATAAAAGGCTGAGATTGCTGTTCTGGGTCTTTGCTTAGATTCTGGCAACATCACACATCAAGTCTAATTTTCAAGTTTCGTGCATTAGGATAAAAGTTAGAAAGAGTGAGAGTTGGAGAGAGGAATTTAGATTTTACTGAAAGAAAATACAATCGCCAAATCTTTTTCTGATATAATGTTGAAACATTTGACATTAGAGCTCCTACAAACTGAAAAGCAAACAAGAGAGAGAAAATGTAACAAGCTGAGGAGGGACAAACAAGCTGCTGCACAGTTGAGAGTGAGACTTGAGAGTGAGCAAGACAGTCCCATTCATTTACAAACCCACATAAACACGAATAAATCAATGTATGCAAAACACTGAGAGGTGATTTTTCTGTTGTTTACAGACCAACTCTGAATTTGGTCTGAATGATCTGATCTCACATGACTCCTCAATGTGTCCGGCGTGCGTTGACACGTGTAATTAGAGCTGCCCACTTGTAACCAGGTCTGAACATGGTCTTTGTGTCTAGGTACCTGGTCTAGTAGCACCACTGACGACTTGATAATCTCTCTCCACTTCTGCAGCTCCGTGTCATGGTAACGCTGCTGCGCCTCCAGGAGCTGGGCCCACTCCATCTGCGTCTGAGGCAGTTTACTGAGGAACACACACGCACACGCACACGCACACACACACACACACACACACTTAGCAACATTGGGGTGCAGCCACTGAAGCATGACAACAGGCAGTTTGGTCAATTGTTTCAGTGAGACCAGAGCTATTCAGGGTTATTTTAGAAGGTCTGTTTTCCTGTCACACATGTCAACTGCCATATGGATACAGTTTAGTGCAGAGGTCACCAACCTTTTCAAGCCCAAGATCACTTTTTAATTCCAAACGTAAGCCGAGATCTACCACCCTGACATCTTCCAAAAAACCCACTTAGATATTTAATCTAATTAAATATCTAAGTGGGTTTTTTGGAAAATAAATTTAATATTTAAAAATATTAAATTATTTTTGCAATTTGTGTTAAAGGCTGAATGTGCAAGAAATAAATATACACAAAGAGAGGCAGTTGTGCAACTTTTTCTATTCAATGCACAATATTCAAATGAATATATATTCATATTTATAATGCACAATATGTAGCTTCTCAATTCCACAACATGTTCTGCAGAGGAGCTGCTACTGCAGCACAAAGTTTTTACATATAGGCTTTTATTTGAATATGGCCACAAGAAGTCCCTTGTACTCAAATAAATACTGGTACTACACAGTAGGGAGCCGTGCATCTTCCGCTCTTGCAAATATTTCACAATAAAAAAACCTTTTTAAACAAGGGAATGAATTTCATTAACAGAAAAGCTGGAGTGCTTTTATTTTGAAAAAGGCATACAGAAAGTGTTGCAACCATTTGTTTGTGACATAAATTCATCAGATAAACATTCAAACTCAGGTAAGATCATTTTCTCTGTTTATTCTGCTCTGAACCACAATGTTTATCTGTTTATGACACAAATGTATTGTCATCACTTCCCAAACTCGTTTCAAAGTAAAAGCACTCCAGCTTTTCACTTTCTGAATCCACTCATTTGTTCCAACGGGCTTTGATTGTTATCGACAGGCCGAAAGAGTCTTGACATTTACTTAAGTACATGAACCAACTTGTTCTTGAAGGAAATGCAGGAGATAAACCTGCAACTCCACCGTCAGGAGTGGACACACAGCGCGTGTGAAAAACAGACAACAGACACACAGCTGATCTGCGGTGCGACGACAGACAGTGAGTCCAGAGAGTTCGGGGATCGACAGTGAAGACTGTGAGATCGACCGGTAGATCGCGATCGACGGGTTGGTGACCACTGGTTTAGTGTGTATTTAACAGCGGCAGTGTGCATGTGTGTTTGTATGTCTGTAACCAGGGTTGAAGGTGTATCTGTGCCTGTGTGTTGCACCTTTCGTGTAGCCGTAGACCTTGCCATGTTGTTAAGGACTGTGCTGAGTACTCCAGCATCCACAGCTTGTAGAAGAGCATCATGTTGAGGAACACCAGCAGCACCAAGCTGAAGAAACACAGCAAACGAGTCAATCTCTTTGCATTGTGTTAAATCCTAATGTCCTCAATTAGCTGGTATGTAAATGGGAAGTATATTTAAATTGTAATGAATGGGAAAACTTTGTCAATATATGCATCTTGCTATGCTGGCTAATCAGATATTACATGTACCTTAAACAGATCCTATGGATGGCGAATGAAAGGAGAGGAAAGAGAACAACAATGAAGACTTTAATTTTCAGTCTTCAATCAGACAACACAGAGTAGACTGGAACAATGGATGAAATCATGCAACAAGGGACTTTGAGAAATGTCAATGTGACATGAGCATGTCTGTATTCCCGTGTGACAGGTCAACATGTGTATGCAGGCTTCTGTGTGTGTGTGTGTGTGTGTGTGTTTCTGGGACATACACAAAGCTGATGATGAGCAGCAGTTTGGAGACACTGTACAGCGCGAGGCCGCCGGGGAGGTGATGGTGCTCTGGACTCTGGTGTCTGGTCTGTGTGGATCCTGCCACTTGTTTGATCCTCTGGATCACTTCGTCGTCCGTCGGCGTGGTAACGGGGCTGAGCGCCTCGTCCAGGTGCTGGCTGCGCATGTGAGGTAGCTGCCTCTTCTTCCGCCTCACTGTGGAGTTCTTCACCACCTTAGCCTTCGGAGAGAGCTGGTGGGTCTCGGTGAGGATCTCCTCAAGCTTGGACAGTTCCAACTCTGAGAGGGAAGAACACAGTTGTTATTTAAAATGATCTTCATTCCCCCTCAGCTCCCTTTTAATAACAGCTATTGTGATTTGTACAAAGTTCAGCGATACTGTTATTTTGTAAACCATCTCAAAAAGAATTCACTAATTGTGTCTCTATTGTCTATTAAGCAGGCTTGCGACTGATACATCCCAACCCCTCTCATCGGCCCCTCTCATCAAAGCTACGGCCAAATGACAACCTGACAACTGCTAGAAGCCTTGACTTGCTCACTAACTTCTCGGTATCTTCTCTGTGGTCATGGGCAGTGTGAGCACTGGGAGGGTGTGCACAGGCAGGCTGGTCTGTTGACAGACAGATACGCCAGCTAATCATTTCATTCAGTCTGAATCAAATTTTCAGACAACTTCATGTATTTATGACTAACGGGACGTGAAGAGGGTTTCAACAAAAAGTGTTTCAGAAACCATTTACCAACCCTCCCTTTTATTAAATTACATTTAGGAATCAGAAAATGCGAAAAACTGTCAGAACAGAAAAACTAACAACAATTTACCAAGACGTCGGAAGTTTTCTTCAAGCCCACTCCAGAAGTTTTTCTCTATGAAGCCTTTGACCAACCCCCACGGCTGTTTTCTGTAGCGCAGCTCCGTTGATATCCTGAGAGAGAGACAACATTGCTATGCTGGATATAGACAGTCTTTCAGAATAAGATGTAAAAACAGGATTCAATTATTAGAAGATGTCAAAAATAGTGAAAAATACATGGATGATTTGCTACATCTCATTTTCCATGCATGTGCTGTACATATCTGACCACGTCTCACTCACCGTAACCGACACTTATTCTTGGCCACCCTGGTGAGCATGTAGCGGTTCAGAGTGTAGAAGTAATCGTGGTAGGGCACGTCATGGGTGATGACCTCAGCATCGATGATGTAACACTCGCTCTCATGACTGGCTTTGTACAGAGTCTGACAAATTACAGAGATTATGTTAAATCACATCAAACTTTTAAATATATAAACAATAATAATGATAGTTCTAATAATAATTAATGTTTCTTAAAGCTGCTTTCAGACATGCACGGAAGTCTGGATATTTTACTGTATCTGGGAACGCAAATATCAGCTGCTCCGGATATTTTCTGTAACTTTTCCTGCCAGCCCCCTAGTAAAATGTCTGGAAAATGTCACAGTGAGTCAATTTCTAGCAGGAAAATTTCCAGAAAATTCACAGTGTGTGAGGGGCGTTGTGAGGACAGAGGTGAAATTGGAAGAATACAAATATCTAAAGAGAAAAAAAAGACACTGAGCTTGAGTTGCACTTTGTAGTTTTCTTGTAGGCTTTTTTTAAGCTAATGTACTAACATGATTCTTGCTGTTCTGGGTTTGTACCCTCATGGTTGAATGCACTTATTGGAAGTCCCTTTGGATAACAGCATCAGCTAAATGATATGTTATGTAATATGTAATGAGGAGCCATACATGGACAAGGTGCCAAAGAAGATGTCAACTTGGAAAGAGAACAAGATTCAAGTGTTTTGATAAGGGCCGATGCTGGTGTTGATGTGCTGTAAAAAAAAATTGTATATGTCATGTCCTGCTTTTTGCATGCTCTTCCCAGCTCCCCCCCCCCTTTGCCTGAATGTTCTGTAAATTTCCCTGGTGTGAACATGTCTGACCCACATAATCTCCTGCAGCATTCAGGCAAACTTCACGTCTCATGAGTCCATGTCTGAAAACGACTGAACAGTAGAGCTGACTGTACCTGTGTCTCAGTGACTGTGGCTGTTTTGGGGGCTAGGGGGTTGGACAGAGAGATGGTGTACATGATGTCTCTGGTCTGGTTTCCAGCATCCTCCTTCTTCCATGGGTGGTAGACCACATCTAAACGAGGAGATGGCGAGACAGGAACATGACTGATTTAATAACCACTGCAGTAGAGCCCATATTTATGCTTGTGCCATCTCCAGAGTGGACAGATATCAGAGGTCACCTGCAGAAGCATCACAAACACAAACCTGAAAATCGCCGCTGTTCCATGAAGTCACTCATGAACTGTGACTCGGTGAAGAGGATGTCATAGAGCTTGTCCACGCTGAACTTGTAGACCTCGTTGATGTGCTGCCTGCCATTCAGATCCTCATGGAATGCCTGGACCTCACCTACACGTTAGAGAGAGAGAGATGGCGGTGAAGTCAATAAAAAAAATCAAACTGCCTGCTGGATTAGAATGATACATTTTTACAAGCATTTTGAGCAGTTTACCCTCATCGTGTGTTTCCGAGGAGTCGCTGAGCTCGGTGGGGATGTCTTCGTTGTCGTTGAAGTCGAGTGAGGGTGAGGGCACAGGACCGCAAGGCCTGCTGGTATCGTAATTCTTCTCTTCCACCATCAGGGGCAAAGCCAGCAGTTCACCGTCTGGTAGGCAGTCTGCATATTCCTCTGCTGGGAGGTCGAACTGGGCAAAAGAGGGAAATGGACACTGATGACATTAAAAATGCTGTCAAGCAAAGTGCACCTGACCTCTGCAGTGTAAATGTGTGTTTGTAACTTACTGTGATGGGCGTGTCATGGTTTCCTGGGCTGGGGATGGTGCTGTTAGGGACGACCTTCTTATGAATGGGGGGAGGGCTTCCGTCAGGCTTGGCCTCAGTGCTGCTCTTAGACAAGCTGTCATTGTTGATCTCATTCTCTTCATTGGGAATCTCTTCACTGAACCTGAAGGCACCAGAAAACAGCAACAGGCAAGAACTTTACTTGTCTACTTATCGCTCATCCTGGATAGGGCCCTTGCAAAACTTTGCTTAAGTACTGTTTAAAATATCTTTTATGGTATTATTTGACCTGTTTTATTATTAAAGGAACAGCTTAGTATATGTTATAAACATCAGACCAGCCATTTTCTATTTATCTGAGTGATGGTTGAAAAAGAAAAAAAATACTTTATTTAGCTTGGGTGCATCTGAATCTGTGTGCACATAATCTCTATAAACAGATGGCCTGGATAAATGCTGCCAACACCGGAAGCCCCTAAATATTGGTGGTTGCCCCCAGAGGCTGATTCGTCAGATGATAGCTGATGGGCTCTGAGATTGGTGCACACAGGACAGCAGCACAAACTCATGGTAATATGAGCTCTTATAAGATGATATAAGATGATGATAAAGGCCACAAATGTAACTTTTAAAATATTCACATCACATCGCCCTCCTGACCTCATGCAGCAGTTAACAGAAAACTTCAGACATTGAAAACCACAACAATATCCATTTTAAACATGAAGGAAATAAGTAAATGTTTTCAGAGTTACATGTTTTTACTTGTTGTATCCAAACAAGCTGATAAACCAATGTGTTTGAAATAAATGCTTCATACTACAGTGTAAATTAACAATTGATAGGGCTTTTTTACGTGTGTAATTGTTAATATAAATAGATTATGTGTATGCTTGTATGAACCAAGCATGTGAGTATGTTTGTTACAGGTCATTCCAGGCGCTCTAATTATTTTGTAATTTGGCTAATTAGGTAATTGGAAAATTGTTTAATGTGGTAGCCATGGTAACTGATGCTGCAGCATAACCAGACCCACCCCATGGTGTTGAAGTCGTCATCAGGGTGAACGTAGTCCTCATCATCACTGGTGAGGCCGAGCTCGTTGCCATAGCACTGATGTACAAAGTGCCAAAGTTCTTTGGGACACAGGGGCTGCAAGAGGCAGATGCCAATCAGACAATCAGACTGAGGGGACGGGAAAACACTACAGTAAAGTAAGTCCCATCAACCTACTGTATCAGACTTGCTTACCTTGTCAAGCAGTGCGTTCTGCCACAGTCTGAACATCATCATGTACGTCCTGTCCCTGGCTCCAAACGAGGTGAAAAAGTGCTGTGAAGAACGACAGGTCTAAATTAACTTCACCATAGAAGAAAAAAAACCGAATTAATCATTCCTGTTAGCAACTAGCCTTTGTACCTTTGTACCTCAAGCCCTCCCCTGGAGTGTCATTAATCTTAGTCACAGTCACTCGTGCGCATATGTTTCAGAGGAGAACCTTTAACTCCCATTCACTTCCAATCTGAGAGAGCGAGAAGGCAAATAAGACATTTGCTTCCTTGGGCGAGGAAAATCGCAGCGCAACTTTTCCTGCCAGTCCCCTAGTAAAATGTCCTGAAAATATCTGAGTGAGCCCATGTAAAAACACAGCAGAAAAATGTCGGCAACAAGTAGGTGTGTTAATGACGTTTTTAACAAGCGACAGACTGGAATGATCCAAATATTTCATGATAAAAAAAGAGGATAATACATTTGGTGATACGGGCCGATGTACTGTGAAGAAAAATATGTGATTTCCGTGGAATTTATAAGTCATGTCCTGCCTCCTACATGCACTTCTCAGGCACCATCCCTCACCGGCATGTTCTAGAAATGTTCCTGTTGAGAAAGCGTCGGACCTGTACACAGTCTCCTGCTACGTTCTTCATATGTGAAAGGATAACTCTGGAAAATGTCAGGACCCAATTTTCGGGACATTTTCCAGAGTTCAAGACTGAAAACAAGATTCTGTGTCTTTTACCTTCTCAGTGTCTGTGCAGACCTGGATGGCGTTGGGAATTAGGCGGGCAGTCTTCTCTTTAGTCATTGAGCAGATGTCCTTTAACCGCACTGTCAGCTACATGCAAACACAAAGCACATGCATATAATTGTATAATCAAACACAAATAATAGTACAGAACGCGACCCAGTGCTGCCAAAATGAAAACAAAAGAATGCAGAGCGTTTGTGAACATACCAGTGTTTCCCAGCGGAAGATGTTGCTATAGAAACAAATCCAGTTCTCAGAGAGGTAGAGTCGTCCCTGCAGGAGGATGTCCCGTTGAAGAGCACAGGAGTAGTCTGAGACACAAAGAATATGCAAATCAATCACTGAGAAAAAACATCATTAACACAATGCAAACAATTCAAGTGGTGGCGCTCGCCTCACTGTCGCACACAAACCTCACTGCAGTGCATTCCCACTCTCGTGTGTACAGGTTGTTGATAGGCTGCGAGTTCTCCATTACCAAATCATACTAAGGTTAGACACAGATTTACCAGAGTTCTTTTTTCAGACAAAGACAACATTCATCTGAGGGTTTGGAAAATCATGCAACAACTAATTAACTAAACTTGGGACACTGAGTGTTGATGGCAGAGAGCAGCTGAGGCTGCGTTAACAGTTTATCATCAGAGGAGCATGTCTGCAAACTGAGGTATTGTTACCTCCCCCAAGCAAGTTATGTTTTTGTCTGTGTTTGTTTGTTTGTTAACAGGATTATGCAAAAACTACTCAACCCGATTTCCATTCAAATTTAGAGTCAACAGATGTGTCTGGTGACAATGTTTGCGTGTTTATGTCTGTGTGTCGTGCAAGTGAGAGAGAAAGAGCGGAGTCAATAAGGGTGAATGAATGTATTGCAGATCTACTATGAAAAAAGACTTGAATAGAAATCATTATGTGGTGGTCAGTGTTGATACTGTTGCCACAGACAAATCAGTAAAAAGAGTAAAAATACATTTGATTCAATGTGAAAGTGTAGCGGGTCAGAGAATGTCAGCTGAGTAGTTGGCCCTTCACATGCGGCGCAGGCACACATTTATGAGAGAATGTGACCATATGCGTCCCGACCCCCACTGATTGTGATCAGATCTCAAGATGCATTGGGGACGCATTTGGTTTTGTTCAGATGTGTACTAGCTTGTGATCAGATCACTCAGGATGGATGTTAATAACAGGTCTGAACAGGGTTTTAGAAACATCAGTCATTGTCTGTTTATCTGAGATATGGGTGAAAAGATAAATGATGAAAATCAGGCATGACAGCAGGGGACTGATATGTATGAGTGTGTGCAATGTGGTGCAGATCAAAAATAATCTGGATGTAGTGAATTTAAAAGTGGTTTCATTAGGGGACTGTTGGACCTTAGCTGAGGTGTGGTTCTAGTTTTTACACTGTAAATGAACAAATCTAGACACATTCACAATCATGTCACTACTCCAGGAATGTCAAGTATCTGTGTGTGTCACCTCTCTGTTGAGGAAGGGTGAATCATTTTCAGATGATTAACGAGTGTGTCCACTCACCCACAATGAGCCTCTCTGTGTCGGGGAGCTGCTTGAAGAGTTTCCTAAAGTCCTCATTGCGCTGCTTGTATGTCGGGCTCAGCACCTGCAGGGAGAGGCAGAGTCAGAAACATCCCCACACACACAGACACACACAGACACACACACGCTTCATGCTCTCTCTCGCTCGCTTACAAGTGTTGTCTCTGTCACACAGCCCAGGTTATTTGTTTTCGTGAGATAATCTTGTAAAAACCAACCACAGGTTTGATGCATTTCAATGTGTGAGAAGTTTTGACAAGCGCTGGCAATGGACGTATGGTGATTTATGTCAAGCAGAGGCATGTGGACCGACTTATGTGAAGTCATTGATGATTTGAAGCGCAATTCCAAACGTCAGCCCGCTGCAGATCATTCAAAACGCATGCTGTGGAGCATTTACAGTGGAATGAGTCACATTCTCTGATTTGCATCACACACCAGCGTGTTCCGGACAATGAGGCTTCTGTTCAGTGACCAGGGGAAGAACAACTGATGAAATCTCAAGAGTAAACAGGACCCTACACAGTGGTTTTGAATAACATTCTCTTTCCAGCACCGGGGAATTCAATATGATCACGTTTTCTCTTTACCTTAGCTCTCTCTGCAGGCTTGATTATCTGCAGAGCAATGTGTAAAATCTCTTAATGTGTGGCCAGGTGAGGGCTCTCACTGACTGTGCCGGATGCTTTCCTTCCACAGGAAAGCCACAGGAAACAATAACTGCCAATAGAGTAACACGATGTATAACTGAGACAAATGAGAGAAAAAATTCTTTGGATCAGGGCTGGTGGAAAAAAACAACACTTTAAAACAAGAGTTTCCTCTGTAAAACAATGGTGAAATAATGTTTAGTAGAATGTGTTGCTGCCTCTACTCGTCTTTGAGGAAAGTGCGGAGCTAAAGACTCACATGATTGACGATTCTGAGAGCTTTTACTATTTTCCAGGAATTGATATTACTGCTAAAATCCAGAAACAACCAAAACATCTAATGCTGTTTACACACCTAGTCACTCACACAGTATCCTGATGATCACTCCAAACAACAGGCATCTGCACAGAGCTTTCAAATAACTATGACTCATAACCAAAGCAGTTGCTTTTTTAAGTGGTGGAGAATTTCCACAGAACTATACTTGAACTATACAGCAGCGTACAGTAAAGACAAAGCCTGTTCGCTGTCTCTAACCACAACATTTCCTAACTTCCCCACATTGTTTTGTCCGTTCCCCTCCTCACAACTTACAGCAGGGATGTCCTCTGTGTCCCACTCCGGGTCCTGAAGGTCTGAGGTTGCCCAGCCCAACTCACAACCCCACTCCCCTCTAGCCGGACCCTGCAGAAGCCACCCTGCCAACGCCTCATCCAGCTCCAACACGGCCTCCCAGTCCGACATTGTGCAGTCCTCATCCAGCTCCACATTCATTGAGCCAGATCCCTTTTTTTTTGGCGCCCGGGTGAAAGCAAGTATTCCAAACTGGGGCCCCGGTGGATTCCCTCTCGAATTGGTGGACTTGTCAGTTACAGCAGATTTGGAAAATAAGAGCTGTTGAGTACAGCGGTGTGGTTTGGACGCTGCAGAATCCAACCCCCTGTTCTGGGTGCTGCTCCCCACCAGTGTCAGAGCCGTGGACTCGGCATACTCTAGCCACATGATCCTTGTCTCGCTCTGTCGTACTCTGGCTCTCTCTTGCTTCCTTTCACACACACACAGGGAGAGGAGTTACGGCTGTTGCCCTCTAGTAACCCCGGCCAACAAGTCCTTTATTATCATGCCAGTAGCTCTTTCCTTTTTTTTCACCAGCATACTCCTCCTAGTAAGTGTGTGAGCTCTGTGTGTGTGTGTGTGTGTGTGTGCTGTCCAGGTCTGAATGCCTTGTAATTACCCTGTTTATGACCAGCAAAGAATGAGGCGAGTTGACTCTGCAGAGAAAAGGACTAATACAAACAAAGATGGAGTGAAAAAAAGGAAATAAACAGGGTGGGCTAAAAGAGAGGAGTGAACGTTTTGAGTTGAAGTATGCGTCAAGTCTGTCTTGCTCTCCTCTGCCTTAGTGATCGAGTTACAGAGAACAGATGTGAGCATAACCTCCAGTTACCTTTGTTTGCAAAACAACACCATCAATCTTGACAGGGTCTTCGCTGTTTTTGCCTCCCACTGCTCGGGTTGAAGTGGCAGCACACACACTGTAATTATTTATCTACTTGACTTCTATTTTATGTGTAAAAACATTCCCGGGTCTAACTAAGGTTCCAAAAGTGCTGATCCCTAAATATTTGAAGGTATGAAGGCAAGCAGAGAGATGCAGAGATTGCAGCTTCTATTTTAGCAGCGCTTAGCAAACAATTGGTGTTTGGTCCTCCCACTATTCTTAACTCGAAGTATTTGAAGAGTCAAGAAGGTGGGCATAGTGATGGAGGAGCCAGCTGCGATAAAAAAACAAAACACCAGTGTTACTACAGCTCGTGTTTCATTGACTCCTGCTGGATGAAACAAATGTGCAGCCCACATAGGCACACTCACTCCAAATCCATCTTTCCTCTGGACTGTCTCCCAACCCTCACTGTAAACCAGACGCTGAAAGCTGAAAAAAAACATCGATGAGTCTTGGAAATACTCTTCGTCTTCTATCCTCTTTGAAAACAGTTGTAATCATTCACATGCTACTCTGACAAGGCTCTCACACACACTGGGGACTCCTTTACATCATGTGGATGAAATTCCAGCAGAATGAGGTTGCATCTGCTAAGACGTGACACCAGAACAAAGCGTTCTTCAAAATGACATGTGGCATCTTATGTTCAACGGTAATTGTTTAATCCCTGCTGATTTCTTTCCTTTTGCACTTGTGAATGAAGCAAAGAAGGAGGCCATTGGAACGGATTGGGCGCCCAGTGTTCAGGTGACAGTAGGAGACTTGTGATGAGGTGGATACACAGACTTTATGGATCTGGTTAACTATTAACTTGCTGGACAAACATCAGGGGATGGAAGAGACTGGTACTGTAAACCAGGACGGTATTTTAGTGTGTTGAAGGAGGTGAGGGCTGGAGGTGTTTCCATCCAGTTAACAGCAATATCAGACTGTCTTAATTTGATGAAAAGTCGAAATTAAAAACATCGATCTGAGTGAATCAATGTGAATGGCGCACTCTCTGCTGCATGTACATCAAAACAAATGCAATTCATTTGCTGTGTTAAAGCAACACTACACAATTTTTTAAAACTTAATAAGAGCTTCAAAATGTGTTTGATGGTTCACTGACATGAAATAAGGAGGATGGAGCCTCTTTCATTCCCACTCTTCACCAAGATCGTCTGTTCTTGCTCTATGTAACTTTGGTGAGCGGATACATCTCCTGTGAGAAGTGTGCAGGGTAAATTGCCAGAATCAGGCTTTAGCAAATTCAAGGGTAATGCTGAACTGTAGATCAGTTAAGAAGACTTACAAATCTTAAAAAACAGGGTTTATCTTCAATATTTAGTGAGGAAACCTTTAAAATATGAAGAATTGTAAACAGAGTTTGGTGTATTTGTTACAGCAGTAGCTCTGTTGGTTCAGGAAGCCGGGGATCATGAGGACTATCCATTGTTGTTTCAGTTCAGTGAAGCTGAGGGGCTGTGTGTGAGAATGTAAATGGTCGAGTCAGTTGCTGTGGACGTTCTCATCGATGTGCAATAATCAAAAACACATGATCTCCGCAGCAGAATTGATCACTGATGTCCTGCCTCCTGCATGCTGTGCCACCCTTCGCCTGAACGCTCCAAAGGTTTCTGTGTTGATGTGAACACGTCTGACTGGAGAATCTCCTGCTGCATTCTTCATGTGTGAAAGGTAAAACTACGGACAAATCCGGACCCCATTGTGTGGACATTTTCCAGAGTTCATGTCTGAAGACAGCTCGAGTGAGACTACGCAGTCAGAGCTCCAGTCAGCACGTGATAGACCACGTTATCGTTCAGAAACAGTGCCAAACAGAATCAATCATCACGTGTGTCTGCACAGGGCGCTGCTGCTCAGTAAAAGTCACAAAGTGCTGCTTTATGTCCTGACCTCACTTATCCAAGCATTTGTTAGGGTTTTCCTCCAGTGTTCACGTCACAGAGCCTGTGGGTCAGTCGCCATGGAAACAACACAACAAACTTTTCCAGATGCAAAGTGAACAAACGGGCCAGGATGCAAATATCGAACAGGCTCAGAACTCACATTAGGACAGATAGAGCTTTAATCAGTGTGGTTTCAGCTCCATGGGAGGTCATCATAGAGTTGCACTTACAGACGAACCACACATTTAATCTCAAGTGCTTCATAGGTGTGAACTATATGTGAATTCAGAGCCAACTTAAGTCAAAGAATCAGCCGAAACTATTGCACTTATTGATTGTATGAGTAAGGATGAGTGTACAAGATATCAGAACCATACACACGTTTTAAAACTTCAAAATGTGACCCTTCCTCATTTTTAGTTTCCCTTTAAGACTGAAGGTACATTCACTGTTGTAAATCTACTGTGATGAATGGTGTAGTCATATTCAAAGTGCAAACTCCACAGAGTAAACAAGCCAAGTATTTCCAACAGTATGTCCTGTAGGCCAGAAACAAAACCAGTCACTGTGGTTTGATAATGGCATGGGTATGTATTACTACTGTATTTCAAAGAGCTGCAGTGGAGGCAGGTGTGATACCTTAAACCAGTTGGAAGATTTTTCTTAATTTTTTTAATGGATGAAGCTGATGGTAATCTATATTTTTCCATTCATCAAAAAATAAACAAAATAATTAAAAAACCAAAACAACAGCTCACGTACTAAATCTATACAGTAGTGTTGCCCTGAGAGTTTGTAAATACAATCTGTGGGTAAAAGCTGGATTCACAAGCAACACACTTGTTTCGTTCATAGATTCAGAGGTTTTGCTGCTACGGCCTAAATTGGTCTTGTTCAATATGTCACTTAAGTTGGATCATGCTTATTAACAATATATTTATGTGTTATAATTTTAGACCTAGAATAATGTACTGATATTACAGTCAGTTTACTATGTCAGTTTGTCACACAATGTTTAAAGTCCCCCTCTGGGAAAATATATTTTTTTAAAAACATGCTAATTTGCCTCCCTTGTGCCTTTTATATGATAAAAAAAAAACATATTTTGATCAAAATAAGCAGTCAAAGCCATGGCTGACTGCAGTTAACAAATGCGAGTCTGAGAAAAACAGATTCAGACAGCCAGAGTTTGTGATGTCACAAAACAAGTAAACCAATCCTGTCAACTCGTGGGTGGAACTCAGTAGCTGGAAAAGGCTCCTCAGCTGCAGGTGAGCTGTGAGGGGGGGGGGGGGGGGCAGGGCGGGGCCACGTTAGCATATACATAGTTCCCAGTCATCAAATTAGGAAGGAAGGTGTAAGTTAGTTATACGTAAGAGATTTTAGGACCATGAGGTTTTTTTTTTTATGACAAACCTTTTGAATATGTCATTCTGAGGAACATAGAAGAGTTTCTCAGGGCTGGAATATACACTGCTGGAGTGGGAAATCAAGTTATATTTTAGCAAATGTGACTTAAACTGTGGTAAATGGGGCCCATTTTCAGCTGTGGATTAATACAATTGCTACGCGACAGTGGTGATTTCAAGTAGCAGGATGTTACATTTGGGATCGAGTCAAAATAAATGACAAATGTGCGTGTGTGTTGATGGAAATGGCTCTGTGGCACAGAGCAATCACATACATGTGGAAACAGAGACAGAATTTATAACCAAGATTATTTCATGGTCTTTTCATGAGAATTATTGATAATAACTTCATCCTTTAAAAAAGTAAGATTTTGGGACTCTGGAGTTGGCACCATAAGTCTGCAGTGTAATTATTGACGAGCTGGATGATGCTGATTTCTTGTACACTTAGGTTTGTTATATGTAAACATGACATTTACATCTGTTAGACATAAACAGAGTCAGTGTGTTACGCATGATGCTCCTTTTTAAACAGGACAAAATGTGAGTTTGTTATATCTGAGTTAGAGACATTAAGAAACTGTCTGGACATGTTAGACCAAGCCTCTTTTCAACTCAACAGCTTTTCTTCATTTTCACTTTCTGCACAGATGTCCCTGTATTTTCTCTTTTTAAATCTCAAACCCCAACCCTAAAAACCCTGAAGTGTCACTGTCACTGTCCCAGTGTCCATGTTTGTTGGGACATGGGAAGCAGAGCTGGACAGGAGGGAGGCATGCTGGGACCTAAAGCACCATGCTCCATTCCCCTACTGCTCAAAGGCCATTCAAGGCTATTCCAGAGGTCCCTGTAATGGTTTGTTGATTAGTTTAGTACAAGTAAGAAACTCAGCGCACTTGTTACCACCTGTTGCGAACCAGATTTAGATGTTTGGTTGCAGCGTTGAGCATTCAACACATCTGAGGGACTCATGAAAATACAGTCTCTCCTTTAACACAAGTTCTGATGCAGCAAATGAGAGCATTAGCATCAGGAATTATCTGATGACCATTCCATGTTTGGAAGTATAGGGCTTTATGGAGACAAAAATCAAACATATGTCACCTACATAAGTGTGTCTTCGCTATCTGGTGGTAACAGCGCTGAGTGAAGTCAATGGAATGAGTAACAGGCAGGCAGGAGGGATATCATCATCCCACCACTCTGAGAACCAAGACACAGAGAGATACTCTAGGTTGCACAAGAATACAAGTCATGCTTACTCTCAGGATGTGTTGTCTTTCATGCTGGGGAGAAAAGGGAAGAGTGTACACACGGAATAAAAAAAGAAAAGAAATAAAACAACATAAAATAGGGACAAAAGTCTGATAAAGACACTTCATTTAAAGAAAAAACTGGGGTTGGTGTTAAACTCTGGGTTGAGTTACCACAATGTGTATAAATTCAGTGTAAATCATATTTGAATATACATTTTAAACAGTGACCACCACTGTAAATTATTGTGTGGTAAGAAAGACTGTTAGCACTCCATCTTGTGGTGAAATATAGAACTGCAACACCCTGGGGCTTCTGGGTCTGCATCTCTGAATTGTGTTTTTACGTTTATAAAGAATTAACTTTGGTTCATGCTCTAATCTTCATTTATGAAATCCTACTGTTGTATTTCCATTCTGCATGAGAAAGTCCACCTGTCGCTCTTTTAAATCTGTGCTAATCCACGCCTGTAGGACTACAAACCAACACTAGCGATTTGGTGCTCCAGTAAACAGGGTCAAGGACAATGACCTTTCACCCCGAGAGCAGCACTCGTCACTTAAACAACTCCAGGACACTCGCCGGAGTCACCCACACAACGTGAACATACACAATCACACATTTAAACTCGTAACAAATCACATAGAACAAAGTAAACAAAGTAGAACTTACATTGTACCAGCTTTGGCTCTTCTGTGGAGAGAGAGAGACAGAGACAGAGAGGATGTGAAGACAGTAAATACTGTGGAAGGCTTGTGGGCTCAGACAGACACACTGAGGGTGTGAAACACTCGATTATAACAAGTACCAGCAGGCGTGAAGGTCGCGCTGGACCTCACATTCCTTCCTGCCAGAAATCACAGCAAGTTATCCACACTGTTTAAATAGCAGAGACGCGTGTCTGAGGTCGACGCAGGGTGAAATTATCTTTCAGTTCACTCACTTTTACATATTAATTATTCAATTATAGGAACACAATAAAAGGATTTCAGAGGAAAATCTGTTTCCTGTCGTGGAGAAAACTGAAAGCAATTTCACTCCAAATGTACCATACCCTGCATTAGCGTATTAGATAAACTGTAAAGTCATATGGAGGCTATTTAACATACATTTACTACAATATGTCCACCATTTTATATGAAACTGTGAAATTATTCTAAGAAATTTGCAAAAATTGATAACAAGTGAAATGATTTCAACTTCTTAGCAGTTGTGTGAGAGAAAATAATATTCAATGCACTACACCACATTAAATTAATGATAATGGTGTTGATATTCATGAAATATTTCCAAGGTGATTTCCTTCATTACTCATTTCTGTTGCAGTTACAATCATTTCTGTTGCACTTCTATAACAGCAGGGGGCAGAAGAGATGTATCTTAGTCATGACTATGACATTACAACATTTTCCAGCCACATGAACACACTTTCCGCTCCAACAGTCTGAGAGCAAAAGTTCCAGAGGGGAAACATGCAGGTGATCATTCAGAGGGTGACAGAGGGAGGAAGGTGTTCAGTGGGAGAGGAAGAGGGGGATAAAAAGTGATATCCAGTGTCTGATTACAGCACTACATTAAATTAAAGCACAACATTTAAACGTAAAGTCCAAAATAATAAAACTGTTTAAACCTTCGTTTTAAACTTTTATGATGTGTAATATTTGGATTTTTTCTGACTAGACTTAAACAAGTTTGAATAACTTTCTTGTTTTGACCTATTGGAAAGTCAGCCTCAAATTGTCATCCTAGTTTTCATTTGGGTGAGTGTCTCCTTTCAAAACCCTGATATCGTTTAACTATGCCTGTGCCCTGGGGTCGTGTTGGTTTCCTGTTCCTCTGACAGGGTTTGGTTACGCAGAGTGTGCCATGTTAGCGAGCAGCCAGCTGCAGTGGCAGGACCCGAGGCCCGGTTGTGACGATAGCCTTGCTAATGTGGGCTAATCTGATTTGAAGGTGACAGAGACACGAGAGAGGAATTACTTTGAGGCCGGTGTCTGGATAAGGTGTACGTGTGTCACTGTGCTTGACACACGTTTGTGAGCTTTATGATGGCACTGTTTACATTAAGGGAGAGAGAGAGAGAGAGAGAGAGAGAGAGAGAGAGAGAGATTTTTCATTGTGATTAGAGATCAAAGAGAGGGAGAGATTGAAGTAGAGATTGATAGAGAGACCTTCACTCAAAAGCTGAGCAGAGTTTTGCCTGAGTGATTGTACGACTCTAAACGGAATAATTCAGGTCACCATATATGTGTGAATTACAAAGATCTCATAATGGCATAAAGAGCCTGTCAAATATTTGTGTGAAACATAACCTCCGCCAAGGAGCCTTTGTTTGTCAGTTATTCAGCAACATTATGCAAAAACTACTGGACCGATTCCAACGAAACCTGGTGGAGGGATGTGGTATGGGTCAGGGTAGAATCCAGTACATTTTGGTGCGGAACTGAATCAGAGGGAGGAATTGTTTCCGTTTTTTTCTATTTTCTTCAACATTGTGAGATAGCGGCATTCACATTTTTGTAATTTCTCAAAAACATCTTTATGAAAAAAGTCTTAAGTAGAGTGCTAATATTCATGGATCTGGATGATGATCTGGATTTTGTGAATCAAAATGAGTATTTTTAGGAGGTTGATATTTATTCAGTTACTCTATGGTCACAACATATTCTGTTCAACTCTATCAGATAATGGATATTTTGACTGGGTTTAATGTTAACAGTTTGCAACATTTCTGTGTACATGGTATACAGTATGTGTTTGATGCAATACAAGTATATACAATATGGTGACAAAGTGGGCAACCACCATTGGTGGAGGTATATGCTTTCCAAGTGCCCTTCTAGTTGACAAATGTACTAGCAGAAGATAAAGTTTCATACAGAAAATAAAAGTGCAAGTGATGGTTTTAAATCCTGTCCTGTTGTTGCAGACAAATACTAGGGTGACGTCTGTTTTCATGTCAAGCTGTCATTTCATGCTGTGAATGTCAGATTACAAGACATCACCGTTCGATCAGATTAACTCGGGGGATGGGAGGCACTGGAAAGGACACGATGGACTGGAACTATCAGAGGGAGATCCCACTGTCGCATAGCTACAGAGGAAGTGGAGGGCCGGGGCCAGGGTGGGTAGGTGGTGGTTTCATGGGGGCCAGCGAGGGATTGTGAATGGGTCAAATGAAAACAAGAAGAAATGCTTACTTTAATCAGGTTTAGTCTGTCATACTGAAAAGAAAATTAAAGAGAAAGCAAAACGTTAACCAAAGCAGTGAGCAACATGGACATGAAGAAATAGAATATGTTAACTGCTCTACTGAAGCTGAGTCTAGCTTGTGTGTGTGTTACACATGAATCCTGACTTGATATTGTGTTATCATCATATGGGGCCTTTCTGCACAGGAGGGGCGGCACCCCTGTTTTTTTCGCTGAATGCACTCTATTATTTGGATTGCATTAGGGCTAGGGTGATCAAGCTCACGTTGCTTGGACGACCTCACGCCATCTGGGGTCACGTGACTGCTGCTGACCACAGAGGCTCACCAGGGGGGGAGGGAGGGAGAGTTTGGTGGGGGTGTAGAGGCACAGACTGTGGCACAGAAACAAGGAGTGATATAATCAATTGGGATATGGGTCCGTGTGTGCATGAAAACAGCTTGTGGAACTTTGTAACGGAGCATCATGAGTCTGCTAATCACGGCAAACTCACATTTACTGTCTCCATGTGTTTCACTGTCTGTCCTATGTCTCTATATAAGTGGGACTTATATATATATATATGGACTCCCTATATGCTCAGCAATAAATTTACCGTGTGACAAAACCCCCCAAAAAAGAACGTAAGATGAAGTCTGACAAGTAGAAAATAAGACGGATGAAGCAACAGTGAGGACGATGAACTAAAACGTGACACCAATCGCAGATTTACAGGACGGGGAGGGGAGGGTGGAGGGGCTTGGGAGGGATCTTGGACCTGTGGTGCACCAGTGGTGGTGTAAAGAACGGGACAGCACTCTCTCATGTGGCAACAGAGAGGCAGCTCAAATAATGATGTCACCCTGCAGCTTTGGAATGGGACCCTGGCAACTATTTTTTTAAGATACTAAGAGTTTATCCCTCTGTGGCCGGGCATGTCACACAGCATGAAGGACATAAAGCTCTCACTGCCAAACACCAGGATACGTTTGTGAAAGAAAGGGATGGGACAAGGGCCAGAAAGATTTGTGCTATTAGTTTAAATTTTTTTCTTCCAATTTTGAGGCCCTTCTCCACTGGTCAAAAAAACCACTAATACCTGCTAACACCTGGCTTTTGTCTGCAATGGGAATGGACACAATTGGTATTCAATTCAAGCAATTCAATGTCAAATAACTCTGGAATAGACTTAGGGTTTTATCAGCTCCAGCTCCGATCAGTTGTGATGGAAACATGACATCTGGGTGAACGTGCTAATTTGGCAAGACACAGAGGTGAGAGAGCCCCTCAGTGCGTTGAGCGTGAAAAAAAAACAGAGAGGCAAATGGGAAAGGGGTAAATCGCCTTTTTTGCGTGTTTATGCTAAATTATATTTTATTATATTATATTGTGTTTGTTTGCTTTTTATTCAGTTTATTATATTTCTTTACATTTGAATAAAATAAAACAGTATATCCTGACATGGAATTGTGTCTATGCTAATGTTAATTGAGATATTTTAAAAAGTAATCAGGAGTTGCTACATTGCATATCACCAGAAAGGAAAAGACAGGAGAGGAGAAAGGAAAGGAAGTGAGTGAGGTTCGGTGTCAGTCTCAAGGAATGTCCATCTGCTATGATTGTGGGTGCAGATGGGGGCTCGTGACAGTTGCAATGTGCCAAGGAACAAGCTGGGTTCAGAGGGGTGAAGCATTGCAAACAAGGTTTGGACATTTCCACAGAGCAGCTCACAAGACAAGAAGTGGGGCATCGGGGTGGGGTAGAAAAAGCTGGGCACAGAAATATTCGAAAGAACAGAAAAAAGAGTAATGCTTACTTTGGAAAGTCGCTTGTGAGACTAGCATGCAGTCAGGAGAAGAACAAAGAAAAAATCAGATAGAAAAAAAATGAAGCTGAAAAGAAAAAACAAACTGCAAGAAGAAACAGCTGAAAGAACCAACAGAGGAACTGAACAGTCATTATCAGATGGCACACGTTATCACATGGCATGTAGCATCAGCAGCAGAGAGAGAAGACGTGCACACTGTGGTGTGGACACAACTAAAATCAAAGAGCCAAAAAACAAACAAAACAAACAAACAAGTGATTTAAAACAGCAGAGACAGATGAAGACAGAGGTCAAAGATGGAGGGAGAGTCGTGGATCATTTCTAACACTTAATGACTGCTGAGCATATAAAAGAGCCATATGCTCCTTCTGAGAAACAACCTGAATGTGTGAGAGATTCAACGTGAACTTCAGCTGAGAAGGAAGACGATGCAGATCAATTCACCTAAACACCAAAAACATCAGCTTTTAATCAATACGCCTCTGAAATGACCACAGATGCAATTGGCTGCTCTTTCTGTTGTTGTCCTTTATACTTATTTATGAAGAGTTAAGACCCAGGAGCTGTATGTGCCATCCTTACACTTTCATAATATACACAGCGTATAACAACAAGCAACAGTCACTGATGTTTGTCTTCAGTCACCAGAAAACAGCCAGTAAACCTCTGCCAGTGACAAAAAGATTCAAGGTCTAGTTCACATTTTTTCAAGTCTGTCTTAAAACAATAATCTCATGAATATACTGTGTGCACATTGAGAGTTTTTGCTTGATACTTAAGGGATCCCTTCTAATGCACTACCAATGTGTAATATGGGGCCAAATCTACATTCTGTGCAAATTTAACTGAAGTTAATATTAGGATTGCGAGTGAGAAATCATCTTCCAAATCTTTTTTATCATTTCTTTCCTTGCTAGGCTGAGTGAAACAAAGAGTGTTTGTTGTGAAGTTAAATGGGAACCATGTTAAGAAGGGATGTATTGATAGCCAGTTGTAACAAGAGTAACAACAAGGGTGCTTGGAGAGAACATACCTCCACCAACGCTCTATCTCACCTTGTTAAAGCAGGTGAAAAAAACTGTATAACGCTACTGACAAAGTAAATTATTGGATAAAAATCTGGATTAATATGAATTAAACTACCAACTGTAAAATGTAAACCCTCTCTCAAGTGGTTTGCTTTGTTTTGATGCTATGTTATTATATATTTGCATAAAAGCAATAAAGAGAACAAGAGTGTGGGGGGGGGGGGGGGTATCCTGCAGCTGTCTGTTTACTGGTAAATCTAATGATCCTCCACAAAATGATGTGCAAATAGGTTCAGTTAAACATTTTAGCAACAAGAACCTTCTTCATTATTCATATAAGCAACTGCTTTAAGACAGACTTAAAATACATGAACTTATCCCATGAACCTAAACTCCCACACCATTATCAATACATTTTTAGGCTGGAATAATTTCTTGTATGTCCAAAATGTTATCTTAGAATCAGATGATAAAACATTTATATCTAAACATATGTAAACATGTGATAAACATCCTTCCTGGAGTAACAGTTAAACGTTTATCCATGAGCCGTCTATGCATCTTGTGAAAATCCATCGAAACAATAGAGCCATACTAATATTGAAACAAACTAAAAGAGTCTAAAACAACATTATATCCACTGAGGTAACGAGTATCACTAGATAAGAAGGGATGTGGTGTTTTTTTTAATAAGGTGTGGAATCTAACTCTTTGACATTGTTACAGTACTTTGGAGAGGGTTTACTGCTGCTGACAGTGGCTGCACCTTATTTAAAGTGTGGAGCAAACTGTATCCTTGCATTGCCTGTTAACTTCCTTCATCCTACATCACTGGTTCCGACCTTTAATTCCAGCGAGTGAATAAGTACTCAAGATTTGTCAACACGACTCGTTGTGTGGGATAACTCAAACTCTGCTGGTTGATGGGGTGAAACTGGCTTTTACTACTTCATCACAGGTCTGGAGACAGGACCGCACAACAGCATTTCAATACTCAACTGTCCCATTTATCATTCACCTGTTGTTCTTAGCAGGACGAATAAAGAGTTCAGAGAATGGGGGGGGGGTAGAACTTGAGATGTGAAAAATGAAAGGCTGGAATGGAGGAGGAGAAGGGTGAAATCTCTCCTGAGGGGGGAGACTGATAGCTACACTAGTTACATGTCAGTATGTACAAATCAATAACTAATCATAACACATACGTCACTGCACAACTCTAACGTATTTGTGCAGTCACAGTTAATGGATGGCTGCACACAAGAGCTTACACATCATCTCGTGCAGGAGGACAGATAGATATGTTATCTAACGCAGTACGCCAGGCCAACAGTATGACGAAAGCAGCAGCCAAACTTATTTTACTCTGAAGCACCTCTGTGCACCACAGAGTGCCTCATGGTTTTTCTGTCCCAGGAAACTCTCCTCATAAAAGCCGACTCTTTTCAGCCGAAAGAAAATTCCATTGAACGTTCTTGACCCAACTGAGAATGTAATGTGCTTTTTAACCACATCCATACTCCCACGTATTCAACTAAAAACACTAAAACGGAGAAGTTTGGAAACAACAACACAGACACTAACAACCGGATCTTTTCAGTTACGACATAGCCTGATTCGGCTCCTATCACATGACCCCCTTCCAGAAGAAAGCGACCAGGCATTAGCTTTACTATTCACAATTGCTGCTTCTCATTTGTAGCCTAGCTCTCTGCAACCAACAACAAAATGATTCCTGTTTACACCAGCATGTGGATGCTCAGTGTACGCGAACAGTTTTGTGATAAGCGTTTCCAGGCGTGTTCTTATGGACGGAGTATTAAACTAAGACAGAGCCAAAATGCTTGTGTGGACAGAGATGGTTTTAGTACGAGTACGAAAGCGTATCAGTACGGATGCAGCTTTAGAGTTCGAAAATACAGAGAGCAAGACACAAAACATGTTTTAACCTCTAATAAAACAACATCACATTTTAAACTGTGAGGCTAACCTCTATTTCTACATGTCCTCACAGGTCCTCAATCAAGTGCGAAGGAGCATCTCCTGGTCACTCACCTTCGAGTTCTTTCCCCCGCTTCGCGCTGACTGCAGGGAGTACGTTCTCTGGACGACCTGCTCGGGGGTGGAGGGGGACTTGTCAGAGGAGTGGTCCGAACCCTTCTCCACCATGTTCTCACCCTCCTGGGTCTGTGGCGTGGGAGAGCGTGAGCGTCTGCGTAGGACTGGTGAGCAGGCAGGTGTGCTCTTATTTGAGTTACTGGCAGTGCTATAAGAAAAAGAGAGAGAAAACATGTACTTATTCATTTTAATGTCACTTCACATTAAATCAAACATAAAGGACAACATACATCATGGAAATCATACAATCACTCCTTGGATATATTGATGCAAGCAACATGCAATGTAATGTCGTTTACAGATCAGTCTTCACAGCAGCACAACACATGCACGCTCGCTCGCACGCACCCGCGCACGCACGCACACACACACACACACTGAGTTTCCTTACAGTTACATCACTTGAAGCTTAACAGGCTTGAAGCACCATGTGCTAACTTGGCTAATAACAGCTAAGCTAATGCAGTAAACAACAACAACAACAACAGCAACACCAGCAGAAGCAGCAGCATCAGTGAGGGAAACACATTTACACGCGTTACTGTTAAAACTTTCTCACTAATGCCGCACTTACAAAAGAACAGGGACATCAATATGTTTGTTTTGTAAGCCTACGGTCAATTTAATTAAGAAATGTACCAAGCCTGGAAAAAAACAACCAACTCAGGTTGTCTCGACCCTGACATTTATAGAGGTGCGTCGTTCAGATCCCTTAAAAAATCAGGCCTTGCGATGAGGAAAGATCTCTTTCCCCGAAACACTTAAACTGTTTCCATGCCTGCAGCAAAGCCAATGAGCCAGAGTGGAAGACATAACAAGGATTAAATGATCAGAGACACAGTGCCAGGTGGAAGGCATAACTCCAACTATCCAAGTAGGCCCGTAGCATGTGATTCTGTTAAATTAAGGTAACGTGTTGACTTTTACATGGGGATTTGCTTTAATACCTCCACTGACAGCTCTCTAACTGGTTGTCTTAAGACGGGTTGTCCTTGTACCGGTACTTTCATTGTATACTAATTTACTCTCAGCGAGCCTCTTTGATCCAGAACTAGACTCTTATACACACTCAGAAAGAAGACTTCTCCTCAAAATGACAGAGGCCAACAAAAGGCTTTGCAAGTGATCTTGGAGGCAGCGCGCCCGACCAAGCTTGGTTACTTGACATGGTGTTATGAAATGGCCGTCACTGTCAGCCAATGGTCGCTGTTAGTGGCCATGAATTACTGATCTACTGTTGCATTCCGGGCTTCATTGCAGCTTAGAGCAGTGAATCATAGAGAACAGCGCTGACAGCCTCTGTCCGACTGTCAGGCTCTGCAGTACCAGTAGCTGCTTGATATTAAAAGGGAAGGGCATTGCAGAGTCTTCACAGCTGATTAATACAGGGGGCTGGATAGTGCTTGTGTATTGTGGTATCACTGACGTCAATTTATGCAACTAACAAATGGTTTGCTCTTCAGGGGATGGACATTGTGACTGTACAGTACAGTACAGTTGTGTTCCCTACACCGACACTTGAATAGTCCCTGCTGACCTGATTAGAAAATTATTATTTGAGATGATGCTATCATGCAGACCAATCTAAAGGTTTCTATTTGCTGTATCTTAAAGGAGGGTTTTCTGAAACACTATCTTATCTATTCGAATCCTTTTCACGTTCTGATAACCATCAAAAAATTGAAACTTTAGGTTTGGTGTCCATGGCACTCAGACCACTGTAAGAAGCACAATCAATTATTTCATTTGGTCCAAATGACATGATTGGCTGGCATACTTGTGTGTCACTGTGCATGACCGGAGTCATGGTAAAGTTATCTATAGCAGCTGTCAGTCAGTACACATTCATGTTCTTTGGGTGCGTACCTTTGACGAGGGGGTAATGAGAGGGGGTGAGATTTATCTCATTATTTTTTTTGTAGCTTGTGTAGCTTGCTCTTGCTAGCTTTTCCAGGATTACCAACCCTAACTTTAAGCATAGTTTTCATATTTTTTTATATTGATTTCTGGATTTTAAAGCTGTATGTCACATCCATCAGTGTATAACTCAGTAAAAACCCATGGAGAAGCAGAATACCTTGATATTTAGCATAATGATAATCTCTTCCTTGACTGTACTGATATGGGACCTCAGATATTGTACCGGGTATGTCAGCTTTCATTAATTAACAATGCAAATTGATTTAGAAGGCCTATTGGTGTTTGACTTAATCCATTTGTCCGGATCAGGTCAAAATCAGAGGAGGAGACCTGTGTTGTTTTAGCTACTTTCACACAAATCACTGTGCATGTATATGTGTGGGGCTATAATGCAAGTGACTGTCATTCAGTAGTGGTTACAATTCAACAGGACACATCCCCTTGATGTCAGCTGGAGGAACCCCCCTTTTCTTAGTATTATACTTTCTAAAGATGACACCATCTAACTATGCTTAAAGCTACATGTTGGACACATCATACCAGGCCATATAAATGTAGGGATATAAATTAATAATAAATTTGACTTTTAGGTTATATGGGGTTCTGTCCCCCTCACACTAGGCTATACTTTGTAAGTAAGTGGTAAGAGTGTATGTGAATGGGCAAAGGACAGCTGGTAATGAATGAAGTATCACACTCACTGGTAAAACATTCTCCCTGCCTTCTATTATAATTTTTTTTTTTACCAATTATGCTGCAGTATAGTAGCTTGTGTACCTGCACAATGTGCAACTTGTCTGAGAAAGGTGACTACACATGTTTATGATCAGCTCCTTTTCACAAATTTCAACCAGGAAATCATGAGAGTTGCAGCCGGACAAAGAGGATAAACATTTCTCTGAATCACATCATGGCAAATGTGCAAGTTTGATGTACTTTCTGCTGATCCAACAGATAGACGTTTTAAGAACAGATTCATTATTTATTTAACAGTTGTTCTTAGAAAGGCTTTTTTGAAAGTTAAAGGTAAACTGAGTTCTACGTGATTCAATTCAGTAATAACATAGCTATAAAAACTAAAATCAATAAATATTAATAATATGGATGCCAGTTTGAAGAAATTAGCAGCAATGGGACTATGAAGAGAATCTGTTCTTATTGAGTTTGCATCTGAACCTGGGACTGCTGGACTTCATGGGAAATCTTTGAAGAGCTTCACCAACCTCCCATCTAACCTAAAAGCATCTGAACATGCTACCCAAAACCACAGTCGATCACTCCAAAGAATAATAATGATGTTACAGAGCCCATGCTGAGTCACAGCGATAATGTTTTGAGGATTACTTTTGCGTTCTCTTGCAATATCTTTTGCATTATCTCACAATATGTATTGAATTACCTTGCAATAGTTTTGCATAATGAAATGACAATCTTGCATGATGTAGATGAGCAACTATTGCAAGACAATGCAAGACATATTCAGGGATGCCAAAATGATGGCTGTGACCATTTGGGGGGTCCGTGCTGTACATGAACACACAAGAGAGCCTCTCTATATAATGTGACAGTGGAGTCATTTTCCGAAGTAATATCAAAGCTTCGTTACTAATGTCTCATTCAGTTTTCTTCATATATTGAAAGGCACATGCACCCATGCACACACGCTGTGGGGCTGAGTGTAAAGGTGCAGCACTAGGGTTGAGGTCTAATGTGAGGTTAAATCCCTGAGTGCATCTGAGGTCATTATTTACGCAACTAAAAAGTCAAAACATCTTGATTGTATTTGTTTTACCAGTGGCATTGCTTCTTTGGCAAAAGAGGCTGGGACAAACCACTGATATCATATGCATTAACATGACAGATATGTTGTGGTGAGCAAGATTCACCATCTTGAGGATCATCTGTCTTTTTCCCCCATGCAAAAAACTGACAGGACATCTCTTGTTACTTGTTTTTAGCAGAAGAGGAATTCACAGTGTGCCCCTCCTCTCCAGATTCACAGTAGTAAACAATGGGAACACGGATCCATCATCAGCATATGAATGGCGATCAGCCATTCACACAGCAGATTGCTCTTTGAACCAGCATGGGTGAGTGGAGGGAGCGAGCATGCAGCTGACACAAGCAGCTGCTGCTACATGTACAGTACATGCCTGGGACTACACACTCAAACAATATTCTGATGCCATGAAGAAAAACAAACTACTTGGTTGTAATGATAAACAACAATGCGCTATTTAGTCTTTTCAAAATAAAAAAGGCTTATTGGAATGACAGCAATCAAACAGCTCAAGCCAGTGATGGTAGACAGAGGGCTGCATTGACTAAGTGATTCCAAGATTGCATTCTGCATTTACCTTCAATGACTCACTATAGGGAGAGAGCACTAACAAACAATTTAACAATTAAAAAGCCATATCACTGGGAGCAGCGCCCACAGGACTACGAAGCTCAAACAAAGCTTGGCTTAAACAGAATATTGCTATAGCAACAGTGAACTGACAGAGAGAGAGAGAGAGAGAGAGAGAGGTTTAAATATTCAGAACATGCGACTAAATATACTTCACCATGTCTGTCCACTGTTAGAGATGCTGCCTGTACAGGAAATACAGCAGGGAGGAGACGTGACAGAAAATGCATCACGGCCCACAATGGCTTGGACATTGCACATTTGATGAATGATTTCTGAACCTCTACAATTATCTATATATCATATTTATGGGTATTTCATAACACCTTTGTTCACTATGGTATTCATTCTGTATTTGTTTGCATTATTTTTTTTTATGTGCTCAAGCGAATTAAGACCTCATTAATTCAAGTTGCTCCAAAAAAAGGTTGTAATAACAAATTTTATAATATATCTTATAATAATAGCTAATAAATTAGTTATAATACATTTTGCATCTACATTTATTTTAAGTACAGAGCAGTGACTTTGAATGGTTTGAAAATTAGATGGATACAAACTAATAACTGAGGAAATTCTCATTATTCAGTGCTGTAATTTAACATAAATATGTAACTTTGGCCACAAGGGGGCCTCTCACTCATAACAATAACAAAAGTCCTAGTTTGATGACGTCGTGAAGCAGCACAGGATGATGGGACTTGTTGGCTTCACCACCATTGCCAATGAAAATCTACTTGATGCTACTCAGGCACAAATCATGTTCACAGATGAGGTGTTAAAGTTTTATTTACATTACACAGCAAACAGGAACACATAATCATGATCTATTACGAGTGCTCAATGCAAAAAAGGAAAAGAAAACTGCTAACTGGCTAACTGGCTAGCAGTTTGTTTTCCTGTCATTATACCATGAAAGTTAATGCAGAGATGGAAAAACCATGGGTAAAGTGGATTTGACGCAATCTAGGTGACATTATTGGTTTAATCACGTCTTACTGTACGTGGCATTACTAACAACCAGACTATTAAGACATCAAATCTCTCATTTTGTACTGCGCAGCATGTTCATTTGCATATACGACAACGACTGGTCCCAGAGGCCTGAGCACAGAATTCATCTGCATTTCAGAGCTCTACACAGACAGACAGACAGACAGACAGACAGACAGACAGACAGACTGACTTCAAGGTGCTGATCAAACAGGATCCCCACATGTCAATCATTAAAATAGGTCAAGTTCTCACATATAGAGAGCAAGAAAAAAAACACAGAGGGAAACAAGCAAGCTGCTTGCGACACTTTGTTACAGTCTTTTCTTTAAATAAGCTCTAAAGCCCTAAATCCAACGGGCTCAAGCTGTCCAAATGCTCGGCTTCACAATAGAACAGAGTTCCGGGCCTTTCCGAGGGCCCCACTTGTTTTCACAGTTTTGCTGACCCTGGAAAATTCCCATCTGGCATTGGCCCCTCAGCTCTGCTTGGTTTGAAAAGGCCACGAGGAGCAAGAGCAATCACTGCGCATGCACGCACAGGAATGCGCATGCAGTACACAGAGGCAGACATAAACATGGGCACGCGTGTGGACACGGAGCACATACGCTCATGTATTGCAGAACTACATTACAGTTCCATTTGCTTTGACTGAAACGTCACACTAGTGATGTCACACGTTATCTCCAAAATACTGCAAACTCGAAACACGCTCACATTTAAATACACCCATTTAATGCATGTATTATATAACCGGACCCATCCTACTCCACCCATCTTCTCTGTCTGCACACTGGCACTTCAACACACACACACACACACACACACACACACACACACACACACACACACACACACACACACACACACACACACACACACACACACACACACACACACACACACACACACACACACACACACACACACACTCTGGTGCCGCCATACCCCTGCTGAAAGACACAGTCCTTAAACACCTCGCCGTAGCAGCCCTCCAGACAGCGAGAGTCCTCATTGGCCACCGTCACACGCTCAAACACCACTATGTCCTCGTAGGCAGCCCCCAGCAATGAGCTGTTCATCCAGCGGATCATTCCACAGACTGTGCACTGCACTCGTCCTTCCTCTCTCAGTGTAGAAGAGGAAAGGTAGATGGGCAGATAGAATGGAAAGATAGAGAGTGAGAGAGTGAGAGAGAGAAGATGGAAGAGGCACGCAGGGAGATTTTCTTTAGCAGGCTTAAGGCTACTGATCTTGCCCTGCTAGCTCTGATCTCCTAATAACCAGCTTACATCGCCCTTAACACCACCTGCCAAAGAAAAGGCATTGGTGGTCTGAAGTGCAGCTGCCCCTCCTCCTCCTCCTCTTCCTTGGACTCTCCTTCTAAATAGCTCATGCTGATCTTGCCAAGCATGGAAACTAATCATTATGCAGCCTCCGTGCAATTTCGCCCAAGTGCAGGCAGGTAGGCAGTCAGTGGTTCCCAGCACTAACCTGGTCGTAGCCATGTATAGAGCCGCTCCACAGCGATCAGCCCTTTTCAAACAGCTTCATTCACGCAATGGGAGCCGTGGATAAGGCATCGGAGGAAGGAGAGGAGGCGGAGGAGGGGGGAACAGGAGAGATGAGAGAGGGATGAAGGATAAGGGGGAGGAGGGTGGACGAGTTCCGGAACATGCCAGAAGGACGGGAGGAAAAGGAGGAGGAATCGAACGCAGCAGAGGGAGATAAAACGAACAGGTTTTCCCGACAGACGAGAGACAGAGAGAAACCACAGACGATCCGGATCAGTTTTTCCCCCCCTCTTTCTCTCTCTATCATTCACTCTCTTCCCTTTTGTCTAATTGAGGCTGATAAGCTCCTGTTCTATCTTGGCATCCTGCACTTTTCCATTCCCCCGTTCTCTTCGTCTGTCTGATTGCTACATCCGTTATAGTATCCAAGAATGGCTCTTCTCTGGCGATTGCTGCTCCCTGTTCACAGAATTTCACGGCTGCAGACTGACAATAGATGGAGGGAGATTGAGAGATAATGTGCAAGTGGATGGAGAGAGAGAGAGAGAGAGAGAGAGAGAGGGTGAGAGACAGCGGCAGAGCAATGAGAGAGAGAGAGAGAGAGAGAGAGAGAGAGGGTGAGAGACAGCGGCAGAGCAAATGAGAGAGAGAGAGAGAGAGAGAGAGAGAGAGAGGAGAGAGAGAGAGAGGGTGAGAGACAGCAGCAGAGCAAATGAGAGAGAGAGAGAGAGAGAGAGAGAGAGAGAGAGAGGGTGAGAGACAGCGGCAGAGCAAATGAGAGAGAGAGAGAGAGAGAGAGAGAGAGAGAGAGAGAGAGAGAGGGTGAGAGACAGCGGCAGAGCAAATGAGAGAGAGAGAGAGAGAGAGAGAGAGAGAGGGTGAGAGACAGCGGCAGAGCAAATGAGAGAGAGAGAGAGAGAGAGAGAGAGAGAGAGAGAGAGAGAGAGAGAGAGAGAGAGAGAGAGGGTGAGAGACAGCAGCAGAGCAAATGAGAGAGAGAGAGAGAGCGAGAGAGAGAGAGGAGAGGGGTGAGAGACAGCGGCAGAGCAAATGAGAGAGAGAGAGAGAGAGAGAGAGAGAGAGAGGGTGAGAGACAGCGGCAGAGCAAATGAGAGAGAGAGAGAGAGAGAGAGAGAGAGAGAGAGAGAGAGAGAGAGAGAGAGAGAGAGAGAGGGTGAGAGACAGAGCGGCAGAGCAAATGAGAGAGAGAGAGAGAGAGAGAGAGAGAGAGAGGGTGAGAGACAGCGGCAGAGCAAATGAGAGAGAGAGAGAGAGAGAGAGAGAGAGAGAGAGAGAGAGAGAGAGAGGGTGAGAGACAGCGGCAGAGCAAATGAGAGAGAGAGAGAGAGAGAGAGAGAGAGAGAGAGAGAGAGATGGCTTTCACTTTGCATTCCACCTCTACTTGGTGCTAGTGCACTGAGCCTGCTGCTTCCTCAATTATTCATGTGCTTCATGAATGGAGGGGCTGACATCACCAGCATTCAGGTCACTTTACATTTGAAGCTCCCACTAAATCACACAATAAAGGAGCTACACACACACACACAACTGTGATATGTATATGTTTATAAATATGTATGTATATCCAGAAATATACATATATAGATATATTTATACATATACATGCAATGTGTGTTTGTACAGTATATGTTGCCAGTGCCTTGATTCCAATGAAAATGCAAACTCCAATGCAACCAATAATTACAATGAATACCCAATTACAAAACCAATATTAACTTTATTGATTGAGCCTCTTTGCTAATCACTTGCAGTCCATTAAATAAAGTTAAATAAAATACTGTGTCACTGTGTGACATTCAGACCCTCAACTATTCAAACTGCACTTTAACACATTGTCAAATGCACTTTTGGTCAATAATCTTTCCTGCTGCAGTGTTGACTTCAGTTGATTTCGGCAATATTTACTCTGTATTCATATTTGAAAGGATTAACTATTAAGTTAATTCATTATTAACTTGATTTGATGCTACATATTGTGCATATATAAATGATTTAAACTTTGCACCTACTTTCTCCTCTGGCAGTTGGACTTTACTAGGAACATTTTCTGTGAGGTTTATGAGATTTACTTTGTAGAGATAATGTGTTTTAGAATTATCAAAACCTGTTATTCCCTTTTATGGAGGATTTGGTTATTACAAGAGTAGATTGTGAAGTTTGATAGTCCAGTTTTCATAAACAACAATTACTGAATTCCATCTTACTGCTTCAGTTTCAAGGTCTAGTCAGGCTTTCTTGTCATCCACCATAAATTTTCAGAAAACTGGCAAAAGAAAATGCAAATCCATCCACTGCCATATGTCATGTATTTATTTGAGGAAGGTTACAGTCTCCTCATCACTCCACACACGTCTGTCTTTATCTGCCTTTATTTTTCAATCTCCTAAGTGGCTAAGCTTCAGTGACTAACAAGTCACTTGATTCATCAATGAGCTGAGTAATGAGCCGTGTGTTTTGAACATTTTGATTTTAGTGATACATCAGCTTTTCCACCTCCTTCAAATCAATCAGCCCCCTGCAGTAAATGTCACCTTCCTGTGGACAAATCCTGACAGGCTTTATCCAGGACTGGAACTAGTTGTCCATTACTGGCTTACCAGTGTTACACACTTGCATTACACACTTACTGTAGCATTTACAGCCTGTATGAGATAATTGGTGAAGATGCTTCCAGAAACTAGAAACCTATAAATATCGATTTATTTTTATCGAGTTTTGTTTGTATCTAAAAGGTCTGCAAAGTTCAAAATACCAAAGTCCTTGATAAGGGAGCTCGCCCCTCACAGAAAAAAATGCTCCTAAAACTCTACATACGCCTTGATACCTCTGCATCATTGTGACATCACACAACATCATGAGGACTTAGAGGCTAGTCTGACATGCAACCTAACAAAACCAGGTAAAGTGAGAGCAGAGGCCGACATTTCCTACATATGCCAGAGGTGGTCGACCAATCACAAAAGAGTGGGCCAGCGGGCCAATCAGAGCAGAATGGGATTTATCAGGAGGGGGGCCTTAAAGAGACAGGAGCTAAAACCAGGTGTTTCAGAAAGAGGCAGCAATGAACAGTATGAGGAGAGTGATGTGTTTTCTGAAGATGTATGTTAACAAGCATGTAATAACACACATTAAAATTACAAACCTGAACATGAGCAGAATATGCCTCATTTAAAAAGGAGTCAGCTAAAAACTGTGTTGCTATTAAAAAACAGCATTTCCACTGCTCATTCTTTTTGGAGTGACATCCTATTAACACTAAACCAACACTGGCTGGTTGTCTGAACATGCCAGAAAAGGTAATTTAATCCATTAATCCATTCAAACATACATAAAGATTACCGCAGTCAGTAATCACCCATGTGTCTCTATTATGAAGCAAACGGAGCCCCCGAGCTGTGCTGCTGGAAAGACTTGACCCTGGGGCTGCAGCAGTGCTGGCTGCCTCTGTGGGAGCGCTGAGCGGAGCCATGCTGTGGAACAAAGGGAGCTGGACCACTGAGCCGGACAACTGTGTGCCCAGATAAGCCAGCCCAGCCTCACACCAACAACTGACCTACTTAGGAGACCTGTTCTCATTGTTGTTGCACCCGTGGGACAGAGATGGTCAAATGGACCACACACTCACAGACGTGGTATGTAAATAACAGCTGTGGGCAGTTGATTCATTCATCTTAACCACTGATGACTGACATGCTTGACAGAATTGAATAGTTTCAGTTTCATTTTAATATTGGTGTAGATTTGAGCCGAACGCACACCCGAAATGTTCAAGACAAATTTCTCTATCTATTTGAGAGGAGGGCGTGCTGTTTACCAAGCTGTCATGGCAACACCAATGTGGCGACACCCGGCTATGTCTCGGCCGTGCAGTTACCATGGCAGCCTATCAAACCATTCATGTGCACCACCACTTGAAATGTTCACAACTCCAGTGAGAAAGAGAGTGCTGGAGGAGAGAGAGCGAGTGTGTGTGTGTGTATCAGGGGGTGATGCTTCTGCATAAAGCATTAACACACGATTAGTTGTACAAAGACCTAGAGTCTAAGTGCACTTTGCTTTGAACATGTCTGAAGTGACAGGAGTGATCAGTCGGGTCCTGGTGGCTGATATTTCTATTTTCCTCACCACAAGAATACAGTTTGAGAAGAGACATCACAACACTTTTTTTGTGTTGATAGATGTGTGTGTAGGACTGAGGAAAAGCTAATAAAGAGTGAAACCACTGACTGTTTTTACCTTTCCTAAAACTATTTAAATCCAGGCCCAAGAGCATAACTTTAGTCTTGTACTCCCAGACTTAATTAAAATGCTTAATTACCCTCACTGTGTGGAAACCATAGACTGTATATATAGATGGACGTAGGGTCCGTGACGTCACCCGTTGGTTTCTGAAGAGTGAAAATGAGGCTAGTAATAGGCGTTCACTCGGCGCCATCTTGCCGGTGCTGACTCCTCCTAGTTCCTGGCTAACCAATAAATGGGCAAAGAGGAGGAGCGCGAGTGAAGACTGACAGCTGAGCCACACCCGCAGAGCTCAACGTTACCTGGTTAGCTCAGGCTAAGGAGCTAGGCTACATGCGGCAAACCGGCTAGCGCTGCAGTGTTGTTGCTTCAGGATGGTCGCGATCTTTACAACGAACTCACTAGAGGTACGTAACCTTGAAACTATACAACAACAAAACCTATTGCTTTATCTATTATCATAATCATATGCCTACATGCTTCAAGTGGTTTTTAATATGTAATTGTTGTAAGTTACTGTTTATTTAGCACATGTAATGAACAGGTTGAAGCAAATTAACTACACTACTACAGAGTCGTGTGTGTGGTTGTGACTTGATTTTAATTTTAATAAGTTAATATCAATACGCTACATGTGTAAGTTGCATGTGATAGTAACTATATGTTTCACAAATGTTCTGATACATGCTGGTATAACCACCATTACTATTGCCACCTTGTTTATTTAGCCTGTTATGGAATTTACAGTGAATTAGACAGTTTAGATATGATTATAATCTCCACACACCACTGTTGTAAACAGTTCTCATATTTATTATTTAATTATGTTTTCACACTGAGAGAAGTGGAGGGACTTGATGTGGACCGTTATCAACAGCTCTGTGGGAGATTATCACCTTGAATATTACAGATGAGGTAGAAAGACATTTTATGTATTTGTACAATGTTTTCTTTCTTTCAGTACATTACATTTCATTTAGCTGATGCTTTTATCCAAAGCGACTTACAATATGTGCATTTAACCATGAGGGTACAAACCCAGAGCCCAGTACATTGGTTCTGTCTGAAATTTGTGGTGCTTCCACCTGCTGAACACAGAATAAACTGTAACATACACAACATAAAACATCCTTCTATAGTGAGTTTCTTCTTTTCATTACATGAAGCACTGCAGCACCTGACGTCCTCAGCATCCACTGTGGCAGCAGCAACATGGTGGAGATCGGCAGCTTCAGGCTGGTCAACATGAGGACGACGTGCAGCAGCTTCATCTGCACAACACTTCATGTTTTCCTCCCTTAACTAAAGAGGACCTGCAACTGTTTAGAGTTGGCAGTCATTGCTAAGTGTCATGGATAATAGAGTTAATTTCTATATTCATTATGGTTGGTTAAAAAAAACTGAACACTTATCAGAACAATGTTCGTCCTTTACTTTCTGATTTGAGACACTTTAGATAAAAACCCAGTGTTTTATTTTTCTTCTTTGCCATAAGAGACAGAACACGGTCAGCACAGCTGTGTCCTTCATGCTCGTCCGTCCCTAATAAAATGACAGGAAACATAAAAGTATGGCATTATTGTAGAGGAAGTGTTACTTATGAACAAAGTTTGTATCCTTATTTTCTGTGGGTATTCAACTATGTATTTGAATATGGTTTTGGATTAAACAGTGCACTACCAAGACAATGAATGTACAGTATGGAGTTCTTCCACATTGATAGTATTGCATATATAATTGAATGCATTATGTATTATGTGCAATACTTTGCTTTGATTGTTTGTAAGTTATGAAAACAGGTCTGTACCTGGAGTCTGGACATCAGCCTCAGGTTCTCTATGTGACTATGTCTATTCTAGTAAAGTTACACTTCCTATAATTTATTTATGTGACAAAAAAATACATTATTCTGCATGTCCACTTATTTAACACAATAACTAAGATTAACGATGTAAAAACGGTTGGCGAGTGAAACAACTTTACATAACATTAGATATTTAATGTGGTGGAGCTTATTCTCCAAACACACACAGTCGCCTGTCTCAGTTTAAAACATTCATCCTCATAAACTCTAACGCTTCTCTCCGCTGGGTGGACCGGTTCATGTCGGTTCATGTCAGTTCAATAACTCCCGTACGGTCCCGTTAGCATCGCCATTACTGCTAGTATCTTGCCTACAGGCTAGCGGAGCTAAACTAACAAGCCAGGTACAGAGACACCGATACCTGCTCATCACTACTAACACATAAATAAAATACTAAACTTTACTTACCACAGAAACAGGAGCACAGACGTCTTTAGCTTCTCCGTCAGGAGAACAAGCCGAATATCAAACCGTATTATTCATCCGATATGTGAGTTAAACCTCTCCACAGACTCGGGTCGTGTTCACTGACTGGGGTTAGCCTGTTAGCTCAGGTGAAGCCGAGCAGGCAACAGGCTAGGAGCTGGAGTCACGAGCTAACGGTGACGTCACCTGTCCATCAAGTGATAATTATTCCTAATATCAAACCTCTATATAATTTAAACGAGTGAGTTGGAAAAAAATGCACCCCCCTCAGAGTTGTCATGAAGGAAGAACTTAGTGATTGAGACTAAAACCGTTTTTTGAACCAGGCTGTAAACAGGTTTAATTCTGCTCTAAAGTCGGGCTTGGAGCCAACCTCAAGTGGCCACCTAGTAAACTGCAGCTTTTTGCACTTCCGTATTGGCCTCACCGCTCAGCCCCCTTGGTGGAAACCTAACATAGACAAGCCTGTTACAATTTTAGGGGTTCTCATTGAAGCTGTGACCCTCATACCTCTGGGTAGAAGAACCTGTTTTAAAAAGCAGCTATAATTATACTACCTGATTTAAATTCAGGAGGCGATTCAGAGGTAATTTAAGTACCCGGTGGAGATGTTGGAGAGTGGCAGTAGGGGACAGGAAACTGAGAACCGGATTAAGCCCCTGTGGGACACTTTGTCCCAGTGGGACGGACACAGCCACCACCACCTGCAGGGGATATACAGGCGGAAGGAAGCAGGCGGGGTGACACAAAGCCGTGGGCAGTGAGACGGTGAGAGGGGAGACGAAAAGTGAGTGTGCATATGTGGTCTCAGTGTGAGGAAAGAGAAATCAGGTGGATTGAGGAAATATGAGGGTCCATTTTTTTTTTACAACTCAAATATTGTAACATTTGTCACACAAAATAAAAGTGCTGCAGTGTTTGTACAAAGGCCCAAAAAAGGAAAAAGGGTTGGATTCCTGCACACAGCAGGTTCAGTTCTGGCCCGGCCCTTTGCTGTGTAACTTCCCCCATTCTCCCTCCCCATTTCATGTTTGCACTGAACTCTTAAAAAAGGCAAAAGTCCCCAAAACTATCTTCAAAATAGATCCTTTTGTTTAAATCATTTTCAATATCTCATCAAAACCATGTCACATTTACATTGAACTCCAACTCTCAATTTAGGCAAGGGTTGAATAGTTTCCCTAAAATACATGAATCAATGTCAGAGCCCTTTGGCCTGAACACAATATGACAAAAACTAGTTTCTCTGACCTTTCAGATGATACTTTTCATTTCATTTCATTGGGCACTATGGATACCGCTTGCCACTTCACACATCACACACAGGAAACTATGATGTTCACAAGGTCTATCAATATCAGAGGGATGAATATGTGTCACCTCCATATAAGTTCACTCTGGACTTTGCCACTTGAGTGTTAATATATAATTATTTCAACAAGCGCCCCAGCGGCAGCCTGGTTGCAGCGCATGCAACATTCACTGTTCCATTCCAGCCTGGGACCAGTGTTGCATGTCACACACCCCTCTTCTCTTTCTCCACTCGTTCCCCGTCTACCTGTGGTGACTGTGAGGAACTTCAGGGTACTGTCGACATGATAAAAGCCTTTGATGAGTATATTTACAACATAACACATCAGAAAAGGCCGTTACTCAATTGAAAGCAGGGCAGCTTGAATTAAACTTTGTCTTTTATTCCACTGCCCGGCACAGTGGTCAAATAATTAGTTGTTTAAATATAAACATGCAACTTGGTAGATGTCAGATTTTACATTTAGTTGTTAAGGCTTGTTAACAGGTATAATAAAAACTCTGGAGCAGTGCTAGAACTCATTTCAGCCCATAAGTTGAAATATATCCTGAAGTGTCTCCATAGCAGGGAGCAAATAAAAAGACAATACATTCTATAAAAGCTACGACCATGTTTACTGTAGTAAAAGAGAATGGGCTTCGCAAACAAGAACCTATTTTGCTGGTGCACAAAAGTCTTAGTGATCCAAGACAGAGGGAGGGGATCGGGGTTCTGATTGTGCTTTTAAAAAGCTTAATGGAAAATGGCCTTATTGTTTGGACAGGTTTATTTGAGAAAGGAGCATATGGAGCACTAATGGGAAGTCTTTTCATCAGACCTGAATGCACCTTCCAGTCCATTCATTATGAGGCTGACCAAGGGAAACCTGTGTGTCCATTAATGTTATTTTATTATAACAACACAATACACGTTTACATGGATACCAATATTCTGATATATAAACAGCCTCATCACCATCATTTTTATGCTCCCTTAGTCAGGTACGTATACGGATATGGACGGAGCCTTCGGTCCGTAGCCTGCGTTCATCTTATCTGTATCATCTTCTGAAAGCTTATAGAACAAAACAGACCAAATTGAGCAGTACCACCAGAAATCGCGGGGGGTAGTGTAGCCGTTGAGACACATATAGGACACAAGGAAGAAATATCAAGAACGGCAGAACGTTTTGAAGAGACTTTTCGAGATGGTGAGTTGATAGATGATGCATGTCCTAGGTTCAAGGCTAGGTTCAAGTAGCTCGATGTATTGTTGACAAGAGTAAAAATCTGCTCTGTAACATGTAAACAGGAATATAAATGGAATAATTTATGAGCAGGTCATGTAAAAATCATAACTGGATTTTTTTTTTTTTCAGAACCAGGTCACTATAGTCAGGATGTTGCTGTCCGTGTTAACGTAGTCGCTAACTGAAAACAACAAAAAAAATCTTTCTTTAGCAGTTTTCCTTCTTTACTAACAAGAACACCTAATGTCAATTTAGACCCTTAGGTGACTTTATCAAAGTCCTTCTTAACTCACAAAGGAATAGGATGAGAAAAAAAAGGTTGGTTATACTAGGCTCAGGCGGAGAAATGTGGCAGGGGGACAATACGGAGCAGAATCAGAGATGACAAATGGGTTGTGGGAAGGATGCAGTAAAAAAAAAAAAGGAAAAGGGGACATGAGTAGAGACAGAGCGAGGAGAGAGAGTTAATAAGCTGTGGCCAGGAGGGAAACCATTCTGCAGTTCCTCTTCACTGCAGAGCCCCTGCTGTGAACTTGGAAGACCACTGTGGCCCAGTGTGATGGTGCAGTGCTTTATCTACTAGTATGCAGTTGGTTCCAAGCCTCCCAGTACACTCCCAACAAACTCCTGACTCCGGACATGTCACGATTTTGTTTTCTGAGCAACTAGAAATATAGTATTGTAAAAAGGAAAGCGGCCATATGACCATATTCGATTACGAGGACCAGCTAGATGACCAACAGTTCACCTGTAGTGAATGCAGAAGGTACCTCCCTTCTGCTCCTCTAATGTTTTGCATTGAATCTTCTTGGTGCAGAGGCCTGGGAGCTACAATTTCAGTCGACAAAGTCAGTCTAAAATAGCCTAGAGAGACATTATTAGCACAGCACTAGATAATACATGGCTGGGAGTGTGGTTTGCATGTATGTACGAGAGGATGTGAAGCATTCCTCCAGGCAAACCCTGAACGTTTCAAAATGTCTTTGATGTTTTGTTTTTTTTGCTGCTTATTTGTGGTCGTGACTGAGCTAAAAGCTGTAGTCTCAGAGGGGTGTAGAAGAGGAAACCATGGATGGGAGACTTCTACTCCTTCGCTGCACTGATCTCTGACCACGACATGAAGCAGCTCCTTTATCGATAAGATACCGAAAACGAGTCGGACAACTGGCCAGACACATTTGGGCTTAAGATGCACACAGGCATTTATGTATGCAAGTCAGCCCTCGCAGTCTGTCCAAGTGTCCTGCAGCAACAATTGGCTTGTGTACGGTGCCACGTGCAGAGAGTAAGCTCCAGCTCTGGCCTCCTGTCAGTGATTTGCTGTTGCTACAGCTGCTGCTGTTGGCTGTGTGTGCACATCTGTGGCTGTGTACGTGAGTGAGCAGATTGAAGTCACATTAAATGTCATATCAAGAGCAAACATCCCCACACAGGGACCACGGCCAAATCCCAAGCAATCTCTCTCTCACACACTCACACACTCACACACACCCACATGCATGGTCTCTTTCGCTCTTCCCCTTATCTCTTCCTTGTCTTCTGACAAGTAAGTAATGCTACAGAAATATCCTCCTCCCTGGCTCTCCATCACTGCATGCACTGTGACAAACAGGGACACCGGGGCTTCTTCTCCCCTCATGTCAACTCACAGTAGTTTTGATGCTAGTTTTACACATGTAAGGATGACTTTGGAATCATATATCTTAAACTCACCAAGTCAACAAATATAACTAGAAAGAAAGGAAACTCTAATGGTAACTCTACTGTATTTATAGGGCACTTTTCCAGCCTTATCGACCACTCAAAGCACTTTACAGTTCAAGTCACATTCACACACATTCAGACGGCATTTCTATGCACAGCACACTTTTCTATTACACACTATTCCTACACTGCCGGCACAGCATTTTAAGTAGAGTTAATTATGTGGATATGTCTTTTTTTGTCTTGGATATTTAGTATTATCATTCAAAACCGATGTGTTGCATTCCGGACCTTGTGTGAAATTATATGATAATTTGTGGTGCCCATGCAGGCAGGACATGTTTGTATTAAATGAAATACCTTATTATTAGTATCTCCTCAAGTAATTTTAACACTTGATTTTACGGTAATTATTCACGTGTTTTTTTGGATACATTGGAAATTGTCTATGGGTGTCTAGAAAGATGCTGTGAAATAAAATATATAATTATTATTATCATCATCTTGAGCAATCTCATCTTTCATCTGATGACAATAAATTAACAATAGAACAGATAGATCACTGCATCCAGTGCAGATACATAAGCTGCTATGTCCAATGTCAGCTTGGTTTATTATGTTCAGGACAACAAATGCACTAATTGATTGATTGATGGAATGACCTTTAGGCCACAGCGTTTTTTGCCGACGCAGCAGATCCATCCCTGGGAGATAAGAGAGCAGCATTATAAACACTAATAACAGGAGAGAGATTTCTGGATCTCATTGATGAATCTACAAGGGAGAGCGGATACCTCGTCACTATCATTTGTTCCACCATTGATTTTGTTTTGTTCTTTGACACTGGCTAAAGCAAAGCTGAGAAATAAGCCCTTAGACCATTGTCTGTTCAAAACTACCTTTCTACTACAAACATATACTTGATTTAAGGGTAAATAAATGTCGTATTTTGTGGATGAATAGATGGATGGATGGAGATGCCTCCTATTGGATACAGCACAACTACAGATGTACATTGCCGTTACATAACATAACAGAATGGCATGCAAACTATATCCAGTTAGCCAGCCAGACAAGTCACCTCCATGCATAGCAGAGCACAGGATGGTAACAGATGGCTGTTCGCTGTAAAGTAACATGTGTCTGTCTGGTTGCTGCAACCAGATTAAGTGAGGACAGACTTGCTGTTTGAGTGTCACTGTCTGTGCTGCAGAATGATAAAGAGGCACTGTATGTTTGAGATACACACAGAGCAACAGGAAGTCACACTGGCCAACACACACACATGCACTCACTCTGATTAATTGTATAAAGGCCAGAGAGGAAACATTCAAAGCTACAGTATTCAACCTAAAGAGAAACAAAAAAAACAATTGGAGGATTAAGTGATATATGAGATTTGAGAGGTATAAAAAAATAAGACGACAGCAGAAGAGAGAGAAATGTTAAAGAGAGGACACAGATAAATATAGAGAGAATAATGGAGAGATGGAGACATTAGGGAAAAGACGAGGACCTGTAGGGAAAAGAGATCCTCACGAAAATGAGAAGGAAGGAAGCGGGACGCACGTTGCAGAAACTGCTCCCCCTCTATTTTTTTTTCTTCTTCCTGCAGTGCTCTGTAATTCGTCACTAAAAATATCAAGCAGGAGGAGGAGGAGCATAAACAAACACGAGGGGAGGTGAGGATAGAAGGAGGGACGACTGAAAAGTGCACACAAACACTGTCGCAAATTAGGTTGAAAAAGAAAAGTGAGAGTGGGGGCCACCTGGACGTCTGTCGGATCTGTTTGTCCATGTGAGATAACAAGGAGGAAACAGGATAACAAGCCGGGAAGACGGCGAGGGTGAAAGCCGGCAGCCACGTGAGTGCGTCTCCTCCGCTGCTCCGCTCACACTGAGCACGCCAGAGGGGGAGCAGAGCAGGGTCGCAACAGTCACGGTGAAAGAAAAACAAAAAAAACCACGCTGGTCCACACTGGCTATACTGGATGTTCACTCACATACAGAAATGCACCGGTTAGGATGGAGAGATGAACATGAATATATTATGATCTTTTAAAAATGTGAGGTTCCACTCAACCAGTCAGTGGTGCTGTTCATACATGATGGCCATAAAGCTACATACAAATGTACATTTAATATAGCAGCAGAAGCATACACTCTGCTCAGTGTTTTAGCCTTACCAGGCGAGCTTGAAGCCTTTCATTAGTACAGCGAGGAGTGTCTGACGTCCATAGCATGTTGTGGGCACTGGGCTGCCCGTTCACACCGCCGCATGCTGACTGACAGCCTGCCGAGCCCTCACCTCCCATGCACAGAGCAGGAGGGATGCACGACGGAGGGAAGGAGGGAGGAGAGGACGATGCAGAGACCGATGGATGGATGGTCTGGGGGACCCAAGTCCGGTAGGATGGTCCTCAGCTCTGCCTCTATCGTTTTCCGCTACATTCTTTTGCTTGTGACAATGTGCCGCAGTGCTAAACACATGTGCCAGAAATTCACACCTCCCTGGGGGATCTTCAGCTTTCCCAAAAGAGAAGGAGGTGACCTGCACTGCAATCTTCACAGAGCAAACTGCAGCACGCAGCAGAACAGAGACCGACTAGCGATTGCAAATGAATGACAGCATGTCTGGCAACAGCTCCTGTCTAACTCTGTGTCTTTCCCATCAGGCTCTTTCAAACACTGTCCCTGAAAGCATCCGTTTGCTCGCTCAAACTCCCTCCGTCTCTCCCTCAGTCCTGTGCTGCGGATGAAAGCTGCACTTGCTGCGCTCACAGTGAGCAGGCGCAGGATTTCTACCCTCCTCCCTCCCTCTCTCCCTCCCTCCCTCCTGTTCTCTCTGCCCTCTTCCCTAGATGGCTCTATTTCCCTATTTCTCTCTATGATAAGCCTATAGCTGGTCCACAGGGGAGGAATAGAGCAGGATGCTAGCCCCTGGCTATAACATCGTCTGTGCAATGACCCCCAACCCCCAACTCTAACTACCACGCTATGGATGAGAAGGGCATTAAGTGGTGGGGGGGACCTGCTACAATTCTTCCCTCTCGTATTGGACTCCAGGCTTGATCAGTGTCAGCAGCTCTCTCTGTTAATCTATTAATGAACTGAGTGTGCTGGGGTACTCCCTGTGTTTATAGCTGTGTTCTGCATACGTGTTTTGCACACACGATGAATCAAATGATCATCATACTGACTCAACAGTTTGGATCCAACCTGGGATATTTGTTGATTTTTCTCATTCGTCTAATTAACAGCCGGCTTGAACTTTAGACTTCTAAATTCTGACTCAGGATTCTAACAATCTGTAAAATCTCTTCATTGTAGCCATCGAAGTCTGGGTTCAATGGCTAAAAAGGTATTCCTGCTTCTGTTTACTTTTCTGTGTAACTTAAGACCTTATTTGCTGCAAAAATTACCAACCTGCCACCATCATCAACATAATCATCATTTATATGCTGCATAACAATGGAAACCTTAACAGGTGTAACAGCATTGCAGCAATGGTTGGTTATCCTGGAAAAACTAGTTAGAGAAGGCTACACATTGAAAAAAGGAACAAGGAAAGAACCCTCTGGTCAAAACAATACCCCAAAAAAATGGATGCTGCCTGACAACTGCTAGCAGACAACTTTTACGTGTCTCGTTTGCTAACTTCTGGCTATCGTCATTGCCGGTGTACGACTCTCCAGCTGTAGACTCCAGTCATGTGCAGTTAGAGCACAGGCAGGGTGATTTGTGACAGACAGGTACGCTAGGAATCATTTGGACCAAATCAAATGATTGGTCATGTTTATTACAGACCTGCCAGTGCTTCAGAAACACCCCCCCAATGAATCAACCCTGCAAACTGATCTCGACCTGCGGAGGTCAGAGAGCAACCGACTGATCACTTGAAAAGGAGCTGTCATCAAAAACATCGGCTGACTCGACCACAGCCACCAGGTCAGGGTGCGGCACATTCTTCTCATTTAATCTTCTTAAAGCACTGCACGCAAATTACACCTCATTAGAGGGTGGCTAATACAAAGGCCAATGGAAAACTAGGTCCAACGTCAAGAAGAAGTGAGAGTCTGGTTGGCCAGATTCTGTTTCTCATCAATTGATTCTTTTTTTGTTATTTGATTCTACTTGTTTTATAGAGGCAACATACAGTAAAGCACAGAGTAACCAGCTATGGTGTAACAACAATATAAAGTTGTTGTTATTATAGTTAGTGAGCTTTGCCTGCTGAGTCACTGAGCTTCATTCACTCCCTCTGCTTTATCAGATGAGGATGGTGCCAGGAGAGAGAGAGTGCTGACTGATGGAGAGACGGCGAGAAACCAGAAAAGATAATGGAAAGCAGGTAGTGCAGTAAGATATTATTCTGGGAGGATATAGATTTGTGTCACAGAGATTAAGGCCCCATGTCGGATTCAGGACTTGGTTTAGAACTGTGATCAGTAAACCAACTCAGTGTTGTGATGTGTCGCCTGCTCTTGTTCATGACACTCGTCCAGTGTCTGTTCTAATCCTGTCTGTTTGTTAGGCCTTGTGGTGAAGCTGGTCGCAGCTTCCCCCCCCCCCGAAGCTGTTAAAGCACTTGTCACCTGTTTATTAATACTGAATGCTTCGTGTGTCGAAATTGCACCAAATTCAACAGTGCACTTTCTTAACAATTCACAAGTGTGAATTTGATAACATGAAAGGTTCTCCAGATATGCAGTTCATGTACAGACAGACAGACAGACAGACATGGATTTCTGAGAATTATTATACAGATAATCGATAATATAGATTATGCATTCACATTCTCCAGAGACTGCCCCATGACAGCTGCACACTTTTTTTTCCAAATTATTATTTTATTATGATTCTATACAAAGACAGGAGGACTCTCTCTCTCTCTCTCTCTCTCTCTCTCTCTCTCTCTCTCTCTCTATTGTTAACAACCATTATCTCTCTAGGCTGGTGTGAATGCGGTTGGACTGTGGGGAGAGAAAGGTGAGGGTAGGCAAAAAGGCACGGATATGAAAGTGCAGTAATCCCTTTCCAGGGTGAGGCAGTGGGTGCTGTAGCCTGAGCTTCAGTCTAAAAAGGGGACATTAAGTTGTCTAACAGAGGTGAACTGAGAATTTTATGGGAAAAGAAACACAAAACAATACCTGCAGCCATGACGCACCTTAACAGTGTCACATTATACATGACTGGAAACATGCAGGAAGGCCGTAGAGTTCCGTTAAAGTGTCAATGCATGCATGTTTAAATTTTGTCAATACTGTATTACTTTATTTAATTAATGTATCAAAGCAGACAGGATGGGTCATACAATGTTTGATTTTTCAAGTACCTTGGTGATATCTGTCAAAATTCCATTCATAATCTATACCACTTAAACAAAGAGGGTTGTGGGGGAAGTGGCTGGAGCCAATCGCACCTGACAATACACGAGAGGCAGGGTACATAGGTACCAGACAAGTCGCAGCATATCACAGGGCCAACAAACTGAGATAAACAAGTATGCTCACTTTAATTTCATACTGGGCAAATTTAGAGTCTCTGATTAATCTAAAATGCATGTTTTTAGAATGTGGGAGGAGACAGGGGTACCCAGAAAAAACCCACTGCAGGCACAGGAAGAACATGCAAACAGTTGGCAGACATAACAACTGCACCACAGTGCTGCCCTCTGTCAAAAATAGTGACTGAAATTTTTGTACTTTACACCTAAATGCAAAAGTTAAATGTCTCTCATACTAAGACCTCAACAAGTCTGTCCTAATTCATTTATTATTTCCTACATCTGTCATTCTTCTCTCTGTGTGTGCTGCTGGTTTGTCTCTCTGTGCTTTGTTTAGCCTGATGAGGTTGAAGCAGTTAACACAGTGGTGCTGAACGGACAGCTCCTCTAGAGAAGAGTCAGACAGTCAGTGAGACGTTTCCTCTCACTGACGCCACCTGCTGACCACACCAGGGTCAGGACTGCTGCCATTTTGACAGTGCTCAAAGGTGTTCCCACTGAAATCAGGCAAAAAGAGACAGAGAGAAAGAAACAAATTTACTCTCAATCAAATCTTTTCCCGAATATATGCCAAATAAAACCTGATTCTCTGTTTTTTTTGAATGTTTTTTATAAAAAGGTCAATTAAAAAAATACATATGTCCAAACTCATCATCAAGGGACTTCTATGTCTTGATCATTAAGTCACTTAAAACAGCAGTTGTAATTTCAGCATCAGCTTCTTTTTTTAAGCATTCACTGATCCTTAATCTGGTCCAGAGATTTTTCATTTATTTCTGAGAATAGCACTAGCAGATAATCTGGATTAATCCCTCTACACTGCTTTGTGGGATTGGGTGTTGAGCTCGACTCTCCCATGCTGCCTGGTGGGGCTGTTCCTCAATCCATACCACTGTGTGGATTATGCTCGTACTGTTTTCCTTCAACATGGATAAAGCCCCATGGATTGATCTCCACTTTCTGACCGGAGAGGGGAAAATGGGTGATCGCGTAATTTACTGGTTGTTTATTTATTGAATTGACCATGTTGGATAATCTAATGCTCTCAAGACCACAGTGGGAAGAATGCATTAATGCAAACACAGGCATATACAGTGTGCACACATGGATGCGGAGCATTAAAATGGAGCAAAACAGAAGCAAAAACGGGGATAAAATGAGTAAGCGACTGATCTCTTAAATCTAACTTTCATCAACCTACTAATTCCACAATCGTCTTTCTACTGTCTGTCTGTATGTGGAGCACATATTTGTGAAAATGCATGTGTATTGTTAATAGCCTGGGAAAGACCAAATGAAGAAACAGACAGGCAGTGTGCCTTCAGTCTGTAGACCAGGTTCAACATGTCTTCTTCTACGTCCTTGGATAAACTACAGCAGTGGTCGGCAACTCGGTCAAAATTGTAGCAAGATTGTTATAATAGTTTTTATTTCATCATATCGGACTGACACACAGACAAAGACAAACAGCACAGGTGCTGATCTCTGTCATGGCAACATGATTCACTCCCTGTTTGGCAATCACGATTCAAACTAAAAGCAAAATGTTTGTTTTGTTTTGTTTTAGTTTTTTTATATCAAACTAAATTACAAAGCAGTCATTTTGGAAAGTTGTGAACTGGGGTTTGAAGATTGTTCCGATTGCTTAACAGACCTCTGAAATAGCCAACATGAGATGTAAGTAAAAATAACAGTAGTTAGGTAAATCAATCAAATTTCTATAAGCCACACACGTGAACTGTAATAAGGCAAATTCAGTTTCATTTTATGAAAAATAAAATCCTCATTTCAAATAAATCAGGATGGATGAACACAAACCTCACTCTGCACCATGGACTGTTTATAAAAAGCTCAGCACACAACGTCCATCACACAAACTATAAAAAGTGAGAGTATATTGTTGAACCGTTTGACGAGGACTCACTAATGTCTAATGGAATAATTCTGAAGTAGCCATAGAGCATTAACACAGGCCACACAAACAGAAGATTACTAACAGACAGGTTTAGAACTGACACTGCACTACTTTAATTAAATACAAAAAGGAAGAATTGCAAGTAGCCTACAAGGTGTTTTTCAATCAGAAGGAGGTGCGGATTAGCTAGACGGAGTCGTAGTACAAGCTTACATGACTGATTCATTGTCACATGGCGACAGATAAGCCAGGAAACGACTCAAATGAAAACATTGTAAAAGTCTTAATAGATGCAAAGAGGGGACAGCGATGCACAACAAAAACTCAGCTCAGAAGGAGGGAATCTAATGTTATGCAGACACCAGACAGCCAACACTGCCTAAAACATAAAAGCAGGGCTGAGAGGGAGAGTGAAAGAATCAGGCAGTGATTGACGGTGAATGAATGAATCATTGGTGAATGACACGTGTTTGATAATGAAAAAACAAACAAACACTGCGATATCATGTTCAATATCAGGTCCACCCCAAAAAAGTGTTGAAGTAAAATGCAGATGGGGCCTGCCACGTGTGTCGTGAATAAAAGAACAAAGTCAAGCACGTGCTGACATTAAAGCACTCACTTAAAAAAATAAAAGCCCATTTCCTGTTTCTGCTGCAGCAAGCAGGATGAAAATAGACCCAAGTTTCTCCTCAAACACACATATGCCCATAATTACAAAACAAAGCAGAACAAGGGGGAGGAGGAGAAGAGAGGAAGAGAGAGGTGGTAGAGGAAAAGGGAGTTTGGGATTACCTCTATTAACCTGAACAGTAGGTTTAGGTTTGTGAGACAATGATCACCTACACCTGAGTAGCTAAAGAATCAGATTTATTGCCAGGTAGTTTTTCAGCATTTGGATTGGCTTTGGTGTTAAGTAGAAAAATGGGGGGAAAGATAATGCTTATTATGTAGCAAGTACTGTAGTTCAAGGAGAAAGATTAAGACGGAAACCTTAATAAAGTATAAAAGCAGTAAGTGGAAAGCAATAAAATACAATAAAATATATATAAAATGAAAGTAAAAAGTAAATAAAAATACAAACAGTAACAACCAGTGTCTTCCACAATCAGTAGCAATTATAAACCCCAGTTAATTGCAGGAAATCAGATTTTTTGCTGTATAGAAAACATTTATGTGATGAAAATGGTTTCAGGAAAGAAAAGGCCAGATTGGAGCATCCCATATGAACCAAAGGTTTCTATTAAAGCTGAATTTGTGGCCATTTACGAAATGCTCTTCTCACAAAATATTGAGCCCTGAAACGGGCAAAATGTAGTAATGTCAGATTAGTCAAAAATATAACTGTGGGCATGGAGATGGCTCAGAGAGCACCTCCACCTGCACCAGAGGATAACTCAGTGCAGCTGAGGGCTGTTAGCTGATTGATCCTCTGGTTCAAAAGGCAGCAGCAGAGCTGCCAGAGAGAGACACAGAGACCCGGGGACACAGAGTCACACACGGAGGACTGGAGAAGACACAGAGACACACACGGAGGACTGGAGAAGACACAGAGACACACACGGAGGACTGGAGAAGACACAGAGTCACACACAGAGGACTCGAGAGCACACAGAGACCCGGGGACACAGAGACCCACACGGAGGACTGGAGAGGACACACACACAGTGCTGAGCTGAGCCGAGCCGAGAAACCTGTAAAGGTTATATGTCATACAACTTAAGTTGAGTTGTGTGAATTTATGTTTGCTCACGTGTGTGGTGAAGGAAATAAAATGCTGAAGAGCGAATGGTTTGTCTCTGGCTGTTGTGGGGAGACCCCGGTTACATTTGTCATATAGTAAAATAAAGAAAATTGAGTGTAAAAGCATAAAAAGCTTGATGCAGTGATTAAACCTCCAATCGGTTTCTCTACACTATACTACACCATGACACACTAAAGATTCATTGACTAGCAGTAGCTGTGTGACTTGAATCTAGAGGGCAACATTTATTAGGCTGTTAATTGACTAGTATTTTAAAAGTCAGGAGGTGGGAAACATTCATTTGACACCAGAAATCCTGACATAATAAATGTCATTAGTTTAAAGTTGTTAGTTTAAAAACAAGGCTCTGCTCTAATGACAATCCATTAATTATGTTTGCATTGGTGTCACATCATTAGTGATAAATTCTCTCTTAATGCATAATAATACTTCAATTATCAGCATATCTCTATTGGCTACCAGCGAAAAAGGCACAAGATCTCTTTGCCTAAAGTGGAGCAGTAACTATCATCAGTGACTCATCACAGCAGTGACCTCGAGCTCCTCAAATACACAGCAGCTCTGTTCAGAAAAATGATGTCATGACACAGATAGATAAGGTTACGCTGATCTCTCCAGATCTAGTCCACATCCACGAGTGTGTGTTATACACCTTAGCTGCTGCTGTATCACTGCACCTGCTGACAATGCTGTGTGTAAGGGTCAGAAATCTCAAAGAGTTTTGCACTCATTGACATGAACCTTTTTAAAAATCCTTCCATCTATTAGCGGTTTCTTTATGAAAGTTCATATAAAGAATAAGAAAATGTAGCAAAAAATGGATCAATACCTGTCCATGTGAGTGACGATGGTTCAGTCGTTGTGACAGTTTGCTGCTTAATTTATGGAAGACTGCCACTAAAAAGTAGAATGAAGATTTCCAGATGCATGTTTTAGTCATTGGCTATTATTACCTAAAAAACATTGACCCCCATTATTTTGAATTGCTACAGTTCATAGACTGTATATAAAGATGGACCACACATCCCCACTTCCTCTCACTATCCAGAAACAAAGCGAAAATATCCTCTATATGGGATAGGGAGGGGATTGAGGAGTGGCAGCGAGGTCCCTTCAATAGACACGCTCGACCGATCACGAGTCAGTCTCGGCTGTCAGCCATGATGTTTAACCTCATTTTTATAACATCAAATAACTCCTTTAAAGCAAACTAACTGAAAGAATAAGCACTTCATACCTAAGTGAGATAATATATTATTTTATTTGACAATTTATTTGAAGTGTACTCTGACCTTTTAGTTTGGCCCATGTCCCATTAGATAACTGGATGGGGGTGTTATGATTTGTACTGTAGCCAGCCACCAAGCAGCAACCGAGAAGCTTTGGCTTCACTTTTGGGGAGCAGTCAGGTCGTCCATCTTAATAAACAGTCTACGATTCTAACCCATTAATGTCCACAGTGGAATTTTATTATTTCCATTATAAAGTATTATCTGAAATATGCACAAGCAGCATGTTTTCCTGAGCATCTTTTTGTCACTGTCATGTGATTTGTCATGCACATGTTCAACAGCATAAATTTCTCCCTCAAATATAATTGTGAGCCATTAATGAGCTAATTACATAACTGCACATTGGCAACTCAGTCATCACACAGTTATAAAATAGCTCCACGAGACCGTAGGACACTGTGACTAGGGAGACATCATGGTCAGATGTGCTGTCGCTCAGGGGCTTGTTAGCTGTTTGTAACACTTGAACACAAATCTCTGCAGGTGAAACAATAACCCCATCTGTGTCCTCACGCTGTATCCTCCGAGGAGACTTTGTTCAATCGTTATTCAAATGGGAGAGTTTCTTAAAAACATGCAGTGACTGCAGGGATGATGCTGTCTAAAAGGTGTCCATGTTCATAAGCTTTATAACTCATCTCCTCAGTGAGATTTTCAGCGTCTCTGAACTGCATACAGCAAAGGCTTGAGGGTGGAGTGAGGAAAGCTACTTTTATGTTAAAAGGAGTCTGGCTGGAGAGAGCAGTGATGAGAGAAGGCACTGGGTGGAGAGATATTGACTGACCCCTCCCAGGAAAAAATGTCCATCTAGTCACTCAGGGCTGTTGCCACAGTGACGACCCTGCCATCATCAGAGCTGTGAGCGGTCAAGCCTGCTGCTTCAGGGCCACATGTGGACCTTGCCTGCTGTTTTGAGTCAGACATACAGATACAGCCTGGGAAACATGATGCTAAGCCCCACAGAGACACACACACACACACACACACACACACACACACACACACACACACACACACACACACACACACACACACACACACACACACACACACACACACACACACACACACACACACACAGATTTTTTCATTTGCTTACCAGTGGTTGGGTTGCTATGCCATTACCACACGTATAAGGCCTTCAAGGACGGCTCTCGAGTTATTTTAAGCCTCACAAATGATCCACGTCACTCATAGTGACAAAGCAACAATCACCCAGCAAGGCCTGAGACTTACAAACACCTAAACTCTGCATCCATGAAATCTGCAAAGCTAATGTCATGAATGAGGACCCGCTGCTTTTTTCCCCACATACAGCGACCATGTTAGTATTGAACCAGAAACCTTGGATAACATCAACAAGGTCAAATATTACAGAGGAGGAGATCGTCCGCTGGTGTCCCCAAGACATAAAATTCAGTCTTATGTAACTCATCATCAGTCCAACAGGTTGTGTGCAGGTTTGTGATAAACCTGGAACTAACAGTATGGACATGCACATCTGAACCAGAGCCAGCATATTTGGATTTTTGTGGGTGATGTGGGGGCAATTTCTTTTTTTTTTAAATTCTGTATGATTCTAACATGTAATTATCAAACCCTTTTGACAAAAAAATGTATATCTTACAGTTTAACCATAAACAGTTATTGTAAATAACTATGAAGAAAGGAACACAACACAAACAAATATATAAAACTTGAATTATGAAAATGTAAATGTAAACATATGTACTCATCTTTTCTGCATGGTTCATTCTGTAAATTAAAAGTGTTCATATTGGTGTATATGTCTGTCACAGGTTCATATCGGCTGATTTTGATCAGCAAATTGATAAATCTGTAAACCTTAAAATCTGTGTAGCAATGGTAGAAAATTACAAATACACAAATTACACATTGGTGTCTAGAAATTCAACTACTGTAAATGATGTCACTAATCTGTTTCTGTATTTTACAGTATTAATTGGATTAGACTATAACTTATAAAAGTCCCATAAACTCATCATAAGACAAATAAAGAAGCCGAGATGTCTGACATCTTGTCCTGAGTATGTGTCAAGCAAAACATTGGCAACAGTTTTACTTTCTGTTATTCTCAAAGCTCCTCCTGAGCCACCGATAACAAATGTTCTCAAAGGACAAGTAGAACTCCTCCTGATTAGTAGACGTATCATGATATGTAAAATCAGCAGAGTGCCCCTTCAACCCTTCTCACTTCACAGTCTTAACGTTACAGCAAAGTTACTTATATTCAAGACTATACAGATTAGAGCTAAAATGACTGTAATGTCTCATAAACTGCGGTATTCCTGCAGAGGGCAATGCTGACAGTGTATCAGTAAATTACGCCACAGCAGTTCGGTTCCTTGATCTCACAGGCAGTGAAATTTGAGGACCAGAACAAGTGGAGGGGAGCTATAGGTGCACTTGTGGGATGTATAATACAGCACGGCATAGTGGAACAGCTGCCTCTGAGACATGATGCATCACCTGCACAGCTTTTTACAGTCTGTCTAATGATAACTAGGAAGTTTGACTAAATACATATGGTCTATGAGGAGTACAGGCGGAGGATGGAGGATGGTACTATCTTGGTATGGTATTTATCTTCGCTTTGATGACATGAAGCACATCTGAGCTGCCATATAGTAACATCAGCACAGCTCATGTGTGGAGTGTCTTTGGGTAGATGAGTTATTTCCTACCTTTGAGGTTTCCATATCAGTTTCTTCCACTTCTTTTGCTTGGCCTATCGGTGAAGGTAGAGAAGAGTACATGAGAGGTTTGGGTAGAATCTCGGCTTTATTTTTCATGAAGTGATTGCCCTGATGACAGCTGATTAACACGAATATGCACGAGAACTGAGGCATGTCTGGTTTTGAGAAATCTCATCAAAAAAAAAAAGAAGAAAAACAAGGAAAAAAGATTATCGTAATATAAATAATGATATAATAGTTGTAGTCTGTGTGATCGGTGGTCCTCACAAAAGGTCAGAAGCTTTTCATGATGCTGGTTCAGATTATATTTGCATCCTTTGCGTTAAAGAGCAACACTATTGGTCATCTCTGCATGGTTATTAGTTGTTAATATATTCTGATATTTGCTGTTTGTATTTATTCCAATCCAAGTAATTCTTGTTTGAGAGCAGCATTTATGACAAAATTACAATTACTCTTGCATTTGCATGTGCATTTGTGAAGCAAAGCAGTCCTTTGCCTGAGTCGCTGCCGCTGCCAGTGACTCAATACACAGCGCCCACATGCACCATGAATCACTGTGATCACAGGCCCTCAACCACTCCCCCATCTATTCAATCAATTCATTTTTTCCCTGTGGCACCTGATAATACATTTGCCTCTCCAGTCAGAGCAATTTCGTCCCATTCCTTTACTCCCCTCACTCTCTCAGGCCGTGTGCAGCTCCTTCTTCAGATCTTACGCCTGTATCAAGTTTAATCACTCGGAGAAGCTGACGGACTGAGGTGTTTCCTCAGTAAAGGAAATAAATGTATAAAAGGGTAAATGCCGCTGCATGTTGCCGCCAGGAGGAGGAAAAATAAATTCACGGTGTCTTCGTTATTCATGGTGAGAAGCTAGAAAACTGATGTGTAGCATTGACCCTGGATGCACTGCTCTATCACAAGTGTAAGATGCAGAAGAACAGAAAAAGCCCTTAGTAAGAATAATCTGCGGCCCCTGCAGAGCAGCTACAGGCAAAATCAAACATGTCTGAGATGGAAGGAGGTAAGTCAGAGGAGACAGATTGTAGATTACAACTCTTTATTTATGAAACCTGAATACAACCCACTCCAATTAAAGGATTTGTTAGAGATAGGCAAGCTGGAGCTGAGAATTGCCTTTGAATTGGGTTCAGTGTTAATTCTCAACAGCTCTGCATAGCGACAACCCTGCAGTGTTCAGCATAAAACAATGATGTCAATAATTTTTTTACGTGATGGATCTGCACCTACAACTAATTCAAGGTTCATCCCTGTAGACATGCATCTGGATGAGAGTGCTTATTTGCAGAAAAAGTAACTGCATTAACTGTTGGCTTGCTGGGGCAGAACTGCAGACATTTAGTGTGATCAGCGGGACTGATTTGCTGATGAACACGTGAATTACACAAGACGCCCTGTGATTAGTCAGCAGTGGAGGACTGCTGAATGCAGACACTTGGCCACACAGGTGGATGCAGTATGGGCTGTTGTGAAAAACCGAACAAGACATTTTAGCTGCCTCGCCTTCGTACTAATACTGCTAATGCTCCAAATTACCGAATTGAATGGATCTTTATCTCACAGACCTCAAATTCCAAGTGAAACTAATACTCCAATAATAAGATGGCACCAGTGTTTAAGGAGCTCGAGGTAGTGCAAGATTGCGCTATAAGGGCCTGATAAGGACACCTCACGTGTAAAAATGTGTGCAAACTTGATTTCACTCGCAAAAAAAAAACATGCAAGCTGATCTACTAACGTTGCGCACTGAGGATTGCGTGCAGAATCACACACGCTGTCTATTTTGAAAGGATTGCATTAATAATATGGAATACCGGGCATTTCTATCCAAGTGTGCAAAATATTGGGAGGAGTAGATGCAAATACTTTAGTTTAGCACACGCATTGTGATTTACAAAGGTGGTGGTCCTGCAGTCCCACTCCCTGCAGGACAGCATCACAGCACTGGGCAGCTCCTTCAGCAATAGACTGATCCACCCTAAGTGTCTGAAGGAGAGGTATCGCAGGTCGTTCCTTCCTGCAGCAGTAAGACTGCAGCCAGCTCTGCTCCAAGTAAAACTACATGCACCACCACTATAGACTGTCACTTAACACTGACTGTGCAATATTCACTGTACTATACTCATTTGTAAAAGATTTCTGTGCAATATAAACCATTATGTGCAATCCATTTACTGTACATTTTCTGACACATTGTATACACCGGCTTAATAACACTCACATTTATATATTTTTTTCTATATATTGTTGTATATTTCTATTTCTTTCTATTCCTTCACACAAGTACTGCATGCTACTTATGTGATGCCTTCTGCTGCTGTAGCATTGCAAATTTCCCCATTGCAGGACTAATAAAAGACTTCTTATCTCATCTTTTTGCCAACATTTGCTTTTTTGCAAAGTTACGCTTGTCTCCAGTGTGTTCATCCGGTGCGCTCTCATCCCTCTCCATTCCCCGGCTGGTCCGTAATGGGGCCGCTTGTATTGAGAGACCTCACCAATGCATGTACCCCATCTTCGATCCCTTATGCCAGGGCACTGATGGCCACCGTCAGACCAGATACAATGGCCTGAGTGTGGTGCCTGAGGGCTCGTGCCACAGAAAGTGAACTGCACCTGCTGCTCAATATTGGTCAGAGGCATCTCTTCCGTACACCGACCTGTTTTATTTGCCAAGGTTTTATTAATTTTGTTCTTATGCTTATGTCCTGCCATCTACTTTTAATTTAAATGGTTGTTCTTTTTGTTTTACCCACAGCATTTACTTTCTCGCAGATACAACATTGTGTTATATTAATATTTCTCTGCTGTAGCTCAACAACATTTTTGTTTGCCTCTTCCACTAACACCTCCAATTCCATGGCATTCAATTTCGCTTTGCACTTGCGGTCACTCTGCTCTCCGTAATGCGCCATGGTGGAAACCAGTAACGCACGCAAAACACTAATTTAAATACAACTGCCTCTACCATGTTTGCACCTTTTATCATTCATGCAATTATTTATAGTAGATCAACCTCAAAACGCCCACCGACCAAACCTGAAGGCCCGAAGAGTGCGTTCATTTTACAGCACTGTTTTACTGTGCCTGGAATGCAAAAGCACGTAAAGATGGGGGCTGTAGTCATATGTTTATGCCATGAGTTGAAATCATTAGCTGTCTCTCAAATCAGCAGCCGCATCCTGCAGAGGACCCGGTCAACGCAGCCATCGTCTGCTGCATCCTCCAACGGCTGCGTGTACTGTGTCGGCCGACCTAAAATGAGACGGTCTGGTGCTGGATGGCTGTGGTCCTTGATGATGTTGTGTGCCTTTTGCAGACACTGCTGGTGGTAAATGTCCTGGATGGTGGGGAGAATGTTTCTAGTGATGTATTGTGCCGCCTCTACCACTCTCTGCAGTGATTTGTGAGCGGAACAGTTTCCATACTAGACTGTGATACAGCCCGTCAGCAAGCTCTCTATGGTGCAGTGGTAGAAGTTTGTGTGGATGCTGGCCTCTATGCCAAATTTCCTCAGTCTCCTAAGAAAAAAGAGCTTCTGACGAGCTTTCTTGACCGTGGTGTCTGTTTGAAGTGTCCAGGAAAGGTCCTCAGTGACATGCACACCCAGGAACATGAAGCTGCTGTCTCGATGTGGATGGGGGGGTATCCACCTCCCTGCTGTATCTGTAATCCACGATCATCTGCTTCGTTTTGCTGACATTGAGAGAGAGGTTGTTTGCCTTGCACCAGCTCGTCAGTGACATCACCTCCTCTCTGTAAATCTTGTCATTATTTGTGATGAGGCCCAGGATGGTTGTGTCGTCTGCAAACTTAATGATGGTGTTGGAGCTGTGCTTGGCTGTGCAGTCGTGGGTGAAGAGGGAATACAGGATGGGGCTGAGCACACAGCCCTGAGGTGCGCCTGTCTTGAGTATCAGCTGGGAGGAGATGTGACTGCCAATTCCCACCACCTGGGGCCTGCCTGTCAGGAAGTCATATATCCAGCTGCAGATGGAGGTCTCCAGGCCAAGAACAATGAGCTCCGAGACGATTTTTGAGGGAATGATGGTGTTGAAAGATGAGCTGTAATCAACAAAGAGCATTCTCACAGATGTTTTCCCTTTGTTTAGATGGGTTAGCGTTGTGTTGGTTGCCAAGGCGATGGCATCGTCTGTGGACCTGTTTGGTCTGTAGGCAAAAGAAGATGGTCCAAGGTGTCCAGAAGGGAGGAGCAGGTGTGGGTTTTGACTAGTCGCTAGTAGCATTTCATGATGACTGATGTCAGTGCGACAGGGCGGTAGTCACTTAAGCAGGAGGCCACTGGTTTCATTGGGGACTGGAAAAATGATGGATGCCTTGAGGGTGGGGACCAAGGACTGACTCAGGAAAAGGTTGAAGATGTTGGTGAAAACCTCTGCCAGTTGAACAGCGCACGCCCTGAGTGCACGGGTCTTTCTTTGCAGGGGTTTCTTTGAACGCTTTGAAGGACCATCTTACATCTTAGGACCATCGGTAGCTACTGGGGTCGATGTGGCAGCCTCCCCATCCACACATTGGCGTGTGGCAGAAACTGGGTTGAGCCGTGCATAGAAGGTGTTGAGCTTGTCCCGCAGTGATGCAGTGGACTCAAATATGTCCCTGGTCCTCCCTTTGTCATCTGTGATGCAGCGTAATCCAGACCACATGCGCCTGTTGCAGAGCTGCAGGAGTTGGACTCTGTCCCTGTAGTCCCTTTTGGCATCCCTGATGGACTTGCGTAGGTTGTAACTGTCTATTTTGTAGTCTACAAGGTCTCCTGATTTCAAGGTGCAGACGGTAGTTTTTGAGACAACATACTTATGTTACCCATGACAGAGTCTGGGTATTCACTGATATTTCCACCAGCTGCATCCTCAAACATCGGCCAGTCAGTTGTCTCAAAGCAGTGCTGCAGTCTCATCAGTCTCAGTGTTCCATTTGTGGATGACCCTGGAAAGCCTTTTCCGTGTTTGAGTTTCTGTTTATATGCGAGCAGCAGCAGGATGGAGCAGTGATCTACTTTGCCAAAATACAGGGCGGGGGAGGGGTTTAGAAAAGTCTCTGATTGGGGTGTAGCAGCAGTCCAATGTTCGTTGTTCCCTGGTGGGGAAGGCGATGTGCCTAAGTATTTACATTTGGCCACTAAATTGAGACACGGCTATTGTGTTTTATATTTTCATTAAATTATATGGGTGAATATTAGTGGCTCCGGAAGCTAATTTAGTTGATCCAAATAGATATTAGTTTTTTATTACTGTTTTGTTGTAGCATCAGGCAGAAACAGCACAATATTCTTGATGAATTGTGAGAACATGAACACATTTTTCTTTTAAAATGACGGCACACTCAATGACAACAGCCAGCATTTTTGGTGCAATATGCATCAATATCAGTTTAGATCAATATTGGCAATAATGAATACATTGACCACCTCTCTTCTACAGCAAGGGTTGTCACAGCATGATGATAGTGCAAACAAAATGTTTAACAAAATCATTGTTTGGGGAATTTAAAGAGCTGTCATAGAAAGAAATCTTACTGAATCTCATTATATAATGTTAATCCTCAATGACCATCATTCCAAATTAATGGCTGCAGAGATACTTTTGTGGAGGTGACACAGTGATACCTGCCAGCTGTATTTATGGCAGAGAGTTAACCTGAAGCAATCTGCCCAAGACTGCCCTGTGTCCCCATTGACAGGCACAGTAAATCTAACCAAATTGCCCTTAATGGACCTGGGGAGCAGAGATCACAGTGTTGATTTAGGAGGCCCAGAAGCCAGACGGAGAATTCTTTCTACACACATTTGTGTGTGTGTGTGTGAGGTGTATTGCAGTAATACGGATATATAGTAATTTATTCTAGGATTTAAAGATCCACTGTGAATGATTTATGGCAATCGATTGGCAGAATTGAAATATGATATCTTTAATTTATTTCATTAGTTTATTATCACCTTAAACTAACAATTGTACAATTGTATATTCATTACCTTAGAAGGAGCCCTTTATATCTACATGAGGAGTCTTTCAATGAATCCCCTACAGTAGCCCAGAAAGGCCAAATAAGCAGCTCTTTTTTACGTTACATGTTGCAGGGTTACCTGAAGGCCACCACGGGTTCTTCTTACCGCTTGGCAGTGGAGGTTGAAGGAAGGTATTCAGCTGGTTGCAATCTGAACTCTCACCACTAGATGCCACTAAATCTTACACCCTGAATCTTTAAATCTTGAAATACTTAAATCCTTCAATCAATTTAATAAAAAATAAAAAAATAAGTTAAAAGGCCTGCTGTGGACAGTAAGGTAGAAAATCAGTTTTCCCCAAAAGGGTAAAAACAGAAAAGGGTACAGCTGCAGAACACTGCCGGGGTCGTCATTTGATGGAGATAATCATAGGATGATTCTCAGATAACCAGTAGTCTGGTGTGTAATCATGCTTGCACATATTGTAGTAAAAACATAATCTAGGATGCAAGACTGTCATTGGGTCTTTAACTTGTAAATACAGGTTACGGATAAAATAAGATTTGTTATTTCATGCACCTCATCCTGTCTGCATGACAGCTAATTTGTTTACTCACCAAACTCGAGGCGACAAGATGAGAAGGTACCACAACTAAAGGAAAGTAAAGAGAAGGGAAATCAGACCTGACCTTATGTTTGTGCATGGTGAACAGGTAGACACCATCCTGGCCTCTCTTCTGGCTCTCATGGCCTCTTTTCAATCTCTGTCCCGCCGTTTCGTTGTCAGATTCTCACTTGTCCGGCATCATTTGTCATCAGCTCCAAGCCACAAAAAATCCCCCTGGTCCTTCTCCTTCATACAGCACACTCAAATTCAGTCAGGAAAAATAATATCACCCCCTCTGACAGTGGAAGTTGCAAAGAAAGGTGATACAGACAACAGTTGTCATCTGTAATGCCTTTTCAAGGCCGTAAGGACGTCCACAGTTTTATCTACGATTCCTCACTGACATTGTTAACCAGTATGTCCCCTCCCTGTATTTTAAAAACGCAGCGAGATTCAGTTTTCTGTCCAGGAAGGTTTGTAGCCTCGCTTCCTATCGAATCACCTCACATCAGCATCACTGAGCCATGCATGAGCAGTTGTATGAGGGAGGATGGGTCAAGGATGTGAGCGCTCTGATTGGCTGGTCGACCATGGTGTGTGTGTGGGAAGGTCCCTTTGGTAGGCTCCCTGAGAACGGCTACGCTTGATAAGGGTGGTCCTTCACTTCCTTCCCTGCTCTCCCTTCTTTATCAGCATCCCTTCCCTTGCTCTGCTCTCCCTCACTTTCTCCATCTCTCGTCCTCCGTCTCCCCGTCTGCACTACAAAGCCGCAGACATGCATCCGCGCTCCTCGACCAAAGCATCACGTTGCCTTTGTGAGAAGCTACATCAGCGACACGGTGGGTGCACGTACACAAATGCACGCAGGAATATGGGGAAGCTACGTCATGAAGCCATCGCATCAGGAGAGACATGACTACCCAGGCAAAGTCCATGACCCAGATTCATCACAGTCTTCCTTGTCATAACCACATACTGTTTGCAGCTGGAGCTGGACTGGTGTGTAACTACAGGAAGCATTGGAAAAAAAACCCCCTGAGAGATCAGACATCACTATCAAATCTAGAATAAGATTAGAGAGGAAAAAACCCTGTGGATGAAACCATGTAAGGCAAATAAAGAGAAACTATATATCAGTCAGCTACATAATACCTTTAGATGAAGAATGAATTAAGCACCACAGCCACTATGACCAAAACAACTGTGGCTCAATACTGTGCTTTTATAAATAATAATAAGCACAAAGCAAAGATGCATGGATTATGTGAAATTAGAATGATTAAGAGGAAAAGGAATGAAGAAGCAGCCTTTCATTATGCAGTACAGCACTGGAACCAGGGCTCCATCCATTGCAGCTTCTAAATCCAGATTTATTTATTTCTATTCACAAGTGCCTGTAATTAAACTATTTTACAAAAGCTAAGGTCATTACATCATTGTATTTCATTTATTGGTATTATTTTACTCCTTTTAACTTATTTGGCAAAGGTTTATACAGATTTACCATCTTTTTTTTACCTCTATCTGTTTACCTCTTTTATTCTGCTCTTTTTTTTCTTTTCTGTTTCTAATCTGTGAATGAAATGCTATGATTTCAATTAATTAATATGGACCATCAATATCAGTCCCTCACAACATGCTATCTGTTGTGTAATTGTACTTGACTTCTCCTTCCCTTGTTTGAAAGTCACAGGTAACAAGAAACTAGGAGCTTGTCTACTTTCTGAGTATCATTTACTCAATATGTCCGATCCATGCTTTTCTGAGGCCCCTGCACAGAGTAAAGAGAAAGATCAGATTATGCTGACCTAAAATCTCTGGAAGCTAATGTGTCAAACCACAGACGATGATGATCGATAATCCGGGCAACTGAGAAGCTGCAAGAGCAATGCAGACATTTAGAACAAAAGACAGAAAAGACAGAAAGTGCGCGGCTCTCTGGAGACTCTACAGTAGCAGAGCTACTGTATTATAACAACCATTATAAGGGCAAGATTAGTTACTGTCACATTATTCAGCTCGGCAGCCATGATTCTGTCAGCCGCAAAACACATCAGAGCTTCTCCCTGCCTTGCACACACACTGACAGCCACCAACTCAAACCCCTTTTTAAAAGTTTCCAAATGCACTTTCGTACTGCCAACTTAATCCCGGCAGAGGGCTTTTTACATGCATTATTTACAGTTGGCTTTATAAAAAACTATATATTGATCTTCGGAAGTTTGTGCAACTCAAGACCTCTTAGGAAACACAGTGGAGTTACACGGGATACAGAAACAAAACAACAGATGTGCTCTGATAGAGGCAAGATGATGATTTAACATGATCATATTTGAAGATTAAGTATATATTTATACTTTCATGTAATATCAACTAATGACACTAAATGTCTTAAACTAAGTTTGCTGAAAGTCGGCAGATTGCTGCATAGTTCACATTATACAACTTGCTGTCTTGTGATCGGGGTCAAACACGACACAAACTTCACCAGGAGAAACCCCTGATAAAAACACCAGGAGCCGACACATGTACACCAGGAGTCTGACCGATCCGCCTGCTCCTCTGTGTCGGCCTGCAGAAGAATGACAAGCTGGAGGAGGTGAAACTCTTCAATGGACATCAGTTGTAAAGAAAAGACAGCAACTTGGGCTGACAATATGAACTGGGCCCAGCCTGAACCCGACAGGCATTCTGGGTTTTGTGTCTGAACCCGGCCCAAGTTAATATAAGCTGTAATGAGTTTGTGTTGCCCTGTCCCTCACATGCATGGTTCTTGCTTGATTTCGTCAATGTGTAGTGTAAAGGGGGCACCTCACCACAACATATAGCTTCACCACCTTCACCTCACCTCGCGCTCTGATTGGCTGGAGTTGGCTGGGTTTGTCGCAGACTCTGACTACATTTCCAGCAGGCTGGAGCTTATTAAGTGGTTTCAAATATATACCTCTACCTGCTGTACTACGCCATTGTGTCAACAACTTGGATTTTCTAAAATACAAATAAATGATGTTCTTTTGAGTTGTATTTGTGTTTTTATGGTCGACTTGTATCCAAGACATGTATATGCAGTAAGTGATTATTTCAATTAAAAAAGATTTGTTAAATGATATAAGTAAATGTATATATTTGTTAAATAAATAAAATAACAGCCCATCCTGGAACCTATGCAGTCCTCAGACGCTGGGAATCTCACCCTAGCACCAGCCTGAGAACCAATGGAGACAGGGCATTTAGTGTGGCCCCCCCATCCTCAGGAACTCCAAGCCGGCGATACCCCACCCCTAACCCACCTGTTCACAGTGGTTTGTTTTAATTTTTTGTTTGTTTTCAGTAGCCTTCAGTATTGTGAAAGGTGCTGTATACATTATTATTATTATTATTATTATTATTATTATTATTATTATTATCATAATTATTATTATTTTTTACAAACTCATCCATTCCAGTGAAACACATTTTTCTGACCCTTTGACCTCAGTGAATTGTGTTTTCATTCTGCAACAAAAACTACATTGAATTCAACTCAAAAGGGTAAACTACTGAAATACATTGCACCAAACCAAATATCCCAACTCACACTGCAAGAAAACTGTTACAGAGTGAAACTTGTGCATCTAAGAACAACAGAAACACTCTTTACAATAAGTTATTACAGCTGACTGTTAGCTGGTTTTACAACAATGGGTGACCTCACAGGAAATGCACACTAAGCCACATAAACCTCATCTTGTGTGTTGGAGCACAGAGACTCCTAGTGGTTCAAACATGGTTCAGCCTGCTCCTCACCCCGCTTGCATGACTAAGCACTCAAAGCATACCAAAGCAGACACACACGCATGCACACACGCACGCACACCAGAGCGTGCAGAAAAAAATACACCAGAATCACAGTGCCTCGCTCGGCTCAGAAAACGTGCCGGACAAACAGCACAGCTCGTGACCAATATCGTGACAATATGGTAAAAACAACTGAGGTACCACCACAATTCATTTGGGTGAATTCTACTATTTGTCCCTCATAAGTACACATGAAGTAAAAACGCACAAATCAACATCTTGCATGTATTACTATTATACTGTTAATTCGACAGTGTACTGTGCCGATCATAGAGGATATAAATAAATACAACCAAAAAATGTACAATGATTCCAATGAGACACAAGTAACATGGACTGAAACCTGTAGGACATTTAAAGTATTAAAGCATTTCATATAAGTCAAGCGTGGATGACCTGCTATGTGTTAAATTCCCTGTTCCAACAAATCCTCCTGATGCACAATCTCACCTTTTAAACCCCTTTTTCTTCAGCACTGGCACAGCGTCTCTTGTGACAGCAAACCTTCACACTGTAGGATAAACTGTCCGGCCACAGCAGTGTGTGTGTGTGTGTGTGTGTGTGTGTGTGTGTGTGTGTGTGTGTGTGTGTGTGTGTGTGTGTGTGTGTGTGTGTGTGTGTGACCTGCCACCAGCTGGCCAGCTGAAAGACTGAAAGCTCCACAATGGTTTCCAATTCACAAAGCTCTGTTTGTGCCCCATGTTGATTGTCAAATAAAAGCAAACAATGGCATTCCACGGCTTGCAACTGTATTCACTGCTGGCCTCCCCCAAATGTAAAGCGCATTCACACACCTTGGTTGGCGGACAAAGCAAGCAAATCTGTGTCACATGCACGGTGGGCGGGCTGGGGCAAGTGGGGTGACACCAACACCAGTATCTCTGCTCCATAAGCCCGCCAAAATATAATGCACACTCACACAACACATGATGCACACTCACAATTCTACCTAATTCTAGGTACAAGCAGAGCAAGTAATGAAGTCAGAAAGCAGACTTACCTGAATTTGTCCGCTGCACTGTCAGACCTAGAAAGAAAAAGACAAGACAGAGGATTCGGTCGTGGAATACGCTGCCAGTCATTTCTGTTTCGATGAAATTCCCAATAATAATGATAATAATAGATTAATAGTACTTTCAAGTACCCAAGGCTGCTTTTCAGCAGTATTCTCGTTCCCTGCTATACCAAAAAGTAGGGATGCACGATATATATATCGGTCCCATATATTATCGGCTCGATAATGGGAATTTTATATTATTATTTATTTCTCGGAATTGGAAATTATAGCTGATAAAACATCCTATAAATACAGCACACCTGGTGGCGCTCATGATGTCATAAATCCTTGCCTGTCCATACCAGCGTGATGTGTTTACGGAGTGTTGCTGTTGTGGAAGTTTCTGAGAGCGACTGTAGGATTGTAATTTGCAACAAATGTGCAAAGGTTCCGAGAGGGGGGAAAACATTTGCAAACCAACCTCATAAGTCACCGCGACGACGATGTATAGCGAGAATATGAGGCGCTTGCAGTCACCGTTACTGAGGGGGGGGAAAGTGCAGTGAGTGTCAGTGCAGCAGTGCCTATCCTGCAGGCATTAGAGAACTGCAGGAAGTTTGCTAGATACAGTCCACAGGCTAAAGCAATTAATGACAGAATGACAGAATTTATCGCTCTTGATGACCAGCCGTTTTCAGTGGAAGAAGACAAGGATTTTCTAGCCCCGCTACACTCTGCCAAGTCGCCGCTTCTTTTCAGATGTGTCCTTGCCTGCACTGTACGCACTTTAAATCTATAGTAGTCTGATAGATGCCAATGTAAGCGTTGTAAGTTGTACCATGGGCATACGTCAGTCCAGTGAGTATGGTTGGTTTCACGGCTCAGTGGCTGGATGATGATTTCAATATGAAACGGACATTGTTGCATGCACTCGCATACAGCAGCCTGTCAAGAGCCTTCATTTATTAATGAAAGATGCACTTTATATTTTGTTTTAACAAATTGTGTTTAATAATTGACATTTCTGTTCAGACATATTGTATAGTGCATTTAATTTATTTTAAATTTTTATGCAAAACATTTGATAAGATTTATTTTACATGAAGGCCAAGTATAGAGAAACCTTCCTTATTGTCATGCACAAAAAGTACAAAAGCTATCCGCAACCTTTTTCCTTTTCTTTATTGAGCATAATTCATCCATATTTGCTTAATATATTTTGCAATTTGACCCTCATGTGTGCATTAACTACAGGCTATGAACTTTTTTTTAAGAAACGTGAAATTATTATTGGTATCGGTATTGGCCGTGTGAAGCATGTAATTATCGGTTATGGGTATTGGCCTGAAAAATCTAAATTGTGCATCCCTACTAAAAAGCATAATGGACAACACTTTAAATCCCCCACTTACCATTTATAAGTGCCGTAAAACTTATAAATACATTGTTTATATCATTGTATGCCATTATGTAGTTGTAGGCACATTCTTTGTGTTTATCACTGTTTTGCAAACAAGTGAAACTCCTCATTTAAACTTCTACTAAATATCACTTACAGGTATAGTAAAAGTTTAAGGATGCTTGATAACATTATATGACACAAGTTGAATTATATCTTCAGTGTAAACAGTTTTGAATGCATCAGTGAACGATTTGTATGTGTATAACTATATATCATTAAATATAATTAAGTTATGTTCTAATGCGTTTATTAATGTATTATTTATTTCATTTGTTAGGGACAGATCACAAATATGAAAAATTGTATAAAATACCAAATGTAAAACATGAGTTAAGAAAGAATAATGATTCACATCCATTCCGTTTGTTTGTGTGCATATATGTAAACATATATGTACTCTGACTAGTATTGCTGTATAACATCAACAAAATACATTTTATAGTCTAATTCTGATGTGTTATGTCCATAAGATCCTTCTAGGGACGAGCATTGGAAATAAGAAGTTGCTAAAAATGCTGTGATACATTACATTGGATTATGTAATACGCAATATTGCATTCTCACTATGGTTTATTTAAATATATTAACCCTGTGATGGCCTGTCTCTCACTGTGTAATCCTGATTCACAACTCACAATCATATGCTGCGTCATTTGCACTGATGAGTCATATTACACTGACTTAGCAAAGCCATGTCGGGATATTACATAACACTATCTGCAGTTATAGCGGAAGATGCAAATAAAAGAAAATGGCGGTGAATGAGCAAACTTGACCTCGTTTTCATCAACAGGATTTCATCTATTTCTCTCCCTGAACCACCGCGGATGCCCAGATTATCTGGCAGAGGCAGAAAAAAAAATCACAGCCAGTGGCACACATAAGCCGACAGCCTGCTGTCACTTCCCCCAAAAAACGCAGACTGAACAAACTGTAACTCACGAGGCAAACAGATGAAACACAGATGCAGTAAGAGCAAAACCAAGACTGATGACATGGAGACAGAGAGACGGGTAGAGTTTTAGTAGCTGCAGCAGTGCAGCATCCCGGCAGAACCGCAGCTGTTTTTTTTACCTGCAGAGGAGACATGACATTCCGTGCCCTCTAAAGCCGGCTACAGAACGCTGCTCCTCCTGCAGCTGCTGCAGACGCCCCTCACTACTTATCACCAGCACAGCAAAAAAAAAAGAGCAGCCAGAAATCCCATATGTTTGACAGGTACTGTTCCTAATTCAAGCGAGTGGAGAGACACAGAGCAGACAATGTGCAGGAGTGAGAGAGGGAAGACTGCAGGACTGAGCGAAAGAGTAGAGGTGTAATGAACAATGCACACAGCCGAAGGCAGGGGCGGCTGAGCGGCTGCCTATAATGAGGCTAGACGAAGACGATTCCTGGATATTTTCCCTTCCTGCAACAGTTCTTGGATACATTTAGTTTTACTGCCGCAAAATGAACCAATCAGAAAAAGTGTATTCTTTGTGCAGCCAGCAATATTTTAACGGTGGGAATAAACACTCTCCTGAGATCAGAATTTTGGAAACAGTACAAAATGTTTTGCAGCTTATGGAGAAAAAGCTGATTTTGCACAATCAAAAGCATGAGATTAGACTAAAACAACAATCCATTCCTTCTTTTTGCCTCGTGATCTTTTTAAGAAGAATTTAGTTATCTGTTATCTACCTAGTATTTCCACAAACATCTTTCTGTCTGTATGTGGAATGCAAATCTTGCAAAGAGTTCATCATATTGGCTTCACACTAGGCATGTGAATTGTTAATGGCCCGAGGATGTGCTGTATCGAATTTGAGTGTGTGATACAAAAGTTGTGAACTTGGGACTGAAGATTGTTTCGATTGCTTAACAGACCTCTGAAACAGCCGACATGCAATGAATGAAATCGTAAAACCAGTAAGGAAAAATGTGTAAGCTAATATATAAGCCACATGTGTGAACAGTAATAAAGCAAATTCAGTTTTATGAATGAAAAACATTGCCAACAAAATCTTGACCAGGTAGGTTTAACACAGTTTTCTAACTTCACTCTGCACCATAGACCGTTAATAAAAAGCTCTGCACACAACGTTCATCACAATAACAATAAAAAGTGAGAGTATATTGTAGAACTGTTTGAGGAGGAATAAGGAATAATTCTAAAGTAGCTCCAGAGAATTAACACAGGCCAAGAGATCCGACACATTCAGAAAGGCCACTGCACTCTGCCTCTAAATGCCACTGGTCCTTCTGCAGACTAATAAATTATCGATTTGAAGACATTTGCCAACAACTGAAATGAACATAATGTGGTTGACAGCTAGTCCAAATAAATGTTTACATTTTTGGTTGGTCATTATGTCTTTCCTGACTTCAGTAAATGTACCGCTGGTAAAATCTGACATCCTGCATTACTAAGAATGATCTTGCTGAAAATCAAACACAAACATCTGACAATACACATAGACAACAATGGAGACTGTAACTTTTCTTTCCCATGTTCACAGTGCAGTACAATTAGGCTGCAGCGAAAACAAGAACACAAACACCTGCGTCAATGCAGCACTGTGCAGTAATGTGTTATTCATACTCACTTTAATAATAGTTTCGAGGCCAAAAACACTGGAAGAAAGGAGTTCAGTAATGCAGGTAGTTACTATTTCCTGATCCATTTCCTAATCAACCTGGCACAGAGTTTTCCTTGCTGCACTCATTTACTTCAGGTTTAAAGTAGAATTCCAGTCCAGCACAAACACACATGATTTAACAGGCCTGTCACACGAGCACCAGTGACAGGCCTGTTAAATCACTCAACAGCAGCGTATTCCCGGGAGATGAAGAGCTAATGATGGTTCCTGTCTCTCGTCTCAAACTGAGCGACAGGGAAGCACAGACATTGAAGGAGTTACATGTGGCCACTGTCAGATCACTGTTAAATAGACACTACCTGGAAAAAACTGGTTATAATGTCAAAGAAATGAGACCTGGATGCTGATTAATGTCACATCAGAAACAATATCAGTGTGTCGTATTTACATGTTTGCAAATCTATTCTCACCAAACAAGTTTTTCAAACTGGAATAATGTTGGTATAAATAAGGCTTTTATTTCTATTTCAGAATAAAATCTTAATCAAAAGCCACAATGAGACAAACTGAAACAGCTCACACAGTACAGCAATGTCTCTGTCTGACTATCACCACCATGGGCATCAGAATAGGGAGGAAGTGCCCTCTAGTGGAGGATTCATGCAACAAATGATGTCGTGATGAAAACTATGGAATGCAATGACATTTTGGGTTGATTGTTCAGCCCAGCAGCATGAATCTATCTTCTATGATTTTCATTTAGTTTTATTTCATCATACATTGATTTCAAAAGGGTAGCAAGAAATATATTTGGAAAATCTCTCTTAAGAGAGAGGTATGCACACACACACACACTCACCTCTCTTCTAGGATTAATGGAGTCAGGAACCGAGTGCTGTCGTCCTCATGGCTGCTCTGCTGGCTGCTCTGCTGGCTGCTCTGCTGGCTGCTCTGCTGGCTGCTCTGCTGGCTGCTCTGCTGGCTGCTCTGCTGGCTGCTCTGCTGGCTGCTCTGCTGGCTGCTCTGCTGGCTGCTACATGGGACACAGGAGGTGTGAGTCAGTCAATAAAATATGTGTCTAGTAAACTGCAATGTGAATGTGATGGTTATGTGTCCATTTTTTGTTCTGTAAAAAAGCCTTAATTTGAATATGAAACTATACGTGAACATCAAGAGAATAACGTATAATATGAACAAACCTAAATATATATATACAGTTCATTTTTAATCAATTGTATTATACTACATTATCCAAATAATGTCACTTCCTGTCATAAATATGTTGCAGCTGGGCCTAAAATCACCTGTCCAAGGTCCTGCAATTAATGTGAAAATTATATATACAGCAACTGTCAACTATATAAGGCAACTTTGTCTGTTAGTTTAGTGATACAATTCCTGTCTTATATGTGCACAACTCCAAAGATAACACTAGAGGGGGCTATATGACACAGGTAATGCACAAGATGAGGCTTTTGATGATAATTAAAGGGGGTTACAGATGTGTAAATTAATCATTAATGCATAACAAGCATGAATAGTTTAACATCAGGTTATTCATAAAGAATGCAGAGGTTAAAGTTTAGATTATTCTTGTATAAACATTTTTCCATTTAATTGTCAAAAGAGTGAAGTTCTACCTGCACACAGAATATGAATGAAATCCCAGAAGATGTTTTTTTCCGCCTCCTCTCTTTCTCTTTCTCGTGTTTAAAAATGGATGATCTCCCCTGGTTTGATGTGAAATATTCTATTCTGCACTTCATATACGATAAAGATAAACTAAACAACCCTGGAAAAGTTTTACATTTTTTAATTTGTTCGAGTAAAAGACTAAGCCGAGTCCGTCTCTAAGTAAACACAATGAAATATAGCACAATTAATGTAAAATTAAAAGTATGTTTTGATGGAAAGAACAGCATACTGTTTTCTTTGTTCATCTCACCAGATGTAATGTGAGAATGGTATGTTGAAGTTCAGGTAGCAGAGAGCTAAGGTAACCTCACCTTATAATGCTGCTCTGAACACGATCAACATGATCAATACTGTTTATGATCAATGGAAGATATATTTTCTTTTACTGTGAAGAATTTACCAGACAATTGCTATCATCATGTACAAAAATGGGATTATTGGTTGATCTTTAAAATATTTTTTTTATGGGATATGAATTTCTGCATGTATTTATGAATGTGTGTCTGCACACCGTCCTCTCAGAGCTGACACGTGTGTTGTAAAGGAGGTGGTGTTTGTTCGTGTATATGTCATTGTTTATATCCCTGCCCTTTAGAGGGCGTTCATTTGAAATTAGAGGGTTGACATGGCAAGGGCCCTCACTGAATTATTTAGCACTCACAAACAATTGATGCAATATGGGAAGGGGAAACAGGTTTTTGCACCATATAGTCAAAAACAACATCAGGGAGACTATATCAAGCCAAATAAACTTATTTCAGATGAAGTATGGATGAATGTTTTATTTACATAATTCAAATATATGGATATGGAGAAATATTTATATATTACTATCATTTGATATAACATAAAAGATTTTATTTATTGAATTTATAATGAAGAAAGATGTAACCCAATTAAAGAACAGGTGGATTAAGATTTCTTTAAATACACATTGTGTGACATTACACAATGACACATTTGATTTCTTGTTTGCCTCTTTGTGAGACTTGGGCGTCTGAAACATTGAAATGTTTGGACGAGGTGGAAGCAGTGAAGCCTGGTGAAAGATGCTGAACCACTTCCTCAAAATAGTCCTGCTCTTATCAGACAGCAGAGCGCCAGATTCCACTGTGTCTACAAGCCTTCACTGTTCACAGACACACATACATAGATATAGGCCCACACATTAAAGTATACACATCCTGTGCAAAACAAAAAGTAGGACAGGAAAGAGACTAAAATGACAAGATTACGATGCTACAGCCGGTGACACATCAACAAAGGTGATAAGATTGAAGACTTGTCGTGGACTAAGAACAGCTGACTAAGTCTCCCCTCTGAGGTCAGAGCAGCTTAAAATCAAAACACAGACACATTCTCGTGACTAACCTTACTTAAATCTTAATGAAATATATTTTGAATACTTACAATAATTGTATCTGCTTCCATGGAGAAAAAACCATGTCAACATCTTACATTGCACCAGACCTCATGAACAAACCTCAAGAATGCGGTTAACTATAAATGCTCTGCCGTGTTTGTATATTAACTGGATGATTACCACAGGTTTCATCCCACACACTCACTGTGAGTGAAAGGAATTAACTAGAAACTGTACTGCACACTGCACATGTTCACATACAAAAAAACAATAAGGCATAATGACGAGATAATGCAGAAAAAGTATTTGTAAGAAATGTGCCATTGATAGCAACTTAACATTTTTTTCAATCTCTAGAAATGCATGATAGGATGTTACATGGTAAGGCTGAGCAAAAAGCAATATCAATAATTATCGCAAGATAATTTTCATCAATAACCAAAATCAATATTACAAAAGTCCATTATATATATTGATACATTGCTTATTTATTGTGCACACATGATTGTGAAAACTTTCAAAGCACAACCTTCACTTTGGAGCAAAAATATGTTAAAAACTTGAAAGAAACTAATATTTGATTTAGTGATTATCATCAATATTGACTGATACAAATAGTAATATTGATATATTTGTGGGCCATATGGCGCAGCCCTATTGAATGTTTCTTAATTTTTCTCATTTAATATAATAGACTGTGAAATTGTAGCATAAGCTACTTCAGAGGGTCAAAGTGCTGGGCAGTCATGAGTGTCACTCCTAATGCAAGAGGTAAAAGTTCAACGACTTTTTTAAGGACGAAACTACTGCAGCAACAAACAACATATGACTATAACGCCTGGAGACCAACCACTGGAAAGTTTAAGGCTCAGTCACATGGTTACATTTTTTGATATGGTTTTCCATTTGCAACTCTTTTTAGAATCCAACAGTCATGTCTACAAACCAACTAAATTCATTGAAGCAAAGTGACAAGTTAGTCCTGCTCAGAGTTAAATTTCAAAAATCATGGTTTAAATAGGAATAAACAGTTCATTCCTAACAGCCAAAGAAGGGACAGTCAATACATTTGCAAAAACAGAGACTTGTTTTCAATTATCTCACATATTCACAATTCAGACACATATTTTACATACAGACACAGTTTGTAAATATGGCTGTTGTCAAGACTAAGAGTCTGCAGTCAAGCTAGAAACTCTGAGTCCGTTCCCCCTAAAGCCACAGATGTGGTTTGAGCTAAATGCTAACACTAGCATGCAAACATGCTCACAATGCTGACGTTAGCATTCTGATGTTTATGCTTGGAGCAATTGTTGAAAATTTGCAAAAAAAAATCGGCCTCATAAATATCAGTCCTCTAAACATGCCGGGTTTTTTAAATAATGTTCCATGACTTACTCTCTGAGAAATCATGGGAAATGTTGAATAATGCCTCATATAACAATGTCAAAGAAAGAGAAAAGAAAATCCTGGATCTGCAAAGTGATCTGCATCCGCACCAAAATATAATGGGTTCTTCCCTGACCCATACCACATCCTTCCACCAAGTTACATGGTAATGTGTGTAATCCTGCTAAACAACAAACACATGCTGATGAAAACATAACTTTCCTTGCTGAGGTAAACAGCATTAAACTCAAAGTGCAACTGAAGCTGACTGCAATGTTATTAGTTTTGCATGTATTTGGTCATAAACCACAGTAAATGAAAACTTAATTTGCTATTGTGGAACAGCCTTTCATTAAATATCAGGTTGTCAAAAACTGCAAAAATAAACAACACTAAGTAAAAATAAAATAACCTGCCCACGAGGCAGCGATAATTAACGGATGTGGGCAACAGTGCTGACTTGTAAGTAAACGATCTGTGAGGACACGGTGTACAGCAGCACACCGTGTCCTCGCAACCTTACATGACCAAAACTGCTTGTTCTGCTTCATAAATAATTAAGTGAAGATAAACATTAAGATTTTCGATTATTTATGCCACTCCCACGCAGCTTCAAGGCTGTAGAATTGTTTACATGCTACATGCAGCTTGTAACAGGGAGCAGACAGAGGAGGAGCCGTGTCGTCTTAGTGCTACAGTACAGTGTTAAGCTGACGAATGCTTGTTACAACGGTCCATACATTACACCCCCAGTGGAGCTGTACTCATGGTGCGCTGGATAGTGACAGTATTTCACACTAAGGGATGCTGTCTGGGTTACGCTCATATGCCTCTGGAGAGTAGGTGTCTTCAACTCAGAGAAAGATAACATATAGATGGAGTGAGCAATGAGCCAGTTCCTGTCTGCCATCTGTCGTCAGTGACAACTGAACTGTTAGCACACAGAGAAACAAGACAAAACACAGACATTATTTTTCTTTCCTTCCGACAGAACTCCAGTTGCTGTTGATTGCGAGAAGACGCTGTTATTTCCCATAGATATGAGTTCCATTAATAATCCATTTAATCAAGATTCATGGATTATTCACTGGGATAATTTTGTAAAACACACTGTATCACAATGTTAAAGAAAGTGAAGCCAATTTCCTGCATCCACACCAAGATTTCTGTTGTTTTTGTGCAATCTTGCTTAAAATCAAAACCAACCAATCGACAAACAATCGGACAGGGGTGAAATCATAACCACGAGTGGAAACTACACAGGATGGTGCCATTAGTCTACTACCATTAGTGCTGTGTTGTTATAAAGTGAAAAGGCCATTTTGTGTTTCAGACTGGGCACAAGATTGTTGAATGAGCTGCAAGATGTTGAGCAAGTATCCAAGTCTGAAAAGCTAAACAAAGCACCAAGCTAAACACTATACTATACACACTATACTCTAAAATACCTGACATGACAAAATTGACAAATCTTTCAGTTAGTGATAAACCACATTAGTGCAGTTAGCAGGAGCCTTGCAGCAGCATGGAGGTATTAGGGGAGAGAAAGGGGAGAGGTGAGTAAAGGGGGGCCATACCAACCTGCTCTCACTGACATGCTCCTTCTTCTCTCGGACCTTCAGCCACTTCTTCAACAGGAAACGCTTGCGGCGCGGGGAGGCACTGGGCGTGGAGCAGCTGGACCAGGAAGACAGGGCATCTTCGTCGCTGGATGGCGTGATCTCAATGGAAGGCAGCTGGAGGTACTCCTTGGAGCCGGAGTGGGACCGAGCTGTGAGGTGGCAACTGTTCAGCCGCCCTCTTTCGATCTCCCTCTCGCTTGGCACGTTCCTCATGCGGCGCATCTTGAAGCGCTTGCGCCGGAGAGTTGGGGTCGAGGAGCTGGATCGCAGGCAACCATCCGACACGCCGTTGTTTCCTCCGTCTGAGTATGCTGGAGCATCGATTGGGACGCTTACCTGGAGTGAAGGAGGTCTAAGAGTGTCACTCATGGTCCTGACTGGCTTACTAAAATACAAATGCAACACCCAATTAATTTCTTTTTTTAGATTCTTGGTTACAAGAATTGAAGACTTTGCAATTCGGCAGCTTGAAGGGCGATTAGCTACAGAAAATTTGAGGTTTAGTGCAGAATAGACAAGGCACAATTTAGATCCTTGAAAATCTTTGTTGGACCTCCCACAGCCCCCGCAGCCCCCACAGTTCCTCTTGTCTAATCTGAAGCACTGTCCATGTGCCAGCCAATGGTTTGAGAGACTGGCTGAGAAGTCCTGATAGCAGATATCTGGGGCCTGAGCAAGTCCTTCTGCTGCTCTTCAGCTGTTGGTTGATATGTATCAGCTCAGTGGCTAGCTGACAGACTGTGAAGAGCAGTCTTGTGGCAGTAAAGTCAGTCTCTCGGCTGGGGAGGAGAGGGCTGGATTAGATAACAAAGGGGGCTTCTGTTCTGAGAGCAGCAGATGAAACATGTATAAGGCCTGTCAGGGAGTGTAACACAACTCCTTTGCCGGTCCGGCCAGGGACAAGCGGGCCAAGTTACACGCACTCGCTTAACACATTGGCTATGCTACAGTCCGAGCTGCCAAAGCTGTTAACTTAGCGGCTGTTGCTAATGCTAAAGGGGAAGGCACCAACTGTCAGTCCTTGAATATTGATGCTGAAGTTGTGTAAAAAAGGCTGCAAGGTTGTTTGTTGTCACTGTGTGCACATTTTGGCACTGCTGCAGCACCGGAGGTCTCTGTCAGCTCAGCTTGTGCCCATGCCAGAGGGGGAAAGGTCCTTCTTGTACCCCAGTGTGTCGCCGTCTCCACGTGGTTAATACCTACAGGTTAGAGGGAGGTGAAAGGACTGCAAGGTACAAGCAAGCAAACAGGAAGATAATCTAAAAGGCAGGCATAATTTACAGGGAGACACACAAGACACAGACAGACACCATGATAAGCAATCACAGGAAACAGGCAGCACTTCTGATCAGATGCACAAACACACTCAAACATGGTCACATTCTGATCTGATAAGTACACTGCCTATCCACCACCATGCACCAGCCAAAGTTTACCAATCCCTAATGTCTTTCTTTCTTTAAAAAACGGCATTGAGTGTATCACAGACCTTAAACAGTCTATCAATGTCCACAAACAAATCAGAGTTAACCTTCAACCTTCATGGATTACTGCCACTCTAGACAATGCATATCTGAGTGATGGCTAACGAGTTTATCTTTTGAAAGGGCAGCCAAGTGTGCACCATAGTGACAAATGTTTGATGTTGGACAAGGTGAAAATGTGGTTAACCTTTGACATTTTGCCAAATATGGGCAAAAACCAAACCTGTCAGGTTTTACAGGAGAACTCTCAAGGAAACCAAGGAAAAACATAAAATGGGATATGGTAAAAACCATTGCAAAGCAAGTGATCAAAGTGGGAGTGCAATGAGCAATGATGTTGTCCCGCTCAGGAGCAGGAGGAAATCAGGTGTCGGCGTCAGGTGGATGTTTATCAACTGACTGTCTGACTTGACCATTGACGATACCATGAGTTCCCTGTACATATTGTACATAGGAATGCTGTTGTTATTGAAGCGACAAGGAGGTTTCTCTTTCTGTTCGCTTTCCTAAATTGTTGGTTTATGAAGATACACATCAGATTACGCACCCACAACCCCCCCCCCCCATTTTGGAGAATCGTTACAGCCCTACTTGTTGGAGATCAGCCTTAAATGCAGCATATACAAAATCAATAGTAAACCCAAGCAGCGTTCGGCTCATAGCCTAAACCATTAACATCAGAATAGTAATTATTCTGCACATATGGCATTCTCAGCTGGACACTTATGAGGGGACAAACAAATAGCAGGGCTAACTGAAGATACAGACTATCCTGTTTGCACAGGTCATATTATAATAGTACCATTTATTAGTACAATAGTACATTATCCATTCTAATGAATCTTTTACAGGTTGTGAATACTAATTCATAGAACATTTATTTTGGGAACAGAATGTTATGCAACAGTATATTTAAAATACAGGCTTAATATTGAGACAACACGATCCAGAGTCAAAGAGACTCTGTTACTGAAAAGGAAATGTGTTTTCTGTGGAAACTGATATGGATTTAACTTATCAGAAATGTGAAAGGGGACTAGTGTAATTGTTTTGAAATCTGACTGAATGTGGTCTGCACTGTAAATCTAAGTTTTGGTGCTGCTCTCATTCAGAGAGGTAGACAGCCATTCATTAGTCTTGCCTGGAGGAAGTGAGAGAATGAAAAAACCTTTTCTTAAATGGAATAAGTGAGAGGAGGCCTGATCTTGGAGATGATCCAGAGACTTAATAGAAGTGGGATTTGACAGCTGCACCGACTGCACTACAGAAGATACTTTGAGGCCAATACAAAACTGACTCATAGGTTTCTGGCAGAGGGATTTAAAGCAGCAGCTATGCAGTTTAAGTGATTAAAAAACTCATAACTCCCTTAAGTGTTGACTTTAAAAACACATTTTAAGGACTGCTAAAATTTAGTATGACAAAAATAGCTTTCATTATTTAATGTGTTTAGAAGAAATCAGTTGTGCTATAAAACTGTAATATGATAGACCAATGGTGACCAATACTCCTTTGGTTAAAGCATAAATGGACAACAGGTTTTGATGAATAACGGAGAGTAAAAGCGAGTATGTTAGTTAGTTTTTCAATATACACAACACAAAAAGGTTTCTGTTTAAAAGACAGAAGTGAACAGTTAGAACTCTGTTTCTATGACACTGCCTGGTCTGTCTGTTCATCAGGAGTCTGACTGTCATGTCAAAAGTAATGCTGTGGTCCAAAAACACCAACACAGAGACACTGACCTTAATGTGCAGCCATCAAAATATCACTGGAGACATAGAGCATCAGAATCAGTGACTGCGTTTAAATGGACAATAATTTTATGACCTTAAGATAATTCTCTGACTATCTTTACATGAGCAGCTAATAGAATATGCCATTCATAATCATGTTTAAATATTACAGAGCATAGTCTTATAATCACTACGTCATATGTCCTACATTTCCACCATAATCTTAAAACCCCAACCTTAAATAGTTAAATGCATGATAATACTGTTCATCATTTTGAATTTAATTTTGTCATTCTTTTTCCATCTAGTTCACACTCAATGTGACATGTGGCGTCAAGCAGTTGGTAAATGCTGTATGTTGATGTCGCAAAGACATTTGAAAACTCCAACAGGACGTCACAATGTGATTAGGATGTTTCCATGTCTATAAGCAGTAATATATAGACATGTATTAAGCAGTAATAGAATTAAGACGTGGGGTATTCCAACCCCACATCTTAATTCTATTACTGCTTGTTTGGTGTATGATCTTATCCAGGTTAGGGTAATCAGAAAATGCTGTTTACATGGCACTGTCTTATTCAGACTGAGTGTCATGAACTATGCCATCTGTCTGGCTTCTAGTTAAATATTATCTTTTATATAATATGGCCCAATATGAAGACTCATTAAAAAACATGTAATGGTCAAATACAGCTTGAATCAGAAATGGACTCAAAAAAATTTGAGGCATTCTTGCTAAAGGTAAAAATTCAAACACTACTAATATTATAGTTTACTTTTTGACTCCGTCAGCCTTGATTCATTCACAAATATCTGACTTAAAGCGAATAGGGTGTCTAAAGGTCAATGCTATTCGGTTGAAACACTGTCTCATTATTTCCGTCTACAAATTCCCAATCTTGGTAAAATCAAACCTTTAATGACCATGAAACTTGAACTTTAACAGGATTAACTAAATGGTTTACCAGATAGGTTACTAGTTCTAGTACTAGTACTCAGTTATTAGTACTATTCGTCCTATCCGAAGGCCTCGGTTAGGACGAATAGTACTAATTCAGAATATTCAGGTTATATTGCTACACTAGGCAAGGCTGCCCGTTAAGCCCTCTCTTAGTTGCTATAGTAATGGAGCCTTTGTCAATTGCTTTACAGTCCCACCCTGATCTATGTGACATAGTTAGAAATGGTGTAGAGTTAAAGGCTGCCCTTTATGCGGACGATCTTTTGTGGCTTGTGTCCGATTTATCCTGCTCCATTCCTGCAGCACTCGCAGTTCTAGACTCGTTTAGTAAATTTACGGATATAAACTTAATCTCAGCAAAAGTGAGATATTTGCTGTTAACAGACACGCCAAAGAGAATCCACTGAAGGACTTGCCATTTAAGACCTCTAATTCTGGCTTTGTTTATCTTGAAATATTTGTGGCTGACACATTAAACGACCTTTATAGGAAAAATGTTCTCTCTTTGCTCACGCAAATTAAACAAGATTTCGAGCGTTGGTCCCTCCTTAATCTGTCTGTTGCTGCTAGTATCAACACTTTCAAGATGAATATTTCCCCACGTTTTTTATATCTGTTTCAGTGCGTACCAATCTTTCTTCCTCCTTCTTTTTTCTGCAAAGTAGACAGTCTTATTATGGAGTTTGTTTGGAATAGGAATACTCTTAGATTGCAATGTCAGATTTTACTGAGGCCCAAGGCTCTGGGTGGAATGGCACTACCGAACATTTTGTTTTATTATTGGGCAACAAATATTAGAAACTTGAACTATTGTCTTCGACATGAGGATTTGAAGGCCCCTCCATCATGGTTGGTTATGGAGGCAAACTCCGCTCATCCAGCATCATTGAAAGCCTTATTTCACTCACCTCTTCTTTCTTTGATCTCTAGTTACACTAAAAATGTGATTGTGGCCTCCTGTCTTGAAATTTGGTTTGAATTTTGATTCCATTTCAGCTTACAGACACTCTCTAGTAGGGCACCATTAGAGGCATATCATATCTTTCCCCAATCATTACTGGACAGTGTCTTTGCTATCTAGGCTAGGTTAGATATAAAAACTGTGAGGGACCTATAGGTGGATGATGTTTTTGCATTTTTACAGGTACCTTCAAATTCGCAATTTTATCCGCGGTTCATTTCCAAATTTCTCTTCCTACCGTTTCAGCTCTTCATATTGTTTTGGAAACTCTCCCATCACTGAAGGGGGCGATCTTTATTATTTATTCAAACATACACAACCTCTGTTCGGGCTCCTCTAATGTCCTCAAAACTACTTGGGAGACAGATTTGGGTGAGGTGATTCTGAGTGATGTGTGGGGAGAGATCTTACATCTCGGGGAGATATCGTACACAGGTCATCTATTTGTGGCAAACACAGTTTCACTCAGTGCTCACTACACCAAAGCTTGGCTTGCAAAAATGTTTGAAACGTGTCTCCCATGTGTGATCGATGTCGACAAGCGCCAGCAAGTTACACACATATGTTCTTGGGCTGTCCCTCTTTGAATAGATTCTGGTCTGAGGTCTTTCAAATATTATCCAAGGCAACTGGGAGGAATCTTGTCCCCAACATTTTTTCTGCTCTATTTGGTGTGTTGCCCTTTCCGCTTAATTTTTCTTCTGCCAATAAGGACTTGATAGCGTTCACAACTCAAGAAGATTAATATTGTTACAATGGAAATCCTCAGCTCCAACTTCCCATGCAAGATGGATCAAAGAAGTGTTATTTTCTCTTTAACTGGAGAAAATTAGGTTGACCTTGTCTGGGACTGCTAACACAACGAAAAGACCTGGAATCCTTTTCTGTCATATGCTAATATGCACAGCATGTAATATTACTGTGGTTTGAGTATTGGATTGGATTGGCATACTCTGTCTAAGTTATCTTTATTTTTTGGGGCTTTTAATTGTGTATCTTCCTATCACTCCAAAGGAGGTATGTGCCAAGGGGACTGTAATATTTTCTAAATGTGAAAACCATGTTTAAAAAAAAAGAAAATAAGAAAAATAAATGTAATTTTCTCGTGTCCCTGATCTTTTCTCCTTCAGGATGTAATAGCAAAAAAAGTTCCCTCCAGTGCTTGTGCAGAAAAAAACTAAATTTGATCAGGTGTCTGCACTGAACCAAGAAATAAAACAAGTTAAAATCAATTGCTTTATTCCATAATGTTCCATAGTCATATGCTTATATATCTCTCAGGCCTATCTGACTGTATCAGTACTGACGGCGTCCTGGTATGTTATAAATGATTAAGATAATAATGACCAATTCATTGACTCCACATGCATTATTAAATCATCATGAAGTCGTTGTTTAATATTCATTATGAAAGGTGTTATGAAATGCATTGAACGAAATGCCTTCAACTGTACAAGCTTAAGATGGATGGATCTGTTAAGAAAAGCGAAGAAACCGCTGACGGACCAAAATATCATCGATGCCTCTTCTGTCACTGCACTGTTTGTGTTCCTATAGAAATGTGCAGTGTGGGGCTATACACAAATATACACCCACACCCACAACAATAATACACACAGGCTCTGCAGGCGGAGTGTAGAGGTGGGGAAAAATCATGCATAAATCATGAGGAGACAACGTTTCTTGTTACAGTTTCCCACGCTCCTCGGGTCGTAATATGCCATCGCTAGCGAGGCTTAACTCAGGTAATGTCATAGTTAAGCATATGGAAATGGTTCATAATCTAGTTAAATTAGTTTTGTCTGCAGCCACTTCCATGAATCTGTTTGTATTTATGTGTTTGGATTTCGTGAACATATTTCATTCATTAAAAGATTAGTTTTTCAGAGTCATGTCATAGATAAGGGAAATACTGTAAAACACTGCACTCTGCTGGAGAGCATGTTGACTCACCTGTGCAGTGCAACAACATAAAAAGAAAATACAACACACGGCAGGAAGGACCCTATGGTGACCTATCCATCTTGTGTCTCAGTGCCGTGTGCACTTTGCCATGCGAACATTAGTGGAGTCAACAGATGGACCCACCACGGAGCAGCTTTGCTGTTACAGCTGAGACAAGAGATCACAGTTTTCCATCACCGTCATGGCTGCACTTGCAGAACAACCATGTGAATGCTTGCCTTTCACACGTCATTACTGACCATCAAAGTTCAGCTTCATTGTTCCCTGCCTCTCTATTCTTAGCACCGTGTCCCTGTCAGCACAATGTCAAAGACTGAGGGCAGATTACAGAGGCATGCAAATGCTGATTAAATGAACTCTCATAAAAAACATACCGTAAATTCCGGCATATAAGCCGCTACTTTTTTCCACATGCTTTGAGACTGCGGCTTTTACAACGATGCGGCTAATTGACGGATTTTCATAGGCTAACTAGCTTCAAAGTATTTGCAGCCCCTCGACATTAGTGTGAACCGTTCATTTAAGGTGGCACTCCGAGTTCAGTGGGAGGCCTGGATGACGAGCGGCGAGAAATCCTTTACAAAAACTGGCCGCATGCGAAGAGCAACTTTTTCTCAAGTCTGCCAGTAGATCCTAACAGCGTGGAGCAGTGTCAAAGAATCCACCATCACCAATGGGTTCCGAAAGGCTGGACTGCTGCGTGATGAGGAAGACAGCGCAAGCTCAAGGGCGGATTTGCCTCGGGAGTGCAACGAAGCAATTCTGAGGCTGTTTAATTCCGACACTGAAGAAGAGGACTTCAATGGTTTTAGTGCACAGGAGGACGATGGCGATAGTGATCAATGACGTTTGCTGGTAGGTTCTTGTATTTTCGCCGAGAAAATGTGTGACGAAATAATTACATACCATCAGGCTGTTCAATTCCAATACTGAAGAAGACAACTTTAGTACTGTTAAAAGCACTGTTCTGAAAAAAAAAAGCGTTTGCGGTATGTATGTAGTTGTGGATGTTACCGGCATTTATTTAATTAAAAGTTTAAAAAAATCTTTCTTGTAACATCTTGCCGCGTTAATATCTCATGTTTCAACGGGGACACCTGCAGCTTATAGACAAGTGCGGCTTATTTATGTACAATTTCTTTTTTCTTTAAAAAATTAGCAGGTGCGGCCTATATATAGGTGCACTCTATAGTCCGGAATTTACGGTACTCCAATTAGTCAAATTAATTCTTCACAAGGGTACATATCCGAGGAGCAGGAAATCTCTTTGTCATGGTGAGTAAAGACTGAAAAGACTATGACAATCAGAGAGAAAGATATATTATATGTACAGTATGTACATGTTTTCTTAAAGTCACATCTCAGGTCTATATGATAAACAGCATAGTAATGCAATGCAGCATTTATTGTGAGGATCCAAGATAACATGAACCCTCTGAATATGATTTCCATTTGAGTCAAATTAAAAACATGGAATGACCACAACATAAGTGGAATGACCACAATGATTCTATTTACAGTAATATCCCAACTATTGACCTCATTCTGCATAAGACTATTATGATATTTGGTTGCTAACAGAATATTCTATTCATATTCCTGATTACATGTTACAGAGCGTAGTCTGGTTATGATGTCAAGCAGTTGGTAACTTGTGTGTGTTGATGTTGCAATATTATGGGATTAAGACGTAAACATGTCTATATAATGTGACTAATTATTTCGAGTATGACCTTATTCAGGTTAAGGTAAATACCAAATGCTGTTTACGTGGTTTATTCAGATAACTGTCTCAATCGGGTTAAGATCAGAATATTGATGTCCCTGTAAACATGTCTAAAGTGATTGGTGGTGTCACACCTGTGGCACAATTTGACCTGCAGCTTCCATAGTTGTTGAATAAAGGCGTGATATTTAAATACGTTTTAAAAACCCTTAATTTAAATGGTAGGCAGGGTGTATTTTCAAAGGAGACATATTATGGTTTTTTTTTCTGTTTTTCTTTCCTCTGCCGTGTTATATTTTTCATGTATGTAAAAGGTCTGCAAAGTAAAAAAAAAAAAAAGATCTGGGTTGTGATGCACATGGCATCACAATGCTCCACATTTTCATGATGCACAGCTAGCGGCTAATCTAGCACGACCCCTAACAAAGCCAGGTAAAGAAAAATTGGAGGCCAACATTTCCTACGTGCACTGGAAGTGGTTGACCAATAAGAACAGGGTAGGGCAGCTGGCCAATCAGAGGAGACTTGGCTTTATCAGAGGGAGGCCTTAAAGAGACAGGGTTTAAGACAGAGACTGAAAAGAGGAGCTGCAGTGATCAACAACATGAGGAAAGTGTGTTTTCTGAAAATCAGAGCATGTAAACCTTTTCAGTAAGTAATAACTTAATGAAAATTAAGAACCTGAATTTGAGCATAATATGTCTCTCTTTAACTAATTTATTCTCTCTTTTATTCTTTCTTCTCCTTAGCAGATACAACAAGAAAATATATTTTAAAGAGTCTGCTAGTAGACTGAAGCATAGTGCTTATATCGCTGCACCAGTCACAAGGTCTCTGACCAGCCGGCAAAAGGCAGAAATTGCAAAAGGCGACCATTGTCCAATACATATAACACACAAACAAAAGCACTTCTGAAAAATGTCTTTGTATTTAAAGCACATTACCATAAAATAAAATAGGTAATTTGTCAGTGGTTATGATATGTGATATTTGATATGTGGAATGCATACACTGTATGGAAAAATGTCAGACCCCTTCAGCTAACAACAGTACTGTTCAATGGGAAAAAAGCTTCGACAATTATGATGCAATCATAATACTACATAAAATATTTACGCCCTGTGTCTGTGTAACTTTTTTCTCACAGGTATGATGCTTTTGATGTGCTGTGTACGTATGGTCCATACTCCCCACATAAAACATGGCTACAGTTTTGATGCACAAATGCATACATGCACTGTGAAGCCATGACAAAATTCTGAAATCTGCTCAAGTAATAGGATTCACCTCATTTTATCTTTTTTCTTTCCTGTGCTTATCTACAGTGTAAATCTTATTAGAGCTCCAGTCTGACTGGCATCCGAGTGTGCACAACTCGCTGTAAAGACGACTGAAGGAACGCATTGTGCCATAAATGACTCGCTTGAAAACACACCACTCTCTTTCTTCCAGCTCTGCTGCTGCGCTGCTTGCCAGCTAGTTAAGTTATTTATGGTAAAATGGCTTCATTGTAAATATGGCCTAAATACAGTAAGGTTGTATGCAGGTCATTTATTACTTACATAAGGTTACATTAAAAGCTGCAAAGCTACAAGTCACAGGACTTCCTCAATGTTTCTTTGACTTTATACACAAACTTCAACATAAAGCTATGTCAAAAAAGTATTATGCATTGCGATATGGTCAGAGTAAATCCTTATCAATCAGAGCAGGCAGCAAATCCTGAGTTCCACAATCCTCATCGTCAACTTGGCTGCTCCATCCATCTTCTCTTTTGTCCATGTCTCTGGAGACTCGCTGTACTGATGAAAACTGGAGCTTTCATCTCTTATTTAGATACCCTTCCTTCTAAAAATAGCACCTGTTACACTATGGAAACAGGCACAGCTCTGGTGAAGGAGAACATAGTCGCCTATGTGGTATTATGGGAGACTGTGGTGAACACACACCCTAACTGGTTCACTCTCACAAGGATGAAAAGAATTTAAGACATTTAAGGAACCTGAATTAAAAAAAAAAATATGACTGAATGAGTAGTTGGTTTCAAAAGTGCATTAAATGCATTGAATGAAGGGCTGACCTGAAGAGGCAAAAGTCTGAAACAAATCTGAGATTAAAATGGTTCATACTTAGAGATGTTGAGATACCAATACCAACATCGGAAATGCCTCAAATTCTGCCGAAAATGCCCGGTCAAGCATCTGAGAGTATGCAAATCTATAGACCAATCCAATACCATGTATTTAAAGTATATAAGTCTCACCCAGATAAAACTACAATTTGCTTTTCCTCACGGATACCTTCTTCTTCGCGGCCTCAAAATAGCAGTTGCGCTGTACTGCCACTGTCAAGTTCCATTTTTAGAGCAGCAATGAAGAAATGTTTTAGCTAGTTAACATTAAGCTAGCAGCTAACATTTTGCCAATATTTGACACTGGTAATACACGAGTAATACACAATAAAAACGGTGCCGTGTACCATATAAACGACCGTAGTTTTGAGTGGGTCTGATCTGATTCTACAGCATCTGATCTCTATCAGCCCTAATAAGCCTTAATATATGCAATCAAACTGGAAGCTCTGGATTTTCCAAAGAAGCCTTGGTGGATCACAGTTTCTATCAGTGTTTTAATCTTTGTGGCAGCAACTCTGTTTTATTATTTTAAACTGATGAAATGCTGCTGACGCACTCCATTGGGGTCTGTCATACTCTACTTTCACATTTGGTATCGCTAATGTCAGTGATGTTAATGCTGCTGTACAAGCGACCAAAAACTCTGCTGTGACATTTTCTAGGGTGTGAACTTTCCACATCTACAATTGTGAATTAATTGGCAGATTCGGTTTCGCTTTAGAAGCAGCTGCTAAAATCTATCATACCAAGAAAGTGATGCACCAGTTTCTTTCTTCTGAAATGAGATATAAGCAGGAGCTGTATCTTTTAGAGCTCCAGCTGATATAATGATCTCCTGTCACACCGTGAGCAGGTTTTTAGATCTGTGCTCACAACTCATCTTAACAGCGTGAACTTCTCATAAGTCGATAATTAATGCATGATTCCCTGAAGGGCACAGTTTCATGACAAAAATGTTCATTATAACCATTACTTAATTCATGAATGACTATATTTACTTCTCCTGCATTGTCAGGTGTTCAAACTGAGGGTTGAAAACCACTAACAAGCCTGTCACTGTCAATGACTGCCACCATCTTTTGCAGTCGACAAAAATCACACAGATTTAAAAAAAAGAAACCCTCTAAACTACATTGTCTCCAGAGCTGGTGGACTGTTACAAAATCTGGCACATATCTATGGTTTCAGGCTTATAGATATAAAGTTCAGAACGTACTATATTAGAGGTCTTTCACCAGAAAGAAAATCAAGAAAACACAGGATAACAATCACTTACATAATGAGCGAGCACAAACAAAAGAATTTCACAGTGTATGTAAAGAAAACTTTTTATAACAATAAATTGTTTATTAACAGTAACAACTGAGACAACTGCAAGCAACAGGCCGGTCTGTTCTACAACAGTAATTTCCTGTGGAGTTAGGAGGCATTTTCCCAGGCCTAACTGTCACAAACAGCTAAGAGGAGAGGGGCGGACGGAAGACATTGGTCTGTGAGATGCATTCAAAGTGGTCTCATTCAGTGGGACAGAGCTGGCCACAGCAACAGCCACAAACTGTTTTATGTACTAACAGCTCTTGTTCGGAGCATGTTGTTGTTGTGCTGAGCTACAGGCCTTTTCACGGCAAATAAAATTCAAAGACAAGAGATTCATGAGGTGAAGCTCACATGAGGACGTGAAGTGGGGCAACTATACTTTGAAAACTTCAGAGATGCTGCAATCAGTGTTGGTTAAGAAATAGCTCTAAAACCTTCATAAACTGTAACTGCTTGCCAAAAGAGTCTTGTTAACAGTTCTAATCCTGAATGTGGTTCACATAAATAAGTACGTTCGTGAAAGGTTTCAAATTTTTGTGCTATGCAAAACAAAATCCCCACACTATGAGCTGGGTTAGGGTTTGGATGAGTGAGAATCGAGACAGTGCTCTTTCATTTGTGTTCTGTTAAGATGGCCAAGTGTCAAGTGTAATGTAGTGCACTTTTAAAGAGCATTAATAGGCTTATTTTTACACTTTGTCTTATAGCTTTAAATACCACATATTCTTGCTGCAGCAAAGGAAAATGTCAGAAAGAATAAATTCAGGTCATCATGCCTCACAAAGTTAACCGCCGGTTGCACATATACTGTACATATGTATGCGCGTGTGTGTGTACAAACATACAAATGAACCAGATCCTGATGGATAGTATTCACATTATTAAACCATCCAATAAAAAAGGTATGTCTTAGGCGATTCTGCCAAACAGTGTTCACATACATTATATGTTTTTTTTATTATTATTTGTTTCATATGCCAACCCTGTCTACCAGTGCACTGATTACTGTAGTGCAGTAATCTGCTGTTACCTTGAAATGTAATCAGCAGCAAGCAAATGTGAATCCAAAATAACCAAAGTGTTTATCAGAAGGTCCCCAGCAATACAGAGATGATAGAGATGTCACATATAGGCCACCCTCCTCTACTCAGAGTATGTAAAAACAGCTATGGGCTGGCTATAAAGATTTGAGTCGAAACATCTAATATATTTCACATCAACCTTAACCTCACAACAGCAACCTTCTACAGGAGGCAACAGACAAGGTGGTAATGTGCACAGGAAACATGTCAGCTTCAGGAACAAGTGGAGCAGATAAGGAGATTACAAACACTGATGGAGCAGTGAACACTTCTCCAAGGCAGAACTCATACTGAATACTTCTATTACAGTTTTTTACAGCACACAACTGAGTCAGGACCCTATATTCCTCTTTAGTCCTCCTCGACATGATTACTAATGCGTTAAGGACTCGTAAGTTTGTAAGTGTAACAAGAGTTGGGCTGAGCAATAAAACAATGTCAACTATATTGCAATATAATTTCATCAATAGAAATATAACAAAGGTTGATTGGTATATAGTGTTTATGGACAGTGAGGATTTGTAACACATAATCAGGTGTGTAAAATGTTTTGCTGTTTATCAAGTGTTTGTCATTCTCTGCTCATAAAGAAGAGTTTTAAACCACAATCTTCCCTCATGAGCAAAAATCTGTGATTGAACTTTAAAAAATATATAATTATCATACATATTTATCATGATAACTACTATTGACTGATGTGAAAAATCGGATATAATTAATTTAAATCATATAAAATCGTTTAATCATAAACTACAATAACATCTGCATATAAAAACAATACAGAGGTAAACAAATTAAAATCCCGTGAAAACATTGTACTTCGATTTATATCATCCACACACACACACACACACACACACACACACACACACACACACACACACACACACACACACACACACACACACACACACACACACACACACACACACACACACACACACACACACACACACACACAGTAGCACCTGTCTCAGAAAAGCAGCAGAAACTCAACAGCGTGCACGCAGCAACACGCAGCCACCAGTCACTGTGCCGCTGTTCCCTGTCAGTAATCAATACGCTGTTTACTCAGAAGCGGCTTAATCGATACATTCAATCAATCTCAGCATATGACCAGTGAGTCGGTTGCACGCTGACTTTATTAAACTGTCTTCACACACCTAATTGACGACGTTGTTTCGGTTTGTGCGTTTTAATCCTACGACTCAAAGCCCATTTCAGGACAACAGAACACAGCAAAGTCAGCTCCAACACAGATAAAGCCCGGGAACAGAAAACACCGTGGCACGTTCCCTCAGACTTTGTGCGTCTTTACCTTCGACTCGTCTCCTCCACAACTTCCACAAACTTGTCCCCCCGCCGGTCTCCCACGCAGCCGAACCCGGAGGCGGACTTTACGCACGCTTTCCATCCATGCCGACAGGTTTAGAAACAAATAGATCCGGAGCAGCGGCGGAGGCTTGTTTTGCCCGGCGGAATAACACACTGACAATCAGTGCATCTCGGAGGCGGAGACCCGTCACTTCGCGGATGAGAGGCTCAGAGAGCAGACCACTGAGCAGTGACCTATCAGTGTCTGACCAGGCACCACCAATGACCTCCCTCCTTTTAACCTGTTCGTGGCCTGAGACCTGAACCCATTCACTTCCTCATTCCTGCTGTTTGTGATGAGACTCATTCATTACAACCCCGTGTTGTTTTAACAGGGGGTTCCATTGGGGGTCTTCCAAACTCTGGTTCAAAGCACTGGAAATGAAAAACCTTACTATAATTCAATCAACACATATTGTCTACTGTCTGGACAGAAGGAAATAGTGTGGTCATTTAAAATACTTGAAAACTCAGGATAATTGGATCAGGCTGATAATACATTTTTGGAAATGCAGTACATTTGCTATTGTGGCTTTTATTGGCCTATATTGTGATGGACATTTGATTAATTTAAATTGTCTAGAGTAGACTATGAGACTATATGTTTTATTGTTTTACAACATCGAATCAAAAAATGTAATTGATTGATTGACCTCAAATTAAATTTGGCTTTTACACGTTAATTCAAAATTATTCTTTAATGTCACAGAGGAAATAAGAGATCATCCAGTGTGTTGAGTCAAGAGGGTTTGAATTGATGATTTTCAATAATTTGGAAGTTAGACCAAAACCGATGAATAGTTGCACGATAAAAATCTGACAGAAATATCAGTATCTTTGTGTATGTTATGCACTAATATGGAAACCTTTATTTTACAGAATAAACAATGCAGAAAAGTCATGCATGTACATTTTAATATATTTGGTTGTATCTGTGTCTTTTTATCATTATTTTAAAATAAAGTTTTTGGTCAAATTGTTAAAATATCAAGCCTCAATTACATTTCTTTGCCATATGAGTTTGATAATGACAACAATAGTATCGGTCAATAACTGAAATGTTATACTCCCTTATATTGGTATCAGCATTGGTTCTCAAAAATCCACATCAGTCGAGCTTTAGTTGAAGGTCAAACCTTCGGTGAGCCAACGCTTGTGACTAGAATTTGTGACAAACCTCCATCATTGACAGACCGGATTTTGCAAACATGGCACAAACAGGGAAGATCACAGTGAGCAGTGACTTGTTATGTCACAGATCACAGAGCCTGACCTTCTCCGCCTCTTTGGGAACAAACGCTTGAAGGTTACAGACAAGCAATGTGGGCAGTCTGTCTGCCAGTGTGTGATTAAACCATGTGTGCCCATTTGTTTGTGTGGTTCCACACCTCCCTCTGTGAGTGTGCCTTTTTCCGGGGCCTTGTGCACGCAAAAGGCCGTTGTCAGGCAGAAACCACTCAATTCTCGGATTTTGTGGAGAGCCTGAACAATGTTTCTATTGATGGGACAGTGACAGACAGTCCAACAAATGGGACAGAGACAGATTTAGAGTTATTATCTACTTACAATCAACATCATTCACTGTCACAAAAAGACTTCTTACCAGAGCATTATGGAGCAGTGAAGGCAAGCTGAAGCTTCTGTAGCTCAGATCTGTCAGCAGACTTAGTTTGATATCACAGGTGTATTTGCTGAACAGAGGCTTAAATCAAACCACAAATGGCCTTGGATTTCTATTACACGGCTACTTTACCATGCAATTGATTTTAATATGTTATACAGTCATGCCAATATTTTTTCTTCCCTCTGGCCACTTAATATATAATTCATACAAAAAGTGGTTGATTGCTTCTACTCCTGGAACTTCAAAGACCTTTATATACATTAAGCAACTGTGTAAGCAACCTACATCCAGAGAAATCTTGCTTAATATTAATATAAATGCCATTCTATCCAACAATTTCATATTGCAACACTGAATGTATGAAGCATAGATAAACTAGAATTGCCGCCCTGCAGTTGAATGCCTCTGCCAACCAGAGCAGTTTTGATCCCTCCAGGTGTTCCTGATATATAGCATTCAATATTATCTGATGTCAGTGTGACCTTTGACAACCGAAATCTAATCAGTTTATCTTTAGGTCCAAGAGACAACTGGTCAAAATTTCCTGAAGACAGACTTGGAGGCCAAAAATATGTTTTGTGAGGCCACCGTCAACTACATCTTGAGCATTTCTTGAAAGTACTGTCTCGAGGCTTTCTTAAGATACCGTGACCTTGACTTCTGACCATCAAATTCTAACCAGATTATCTCTGAGTTCAAGTGAACATTCGTACCAAAATTTGAAAGGATTCCCTGGAGGTGTTCTTGAGATATAGTGTTCACAAGGGTGGGATGGACAGAGGGACGGAAACATAATCCCCCCATCCACTGGCTGTCGCTGGCATGGAAGCATAGAAACAGAAGATAGACTACTTTATAGGACATTAAATGGATTTTTCACACTTGCATCGGGCTATTAAAAAATTGGCCCAATATATCAGACTCTTGAAGGCAATGCGATACATTTACACCAGAGGGAATCAAATACTTCAACTTGGTTTATTATCTACAACAAATGAAAACGTGGTCAATTATAGCTTAGCTTTGGTATTCTTCATAAACTGCTACAAAGGAGGATACAAGTTTCCTCAGAGATATGTGACTTACATAAACTTACATGTTCTCTTTTTGTGCATTATTAACTATAATCCAATCAAAGCTAGCCACAAACCCCCATTGATGGACTTCAGCTCAGAGTGTAAATACAGTAAATCTGGTGCTGACTGATAAGAGGGCAAGAAGCAATTAAAGCATTAGAGAAACAATCTAAAAGTGTTTTTTTACAGTGATTTTTTTTTATTTTTTCCCTTCCCTTCTAAAACAGCAAGACATCTCACAAGTGGGCTCCTGTGTGAGAAAAGAACAGTGCCCCATATTGTGACCATGAGGAACAAACCCAGAACAACAAGAATCAAGAAAGCACAATTTCTTCATAAAAGCAAAACTACAAAGTGCTTTAAGTAAGTGCCATTTAAGTGCTATTAAATTGTTAGTTTAAACTTTTATTCAAGGTGTAGTCGGAAGAGGTGGGATGTGTAGACTTTCTGTCCTGATGTCAGTGTGGAGCTCATTCCACCATTAAGGAGCCAGGACAGCAAACAGTTGTGATTTTGCTGATATCGTCCAAAAAAAACACTAAGGAGGGTCATACTTATTATTTTTTGCAATTTATGTTAAAGGCTGAATGTACAAGAAATAAATATACACAAAGCAGTTGTGCACATTTTTCTATTCAATGCACAATATTCAAATTAATATCAATTCATATTTACAATGCAAAATATGTAGCTTCTCAGTTCCACATCATGTTCTGCAGAGGAGCTGCTACTGCAGCACAATGTTTTTAATATAGGCTTTGATTTGAATATGGCCACAAATATGATTATTTCCTTGTATGAAATAAGTCCCTTGTACTCCAGTACCAGTACTACAGTACACAGTATGAAGCCGTGAATCTTCCGCTCCTGCAAATATTTCACAATAAAAAACCCTTTTTAAACAAGGGAATGGATTCAATCAACAGAAACGCTCGAGTGCTTTTATTTTGAAAAGGAATACAGAAAGTGTTGCAACCATTTGTTTGTGACCTAAATTCATCAGATAAACATTAAAAATCAGTTTAAAGATCATCTTCTCTGTTTATTCTGCTGTGAACCACAATGTTTATCTGTCTATGACACAAATGTATTTACATCACTTTCCGAACCCATTTCAAATTAAAAGCACTCCAGCGTTTCACCTTCTGAATCCATTCATTTGTTCCAACAGGGCTTTGATTGTTATCGACAGACCGAAAGATGCACATCTTCATATCATAGAGTCCTGACATTTACTTTAGTACATAAACCAAGTTGTTCTTGAAGGAAATGCAGGAGATAAACCTGCAACTCCACCGCCAGTAGCGGACACACAGATGATCTGCGGCGAGACGACAGACAGTGAGTCCAGAGAGTTCGGGGATCGACAGTGAAGACTGTGAGATCCACCGGGAAATCGAGATCGACGGGTTGGCGACCACTGACCTAAGATAATTATGAGTTCTGATTGATAAAGTAAACAAGCCTTGGCATCTTCATGCACTTCACTAAATCACCACATAATACAGCTACAGTATAATGCAGTGTGCAGTTTAATGCTCTTGTGGGTCTGTAAGTACTGGAGGAAGACGGGGAGGATAGAAGTGGAAAAAAGAACTAGAATTACCACACTGCGTTAGTATGCCTCCCTGTCAACCTTTGCCGTTTCTGTGTACATATTTATATAAACCTTTTTCCCCAGATTCAAATATGGTCACTGTAATCTTTGACCACTGAAACGTAATCACTTTATCTTTGAGTTTTCAACTGACAACTGATCAAAAGTTGAAGAAATTCCCCGAAGAAGTTCGGAATTCGCTTCATTCAAAACAATGCATGGTCATGTGACCTTGACCTTTTGACCCTTGGCAACCAAAATCAAGTTGTTTAGTCCTTGAGTCAAAGTGAATTCTTGTGCCAAATGTTAAAGGATTACTGGACAGCGTTCCAGAGATATAACCTTCACCAGGAAAAAAATGTGCTTTGTGAGGTCACTGTGACCTTTGACCACCAACAACTAATCAGTTCATCCTTGAGTCCATGTGAATATTTGCACCAAATTTGAAGAAATTCCCTCAAGACATTCTAGAGCTATCACGTTCACAGGATGGATGGACGGACAACTCAAAAATACAATGCAAAAAAACAGTGAGACGAAGTGGGAGAATGAGACAGTGGCAGATACAGGAGAATGTGCAGGGTTTGCACCAATCTGGCTGAATTGCAGCACTCTCCAACATCACATTCATCTTCAGCCGCCTATCTGGCAGCTCTAGCAGTAATGGGGGAGAGGAATCTGTAGTTGTTAACCCCCCCCCGCCACACTGATTCATGAAAAGACTCTTTCACATACATTTTGTATACAAGATATGAGGTAATATATAGGCATGGGGTAGACACAATTTGTCTTGGTTTCTATGGCAACAATAGGAGGATGAATGGCCTTTCACTGCTAAATTTAACTGCTTTGATTATTATATGTTTTTTTCGGCACGATGGAGGGTTGCTGTGGAAGTTTATGTTACATGCATGGTGTTAAGGCACCCACAGACGACTTAACTAGCCCACTGGCCACACAGTCCATTTCATTTTCATTCATTTATCGACATAAAACCCATTTGGTTTATTTTATCTGTCAATTACAAAAAATCTCCAGTTTGTAAAATCCGTACAACAGCAGAGCAGAGTCACATCACAGATCAGCAGAGACTCATGTGAATGGTGGAAAGGGGGATTATTATTTGGCAACAAAATTTCACCAGAAAAAGAACTTGAAAAGAATATCTGCAAATCTTTGTCTAATGGAGGTTGCAGCATCTGGAGTAAACATTTCTAAACACCTTAAGAGGGAGGCTGTGATATCTAAGGTTAAAAGTAAGAGCTTCCTTTACATATTCTGAACCACGTGTCTTTTCTAGTAAAATGTCCAGTGTAAAAGGTAACCAGAGCTTTCACAAGTTTATTATCCTGTAGAAAATAACTATGACCCTAACCATCCCAACTAAGATGTTGCATGTATTTTCTGTTGATTTTCTTTATAATTAGAAGAGTTTAAATGCAGAGAAGTGTGAAAGAAGGTTTTGCTTTTCCACCACGTACACATCTTAAATGCATAGAAATGAATGATAATTATCTCTAATATGATAGTTGCAGTCAGGAAATAAAAGGCTGCTGCTTTTGTACATGGGTTATAAGCTCATAAGGTTAATGCTTTTACTGAATAAAATGCTCTCTATTATATAAAAGTCTCTATTTCTGTTGAACCTTAAAAGCCTCTTTAATGTTGCAGTCTGACTAAGAGTGGGCTGAAGGCAAGTTAGTCATTAAATATCAAAATACGTTTCATAAGACAGCATAACTTTGAATGTTGATTCTGTTCGCCTTTGATTCAAATTTAGTATTATTTGCCATAAAAGAACTTATTGAAAAAAAACGAAAAAAAATTAGCGATTAACCTTTAGCAAATACCATTAAAACTCACAGGTTGTTTTTGCCTCTTCGTGTCTTTCTGTTTGTTACTTTGAACGCTCTCATAAAGACATGTAATAACATATAGAGCCAGGTAAATCAAGTAAATGTTAACAGGGAGAAAGGCAAACTGACAAACTGTAAGGTACTATAAAGTAGTTATAGTATATAGTATATAGTAGTAGCTGGACCAGATCTCGGAGCCCATCAGCTATCATTTGACGATGAATTATCCTCTAGTGGCTACGGCCTGTAGATATCCCGGCCAAAACTCCATCTTCCATTCTCCATACACTGTTGACAGTCTTACTAGTTTCTTTTATCACATGAGTCCAACATCTCTCCACAGAAAACACAAACTGTGTCCTCTTGTCCTCAAAATCGTGTCCCTTGGCTACCGATTCTGCATACTCACATGTAGAATGTGAGAGATTAGTCTGGAACAAAAGCATCTAGGACGTTGCTTCAGATAAATATCTTTTATAATGGTCACTGACAACATGTTTGTTTTGGTCTGTTGTGTGGAACACAGTGAGAGAAGACTGTGACTCAACTGCTGTCAAAGTGCATTTTCATAAAAAATATATGACCATAATAATACATACATTTAATTTAATATTGTGGCATCCCTTTTATTTGTCCATCTACTGATTATGAGTATTAGCATAGGAGGACTGGATAACAGGAACCCTGCATTCACTACAAAATGAACTTAAACAGGAACAGTCACTGGACTGACTGCTGCCTCTTGCTCATGTCAGACACTGACATCTGATGGCTGATATTGCAGTCCCGACTGGTTTAGGTGTTACTATAGCATCAATATGGATTTCTTGACCCTGCAAAGATGACTTCTAGAAACAAGTGTGAGTCTGTTAGTTAACTGTAACATGCTAATCATTTACTGGCAGCAATCCCAGATTCACATTACTGTGAAAATGGTCTTTGATCCTAGGCCCGTCTGTCTGCTACATTTCATGGAAAGGTAATAATGTTTTGGGGATACTCTATTTAACGACCGAGACACAGATGTGTGTGAGCTCCAGGGGTGGGTGAGAACAGAGGACAGGTGAAACAGTGAAGTCACTGCTGTCATAGATGGCACTGGGCTCTAATGATGAAGCATTTATTAAGATATACACAATACAACCATATACAACAACCTTTAAGGAGAAATTACTTTGACCAATTGTCTAAATACACTGTACTCAGATTTGCTTGTTTAAAGTAATTAATCGCTGCACTGCCATGCAGATTGTCTTGGTAATTGATTTTGTGAGCAGTGTCTGTCTGTAATGGGGTCGCTCACAGCTGCTAGACTTGAGGTTGCAAACATATTTTTCTGAATAAATACAGACATCCAGCCAGAGACAGCAGGAAAGAGGATAGATACATTTAGCCCATCTCTGACCACATCAACACCTGCTGCATTGTTGTTTAAATATTTATTGGTTTATTTGCACAATCAAAGTGTTCATGTATGAAATGTCAATAAAACATTTGTTTGGTTTGCAGGGAAATTAGTTTGGAAGTCCAGTGCTGCTCCAAAGCAGACAACACAACTCATGTAGAAAGGTGCAAAATAACACACTTAAGAGTCAACTTAGTTGAATGGTAAAAGATATGAATTATTTAATATGCTTTCAAACTCAATTTAAATTGTAGGTGTCACATGAAATTGTGTCTTGTTGCTGCATTTGTGGTAATCATGGTTATAAAAAAATGAGGATTTGTCTGTGGGAAGGATAATAAAATGAATTGATATAAATAGTTTGTTTATGACAGAGACTCAATTAGGGAATAATGTTTTGTAATATATAAATTTCACATTTAATTCACATATATGGGTGCTTTAATGTATTGTGGACATATATGCAACTTTTGAAATCATCTTTGAAACATGAACATCTCATCAGCTCCATCTTTCCTTGCTGCTACAGTACACATACAGATTATGAACAAAAACCTATGCCATTTACTTCACTAATGAGGGTAAACCAAAACTCAGTTCAGCATCCAGACAAAGCAAGGACACACTAATTCATCACATCCTGTTCACGGTGACACTACACAGTGAGAACGCAACTGAAGAAAAGAGCTAAATACTGATCCTCATCTCTTTCCATAGTTTCATTCCCCCAACACAGCACAATAGAGATCATAAATCCTTATGTTACAGGAAAATGACATTTCACCATTATGGCCTGCCTCTGTAACAGATGAACCAGCTGTGAGTTACTGGGTAGCAAAGTGAATTACAGCAGAAAATAATTGCGTCCTCACACTGGTTTGACAGTGGGTCTAAGATGAAACTTCACAGCTGCCACCAAATCACAGTCATGTCTACAACAGGAGAAGTTGGCCTATAGGGGCTATAAATCTATTGATTGTTAAGCACAGTATGTTCAGTATCTTGGTGTGTCGGTTCTTTGAGATTCAATCTGCAAAGGCAGCTTATTGTTTTGTCAAACTGACAACCAGCTGCACAATAGTTAGCTTTTGGAGGATTTCAGCTCTTCAGACCCTTTTGAAAAGCTTTTAGCAACAATTATCCCGTCTCTTTCAATGAGTCAACAAATATGTTAAACCTTTCTTGGAAAGGGATGACAAATATCTAATATGCAGACGGAGACAATGTGTTGTTTATTTTCGATAAACTGTAAACTCATAGGAGTGAAAATCCCACTCATCGAGGCTTGATTCTGCTCAATATGTCAGAGGGGCTGTGTTTGTGTTCATTTTGCTCTTGAGTTTAAATTGAATTAGTAGAGCCTCGCCTTGTGTGTATCTCGCAATGTTAACAAACAAAATTCCTGGATCCGCCTCCTTATTCCGGAAATTGAATAGACTCTTCCCTGATCCAAACACATCCTTCCAACAATTTTTGTGGCAATCCATTTTGTTGTGTTTGTGTCATCTTGCTAACAAACATACAAACAAAGGGTGAAAACATAACTTCCTCCGCTGAGATAAAATAACATGTTAGCAATACTAACCAATAACATAATAACAGAGTGGCTTAAATATGGACATTTGTATGACTAAAATAGCACATTTCTCTTCCATTGAGTACATCAGCAAGGGAGAGGTGAAGCAGAAGACTATCACTTTATAAGAAGGGGTCCCCAGAAAATGAACGTAGGGGCACATAAACTTTCTCAAACGTTCCACATTGACTATCGACATGTTAGGAAATATCAATTTACACAGTAAAATAGTGTAATTATAACATACATATTGGACTCTGTTACACACAACTGCTGTATAATTGCAACTGTTACATATTCACTCTGCTGGTTTATCAGTTGTTACAGTATACATGTAAACACTATTGAGTAAAGTGATGATTTACACTTTAAATTGCAGTTCACCATCACTCCATGGATTTGAACAGTTGGACACACTAACTCTTACAAATCTATCAACCTAAATCATTATGGATGGAAAAGAATGGAGGAAAAGCCACAGACGAAACAGAGCTCTGTCGGTCTGAGATGGGGACTATAAAGAGTGACTGCATAATTACAGTCAGCTGGCAGACAAAAGCCGGACCTATTTCTGTTTCCGGAAAAATAGATTTTAATTGTTTGGGACTTGGGGCTGACTCAGTGTCTGTGCAGTACGGTGCCCAGGGGTGTTACTTCAACACCGATAATGAGCCTCCAACTTTTCAAGTAATGCTCCAGCCTTCAGAGCTTTCACCTCTTGAAATGCTGGAGGACATACTTTTAGAGACTGCCAGGCCAGGATTCCTCGGACAACACAATGAATGAGTGTCGTGTTTTCTTATTTCACAGGGATTGTAGAGGGCTGAGAAAACATTAGTGCAGGAGTAGGGAACCTTTTTTAAAACTTATTCATAGCCATTTTTTGTCAACATCCTTTGCAGGTCATACTAAATTATTGAACCAAAATTTCTTCTCTGATGAAAAATAGCAGGGGGCAATAGCCAAGAGCCCATAGCTCCAGCGAGTGATGTCACGAGGAAGAAATTTCAACAATGACGGATCTTTTTAAGAAGAGACTTTGCAAGTTGGTAAGAAACTACTGGCATCTATGATATTACTCACCCAGGCAAAGGGACAAACAGTCGCTTTTACCTCTTCCTTAAGATCACAACTACCTCCAATGGCGATACGTGTTGTTATCAGAAACTTTTGACTTTTGACTATTGCTAAACAGCAATAGTCAACCATGTCAGCCAATGCGTATGTGGGCAGTCACGGTTACATGGTTCTGTATTTGTACATAAAGGCAGCATAAATAAGCATTTAGCCTTGTATATGCATTCAAATATAAAGTATGGCCCGTAACAGAGGTTGAATCTTTAAACCTCAACTTTCAAGCCATCATTGATGAAGGGAATTTGTATTGCTCCAATGAAATGACAAGTCTGACATTGATGTTCAATGAAAGGGAGGCAAATTCCATTTGTTGATGAAGATCATGGGATAGAAATCTGGAACTGCCACCAAATGAAGCTCGTCCTGACACTGTTTTCTCAGCTGCAGCTCTAAAATTCAAGAACCTCAATTTATCTGTGATTACCATGATGAAAGCCTGGTGCCACAGCAGCTCATATACCGTAGAGGCTGTGAAAAGTGAAAGGATATTGCCAGCCTCTTCATTATCAGACAGATGATTTCTTGTTTCACCTCTCCTAAAAAATCATGTAATCATCCATATCTTTACCTTCTCCCTGCAGACCTGGCACTTTAACTAAATCGCTACACATTTAGCATTGTCTAATTATTGGGTGTACTTTGAGGGGGGTTGAGTTTAACCGTCACTGAACATCTAAATTGGACAAATTGTTCTTTCTTTACCCTAGAACGGGCCCTATATATTTAAATACTTTATATTTACATCTGGAGTGGGTCTTCTCTACGGCGGCCGCCATGTTTTATAACAGTAGCCCATTTATACATTAGAAGCTAAGAACTTTTTTCAGTGTGATATTCACAATATCAATTTCAGAAATTAAAAAATAGCTTCTTGCACACTGTTCTACATTCATGGGACGCAATGGTTAGCTTCCTATTTTAGACTGAAGTTTGACATGTGTCTTGACTCACAAGGCTGTTAGTTATAGACAACCTGAAACCTTGATCTTTCAATGTATCAATATAAAAAAAATAAAAAGCAGTGAAACGTGATCGAGCAGTCACCGTCAGAAGTAAATTGCCATCTGGAAACAGCTACAAGTAGGTAATTAGTGATGGAGAAAAACACAGGCACCTTTCCAGCTGAGGAGAGAGTGGAATATATTCAGCATCTCTCAGAGGACCACAGCATCAACTCCTCATTAGTACTTAATGGAATAAGGTTTTAATTTTTGACAGTAACGGAGATGGTCATTTTTGCTCAATTTTCCCTGCATCAATATGTAGTCCTGTTCCAACCATAATGTGTTAAATTAAACAACCTTGCTGGCTACATCATGCACCACATAAAGGTGACTATGAGGAATTGATTTGTGAGCCGAAACATACAGGACGTCAATACTTTTCAGGTACACCTTGGGGAACAGAAAATAATTAGAACATGAGTTAACAGATGTCAGAAGTCCTGCTTCCAGGAACCTGGGAATTCCTGTAATTTCACTTACGCAGATCTCTGTTCATATCTATTTCATTAACCCTTCAGGGCACCATCAATTGGCTATAGGACCCACTCATAATATGAAATTAATTTTGTCACAACAACCTTTTGTGTGAGACCCATTTAATCTTTGGAGTATGTACTCAGCTTGTAAACTAAAATGTGTCCCACCAGTCTAAACACTTCAAATTCTGGCCACACGAAAGGAAGGGCGAAAATGATACACACTGCTACATCTGAAACACAATGTTTTGAAGAGGACACCTTGATGGAAAAAGTCAGAATCAGAGACTGTGGCAATCAATGAATGTGACAAATTATTTGAGAATAAAAAGCTGACACTTTTCAGCTCTACTTAGTATCAGCACTATCGAACAAGGTCTCTAATCACATAAATCTGCCAACATGGACCTCTATATTTTAACAGCCAGAACAAGGGACAAATCACAGGGTGTACTAAAAGCTGCCTGGATCTGCTGTCAATTTCTTTGCAGATTTAAAGTGACATTAGACTGAACCTCTTTTTCTCCACATGGAGAACCAAGGATGTGTGGAAGAAAGACATTATAATGAATAGGTTCTAATAGTGAAAAGCTTTACCTTCAGAAAAAGTATTGTGGCAGTCAGTAGAGAGCATATGTTCACCAAGGCCCAACAGTCCCCTTGAATCCAAAAAAGCCCTTTGGCCAATGCCACCTCCTGTTATGGCAGCTACGCATTAGTGGTCGTTCTGAAACCACATTTAAATACCGATTTTTCTTTGGGCCTGCACCAACTTACACACACTGATTGTTATCAGTCCCTAAATATACCAGATTTTTTTCCCCATCAGGATCCGTGAATTATCTCCTAGGAAAATCAATGAAAATGTATCCTCCCACCGAGTTTCACGAATATCATAGTATTCGATAGTTTTTACATAATCTTTAACCAACTAACTAGAATTGCACTCAGTAGACTGAATTCCTTGCTAAATCCGAACAGTCCTCTTATGACACCACATCTAAATTCACTAGATTCACATATTTATTTGGATATGCATTAAATGATCCCCCCAAATAAATAACTGCCCCCTAAGCATACCTGTATTTTTACCATAATCCTGCTAGCAAATAAACAAATGCAGATGAAAACATAACCTCCTTGGCAGACATAAATATCCAAACAAACACCAGGAACACTAAACTATAGAAAAAAATACAAAGCCTCCATATTTGCAGTGTTGGACAACTGCAGAAAGTCCTCCTGCTCTTCAGAATGTGACAGACATCTCGATATTACTATAAAAACTAATTACACCGATACTTCCCATTTGTCTTTGTGTTGTCTGTCTGCCTACCATGCAGTAGAAGACACTGCTAAATTAATGAATATGATTTTGAATGAACACTACAGCACACACTGTATGGCTTAGCTTCAGCCGTGACAAACATGATTGGGTGGAGTGTCAGCTCTGAAAAAATGTCCCAGTTCTCTGAATTTACAATGAGAGGCCTTCCCATAGAATCAGAAGCATTTCTTTTTTCTACCCAGTGAGAATAAAACTGAAATCCAACCATTCAAGTAATCAGACATGTTCCACATTAAAGGGGAATTGGAAACTTATGATAACAGCCTGCCACATGAAATTGATTTGTCTATAAAAATCAGTCAGCATGATTAATGCCCCTCAATACAGAATGTCGACAAAATGACTGAGCTTAAAAGGAAACACACATGGTTTTCTCATGTGGTAAACCTGTTCAGAAGGTATATACAAAAATCCCTGCTGAAAACTGCAGTTCCAACAACAGTGAACACAGCAATGACATAGCACAATATGGGAGAAACTTTTGTTTTGCCTGGGGCACCCAAATTCCATTTAAAAGCTCCGGATAGAACTGAGTGAGATAAAATAATAAATTAAAACAATAAAAACAATAATCATTTCGTTATCATTTCACTCACATCAATCTTAACATCCTTTTCTGTTTAAAAGTTCACACTGCATGGAGTCAGAAGTGCAACACATATCAAGGAGCCAGAAACTGCTCGACAGACTAGTGAGAATTGGGTCTCATTAAAAATAGTGTGAAATCTAGATGAATCTTTTTGAAAAACATTTCTGCAGCTGAGATATTAGATGAAGGGTTTTCAACACATCAAAACTGCTCAGCAGCAAAGTGTACCAGAGCCGGATGTTTTTAATGAACTGTGCCATTGATCCATGTAGGCCCATTTCATTAAATCTGTGGTATGTGTGACAGCCTCTCGGCTGCTTGAGCTGTCTCGGTGCTTCCTGCTTGTAGTTTTCACTGTGCTGCAGCTAGGTAACTGGTGGAGCAGGGATGTGACCCCAAGCTCTATAAAAGCTCCTGTGTGTCCCTTCTCACTGTCTGTGTGCTGAATTTATGTTTCTTTTCTGCTCGCAAACATCCCCACTCCCATTCCCTAAAATATCGGAATGACCTATGAGATCCATGGTGAGCCTAAAATAGGTTTATAGCCACTTTGGTGAGCCCAGAACACTGGAATCTAAGACAGGGATGCAGCAAGAAAAAAAGTCAAATAAGTCATCAGTCATTCAAGATAAAGAAGGGAATTAATGAATTTTTCTATCCACAACCAATTAAAAAATGCAGAAAGCAGTAGACAGGCGATGATCAGAACATAGGAAAACTAGAAATACTGTGGTTGCATACTGATTTAAAAGGATTCTCTCGAGGCATTCTCAGATAAAACATCCGTTGTTAATGCACAAGGCAAATAAAAGGGTTCTTACAAGGTCACTCTAATGCTGGCCCTGGCTATCAAACATTTTGAGAAATGATAGCGAAGGTGTTTTTTAGGTGAGAGCAGTCCCCAGAAGGACCTTGCTGCAGCAGATGCTCACAATATTTACAATGTTTTGTGAGCAACTTTGTCCTTGTGTCACATCCACTAATCATATTCAAAGTGATGGTGATTTCAGTGACTCCACAGTGCCAGCAACAGCACCTCAGGCCAGCCAGTCAGACAAAAGAAGTGTCACCGACCTTGGAGGCCTGTCTAAAAAGAGAGAAAAAAGGGCTGACTCTCTTGTGGGAAGAAAATGCTTAAAATAGAGAAAGCTACTGCTTGTTTGGATAATGCAATGCACACTGGTAAATTAAGTCTGCAAACTACTATGGCCATATTTCTACTCATTTATCTTAAAGCAATTTGTGATTATTTGCAATATTTTGGGTCGTATTATAGATTTTCTCTGATTGTGATTGTTTTTCCCCGACTTCCCCTGTTTGCCACTTTGCTTCATCTCTTGCTGAGGTTGTCATGAGGTAATTCACCTTGCTGCCAGCTGGCACTTTAAAAAGTACAATATGTAAGTTTGGCCACTAGGAGTCTCTCAATCAAAACAATAAAAAAAGACCTAATTTGATGACACTGTGAGGCAGCGTGGCATCACCTGAGTTGTTGTCTTCAACATTGCCGATGAAAACCTATTAGTTATATTCATGTTATGCAGCAAATGGCAATGCAGATTGTGACTCATTAAGAGTAAACAATACAAACAGTGCAAGGACAAAACAGCTAGCTGGCTGTGGCCTGTTTTTCCTTCATCATATGTTGTGTGCTCAGCAGAGATGGACAAAGCCAGGGGTAAAGCAAATATAACGCAAATAAAAGCCAGCCAAAATGATACGTCCCATAAGAGGTTCCATAAGAGGAAAAGTCAGGGGATCATTAGAGTTGATAGGATTTACCCTCTGATGTCTATGTAAAGACATTTCATTTTTGTAGCAGTTTGGTCTGGTTTTTGTTTGTTTTTATGTATATTTATTATAAATATAAATAAATTGACTTGACTTGACTTAACTACCAGCATGAGATTGACACAAGGGGTGGAGAGAGAGTTGTTTGTAAAACATTATTTGTAATCTAAATGTACACAATTGTTGCAAATGATTATATTGTTGAGTGAGGCTCCAGGACAACCACACAAGCGTCATGATAACAGCGGCTAATTATAGCATTGTGTATTTCCCACCCCCCTGGTTTTTGTTTTTGTTTCATCCTCTCTCTCGTGTAGGAAGTTAGGTTTGCTTGCTAGTCACTTGTTAATTTCCCAGAGGCAATGTAAACAAGTCGTCATGCATTAGCTCAATGATTGTAAGACGTTATCATTTCTGTTTGAGTGAACATGTAGAACTCAAGAGCACCAGAGAGCCAGAACTGAATTAATATCTTTTTACAATATCCTGAACACTGATGAAAAACAATTCAACACTAATGGTGTGAGGTGGAGGTTTTCAAATGGGAGACGGGACTCCCCAGGGGGCCTCCTGAGAGAGACTCAGTAAAGTGGAAGTACAAACATTACCTCAGTAAGTATCTGTTAAAGATACTGTAGTTTCTGCATGAGTCAGAAACATATCAATAAAAAGACCTGTTATATATTGTGGTGAGGACAAAATTATGTCAAACAGCAGTTTTAGTCTATCTTTGCTCAATTATTTAATGTCTATGGAATAAAATAACTTGAAAATAAAAAGCAAAACAAAAGCAGGTAAGCCATGATGGGATGCAGAGGTTCCCTTTTCCATGCTTTGTCTGCTTCAGAACTTGTAAAACGTGTACAGCCAGAGAGAAACACAATTTCCTGGATGTCCGATATGAGCCATGTTTTTATTGGGCTAATTAAAGGATGCAATATTTTCTTAATTTTTTGTGCATTTAGCAAAAGATGTTTTAAATATATTTACTTACCAAGGGGAGCTGAATTAGTAATGTTCTTTTTTCTAGAACATCCAGATGTTTTTACTGTAAGAAACCAAATGTACTTAAAATATGGTACAAAGCTTCCAATCACAACTTGACACTGTGAAATACAATTATCTTTGTTGAGAAGTTTTATAACTTCACTCATGAGATTTGAGCCATGACAAACATGGGCTGCTGTGAATGATGCTCATTAGACTTCACTTCACTGACAAAGGAAAAACTAATGCCACAAATTGACTGCATCTAATAAAGATGTCTTCACACAGAGAATAAACACCACAGATAAACCTGATGTATTATTGACGCCCAAATGTATCTGTGATGTACAGCATCCAAACAACTTTTAAAGTTCTACCCATTAATGAGTCAAGCAAAGCGAAAATGTCATTCAGAGTCATTCGTTTAAATTTAAATTACATTGCTGTATGAAATAAATAAACCCTAAAACAGACACAGTAAATATTATATACACTAAGTCAATAAATCCTTATTCACTGTGTGGAAGGAGCAGGTACTAAATAAATAGTGGACCATATAAAACTCAGCATGGCTGGCTTATGGCAGCACCCGTTAATACCATGCCAACTATGCTAACCCTCGGAGCTTTTGAAGTTTATTAGGAAGTGAGCAGGTGATTAGTCAGGGAATGTTTATAAAGAGTGCTCCAGAGAACAGGGATTACACAGGGATACAGTTTCAACACAGGCCACTGACCAAGTGTTTTTAGTGTTTGTTTTATATTTATGCACTAATCACCTGCTGTGAAGGAAAAATACTTTGATGCTAAGCTCCTATAGATAATAACGTTTGATTCCACAGAAACATTATGTGTTGTACCTTAATATTAGCATTGAAACGGGTAAGTATCGCACATAAAGAAGAGAATGTATGCCAAGATAATGTTTTTTTAGATGAATTAGAAGGTTTTTATTTGGAAAAGTTGGGTCTGAAGAACTCTGAAATACCTGATGCAATGTATGAAAAAAATATGAGAAGTTCAGTAAACCATTCAAATGTACACATGAACAGTAATCAAGCAAATTCAATTTCATTTTATTAAAAGTATTGACTATAACATATTTATTGGAGATAAACTAGGTAGGATGAACACGTTTTCTAACCTTACTCTGTGCTATAGACTGTATTAAAAAAGCGATGTTACAGTTTATGTTTTAATTAGTCCTTCTTGGTGAGGACAAATATACTAATTCTGAAGTAGCACCGGAGCATTATCATAGGCCAAGCAAATAAACCACTCCAAAAAGGCAGGTTTAGAACAGGCACTGCACTAGTTAATATGAAATCTAAAACATAATGTAGTTACAGAAATAGTCTGTAACTACACATAAACATGGTGTTACCTCAGAAATAATGAAGAAAATACAAAGCTAATGTTTCAACACATTACTGTCATTTGTGATGGGTTCAGCAGAGCCTTACGGTCCAGTTCAATCCCAGAACAAATGTCAAATCTCTGCCCTCATTCAGCAGATTCATTTATCTCACAGCAACATTCTCACAGATCTGTCAATTAGGCAGGAATTAGTTGAAATGCGTAGCTGCAGGGACTTCAAATCACCTGCTTTGTCTGGGAGACGGCAAGCTTACACATCCCTAATCTATAGACAATGCTGTGGGTTTCAGCATGGACACTAAAGAGGAGGAGAGCCACCCTGGGAATGCAGTAGGAGGGAATCCAACATCAGTCTTCATCCTGAGCAGGGTCAATGGACACTAGAAATAAACACATGCAACTGACAGGCACCTGCAGACACCTCTTCACCTCTGAAGTGTGAAAGAGGTGAGCCTACATGTTGAAACGAACTAATGATGATGCATTGTCGCACAATACTATATAATGAGTAAACTGACAGAGCAAGGAGCTCATAACAACCTTTTACTATGCATAACTGTCATGATAGATAGCACTGCCTATATTCTGAGTCAAGGTGTTAACTGAGGTCGTAAAGTCTGCTAAATATTTAATTAGCTCAAAGTATAGTATGTCAGACATCTATTCTGGTTTGTATCAGGGATGTGCAAACACTTGCAAATTACAGTTTTTGGCCTTACAATTTAATGCCATTATAATATTACTGTATTATATGCTCCATGTTTTTGTTAAATATTAGAAGTCAGTGAGAAGGGAAAACATCCTTTGCAGGATAGGACTACTGAATGTTAAAATACAAGTCTGTGATGTGTTGAATTCATATAAAACTTATTCAAAATATAACAAATACATAAGAGAAATGTAACTTCATTAATGCGATTTTATCTCTGTAGTCATGTAATTAAAATCCCCTTGTGAGGAATAAGCTGCAGGATTTGTCAACCTGTTTAATATTTACATATATTATATCATGTCACTGTTTGATTTAATATAAGAGTGATTTTGTTTTTCTTTTGATGCCATTTGCTGTGTTTCACAATGTTCAAATTAATTTGGGTTATGGTTAGGGTCTTGGGTTTCACTTTTACCAATTCACTTTGAAAATGCTCATCTCAAACGGACAAGTTTTAATTTTATTGTAGGGTTTTATATAATTCAATATTGAATTCAAGTCAATATAATGTTATCTCTTTCATTATAATGTAGATACATCTGAATCCTCAATCCTTTGAGACTAATTGGTTTATATATATATAAATTACATTTGGTTTTTGCATTTCCGTTTTAAACATTGCCATTTAAACTTTTTGAACACAATGATTGATGATTAATTATATCGCTTGTTTGAAATAATCAACATCAACTAACGTCTGCACTCATGAGGCTGTTTCAAAGTTTAAATTGCTTGTTGACATTTTTTACATTTAAATCACTGAGTAGAGTAGAATTTTTCATCAGATAGTAAAAAATAAAAACAGAAACACATTATCATTATTTGCCAGTAAACACAGTGAGACAACCTGTGAAGTTTCTCACAGCACTGTCGTCGCACATTTCATGTAATCATTTTAAATTCGGTGATTTATGAATCACAATCAATAAAACAGGATACTCAGTGTATCAACAAAACATTCAGCCCTAAAATATACAGAAAAACGTTCATATGTTAAATTCTTTCATCAAATATTACCTAAGATAGAGATGTAGAGGGATTCTTGAATAGAGTAAGTGACTGTGTAGCCAAAGCAACTGTAGTTGGGAGTTGAAGCTGCCATGGGGATGACCATACTTAAAGCACAAAAAAATGTATAGTGCTTCTAAAATCTTTGGCTTAATTTCACTTCTCACTCTGAATATCAACCTCATGCTGAGGGCAGGAGTTAGACAAGAGTAGACAAGAGCCAGACCGAGTGTGTGTGTGTGTGACTGTGTGACAGAGAGGGCTGCTGAGAGTGAAGGTGAGTGAATTATTATTCAGAGACAGAGCAGGGTTGGTCAGCTATTGTTTCGGATGCCGACTTCCCTACATTGAAAAATCTCAGGTTTTCACTAAATATTACAGAGACTTTCATCTATTTTTCTAAGGAAATTAAACAATACATGTCCAGCAGTGTTGGCTGCTCGAGAGAAGCTAGCACATTGTGTGGAGAGCATGGCTTTTAAAAGAATAAAGGCTGGTGAGTGGCCAGCGAGTCACCTGACGATAATCCTGAGTTAGAAAGTATAGAGCAAAATCACAATATGTCTGGTGTAAATACTTTGAGAGGTTGACATGTTTTCAATTATCTTTTAAGGCAATTCTTTTTAAACTGTGCAAACACTTATTGCTAAAGTATCACATGTTATTATTGTTTTTTTTTTCCATTTTACACGTGTAGTTGGTTTCTTTATGACTTTGTAAATTGTTATAATTAGGTACTAGCGAGGTAGTTTTTGCTTTAAATGGGGCCAAATATTAAATTAACCCTTTTCTGCATCAAGAACCACACCAATCCCAAACTCTCTAAGCATCACAGCACTTTACTAAACCTAACAACGCTCAGGGGACACTGAGAATTATTTCTAACACGACACCTGCTTCTGTTGGAACTTGTGCCACCATGATTTGTAAGTCCGCTACAGGGATTCCAGGTGCAGAGAACAGCAACTTCAGTTTTATTTTTAGAGGAGGGTTGTTCAAATAAAAAAGAACGTGCAGGTGGGTGCAGACTCAGGAGAAAAAGTGCTCTCTTCATTGAGACCTCAGGTAACCCTGGCGTGTGGCATATGAAGGTCAGTCACAGTACGCCTCTATCACAAGAAAGAACAAAAAAATAAATAAAACACCGCTGATAAAAAACGCCTTGATAAACGCTTTCCACCAACTAATCCAAAACACAGCGAGTCCACTCTGACAAGGTGCTGATGGGGTGGTGACTGAGCTCTCGTACTTCCTGTCCTCTCTTCCCTCTTGGCACTTCCAGTCAACAAACATTTCAGACATACTTGCATGCACACCGAGCTGTCATATTCGTTTTGCACCTCCATTCAAGGCACATACCGGCACACAGCTTCTTTCTTTTTTTGGGGGGGGGGGGCTAAAAGCAGAGAGGAGCTGACATACGTTACCTCAGTGACTGGAGCGAGGACGGGTCGCTGGGTGAGAGTCAAAGATCATTCTGCCAGAGCCATCTGTCAAGCAGGCGGGCTACAAAAGGAAGTATACAAGCAAGTGTCCCTTCTCCCGGTGCGCCTCACTGTCTCTCTCTCTCTCTCTCTCTCTCTCTCTCTCTCTCTCTCTCTCTCTCTCTCTCTCACGCCTCACAACAAAGTCCAGTGCTACACTGAAGGAGGGAGTCGTACTCCACGAGCGGGGGAATCCTTCTTGAGACTGGAGCCAATCTGAAGCCAGTTTAAATCCCCCGTGAGAAGATGATAGACGCGCCTCCCTTTTCCTGGGGAATAGCGACTTGCTCCCACACTATCTGCCACTGCACAAAGCCCCCACTCCTCCTTCTTTCTCTCTTCTTCTGTCTCCTCTGCTCTCTTTCGCTCGCCTTCCTGATCCTGCTCCACGGGTACACTTGCTCGCTCACTCACTCTGGCATGCATTCCTGCCCACTGTGGCTCAGACAGCCACAGAGACACACACACACACACACACACACACAAACACCCTGTACACACAAACATATGCAAATCACACAGACGAACACACACAAACTCTGACAGCTTCTTCCCTCCTCAGTATTTCTCCACATATTTGGTGACTTCTGTGTTATATTGCTACTGTTCTCAAACATACCACAGTCTCAGGGTCAGAAAATAGAAAATGAAAGCTCTTTGGTCTATGACAAACATTTGGTTCCTATTTCTGCTGCCATTAAGCTGGATATGAGGTTCAACCTTTGCTTCATGCGCGACAGAGAGCAGGGGAAACAGGAGTGGAGGGATTCAGAAAGGATGGAGGAAGCCTTGGCTGTAATGTTCAAATTGAGAAAATTAATAAAATACATCTTTGAGGGTGAGTCATTCTACAGTACAAATCTCACTTGCAAATCCTATTTCCCCATGATCACATGGGGGTGGAAATGGGCTACAATGTATGTATGTGTGTGTGTTTGTGTGGATGTGTGCCTGTCTGCATACAGCTACCACCGCCCCGATTGGATGCTCTTGAGAGATGTTCTATTTTGAGCCTTCAGCCGTAACGCACAACAGAAGAAAAGGCTGCGGGGCACTATTATGAGAATCTCCCCTAAAAACTACACCCACCCACCCATGGTGAAAATCTCCACGCATCAAGGGGATAACAGCAGGGGGGAAGGAAGGACGGAGAAGTGTGATGAGATATAAATAGTGCTGGAGTGACCTGAGCCATTAGCATGTGCTGGGGAAACCAGCAGCCGACATCATGTCAGGTAGCTGCAACAGTAGGCTTGGTAACCAATCCCTCAGGAATTAATTTACAGTCAAGTCCATATCATGCTTTTCAGGATTTTACCTTTCCCTGTTCCATAAACCTGCTTACCTCCACCAAGGAGGTTATTTTTTTACCGCTGAACATAAAATATTCAGAATGGATTTCTGCAGAACTTGGTTGAAGGATGAGCCGTGGGTGTAGAGAGAACCCATTATATTTTGATGTGGATCTGGACCAATTGCGAGATTGGGTTTTGATTTGACATTTTTACTGATTTCCCAGGAAATTATGCATGAATCTTGATGAAAAAAGTCAGGTATATTTAGGAGGCTGATATCTAATGTGTGCAATTTGGTGCAAATTCAAATATCTGGCGGATTTAAATGTGGTTTCATAGGGGAGTTGGCTTTTTTGAGCTGCTGTATGGCAACATAGGGCAAGAAATCTGGAACTACCACCAATGTGTAACTGATATAACATAATGTGTTCTTAGCCATAAAGCTCGATTAAATTTAAGGCAATTGTTGGGCCTTAGTATGTGATAAAGGTATGTGCTCTATTCTAGTTTGTGCACGTAAAAGATTAAACATCTTACAAAGTAACATGTAACATTCCCAACTATACTGGCTAGTTTGTTTTTAATTGGTATGGCAGTACCAATGACATTGTTACCTTGGTTACAGAGGTGTTTACAGCTGATCAGGAGGCCTCTCTGTAAAGGACACACCATTTATGATGCACACTCTAAGCGGTTGACAAATCAGAAAAGAGTAGACGCACACTGACCAATTGGAGCAGGCACAGTTTTTGGAGGCGGGTCAAAACTTAAAATGGAACATTCTAGACAGGGCTTGAAAAGAGTTGCACTAGCAATTATACAATTACAACATGAGAAAAACAATGTGTATTGAACAATATAGCATGTGTTCCTGTTGGAGTAGATCATCCCGTACTGCTATTTAAAGATGTTTTATTTATTATTGATGGATTGTTAGTCCAAATACAGGTGCACATTGTTATGGCAACTGCATTTAGCCAGTACCTTCAGAAAACCTCAAACCAGAAATGACTGACCCGCTGTGCCACCTAAACACTCATCAGCACATATGTGGCCATATTTGAAATAGGTCTTAGGATGTGTCAAAGGTGTAATTATGACCTTTTTACTGATGCTTCTTCACAGAGTTTTTGTTGGTGAAGAAAAGTCAAGTCAGATGTGTAAAACTGTGTATTACTAATGACCTACAGATATTAATATTTCACTACCTGTTTGATGTCATGAGCATGTGAAGGGCACAGTAATCTACAAAGAAACACATGTGCACACACATAACCCCCACATATGCTTGCATACACAATCTGAACATAAACACACACAAATACACAAATATCTTCCCTTATCCAGTTGACCTTAAAGGACACAGCCATAATTATGAAAAGAAGGTCAGACATTTAAAGAATAAATTACAGGCTATGTAGATTAAACGTTCAAGTATTTAAGATTAGTTAAAGGTGTTGATATTTTGAAATGTATGCAAAACCAGTCTAAAGAAGTTGTAATCAAACAAGCTTTAAAATTCTTCCAAGAATTTAAAAGCACAAAGAATTCATTGTGATTGAAAGTGAAGTGAGGGAGCTCTAATCTGTAGATAAGTTCGAGGTTTAGAGACTCTACACCGAGATGGAAATTACCTGCCTGCAGTTTTATTGACAAGAAGTAGCTATAGAGACGAATACAGACCAAAACACACACTCACATCTTCTTACATTTGAAAAAAAATCAAATCAAATGATTTCCTCATTGTGTGATTGTGAAGTGAAACTCTACAGGGAAAGACAAGTAAGTAAAAGACTTATCTGTGTGGTTTCTTTCAAAATAACAAAAAACCGACACAAAATCAATCAATGTCTCTCTGAAATTGAGTTGTGAATTATGTAATGGACTTTAATGCTCTTGCAAGCACTTTTTGTCAGTGAACTGCCATGTAATTACCACCAAGGTCCAGTCTGAATTAAGGGGATATATCAGCAGAAATGGAACATAATATTTTTTATCTGAAATCACCTGTAACTAGAATTATTGTATTTTCCTTACCTTAAAGTGAGACTTTTATATCGACATTGAGAGCGGACCCTCTTCCACCAAGCTGAAGACTGCGACGAGTCTCTAATTCCTCCCACTATCCAGAAATGAAGCCAAAATATCCAGTATACGAACGCTGCCATCTGGTGTTGATGACACCATTTGAGCAAAATTGTGCACGGTTGCGATCCAGGGATGGAACCACAGCATCAACCACACTCTGCCAATGCGAGTAAGTTTCTGCTTTCAATTATGACATACCTTGTTTTATATCATTAAATAAATAATGCAATTTAAATGAAAAATTTTGAGAAGAAGACATGTACTTGGACTTTTTAATTTGGCCCATATCCTATTAATTAACATGGAGGAGGCAGAGTTATGACCTATACTGCAGCCACCCACAAGGGGGCGATCAAGGAGTTTAGGAAACTGCCATGTCGTCCATCTTTATATACAGCCCATGCACGGAGCCCACCATGCTGCACTGCCGATCTCTTAGCCCAGAATTGACATGTTAAACGCCGGCTATCTGGAGGACCTTTGGCCTTTTTTACATTACCCGAAGGTAGAGCTGGGCGATATGGAAATAAATCTTATCACGATATTTTTTTTCACATCAGCTGATATCGAGATTTATCGCGATATAAATCAAATAAACAGAAAATAATTTCTGTTTATTTCTTTATTTTTATACATTTTATTTATAGAGCACTTTTCATTATACTCAAAGACACTTTATAACATTAAAAGTTTAGCATGAAAAGTATCACAATATGAACATAGAGCATTCACATTAAAAGCAATTCTAAAAAGGTGAGTTTTGATTAGAGTTTTGAACATGGTAAGGTTGGTTCAGTCACGGATGTGTTTAGGAAGAGAGTTCCAGAGGGATGGGGCAGCTACGGAGAAGGCTCTGTCGCCCCAGGTCCAGTGCTTGGTCCTGAGTGGATGGGGAGAGGAGATTGGGTGTCGGAGGAGCGGAGCTGACGGGATGGAGTGTGGAGATGGAGGAGGTCGTGAGGTAGGAGGTTTGTGGGTGAGGAGAAGGACTATGTATTCAATGCGTTGAGGGACAGGGAGCCAGTGGAGATTCTGGAGAACAGGGGTGATGTGGTCAGGGGAGCGGGAGTGGGTGAGCAGGTGAGCAGCAGAGTTCTGGGTGTGCTGTAGTTTTTGGATGATGTGCCACAGAGAATGCTATTGCAATAGTCAATTCTGGAGGTGATGAAGGCATGGATCAGAGTTTCAGCAGCAGAGGAGGAGAGTGCAGGGCGGAGACAGGCTATGTTTTTAAGGTGGAAAAAGGACAGTTCTGATGATTTGGTTAACGTGCTGTTCAAAACAGAGGTTGCTGTCAATGAGGCAGTTTGTCAGGGTTGAGTGAGTAGCAGTGGTGATGGATTTAGTGGAAATGTAGAGCTGGACGTCATCAGCGTAGTATTGAGAGAGGAGATCATGTTTACATAGTATGTTACCTAGAGGCAGTAAGTAAAGGTTGAACAGGAGAGGAACCAAGCACTGAAACCTGGGGGACGCCTTGGAACAGAGGAGCGGTGGAGGAGGTGCAGTTGTTAATGCTGATGAACTGATGTTGGTTTGTGAGATATGAATTAAAGCAGGAGAGAGCAGTACCGGTAATGAGGGAGGATTTGAGGAGGGAAAGAATAATTTTGTGGTTGATGGTATTGAAAGCTGCAGTGAGGTCGAGGAGAATGAGGATGTTGAGGTGACCAGAGTCTGAGGAGAGGAGGAGGTCGTTTGTGACCTTAAGGAGGGCTGATCTGTGCAGTGTTGTCCAAACCAGATTGGAATGGCTCGAACAGATCATTGGAGATGAGGTGAGCTTTGAGTTGTGAGGCAACAACACGTTCCAGTATTTTGGACAGAAAGGGAAGATTGATGATGGGCCGGAAGTTGCTCATGGTGTCAGGGTCAAGTCCAGGTTTTTTTAGGATGGGGGTGACAGCAACCAGTTTTAATGTATCAGGGATAGAACCGGAGCTGAATGAAGAATTAATGATTTCTGTGATGAGTGGGGAGATGGCTGGGAGACAGTCTTTGACAAGATTGGATGGGATGGGGTCCAGGATGCAGGTGGAGCTTCTCATTCCTACCATGAAGTTGGACAGCTCCATGGGGGACACAGGAGAGAACTACTCGCATTACAGCCTGTAACCTCTGATGAAATGTCTCTCATGTCATCCTCATGACTGTGTCCAGATTCCAACGACAACCTGCTCCACATAACATACTTTTACAGCACCCTTTGTGCACCTTAAAGCAACACTATGTATATTTTACTAAGCACCAGCGCCCCCTCTGGAGCCACAGATGTTGATTCATTCTGTTGGGCTCCACAGATTAAGTGTTTTTTTTCGTAAAAACAAACAAACAAAGCCTATTGATCTTGACTGGAGCTCTGACCTGAACTAAAACACAATTGAACGGCAGACTATTACCAATGATCCCCCGCTTCCTGAAGCAGAACAGCTGCCAATGTAACATACACACCAAACTCTACTTCTATTTCCAGCATGTTACATTTATCCATCTTCTATAATCAGTATAGGCAGTAAATTGTAAATATCCTCATATTTAGTATAGTTATACAATACAAATCATATTGGTCATTGACAGAAGATCAAGCACTTGCTGGTATATTTTGAGGCAAAACATCTGGTCACATAGTAATCAGTAATTGGTACTTTGTGGGAGTGAGTCCCATCCAGCTGGGACTGTGGGTATACTGTCAGTCGATGGCTCTTCTCTTCCTCTGTGGGATTCCCAAGGGCTTAAAATGTATTCAATTTTGTTATTACAATATAGTTAATTAATTATAGTTGTAAGAACAGATTATTTCAATCCAGATGTGTCTAAGATCTAATGTACAAGGGCACCATTACATATATATTGTTGTAGAGTAGTGACTCTTCAATTAAAGCTACATGTTGGTTCCGCTGGCATATTTTTCCAATTAAATGTCTTCAGCCCGTTCAAAAGACTGATCCCTGCTCCTCTTTGCCATTTGTTCTTTCCTTGTTCGACTCATTTTGGTGTCATTTTTCAGTTCAGCTACACAAGATCCAATGTTAATGTAAAACTCATAAAACAGCTATCAGCATGATTGAATCAAATCAGAAGCCATTTCATCTGGAATACTGATTTTCACGTGATGGCACACAAAAAGAGATGAGGGCAGATATCAGTACTGTCTGTTCATTGGTGCTTTGCTCCTCAGCAGTGACGTCCTGCTGGTTATAATAAAAGGTGGATATTTAAAACTGCATTAATGAATATTTTACACTGATGAGCCAAAACATCACGGCCTGAATGGACAATCTGACCAGTCCATATGCAGAAGTGGTGCATTGTGTGGTGTGACACAATCCTCCTTTAAGCATCATTAAAATGCTGTGCCACTTGTTCCACAGTACCCGTCTGTGTCAGACCAGACTGGTGTAAAGTTTGACCTTGCACATTGATGATGTTGCACCTTATGGTTTGTCCCTGTGGACCAGTGTCCTTCCTCTGACTACCTCAGGTCTACACCACTACTGTTTTAAAGATGCTCTGATCCTGTTGTCTGCCATAATGATTAGGTATTCTCAGGAGAATAGTTTTGGCTCATCACTTAGAACACGTAGGGGTCCACACCTCTTGTATATACAGTCTATGGTCCACACATATGAACCCACACACAGAATTATAACCCAAAACCTTATTAATGTTTTAATCCTTTTTAGTTTTGCGTTTGAGCTATACAGACCCACACATTTACTCAGTTTTTGCCCTGCCACTCTCCAACACACTCAACAACAACAGATGTGATAAATTAACTGTAGACTACAAAAGAGCAAACAGACAGTTAGCAACTATCTGAAGAAGAAAGTTCAAAAAACTGCAAAATGAGTTGTCATTGTCGTGAACGCGGTTGTTCATGATTGACAACATCACCCATATTGATGAGTCCCAGCCGCCGCTACTAGAGAGGGCTGTTTATTCAAACTTTATTAATATAGAATGAATCACGTGTCCAAATAGCACCAATTACAACGCTGCACTATCTTAGACCTTTAGCAATAAATATCCCAGGGGGTAAAATGAACAGTTCTCGAGATATGCAAGCCACATACAGACAAACAGAAAGATTTCGAGAATAATTGGCATTACCGGTACATATAGGTGACAAGACATTAAAGGATGGTCAATCCTCTCTGCTTTTATAGGAAATACAAATACAAATACAATCCCACAACATTTTTTTTCTAAGCCCCATAAATATTAATAGAATATTATTTCGCTCACTTTTCTGGCACTTAACCTGTCCCACACAATGAATTAGTGAAACTCCATTTAAATGTCAAAACATGTTGCTCGGCTGGGGGAGATGGCAGTTACTTTTCAGGGGTCCCAGTAAAAACACTCAGAGTAACTCTCTTTGACTGGTAAGCTTTATTTGAGAGTGGTCTCTCAGCTGAATCCATGGCTGCTATCAAATAGTGGAAAAATTAGCTTCTATGTCCTTTCCTAACCTGCACTCTTCCTTGACCTAAAACAAAACATGAATATGAGATCTATAAATGTTAATTCCACAAGGAACTGTGGGATGAAATTATTTCCGTATTTACGTAAAGTGTCTTAAGCATTTAGAATTCAAACAGCTCTTATCATGGCTGCCACTAAAATACATCTGGGTCATTTCATGCAGTTACTTTTATTACCTGAACAAAAAAGACTATCCGACCACTCAGTAAAAGCACTAATACAGTTGCAGATTCAGATTAGTTTATTACTTTCTTGATGTCTGTGGCTTTTATCAAACACTTGGCTGATATTTCTGTCAAAGCTTTTTCAAAGCAATCCCCACTTCTATTTCTTTAGAAACATGAGCGTCTGGTTGTTGCTTTAAATGAATAAGCCGATATTTATCGTCACTGATGGAACAGAACTGCATAACCTCTCCACAGCAATGAAAGAGAGATCGTTTTATAGAGTATAATTACAGAAGAGATGGGAGGAATATAAAACCCTTGTAACAGAGGATGACATTGTGACACTTCACTACTCCCTCTCTTCTACTCTGTCTGATAGAGAAAAAAACATTTATTTTTATATATTCTAAATTATACATTTGACAAATTATACATGTGCACTGTTAGAATTATATGCTTGATATTAATGGCACAGCTGTGTGGAGGTGCTGCACTGTATTATATGACACAAAGTGGTATTTGGTGTTAGCACAGGTATAATCAGCGACAGAACAGGCTGATTCATCTTGGGGTGGATGAATAGGGTTTGATTACAGAGGAGCCATTAGCAGGCTTAAGTACATGAGCTAAATAATAGGTGCCCCGGAGCTTCAGTAGGAAGCCGGCTGTATGGTTAATATGCTTAGCTCAGCTGTACGGTAAATGAAATTCTGTACGCAAACGTGTGTTTGTATTAACAACAAAAAGGAATTGGTATTTGTGTATGTTTTTATTGCTGTTGGCAAATAATTTACATCTTTATTTAAAGCCATCATGGTTCTTGTTATGTCTGTCTGTCTGTCTGTCTGTCTGTCTGTCTGTCTGTCTGTCTGTCTGTCTGTCACTCTGTCTGCCCGTCCATCTATCCATCCATGGAATAATTTAACCCTTGGACAGATGCTTATTACATGGTGAAATACAAGGCCTTAAAGGAACAGTTTGGAGAACATGCTAATGGTTTGCTCCCCCTGAGTAAACAACATGTTCAACTATAAGGGTGCTATAAGGGCGATATGAGAGTGCAACGACCAATATCAAATTCTGGCACCAAGTTTCCCGGTAATCTGTCCAATAGTTTTTGCGAACTCCTGCTAACTAACAGCCAAACTAACAAAACAAAACCTCCTTGGTGAAGTCAATGAGATATCATGTGTTTATAGTGACATTTAGAGTTCGCTTTGACATGCGCTTTGAGCCAATCACCTGTAAGCTGTCAAATTAAAAGTGTTTCTCTCTCCCTCCTGGGATCCAGCTTGCTGTTCAGTACTGCGATCAATGAGTGACCCAACTCCAATGCACCACCTCCACTATGGATCATAGAGAGAGACCTCCAAACTTTATGCTTCATTCCTCATCACCACCACAAGGGCCTAGGCTCATTCATGTACAAAGCACCTCATTCATAGGACTTATTGTGTTCTACTTCCTGCTGGGGTCTATGCACGAAAGTCTTTTCTTCTTGTTTACAATGAATGTAATCTGATTCTAATTTGTTTCTCTATAAATCTCTCCAGATTAAACTTGCTGCTGGAGAGACAAACAGAGGGATATCTACTACATGTATGCATCTAACTCAACATGACACAAAATGCTTTTGACATTTCGCAAGCAAGTTCATCACATTTTATATACTCATTTGTGTTTTATATTTTGTCTGTGGGAAATGTGCAGTGTTTGAATAGAGGGATTGTTGGTTTGATTTGTTTCATCTTTGTCTTTATCTTGTTCCTCTTAAAACAAAGCAGTGCATATTCACGGCTATGGCACAAAGGCATTGTTTAGTTGCCATATGACAGACCTGGCTTTAAAATGTTAATGCCCAGCAGTATGATTTTATTTCTCACCATTTGCAGGATTAGTTGTCAAAAAAGAGTTTTACTTTTGTGGTATAATAGCCAAAGGCCACAGCTGCAAGAAGAACAAGGGGGCATTATAATATCTCATCAATCTTATATGCTATTGGGGCACATTTAAATCTTTGTTGATTCAGAGAAATGTAAATGCAATGTGAGTATGTCTTGAATGTGCATTTGAGTGATATTCTCTTTTGTCTGTGCTAAAACTGTTGGCTCATTTGGTGCAAAGGTATTAACTGCTGTCAGCTCGTTGCATAGCCGCTACAGCACAGATGAAGTTCTTTCTTGATTCCCATTAATAATCCAAAACAGCCAAGAGGCACACAGAGTGCATCTCGCCTCTTACACTCCGTGACATGTCTCCCCTGACTGCTGTTGAAAGGCAACTTTCGGACCATCTCCTACACTGTAGTTTACCTTCAGAGCGAGTCTATGAAAAAGTCTGTACTGTGTGAGTGTGTGTATCACTATGGTTGTGCTCCAGTAGAATCAGAGATGTCAGAGATCAAACTCCATTTGTCGGAGATGTCTTAGCAGAGCCTTGACCTGACGTAGTTATTTTTGTTCATCATGTTTTGAGGAGAACCTGAAGCGTAACATGACCAAGCTTTGTTAAGTAATAAGCCAAACCCTGTCATTGAAACTTTCTGACCGTCTGTTCATTGATGCTCAGTATGGGTGAAGCTATTGTGCCACCTTGTGGACAGTAACCGACACCACAGTGAAGATGTGCAAAGTAAAATAATTGTGACAATAGAATGACTACTTTGTGGCGATTATAGTTTTTTTTTTTTAACCCTCACATATAAAATCCAACTTTGATGAGCAGCTGGAAGAATGATCAGCAACTGTGCTGTAATGTTATTATCAGTGATCTTCAATATGCTGCACAGCAGGTGGTTGTTACGGAGATCAATAGGCAGGATAGATTGAGCTCTGAGTGGATACACTGATCTGGCCTTCTGCCTTACATCTACACATCTACTCTATTTGTGAGTCTACTACATTGTATTAATAGTCAGGACGAGAGCCAGAACAATTTATCGCTTGGTTCATGTTTGTCAATATAAAAACTTTTATCTTGCAGAGTTAACAATGTAGAAAGGATCTGCATTTATGTTTACATCTAAAGTTTCCTTTTTATTTATAAGCATAATTTCCCTATTTATATGAATATGCCAATAAATTAGTATCAGCTTTTTTTTTATATGGGTTTATATATATATATATTTATATATCAGCTCTGCCTCTGATCCCCGAAAATCTATATCAGTGTAGCTCTGGTCAGGGCCCAAAAAACACATGGTGGAGTCCAGTGGCCTGGAAAGACCTTTAAGACTATCACTATGTGTTATTTTCATTTGTTTATGATTTTGTGCACTGAATTATTTTACCTTTACTACTGATGGTGTAACCAAGGGACTTATTTGAAGGTGTTTAATGAAGATCAGCAACAAGGCACTTTACCACATGCCTACACAGCAGCACCTCAGGAAAAAGAGCTCTGCGTGTTGAAACGCTTTTTTAAGTTTGTCATACAAGATAAATTAAATTACAGCAGCCTGAATTACATTAGAGAGCTGGTGCATCATTGCAACCATTAAAGTGCATGCTAACAGTGCAGGATTGCATATATTCAATATACTCAATAATCAGACCTGATCCTGGGTTTTATTGATCTATAATTAATCCGGCTCCTTAGTCAGTGGAAAGGAAATTACTTTGGAGGGCTTTACTGAGCCATGACCCCAGGGACACACCCTGCGTTATCTTTGGCTTGGTGGAGACTAAATCAATTTCTCTGTGCTGGCTCATTAGCTGGAGCCCTCGGGTGCACCAGGCTCTGTGCTGATACCCTTGGAGAAACAAAGCCGAGTCACTTGAGGTGAAGTTTATGGGGTTAGGAGATGTATACACACAGTAAAGGCAGACAAAATACTTTATTCAGAATTGAACTGCCGTAATACATGTGATACACAACTATACCATAATAACATCTGAAAACACAACAAATATGAAAGTCTTCATCCTTCCATTGTCTATTTGCTTATTCATTTTGATTTATTCGTTTACCATTTGTCATTAAGGGCTTTGGTGTAGACCATATTACAAGTAATGAAATTGTTCAGCCAAGCAGTTATGAAAAGTTGTGACATAATTTGGAGGAAGAGTCTGCACAGTAGTGATCACCATGTGGAGACGCAGCATTGAGGTCTTGCCGAGACACACTCTTGACCAATCACCAGTCAGTCTCAGCTGTCAATCCTGATTTTTCACCCTATTTATATAGCATCAAATAACTAATTAAAACGAAAATTACTTGAAAGATTAGCACTTAAAACAAACCTCAAATGAGAGAGCTCATTTTTTATAATTTTTTTTTTTTACATGTATTAAGATTTAGATAGATTACGTAGATTATTCCATGTCCATGACCCTGGAGGGAGGGTTTATAGTCCCACTGCATCCAGCCACCAGGTGGCGATTGAGACATACTGGCTTCACTTTGGGAGAGGAGTCAAGTCATCCATCTTTATATAGTCTGATTAATACAATTAACCTTCAAACAAACCTTTAATATGGAAATCTGTAGCACAGCAGACCCACATTGATTACAGCCATGATCATCTTTAAACAAATTAACTGATTAAATAAGATTACTGAACAATTATCCAAACAGTTCATTTTAAGGTGTAAAACTTAATGATTTATTTTAGGTTCAATGGGTGAAATGAACCTTCATCAAATATTCAAAATTAGAGGTATCCTTTTTTTGGAAATTGCCTCTTCGGCTCACATTACAAAAAAAACATGCAGCATTTGACCATCTGGCCCTTGCTGCATTAGTTGGACTGCAGGATTCTCCTGATGCTGCTCTGCCTGGATACACAAAACCAACACATTTGAGCATAGCCATGTGACTTTGAGGCATTTATCCAGTTCACACCATGATATATGGCACAACATTAATGTGGGTAAACTTGTGCCTTGTGATCTCTCTGGCCGCAGATTGTTAACAGGTCTGCCAGTTCAACACCAACAGAATGCAATGAATTTCAGCAAGATTACAGCTTTTGTTGTTTGGATTAACTGAATCTAATTACCTTGCAGATGAGCTGAGCTGACTCCACGGTGTACTGGCCTGATTACTTCGCTGTCGCTAAATGCTGGAAAAATTGATAATTTAGGGACCAAACAGATGATCTTAAAAAAGCTTATTTTACAGAAATAATTTTACTTTACATTTTAAATTAAACTCCACAGACCAAATTGGATTAATGGCTGTGAATCTACAAGCTGTCTGATGGACATAAATGTGTTAATATTTCTAGGTTCTTCTGTGTTTATTTTGACCATTATGGTCTAGGACTCATGTTTAAGGAAGTCTGTGGAAGCTGCATTATATATGGAGATGGGCGACGTTCTGTTTAGGTCTTGAGGAAAGAAAAGGTGTGGAAAATCTTCACAAAGCTCAAAAGGCAGGCAGATGGTCATACAATAGGTGATGACATAGTATATATTATGGAAATCAAACCGCTGTAAACACTACTTTGCCATGACGACTGATTGGACTAAGTCTCAAGTTATGGCACTGAAGCGTCAAGCATGAAGGATGTCATGAAACAATACAAAATCTCTTCAGCACACTTGGAATAAAACTTACAAAAAGACAAAATCAAAGATTTATACAGCATTCTCATATTTTCAAATATACTTTGTTAATATTATATATTGATTTACATAGCATGGGTTTGGTTTAAGTTTCGACAATTCACACATAACAAACCTTTCCAAACACTCAAACAAGATATAAAGAGAGAAAAAACATGGATCAAGTGAGGTTTTTTGTTTCAAACTTCTTTACAGGAAACATTAAAAGTCCTGGTTTGACAGAAGAGTCTTACGCAAATGTAAACCTTTTGTCCACTGATCTTTCCACCATTTCATTTCAACTTTTCTTGGCTCACATTGTTTATTATTTCAGAGACACATTTTGAACATGCTAACAAATTGGCCTTTTAAAAATAATTGGCTCTCAGATTGATTGCGATAATTACAGTATTTTAATGAAACCATATCAATTCTTGAAATACACAAGACCGACTTTTTCATTTTCTACTTTTCTCAGTCTGCAGTGCTGAGTGTACATTTTCAGTTAAGGCTGTATGATGTGTAACATTTTTTTGTTTGTCATTATAATGTGAATGAAAATCTGATGCAATTTACAAGACTGTCTTGATGGTGGTTAGTTGACTTTGGGTGTCTCAATTCCAGACTCTATCAGATGGACAAATTAAAAAAATAAAAAGCACTCTGCACACTGATCTGAGCTCGGAGAGATATTATCTCTGGCCATGAACAGTGTTTTGGATTCTTCTTTATTCAGTGTTTCCCTGCTGAGGAGCTGACTCTAGTTACCAGCTGTTGGCAGACATCAGGCCCATGTCTCGTCAACACGAAGTGTAGTTGAACAGCACAGATGAATTAGTGAGCAAACTTTCACTTTCTGCTCTGTCTGTGCTCAAAGTGATCATTAAAGTTGATGTCTGTACTTAGCTGAAGCATCTGCTACTGACTCCACGTGGAGCTGTTTGAGACAGCATTTACTTTTTAAAACATGAATAGTTAAGAAGTCATTTTAAGTGGTTGAGATTTTTTCATCTGCTTAAATATATTGCTGTGTCATGCTTTAGGAATTTTGCAATTTAAGAAGAAGAAAAAGAAAGAAAAAAAAAAAAAAAAAAAAGAGAGAGCGTAAATGTTTATAACCCGGAAATGTTTTAAAGAGGATCTGACAATGTGCACTTCATTCACTGCATTACATTTTATGTTCAAGGACATAACGGAGTTCTCCTGTTGAATGTAATACATTTTACCCAAGGACAATTTATCTGATTTAATCAACTGATCTGGAACTGAATCGATTGAACTGAGAAAAATCCATTCTGAAATTTATTACCATCTTGGCTAACAAAGCAAAACCATCAGCAATATAACTCATAGTCAGCTGATATAAGTGTCTTGGCATAGAACAAGAATAGTAACAGTTCGGAGATGGGTGTGTACACTTTCACACTGAATATGATCCGATACGGTTTAAACCAACTAACTTCTACCTTCCAATATATTACATTAAAATTCTGAAAATGTATTATATATATATACTGCTTATCCAATGATGAGCGATGAGCTGGTGGGGGGAGCCACGGTGATGATGGCGCCGAGGAAGGCGCCGAGGAAGGCTGCCGTGTCTCAAGCTCCCCCACAGCTCTGCTCTTTTCTCTTTTTTTTGGGTTATTTATTCCACTTTATTTTGCATTGTGCACTCTGACAAAGCGAACCCTATCATAAGTTATGATAGAGAATCAACTTCTGCTCATTGGGTTGACTGGTGAAAAACACTTTTTCACCACCACCAGCAAACAAAGGAGAATACCCATGGCGCTGTTTACCTGTCCTCCCTGGAACACGGAGGCGACGAAGGAAACAAGGGTCGCGGGCCGGCGTCCTAGTCCGGCTGAGGAAACGTGAGAACCGGCCTCCACTACCAAGTATTCTTCTGGTTGTTCAGTCTCTGGATAACAAGCTGGACGAACTTCGGAGCAGGATGGCATTTCAACAGGACATTAAGATTTGTAACGTGATGGTTTTCACGGAGACTTGGCTCGACCCCTCAGTCCCGGACTCTGGGCCATTGTTCCCAAGGGGTCTCCATTCACCGCCAGGACAACAAACTCGGGGAAGAGCAAGGGATGGGGTGTCTGCTGCATGGTGAACAATCTGTGGTGCTCAGATGTGGAGATTATTTCTTCGGGCTGTTCTCCGGACCTGGAGCACCTCATGATCAGATGCTGACCTTATTACATCGGTCGTTATAACAGCGGTGTACATTCCGGAGAGTTTTTAACGAAAATAGTATTTTTAATGAAAAAGGTAGAAACTGATAAATAACAAACGCAGGAATCTCAAAAGGTAAAACTGAAGAAACAAGAAAAACACACGGAGCTACCATCCATGGAGGACCTCTACACCCAGCGGTGTAGGAAGAAGGCCAACAGGATTATCACAGACCCCTATCACCCCAGCCATAAACTGTTTTGCCTGCTGCCGTCTGGCCGACGGTACCGCAGCACCCGGGCCCGCACCACCAGGCCATAAGACTTTTAAACTCCTCCAATCTACAATAACTCCACTAAACCAGCACCTTAGCATAATTGCACTATTGTTTTTTTTTCTTTAGGTGTAATATATATATATTTTATTGTCTATTTTATATTTTGATATTCTATTTTATATTATTTTATTCAATATTTGTGCTTGTAATATTCAGAGCATTGCTATAAGAGAGCCTATGACCCAAGCATTTCATTGCCAGAGACTGCTTAATGTAATTGTTGTGCATTTGACAATAAACTGTGGAAGGAAGCTGGAGTACCTAGAGAACTCATGTCTGTTGTTAACCTAATTATCCCAGTGAGCTCAAAAAAGGCTAGCTCTATGGAAAATACATTTGTGAAATAGCCTTTAATCTAAAATCAAAGCTTAAACACCTAAAACTAAAGAAACCTTGGCTCAGGAAGTGCAGCTTGTCCATGAACCCTGGGTCGTCCAGTCCCATCTGTTCACATGTCAAAGAGCTCATGAACAAGATACTGAGAACAAGAACCAGGTGCATAGATCTGTCACTCTCAATCTTTTCAAGTTGCGTCTTATTAGTATATTAATTATATTATTATACTATATTAGTTTCATTATTGTAATAATTTTATTCTCATATTTTTTTCTCCATAACCATCTGGTAAACACAAGAAATGAAAGAATCACAGGCTTAGACCAGTAAATGAGTGAATGACAGGCAAATTGTAAAGCACTTTACAAAAGTATTTGCATTTGAATGATCAGTTAATTATTTGCAGCAGAATCTCTGGTGTTAAAACAGTCACGTCTGCCAGATGGACTATTTCCCATAACTGAAAACCACCAATGTTTAATACTAAAAGGTAATGAAGGCTAAAACTACTGACTCATCATTGAAATGATAAAATATCTGTGGCCATAAAAAAACTTTTTTGAAAAGTCTGTAAGGCTCTCACAGCGAGTGGAGTTTGAAATTTAAAATGAAGTCTTTTCCCAAGCTTCTCAGCAGGTTTCACAGAAAACTGTAAAACGACTTGAGGCCTGACGCAGCGCTGTCACATTTAAATGAGGACCAGTGATCTCAGTAGCACAGACCTCCTCTAATAAACACATGTGCTAGCCCAAATGTGCTGTGGTAGAACTGTGCCACAACTTTGGTGAAAAAAAACTGCTTTGCCTCATATTTTCACTCAAGCAAAACATTTTAATGAGAATATGGGCAAGCCGGCAGTGTTCTTTCTCTCTCTGCTGTCAACAACCAGTTAGTAGTTTTGCTTTCCAAAATAGACGAGGATGGGGGAGGCCTGTTTCCACCCAGATTTAAACTGCTCCATGGCTTTGATCTTAGCTGTGTTCGTGGATTTTGAAAGGGAGCTGCTGCATGAGATCTCACAGAGATAAAAGAAGATCAATTCCTCGACCAAGGCTTGGATCTGCCTCATTTGCCAGTCACAGCTTTGACTGAGTACCTCATTAGAACCCTTAGACTCTCTGGATCCACTGTCACAGCGTCCAACTAGGATGTTGTGACACAGAAGTAAGTGCATCGGAATCAGCTGCAGAGCACAAACTGACACAGTTCAATAATTTAAACCACTCAGACGCCATATCACACAGTGTCTAATCATAAATTTACAATCTTCCATTTCACAAGCAGGGTCAGAGCAAAGCCCCACGAGTTCCTTCATGCATTTCCTTTGCTGCATTCATATCAGGCAGTATCACTTCGCCCGTTCTGCAACCACTCATTTTGTGTGTGTCAGTGGCCATCCAATCCCCCACCCACAACATTTGGTTTGACTCGCGACTCTGGAGAAAAGCTCTTTCTGGGCCAGGTCTCAGCAGATCCTTGCTGTCACCAGACTGGACACATTTGTTTCAGTATGACAATGGAAGCAGAGAGTCGCTGACAATATGGGAAACATCCTGACCTTGTCGGGTACATCCTATGTGTCACCTCGCTGTGACCTGTGAGCTAGACTGAGTTTCCTTGTAACTGCAAGTTCTGAATGAGCTCTAACAAGTTCAGTAAAGGAGCTGCTGACGTTAGAGACGAGCAATAAGCACAAGGCATCATTGCAGACTAGCTCCCTGTCTACTGTGGGTTACAGAAGCTCAGACGAAAGAAACATGATTAATAAAACTGATCACCAGGTCAGGATGAGAACATACACTTCTCCAAGTATACAGGACAACTGTCAGATTCCTAAAATACAGACAATTTTAGACAATGGTGATTTCATACATTGTTTGGTCTGAACCTTTGGACTTTTCAGTTTAGGCCGAACGGACCAACATTTTGTCCGACAAAAAGAGGTGGCCTCGGTCCGTATCAAACTTAACCATAGCGCAAATAATTTAATAAATACAGTTTGACTTATGGACCAATTGAAGCTACTTGAGAAAAAGAAGAAGAAAAAGGAGTGGAAACCCTTACAGTTTTCTCAGAAACAGAGTTGCCTAGGCCTACAGAATTGCTTGCAGTCTTAACAAAGATATAATGTTGAACAAGAAGGAAGTTAATTTGGCACATTTTAACTAGTGTCGAGTACTGTGCCTGAAGTTGGTGATGCTGGAAGTAATACCAAAATTATATTACAATGGCAACAAATTAACGAAATTAACTGGTTTATTCATTTCTCTATTCCAATGTAAAGACTACTACCCAATAAATGTAGTCTACACATCAATCAATGTCCAGTTTAGGCAGACGCAGCACAAAGTAGGTGATGACGACAGGACATACATATGTCATACAAAAGTCTTTAGTGTGTTCCCTAAATGACATGTGTAACCCAAACTAACCGGATCAAATGTACCGTAAACAAGTTAACAAAGAGATAAGCCTTGGTTTGGACCTTGCTTCGGACTTTCAGATGTGAAAAGGCCTGTTACCTGTTATCTTATTGGAAATCCCACATTTTCAATATATAATTATATGTAATTAAGAGGCACAATATCAGCATATTTTCAATGAAAGTATTGCTGGAAAAAAATAAACGCTAAAAGCCAGCCATGCTGAATGTAAAAATTGTTATTATACCATATCATATTTTAGAAAAACATCTGTTCTTTTAGCTGTTTTTGTATTCATGTCTTTACTTCCCTTTCCTCAGTATCCTAAACAGGAACAGTATGACACCATGGTTGGCAGCAGTGGCTGTTAATTTTGCTGATTGGGAATGGTGAAGTAACAAAAGCATCTATACTCATCCATTTGGAAAGTTGCCATGCTTGGAGAAGTGTTATGGGCTGGACCAGATGAATTCTTTATTAGTGCTTCCCTAAGAGCAATTTAATCAACTGGCAATAAAAAACCCCGCTGACTGAACATGTACAGTATGCACCAAAAAAGAGCACCGCACAAGTTTAGTGGGTTTTCTGAATTACACACAAGCAAGAAGTTGCATTAACACACGGTTACATAACATGAGGTTTTTAAACTGTCACATCATCATTTGATGGATAAACCCATCATTTGGTGAATGAAAGCAAACTTTTTTGCAAATTGAAGGCAATGCAAAAAAAAAACCATGACTCAGTGATGAATAATGTCACAGATTTATAACGAGCCCGCAGCAAAGCAACGGCAGCAATGTGGCCCAAAAACTGTCAGGAGAGCAGTGACATTTTTACAGTGCTTTTTCCTGTCACACAGACAGCCAGAGGAGCTGGCAGCACAACCTCAAATTATATCCACAAGAGACGAGCTTGGATACCTGACGAGGGACGACTACGCACCGTTCAGAGGTCCTTAAACTCCTGGATTCACAGATAACCGATCACCCATTCTTTTTCTGCAGGGGAGTTTATAAGACATGCTGGTGGAGAACATTTACATGTTCATCCACATTAAAATGCATCCTGATGCTAAAATGCGGTGCCAGTGTGAATGTTTTATTAATGGTATGTTCAGAAGACTAACAGTTAACAGCAAATTAAGCATGATGATTGTTTTGACCAGAACAAATAGCACTAGTTTTACCTCTAGCAGCAGTCAAAGTGTCCCCCCCCCCCCCCCACACACACACACATACTTTCCCTGATAACATGGTTCCTATGTGATAAAAGCAGAAACAGCAAAGCAGTTCCTGAGGCCAGAAAGAACCCTTGTGAATTCCTGCCCGGAGTGAGGGTATGTCATGAGAAGTTTGGCATATTTCACACATTTGTTTTAATCCGATCAGTGCGCAGAACAAAGTTTTTGTAGCCCAAAAGATCTCTTCAGAAGCTGCATCATTAGACAGATGCCCCTTAGTGCTCTCACTGAGCTGTGTAATCTGGTAAAGTTGGCATGCATCACTTCTACCATCACAACATATGACATTGCAGGGGCTGATAAGTGTTCAGCAGAGGGGATGGATGCCTAATCACCACACCACTGTGGCCGCTAACAGCCAGTTTTCATATTAGCCAAAGCCCCAATTAGATCCTAATTGTCCCAGGTGACGGCTCCCGTAGCAACAGGCAGCAACAGGCAGAGATGTCTGCAGTTTCACAGCAACGTCTCGTACCACAGTCAGTCGTGTTGTAACGTCTTACCACAGTTAAACCTCCAAATATAGCTCAGGATTTACTCAACTTTATCACTGGCTTCTTACTCAAAATAAAATCACACCAACAACACACAATTCACTATGAAAATAAATACTGACCCAGTTCCAAACTGTATGTAAATACACATACTCAATACACTACATCTACTCATTTTGACCGTGCACTATTTTGACATTTATCAGACAGGCAAGTAAACATTTGGTAGATATACCAACACCAACAGGAAGTACTGTTTTTTTGGAAGAATTGATTCATACATTTTTTTATTACCTCTGTGTATTTTCACAATTTCTGAAAAGCTACACATTATGCCTTGGTATTGTATTAGATTTTTTTACCTCCACCAAGGAGTTTTATGTTTTTGTTTATAAACACTGGACATGCATATCTATTTGTTTGTTATGTTATTTTAACTGTGCTAAATGTTGTTTTGCTAATTTGCTCATTAATAAAGTTTACATATATATTAGGTACAAAAAGCTTTGGTTTGGACTAAACTTGTGATGCTTTTACATTTTATACACTCACACATAATCTTCTTAATAAATCTGTTTACTTTATGACAGTTTTGTATTTTATGTGAAACTTTGTTTATATCCCCTGGGATATCTCTGTAGAATCAACATGGCTGGCTCTATATGAGTGGATTACTGTGGTTTGTTTTACATTACATTCAAATGGAGGGCTGGACTTCAGCTGCATTTCCTGACACATCAAATTGAATCCCTTCGCCTTACATAAGTTTTTGTGGGCCTTCAAACTTCCAGAGTGAAAACAGTCAGAAGTAAAAAGAGGGATCAGTCTTACTTGAGTGGTTTAGTGAGGCAACAGGGAGGAGATGAGGTGGAGGTGTCCATCCTGGAAGGGACGAGCTCCTGTGTGTCCTCCAGTCTGAGCTGCCCATGTGCTGTGTGACAGGTACAGCATGTGCATGTTTGACCAACAACATGGAGAGGTTCTGTTTACCTGTGAGTCAGCAGACTGAGGTGGACTCTGCTGAGTCACTATTCATCAGAAATCTTGGTCCTCATGTATGTCTCTGTCTACCTGAGGGTGTCAGAGATGGGATTCCAGCAGCTCAACTCACACATCATTTCACTTTTAGGACGTTTTAAGCTGCTAAATTCCGAAGTTTTTATGTGTTTTAACATGTTCTGTCTGTCTGTGCCATGTGGATAAAGATTATTATTATTATTATTATTATTAGTTCAACATGTTGGGCATAAGCATCAGATACATACTAATGCATCATGTGCCGACATTTCTGGAAAACTGCTCAAAAAATATTTGTATGATCCTGATTTCGATTATTTCAACCATGTCTTTTCTTTTATTCTAATCTCAACCTTGCTTTAAGCCTTTTTTTCTTTTACATTTTAACATATAGAAAGTTTATTATCATAAGCATTATTATTATTATTAGAATTTGTGCAATCATTCAGCCATTATTTGCTTCCAACATATGAAGGTGAAAAATGAATCATTATTATCACACATTTTAAAGCTGATAAAAGCTGGTATATTTTTGGTCTGAGTTAAGAAAACATAAACATTATTGTTTGCCTGAATGAAGTCACGGTTGTTCAACCTGTTCAGCATAAGCATCAGTTGCGTGTTGGAAATGCATCCTCTGTTGACATGTTTAAAAAACAGCTAAAAACGTATTTTCATGATCTTGATTTTATTAACAGAGCCCTTCCTGAATTTAGTTTCTGTCTCTCAGTGTTTAGTTTCAAACTCGTGGACATTCACTTCTGTTTGCTGTGTCCAGATTAGATTCGTGATTTCTGAAATAATGGAATTCTTGTAAAACCGTTATTGTACAGCATATTTGGATCAACATTTTAGACAAACATCATGTGAGTCAATAGAAGAACGTGTGTTGTATAAGGGCCTCAGAGCCTGAAGGAGAAATCCTCAGTTGAGTGGTTCTATAGATATATGGATCTTTTATAACTAATTTAGCCTCCAGTTAATTTTACTTGCTTGCTCCAATTAAAAAGAGCTCTATCATTAATTGATTCATTTTTCAATTAGATGCACTAATAGCTTTCCTGTCAACACCGAGTGTGCAGGCAGTTTTGCACCAAAGAAAGGTGACACATCTCACGCTGCACTTACTTCAAAGCTCATCTATGAAGATCAGAGGATCACAATGTATATTGATGCTTACATTTATCAGGGATGTCAGACGTGCATTAATCATAATTTTCGCTGTCAGATAGAACAGTATCAGATGGTTAGTTTGCAATTTTGCCCCCAACAAATGGATCATTTTGAACACAGCTCATCCATACGCTATGTTTTTAAAGTGGATTCATCAGCAGGGAACAAGTGCCAAAAAATAGCATGCTATTAACTTCTCGATATAAATATATGTCAGCGCTATAATTAGTGCAGTTGTCAGAGAGTTGAATATAAATGAAATGTGGGTCACAATGTAATTTTTTTGGTGTTCTGAAATACAGAGCTTTAACAACTTTCTCTTTTTTTTTTTATTAAGTGAGGATACGCTTCTAGATCATAGACTGTATATAAAGGTGGACGACATGAAGCCCCCCCCAAAAGTGTCTTTATAGCCCCTCTGCCATTTTAGGTCGTTCTGATGTGTTCAGGTTTTCATTGGAGAAAGTTTGGTTATAATTTCTCATTTGATGCTATAAAAACGCAGCCTCTGGCTTAAAATGATGAATTATGAGGCCATCTTTATTTATAGTCTGTTTCGGGTTTGAATGGAATACAGTTATTATAGAAAGTTTTATTTTATTTTATCAGAATTAAAAATAAACTGCCTATCTTCACCAGGAAGCAGTGTCCATTCACGATTATCATAGCCTACTGATCTACTATCAATCTACACCTCTCCCACTCATCTGTGTTGCCCTTGGTGCACATATCAGGTTCCACCAGAGGGAGCTTTAAGCAAAGCCACTCATGTGTAGTACCTGCACTCAGTGGAATACCACTAACAATATTAATGCTATGTTCCTACAATGAACCATATAGGACGACAGCACACAGTGCAATCACTACTTTGATCTTTTTTGTTTGTGGTGGGATTAGATTAGTTATCTGCAGAGACACAGGGAATTAGATCTGGTGATTAGTGGTAAGGTCAATTTCCAAGAAAGAAGAAAATACTGTCCAGGCCTCACAGACATAAAAAAAGAAAACTGAGTTTGAACAAGAGTGACACAAACAAAGAGTGAAACAGACCGTCATATTCCAGAAGTTGCCGCCAGCACCTGTTTTCATTTATACGTTGTAGGTCACACTTGAGATTTCTAATTAGCTAATCTCGACTGGTGATGTGTGAATTATGATTTCTCTCTTATCCCATTAGGAGCCTCTCGGCAAAACAGATAACATGAGAACTATCCCCAATCAACACCAGGGAATGCTATTATATAAGCAACCTCAATTACAAAGGCCTTAAGTGGCAATCTAAAAGTATTTACTTTGCAGATTACAGAGAGAGACGGAGGGCAAAATACGATTTCCTATTAATTAGGCTACAAAGCCAGCTCAGAGCCAAAAGATTCCTTATCTGTGTGATGACATTTTTTGTATCTGGTCTACTTAAAGTGTGTGTTCCTTTTCGTAATTGTGACACATCATGCTATTAGATGATTTGCAACAGCGCAAATAGGCTGTAAAGAGCCAGTTGTAGATTAAAAATAAAAATAGATCGATAAATAAAAACATATCATCCGTTACACGAGGAACCATCATCTTCAGTTTTCTGATGTTCTGAGCCATAATCAAATGCAACACACCATATGCATGTATTTATAGGTGCGTGTGTGTGTGTGCGTGGGCCTGCCAGTGAGATGGGTTTAGGACAGTGTCATCATACATGGCTGATCATGTGGAACAATGGGCACGGCGGCATGGAACAGGGAGTGGAGAAATGTGGTCTGGCCTTGAAAATTTGATCTTGCTTAATATGGATGCCGTGTTTTGAAAAGATGTAAATTTAGCATAGCAATCTGCAGCCAGCTCCTCAACAAACAGATGTCAGAGAACACACTGGTGATTGCATTATCCCCCATGGCTCGTTCATGTGCCTTTACTCTGGGGCGTTATCTCCTCATGCATGGACGCATGACTTATTATTTGTTGCACCTTCCGTGCGCATCCTTGAAGCTCGCAGATAAAGTCACACCCTGTCTTTTTAACCAGGGTTGCCACACACACTCCATCTGGGCAGTTCAATAGATCATCAACATAAGAACTTTACAGAGGGAAGAGATGAATGTCAGTCAATAAGTGGCTGACAGGTCAATAGATATTGCTGACATGTTGCCTCGTGCCTGAGTGTCACGTTGAGGGGCTAGAGATCAAGAGAGAGGAAGAGGAAGAAGAACCCTGTACCCCCGGCCCCATGTGTCAGTCTTCAGCCCGTCCTGGATCATGGACTTATAGTTAGGACAACTGTGCAGAATGTGACACCCATATTTGTAATAGAATACTTTAGAACCACACCAGTGTCCCTTTATGTCTAAGCCAGGGATGTTCTAAGATTAATTCCTGTGGAAGCTGCTCACCAGTTGTATATATACAGTACAAGCTGTTTTTATATATATATATATATATATATATATATATATATATATATACAGCCTGTATATATACAGCATATATATACAGGCTGTATAGATTGTAATCATTCCTCAGGCGCAGGTTATAGATTGATGTTCGACATTGTGGTCAACTTGCTGAGTCTTGAAACTTAATCTGGATAGCTCATCCTTTATGTGGAACATTCAGTCGTTCACCATTGCTAGATTACCATCACAACTAATCATGTTTTAATGCAACTGTGAGAATTTAAAGACTATTATCAAATCTATCCTTATGTTCCATGCAAAGAATTTCCTACTTAGTTTTGAATTGCTTCTTGTGAGTTGACTTTTGAATGGTGCTAATGCAAAAAAACATTGATAACGTTGCTGCTGGCTTTTTTCCTGTTCCACCTTTAAAGTTTATCAATAAAGTATACCAATCCGTGGGTGCAGGACAGAAGCGATGAAAACCAGAAGAAGAAGTGTCCGCACACCAGAGAAACCGATAATCTTTTTTTACCTCCCAGGGAACGTTTTACAAGAGCCTGTGTCTGAAATGTTACCTGGGGGTAATTCAAATAAATTGTGTGAGTAGGTTGTTAATTTTTGGCAGCTGTCAAATTCAAGTTGAGTCAGACAGCTAATGCAGCATTTTGTTTTTATATATACAAATCAACAATGCCTAACAGTTTACTCTTAGCATTCAGGCTCTGACATTATCCCTCCGCACAAACACAAGAGATCGGGCAGTGATAGTATGTTCACAAATTCACATCAGGGCCAAACAAAATCTAAATCAAGATACCATGCAACCAGTTAAGTTGTCATTGAATATTTTATTTGCAAATGAAAGAGTAATAACTCAGAAGTCGTAAAAATATACATTTTTTACTTGTGATATTTACATGGATTGTTTTTCATCAAACCAACAAACCCCAAAAAAAACTGTACTGTTTTTTTTTTACAAAACCAAAAGAGAAGCCACGGCAGAAAAAACAGATGAGTGTACAGAAAACAAAGGTGTCTTATATTTCCCTTCAGTAATGCCGCACTGAGCGTGTCTGCCCCTGACATCAAAACAATGCGGTCAAGAGAAACAGCCAACCACACGTAGCCCACACAGGCCAGTGATGCAAGTGTATAGCACACAAAAAAGTGCAAAGTACATGGATGAAGAAAAAAAAAATAATCAAACGAATGAAGACAAAAATAAAGCTTCATAAAAATTGTTGTGAGTATATTTACAATTGTAGATTTTCTTTTTTTTTTCTTTTTAGCCTAATACTGTTATGTTACATCAAAGCAAAGCATTCCCGTTCATCTGCTCAATCTCCTATGACATGCAGTTACCTTTGCTTTCTTCCTCTAGGTTGACTCTCCTCCCTAAAAAGTAATGATACATCACATTCCCTTATATCGAGACACAAGGCTAAACCACAAAGTCTGAGCATGGCTTTGTCCCACTCAACAGCTTCAATCAGAAATAAAACTGCTTAATAGAACATAAAACCCTGTGGCTACATGAGATTCGTACTCCTAACATATCTGCAGGATAACCATTAACGATTTCATGTTTACTGCACCGTTGTGTGTTGATAATAAGACATTGTATCGTGCTGATGGATATAGTTTTCAAGAATGATTTTGGATGTGCTGCTGACACTCGTCGTGTGTTAAGACTTTCCTCCTCCACCCTCGACTGAACTGACCAAAGCTCCTTAAAATGAATTTGTTGGAGCCAGCGCAGGTTTTTCAGAGAGTGGAGAGACGCAACACGAGGGCTCATAAACCGGGGGAATCTGCCACCTGAGACTTGCTGTTGCTGGAAAGCAAATAAAAAAAAAAGCTTGGAGGAATTTAACAGCTGGAAGACTTGCATACCATCCTCCACCTCCACTGCTACTTTCATTTGTGGTGGGGGGGGGGGGATTCATTGGCAGGAGCCCACAAGCCCGGCTCAATATCAGTCCTGTTTTAACTCTTCTGATTCCCAGCACTTCTCTTGCAGGAGAAAAAAAGGCTTGAATCACATGCTATCCAGATTGTTAAGATGCATAGCAGTGTCTGTCCATCTGAGTGTCTGTGTGTCGGCATACATGTGTGTGTTGTTACAGTAGCTGTTTATATGTGTGTGTGTGTGTGCAGTGTTTCCCTTTCTCTGCTGCATTTGGTATCCTGGTTCCATCAGTCAGTCGTAATACCACTGGACATTCAATCCATCAAATTAATTCTGTAGGAGCAAAAATGACAAGGATTGCAGTTTGGGCTTTTATGTGTGTGCGTGCATGTGTTTGTGCCCATGTGCATCTGCCAGTGTACATGGAGAACACGCCTGTGTTTCCATGTGCACCTATGTGTACATGGGTACCTGTTTGTATTGTGTGTGTGCGTGTGCGTGTGTGCATGTGCGTGAGCCTTGAGATGCCATCATTACACCCAGGGAGTGCATTATACGTTAAGAGATGGCTAGAGAAGAGACGGAGTGTACAAGTGGCCTCCAGAGCTGACAACGGTTATGAATTATGGACGTGATTTGTCTCAAGATGCCACCCCCACAAGCAAAAACATGACTGCTGCCTGTGACGCCAGGTTCAGTAGGCATGTAAGTCAATGAAAATGAAAGTAAACACTGCCAGTCTGCAGTCATATCAATTTAGATAGAGGTTACTTTGCCTGACTGGATCCTTCTCACTCACTGAATGGCTAACATGAGAATGTGTGGGTGTGGCCCAAGGGCTTATACTGAATTTACATGCACACACCCACACACACACATTCACACACATTCACAGACATGCATGCATGCACGCATGCACGCAAGCACGCACGCACAGACCCACTCATCCAGTAGCTTCCCTGGTCAAATATGAGCTTCTACCTCTAGTTGTATATAAAAGGCATTTTTTCCCCAGAAAACGTCCCTTACAGTTAAGTCACGTGAAATTCCACGGGTCAAAGTCAAACCACATGTGCTTTCAGACAGATGTTGGTTTTCAGCACTTTTCATCGTATGGTTATACTTTTTTTCAGATTTGTAAAGTGGAACAAAAGTAAAATCACTGAAACATTAATAACAGGATATAATATTAAAGTGTTAGACAGACTGATTATTAGAACCAGTCGTGGAGTTAAGTTGTCAAGTTTGTCCTGAGAGGAAAGGTCATAGAACCATTAACATTAAAAACACTTTATTTTTGATAATATTAACATGCTCATTTCATTTCATGGCAATCTGCCTATTGGGTTTGATATATCTTGTGCATAAATTTTAGCTGGATGGAATACAAGGTTAAAGGTCAGGGTTACACCAAACAATATTCATCATGTGTCGTCTATAAATACTCACAGCAGATTCTGTGGTCATCTGGAAGTGACTTTTTCAAGATAAGTCATTTTTGACCAAAGTGCTGGTCAAGGGAAATTCTTAACCCAGCGGCAATGCCTCAGGAAAGGTCACCGGGTCACTTTAATCAAATGAAATAGTTCCCACAGGATCAATAACATCCATAGAACGTCTCACCAGAATTTGGTGTGTAGTTGTAAAGACAGAGTGTCTTCCTTTGGACTGAGCAAGATTCTCCTTTCTTTCTCCACCTTCCTGCACCTTCCATACATGTGATAATGTTTGTTTCACATGAATTCACTCAGAATACAACATCTGTAAAAGTACGGTTTAGCATGGTTTAAATTCACTTTTGGGTTTCCCATTTGACTCATTTGTAAGGGCTACATCTCTCCTCAAATACCCTAATTTGTTAAATTAAATGACATCATGTGCATATATCTATCCGTATGTACAATATAAAACAAGACTGATTACAGAATATACATTACATTGTCCCGTGACACAGGATTGCTTTCTCACCACGGATAATTCACTCTGCTTGTGCTGCCGACGCTGCGTCTGTTTATTACTGGGGCGAGCTTGTGAAGTTGTATCTTTCGCTACTCGCTGCTGTTGACCCACGAAGCTGGATGTGACCTAGAGACTTAACCACTGGTGTGCTGAAGATAAGGACGAAGAAAGAAACCATCAAAAGGAAGAGGGATTGCAAAGGCACACTAGATAGGCTACTTGCCCTTTTTTCAGCTACTTTCAATCAAACTGCACTGGGTCTGTCGGAGGATATGACAAAGGGGGGATTGGCCGATAGCGCGGCTCAACCAATAACCAAGCAGGGCCCCGTGATTCAGCGAGACAGCAATCGAGTGCCACTCCATTGTTATGGATCCAGGGAGAGTGCTGACAATGATACCATACACACCCGACACAATTAAAGTCTCCAGAATCATACTCCGCGTTCCATTCATTCAGACTTTGTGAAATTGAATGTCAAGGTCAATTCTTTGTGCCTTAGCTCGAATATTGATTCAGTACCTTATAGGAGGCTGAATGTAATGGGATCCACCATCATTATATATCACACATTCATGGTAACAGATTTTGGTTTCACTTCAGAAATGTAGTAAGAGTAAAATAAAATATAAAGCAACGATAATAACCCATCCTAGGGATTGGTGGCACTTCTTCATATGGATGAATGGACAAATGGCTGTCTGTCACCCTTTACAACCTGTTCAACGAGAAGAGACACAGGAAACCCGAAAGAAAAAAGAAAAACAAGTCCAGCTGCGCTACTAGATGCTTATCCCCTATATTTAAATGACTCGCTATAGGCCTAATATATACTATTTAATAATTCAGGGAGTATATTCAGTACCAGAAAAAGGACGTCCATTGATGTAGACAGGATGTGGGAGGGGGTTACAAACTCCATTGGACTTGGACTCCACTGCCAGTGCTACATCCGTGTACCTGAAGTTTCCCCCTGCTGATTGGTAAAGCAGATGAGCTGTTCGCGAGCCGGCTGAGTCAGTCTCAGGGCCGCTGTGGTATCTGGCAGGTTCTTTATGAGCGCACGAAAAAGACCGAGAGCACCGAGGCAGATGATGCACATGCCACGCACTGTGTCTGTCCACATGGATGGGCACAATCGGCCTGGCCCATGGGAGGCGGAGAGGTTTGTGGTTTCAGAGCAGGTGCTGGAAGCAGTGAGTCGGAGGTGCGGGCTGACATGAATCACAGAATCGCCGCACGCCTCCCCCAGCCCCCTCCTCCCACAGCGGACAAAAATCTGTAGCTGTCCGATGTCCGCTTCCTTCCTCTATGTTTTCGTATCCATCTTGCATTTGTTGACAAGTGAAGCTCAACGTGCTGTATGACTCCATTAGCTCAGAGTTTGGATCTACTTTATTATCCAGCCGTCTCTCCTTCTTTCTTCTTCTCCACTGTATGCCTAACCCTTTGATTCGATAAATAAATAAAAGCTCGACGAGGGGGCTTCTTCCACCTCTCTGCACACGGTGCTTCCCTGTGCCTCCCACAACCAAAAGAAAGAACTCAGAAAATAAGTTCTGCCTTCAGCCATAGAGATACAAACAGTTGCATCTCAGGTCTTGTTTTTTCTTCTGTTTTGTTGTTTTATGTAATTCAGTAGGGGGCAAGCATGTCGTATTTTCCCTTTTTAAGTATGCATTCATTAAAAGTTCTTTTGGACTTTATAGTATTGATTCTTTTAATTACATCCTTTTAACTAGTTTCATTTCTGTGTTTATGGAAGAGTCTTTAGGAAGGGGTGAGGGGGGCTTGGGCAGGGATGGGGAAGGGGTCTCATATGGCTGCAGGAAGGGGTTGGCTCTCAGTCCTACACAGTCTGAAAGGCCTTGGTCTGGGCGGGGACCATGAGGGTTGGGGGTGTAGGCCCCGACATGTTCCTGGAGTTGAATTTGGGAGTGGTAGGGGGCTCTGGGTTCTTGGGGGGCACAACTGTAGTGTAGGCAGGTGGGGACTGGGGGAAGCCTGGAGGCTGTCCATTCTCCTTGAGAGCTGCTACAGCAGGTGGGCGGGGGCGGTGACCACGCTGGGCACTGTTGTGCACCATGGACTGGGTGGAAGAGGCTCCGGAGCGTGAGCTGCCGGAGCGGGACGAGGACAGGGAGTTGGGCTTCACCAGCTTGGCCTTGGGAGCCTCCGCATCCTCCCTGTGGTTGGAAACACACACAAAGAAAAACAATGGTTCTTTTATTTTCTATGAACTGCACCTCTAAAAATAGAAAAGAGGCAAGCACACATACACACAGCGAACAGCAAAACAACACAGTACCGATCTCTCACACTTTTCCAGGGCCTTATTCACATGGGACAAGTGAATAATTCATGAGATACCCCGCAGCCCCCGAGTTTTGTGAAAACATATTTGCATGGAATAATGTAATGTGTGGAAATCACCAGATGGAAAAAAATGTTTCTTGCACAGTTCTCAGCTTTTCATGAAAGGTGGTGGATGGAAATGTGAGGAAAACAAACTTCAGGTGAGAGTAGCATTCATCACCAAACCTCCCATCCACGGTAGTTTGTGTTCATTGTCCCACAGATGGTGTTCAACCTGCACAGGGTGTGTCGGTTGTGAGGATAAATCAGTAGATAACAATATTCCATTGATATAAGGCTTATACAGAAAGTCAGAGAAGTGAAGTTGGTGTGTGTGAAGATGTGTGTCACTACTGTGCTGCTGTGTTTGGGTCAAGCAGATGAGGGGAAGGCTCAAACTCTTGACATATGGTACAAGGTAACACATCTTATTTACTGGAAGTTGTCCCTCAACCATGCTGCATTATTCATTGTTACATCAGTACATATCCATAATAAAAATATGCTGTTACCTTTACATTCATTAACGGTGCACACGGTCTACATGACTTTGGACTGAGGAATAAACACTAGTGTGCTCTCTCACTCTATTGTCGCCACACACACACACACACACGCACGCAAGAAAGAAAGCACCCACACAGAGAAATACAAACATGAAAGGAAGGGTGGTGTGAACAGACTCATAAAAACATAATCGATGAGCTCTTGACCTTGTACTTTTATTTTTATACTCTCTCTCTCACACAGACACACACATGCACACAGACATTTGCGCTCACAATCACTGATAACGCATTCCCTCTTATCTCTTACAACCAAATGTCACAGTTCCAACCTTAACCCTGAGGAAAATCTAATCCCATAGCCCTAAAACCAAGTCTCTACCCTAGAACATTCCATGAAAGTGCGTCAGAAAGTGAGGACAGGCTAAAATGTCCTCAATCCTAAGGTCTCAAACTAGAACAGAGTGCTTCCTGCTGCCAAGGCCAACAGTCCCATTATGAAACCACATTCAAATTTAACATTTATCTATTTGGATCTGCACCACACTGCACACACTGATAAATATCAGTCTGCTGAACATCTCATCCCATCTCGCAATGTTTAGGAAAGTGAAAGAAAATCCTATTTGTTGTAATCATCTTGTTGTTTTTGAAATGTGCTGCTAACTAACAAACAAATACACGAAAACATAACATTGGTGGAGGTGCGCGCACACACACACACACACACACACACACACACACACACACAGACAGGAAGAGAGAGACAGGTAGACAGCAAACACATTCATCCATTAAGGGACTGTTGCTGTGTCACTTAGCATGTGATCTGCTTAGCTGTGCTACTTTCAGCTGGACTGGTGTGTGAGGTCACGCGCAGGTCACACAGCCACGTGCTTACATCACCATCATTGCTCCATCAAACCAAAGCTAAACAGGACTGTAGTTAAATTGAATGTGCGACAAACTCAATGAATGATCGTACAAAACACATGTTTAGTTACTGAACTGAACATTCATTATTAATTAAAGAAACTGTCATTGTTAATTAATGTTCATTATATTATCTCACAAAACACAGTTACGGCAGATATTATTTTTATTTTAAATACATGCAATATTACATTAGGCTCTTACTTGAAATAACAGTAAAGCAGTTTTTCACTTTTTTAAAAGTCTGAAAGTGTATAGTGCAGCTTAACTAACACAGCAACAGCCCCACAAGGACATAGAAGCAGAAATACACAGACACACACATTAGCATTAGCATTTTAGCAAACATTTTAAATCAGTTAAATTAGTTCAAAATGACAAGAATGGGAAACAACCAGAGAAGAAAGGAGGATGACTAAACCTGATCTCGTTTGGAGTCTCCTCTTCCTCGTACTTCTTCTTCTCTTTCTTCCGGAAGACGAGCCAGATGATTAATATGACAATGAGGATACCGAGGGAAATTCCCACCACCACACCCGCCGCCCAACCAACATTCCTTGCATCTGTGGACAGAGAGGATACAATGAGAGGTCACATACAGTCGTTATTCTTAAACTTAAAATCACTCATTCTTATGGTTCCTGCTCATTAATGAGAAGTTCCCTTTGTTTGTGCCACAATAGCCAAATACAATTTAGCACCAAGGCTCCCAAACTGCTCCTGCTGTGGTGCTAGACGTGTAATCATTTTCTCGACACATGACCCCGGCCGTGCTGGGCCTCTCAGCGAATGTATTAGAGTGACAGTGAAACATAACTGTTGTAGCAGAGGTGGTGACCAGTAGCTACCAGTTTACGTTTAGTGCAGTCCCTGGTGTTGGAGCACTGGGGGTGAGAATGGAAAGTGTGAGCGAGTAGGGAGGTTTGTAGAAAGGCAGAGAGGAGGTACAAATGTATTTCCAGCCACAGTTTGAAACAATAACCATCAATCAGCGTGACAGTTCGGTGTGAGGTGAACACCGAGGGGTCGCCTCCCTTCCCTCCTAAAACTCACGCTGCATTGTGACCTCGATGGTGCAGTTTTCCTCTCCCACGTCGTTGTTGGCTGTGCACCTGTAGACACCTGTGCTGTCCATGGTGAGATTCCTCAGGGTTACCATCTCTGGGTTCTTCAGATCTGGGGGAATAAGTTTTTATTTGTTTACAAATGTTTCTTCAAATCTTCCTGCATCTCCACCATCCTCATTTGTACGACAGAAGAATAAATATATATCAAGAGAGACACTGAATATGTTTAGATTATTATAACACTATTGCGATATGAACCAGATTAAGCCAATAGTGTAAACAACATTTTCTGATTACTTTAACCTGAATAATTCATTCATTAACTGATTGATGACAGATTCCCTGGGTGTAAACAAGAAGGACAAATAAAAACGAGAGAGAATGATAACACCCAAAGTGGTAAACAGCACCATCTTGTTATTTATGATTTAGGATCTACAACTGGCGCAATAACGTCAGACGTAATGGCGTAGAAGATGATGATTGATGTGTCATGCATATTATGTGCCCACCCTAAAAAAGACTTACAAGACAGCACTGTTTAGAAAAAGAACAAAACAAAGATAACAATAACAATACGAGACAAATAAACCAATACTGACGTTTTTTTCCCCCAAGGTTTAGAATTAAATTAAAGAACTATTCCATTCTGTCATCATCAGTGCACCAGAACATTTCTGGACATTTCATGTATTATAAAGAGATTTAATTCATCATAATAAGGGCAATAGAGGAGAAACTGTGATTTATTCTCAACCTCTCTTTATTCACACAATTCATACAACCTGTTGTCCTCAGGGATGTTTTTATATCTACCAAACGGTAGTGGACATAATGACGTGAGTTACTATCAGACTCTGCTCTGTAACATGTTAACAGGAATGTGAATGGAATATTCTATTACCAACTCGTGTAAATACCACAATCCAAGTAATGTCTTGTTCAGAATAAGGTCAATATTTGGAATATTGGTATCCAAGTAAGCACAGTCCCTTATGAGAGTTTGTTTAGGACTGAGGCCCACCCCACTGAAGAGGACTTGAAGAAAGTAACAGGAATGTGAGCATGAGAGGAGCCTCACAGCCCCATGGGATGTTTAGTCATCTCAACCAATGACAACCATGCGATATTGCCTTTCACCAGAGCCATAAATAATGGCCGCCGACACTGTGTGTTATCGTCCAATGAAAACTAATTAGACTGAACAGGTGTTGTGTGGTGGAGGTCATTAATTTGAAGGTTTTATTCTAGGCACGTGCCGACGCCGACGCCAGTTGAACTGTGGAGGGAAAAGTAAGAGAGAGAGGTTGGCACCCTGGGGTGTTTATTTTGGTTTAAAGAGTTCAAGATGAGGAGCGCTGCCCAACCACTCGCTTTTCTTTTCCGCTTTAAACTGTGTACTTTGTAGAGGCAGACATGTTTGGCAACGATCCAAGAGGAATTCAGGAATCCACACTACGTGAATGAAGAGTGTCTCAGTGCTTCTACTGAGCCATGTTTTTTTTGTTTTTGGTCGGCTGACAGTTCTGTCTATTATATTTGATTTTCTCAACTACTGCACACACAAACCAAGAAAACCCTCACTTCACGCTGACTTCATACAGGTATAATTCACTAGGGCCACACTGACATTTCAACATCACAGGTGCCTTCATCAGTATCAGTCTGGAACCTTGTGTGTATATAACTCATCCCAGCAGAGCGCATTGACAAACCACATGGCTCTGTTGTGCTTTCGTGCCATGCATGAAGAATCAGTGGCCTACGCGGGACAATCCCAGCCCATCTAAGTGCCCTTGAGCAAAACACTTACACTGTTAATTACTCCAGTGAAGCAGCTAAAGGGACGAGAGGTAGACGAGTGTAGTGGTATACCGGGCAGATTTATGTGTGAGTGTTTGCAAACGTGTGAAGACGGGAGGGAGGTGAGAGAATCGCGGTGTGCTCAGCAAAACACTCCATTGGATGAATGCAGCCTATAAAAACCACTAATTTAAAAAAGGAATCCTCGTAGTGTTTCTCTGCTGAACGCTGGATGGTGAATCAGTCACTGGGGTGCCAGTTATTTTCCTTACCTATCAGTGCCAGGTTTGGCAGCTTGCCCAGGCTCTTGCCTTTGTCCAGCACTCGCTCCCACTTGTAGTTGATGGGTTCTGACCCGTCGCTGGACTTGCAGCTCAGCTTGACATTGCTGCCCTCCAGGAGTTCGCCGTCCATCCAGCACCTCGGCTTGGAAGGCTTGACTGTAGGAAGACATGGGAATCATATTAGTTCAGATTTTAAGCCTTTGGATTTTATTACGTGATAGCAAATATCTTAATCAAAATTTTAATAGATTTTTAAAAATTATTTAGAGTCTATCAATTAGTCTTAGATTAATATATATGCATCCATCAATTTTATTCTGCTTATCAGGGCTCTGGTAGCAGAGAAAGTTGGCCAAGAAGGGTATCCCTGACGTCCTTCTCCTAGCAACGATTTCCAGCTCTTCCTGGGGGATCCCAAGGCGTTCCCAGGCCAGATGGGACGGAAGGCGCCCAGGAGGAATCCTGACCAAATGCCCAAACCACCTCGAATGTTGCCTTTCAACATGAAGGAGCAGTGGTTCTACTGCGAGCTCCCTCCGGATATGTGAACTCCTCACCCGATCACTGAGGCTGAGCCCGACAGAGAAAAGTAATTTCAGTCGCTTGTATTTGTGACCTGTCTACCCAGAGCTTGTAAGCGTAGGTGAGGGTTGGTCTATAGAAAAGAGTTTGAAGCCTGGATCCAGGCTGACCAGCTATGAGATGAATATGATCACCATACACTCTTTTCCTCATCTCTAAATAAACAGCTGCATGTTAGAGAGGTAAATCATGTTTGCTCTGTGGTAAATGCAATGTAGCGCTGAACAATCTGATCGTAAAGCAACATGAGTTTTGACATTGTAGAATCATTTCCATGGTAACAGTGACCTTCACCAATCAGAGACGTTGCTACTGCCCCTGATGATTGTGGGTAGTTTCTCCTCGTCGTTGCGGATAAAAACCTTTTTCCTTAAACACAGTTGAAATGATAGGAACTTGTGGCTTCGAGGACCATTTAACATTGTTTCACAATCACGTAATCCACCTTCAATGGTAACAATGTTATTTATGTTTTGTTTCTGTTTTTTTAGAATAAAATCATAATCACATTTTTGCGGTTATGTGATTATAAGAAGGACATTTACCGAAGCTCGATTTATTCCATAATGCAAAGTCAAGTGAAACAGTGCATATGACCTAAGGGTACAACATTACATAAAATGAACAGCAAATGCTGTAATGAGGTAACAGTAACACAATGGTTAAGTCATTTGCACAAAGTTACATTTTTACTTAAATCTATTACTGGTGTCCAATACATTTTTAATGAGGGATAAGTGAATGAAACAGCCATTCCTCAGAGCTGGTGACACACACAGGGGGAAAAAAACAGTCCCATAGGGAATAGATCAATGTGACCCCAACGCAGGCTGTGAACGCTTGTGGTGATATGTTCTCCACAGGTCAAAGGTTTTGGTCATGGTCCAGTAGCTGGAGGCAGAGTGCAGTATAGCTGGAGCCTGCTGAGCGCTGTACAGCTGCTCTGTTTAGATACACGCCGAGAGGCACCGCTATAAACGCAGGAAAAAAGCAGCACATCCTTTTTTCTCTCGCCCAAGGTATATTTTTAGATCAGGGGTGAGCTAAATTTAAAACGTCTATTTTGTATTTTGGCTGTGCTGTCTATTAGGCAACTTTTGAAATCAGACGCCGCAGCTTGTCAGCAAAGTAACTCCTGAGTAATGCTGAGATGTAGTGACTTAGCGATAGCCGCTACACAAAGCCAGACAGCTTACGTGCATCTCTCTCTTTGTTCGTCTTCTCCACCCCCCTGGTCTCTGAGGTCTCTCTCGCTCCCTGTTTCTCTCTCAGTAAGCAATATAATGAGAGGAGCCGAGCGGGCGAGCACCGACGCTTCATCTGTGAATCTCGCAGCTCTGTCAGGGTCAGTTAGGCCCAACTGCAGCAGGAGCAGGAACGCGTAATCTCATGCACAAACTATTTGCCTGTGCACACACATAAAAATGCAGCACATACACCTCAACAAACTGAGTTTAAAAATCTGCACATGCAAATTCACATTTAACAAAAGCAGCTAAGGCATCTGGGCATGAACCTGCAAGCACGCCCATAAACACATACAAAACCAGTGGAGGCGCGAGTAGAAACCCCTGGCACACACACAAATACATACACTCGCAGACTGCCTCATGCCAAGCCAGCTACCGGCTCGGCTGCCAAGCTATTATCTTAGCGTGGGGAGAGAGAAAAATGCAAATGTTCGTCTCTCTCAAGATCGAAAGTGCCACCGCAAAGCTGAGGGCAATTTGTAAAAATCGAGGCACTAACTCACTGAAATGTCTTCATGGAAGGGAGAGGAGAGCGAGAGCGAGAGGATTAACAGACTGTTCCATTAGAAAACCAATAACTGCGGGTTGAACTAATCTCCCATGATGTTTTAATAAATCTCCCGCTTTTCTGACATTGAGAATGATCTTGCTCCTCCCGCCGGACTTTGTGGCCGGCTTTTGTGGTGCAGCACTTCCCCCTCCTCGCTGTCTGTCCTTCAAAGTTGTTTAGCTGTTTAAGATACGCAGGCGGAGACGCACATTACCACGGAGGTAGCTGTAAAACTAAGCCATTTATAACCATCTGTACGTTGGGCATATGAGCGAAACAAAGCGAATAGAGAAAGAGGCGGATAAAATGTACAATGATGTGGCTTATGAGGCCAAAACAGGCTTTTCTTTTGTTGCTAAGAGCTAAGACGTGACTCCTACAAGTAATTTTCCTAAGTAGCTTATCAGCAGCGAGATTGATGAAATTTGCTTTTTTCCAATGTCATTTTCAACTCCAAAATTTCATTAGAAAATGTACCTCAAAGTTGGAACTCGGAGAAGAGTCTGTTGCTGGCTGTTCCCTCATAGATCTTACAGAGGACAGAAATGAATTTAACTTGATGCTCAACGTCCGTGGAACTCGGTCCCTAACTCAATCAATCAGTTCTGTGCTCTTCCAGGCCCAGTCGCCTGTTTCTGGTCTCACCTCATCGACAAACCAATCCGAACGAACCCAAACAGCATGAGCGAAATCAAATCACACTGTCTGAATCAAATTGAATCATTAGATCAGTCAGCATGACGGAGGAAATGTGCCAGGCTAATGATCCAGTGATTAGCTCTTAGTGTGTGTGTGTGTGTGTGTGTGTGTGTGTGTGTGTGTGTGTGTGTGTGAGAGAGAGAGAGAGAGTCTATGTCCATTTCCCATACACAAATGGGTGCAGGTCTCTTCCTAACCTGATGGAATGTGCACATATGTGCACCTATATGCAAATCTATCAGTAACCTGTGTGTGTGTGGAGTACGATGCGAACACTCACCCAGCACAATGAGGTTGACCTGGCTCCAGTGGTACTTGCCCCCAGTCTTGACTTTACAATAGTATTCACCAGAGTCGGACAGCAGCAAGTCACTGATCATCAGGGAGGCGTCCCCGGCCAGGTACTCCCCGGCAAAGGACAGACGGCTGGCCTCGCTGCCTGTTGCCTCATTGGTGTAAACCTGGCCCCCGAAGAAGGTTATGATCTAAACAAAGAGAAAAAGAAAATCATAAATGCTAAATGTGCCTGATTTTTTTGTTCATAAAGACCCATGAATTATTCCCTGAGAAGTCAGTCAAAACGTCATAAAACATCTCGCAATGTTAAGAAAAAGTTCTAACACCCTCCATCAACATTTAATGGGTTCTTCCCTGACCCATACCACACCTTTCCACCAAGCTTTGTGGTAATCTATTTTTGTGTAACCCTACTAATAATAATAAAAAAAGGCAGGTAAAACACAACCTCCTTGGCAGAGGTAATCACATGGATGTGATAATGTAAACCAACATTTTAATTGGCTCATGTAATTATTGCAACCAACTAACAATAAAAGCTTTCATGTCACATTAAGAACCTGTTTGTTGAACGTCATGTCTATGTCCCAACAGCAACACTCTTGATATTATCAACTGGTCACCTTCCATTAACAAGTACATAACTCTGATGAGGGAGCATGTACAGCTCAGACACTTCCATGCAGTCCCTCACTGGGCGCACTGTTTGGAGGGAAACGGAACACCAGCACTCTTGGGTAACACTGTTAACAATCACTTTTTAATTAATTAACACTTGGGAAATAATATTTTACAATTGAATGCATTTGCCTGAATGCCAGTATCCTGCCAGCGTTCATTTAGCTGATTGTCTGTGAGCACTGTTATCTCTCCTCACGCGCCTTCTACAAGCCGAGTTCTAGAATTGACCAAAAAAATATTCTATTCAGGGGCTGAGATAAAAGATTAATGTCCCCACAGTGGCACTGATGTGATGGCAGCACACTGGCACACACAGAACTGAATATATTGCGATACCACTGTTCCCCTTTCAGATACCAATTCCAATATCAAGATTTTACATATCTGGTAAAGATACCAAGTACCAAAAATACCCCAACTTAACACACAGTATGTAAGAGATGGTTGCAATCATTGTTTTATGGCCTTGCTCAGGTCTAACCTTTTGAAACACAAATACATCTACCTACTAATTCCACAAAGGTCTGCGTGTATATTATTATTATTATCTCATTGTTGTCTTTTTATTGCTATTTATTTGACCTCCTTAATCTTAATCTTGATGTCCTTCAACTAGTTTGCTGACCTGTGCTTTTTGACATGTATCATATTGGATGTTGTTTGTGTGATCATGAACAGGGTAAGCTGCAAATGAATTGCCCTCCTTGGGATCACTAAAGTTGTCCGCTGTGATCCACGCGTGACTGCTCCAGAGGAAGATAAGAGAGGACATTAAGGCTAACATGGTGTAAATGAAGCAGTTTCGAGTCGGATTTAAATGTCAGGGCATGTGGACACTTGGATGACACCACGTTTTACGTTTTGTTTCTGTTCGGAGGATCGGTCACCATTTACTTTAATTGTACTGGATTGGCTGCAACACCCCTAAGACTCCAAAAGTGTTTTGTGGACTCAAACACTCATTATCTACTTAATGAGTGTTTGCGATTTCCATGCACTGCTCCATCGGCATAGTGATGAGTATATAATGAGTGAATTTTCATTTTTGTGTGAACTATCCCTTTCAGTCTGTGGACTGGCCTGCATCCAGGTTGACAAAAACGGTAAAACACAAATATCACCCCACAAAAGGAAAGTGTTGCATACAGGGTGTCACCGTTTCACTTCACCTCAGTGCTAACATTTTAGCAAGGTCTGGTTTATGACAGATTACTGGAAGTCTCCGCTCTAAAAACAGCAATAGTCATTGTATGGAAATATGACTTATTATCTCATAATTATGACTTAGTATCTCATTATTAGGAGATACATACTGTGGGCGGGGCGCAGCAGAGCAGGGAAGCCGTGGTTGAGAGGCTGCGTTCAAGACAGCTGCCTGTCTAGCAGACGTGAGCGACTATGCATCGATGCAGAGACATAACATAATCGATTCAAGTTTTCATGTCTTAGCGATGTGCTGCCGCTGCAAAATTATAACCAGCGCTGCTCCAGGATCAGAACAGACGGTCATTAAAGGTCCGGTCGTCCTGTATGAGACCCTGGCATTCACCAACGTCAGGAATCTAAGTGTTATCTTTTGATAGGATAGGCTTTGTCCTTTTGACAAAGGGATATTCAAAAAGTACACATTTTGAGTGCTTCATAGTATTTGTGGCAGTAGTCTAACTAGCACTCCAACAATATAAGTTTCATGAAGAACCTATGGTAAAAAAGCTTTTTATCCTTCATCAAATATAGCAGCAGAGGTTCATTCTTGTTTTGTGGAGGGGACTTTGACACAGGATTACTCAAAAACTACACAGTGTGAGTACTTTGAGGAAAAAACAGCTCCTCTAAACCTCAGAACCGCGTCACAAACGGTTACCGTAAATGTGCAATCAATTGCGCACGCGAGAGACAACAGTCGGCTGTTTTGACAATGCAAACATGAGAGACGGCTGGCTTGACCACTGTCTCTCAACCATGGCTTCCCTGCTCTGCTGCGGTCAGAGTAATAGCAGTCAGTATCTCATAATTATGAGATACTAAGTCATAATAATGAGATACAGGATTTTTATTTTCTTCATCACAGTGGCGGAAATGGGCGTCGATACCACCGCAGTGCAGCACGACTCCTGATTCAAAGAAAAGAACAGAGAAGATCTGGTATCGGATTAGTAAATAGATTTGCATACCTGTCAGTCCTGTTATTGGTATTGGAACATTTCAAGTGAGAAAACCAATTGTTTTGGTTTCACACTAAACTATAAGGCTACTATATATTCAGACAGTAAACACATGTTATTCTACTTTGCTCTGTTTACCTCTGGCAAAATCAGGTCATATTTGATTTCATTCGTTTTCTCTTGTTTGTTATTCAGCAGCTGCACCTTAGCAACAAAGATGCTAGAACATATAGTGGCTGTTGTGTTGCTATAAATACTCAGAATAAGTTTTGTTTATTACACAGAGTGATGAAATGAGCAAATTAAGTAATTTTTTAAGGTACATGAATACTTTGAATTGAGGCTTTACTGCGGGGAACAGGTTAATATGTATGTATGTATGTGCATGTGCGTATTATTAGTTAATATATTTATATTGCCATATCCTTCATTTGTGAAGCACTTTGAAGTGCACTAACCTGTATAAAAGGTGCTACATGAATGAAGTTTTATGAACAACATGTTTGTTTATCTACTGTATGTGTACATATGTTTGTACTGTATATGTACACATCCATCCATCCCAGCAACATCCGGTATCTATACCGCTTATCCCTGAGGGTCGAAACTAGAGCCAATCCCAGCTGACATTGGGTGAGAGGCAGGGTACAGCCTGGACAGGCTGCTGACAGGTTGCCTAATCTCAACCTGCATGTTGGAGGAAGGCAGAGAACCTGGTGAAAACACCTGCCCAAAAGCGGGATTCAAACTGGGAACCTACAACATGCAAACATGTAAAATACGTTTATAATCTGGGTACACATAATAAATAAAATATAGACCATAAAAGAAACAACCATCGGATTAAAAGTTTGAAACAAAAAGTAAAATTAGGTCAGAGCAGAAACAGGCGGTCGTGTTACGGTTTGTGATTGACACAATCTATTTTCCATTTTTATTTTTAGCACAAGGTTCATTGATGTTTGCAGTGGCTGAGTCTTCAAAGAAAAAATCTCATGATCTGAAACTTCACCGAAGACATTTTCTCTTCCCTGCCTGTTTATGTCTTCTTCTCTTTGCCCCCCCCCCCCACACACACACACCTCCTTCCTTCTCTCTTGCTCTTTCTCTCCCCTTCTCTCCATCCACATACACACACACACACACACACACACACACACACACACACACACACACACACACACACACACACACACACACACACACACACACACACACACACACACAAACACAAACAAACACAGCTGTCACGGTGGCCTATTACTCAGGGCAAGTGAGAGCCTGCAGATGGGGCCTGCTAAATGCCGGTGCCACAGTGCATCAGCGCCTAGGAAACAGGGGCACCTGCTGTGATTACAGGTGACGACTGGCCATTTACACTAACACACACGTGCACAGGCCTACACACATGAACCAGCTCCAAAGCAAACATGTGGAGTGGAAACACACCATGGACGCAAACACGCATACATTACTGTGCCACGGCTGCAGGCACAAAGCGACACTGGCCTGGCACCTACACAAAGTGGGACATACTTGAAAAGCATCCGCCTGCGGGTGCACGTCCACTGCCCACACAAACAAACTGTTTATTACTCACTTGTTGTTTGTGTGTATGAACTATACTATCTGTGCTGGTTATAAATGGATGTCTCCTGAACATATGAGACTGGGAGTGTGAGGAGTTTAAGAATAATTTAGTAACATGGCCTGCGGTTGTTGGCAGTAGTTTGCAATTAAAATGAGTCAGTTTGTTTATTCAGTAAAAAGTGAAAATACTTTTTGCAGATATGGAGTAAACCTGCCATCTCTGGCTTTTCTGAATGGATGTGTGTAGATGACTCGAAACATGTTTCAAATTGATCGGATAATAAAAGGTATTGATTTGAATAAATGTATGTTGGAAACAAGTTATTTTCAGTACCAGAATGTGAACTCTGCTGCCTGAACAAAAATATGTATTCACATCTACCTTATTTTCATACTGTAGTACAGCACAACATTGCAGACATTTCTCTTTTGTTGTCCATGATGATGTTAAATTAAAACAGTCCATGAATTTTGGTCATCTACAAGGACGCCTTTTCTCCTGCCCCTGTGTGTCCTCAACACATGTCGTCTTTACATTTGCTAACAGAGTTTAAATGTTGACACGATGCTCTTTCCCTCTCAACACGGCCTTCCAGCAGAACAAAAGAATGATTTATTCATTCAGCTACAGGCACAGTCTCTTTTCTAATCAAATTTTCAGACGTTTGATTTTAATTAATGGCGCCTTCAATGTTATCTTCCTGTTAAATATTCATCGCAATGTGGCAGCCCCCCTCTGAATCATCAAAGCGTGAGACACTTGTTTTCCCTTTTCTTTCATTCCTAGCCCCCCCGTTTCCCCGCCGTACCCTCCTTTTCTTCTCTTTCTCACAGCGCTCCACGTCTGTGCACTAACCAACACACCAGCGCACGAATAAACGGCTTCCAAAAAAGAAAGGAAATCTTTTTCTTCCGACAGAAAGCTGGTTCAATTTGAATGCTCTGTCTGCTATCAGATACTAAGCTCAGTTTGGGTGAAGAAAGGCAATGATTCAAACCCGGTGCAACGATACCAGAACGTCTTTTGAGGCTGTGAGACGACAAAACCAACTGAGGGGCATTTAAGGATTTTCAACTAGGTGATGCTTAATTATAGAACAGAACAGTACTGCTGTTTCAGGCTGGAAGTTATGATAAAGTCTCGTCGGCGGCCATCCACTGATTTCATGTTTTATATAGTTTCTAGCTTCCAGCAAAGGAACGCCCCCCTCCCAATTAAAAACAGTTAGTGGAGTATTTTCTGGACATAGCAGAACATGTAATGACACAAGATGTGAAGTTGCTCTGGTGTTTATTTCTTTTATGCCCTAGATAAAGCTGAGGGTAAAGGGTCCAAGGTTACGACTACAGAATTAGTCAGGGAACATTCTGCGACGTGATTGTTCCTTTGTGGAAAGGCACTTAAAACTTGTACTGCCACAGTAACTTTAGGCATCGAGTTAATGTGCAACTATTATGGCTCCCGTCGGAAATCAATCAGCATGACCCAAATAGGGAAGATAGTAGAAATGTAAAAGAAAAGTGTGTGTGAAAGAGAAAGGAAAAGACAAATGTAAGGTGGGTAAAAATAAAATAGCAGCAGCTTTCTGTTCCAATTTTCAAAGCATTCAGTCATGAAAGTGTTTACATTGCTTTTGTGTTGATGTTCGCTCTGTGGATTGAACAACAACTGCATTGTTTTATTTTAAGAAGCAGACGCTTATGAGAAGGAAATCCTGTAAATTGAATGAGGAAGTTTTCAGCAGATCTCAGATAATTTAAATAGATTTATTGAAGCTTGATGCATCAAGGAGAGAAGTGATAAGCAGTACAAACCTTAACTAAAGGAGCACACATGGCGTGCATACTGTACCCAAAACCCAGTCCCCTTATGAAAGGGTTAGGGGCTCACTCTGAGATTTAACAATGGGGGCTGGCCGGAAAACGTCTGGAAAAAGTCCGGAGCAACTGAACATTTGACTTCTACCATACAGGCCCTCTGGATCATTTCAAGAAAGTGTCTGGAGTCCAGTGCATGTCTGAAAGCAGCTTAAGAGAAGGCTTATGTAACTAATGACCCTGAGCCCCAAGACCCTGGCTGGTTTATCATGGCTTTTTACCACCTCCACCAGACACTATAATTTTGGTTGCTATGGCTGCTGCCAATTGGAGACTCATCCTAAATGGAGGAAAATACCCCTAATGAAAGAAAATAGGCTTAATTGGAGAAAATTGCTTCACAGTGCTAGTATGTCCAAAAAGCCAAAGAAACAGCAAGTAATTACAGTAACAGTGACATGAATGTGTCGACTGATTGTCTGATGATGGAAAAGTGGAATAAAACGGAAAACAAAAGGAATCTCCTCTCACCACTCTCTGTTTGGAGTTTGGTTTCTGCAGGAGCCACTCGATGTCGAGAGAGTTGGAAGACGGGAACTGGTGGTGGCATGGTAAGGTGGCGTTGTCCCCGACGACCTTCTTCATCTCCGTCTGGGCACCCACCGACAGCAGGCTGAATAGAGCTGAGGGAGAGGAAGAGAGAGCGATGTCAGATGGGATCTCAACTTGAGACAAGAGGCGGATGCTGCAGATAGGAAGAAAAAAAAACACGCCAACGGAGGAAACTGAGACGCAGCGAGAGATATGACCCAGAATCCCAATAGCTATCTTGACAGATGCTGAGATATGTCACACGCGGACATTGAAGAGTATGGGGATTTTTCTTTTTACAGGAAAATAGAGTTTGGTATAAGAGGTCAGAATTATTGTGATCTTTGCTTTAACCCCTTTTGACAAGGGCGGTCAAAGAACACATTCTTATTCACAGCAGCAGCTTCGGGAGCTGTGGCCTGGCACACGAAGGTAAAGAGCTTTTGACGACTGAGAATTTGCACACATGGACTATTCTGCTGTATGATGAAGACAATAACAATTATTGACTATTATCAGACTACACATGGACACTTTTCTCTTACCAAAGGAAGACTAAATGGAAACAGGAGAGATCAGACATCACACACAGCTACTGCAAATGAGTCGCGCAACCATTACGACACAAATACCCAAAAAACAAACAGAAAATCTACTTAGTGACAAGCTTGCAGTGCGGTAAAAAGAAAAAAAAGTAGCAATAATTATGTGTGCGCACAAATGAGTGACTTTGAGCAACGGCCAGACAGTCAGGGCCTGTGTCTCAGTGGGGGAGCAGCAGGGCTAATTTATTGGAGGATGCTGGACAGCCCTGTGGCCTTGAGGTGAATTAGCCAGAGGCGTCACAGGGGTTTGGTGGAAGCTCAAGCTATGGACGGTGTGAGCATGCACTGCTGAGATATTTGACTCCTCCACCACATAGAAACCTTGCACAATGCTGCAGAGCTCTGTTCAGCTTACACGCTCAGATGTGACAGATATTTTTGGCTCCACAACATTTAACTTAACTACCTGTGCCTATAATATAATTGCAGAATGAGCTTATAACTCCTGGGGAATCTGAGCTCTTAAAATAAAGTTATCCAGCCCAGCAGATGCTCATTTGGAATCAAGCGGGAATGTACAGTACAGTGTGAATATTGTTACCTTCTACTTTTCATTGTCATGCAGAACATAAAGGTGCCCAGATATTCAATATTTCCTCCTGTTTTTGCACTAAATAAATACACATCATGGAGTAGGACACGTATTTTACCAACAACTATGTGCAATCCCAGGTGTTCTCTCTGTGGCGGAGTGATTCAACGCAGAGCGAGTCAAAGAATGCCTCAGTGCTCTGCAGACGCAATCGCAGGCTGTCAGTTGTTCCACAGGAGGCCAACTGTGTCCTGTGAAATGCATCAGCACTCGCTGGGCGCCTGTCCACTTGTTCTGTGGTCCACCCTCGCAGGAGCCAACACCCTGTCCCATAAGTGATCTTTGGGGCCACCGAAAATGTCAGCTCTGTGCTGTGAAAGCAGTGAGTCAGTGCTGACACAGGACACAGAGGGGAAGAGGAGAGCATGGCAGAAAGTCTTCGTCTTCTACCAGAACTTCAGCAACACAGATGACATCATGTGGTGGATCTCAGCAGTTTCTTCAAGTTTTGTTTAACCCCCCCTGTGTTTATACTTTGTGAGCCTTGGACGATAAAACCCGAGCTCCGGGCTACTCATTGTCAGTCAAAGGGTGAAGTTTCCAGTTGGCATTAACCAGTTGGACAGAGAGGGAGCACTTCACGGCTGCCAGAGTGTTTTTGCGCCCTGCTGGAAGTCCTGGATTGACAGGCCGAATTGCCGAAGTCCGTCTGCTCTGTTGGACCACCTGCTTGGTTTAAATCATTAGTCAGCAAACAAAATAAGAGGCCCCCTCCCCACACAGGAGCTCCTGGACCTTAAAGGTATCAGGGAACTATTTATGACTTTTTAATGCAGAATTTGCAGGGTCATTCATCTTGTGGCTCCCTGCTGACATTAGTTTGGACGTCAGTGAAGAGAGAGAGACCTTTGCAGTAGGGTATATTCAAGAGGTGGAATGGTTAGGCCGCGTGTGTGTATGTGTGTGTGTTGGACCTAATGGTGCAAACTAATGCTTGATGGTATAGGGCTCTGCTGGGAGACCTGTCTCTCCTCAGGTCTCATCAGGCTAGCCTCTGTAATCAGCGCTCCCACACCCACCAGCAGCCCGGGGCTGAACCCGGCAGTGTGTAACAGGCCTGATAAGAAATCCCTGCTTCTTTTCTCAGCGCCCATCACCCTTAACTGCCCATTGCTTCGACTGTATAGACTCTGTAAATGGAGGGGTTTATGTGAAAGATAGATAGGGCCAGGGTGACCGAAGAACGCCCAGCATTGAAAATTTCTTTTTCCACACAAAATACTTGACTTTCCACTAGAAAGACCTTTAAATAGACCTTCAAATAATTACAGTGGTCGGCTATTTGTTTACTTATCAATCATGTGTTCATCAACACGCCCACTCACTTTGAATTTCCATGTTGTATTCTCACATGGGCTAACTCGGACATTTTTGGTTACACTTCACCAGGATGCTGGCAGGAACATTTGGGTGAAATGTCAAATGACTTGACGCATTAAGTGCATGTCTGAAGGCAGCTTAAGAGAAGAGTTGTGTAACTAATGATCCTGAGGCATTAGACACTTGCTATTTTATCATGGCTCTTTACCTCCTCCACCAGACACTGTCTGTGTTCATCTTAACCCGTTTTAAGACATGACCTCCGGGTAAAATCTGGAGAATTGGCTATGGAGTTTACCCAGAATCTGGCTTTCACACATACACAACCCAGTGGGTTCACAACAGCATCAAATCCTCCACATTATTCAGGCAGCCGGGTGCAGCCGGGTGCAGCAGGCTGAGGCAGGAAGTATTAACTCCGCTGCGTAGATCACATGATCATGTTTACAGCACCACCACACCGCTGTCAGCTCTTATCACCACAAACCCTCTCAACATCTTCGTCTGTGTCTTCTACGCGTGTCACCACTTTTTCCACGGGAGATATTTGTTTTCTTTTTGTTAACTAGGAGGTCAGGTGGAGAAAGTCAGCAAATACTACAGATCGCCTCAACCGGACTGCGGAGTCCAGTCAATGTCTGAAAGCAGCTTTTAGGGGGCCTCCATTACTACCATGGTTGCTATGGTCGATGCCAATAGGATGTGGCAAATGCAATCTTTTTTCCACAGAAAGTACTTGACTTTCCACTAACTGACTTTTAATTGACCTTCAAACTAATATTGGGGTCAGCTCACAAACACAGAATTGCTGGTGGGATTCATTGCTGAACAATGAGGCTTTGAATGCCATAAATTATTTGTATTTTCACAGAAATTAAAAAAAAAGATGGGAAATATGCAGTGTATCTGTGATGGAAAGAAAATGGTTTCTTATTTTTGCCAGGAAGAGTTGGCAGAAAAATCAGAGAGGGGGGGCCTTTTTTGGGTTAGTTTACAATTGCTGCTCCCCACTTCCCCACTTATTTTTAGTCTTGCAGAGGGGGCTTATGTGCTCGGGAATGGATGACACAGTGCTCCCAAAATAAGCTCGCCTGGATGTGAGTTTATGCACACATTTGAATTGGCCTCATTCACCGTGTGCACAGCTGGGACGGTTTGGACTGCGAGAGACACCATCACTTGTGTCAACATCAACTATGAGACACAACAGAATTAATCTCTGCTAGGCTGCCATGCAGACAGAGTATGGAAAATTGTTTTGTTTTGTCGTGTTTGGGTTCTCGACCTTGGCTTCATAGGTTTAGCTGTGAGGTGACCCACACACAATACAACCTGTTTAGCATATTAGCTTAAACATAGATACGATTCCCGGTGTAAACCTGGTTCAAGGTTTTTCGTAAGCATTGACATGTTTTTATGAGATTCCATAAGGACACGGGAAGACCAACTAAATAAACATGACCGTCTTGAGCGAGAGATAGAGAGGACTTGTGATAGAGGGGCCAGGCCACGTCCTCCATCCCTCTGTTTTCCTCAGCTCTGTTTGGCTCAGCCTCTTGCAGCTCAGTTCAGTTTTAACCCCGCAGAAAGAAAAGGAAAAGAAGCCTATTATAATTAACAAAAGAAAGCGGGAGCAAACACCAGAGGTTTAGAAAGAGAGAGTGAGAGTTAGGAACACAGACATATCTTGCAAAGAGGGAGAGTGAGAGGCGAGGGTGAAATATGGAGGAACCAATTTCTATGAAAAGGCCCTAGGGGGAGTTGTGCTCCAGTAAATCCGCCTTACAGGGCCCTGCAATCTTATTATAGTGTGGCCAGTGAGATGGACAGACAGACAAACAAGGCAGGCCTGGATCTTTCACACTGCCCAAAGTCAAGCTCATCTATCCCCTCAGTCAGCACATAGGCCTGGCTGCATGGAGCCTTTGCCACGTCCAAAGCTTATGACCTCTGGTACTCAAACACAGCACATCACAAGGGAGGGGGGCGGGTGAGGGACAGGGTCAGAGACAGATAGATGTGGGGAGTGAAAGAATGCAGGAAAATGGGTGGAGGGAGGGATGGTGCAATGCCTTATTTTGAGCACTTACTGTAAGTCACTGGTGTTGAGGAAGGATTAAACCGTCACAAAGGTTGTTTTAGACACAGGTTAGCAGATGCACAAAAGTAGAAAAAGATCAGAGGCGTTGCGACAATTGTGTGTATTCACTGCTGCTTTTCCCTCCATAGAGAACATCTTCATTTTATGTACATGTGTGACTGCCGGAGTGTGTGATGTACTGTGTGCTTTATGGGAACACATGCTCTGTCACAAACACACTTCCACCGCCGCCTGTCTGCTTTATAGAGCGAGAGGGGATCTTTTGCCGACTGTAAATCAGCGGCTCGGCACACAAACCTGTGATTTGCTGTCATGCAGGCCCACAGACTCCAGTCATATTTTAGTCACGTGCATAGCCTCCCTGCAGCAGGCAAAGGTAACAATCATCTCCCACCTCTCTGCCAATCTGTGCAAGAACTGTTTTATCTTCTGTCATCGCAGCAGGATTAAACGCGGGAGAGGGAGACATTTTTTGGAGGCTCTGTATAAATTCTGTAAAATATAGGACTTCATATATATAACACAAATATCTGACATTGAGAATAAGATACAACTCATCCCTTCTTACTGCTGACATAAAGCTAGTTTTTTAGCTGATTTGGGGACATGCTGAGAAGAGCACATAAGGCTGAGGAGACAATAGTGAAATGCTCACAGCTCATTGTGCTGCTTCCACCAACAGTGCAGCGTTCTTGTGTGACCTGAATTGGCCATTCTAATGCCAAACACATATATTATAAATACCACCAACGTTGCACAGGGAATCGCAGATAGGAGGTTACATGCTGCCCTTTACTCTCTCCCAACATCTTTGAGGAGCCATGAAATGCCATGAAATTTGACAAGAGGCCGCCTCCAGTTGTTAGTGCAAACCCGACCCCCTATGCACACTCGGCAAGAGTCCTTTATTCTCACAGCCACAACTCCATTTTAATTACAGCTTCTAACGGGGGTGAGACTCTTTTAATGTAACGAGTTATCATGCTCCATTAAAACATGTTTTTGCATATGGCACACTACACTAGTCTCCTTGTAGTTTCAAGGTCCAACTCATGAATATATTGCTCCTGTGAAAATCAAAGGGGCTGTGTTTTTTTCGCTCCCTGACTGGAGGCTGGCTCTTTGAAGGGATAAAATCCGATAATCCTCCTCCCCTCACACACAGCGACCGATGTTCCTTTCTGCTGACACTGAGCTTTTGTCAGTAACACTTTACAGTATAGGTGCATAGAGTCATTACAGAGTAAAATTGCCAATTAGCAATATCTTACTCATAGTTCCTGGATAACTCTGTTCTGCTTCCTCTTTAATTATTACTATTTTCACACCACCCTCACTTATGGTAATAATTGATGCGAGAAATTATTTTATTTATTTAATTTTCTCTTCACTTTTGTCCCTAGTGACACATGTAAAGTGTCCTTGGGTCTCTTGAAAGGCACTATATAAAGTCAAGTTATTTTTATCATTATTATTATTCATTTCATAATTATCTTACCAGAAGTTGCAATTTTTTGTGTCCCTTCATGGAGATATCACATTCTACTGAAAAAGCAGCTTACCAGACACAGCTACATTGTTTATATCTTTAGATCAAATTATGTCCATTCGCAGCTAACACAGCCAGTGGCCAATTAACTATTACACAATAAGCTAAGCTTAGTAAAGTGCATACCTCAACAGTTCCATTATCTATATTCACTAGATCTGTATTTTTATTTGGATCTGCAACAAATTGTACAAACTTAGAAATGTCAGTCCCCATAACATCCCTGATTTTTGAAAACAAGATCCATGAATTAGTCTCTGAGAAATCAAGGAAAAGTTTGAAAAATCTGTCAATGTTGAGAAAGTGAAAAAAGTCTTTCCTGACCCAAGCTTCATCCTTCCATCAAACTTTGTGTTAATCTGTCCAGTGATTTCTGCGTAATCCTGCTAAGTAGCAAATGCCTATGAAAGCATAGCATCCTTGGCAGAGGTGTAAAGAAATAATGGCATAAAGGTGAATTAATAACAAAAACTGACTGTCATGTAACACTTGACTTGAGGTCAGAGAAAAAATGTGCACACCATAGTAGTTATGATTCATTATTGGTTATATGATATTCAGCCTTTAAGTGTCACCATGGTTCTATTAGTCTCAACACTGTGAGGGCCACAACAGCAATAATTTACTTGAGAGGACAACTTCTAAAAGAGGAGACCATCCTCTTCATGTTCATCTTTGATGAGAGGTTTCCAAGAACTCTGGTCGGAGCAGTAATGGGTGGGTTTAAAGATGAAGACGGAGGAATGGAATCATTCCCACAATAATCCCTTGAACCTGGAGGGGGAAGGCAAATGGGAAAACGAGAGGGAGTGGGAATGGGAAGAGAGAGATGAAATACCACCGAGGTGTGAATAATGTAAGGCCCTGTGGTAAATGTTCACCTCGAGGTGCTCTTATTGCCTTCATTAGCATCCCTTTCATGGCTTTGCCACTGCTGTTATGTCGAGCAAAAGGGACGCCATCCCACCGACAGATCACCAAAAGAGATCCGAAATTAGTTTCGCGACAAGCACTTTTAATTCCCCCAAAGTATTCTCCCTTTTTTCCTTCAGCAAAATAAGCAAGTTGGGAGGAGATGGGGAGAAAAGCTAATTACACCATCCCCCGAGGGAGGGAGAGTAAGTGAAACCTGCTTACAGTGCTATACACATCTTATCAACACTGCATCTGGTTTCGTCACCCACACTCATGGGTGTAGCTGTCCAAGATGCTGCGGCTGTTCCATTAATCTTCTGGGTTTAGCCTGAAACGGTCCGAAAAAGCAAAGAGCTCCTTGTAAAGGGTTAAACTTTGGTCTTTCATTGTCGTGCAACACTTCCACCAACCTGCATGACGAATGGTGTTTTCTTTTACCATCCTATGTAACTAATCTGGATTTCAGTTCTCCCAAAATAAGCACCATACGCATTAACTAAAAAAGAAAGAGGTGTCTCACACACTGTACATCGGTGTACAAAGTCTGACATGTCATTCTTTCCATCTCGATGTGGCCTTTGTAAAAACCACAGCTTAGGCACGTGACCGAATGGAAAGAGTGACACGCAGAAGAAGAGTTAGACAAACTCCAGTCCCTCGCACAGAGAAAACAGTGATTGTCATTGGCTGGAAGTTTTTTTTTTCGTCTTCTTCTTTTTAATTAAAAACCAATTCATCATTTTTGTAAATGATGGTCCCCATTTAAAATGTTAATTACAGCAATGCATCTTTCAGACTCCTTCCTGACTTGCAGAATAATCTCCAGAGGCGCGTGTGGTGTTAAAACTGTTTCCAGAGTTACGTTCAGCTTAAAAAGAAGAAGAAGAAAAAATTCAAGACATTTTTCCTCCCTTAATGTGTTGAGAATGAACAGGGTCCAAATGTCAAGCGGTCTGTTTTGCACCAGATAACACGCTTCAGTTAAATGGGCCTTGGACAGTGACCTCTCTATTTCGCTGCTGCAAAGGATCCTCCCAACATCTGGCAAAGCCTAAACAAACCAGCGTGTGTGCACATTCACTTTGTTCTGCATGAGCGTCTCCGAATCTGAGACTATATGGAGAGGAGCATGGGGCGAAGAGGAGAGAGAGAGTTAAAATCTTGGAGAAACTTATCGCTGACGCTGTGTGCGGGTAAGTGCATGTGTGTAAAGGGCACATCATCCCTGCAGCACACGCACACAGCCTTGAATAAACCTGCTGTCCCCCCACTGAGGAATTATGGAGGATATAGGAGAGTGAGTAATTTGACATATTAATGCGTAGTTCTTTTAGAGCATTGTGCTGAAACTTATTTTCACTTGCATGTGTAAAACACTGGAGACAAAACAATTGCTCGGTTTCAAAGCGGTAAGTCAGCGATTTTGTCTTTCAACAACTCCAAATGTAAGAAGAAAAAATATATTATTATTATCGGCAAAAATCTAATCTACCCTCACAAAACTTTCCTTCCATTACGGCACTAAACTTTTTTTTTCCTATGCCTTCATTTTCAAGAAGCTTTTGTCCCAGGGCTGAGATTATTCTCGTCCTGCGTGGCATTAAGGTATTTTTTTTGTTGGCCTGACTTTGTGAGTGAAAGTGGAAAATATTCATCGCGGAGCTCTCCAGTGTATGTACAGATACAACAGTGTAGAAAACACAGTGGAAAGCAGTTTCTTCACTGAGTTCAAGCTCTGTTTGACCCTGCACGGCTGACAGATGGTGCTTTGAAAAACAAGACGAGCCGTATTCATTAAAACACTGTGGAAGACAGATTCGCCTGCTGCTGATCAACTTAAAGCGTTCCTGGTGGGTATTGGTGTGGCATGATATCATATCAGCAAGGCACTGCTGGAGTCCGGACAGATGGGCATGTGATGGTATAAACACTTAAAAAGCCCACAGTGGACACGCAGCTTTTTCTCCCCCTTCAGCTTTTTCTGGCAAAACCATGGGCACGGCTTTTCTGCTCCCCGAGACACAAAAACTCCTCAATTTCCCCAGTTATTTATGTGGTCTGATCTCAATTTGTGGCTGGCAAACGTGTGAACGAACTCCTCTCACATTGTTGGAGTGGCTGAACATGGGCACTGACCTCAGCCGGATCAATACTTAATAAGCCTCGGCGCTGCCAAGTCCATTCTGCTGCGATCTGCAATTTTTTATGTCCATTAGGTTGAAAATAAAGCTGACTAGGTGTATGACCACAGGAAGTGGAATGCATCGCGGTCGCCTCAGCTCCCCCCCGATGATGGATGCTTCGCAATAGTGTGAGACCAATGAAAACTTCAAATACTATCCACCTCATGTGCTATAAAGTACTACACCCCTGACTTTTATTAAATGCAATTCAATACCCCATTGGTGTTTCAAAGAAGCATTTAACAACTTGTGGGAAGACAATAAAAGCCGCAGCAGGCTATATGGTTAGGTTCGTTGGCATGTGACGAACAAGCGGAATCAGAGGGAAGTGAGCCTAGAGCTACGCTGCTTTATTTGGAGTGGTGGTACAGCTCGGCTTTAGAAGTGCTCCAAGATAGGCCCCAGTCTGGATGTTTAAACACTAGGTTTTGGGAGTTCACAGTGCGTTTGTGTGAGGGGATTCTGGACACTCCCCTTATTCCTCCTCAGCCTCACCTCTCTGCATACACAGATTAAATTGCATTATTTAGGTCACTGCAAATATTCATCACTGTCTAAAGTCAACGTCTTTCTCAGAAAATCTGATCATTTAGTTTCGTGGAAAACTAGAAACCGAACACAACACAGCCGCTCCCATGTTGTACATTTCATCAGTTAATTGAAAACAGACGGGACGCTAACTCCTTCTCTCCATCCGCCCATGGTATGCATCTGACGTATCATTTTACTCGATCAGTTGAGTGGAAAATTACAAAGCAGGGGACGCCTCATACATACAGCCGCTCACACTGTCGCTGCTACCGCTGCTCTAAAGGACAAAGAGGGGAATCTATACATCCAAGCCTGTGACTGGGAAGGACACGTCAATGCCCGCCATTTCCCCAGAGGTGAGCAGATGCCACGTCTGTTTTGGCAGCTGTATGCTGAGAGGTGTTGATGGGTGGTGCAGCTGACAGAGGCAGATTGGTGTCTGAGCGATGGCCAGGGAGGTCAACGGGGGCTGCTGGGGCTTCCAGGATTGGCCTTGCTTAAGCTCATTTAAAAGAGCTAATGGAGCCACCTACCACCTGTCCTTATGATTAGCTACACACTTTCGTGCAGTATGCCAACTTTAATCAACACACACAAGACACTACTGGATACTGGATATCCATAGGATACGGTTAGGCATCGATACTTTCCTAAACAATGCCAGATCTGAGTTTATTTTATTACAAGGGCGAATTGGAAGTTAAAATTGAACATACATAACAAAATCACGTAATAAATGTTACCTAACTCAACTACAGTAAATTAACACTAAATTTCCCTGCAGTAATATACTACAGCTTTAAACTGGTCATCAATTGTCTCTGCAATGCTGGGTCCAGGGATGCGCACACTGCCGGCTGCTGTGCGTCCCTCTGTTTTCAAATGTATATACAGTTTGTCTGGTCCCTCCCTTAACATGGAATTGTTTTCCAACGTCTACTGTATACGTCCCAGTTCTTAAAACCTTTCGTGACGTACAGCCTCATTTCGGACCGTTGAGCTTTAGGCATGTTGTTGTCGTGGGTCTACTCTGAGAGTAAACAGTGTCTAATGTGGATCAGCTAAAAACTCTGAACAATGGGGTTCTAGATGGTGATTCCATTTTCCGAAGAGGATCAACATATAAAAGCTATCACTTTAAAGCTTTTCTTAAAATAACCAGTAAGGCCCTTTCACCAAGCTACATATTCTTAACACACACACACACACACACACACACACACACACACACACACACACACACACACACACACACACACGCTCCTTCAAACAAATACTGCTGCCCCTTGTTGCCGCTCAGCCCACTTCCCTCCACCTCCCCTCTCCAGCGTCTGGAAAAAAGGAATGCCCACGCGGCCACATCCGAAGGCGGAGAGAGAAGATTGAAACCAGATGAATGGAGCTCGGGTACAGGCTGCTTCGCCAGGCCCATATTTCACTCCCCAAAGCCTGATTAAAAAACGAGGTACAGCACTAGCTGGGCCAAGGCAGCTTCTTCCGCCTCGGAGAAGGACCTTCGCTCGCTGTGACAACACAGGGGCGAGAAGGAAACGGGGCGAAGGTCACCAACTAATATCTATGCAATTGGCTCACACTTTCCCAGGAGGGGTTTCCAGGGGAGCAGAACCGTCTCTAAAGTTACACTGATAAAAGAAAAATCCAGTCGTCATTTAAAAATTATTTTGACTGAATTTGATCTGTCAGCTTCCATTGTGTGTGTTTTTTAAGGGGAGTACAGGGGCTGAGGATGTGTAAAGTAGGACATAGTGGAAGCTGTTAAATTACATGCTCGAGGAAATGAGGGCAATCTGTGAGAATTGTGGAGCATTATTAGCATCACACAGAAGTCAGTCAACACTGTGTGTTGCTAATGGAGTGTGATAGGGTTTATTGAAAACAAAAAAGCTGCAGTGAAACACAGAGACATTTTATTTATAAATCCATGTTTGAATAATGCAAATATGAATATGCCTTTTTCATTTTGTACTATAATAGTGGGATCTGTTTTGGTACCAAGAAACATTTTAGAATAATGTGCTAAAGAATTACTTTTTTCATACAAAGTTTCACACAAAAACCATTGCACTTTTTAAGGTGTAGTGTGCATGGTAAGAATAAATCCTGAGAATACTGAGAGGATATGACTGTTTTCAAGATCTCTGAGGCAAATATTCATGTTTGTGTCCGCAGACATTACAGTCAGTGTTGAGCAACGTTTCAAAGTTTCAACAATTCACTTGGAAAGAGGAAAGAGAAAAACAGCCAAACATGCCACGTGTTGTTTCCTCCTGCCTCCACCAGTTAGTGTGTGCATACACACACAAACACTGAGCGTGTCTTTACACTGGAGGTCATGTCGTTGAATGCATATGTGTGTGTGTGTGTGTGTGTGTGTGTGTGTGTGTGTGTGTGTGTAAATGAGGAGAGAGGTTCTCGTTTGCATTCTTTCTGGTTAAACATGTGGAGTGGGGAGAAAGAGACGGAGGTGTTTGTGTGTTTGTGAGTGGAGCCTAACACTTGTGTGAGTGTGAGTGATTAGCAGCTTGATTTAAGCGACTGTCTGAGATGGCGATGGCAAAGGGGACATTTTTTTGTCCTACCGCCCCCCTCCCAGTGTCAGCCGCCTCCTCGCACTCCCTGTGCAGCTGGTCGGCCACACTCGCGACCCGCTGCCAAACGCACTCCCTTGCATTCCCCTTGACATTTTAGCTATGTTACCGCTGAGAGAGTTGTGGCTCGCCTGCCTGCCGCCTGACTGTACACAGGGGTAAACAAAGGCCATGATGTGTAATCTACAGTCGCTTGGACAACGAGAGGTTAATCTCATTACCTCGTGCTAAATGGCATGCTCGGGCATCCTCTGACAGGACCAAGGCCAGACACAAGTTAATTAAAAGAGCAATTAAAAGAAGACAGTAAGTCCACACTTAACCTTCACACCAGTGTGATGATATTGAATAACACTATTCCATACTGTGGTTTGTCAGTAATAACAAACCACTTTTCATTACAAAACAAGGGGACTAGTAACAGCGGAATGATAGTGATAGTGAAGCGTGGCAGTAGATTAGCTTGTTTTGTGGTTGAACATGTGCTTCAAACTAACCTTTAGCACTTGGTTGTGGTTTGCCTACTGTGAGAAGCCTTATTAAAAACACTCCTCGCCACAACACACACTCATTAGGGAAGTTAATCGACTCCCACAGTTTGAATTGCAAAAAGTTGAGAGTAACCTGGAGGAGACTTACATTAAATGCCATCAATAAGGGCAAGTCGATGCAATGGTGCTTCATCTTTGAATCAGGTTGAGCTTGCTTCAGTAAAAACACATCAGAAGATAATAAAAAGATTATAAAAACACTGTTATTTTTTTATAGATAATTTCTATAATGAAAAAAAGCACCTAATCTCTGCTGTAGGGATGGCGGTGGTGCTGTCACCTCATTAGCAAGAGGGTTTAGATCCTGGGCCTTTCTGTGTGGACTGTGCATATTCTTGTCTGTGTGGGTTTTCTGTGCATACAGCTTCCTGTCCAAACACATGCCGATTGGAGTCAAAAGTTTTTAAATTAGCGTTTCAGACAATGGCTGGCAATCTAAGCGACAAGAGAGAGCAGAGAATGGCAAGTTTTCATTGATGAAGCAATTAAATTAACAATAAAGAAGATTCAGACCAAAATAATGTTCCTGCTGACCCACTGACCAAAGCTAAGTCGGTTGAGGAGGGGGAGGATGAAGCTGGTTGTTTTCAAATGACGCTTAGGTTTTAGAGCGTGTTTTTGTTCGGCGCCTTAGGTCTTAATGGGTTCATTGGAGACTCACCCGTAGATGTGAATGTGAGCGTGAATGGTTATTTGTCTATGCATGTTGGCGTCCTGTCCAGGGTGTACCCTCGCCCAATGTCGGTGGAGATTGGCTTCAGCACCCCTGGAACCCTCCAAGGATAATTGGGATGGATGGATGGATAATCTGTCCCTTTTTATTTTACCGATTATCCTTGAACATATAATGAAACTGATTTGAATGCAGAATGTGTTTGAGACAACAATAAAGCAATAAAACAATTTTGTCAAAGAAAATCATAAAGTTGAGCCTCTGTTGAGAAACTAATGTAAAACTGCTATAATTACACTTTCAACCTTCCTCATCCTGCAGTGATAAAAAGATGACGCCACTATGCAATCTATTATTAAGCAAAAGAAAATGCATTATGCACTCATTCATAGCATGCATCATGACGCAGTATTCATGTCAGAAAGGTTTACGCCATCGTAACACGCGTAACCTGACTTTACCAAGAATTCTCCCTCTACGTCATCTCTAGGAGGGACTTCATGTTCTGTGTCCTGCGTTAGCATATACAGGAACGCGAGGGAGCCGGAGAACGTAGCCTGTTAGCTGCCTGCCCTGTGGGTACCACTGCTGGCTGCAGCCTCCCTCCAGATGAATCATAAACAAGTCCCTTGGCCTCTGTGACTTAATCCCCTGTGACATCGCCACGGGGAGATAGAGGAAAAGAGGGAGCGGGGAGGAGGGAAAACATGCCCCGTGCTCGACTTTCAAGTGAATTAAACATTAGGATGAATGTGTATGAGGTGTATCTGAGGATATGTAGTTGATGAAGTTGAGGTCGTAATTTAACACATTATAGCATCTGCATGGTGGTGCTGGATATCCAAAATGTATGGTTGGTGTGAAGGGGAGCAAGGGGTCTTTCATTCGAAAAGTCACTTCATCTTAGTCTTTACCTTCCAGCTCCCTCGTTTTCTCCATTTGTATATTATGTAAATTCATGTCCCACAGTGCTTTCATTTAAATTTGGCCACACAGCTTAAGCTAGGGTAGTCTACAGAGTGTGGCAGCTCAAGCTATAATCAACATCGTGCTCCTTTTAGGCATGAGAAAGCATACCCAGGAGGCAGCAATAAATGGATTTATTTTAGGAACCAGAATGTAGAATCTTAGTTAGGGCCAGACACGCTAAGTGCTTTGTCCCTTATGCATCTGTCTTTGGGCAGTGTTTCCTTCCTAATTAGAAAAAGAACAAGGTGCTGAGGAAAATGGTGTTCGCCAGCGGGCTGTAACAGAGGCGGCAGCGGCCCGGCCTGGCAGAGTAATCTTTTCTTTCTTTTTTTTTCTTTAAAAGTTTGGGGTATGATTCTCACTCTGCAGGTTGTGCTGATGCAGGAGCTTTTGTCTCGAGATTAATGAAAGACGTTTGGCTCTTTGGCGTTTGGGATCCCACAAAAAAGATAAAAACGGCCTCGGACCACTGAAAGGTTTATGCGGCGGGCGCCACTGAAAGCGCTCACACAGGGAGGCAATTCTTTCATCCTACGCTTTCTCCTCCATTTTTACCAACACAACTAATAAATAAAGTAAAGTACAGCTGTAATTCAAACTATTTCCTCACCTCACAACTGCCCTTGTCTCTTTTGTGCTGAATATTTTGATCATATTGGAAACCATTAGCCCACATTTCCAATGGTACGTACAGGTTTTGTGCTTGTGTGTCCACGTGTTGCATATTCCAACATGCTGACACTGCACATATCAATACTAACAATAAATATGACAATTTGTTCAGCTTTTTTTTTAAAGAACACAATGTGCTTGAACAGGGAACAATTTTCAAAATAAATACAATTATTTCTCAAAAGCTACAAAGTAAACAGTAAACAAAGAATGACTAACAAGTGCACCTGATTGAATCAGACATTGTGCATAGATGTTGAACATATAATTGGACCCTCTGTTTACATTGTAGTCCCTTTATGGCCCCCAAGATCTGTCTTTGCAATAGGCTGATTCTATGGTCAGGAGCAATTTAAAGAGCCAGGATGAAATTAAAGTTCACATTGTGTCTGTCTGGATAATGTCAGGTGATTTACAGACTGATAAATTCTTAAGTCACTCTGAATTTCTCAATTTAGCGACTGAGGACAACTAGTGGCCTGCTGGCGAGGAGATTCTGTGTGTTTACATCCTCAAAAGCTTTTCTAATAAAGATGTTTGAGATCAACTCTCAGCCTTATCTATACTGGGTGAACAGTTCAAATGCTACACTAGGTCATGCCTGAGATAAATTGTGAGACACTATTTCATAGTGGTGCTAAAAGAGGAAGATGTGGACATCAAGTGTTACTTGACAGTATTCAAGATTAGCACAGAGCCTTCATACATGATTAAAGTAAAATGAAACGTGTAAATACCTCCGGCTAAACATAAGACTTTGAGAGTGTTAAAAAAAAAAGAGACAACTTATCCCGCTGTGTGTGATGCCCTGCTCCAGAGGGAAATGTGCCACTGGCCACACAGCATCTTCTCAGACTGATCTCTGCTGTGAATTACACTGTGCAGGCTTCTAAGGACCCTCTCTCCACCCACTGTGGATCAACTCTCACGTGGGAAATGAAGGAGGCTGGGGGAGCCTGAAGGGAGAGGTTATCGCCACCACCGGCTCCGCTGCCCCATCCCCCATCATCACCATCATCATCTATCTTACGTCGCTCTTATCTCTCAGCCTTGCTGTACATCAGAACTCACAGGGAACACACACACACCAACAGTCAGTGCCGTAAAAGCACACTTTTAGCCCCTGCACGCTGCCTGCTCAGCGAAGAGTACATAATGCCTGTGCCATGCATGGCTGGACCAACGCCAGCACGATGACAATGTTCTCCCCTGAGTCCAGAGGAAGAAACTGTTCAGACATCTCAGCTTAGCTCCTATGTGCCACATGCTGGCCTGTTACACCCCTAACCACTAATTCAGTCTGAAGAGGTAGAAACACCACGGCTGGGCTCAAGATGACAATGCAAAAAAACAACAACACACCATATACAGAGAGAAAAGTCAAAGAGGATCAACCAAACCTGTCTGAACTAATGACCTCAAACTAGAAAAAGATGCTCAACCAAAGAGTTATACATCCAAATTCAAAGTCATTTAATGTTTTACAGGTTGTGGAAATGTAATTTCTGTACAAATAAATTTGGTTAAATTAAACACGTTTTCTGAAATCTGAGCCCAATCTATTTCATTGTACTTTCATCTCAAGATATATTGGGGAAACCCCAGAAATAAGTGAAACTGCTTCGGAAAACAAGTGGAGTTATATCCCGCCGGCAGAATTCAATTATCTCAGAGTAAGTACGATTTTAAGGCTGAACATGAGACGAAAATGACTTGATAAAAATTGCCCGCTGCAGCGCATATCCATTTGCAGCAGACATGTGTTTATTTATCCCAATGTAGCCAATCAGGAACAATTTATCTCCCCTTATCCCTGGTGGATTAGGTACTAATCTGTTTGCTGAGGGGAAAACGAGAGAGGAGGCAAAAAAAAGAAAAGCTTTTCTCTCTGATCCTCCTCATATTAATATTTCTATTAGTGGTGCCTTCCAGTGATGTGATGTGACACTTGTGGCTCTGCATGAGAAGCCGGGCTAATAGGGGGATAGAGGAGGAGGTCAGAGAGACAGAGGACTTTGTTCCACCTGAGCTCTGTCATCACTGCTCGTCTGTGCATGTGTATGTATGTGCATGTGTGCTGTGCATGTGTGCACATACATAGTGTGTGTGTGTGTGTGTGTATCAGTGCACTTCATAAGCATGCATTAATGAGAGTAATATCTGCTGGACTTGTTAATGCAGTTGTTCACTGGGTGTGTAAGCAGTGCGATCAGTGCTCTGTTCCAGAGTGATGGCGAAGAAGACGACTCCTGTATGGTTTAATGAGCAGAGGAGTTTAGCCCCACCCTCTTTGGGTGCAAACACACATCCAGCATCATCTCTTCACATATTCTTACTACATACAGCCTGCATACCTAATGACGCATTTGTGCGTGCACATGCACATGGGTGGGACGTGCGCTCACATCCGCACTTCTTACATTGTGCAAACCTTGCAGATTTGTAAACATACGCGTGCACGCACACTTGAGTGAGAGAGTAGTGCTGGCCTAAGCAATGTGCTAGCGACTCCAGTGTACGACCTTCAAGCCCCAACGTCCTTCGTCCCTGAGATGTCCTTTATTACAGCCTCGCTCCTATATCCTGCCCTAATGCAAAGGGATGGGGGGTGGGAATAACATCTGCATGAGTAAGAGAGTAAGGCTATAACAGCAGAATGGGTGGAGGGGGGGACTCCCCTTCTCCGTAGCACATCCAGTCTGAATAGCTAATTTATTCTCCTCACTACAGTAACAATGTGCAATTCTCTTCCCTCATGCACACCATGCAGGTCTTTAACATAACCATGTTTTATTCTGTATGCATAAAGTGATGCATCACAAATGCATCTAACATGATAATATCCTCAGCGATAAAGGTGATTTAGATTCTGATCACGGTCACAAGGAGGCCGCGTCCCTCCTCTTCAATCCCCCGGCTCCTCGGTACAGTATATGTGGATCATCTCAGCTGCTAAAAGCACTGAGAAAAATGCCTAATGACATTTGAAGGGCTGTTCGTTCCCTACAGAGTTGCCTCTGGCAATTTCCTCCTCACAGTTCTACATTTTGTTCGCTAAAGAACGCAGTCGATAAAAGATGGTCAGTGGACGCTTGTGCTCTCGTTGGCCGTCGGTTGCCGTAATGTCACTGGGTTTTAGCAGGAATTAGTTTTAATGTCACTCTGTCTCCAACACCTGAATGTCACTGGCTTTTAATTGGCCTGCTTGTGAAATGGCAGCGTTACTCGTGGCTGGGAGCTACAGACGGAGGGGGAGGGGGGGTGGGGTGGGGTTTACATAAAGCATCTGCAGCTTTCATTGTATTCTAACTAGTTCCACTGTTGGGACCAGGCTATGCTACAGTGCACCAGAGCCACAGCCATGCCAAACAGTTAGTGTTTGAACATGTGCCATTGCAAATGGACCAAACCCTGCTGTAAATGGACTGCTCCACCGCTGCATTGTTTCATTACTCCCAGGAATTCAACACGATGAAGTGTGAAAGAAAGTGCACGGGAGGTAAAAGTTTAGTTTTTCGCTGCCAGGAAATGTTTATTATACCCCACACATCTACTGCAACATTTACTGCAGTACATCAGATGCACTGCAAAGCTTCATACTAAGGAAAGTATTGCACTTTTGTGCTGCAATATAAATAACATACAGATCATAATGCATATTATGCTTTTAATCAGTCATGCACTCGAGAAAATATCGCTCTGCAGAAGAAATACCCTTGGAGTAAAATACTCAAAGGTCATAGGTCAAACCAGTCACAGCTGCTCTAAAGTCCATGACCAATGGGCTCCAGGGACACATGGAGACTAATCAGACAGCTCTCTCTCTCTCTCTCTCTCTCTCTCTCTCTCTCTCTCTCTCTCTCTCTCTCTCTCTCTCTCTCTCTCTCTCTCTCTCTCTCTCTCTCTCTCTCTCTCTCTCTCTCTCTCTCTCTCTCACACACACACACACACACACACACACACACACACACACACACACACACACACACACACACACACACACACACACACACAGACCTACAGTATGGAGCTTCATATTAACAAAGTTTCCACTGAGACTGAATTAATCCTTGAAACATCTAGAAGTTTCCAAGTATTTCGAAATGGATCAAGAGGGGACATTTATTCTTTCTCTTTCATTGTGCTGCCATTCTCGCCTCATTGTGCATACACACACACACACACACACACACACATATCACATCACTGGACATCACATACCAAACTTCTTGCCAACCTCTTTCTCCCACTTCACCACAGTGACACCATTGTGTGTGATGGGTGGCTTGTGCCAGACTAGTGGCCCTACAATAGCCTCTTGACCGTAGCAGTGCTTCAGCTACACTGGAGTAAAGTAAGTTCCTATTGTTCACATTCATGGCGATCGTTCAGAGACAAGTGGCTAAAAGAGTGTTTGCACATCAGAGTTCAAGGTTAGTGTATCCGCTCCCTCCAGATCTTCCAGCTAGGGCTAGGCCGAGTTTGTATGTTGGTGTATACATTAAAGGAGACATATTGTGCTCATATTCACTCTAAAGTACCTTCGTTAGAGGGGCGTATAATGCAAACGTTTCATTGTGTCATCACGTTTGCCCAGATGTATCAGCCGAACTCCTGATGAGGGGTTTCAGGAGCTGTGTCGTCTGTGGGAGAAAGAAGCTCCTTTCTGTGATCGTCAGAGCGAGTTGTCTGTGAATGCAAACCTCATGTGCTCTCATCGCGCCCCCCTTTGCTCACTGGAAAAACCATGACATGCAATATCCCCGTGGATGACAAGCGACTAATGATCCCTCTGGCTCAGGCAAGCAGTTACGCTTCCAAACCTCAACTGTATTTCACCACTCATCCAGAGAAAAAATTGCAGATCCACTGTCGCTGGTTAGAGTTCTGAAATTCAACAGGAATCTGAGGAAGGAGGCGAATGGGAATGTGTTGTGGAAATGTTACTGAAGTGGAAAAAAATAACTTGCATGTGAGGTTTCTACTTACAGCAAATAAGATGAGTTGTTGTTGTTGTCGTGTACAGAACCTGGTGTCTGGGAGGAAGCATTCAGACTCAGATAAACACAACTAGAAGGTGGATAAACACATGAAGAAAAACATCACAGAGATACTGGGAGGAATGAAAGTGTTGCAGTGGCGTAGGTGCCCTTGTGTGTGTGTGTGTGTGTGTGTGTGTGTGTGTGTGTGTGTGTGTCTATGACTCATGGATGTGTTTTTTTTAAACTCCCTCGTGTATGATTGTGTTGCAGACTGAAATGTTCCAGCAAATGGCAAATATATCATCTTCTTGTGACTATACATGGCAATCAGGTAAGTCTGGGGATAAGAATAGCCTGCCTACCAATAGGCTGCTGTAGGTTAACACAGCGCTTCCACTCTCAAGTGCACAGAGAGAATACTGAGCTGTATTCAGTTAAACCTACTCACAGACACGAGTTTACACACACACACACACACACACACACACACACACACACACACACACTCATCCAGGTTGACCCTTTCGTCTATGACAAACAGTGCAGACGTTCCAGATTCCGGCTCAGCCTCAGTTTTGTTTGGATTAGCTGAGAGAGAGCAGAACCCTTTTGGTCCCTGTGGCTACACGGCACACGTCAGCCTGCTGCTAGGCTGTAATCACACACAGACACAGGCACACACAACACCCGCACACACAACACACACAATGGCCTGACATATACTAAAGTGAGTGCTCCCACCCATACATACATTCAAATTCCAAATCTCTTGGACGCCACAGAGCAGTAAGTACATTTACTCAAACATCAATACCGACACACACACACACACACACACCCACACACCCACACAAACACAACACTTGCCAGTCATCTGGCCTTATACAGGCATGGTGGCGACCCATTGCCTTTCATGGGAGCTGACTTCCTGACATTCTGTCCTCAGGCTCTGCGTTCTCTGCAGCCTGACTAGTTCACAGCAGGAGAGGAGGGAGGGAAGGATATAGGGAGAGAAAGATGGAGAAACAGATACAAAAAAGCAGGGGTAGAGTAAATATGGAAAGAACGGAGGCCCAGAGAGTGGGGGAGAAGGTGAGAGAGGGATGTGGAAAAGAGGGGCGAGGCATAATCTGATAGAAAGAGAGCAGAGACAAAGGCAGGGGATGGATGAAAGAACGGAGAGGCACGAAGCAGGAGACAGAGGGGATGAACCGTGCTCTCACAGTGTTTAAGTTTTAGTCATTTGGCAGCAGAGGCGTCTCCTTGCAAAGCCTCATGTTCCCAGACTCCAAAACACCTGAGAGAGTCCCACAAGATCCAAGCTGGGAGGAGAGATGGCTGGACTGTGTGTGGAGCAGCATGTGCCTTCAGCTTCTCAACAGCTAAAGTTAATTCACACTAAGTCCTGTCTTCATTATAAATATGGAGTCATCCTTTTACAGATGAGCGCTGTCTGCTGACAGGTAACATAAAATGGGCTGGCGCTTGTTTTGGGTATAGAACTAATTGGATAAGGCACAGGATAATGCAGCGTAACACAGAGGAATTTCACACACATTGGTTTGGGTTATAGAGGGAGCAGCGATGAGACTTGACAATCTGACACATTGTTAAAATAATTACTTGAAAGAAACCTTGAACTTAATCAAACAATTTGCCAAATGCATCCGAGCTACATCACAGGAACAAAATAAATGAAGATAATGGAGGACATATGAGTGACATTGAACCCAACAGAGCATAACTGAGAATGTAATGCACTAGCTCAAGTGAATCCAAAATAATGAGAGCTTTTAAGCAGACGGATAAGCACGTTGCCCTCAAACTATTCTCACAGAACAAAATGAACCAGTATGAAACCAGTCACAGTAAAACACTACTGTAAAATAGACTGGATCAAAGTAGAAGGTTTATCTTAGAAAGATGTTGGCCATGTGTAATCCTGGGCTTTGAAGTTTTGAATATAGGTGCAGACACCTTTCTTTGCAGCCGAACAAAGTCATTGTGGCTGAGACATAAAGTCCAGAATTTGGGGGTGTAAGAAACAGAACTATACAACCCCATGTGCTTTCAACCAGTGCAGTTAATATATATGTCTTTGACTCACTTTGGCCACTGAAACCTAATCAGTTTATCTGTGGGTCTAACTGAACGTTTATACCAGCTTTAAAGACATCCCCAAGGTGTTCCTGAGATATTGTGTTTACAAGCATGTGATGGGCGGATGGGTGAATGGATGGATGGTCACCAGGGCATAAAAACTGGGCTCTCAGTGCAGCTAAAACCAAAGAAACCTTGATGTGCATTGATAAATATTACTACATGGATATAGATAAATAATACATGGATATTTTTCCACTGATCTCTCTGCTGATACCATAACAAAAATTCAAATGTATGACATCTGCTGACTGACAACACTTTTATGGGAACACTGACATGTTTTTAAATAAATTTGTCTTAAGACAAATTTGTCGGAGTTACCCAGAGAGATTCATTTTTATGTTGTGGTCTTCTATGGAACACATTGTTTTTTTTTTCTTTTTTAATTGGATTGCAAGTTGGGTTTTGAAATGGCCCACCAAAGAAATGCAAATCAAATTGAAATTTCCTCAAATACAAATTGTTATAAATACTAACCCAAAAGCAATATTATGATATTTTAGCTCAGCCCTCTATTGTGAAATATTCTTTATGAAGATGACAATGAATAAGACAGAGAGGAGTAAAATTGTATTGTGCAATAGGAGGAAAGTGTTGGATCATGAGTTGCAATGGAGCAGGCATATCTGCTCCTTTCTAGCACACACCATGGACTGTATTTAAAGATGGACAATGTCACGACTCCCAAAGGTGAAACGAAAGATCTCTGGTAGTTAGCTGCAGTACAACCATAAGTATATGACTGAAGGAAAAATGTGAGGAAGCACAGAGGTCATTATAACAGCTCTGCATGTTACATGAATCAAGCAGCATCAATTTGACAGTACAATTCAAGTCATGTATTAGATCCAATGATCATAACGGAATTCTGCTCGTTGTCTGTGGATGAGCAGGACAAGAGAGCTGTGAGCTTCCTTTAGTGGCTCATATTTATTATGAATTTATACTACAATGACTTGGACATAAAACTAAGAAGATATTAAACTGCATGGAGGGAAAGGAGGTTTGATGTGTACATCAATTATCTATAGGCAAGTGGATTAAGGAAATGGTGTCACTAATGTGTGAGTTGAAAGAAAAATAATTGATAACCGCGCACATGCACAGTTAATTTTTTAATATTGTATCTTTGATATAAAAACAGCAAAGTCCCACTTTGACAACCATGGCTTTTTTCATTTTAATTTTCTTTTGCAAGTTTTTCAGATCCAGGCTTGGTAAAAATTTCCTCAAATGGGTCATATTGAGCTTCCCTTCAAATAGACACTTGAAAAACACCACAGCTGGAGTTTTGTTTTTTCATGTTTTTCTGCTCCGTGATGACACATTTCAAATTCTAACCAAACACTGTGTGCTAAATAGATCTGTAATTTGTATCTTCCGTATTCACAAGATGCTAATATCGCAGCAGCGTTTCTCCGCTCCTGCGTTGCAGACGCAGTATGGTGGCACATCTCTGCCTTTCCTGCTCCAACAGGAGGTTCTGGTTGACTGAACAGTAGAAGACTTTAGTCTCCAGCATGACTCAGGGGAGTCATAACCGAGTCATTATAAATGAATGAGGCGAGGGGAGGCTACAGTACATATGCACAGCACGACAGGCACATTGTAATGGACGGGGCATTTACAAACGTTGTTTTACCAAGTTGCAGGGAATTCACAGACCAGAATATTGATTTTAAGTTAAAACATTATGGAATGACTTAAAAGCTTTGCGGGAGCAGCTGGGTGGATGTTTATGGCCATTTTGCATATGACTCCACCTTGTGCGCTCACCCTGGAGGAGGAAAACAAAATGGGGAGAGTCTGAAGTAGGTGGTGGTCGAAATAATGCTCATGTATGATGTATGACAATGAGGCAAGTGGGTGTGGGATGATGTCCAACGGTGGAGGTGAGTCACTGGAGAGTGTCTAAGCCTAGCAGCCCTGTTTAAGAACACACTAACTGCTCTGAAGTCTGGAGGAGAACGAGGGTTGGTTAGTAGACCATCAAAGAGCAAATGTTGTCATGCGGCTTTAACATCTGAAAATATCCTCCTCTGTCACCACGAGCTGATGCCAATGATAGCAATAGCAGGTCTGGATTCAGGGTTACAGAATGACCATTACAAAAATTGGCCCTTTCTTCAAGCTGCAGGTCCTTTTAGCATTCGCTGGCAATACATTCTGGCCCTCGCTGGCTGAGCCCTCCAGGAACATAATACATGTTCCCATCAGTCATGCTACACTGCAGTGCTCCACAACCCCCTCCGCTTCCAAGCACCCTCCACCCCAATCCATCATCCCCGAGTACGGTGGCCTCGGGGCACAGTCTGGGAGCTCTCTCTAAAGGAATGAGGGGGAACAAAAAGAGGAGAAGTCAAAAAAGGGAGTGAAAAAGAAAGACAGAGGGTTAGAGACAGAAAGACAAGAAGACAGAGAGGATGTCAGGGAGAACAGGGCAGGAAGGTCTCAGTAGGAAGGTGCGGCTCTTGGCAGACAGCAGGGGGCCACTCCCATACGCTCTCTGTGGTATTACATTTCATGGCTTGCTTGAGTTGAAGCAGAATTTAGTTTTCTATTTTCTTCGACCTTTCTTTGCTTTTGTTACCCCATTTGCCCTCACTGCTGTTTCCCATGAGCACAACACTGTGTCTATCTGATGCACGCTTTTTTGCTGTTTCAGTTTATTTCTTGCTTTCTTGTTTTTCCTTTCTTTGTGCTCATTCTAGTTTCCCCCAGCTTTTTTTTTTTTTTTTTTTGCTTTGTCCACCTACTGACTCTGTATTTTTGCCTCCCTAGATTGTTTCCCTACTTCCCTCTCTGCTCTCTTCTACCCATCTCTTCATCTCCTCTCTACCCTCTCATTAACACACCATCTCTCTTTCTCTCTCTCAGGGCTTTTATCTAGCCTCTGTTTCCCTCGCTCCCCTCCACTGTCTCATTAGCTGACAACTACAGTGGTACTCCTATGAGAGGGCCAGATGAAACCCAGAGAGTGCCGTGACCTTCATTTCATGGTGGGGCCACTATCAGTGACAAGCCATCAGCTACAATGTCGTCTAAGGTGCACACATGCACACACACACACACACGCACAAACGCATGGAGTAGGTGCTAATAAGCCACATGAAACCATCACGAATGGCCAGATGCACACACACACAGACACGGCACTTTCTGGCATGTCATGGTCTGAGCGTATGTCAGCAGCCTTCAACCTTCAACAAGCGATTCACCAGGGCTAAAGAGGTGTCACATTCAGTAGAAGGAAATGACAGCCATCTTGACCTCCCCCTTGCATGGCTGGGGGTGGGGTTATGAGGCATGGAACCTGCAGGGGCCAGAGTCCTTGAGACACATGCACACGTAAACAGAACCACCCCCCACACACACACACGCAGGGGCCGTGCAGTAAATAACGCCCATCAACCTGTGTTTTAATCAGCTTCAGGGACGCATGGGCGCTCCCTGTGATGCTAACAGGCCATCCCTCATCGGAGCGGTTGCTGCAGGGGTGGATGAAGCACAGTTTTACAGGCTTGCAAGGTCACTGATCAAGCCCTCCAATTGACCCCTTCGGGCACAGTAGTGATAAGGTTGCAAAGATACTTCACCATAATCCCAGGATGAAATAACCACAGGCCAAGAAAACGTACAGCCTTGAGACCAGACATAAGTGGCAAGAGGGATGTGGGCAGTGCAGTACAGTACCTCCATTCAATCCATTTTCTTCAATGGCTCATGTGCTGGCAGTTAAGCTGCTCTTGGTTAAACCCCTGATATAGTTGATTCTCAACATTGAGACAGAGCAGCCAATCAGCATTAAGTGGGAAGCTCTGCTGAGATGATTGCAAAAGATGCAGCGGATGCCAATACAGCAAAGGTGAGACAGTGCAGTCCAGACAGTGGTTGCTAATTTCCTTGATTAGCTTCCCTCTCTCATTTCCTGAATTCAGATAAGGTTGTTTATCTAATAAGAGTATGTTAGAACAATGTGATACCATTGTAATGAAATAATATCATACCTCAAGGGGAGCTACATGTGGCTTTGGTTACTTTTTAGAAAAAAAAAAGCCGTCTTTGACGTTCTCTAATAAATCACATCATTAGAAAAGGAGAAAAGAAAGCAGAGAGTTGGGCAGAAATAGCAAGAAAAAAAAGAAGGGTTTGGGGCTGAAGCCGGGGAAGGGCTGAGGCTGAGACTAGTTTGCACACAAGCCTACTGTGCCAAGGAGTGAGCTGCCTTAGCTGTGCCAAGCTTTTTCACAGTTTGCAGCATGCTGCCGGGGCCTCGCCATATTCCTTGCATGTCCACAAACATCTGGCACCAAACCCATCCAACGTATCCCAGCTCGTCACTGACGGAAAGAAGCAGATTCCTTCTTCCCCCTGGCCCCTCATTTAGTGAATCCAACCAGGCTTTCACAGGCTTCTGTGAATTTACACACTCATACGTTTCTTCTTCTTCTTCTTCTTCTCCTTCTTCTTCTTCTTCTTCTTCCATGTTGACGTACCAGCAAAGCAACGCCTAAAACCTTTCTTCTCTAACAAAATGGACTCTGCCCAAAACATAATATAAAGGACTTTAACTATGGAATGAACTACATAAACAATTGCTAGTCATTTCATTGTTTTAATTTGTAACTTAAAACACAGAGCAGAATTCGAACGCTCTGTAAAGAAGTGGCACTTCATCTGAATTGCTAATTCAACACATAACTCAAGCAAAGCAGAAGTACAGTTCTACCGAGAGGAAGTGAGGGTTACAAATAAAGACATGTTGATTGCATGCCAGAGGATTTACACCTGCTATCAAGAGATTCTCATTTTCTCTTGGATTGTTAGCAGCTTTATTGTGATTAGTAAATTAGCAGCTATGCAGCTAAAGAGGAGCCGAGGTGCCAGAATCAGCAGCCACCAAAGGAGGAAATTGGAAACTGTGTCAAATATGCAAAGCTTGATCTGTTGCACCTCCAGGGCCTCATGTGGCTTCGTCTCGACTTTATCTACTGTTTTTATACATTGTTGACGGCAGAAATCACATTTGACAAACTCATATTTAGTGAGGTGTTAGGAGTTATATCCTGTTGGTATATGAAGAGCACAGAATGAGATTGTCTGTTCTCAACGACATGGAAATATCTTCAGGTGAGGAGTGGCACTTGGGTAGAGCATGCAGGAGTCAGGGCATGATGTATAAATTCTGCTGCAAAGTCATGTGTTTTTGTCTTTTGGCATCTTCTATGTGTTTTGTATTGTGTCTGCCTCATGTTAGAAACCTGCCCACTCACTTTATTCTAACATAGGCATACTCTGACATTAGCTGAGGTTTTTCCTTGGGGTTTGACAAGAAAGACTCAGGAAAATGTCCAAAGCAACTGACTCTGACATTTGCGTTCTCACATAATCTGGAAAGTTCAGTGCATGTTTGAAAGCAGCTATATGTTGTGCAATAATGCATTAAACTCGATACCATAACATGGTGTGCCTTTCGGCATTCAATAAATTTGATTATCAAAATAAAATATTGATTATTAATATAAAAAATATTAATATTAAATAATAACTTGATTAAAGTTACCTCGGGGCACCACCCTTCAAAGGAAGAGAAAAGATAGCCAATTTATTGATTAAGTCTCATAAAAGTACTAACTACAAATTTGGAACTCTGATTAACAATTAAATTAATAACTCTAACCAAAATTACCATATAGATAGTTAGCTAAGTTGAAGGATATAGAGACAGTGTAGAGGTTGGCAAAATTCACTTATGCAACATTAATGAAAAGCATTTGTGAAAGAAAAACATTTATTATGAATATAATAAAGTATAAAAAACACAAATTATTAATGGTGTACTTACTAAACACAGATGTGTGTGTCTGTGTGAGTCAGCATGCTTCCAAAATGGCGGCCGGCCAAAGAGATACACCCTCCCCCCTATTGGAATGTTTACGACATGTAGCAGGGGTCAGTGCTAATTATGGTGAAGAGATATGCGTGTGTCTGTGTGTGTGTTTGTGCCAAGTTAGAGAAAGAGTGTAGAGTGAAATGCAAAGAAAGACTGTGAAGAGCATAACAAACTAACATTAACTTTCAAATAACTTATAACCAAAATATCACAACACAAATCAAACTTATAAACATCACACAGAATCGAATAAACAGTCTTTGCTTAGCCTAATATAATTATTAAGCCCAGTTGTGTTACCCGTTCGTGGAAAGGAAAAAGAGGTTGCTGTGCAGTTCGCAGTTCTGTGAAATCATCTTGCTGGTGGTGTGGCTACTGCCTTCGTAATTCTGTTGGTCAGTTGCTCTTTGAACTTCTATTTCAGGACATTGCGTTGCTGCTATGAGGTTGGTAGAGCTTGGATTGCGAGGAGGTTTCCTTGGTGAGATGAGCTGCAAGCTGCACCTTTGTGCTCCTCTCGAAGAGTTGGCTGGAAAGAGAAGATGTAGGGAAAGAGGCTGGACTTCTCTCCTTGGAGGGATTGTAGAAAAGAGATAGAAGAGAGAGGGAACAGGCCTTATATTGGCCCGGTGACCTCACAGGTCATGGGGCCCAGAGTGACTAGGAAATGAAACTTGTGTCCCTGGGGGGTTATCACACCTCTGTGTGACGTTGAGGCACCATGGGAGACTGAGTTCTAAAGGGTCTGGTTTTCTCCAGACAAAGGGACATGCGGCTTCAGGCTTTTGACTGCACATGGAGGCCGAACTTTGTTTCACAAATTCCATGTCCCAACATATAGTAAGAAATAGTGTTTCTGGTTCTGGTATGTTCCTGGACTGTTAGTAAGCAGCACCTGTGCAGACTCCTCATGTTCCTTCTCTTAATCAGAGGAACGGATGAAACAGCATTAACCACACTCTGATTCCCTCTGTGGCCTGTCTTCAACGGGGCTCTTGGTGCGTCAGAACCCCTTGTCACTCATTAACTATCTTAAAATAAGTCATGTCGCAGTCTTGGGCTTTGTTGCTGTTCTCTATTTGCCTGGCTAATTTTCTAAGACATGCTTGCAGTGGCTTCCTGAAATGAGCAGTTGTAAATGTTTCTCTTCTGATTAGGATGCAGGTGCTGCTGCTAAAATGTACCCAATTATTCCATTAATGCGCTTAAACACCCCTTCGTCCACAGAAATGAGTTCCAACCCTGACCTGGCTACGACCGGTGTGAGGTGTCAATCTCAATCTGAGAGTAATGGGGGATTGTTCTCTCTTGCTCAAATGGATCATTGCGCTCCACCTCCATAGCTGAGCCAAGAGATAATTTGTAGGGACAGGCGGAGTCTCAAAACAGACACTGATTCAGTTGGATAGCCAGGGTCCCGAGCAGATGCACTCAAACTTACTTGAAGGGAAAATGGTTAACAAAAGCCTTTGTAAAGCCACCAAACAGGGAAAGAAATCCTGGGGGTCTAGTTTATTAACTAAAGGTGTTATTTAAAAACCCAAACTCAAACTCATCCCTGATTAAAGTTCCTGTGATCATTTCGAGGAAGAAGGATTCAAAGTGAGCATGGAGGAGAGACCAAAAGAGGTCAGCTGGGCTGTTAAACAAGATAATTAACATAAACTTCAATAGCCCATAAGGACGAGTGGGGAGACAAGATTTAACGCTTCATATTTGCCTGTGCTGTGGCTCAGAAACTGCCACCAAGAGCTCCATCTGGCAAAAGCCATGAGAACACGGGTGATAAGGCTCGGCTCCCACACTGGCCACTACCAGCTTGGCCTCATCATCACAAACATTCATTCAGAAAACAATAAAGCAAGGAAATGGGCTACGATTAAGCTGCCCCTAGCATTTACTTTTTTTTTTCCTCTCATGAAACACTCCCTAATAACTGATTTAAGTTTTAATCACGATGAATGGACTTTCCAGAAACTTGAGTTCAGCCAAAGTTCCCTCTTCTCGTCTTCCTGAATCAGAGGTGATAAAATATTTCCATTGGTGTGACTCCTACATGTTAGGATTGGTTATTCCCTCTGCTACGTTGTCTTAATGAGCCTCATCCAGCTCAAAGGGTTCGTTACGGCCGACTCGTTTTGGCAAATGAAGCGGACACATAGAAACCCTGGGTGGTGGGCTGCCGAGGAGAAAGAAATCCAGCAACACGGAAAAAAGTGGAATACTTGAAAGTTCAGCTGACGGTGGTTTGTACTAGCTCCAGAGGCTGCAGCTACGTAAACAAGCAGAAAGTGAAAAGCAAGCACAGATGTGGTTCTCTGGTCCTGAATATGAGCTGGAGAACAACAGATAAAACGCACTTTTTATTTTGTGAGCTCCTGGCCAATCTAGCAAGGGTCCAACTTAAACACACCTCATGTAACTTGCTGTACCGGTGATCCAAAACGCGTCAGCCAAATCTGAGGGGTGAAGTTACACTTTAAAGCCCCTAAAATCCCCATCTTAAAGCAGCTCAGATCTTATTTTCAAACTTGGATGTCCATTTCAAGGGTTAAGAAAGCATCTTTCATTGTTTTATTGTTTTCATTGTTTTAGAAACTTCTCAAGGTAAAGCCTCGAAAATAGTCCAAAGTAAAAAAACATCTCTTCTCGGGTGACCGTGATCTGCTCCAAATTTACTTCAAGCTAATGCTTTTCCTCACCTAAAAAAAGAAATCAAGCCTTTTTTTTTTAACATTATATAACCATTGATAGTGAGTGTAAAAGTAAAACATTTACATAAAGAGACAGGAACTTGTGGGTGTTTCTGAAGGAACGATCATGAGGAACCACAGCAGATAAAAAACACCATGCAGCACACCCACGTCACAGTGAAGAATAATAGGGGCTTTGTTCAAAAATGGCTGTTATGGCTCCGCCACACCTTCATTTGTGAAATCTGTGGTAGTGACAGGCAGAGAGGAGAGGACTAACATATACACACACACACACACAGTGGAGCCCCCCCCCGCCCACCCCCCTGATGATTATAGGCTTGACTTAATAAGTGATAGAGGGGCTCCAGGTGCTTTTAATTGTGCATCAGGCCTGTTTATTATGAGTGACTGAAGGCTTCACGACAGGATCTGCTCAACACTCTTAAACATCTGCACTCGTTCTCCACTCCTGCCTCGTTGTTGTCGTAATTTTTCTGCCTCACACTTAGTCGCGTTCCTTCTCTCGCTCTCTCTGCCTCTGCTTCTCCCTCTTTGCCACTTTCTCCTCTGCCTTTTTCTCTCCTCTCTTGCATCATGCCTGTGATACACGATAGAAATGTGCGGCCCAGCCCGAGCTCCCAACAGGCTCGACGGATTCAGAGAGTCATGAGTCGAGGCTCGTTTTAATGTGCATACACTGCAAGTCAAGGGCAGGGTGGGGCCCACGTCACACTTTACAGGAATCTTGTCATTTTCAGCTCAGCTGCAGATTCTATGATGGGTTTGTTGCTTCAGCTTCGAAAGAAAAACTATATCAGAAACGACTACAACAAATCACCATATATCTGAATGGATTCACTTTTTACAAAAACACACTTAATAAATAGGTATTATGAAGAGATAGCTGTTATTTACTGCTCTTGCATTGTGTTCAATTATATTTGTGTTTTTAACTTTTCTCTCTCTATAACTGCATGTTAATCAAGCTATAGGAGGTGTGAGATTAGAATCTACATGAAACAGTGCAGCAGTAAATACAGCATACAGTCAAATCATTTTTTTCTCCCTTCATTAGATTTTCTTGGAATAAAACTCTGCAGAGTCAATCGTGCATTTTCACTTTTATTAGAATTTCTGATGAAACCGCAGCAGAAAATGAAGCAATATCCTCCTGCTGAGTAAACCCAGACTATTCATCATGTTGTCTCAGGCCAACTGCTTATAGTGTAAAACTTGACTGCTGTTTGAACAGGATTCACTGGGAGCAGAATTCACTTGGCTCCTCCCCTCTGTTTTCTGCAGGGTTACTAGATGCACAAGTACCTGAAAACGTCTTTTTTTTCTTCCTTTTTTATCACAGTTGTTCATGTAAAGCGACTCAGCAACAGTCCACTGTTGGCTGCCCCATGTGTTCAAACAATGATAACATGAACACATACAGTAAATGAGCAGGTGGAGCTGCATGACTGCAACATTTAATATGCCTGTGTTTTTTGGATTGTTGGACAGACAATGGGAACTTCCCTATTGGTTCACCAATTCCATGAGGCATCATGCTAGATAGGTTAATAACAACAGACAAGACGGACAGGGAACCAGTGTCTCCTTGTAGCTATTGTATGAACAAGAGAGAAAAACTACTAAACTACAAAGTGAGTGATGATTAAAACATTTTTGTTGTGGTTAGTCAATCAATCAATCAAACGTTAATGATATATCACCTTTCATGCAGGTTGAGAGAAAATAAAAGAAACAATGAAAAACCATCAAAAACAAAGTGAGACCAGTAAAGTGGAGATTAAAAAATAGATAATAAATAGAATAGTACAAATAAGCATCACATAATAAAATGGCTAAAATAAGGGTAAGAGTGTTAAAAGTGTGGAATAAAAACTAGATTAAAATAAAATAAGAAGAAAGAAGACTACATTTTCTGGCCTATCCAAGATTCTATTGTTTCACATGAGAAGTTTGAAAGTGTTGAATATCACATTCTTCACAGCCGTCATTCACGGATTCTCCATAATTGCACAGTAGAGCACATTCAAATGTGAGGTAATGATGGAAATCACAGTGTGCTGCAATGCCACTAAAGCCCATGATCCCATGAAAACATAAGCTCTCACAACACTGAGTTTTCCTCTCTCTCATTGTTCTGATTTGAGCTGCAGATCAGCTCATGCCATGGGGCTAGTCGGGACACCTCACATACACTGTACATGTTCATCTGTGCTGACTGCCCTCTGCAGAATTAAACTGACGTCTAAGTGCCAACCTGTATCTATAATTTGGAAAATGTGAGTGTGCTGTGTGGCCAGCTCCACTCGTTTCACTCCGCTTCTCTTCCTCCCTGCGACTAACAGCAGCTCACATGCCATGGGATGATGAGGCGGAGGAGAGTGATTGGGTCGGACAGGGAGAAGCTAATGGTTACGCTAATGCACTGGAAGGCACGCAGGCTAATAAATCTATAAACAAATATTCATAAATACAGAGTTGCATGTCATACGGATATAACGTGAGCATACATGCAGAGTTACAGTTAAAACAGAAAACATATTCACAAACTGACACGTGGATTCATTTTAATCACTTCATTTGCATCATTTTCATCTGCCCCTGAAACACACACACATTCACCCACTTACACACACCTTTTTGTAGTTGCACAAACCTCTGTAGTATAATATCTGTGGAGCATCTGTCTGTGCCTGGTGCAGTAGTAAATAACCCATCCCTGGAAGGGAGGGCCCTGCTAATGAAGTCAACTGTATGCCACTGCACTGCGTAACTCACTGAAGCTGGCCGGGCCGCAGCACGGGGCTCCTGCTCAACAGGGCACCGTGCCTCTCTTCGCCTTGCCCTGCTCTGCTCGTGCTGCAGCGACATAGATCGCCTCATGAATAAGAGAGAGCCAAGGGATCATCGGCTTTTAACTTGGGTGCGCTCCTCTCACTTTCGCTCTCACTCTTCGTACGGCAGAGATAGCTTTGAGTGAAGTCATTAGAAATCCGCTGATAGAACTGGGGAGCAGAATGGGATGCAGATGTTTAAGACAGATAATAGAAGCCTCTCCAGTGTAGGGGCCCTCCTCCTTAGTGCGTGCTGCGCTATCATCTTGATGTCTTTGTAGCGGAACATTGTTCCCTAGTTTGGAAAATGAGGTAAATCGGATTCAGAAAACAAGTGGATTAACTTAATCACCCCTCGGCTTTGACAATGACCTTCGCTTCTGAGGCATAATAAGGATTAGTTAGAAGTGGAAGGACATATGCCACGCAGAAGAAAAAGATTATAGCTCTCTCATGACAGAATGATTGAAATGTGCTATACACCATTCCTTCATGGTGAGAGGCTGCGATAAGAGGCCGTGGAGCACTGCATCATAATGCTTGTCTGTGATACTCCAAAGAGAACTGACTGATATTTGTAATCCTGCACAGTAAAATGCCTTCAGTGTTGTATTCTCAGATAGAAATCAGATTTTGCTGTATAGAAATGTACATAAACAAACCACAAGACTGCCTCTGGAACAGAAAGCAAATAGTTTACATCTACATTAGAGCTATTGATTCCAGGCTGCCTATTGCATATATCCTCCATGATTCCTGTCATTATAGTGAGGAGAAATGGCGTACTATTTCTTACATCCCGCACTACGGTATTGATCTGTGCACAGGAAGGAAGTTATTCTCAAGGATGTAAGAAAGGCAATACATGCGCTTCCGCTCAATAGGACATTACAGTCAACAAGGTCATGCAAATTAATATCAGACGTTGACCTCCGGCCTAACTTATGGGAGCGGTTAAGTCAGGTGGGAATATGAGGTCACGGGGCACGCTGCTGCAGGCAAACGGACGAAACAAGATCTTCGATAGAGGAGGAAGGATGGCTATTGATCTTGAGTGACGCGACGAGCTGATCGATCGGCCACCAAACCCGACATTTCCTGATAGGATGCTTAATTATCTGGAAAACGTCTCCTTTTCCAAATAAAAACATGAAAGTCGGACCATGCCGACATGAGTTCAGCGAAGGACGTAGCTGCCCATCACTGCTGTTGTTGCTGGGATCAGGATTTATGCTATTGTTGCTATTGTCAGCTGCAGAGCGGCTATCTATGAGGCTTATTGAGGGGAAAGCTGTGTGTGTGTGTGTGTGTGTGTGTGTGTGTGTGTGTGTGTGTGTGAATTCATCGGCCGGTGTATCAGGAGATCTATGCGTTTACAGTGAATGCATGCTTTTCTCTGTGGCAGGACTGATAAGCAACTGTTTTGGCTGCAGACACAGGAGACAGTGAGGCAAACATACTGCAACTCCTCCTCTAGTGCTCACATTCCTCTCACTGCATATGGGGCCATATTTTCAAATGTGTTGCAGAGATAAGTAACTGTGTGTTGCTGATCAGATTTGTAAACTTGTAAATGAAAGGAATCTGCAAGTGTGTGGATAAATCTGTAAATGTCTACATAGATATTAAAGTGCTTTGATCCAAGAGCGAGAAACAGAAATTATGCAGGGAGCTGATGACTGTAACTGATGACATGTCATTTACATCTCTGCAGTCATTCACAGGTTTGTCTACACTTTTACAAATCTGGTTACACACACAGACACACGATGAGGTGCAGTAACACAACCCTCCCCTTACATTTGAAAATAGTTTTGCTACGATAACGGCCCAGCACGACTGTCTCTCTCCCTGTGTCCCTCTGTTCTTTCCCTTCTCGTCTGTCTCTTTTCATTTTTCATCGCTGTCTGCCTCAGCTATTCCAGCCCTCCGCCCACCCCTGACAACAAGGTGCCGTTTTAGGAGGAATGATATTAAAATGTGGTGACTGCAGTTACGTAAGTGGAGCTAGTGGTTGAGCTGTGTCTGCATGCGTCCGTATGGTTATCTGGGTCTGCGCTGACAGTCTGTGTGTGTTTTGTGTGTGTGTGTGCGCTATAAGAGTGTGAACTAATTTTAGATGACTGTTTATGTGTAGGTTATTCTTAGAGAATCACATGCCCAGAGAAGTACCTACCTGCAATACAAACCATGCACTCCCTGTGACACCCAAAACACACACGCATGCACACACACTTTCTGCTGCTTGATGGGAGAGAAGCAGGCACTCCGTGTTGCATCCTAAAGCCATACGATTTTCTCACTATCTGCCCCACTTCCTTGACCGTGAAAAGCATCACTCTCAGCAGTGAAAGTTGGTCCTGCGTGTGCTACTGCTTTCCTGTGCCGTCCGTGAAGAGAGTTGGAGGTCACGTTCACACACACACACACACATGAATAACCACACTCTCGATCATGAAACAGCAGCAGCAGCAGTGGCTTAGCCGTGTTGCGTTGGCATTGTCTCTTCAGAGACAAGCGTAAACAGAGTGATTGGACTGCTACACTGCAGTTGCTCATGCTGACTCACCCTGTACATTACCAGCGAGGGAGAGATGCAGGGATGGGGCAGAGAGAGACCGCGGGACACTCATAACACACTGGGCTGATCTCTCCCGTTGTTCTCTCCCCCATCTGCTCCCCCATAATCCACCCTTTCCAAGGTTATCCAGCAGGAGGTGGGGGATGGATAGGGTCAGAGAAGGTGACAGCCCACCTGAAGCAGCTACACTAAATGGCCGTGGACAAATGAGGGTCCTTCAATAGAGCCCTGGCGTTGGTTAGCGATCTGTCCCTGCAGATTCGGCGTACGGCGAGGGGATGAGTCTGAGACCGTAAGAAGGATTGTTACTGCAACGTTTAAGTTAGCGGGTTGGCTGGAGGGGGGAAGCAACGTGCGGTGGCGACACTGGGGGCGGATGCACCATTTTTCTTGTCCAAAATGAGCCCAATGTCACTGTGACAGTGCAACGCTCCTCTGAGGGCACTGCGGGCCAGGGGGGGAAATGATGGATGAGTCGCCAAGCAGCCTCTCCTGCTTCATCACTGTGCACGGGCACATGCACTCAAGAGTCAAGGAAATACGTACACAGAGTGCACTCACACTATGACAATGCATACCCAGCAATTTGTTTCGCACAAAGGAATGTGGAAATACACACACACACACACACACATACACCTGCACAAACACAGTCGTAAAAATATTCTCACTCAAGGCCATCTGGGGCTACACACGTGCACAAACACATGCACATGCACACTTGCTTTGAGTGATATATTTGTGTCCACACAAGTTATAATTAATCACTGGAATACTTGTGAGTTACAATACACACACACACACACACAGAGCACACAACACTGCCTTCATTATGACTGCAGCCCAGGCTAATGCCACAGGATCAATGACAGATCCTCTCTCCGCTCATTTCTCTGACCCAAAAGCAGCAGCGCGTTGCCATGCAGAGCACCCTGCAGCGTTTATTCCTTCTATGACCGAGCAGTAGCCTCCAATAAGGCCCTGGAGTCATCTCTTTGCTAATATTCTACCTCAACATATCCATCCAACCCCCCCTAACATATCACAACCAGCCCACTATTCACTGCAACACCAGTTATGAGGGTTAGGAGGATTACACCCAAAGGTAATTACTTAAAGTGCTGATTACCTGCAGGAAATTGTGAGCAGTGATGCTGCTGGAAATGTAAATTTATGTCACACTCTTCTAATAGCCTTCAGTTAGATAGGACTCAATTTAATCTTCAATTCTGCAAAAAAGAAGAAGAAACAAATTCCACAGTGCAGATGCTACAGTTACACTGAGCTATGCAATAACTCTGAAGCATCACAAGAATCTGTGATCAGATTACCGCATATTTACAGTTACTGCAACAGATTACAGATGTCATCTTTTTTGGAATCAGATTACTGTAATTCCATTACATCTAATCAAATACTCCTCCTCGGCCCTGCTGAGCTCACAGAAAGCAAACATCCCTGACAGTCCTCATGTGAGATGCAGGTCTATAAGCGGGCAGTGAAGGAGAAATATGGCCGGCCTCTGGTGAGCAAGCTGCGTATAAACTGAGTGGCCATCTATCATGACCCTGCGGCGGGGAGCCATGCACACTCCGTCCACTCAAGACCCCTCCTCTCATAGGAGGGAGAGAGGAATGGGAAGAGACAGGGCAGGAAGAGGAAGGGCTCATCAACATACTCCCTCAAGATGGGTGGGGGGGGGGGGCGCCATGTAAAATGCTTCAACAAAGGGTTGGAGAAAAAATGTCTGGCCTCTTAGATTGATGGACTAAGCTGCTGTGCTTGTAGTGTTTTTCCTGCAGCACTATACACACGGGTGTATGGCTATGATTACTTGTAGTCAAGCGGCGGCCAGGAGTGGATGGCGTCTACAGTCTAAATATTAGGATTAATGACTGCACTGGTCAGTCCAGTGAAGCATCACTCATACTTCTATTGTGCCATGTAGGCAAACAACAGCAATACAGGGAATATTTGTGCTCTAAATAATAGAAAAAAATCTATATCTGTTTTTAGATTTTCCAAATCCAAATTACTTTACGCAGTGACAGATAAACAATAAGTGGGATTACTTGAGCTCAACTACAGGTGAAGTGAAGTAAAAATCGATATGTTAAATAATGAGGGCTTTCACAGCCTATGTTCTGCTGGCCATACTAATGTATTCAGATGGTAATGTGGGCCGTACATCAACTTTCCACTTCTCTGTTCTCCCCCGCACCTATAACCACCTCTCTCTCTTCTCTCTCTTCAACCAGATCAACTGCAGGAGGGGATTATCTTTGCAGTCGGTCCGGCTATAGAAGAAGACAACAGAGTCAAGTGGGGAAAACAAAGGAGACACCAGGGTGGATGGTGCTCTTGAGGCTGCGAGGAGAGCGCTGTGCATTAACGTAATAACATTCATTCATGATATAAAAATTGTGCTGGCACCGTTTCATTATGATTTCCCTGCAGACCTCACGTGGTACAGTAACCAGATGACAAAATGGTACCAACTTGCATGTCAGTGGGAGGGTCTCCCAGTGCACTTCACAGGGGCATGGGTGAGTGACGATGCTGACAGGTCTATTTATCCTAACAAGAGGGCTGTTAGCTTGAGCTAAAGGAAAACATTGGTACATACACAAAGACGAAGGGCAGTCGTATCATCTGTCCTAGGTCTGTAGCAGCAGACTGTGACTCACTGGTGTGCAGACAAAATGACAAAAGAATGAAAGAGCCGTTCCATTGTCTTCTCAGTTCTGTGAGCCGAATGTAGAAGGAATATATCATTCCCCAGTGAAACGTCGTCATCAACGCTTTGTGCCATGTATACGTGACAGGATTATGTGTGGAATGAGGATAATGATGCATGTGCATATGAGCAGTGATGGTGCTTTTTGTATATTTTGCAGTACTGACGTGTGACCTGTCGTGTCCCGTGTCAGTAATTTTAGCCAGCTGCAAATACACATGGCCCGTCGCCGCTGCAGCCCATTGCTCACTGAGCACTTTTACTGGCGCCCTTGCCACTGTGCATCTTTTGTGTCCTGTAACTGAAAACCACAGCTCTGTTCTGTCCTCTCGGATCCTGCCACTTCAGAGGCATCCGTGTCTCACACCGAGCTGAGGTAATCTTTCACTATTGATCGGCTCACGTGGCAAAGGCAAATATGTTAAAGTGCACAGTGAAACCTGCACAAGTGGGCTAAAAATGTGACACTAACAGGAGTCACAGTGCTCGCTTTCACCTTCTTCTTCTACATTTGTCCGTGTGGCTTAAGCATCCTTTTGCCTGCCGACATAAGCTCCTACGAATCTTGTCTGGTAAGTTGTGGCAGCAGCAAAACTGCAGAAGGGAAGCTTCAGAAGACAGTGGTTGATTTCCAACAAATCTGTCTGGACATCTTGTCTTTTTGGTTCGGTACACCTTTCCGTGGCTAATGAGCAGTCATCTTCGTCCCCTGCCGAGTGAGACGTTCTTTTTTGTGCGTTGTGTCAGGAAACACTGGTGATTCATTACCAGTGAAGAGAGATGGAGGAGGGGAAAAAAAGGAGTGTGATGGTTAAGCCTGAGCTTTAAGACAGACAACTATGTCCCCTAATCCATTCTGAGCAGCCGTAAGCCTTCCCTTATCACACGTTTGAATTGTGCATCCCTTAAACACATTAACTCGGGCCCTAATGCAGGCCCCTTTTGTATGACACAGCAGCTACTCATTGCAGCCAGTCACTGGGCTAAGAAGGAAGAGACATGCTAATTGCTGTCAAACTCATTTAATTGGGTAACAAGGGTGTTTCTTTAATGGTTGCTGAGTATCAGCACATTTTACAGCAATCAACGTTATCCCGGCGAGCTCTCGAGGCAATTGCAATTCTACGCCATCCCTCCGACATGTGTCAGAGAGGGAATCTGATGATAAAAACAGGCATGAACACACTCACTGACAGACACTCAATCACTTATGCACTCGCACAGTTGTATATTCCTATTTGTCTCTTTCTTTATGACGCCGGTCCTCTAGTCATCAGTACACAGGTGAAAAAGCCAAACAGAACCACCTTTTTTTGTGGGACTATACGATGAGAGCGGCATCCTCACTCTGCCCGCCTTAAATCTCCAGCCATGGTGTGTGTGCACTGCTCCTCCCGACACTGGCCTTCAGTCGCCAAACATCCTCTCAGTCTGTCTACAAGCAAGAGCTCTTTTAGCAGCATGAATAACTCATAACGTAAAAGAAACAAGGTAAATACTCAAGTCAACAGGACCCACAGAGGCTAAGCAATAGTAGTACATGTAGGCAGCACTGACATACTGTACGTTCAGTGTTGAAGTAGGATTAAGAATACAATAATTTCAATTCTTTACGAAAGTATGATTTCTGATATTCTCTGAGTTGTCTGAAATGGGACTCAGTTGAGTGCCTACCTCAGGCAAGGCCTGACAGTCCCCTATGGAACCGCTTTTAAAGTAACAAGATCTAGATGTTTATTTGGATATTCACCAAATTGTTCGGAGAAATCAACAAAAATATCTATTTTGATTGATTGAAACTCTTGGATTCGGATCTATAGCAAATTTTAATGGATACTTACCTGACCCCTACTACATTCTTTCACAAAGTTCCGTGGTAATCTGTCCAGTAGTTTTTGTGTAATCCTGCTAAATAACAAACATTGATGAAAACCTAACCTAGGCGTAGGGTAATGGGAGAGGTAAATATCAGGCATGTATTCATTCTGAACTGGGATGTAATCCAGTGAGTAAAAGTAACACCACTATTTAATTTCTAAACAGTACTCAAGGTGCTGTTGGTGTTAATAAAAAATAATGTAGATAAATTGCTAGGCTACACCAATGCCGCCCAACATGGCCTCACGAACATTTTTCTACAGTGTTTTTCCCTCATTTGATGTGATTCAGTGCACACGGATAAATGTGGCCTGATGCTGCCTGTGATCTCCAGCTGTGCTGAGGGTCGCGCTGACAAGGGAGACCTGCGAGTGGGCAACCACTACAACAAAGCAGGGCTTGTTATGTAGTCTGTCTGCGGCTGTACACTTGGTGTTTGCTGAGACAGCAGATGACTTGCCTTCCTCTCTCTGCCCCTTTGCTCAACCAAGGCAGGATAGACTTAATTGCCTCATTAGCAAAAGGGCCAGCAAGGAGTCGGCCTCTTCCACATTGTTCAATGTCAAGAGTGCAACCAAGAGGAAAGGTTAATAGAGTAAACATCATCTCCCTCTCCTAAATGGAAAAATGTTTGCTTTCCATTATGATGGGTTGGGGGCCAAAAGCTTAATTTCACTCCACAGTGACAGAATTATGCATTTGATTTCATTTTCATATCTGCACATTTCATACATTATTTCTACTTTCAGAGTGAAACACAGCTTGCTGTTGCTGTGGGGTAACTCCCAAAGCTGTCTTTTTTAGGCTTGGACCCATCTAGAAAGCAGAGTCATCATGCCAACTTTAATTATTTTAAGAGCTTGAATTTGCAAACTCTGCTATTTCCTCTTGCACGGCATCTTTGGACCCCAGACAGCAAATAAAGCCAAATGCTAACACTCTTGATTTCCTTCTTGAAGATAGACACACAAAGTAAAAAATTATGTCTGCTGCTCAGAGAAAATGTGAGCCTCACGTTTCATAATTTAGAGAGACGTCAAACTCCAAAAGTCTAGCACAGTTTTCACACACTGCAGCACTGTTTACACAAAAAATGAATAACACCATTATCCTCAACCAGTAATAAGACAGTTGTACGTGTGACAGTTTGGACAAGAATGCCAAACCATGACAGGCATCTTGAGCGCAGTCCTAAGGCCCTGTCTGTTTCTCGACAGGAATTGTGGGGCTCTATGAGTTGGGACTGACAAGCTGCGTTATGGACCGAGCTGCACAAGCATGCACTGAACACAAATGGAGAGAATGTCAAAAATAAATGGAGGAAACATGCTGTTTCGCCCGCTGAGCGGCGAGTTATGATTGCAAAGTTGTTGGCATCAATTGGTGGCTCTCTGAGGTGCACTACATTACTGCAGTGAGTTTACACAGTCACATGAGCACCACTAGCCCCAGCTGCAGTGAGTTGTGTGTTTGTCAGGCGGTAACAAGCACTAACACACTGCTTCATGTCCATGCACAACAAGTACAGCCTTACTGACCATGAAGAGAAAAAGTACTACTATGTAAAAAAAGGACTATATAGATTGTTGTCAAACCCTTTCCACTGGTCAAAAAACCCACTGACACTCACTTGACATCTGGCTTTTGTCTGCAATGATAGAATCAGCATTCACTCCCAGGCAAAATTACTCTGCAGTAGACGCAGGTTTTTATCGGCTCCAGCTCCGACCGGAAGAACGCGCTAATTCCCTCTTCATTTTTACTTTGGCAGCCAAGATGCTAACGCTGCACTTTTTCGTCATGATAAGCATTTCATTTTCCGGCATTGGAGTGTAAAGAGCCATGAATGTTTAGTTGCTGTTATTTTACATCTTGGAAACAACCTGCAACAGGAGCACATTTTCTTCATATGTTGCAAAATGCAACACTGGCAAGACAATGAGGTGGGTGAGCTTCTCAGTTTCTGACACATTTTCTCGACATTGAACATGATTCACCAGGGGGAAAAAACACGCGTTGACAATGGGAAAGAAGTCGATCACATCTTTTTAGCGATTTACTGGCGTGTAGAGAACCTGCGTGTACCCGCTAATTCTGATGTAAAAAAAACGGTTTAACATAAACATGTAACATCCAAGTTTCAGGCTCTTCAGGCTGTGGGTGATGCCTAACTTACTGCAGGGCTACATTAACAAATGTTCAAGTTCACATCTGCTCGGCAGCATAGTGTAAAGGCTCCATTTCATCAACAAGTCAAGTCTAACGAGTTGGAAAAAACAAAGGTGGTGGTGCCATCTGTTCTGAGGCTCTTTGCTGGAAAAGGGGAAAAGTGGGAGGACAGGAGGGGGAAAGGCTTTTTTCAGCTCTGGTGATACACACACAGAGTCTGAGCTCCACAATGATGATTTATCTCCTGTGAAAAACAAACTTCTCAACCTTTTGCCCTGATACAGGACTTGTATGCTCTTTAATCTGAAATAGTGAATGGAGAGCTGTGGTTCAATCAGGGACATTACCTATTTAATTTGTGGACGATTTAGCAACTGATCAATGCTATTAAGTTTACAGTGTTCTCACTGTGCTATGACAGAGCAAATGACTGGTATTGTGGTTGGATAATTAAACCATCCATCACACAACATCCACTGGAAGAGAGCACCACTGGCAACCCAAGGTTGGACCTAAGTTATTGCTTTTTACAGTTCCTACTGACACGAGGCAAGTTTCTGATGACCAAGGATTCCATCCCTATAAAGAATCAATTAGTGGAATTGCATATCTTGCACAGCTTTAAAGGCCAAAGTTTTATTACAGCCAATAAACAGATGAAGCCTAGAATCGACAGTTACAAAATTATCTGAGCTTATTTTCGTCTCCAACCAAGACCAAGAAGATCCCTTTTATCCGTCACTCAGTACAGATCTATATTTGACTTCAGCTATCAGGCACTAAGAGTGGAGGGGGGATCTGACAGATGGTGTTCAGGTCTTGTGCAGGTAACCACTTTGTCTTCCACCACCCTAATCAATGGCCACCAAATCCCCTCCTTCCAAACACCATCCATCTTTAGGTCTTTCCAGGCTGCTCGGTGACGACCAAAAGCGGCTGAAGATAAATATCTGAAGGGCAGAGGGGCCTCTACTGATTAAAGCCACTAACACTTTAGGGAAGACTGGCAAGCAAAAGAGGAAATGGAGTGAGACAATGTAGCACACGGGTTCTAATGGAGTGTCCTGCTTGCTGGGCTAATAGACTGCTTCAAATTGAAAGGAACAGCAGGCGTCTAAATAGAGCGACGTGGAACATTTCCTCCTGCTCATTCAGTCGGTTCTCAATTGGAAAAGCTGAAGGGGAAGAAAAAGGAACTTGCCTGGGTCTCCTTTAATTGGTGCAAGTGCAAGTTGCTCTTACTCATCTGCAATCAATTCAGGGAATTGAATTACAGCTGAATGCCATGTACAATGAAAGAAAAGATGATGGATGAAAAGTCAATATTTTTGTGCATCCGCACCAGACTGGAATAAATCAAATGCATGTACATTTCAAAATTCTTTTAGGCTGCAGGAAACATCCTTTGCTTTTAAGAGTTACAGTATTTATATAGAGCTTTTATAGTCTTGATGACCACTGAAAGCTCTTTACAGTACAGTTTTACATTCACCCCTTCATACAGTGCATCTATTTGCAGCACTTTCTTGTTCTATGAGGGGTTCAGCATCTTGCACAAGGACACTTCAGCATGCAGATGGGGAAGATTGGGGATCGAACCACTCTACCCCTCAGCCACAGCCTCAAGTTATGTGGCGGACTCCCTGTGGTCACAGTCTGGCTGTGAGCCGCATTCTCTTGCTGATTCTCATTTCAGCAGTAAGATGCTGTTTGAGTGTCCATGTCCATATTTGGACATGCTAATCAATAATCACAGCGAGAGAAGAGGCGGCGCACAGGTTGGAGTCTGACAGGTGCACCCCATGACCAATTAAAGCACTAAGCGACTGGTAAGAGATGATCAATTATTGGCAGATGGTTTACTAGGGTTTTGACACGCTGTCACTCACTGAAAATGTTAGCCAAGCACAAAACTTGCCCGCAGTGAAAACTGCCTGATCGCCCAAGTGAGGTCCACTCGGCAGAGTAAAGCGAACGATTTCAAATCATCTTGACTTTGACAATCAGTGAGCTCACGGTCATGTTAACAGGACTCCCGGTGACAAGGCGACTATGTGAAGGCTTGACTTCAACTGTAACACAGCCAATGTCACTACTGTGCTGCTCCCAGGGTGTAAATGTTTCATCAATAGTTGCGTTTTCCTCCTTTGTGTCACTGATGTAAGCACTATGCTAAGCTGCTCGGAAGTGAAAGACACCTCAGCAGAGAGGGATTTGGCTTTTTGAGCTGTTTATTTTTCCTGCAGAGCCGCGACGAGCAGCTGCACAGGAAACAGGGACATACCTGGTTTCAGAGACGGGGAACATAGATCAAAAGCATGTTCTGCTAAAAGAAGACAAGCATGCCAGCTTTATTCTGCACTGCCAGTTTTCAGTAAAGAAGAAAGCACTTGAGAGCGCCATAACCGGGCTGGGAGATGAGAGATGATCACCACTGTTAAACAAATAATTTTAAGTGGTATTTTTGCAAGATGCAAGAATGTTGATTCCCTTTGCTTTTGTAGCAACAGTGCTGGTGTTGGTGATAGATGGAATCCTATTTACTGCAAATGTCAATAAGTGCATGGGATTAATATTAGGACAGACCTTCAGTAGGGGGAATCAATTCTATGCTCCACCTCACCAACAGCATCAGCGTTTATCTCACCGTTTTGTTCACTGTTTGATCTCTTTTCTGCTTACATAAAACAATCAAAGCCCTTCATTACAATATTTTTGCTCAGAAGGAGCACATCACCTCACATTTTCTAGGAAAATGGCTGGGATTGTGCTTGCTTCATTGACTTTCATGGCTATTCCTCCCTTTTGGAGGACATGGTCATGGCTGTGTCGATTACAGGGAGATTGAGGCCAATGGAACCTTTTAGAGTCACTACCCAAGGTGTTAAAGGACTTTTAGATTAAGAGTAGCTGATTTGAATATGCTAAATCTGCTGTCTTGGTTATTTCCTGCAATACCTTTTCCTATTTGTATTATTGGATTCATTTCACGTAACAAAACACATACAGTCAAGGTCTACAAGGTCTATGGTCATATGTAATATCTGCTGGGCTGAGGGGTGGCAGTAGTAGTATCAGCTGGTGCACTTTAATAATTTGAATAATTAATACCTCCACCAAGGCCCAACAGTCTGATTCAATTAAATCAAGTTGCACACACTCATATATGTGCTTGATTTTTCTCACCAACATCTTTGACTTAGTCCCTGAGAAATCAGTGAAAGTGTCAAACAATGAAACAAAGAAAAACAGCCCAATCTCGCCATGTAAAAGAATGTGAACACAATTCCTGGATCAGTACTGTGATCCAGATCCACACCAACATTTAGTGGGTTCTTCCCTAAACATCCCTCCAACATGTTTTCTGGTAATCTGTCCTTTGTTTTTTGTGTAATGCTGCTGACAAATAAACAAAGGCTGTTGAAAACATAAACTTGGCAGAGGGAATAATTTCCAAGAAAATACATATATGTATTTATTTTTTACATTGGTTTTAACCCAGTCTCCTCCACACAGTGAGGCATACAACTTATTAATCAATCAGTAGTCAGCATCAATAGTTGGCCTGGAAACCAGGCCAATCAGCAGGCTCATATTTATTTGCTCTTACTAACCGGGTCCGTCCCTCCTCCCATTTAGGCTGATTTCATCTCTCCCGCGACAAGTTGAGCCAATCACAACAATGTATCAAAAGGGAGGCGGGGTTCATATAATTACAGAAGAGGACTCCTGAAGTGTTTTCATTAACAACCAAGATGGCTGCCTCTGATGTGGAGAGGTCTGTTAAATCCGCTCTTGCAACAGTATGAAACAAACAGGGAGTGCATTTTCTCCAAAACAAGAACAAACAATGGCTCAGTGTTTGTTGATAACCTACGTCACATGTTTCCTTGCTCTGATTGGCTGTAAGTGTATCCAATTGCATTCAGAGGCCTATGTCTGTGATATAGTGAAAGATAATTTCTTGGAGATATTCGGAACAGCTCTCTTAAAATGGAAGTTCACTGTTGCGAAACTCTCTCATAAGAGTTTGTGTTTCGATGAATAAAACTGATCGAATGCTTCGCCTGTAGTGTGAAATAGCCTGCTGTTGTCACATATATAAACATAACTTTATCTGTTGGAAATGTTTGTGTCTGTAACTGTTTGTGCACTGTACAGAGAAGTGAAACCCACTGGTGTGCTGTACTGTCATGTGTAGACTGCGCATGTGGCTCCAGTTAATGTGAATGTGAGCCTCTCCGGGAACATCTGTCAAAGATTAGCAGTAAAGTGAAATAGGCAGTTCCTGTTCATACGTTCCAAAATAATCTGGCAGTAATTTCCCCGGTGAAGGATGAAAAAGGGGAAGGGTTTATAGGTCAGAAACACTAGACAAACCCAGCTCTGTCTAGGCATGTGTCTTGTGTTTTAGTGACAAAAAGGCCCACATAGAATAATGTGTGGATAGGTTGGAAATCATGAAAAAAAACAGACAAAGAAATTTAGATGAAATAAGAGATGAATTCAGGAAAGGCCACATCCATTCCAACACTGTGACCTTTATTTTTACCTTGCAGCTCTCAGTGCAGCTATAAAAACATAGCCGACCTCCACCCTCTATACTATCAGGAATAAAAGCACTTACTTCACAAAGCAGGCACACTTTCACCTACAAACACTCTTGTTTCAAACATGGCATCCAGCCTGCTGCGACACAAGAGAAAGACCCTTCGACTAAAAGCACCACAATCAATGAAACATGTAGAACCCCTCAGGTACAGAAGATGGAGGGCTTGTTATTCTGGGAAGCATGCTGTCATTCAAAGGCCATAGGCATCACGAGGGTGAGGGAAAGTGCTTGGAAGGCAAATCAGTGTTTGTTAATGATATGGATCAATTGTTTTGAGGACGGCTGGACCTCTGTGCTCCTCTGTACCCCTCCTCGGTCACCCTGGGTAGAGGTTTTGTATTCCAGAGTGTTGTCTCCTTGCTGATCCTTTCAGATTTGCCACTTTTGCTTTGAGTAATAGAATCCTGTCTTGATGGAAATCTGTTTACACTTTGTTCTGCATGTCAAATAGCTGACACTGCATGTGGAAGGGAAGTTGCTTCACTATCTGGAGCAATACACTTGCTATATTCCCTCTTCAGCTGCAGCTATACTGTACTGTGTCCTGCCGCTCGAATGCAGTATCTAGTTGATATTGATTCCTGAGTACATACTGTATATGTGTTGTGATGCTTTACATCGCCCCTTTGCTCAGTCTGTGTGTGAGAATGTGCTGAGACGTCGGCATCACTTTCCTCAAATGAACTTAAATGAATCGTACTTGCCAACTGAGGTAAGATTGAAAGTCATTTCAAAGTTCATGCTTCTCAAATGTGAGATGACGTTGACTTCAATGCACTGCACAGTGCTCTGCACCTAAGTGACAAATGCTTCAAACATCCAGAGAATTCAGGTCCCACAAAAGCGAGATCTGCCAAATTCATCACATGCTCATATTCATAAAAAAAACATATTTTCAGGATGTGCATGGGGGGGGGGGGGCACTCTGTGAAGCTGAAGAATAATGCCAGTCAAAAGGAGATCAAAACAAAGCCTTAATATATGGTAACTAGACGTCAAATATCGGAATGTCTCTGGGTTTGTAGGGAATGTCAGAAGTCTGGTCCTGAGTGTGTGTGGGAGTGTGATTCAGGCGCAAACGCATCAAGATGTCACTTCATAACCTCTGGCTCAGGAGGCTCCTGTCATCTTCACATTTCAGAGATCCTCTGCCTTCCCCGGCAGACATGCTAAATATAGAATGGGGACAGAATTTCTGTTTGGAGCCACTGCTCGCTTCATCTCCATCCAACACTAGCATGTGTGCTTGCATGGGCACTGCCATCTCCTCACATAAAGCATGGATACACACATGCACAGACTTGTGCCCACTGTATTCCCATGATCCCTCGCATGCATTGTCTTGCACAATGATTCTCAAGCGCACATAAAAGACTCCACCAAATGCAGGGTGCAGCCTTTGGGCTCTCGCATAGAGAAGCCACTCATTCTTTCCAATTACATTCCTGTCAAGTGACTTACACTATGTTATTACTTCTTGGGCAGTCATTTTCAAATTCTCTCATTCAGAATCATTTAATCCTGGCACAAGGACAGATAGGCAATCCATCACTGGACTCCTTCACCTGGCCCAATCTACCGCTGCACTGCGCTGCTACCCTGTTGCTTTATTCGACCTTGTTCCGTTTCTTACTTTGTATCGACAGAGTTACCGATGGGGGCTGTGAAAATCTCTGTAGCAATTAATTGTGCTACTTATCTATAATATGAACAGTGGATATTACGTCTCCAGTAGATATTAAATTAAGGATACTCATGACTTGCGAGGCCAAAGCCAAATGAAAAGAAGGAAATGAGACCCTATTAATGACTATTGATTCTTTTATAATAAAACAGCCACTTCCTCTCTTTACTTGGCCTCGGTGTTGATCCTGAATTAATACGGGCTATAACTTTAGGAAAATGTCCTCCAGTCTGGCACAGCAGAGCAGCCTAGCCTGAAAAGCTACATATATTTCCTTGCTCTCTTTCAGCTGACTGGCGGATATTTCGTTCCCCACATGAGAGATGCATGACCCAGGTTGCAGCTGTACTGGACGCTCAGCTTGATATCATTTTGCAGCTGCATGAATCGTTTTATACATTCATATCTTGTGACACGACAGGGGAGGAAGAAACTGCCTCACCATGGCAACAACAAGTCATTTAATACGCTTGGCACAGGCCGATGGTTATTTTAAGAAAAATATCTCTATATTTTATTTTAGTGAATAAATTGCTATTGTGCCATTTCACAAGCAAAGATAGGAATTGACTGTTTTCATCGTAATTTCCTCAACATTATCAGCAATCCACAGATGTCAAAATAATCGGCCCCTTAAGCTTGAAGAAGACTGATGAACTAAAGTAAAAAAAAAATCTTGCAGTGTCCAGTGCTGATTCAGCCCTTTAGTTAAACCAAGGATGATTGACCGTCACGACTAAGCACGTACTCAGGATCCACCGGCAGACCAATGTGACCCCTACCATAATGTATGCAGGTCCACAGCATGGGTCAATTTTTCCATCCTCTATACTGCTTATCTTATTCAGGGGTCACAGGGGACTGGAGCCTCTCGCAGAAAGCACTGGGCCAGGGGAAAGGTCACCACTATATGGACGGAACTGAATAATGGGGAGTGGAGGATAACAAACTCTTTAGACGTTCATATGTCTACATCACAAGCCACATGGAGCAGGAGCGGGTAACATCAGTTGTATGTCTAAACTAAATCAAATGAAAAATGAAACACAACTGAACTGCCTGTGTCTAGATTTCTCCTCTGCACTGCAATACGGACAGCCACCGGATTAGAGCACGACTTCTGGACTCGATCCAGTGGGGACGAGCTGCCAGGTCTTTGTTGCACTATCCCTCATATGTCCAACTCTTCATACTAAGCAGCCCCATCCACAGACACTTCAGAGTGTACACTCCCTTTTTGAAAAACTCTCTTTTACCCAGTTACACCCAACTAGAGGAATTTAAGATTTTTTTTTCCACTGCAGATGAGGACACAGCAGTGGGGAGTGTGAAACCTCTTACTGGAAGTCGTTTTTACACACTGTCTCGCAGTACAGCAACTTCCAGTCAATGTAGTCACAGAGGAATTAAACAAGCCTCCATTTAACTTTGTACCTGGTACCTCCAGGCTCCACCAGTGGTTGTGTTTGTACTATTATTGCTGTATAAAGATAAATAAAATAAGCTTTCTATCTATTTTTTATTCTTCATGATCACATTTTGCAGCTCAATTTTAAACTGAAAATACACCAAAAAATCAGAACATTATATTCAGAGCCCTTTAAACTTGTTCGAACAATAAGAAAGGCGGATGGAAAACATCTGACCCTGCAGGATAGTTTTCTATATACATGCTCTCCTCCAAATGATTAGCCTGTGCCAGAAAATTGCAAACATTTATCTGCAGCAGACCTGCCTATGCAGAACTGCTGTCTTTCCATGCACATGTATGTATAGGTGGTGGGTAAATGTGAAGAGCAGATTATAAGGGAGGGGTCAGATGAACTTTTATCTCTCTTTCATTTTTTTCCACCTTTGTTGAGAGCAAGCAGAGCAACCTATGGGTTGGACAGCAGCGTCAACTTGTGCCATTTCCATTTCTCAAATACATGTAAATAGCAATTCTTTTTTAGTTATAAAATGCCGAGTTAAATAAAGGAAGAATAAATATAGTCTGACATCATCAGAAACCTGGGCTGGAAACATCAGCCAGATGTGCTGTTGAGGACAATGAAATGAGTCCAAAAGAAAATAAGGAATATAAATAGAATAACCGCAGCAGTGTCCACATCCTCAGACACAAATGACAGACACAAACACGCTCCACTGCTTTTTTTAAAAAGAAGAATCCATTGACGAACCTTTGAAGGGAATGGGAAGTGACTTACCCAGAAACAAAGAGCGAAATATTGCAGACATCGCGGCTGGAAATCCCATACGCATCGGATGTGGAAACAATGCGTTCAGACTGCCTTCAGACGCATACGGCTGACCTCAAGTACGGGCGCATTAACGCAGCGGCACCGTCGGCGCAACGAGGAGCGAAATCACGCACAAATCAATCTTCTTCGTTGAGCGCACGAGTCCAAGGGCATCATATGTGTTGCACGCGCCCGACATCGTCTTAAGCCTCCCGGTGCGAAGAAGCGCGGCTCTCCCTCTCCGTCATGTTCGTCGCGGGCTTTGCCACTTGGCGTCAAATCAAAGTTCCCCGGCTGTCTGGCTCTGGCGTGGGACGTGTTGTCTCCGGGTCCCTCCGTCTCCTGCACTCTGCAGCCTCTCCTCCTCCGCTGCACAAAATGCCAGAGAGGAGGAGGAGGAGGAGGAGGAGGAGGAGGGTGGGTAGGTGGATGGTGAGGGGATGCTGAAGGATGGAGACCTCTAGAGTCTGAAGTTCTCTTGCACAGCCACAGCATCCTGTATAAAGAGCTGGTGTGGCTCATCATGAGAGGTGGAAGATTATCTCCTTGGCACAAATGGAATTAAATATGTCTTCAAGGGAAATTTGCTCATAAAGAAACCATAGGAACATGTTTTAGGTTTTATTTTTTCCCCCATCATTTCTTATAAATTTGGATGGTCAGGCTAACCATTTTACAAGAAGAAAAAATAGATATAATCGCATGTTTGGGGGGTGCGGGTCATTGTGGGAGGTGTAAGTTAGTGGGTCTCTTTGATATACATGGAAATATGTCTTTGAGGGGGAATTATGTTCTGAAGAAATCATAACATTTTATATAGGGTTCATGGTGAGTACAGTTTGGGGACTAAATGATACGTTTGAGTGTAATATTGCATTTTAAAACTCAAATCTAATTCTAATATTAATATTTTAGTGTTAGGGTTGAAGCATCACTTTTCTTTCATGTCAAAAAAATACATTTGTCTAGGTTACAACAATTAGTCACTTAGTAAATTAATTGATAAATTAATTAATGATTACCTTCCTTATTCCACATGCAAATATTTGATCCTTTTCTGTGACTTATGTCAAACCTGAATATCTTTGGAATATGGATGGTAGCACCAAAACAAGCAATGTGATGACATCACCTTTGGCTTCAGTCACAATAAGTGTAAAGTACTAATTCTTCACTATTTTCTGATGAGCACAGATATTATTTATTGATTAATGCAGTCAGATTAATCAATTATGATTCCAGTTGTTATTTACAGCCCTAAAGACACTTAGCTTTATTTATTCATTTATTATGTCTTCAGAATTTGGAAGGTTATGTGAACTGGATATGAATTTATAAGATTTGGATATTAAAAAGCAGGATACATTTTCTGGGCTAATTATATTCCCCAAGCTCTGATGACGCTTGTAATCAAAGACAGTTTAAACATCTGTTATTCTACTTCTCAATATGGAATATTCTATCAATCTTTTAAAACTGCCCCACCCACCACTTGCTTTGGTTATAAGATATTTTACAATGAGTTATGTAAACAAACAGGGGGGAGTGCTGGTGTGCGGATGGCGGCTTTCATTACTACCCCCCCCCCCCCCCCCCCTTTCCTCTGTGTATCAACAATCTACAGAAATAACAAAAGGGTTCTCACTCGCCACTGGCCCCTCCGCTCTCTCTTTCCCCCTCAAGTGGCCTGCTCTTCAGCACCAGCCCTGGTCCATTCCATTCCGTTCCAATAACTACATCGCCCGAAACAATGTCTCTCATGCCAAAGTAGGCGTGCGCACACATCCATTCCCGGTGTCTCTCTTCATCTTTCACCAACACAAACACAGACGCACAAAAACATACATGTTCAGCGTGAGCCGAGCGTTTTCTTCAGAAAGATGCGATCTGGTGGCACCACACGTTATACAACAGTGAGGTTATCGTGATTGCGCCTTTAAAAGATGACCTCACTTATGTGTAAACGCATGACAACACCTCTTGAGAAACGAGGGCACATGCATTGTTGATAGCGGTGATTTTACGATAACTCATTTTGTCTCCTGTTGCAGTTTTCGATGCCACAGGAGGCGAACGGTCTGCGTTTGGTGGTGGCTTGGCCTCGGTGCATGATATAGCACCACAATGCAGATGGCCTCACAGATGGTTGATATTTATACCGTGGGGCCTTGAGAAGTCACTTGTGTGGAAACTGCTCTTTCTCACTGATACGTTTCACATCAGCCAGAGCACAGCGATCTCCTAACGGCCATTTCTCACTGCACTGAAAAAACAAAAAAGACAATAGGAAAACGTTCCGATTATAATTGTTCTCCTTTTTGAGGTGACAACAACGATGATGATGATGATGAGTTGGGACCCCTCCCCCACCCCCTCGTTTTCTTTTTCTCACATGAAAATGTAATCCTCCTAAGTGCAAGGTCCATGATTTAAAAAAAATCTTCCAGACTCAACACGGCTTGCATTTTAGCTGGGAGCACTCTTGACTTATGTACTTTAAGTGGATTTGCAATTTAAATTGGAGCAACAAGATGCACCTCGGACCTGCTGGCAGAGACGGAGCACTTCTGCGAGAGTGTTTCCCATCCGCCAGAACAGCTGTATCCCCCACATAATGACATCACAGGGATGTGTTAGTGTTTTGTTGAAGCACGGACGACACCCCTGCATGCACACGGGAGCAGCGCCAGGATGCTGGGCTTTGGCCACCTCTCTTTCTTGACCTCAGGGAATGAGAGAAGTGAGTAGTTAAAAGGTTTCTTGAGTAACAATATGGATGTGGAGAAGAAGGAAAAAAAACTCCTTTGTTTAGGCCACTCTATTTTTAGCGACCTATGTGATACTTCACTGTTAGTGTTTCACGGCTCACAGATCCTTTATAATTTAATGAGGGAGAGGAGCGGCCCTCTGAGATTGATGGTGCGCGTCTTAAGGCGGCATTGGCCACTCGGATTATTGATCCAAATCGGACGTTTGTTTATGCCCCAGTAAAGCTCTTTCCCTGTGCCACCGACCGACCCCACCTCAGGAGCATTTAAATCATCTTCAGCATCAGCTTCTTCTTACGCCTATAAAATAAATGTACTCATGTTGAATATTTGAGTCACTCTTTAAACATAGGGCAGACATTGATGGCCAGTACAGTGGTGTACAGTGTAGAGACCACAACCATGGATATAAAGAGCCTATAAAACCTAGAATGTTTCCATTTCCAATGTTATTTGCATAATATGACTTTCACTGAGACGCAAGTTAATAATTCAACAGAAAAATGAAGGCTATAAGAGCAACAACCAATTTTATATGATTATTTCCACATGTCACTTTGATCATGATATGTTTATATGACAAGATCTAGTTACAAATCCCCCAAAACTGTATGTGTCCTCGTCATTCCCCATTTCACACCACTTCCAGTTCCACACTCCTGAGCACACTCGTCTCCTTGTACTGTGAAGCCCAGTGAGTTCAAAAGTGGATGTTCCTCCTCAATTTATTTATGAAGCCTTTCATGGGGGAACACGAAGCCGAGGAGGATGGAGCTTAAAAACATGTTATCGTGCTCTAATTAAAGGCGAGGCAGACGACTAAATCGCGTCCGGGAACCAAACGGGCAAAGAGACAGTTTTATTCCACATCCGTAAGTGTGGGCCTGCAGAGGAAAATTTATGTGCTGAATGGGAATGATTGAATGAACGAGTGAATGAATTAATTCATCAAGCGAAGTGAGAGTAATATAGCACACATGAGGGTGTCATTTGGAAAAATGAAAAATAATAAATAAATAAATAAATCAAAAGAGTGATGGTTGTTTATTTTAAACCGTATGACTGACTTTGGGAAAAGGTAATAATGCTAAATTGTAGCCTGCTCCAATCCAGGATAAACAGATCAATCACATCTGAATATAATTTCCAACGTACTGCACGCTGCATTAGAATTTGTTTTCCTCAACACTGGCATTTTCCACACTGGCGGAGACAGGAAATCGCTGCATCCTGCCTGTCACTAGAAACCATAGGAAAAGAAAAATCTCATAAATGTTTAATTAGAGGAGGTTGTTGGGTCTATTAAGACATGATTTTCCATTAGTGTCAAGGTATAAAAGATGACACCATCACCGTTAAGATGTAACCTGAGAGCCGGAATCCTGGCATTTCATTTGAGTCCATTTCATTTGTACCAATTTAAAACTGCACCTTAATCACATTTATGACCTCTTTGAAATCAGAACACATCTTCCCTGAAGCTCGTCCTGACAAAAAAGCCTATTTTAGTAAAACTATCTGGTTGTAAACTAATTAGTGCATCATTACATACAACAAGAATACAAACTGATTATATATTCAATCTGCTGTGACTGGCTTTGCTCCCGAAAGCACATTTCTGCTCTTTTATAGCTATTTATGGAAGCATGTCGTTTCTGACAAATAAGCTCATATACACGAGAAACAGTGGCAATTGTATAACACAATCCCTCTGACTACAATTTACTGACTTATGTAAAATGAGAAAAAACAATCCTTATGCTCATTTGAGGAGCCTTTTGTGTGGAGATTAGATACAACATTGAACCAAGCAAATTAGCTGATTAGCCTCGGATTTAAGCGTAAATTGAATGCCTTCTTTCTCATTGATCGCTTTTATTGACACAGGATGGAGAGAGCGAGCGCCTGTTATTGTTTAGCAAACAAACAAGTCCGGCTTGATTGAGGAGTACGAGGAGGGGGAGATGAGGGATGCAGGTGAAGCGCTGAGGCTTTTGTTTGATTTGGCTGATTTTGAAATTCTTGTTGTCCGATAACCATGACTACCCCTACTACTGCTGCCCTTCCCTTGATGAAGTGGTCTCCATCCCGGTCACTGGGGAGTGAGTGATGTGAGCCATATGGCGGCGAGGAGGCGGCGTAAATCAGCAGACGCTTTGCATCATACTGTATGTCAGGTGTGGGTGTAGCTGGGGGGGCATCCATCTTCAACATGTCTCTATTCATCACTCAAGGAAATAACCGAGCTGTTGGTGAACACTTTGGAAGTATAACACCAATGGGTATTTTTAAGAATCACCCTCAGTTTCATACACTGGAGAACCATTTACTTCAGTAGTGGAAACTAAATCTGCACCCAATTAAAACTGCAGCACAATTCAGCACTAAAAACACAAAACAGCTTCTAAATCCAATAGTGAAGGGCAACTGCATTAACTGCTTGTGTGTCTACGTGTGTGTGTGTGTGCGCTTGTGTGTTCAGAGGTGAAGATCTCTTAAGTGATGTCAAGGGGCTTTTGAACAAACCTGTTCCATTTGTCTGTTAAATGACTGAGGGTTGCCTCTCTCCATCCCCTCATGCTCTCTCAGCTGGCAGAGCCTGCAAGGTCAAATGTGTGATTGCATTTTTGAAAGGGTTATTTGTACCAAACGATATGTCACTTCGCTCGGGCCAAAAGGACTTTACTTCCATCTGTGGATGTGAAGTCATCTCATATGGAGGCGAGTCTTGAAAAAAAAGAAAGAAGGAAACAAGAATGGTTATGTTCTGGTGAAGCTAATCAAACTCGTTTATTATTATTCATTTTACTCGTTTATAGAAGTCAAAATATAGAAGTAGAAATATAAATTTACACTTAATGCTCCTGCATTAAAGATTTTACTTAAAGCTACTAAAATCAATATTTCATAATGATAGTAGCAAGGACAAGAGACAATTACAATTATTTCAACAACCTGCAGATCACCTCTGCTTTATAGTGCTCATATAGTGACTATTTCAACTTAACTGTATATATCCTGTACAGCAATATTGGAAAGCAGCAACTATTGTCTGATGTGAGTTAGCCTCTATTTTGGGGCTTCTAGTGTAGACAGCAGATATTTAGGCAAATTGTGCGTTCATGTTGTGTCGGAATAATCTGAAAAATTGGGTACAGACTGGATATTCATGTGAAGGCAAACTCAAGTAAGAATGACAACTCGTAAAATCTGCAAAATGTTGGTTGCAGCCAATTAGCCCAACAAAAACTTCCCCCCAAATTTAACAGTAGTACAACACAGCGGCAGAATCACGACAATGAGGAATCAGTGTGTTTCCACAAAGGAAACAACTGTATTTCATAATAGTCCTGTATTTGGATGTCTGTAGTTCAGTCCACATAAACAGCCACTCTTGGTCATGAATGAAATGAATTTGTGTATGAGAAGAGAAATATCAAAAGCTAGATTTCTTTTTTTTAATAATAATTAGATATCTGTCAATAAATATAAATTTGTGTCATATTTATATTATTGAAGCATTAAGTGTTTACCTCTGTTGGGGGATGAACAGCTCACTACTGTCACTATGAATAGCTCACTACTGTCACCATTGCACTGGTGCATGTACATGACTTTGTGCTTATGGCTACTTATATCTACAATACGAAGATAAGGGATCTCCAGTCATACATGACCAAAGACAGTCTTGTGTAAAAAAAAACACGGGGGGAGAAAAGGGAAAAAGTTAGATAGATAAAGAAAGGACACAAAAAGCCAAGGGATAAAAAAAATGAGCTGTAGGATCTTTCTTTTTTTCTCCAACCAGACATAAAAAAATGATGTAGGATTACGCTGTGCGTGCTTTGGGGGCTGCCTGAATACACCCAGAATTGAAAATAAAAAACGATATTGGTCACGGACAATCCCATGCCCTGAGTGAGGGACTATTCTAAAGCCCAGGCAATTTTCTAGAGCAACTCTGGGCTGAGGCATGACTGATGCAGTGACCAGTGAAGCAAATTCATTTTTTTGACAGGCCCGACCAAGGAAGAATGACAAGAAACGAAAAGTTCAGCACAAAGCAACGACACCCTTATTGGGCAGCGCAGACCATGTGATCCACACACACCAAACAAACACACACACTCACCTGACGGCGCAGGGATTTCTTTTGATACAGACGATCAGGAGGCTTCACTATGCCTCACCGAGTCTGGGTTGGTCTGATGAAATATCAGTGATGCTCCATAAATATCTTTCCTTTTCAGAGGTTGAAGGAGAAACATATTGCTCTCTGCAGCGACATCATCTCATCACATTGATAAAACAATTAAAAGAATTGGCTTTTAGAGAAATGCCAAAGGGTGCTAGCAGACAAAAACCATACCCCAACACACACACACACACACACACACACACACACACACACACACACACACACACACACACACACACACACACACACACACACACACACACACACACACACACACACACACACACACACACACTCGACCCCCTCTGCTCGAGCTCTGTGTGATGTTTGGGTTACTTAGCATTCTCAGTAGGAAGCTGCTAATCACGTTGAGGAGATTTTAGGACCATTTGCAGGCGACCACTTGAACGAATCAATCAATCGATCCGTCCATTTGTCAGATGTCAAAACTGTTGACTTAAAGACATGTGTCCTAAAACACACAGTTGAAATAGCACAAATTCAGCGTTGTGTGCGTTGTGCGTTTTTTGATAAAAAGTTTCGGACCATGAATATCTTTTGAGAGCACCTCCATCTATTCTAATTCCTGCAGTCAGTTTTGTACATAAGTTGAGCCCCTACGCAATTTAAACAGCAAACAACAAATATATGTTAGCAACCTTCTGAATAACTTAATGCCAGCAAATACACGTAGAAACGACAACAGCAAAATGAAAAGCGGTGAAGCGCTGTCCCCCAAAATTGAACATTGGTGTCCACAGACTTTCTCAATCTTTCCACATATTTAATATGGAGACCTGAACATGGTAGCTAATAACTGTTTCCACAGATTTTTATGTAATTCTTACATTGAATATGGCAATTTTTCACATGCAAACATAAAAACAGATTGTTTGAGTCATGATCACAGAAAAGTGGGAAAAAAGGGAAAAGAAAAGGCGGAGACATCAGGTAAAAATGAGTTTGCTTTTCAGATTTCCTTTTCATGACGCTGTCAGCAAACAGCTTGACTGATTAACACCATCTACCAACTCACATCAAAGCTGTTTTCGTTGATGGATGGGATGTTAGAGCAACAGATTATCGAAAAACAAAGCAGCCGACTATGCGGATAAAAAGTTCATTTCTGGTTATCACCATTTCGATTTATCACCTTTCTGGCTGAGAACACAAGCCTCCATCTCTGTCGCGACCTTTCAGGCTGGGTACAGGTTTCATTTATCACCAAAGTTAGAAAAAAAAGATCTCTGTAGATCGCTCCTTCTTCTTATCGGCCAAATCAAATAACTTCAGTATAATGCCCCGGAGGTGCTACACCAATGTCTGTCTTGATTTTCTGCCTCCTTCCTCACAGACAAGTATATTCATGGTCTGCCTCATTTGTCTTGATGGGATCTCGCCATGTGCACTCCCAGTCACAGCTGGGATAGGACGAGTCATGATGAGAGGAGCTCAATATGAGACATTAGGCCAGCAAAAAGCAGCACGAGCAACCTCCTGTCTCCAGGGAGGGCTCGTCTGCGTATGAGGTGGCAAGCTCAGCCCTGCACGTGTGGTTCCCAATAGCACAGGTAATGAATATTATAATGGAGGTTCAGTCTGCCTCTAACGTCAATCATGTTTGAGTCAGGTAAAGTGGCACTTTCTGTGGAAACTATTGCGCTCGAGTAGACGCAAACGCTCCAGAGACAGGGACAGAAGAAACACAATCAAACGCAGCTACAAGTCCTGGGTCCACTGAGATGCCTCGCAGCCAACTCTAAATAGAGATTGCCTCAACCTCTCGCAACGAAAATAGTCTAACAGTGTTCTAGTTTCATTTATTAAAATGCTGAAAGAGGCCTAAAACAGAAACGGTTGAATTTTACATGAATGTACTTTTCTAAAGAACTTTCTCATAATAATTCAAGGAAGTTAATTTCAACAGGACCCTTTAGTTTTAGTAGGTGACCTCTAGCAGGTATAGTCTGGACAGAAGACAGGACCCCGACACAGGAGACCACTGATGTACAGGATGATAAAACATTTTAAACATGGATAAAATGTATGATGTAGAAAAACATATCCTTGATCATGAACAATTAGGTTCCCAAAATAGAATCCATGGGATGAGACGGTAGTAACACAAAGGTGAAGAGATATTTTAAAGAAGATTCAACAATTAGAAATGAAATAAATAACTAAAGGCGAGCTTCCTCCAAACATAAGCTAAAAACCAATTCACCAAAAGCACACAGCATATTAGATTTTAAAAACAGAATTGGTCACAGGTATAAAAATAAAAGCTAAGAAGCTAAGGTATAGACACATTTTCCTCATATGACATAGTTACTTTTACAACATTACATATTTTATTGTGTGTTTGCAATGTGTCTTGGAGATTCCTCTGTTTAAAAAAAAAAATCAATGTAAATCAAGATAATTAATTAATTTGTTCATTCATTAAGCCAATAAAAAACTGCACAATCTTCAATTTTCTGACATTGGTGTTTTCAATAGTAGTCCATCGAATGAGGATGTGTCCAGTCTGTGCTATCAATGCAATTCACGTAATCTGTTATTTCCTAATGTTTGTCAAACACTGAAGAGGACTATCTGCTCCACTTACCCTGCTGGTCTTCCCTAATCCCAAAAAATCAGGTCTGGAAGTCTGCCTTTCATAATTGAAGAATGCAGCAGGAGAGAGTCCAGGTCAGACAAGTTCACGAGATCAAGAAAATATCCGGAACATTCAGGTGAGGGTTGGGGCCTGGGTAGAGCATGTAGCTAAAGTTTAAATTCTGCTGCTGAGATTGTGTGTTTTCTTTCACAGGCGTCCTCACATGCGGTCCCTCTGGAAAATTGCAGGAAAATGTGTTCAGTGCATTTCTGTACGCAGCGATATAGAGCATGGGGATGTAACTGATACAGACAGAGGCATGTTTGTCTATCTATCATTGCACGTTTTGAAGTGGAGGCTAGTGGTTGTAAAATATACACACAGAGGGAATTGCAACTTGTTAATTATGAATCAATAATGTAGGTGGCTGAACAGTAGTATTGAGCTGCTTGGTTGGCAGCTCGTGCTTATTGAAGGCACAGGCTCATTTTGCTAACAAGGGGAATGTCATCCCTCCTCATGGCCCCTCTTATTTAAAAAAATGTCCCAAGTTGTTTATCTGTTTCTGATACATGCCCTTGTCCCTTAATCACAGGAGTAGGTATCTTAATTAATTAATAAGATACAGTCTGTTTGTTTTGGGGCATAATTATTTGATGGACAGGGTAGTCAAAAATGGGCATGGGCTCAGAAGACAACAATCTATAGCACAACCAATAGAGTCTTTCCAAACCTCACAATCACAGTTCTTCTTACCAAAGAGTCATCATTATCCAAATTAGCAAACACAAATCTCTTGAGTCTCTTATTTTTAGATGAAGATGTGCGCTGACTGGCATGCACCCAAACTAGGTTCTAATTGTGTTTATTCCTGTTATTTGTGTATAATTTCAGCTATAGCACATTCTAGTGTGAGTGTCTGAGGAGCAGACCCAGATTTTACATTTCAACAACTCTGATTTCAAGCTTCATGAAAGACTGGTGCAAGTTCATCCACTCTGAATTAAGTGTCCTGGGGCAGAGGCTCCATGTTCTCAAGTGGTGTTTGTCTAAATATTTCTCTAAGAAAGTAGTTTGGAATAGATTGTCCAGACTGATACATAAATCTAGCTGACAAAATCCTCTTTTGAATTCTTTGTGAGCCAACAACCAATGCAATATTTCATACACAATAAACCACATTGCACTGAAAATGGCAGCCGTGTCAGACGTATTAAACACAACATGGCTAAGCAGAGATACGATGGTATCTTGCGTCAGCCCTTGAGATTGGGGGTTTTGTGTGCCGCTTGAAACTGCTGTTTACTTACCAGTGAAATGCAGCTTGTGTGACACATTTTCACATGTAATAAGCTTGGACACAGAACTGGGGCTTTATAAGAAACAAATTACAACCTAGCATGCAGCTGTCACTTCGCTTTTGTCAGGAGGGCCACCCACTAAATATCACCTAGCTCATTACTGTACCGAACGCTATGGCTGCTGCACATGAAAAACAAATCTATTCCAGAGGTATTACACATGAAGGAAGGATAAATCCTGGTGTGTATTCAGCTTGCATGTAAGGATGTGTTTGTTTGGATTTGGTAGCAGTGCATGTATAGTGTCTACATACATGTTCACAAACAATATATTACACTGGTATAGGAAGTGTCAGGCATAATGCTCCTCTCTTCTATAAAAAGGTGAAAGTCAGTTTTACTGAATGTACACTCATGAGATAAGGTTAAACAAGGTATTTTTTGTACACGACATGCCTCATGGGCATAGTTGCCATTTATGCTTGACTGCACTGGTCTGCAGCACGTTGGGTCAGCCGCTGCGCTGTAGGTGGATACAACAAGGCTGTGTTTAATGCTTCTAATGCATGTTTTCATTAAATAAGCTACACAAGGAACTTGAGTGAATTAAAAAAGCAAAATATGTTCCAGATCCGCACTGGTGGCTGCGCTCACTCGCAATCCACCTTGATCGAGCTCCAACACCGTGAGCGTTTGCCGCTGTTTCATTGCAAACACAAATTGTGCATTCTGACTCACAAAACACTGACTGATTTGCGGCCCCACAAAATGAACACACTGGGCCAGCTCTCCAGCCTCTTGGTCTTCTCATTCTGTCACTTCCTGTCTCTTTCTGCATCTACAGTCTTTCACAAGCTTCATACATCATGCTTCTTTCTCTGCTCTTCTTCTGTCTGTGACAACATGTCTGATAGCTGAGGTTGATTCTACAGGCCTTCAGCCATGATAGAAAATCCAAAGAGGTTGGGTTTTCGGCCCTGTCCATTTGTTCGTTGGTTGGTTTGTACGTTTGGTTGTAAGCAAGATTACACTTGGTGGAAGGATACAGTATAGGTCAGGAAAGAACCCCTTCAATTTTGGTACGGGTCAGGCGGTGGATCCAGGCATTTTCCCTAGAGAATAATTCCTGAATCTTGAAAAAAAATCTAAAATCAGGCACATTTAGGGAACCGATAGCTACGATTGTGTGAAATTTGGTGGAGTTTGATTGGATTTAAGGACTGTTGGGCCTTGGGCAGAGGAATGTGCTCTCAGTGCCATTCAACTTGACCAATTTGTTTCTACAGATCCTTTTAAGGTTCATAATCAGATGTATAAAAGTGGGAATGCATGAGCCTGGAGCATAGACTGTGGTTGTGGCTTTAAAAATGGAGGAGGAAAATAATGTGTCAGGCTGACATTATGCATGCAGTAGCCTTGACAACACTGTTAACTTCTGCATCGAACATGGGGGGGCGGAGCGACCTCTGCGCTGCCGTCAAAATACAGATATGATAATGCCATATGGCTCTCATAATTATAGCCGTCACGTTCCACACCAAAAATAACTCTCTGGATAAATTATGTTTGTTTTTTCTTTCAACAGATGAATAGGTAGAATAGAGGAGCAGTTCCAATATTCTGCCATTCTCTGGCTCCGGAATGACAGCTGACAAATTAGATATTTTTGGAGGATGATATAATCACACAGTCATATCCTTCTCATGTCTTTTGTCTCCTTTCAAAGGTGTCCCAGAAACAATATGATCAAGGCAATCAAGATGAGAGATCTGAGATCTGATGATTTTTTAAAGTGGTCGATATGCAGCTTGAGGGGGGAGGAGGTTTTTCTCAGGACAGAAAGCCATAGTTAAGGGTCAAAGACAGAAAAAAAAGTGACTGAATGGAAAGAGTGTTTTGTAGTTTCAAGAGGGAGAGACGGAAATGATAGTCAAACAAAATCGAGAAGACAAATGTTTGAGTAGGGAGTGAGCGAGCACACGTGTGAGAGAGGAAGATGGAGAGAGGGGGGAGAGCTGCGTCTGTGGCCGCTCTCAGCTTGTGGTGCTTGCAGAGTGGAGGGAGGTGGTGGTGGTGGTGGTGGTGGTGGTGGGGGGGCACATTAGCACCGCAATGTCAGTGAGGACTAGTGTATATCACTGACTATATGAATGGATTTTCTGCATAGCTACTGCAAGAAATTATTTAAAAGCCCCAGCCATGAAGTTCATTAATTGACTACTAGCTGAGTCAAATTAAAAGATGTGAGATAAGCTATCTAAAAATAGACCCTATATGAGCCCTACAATGTACTTCTTACTATTTTCTTTTTCCTCTAAAGCAAACTTCTGCGCATCTTCTCATCCGGTGCAGTTTTGGAGATAAAAGGAGGCGGCAGGAGCTTTTTTGATTTATCAGCACATGGGCATGGAGGTGGACTGGGAGTTGAAAGGGGAGGGCAATGCCCAATCAGCACATGGGGCAGCGGTGCAAGAGAGAGCATGGCATGTTCTAATATGAAGAAAAAACAGAGGTAGGGAAGGAGAAGGATCAGGGCCGAGCACCAGCTGTTAAAAATAGCTGCCCTCCCTGGCATTTTTCCATACCTTCCAGCAGTTCTACACCTAATAATAGCAGATATAGACACATAGCTCAGGGCCACTGCAAACAGTGGGGAATGGCAGACTGGCATGCCTGGAGGATAGATACACTAGGTTATGGTAATGCTTTTGGAAGACAAGCTTCCTCCTCAGGACATACTGCTCACTTCACCCAGTCCCTTAGCCCTGTTTAATGAGCTCCAACAGGCAGATATGAAGTACACGGAGAGGGAGTGGAAGGCTAAGTTGGTATGGTGGTGTATTGCTTGCTTGTCCGCAGAAAACAAGAATTGTTTCCAGAAATGCCATTAAACACACACACACACACACGAGAATTCACCTTGAGCTTGGTTGAATATAAAGGCCAGGCTGAGGAAGAGCACACCTCGGCTCCATACTACTATGTTTTGGTTTGAACGATCTCTGTCTATGTGTTTTGGCTCTGTATCAGTTTTAAATCCCATCCATACTAATGGAAACAACCGATCATGTGACCACTCACGTACACCCGGCATGCGCATGCCGGATGTGAACATGAATTTCCTGAATAACAGCTTGTGTCCTATACACATGTAAGCAGTTGTATCATTGTAAAATGCAGAATTTAACTTTACAACAGCTGTTAGCAAAGACAACAGTGTCAGCCACGCTTGTAATTGATTATCCATGTTGCATCCTACACTAGCTGTTTTCCAGAAGGGGGTCATGTAATACTGACAAATCAGTGAAGGCTACATCATGACCGAAAAATCCCCAATCAGCATGCCGTTGCTTCTATGTTATCATTTCCAAACATCTCTGTTTCTGCCAATTCCAGACCAAAATGCAGTGCCAGAGTTTTTAATCAAAATGCGTCTGTTGAGGAACTTTTGACCATCCTCACACATTACTGTATATGCCACTAAATACTATGTTTACTTTATATTACATTATATCTGTACAGGAGAATAGTGCCTGTCTAAATTCCACAGATACTCCCTTCTCTCTCCAAGCAGTACCCAAGGTCAGGTTATAGATAAAGTACCAACAGTACATTGTAGAGTCTACATTTAGGGACTTTCATATCTAACTCAGATGCTCCAGACAGACAGGCATCAACTTCAACTCTCACCGACTTTAACTCTCTTGCATATTTCACCAGTGGCAAGATGTAGTGACACAATGTGATATAGTTATGCATAGACTTAACTATCCAATAGGATGCAAACACCTGCATGTAACATAGAGAGTGACAGCAATTCTAGCCATTCATGGATGTGCTGTTAGAATGGGTGACGCACCTAGAGGAAGATATATGGGAGAGACAACTTATATATATATCGTATTGTGTTCCACCTTCTGGTTTCCTTGATGCATCAAGTCTACATTAAAACCTCCTGCATAAGACATCAGCTGCTGCCTGAGTAGTTCTCCTTTCACCAGTTTCCAGGAAACTTCCATGACAAGGGCCAGCAGCTTTTCCAAGCTTCTCTGCTTTAAAAGCTCTAATCTATGGAGTAGTTTTGGCATGGGGCGTATCTATAGTTGAGTTTATACGTTTTCAATTAAAAACGTAGCAGTGTGGATGTAGCCTTGGAAGAAAACCTTTAGGTAGAAAGCCTCAGATGCTTGGCTCACTCAGTTGTGTGAACATGCAGCACAAAGACTCTCATTATATCAATTTCAAGTTACAGCAACAGAGGCAATGTCATGGTCAGGTAGACAAGGCTGTGAGGGGAATAGTCCAACAAATGATGGATGCTTCCCTCCACAATGGTGTTGTACTAAATAGGTCTTTTAAATTCATTAAATACTTCCCTCACTTTGGATAAGCCCATGCAGGCCAAAATCATTAGACTTGCAGATCACTCTGGCACAGCGCTGGATGAAACTCATTCCAAGTAATTTTACATATCTGGCCAGTGTGGCGGAATATCCTCTGTCACTTGCTGTTTGTGATTGGTGACTACACAATGTGTGTTTTCCCATGGCACGCCAAACAGCCGGGAAAAATATCAGGAAATCGCATGGACATGAGAGCTGTGCTTGAAGAAGCACATTTTTTTCCTTTCCTGGTCGAACCTGGGGGCTGCTCGTTGAACTGAGAGTAGCTTTTGTGTGATTCAGCAAACAAATTACTCAAAATGTGACAGGAAAAAAAGAAGACAAGACCTCCTGTGCATATAAAAAATGGAGGAGCCCAGACAAATGGTGTGGGCTCCGGCGCCACTCGGAGGCGGGGGCCATCATTCAAGCATGGCAGATGAAATTCACAAGGCAATGGAAAACAAATACAGCCGGTTGTCTGCAATATGATTTTTAATTTGCTGCTCACAATATAGATGTAAAAGTGATGCTGTTTCAAAATAAAGCATCTGAATGTGTAAATTGGATGTACAGTGTAACAGCACATGTAGGTCACGCTACTAGTGCTTCCACAAATAAATAAAACGTCTGATAGCAGTCTTCGAAGCAAGATCTGAATGACATTATTGTGTGTGTTTTACCATTAGCAGGCGTGAACCAAACAGCATAATAGACAGAATTTGCCACCGGACCTAACCAGGGCACAGTGGATACAGATACGCAGCCGTGACTGGTGGGATTGGGTCGTCATAATGGAGTTCAGTGACACCTAATGGAGACAATATGTATCTGGATAAGTAAAGCATCGTTTGACACACTGGCTGTGTGTCACAGTTGAACAGTTCCTGAGACAGTAGGAAACAGCAGTAAGATTTCCCTCCAGAAGTTGGACGCTTGGATGCCACCATTGTTGTGTTCATGCTATGCCGATTGGCTGAAGCCCACCTGTGCAGGTAGTCAGCAGTTGCCAGCTAGTCTGCCGGTTGTTTTCGGAGTACTACTGCTAGTAAAATAGGGTTTATCCAGGATTCTGATATCAGGATATGACATTTTGAAGCTTAAAAACACAAAAATGGGATACTTCAAAACCCCAATAATTACCGGTATACTAGTGCAACTTGTGTAAATACAGTCATTATTTTCATTTTTTATTTACAATAAAGTTACTTTTACAAAATGCAATAAAAGTAAAACCATCACCCATCATCATTATAGCCTTATGGCCAAATTTGAAGTTAGAAACACAATGTCTGTATTTGTGTTCACGTCAGAGGGCAGATTTATTTATTTATTACAAGTTCACATGTTTCCACACACAAATAGAGAACCAATTAAATTTTTCTCCCCCTAAAATATCTGTGATAATTCCTCTACAAAGACAGAACCAAAGCCTTTTAAATCCCGAATGGTCGTGTCATAATCCAGTAAATTCAGGAGCCTAATTGGATCTTCGAAAAGGCCCAGAATAGTAGCAGAATATTAAATACCAACTCTGTCCAATTCTGTAATGGAAAAGGGGTCAAGTGGAAAAGCCATCAATGACACACACCTACTGTGGCCAGGGAAATAATTTTTCACATATCATTTACCCCCATACCAAAATGTGGTCAGTGATCAGAGCCAAACGTTAATGGCGGAGTTAAACCCTGGAACAAATATGAGAAGTAAGCCTTTCAACATCCAAATATAGACACTAAGAATTGTCTTATTACAGCCCGTCTGTGAGACCCAGTGCCATGCGAGCATCCCAGTCTGTCACTTTCATTTCTATATGCTGAGTTAGGATGTTCAGACACAATCTGTCTCATTCTACATCACAATGGATCTGACCAAATCATTACAAATCAACTTCTGTCCATGTTCTTTTCATTGAAGGTCCTGGTCTGGTCAGGTGAAGGAAACACAAACTTACCCTACGAGTCATTGCCGATAATCATCATAGAGAAATAGATCATGGACAATTATAATTAGATAATAATTATCTAGACATGAAGCTAAAATATCCCAGAAACGAACGCTGCCATCTTGTGTATTTGGATTTAGAGTCTGTGCCGTAGCTGATCCCGCTGATACACACGCTCCACCAATCACAAGTCAGTCTCGGCTGTCAATCATGATGTTTCCATTGCTATTACAGCATCAACTAAATTATTATCAAAATCAAACTTACCAGTAACATGAACACATATGATAAGAACCACCTAAAATGAGAGAAACCATCTTTGAGAAAAAAATGTACTTTGACGTGTACTTTAAATTTTGTATGGTTAACATGGAGGAGGATGGATTTATCGCCTATACTGCAGCCAGTCACCAGATGGGAATCAAGACGATTTGGCTTCACTTTAGGGAAGCAGTCATGTCGTCCATCTTTATTTAAAGTTTACAAAATAGACAAATGGTGGAATCTAGCCCTATTAGTGTGCCTTATTACTGAGACACACTTGCAGTGATGAAAAAGTCCAATCTCGAGCATCATTAAACCACTTACTTTAACTGGATGAGTTATAAGTTTGGGTGCTTTCACTAGACCACATCCTGCCAGAGACAATCTAATGCAGGCACGTTTTGTGGTGAGTGAGCTTATGGCTAACAAGCTGAATTTGTGTTATTTATTGATCAGGCGTAAGATAATGAAAAAAAAACAACCCAAGGACACTGGCAGAAATTTTCCCTCTGGCCTGTGATGAAACACCAGACATAACAACTAACACTTGTGATTTTTGTGCGTGGAATCAATGCTGAGTGTGATTCATGGGAGAAATGTTTGTCTTTGCACAGCATGTATGGCTAGTTCTACCATCTGGTGCATTGCCAGCCACTGCTCACACAAACCTCTCAAAAGAGCATAGAATTACTTTGTAAAGTAAGTAAAGTTTGTTTGTATGGCAGATTTCACATAATATGAAGGGATTTGCATCAATAAAAAATACACTATTACGATGGTGAAGGTTAAACTCACAAACACTAGTTAAAACGACAATAACACAAATAAGACACAAAATCAAGCACCAAAGTATATTATGTGTGTTCAATAATTCAGTGTGGTCTGTGATGGATGTTGTAAAAATTAAAAAGGCCCTTGACAGGAAAAATGTCCCCCACCCCTGCAGTGAAGGAACAGAATCAACAAAGTAGACCAAATCTCCAAGCTGTCCTTTTAAAAATGCAAATCAGGCATGCTTGAAGTTATTGTGGCTCAGACACTGGCTAAAGGGGCTGATGTTTAAAAATAACACCTTGCGAGTTGTGACCCAAATTAAGCTCAGAAGTAACTCCCTGAAAGACCAGACACCAACAGCGGAACATGTGAGTCAGAAACCCAATCTCATTTACATTTCAGTCACACTCTCTTGCATGATGCCAGCATTATTTATTGATAACATTTAGAAAAAAGATAAACACACAAGGGGGGCTGATGAATTGTGGGATATCAGATGTTTGTTCATTAGCTCATTGTGCGCTCTGATTCATCAGGCTATTATTCAAGTGATCTCCATAAAAGATGAAAAGAATTCTTAAAACTTTTAAAGGAGATCAAAGAATTGTAATTGGAAGGTCTGAAAAGTCTGCTTCAGGGTCTTTTGTAAAAGTCTCAGCCGACATGTCAGTACAGTATCTTGATTTGTTGGCTTGACCTTTCATCCCCTGAGGTTTTACCATCGAGCTGTTTGCGTTCGTCCTTAATTAGAGGCTGAACCTGGTCCTGTGCCAACGTCTTCCTCTCCCTATGCATATTTTAGACACGAGTATAGAGGTGATAGCACCAAGTGATTACCTCCCCATCATTTCTTTTAATTGCACCTAATACTATTTACCTGCTAATGGTTGTCATATGCAGAGAAAGCTGAACTCAAAAGGTGTTTATGAGGGGAACATTCATTTTCACCCTTGACAGGTGAGGAATTGGAGGTGTGTGTGCCGTAATCACGCCTCTGTGTGCACACTAATGAATGCAGAGCCTGATCCATTTCCCAATCTGCCCTCTGTAATGAAAAGAAGAGAAGGCCTACCCCTGCAGCACTGCCTTGTAGGCCAAGTTAACACAAACGCATGCCACCCCTGTGACTAGCAGATTGGATTTGCCATTAAATTATTCACTAATCTCCATCTATAAAAAATGCCTCCTAAACAGGCAGCTGTATAGTTTGTCCTGATATGTTATTTGCATTTAAAGTGCTGGCAGTACTACAAGGAGGTGGGCGGGTGGTGGTGGTTCTGGCTGAGGGGACAAGTGGTATACATGGAGCACAACAAGCTGACATGTAGGCTAAGATGAAGCTTGTCTTCTGGGATCATTTAGGATCGAGGGCATGCACAGTGAACTGTGTTTTTAACTACTCATTGAGGGCTGCTGAATGTCAAACAAAATGTTTCCACTCTCACTCTGACAATCCTGAAAACCTGAGAAACTGAAAGCCTGGATGCCCTCTGTTCCAACCACAATGTTGTGATAGCTTGGATGGCAGATGAGAAGCAATGTGTAAACAGTTTCCTGGTAGCGTTCACTGTATTTTCCATGCAGCTGAATATGACGCAGTGGCTGGCAGTTCAAGTCTACTCGTGCACTAATACACCGATGGTCAAAACAACAAAACTATAACAACCAACCTACAAAAGCCCGCCTCAGCATGTCATGAGATGAGCAGTGAATTCCCTGGTTTCTGTTACCTGAACGAATCACTGAAAAGCGGCAGACTCTGAGAAGTGCAGTATCTCTAACATGCAGTATCAACAGACGCATACTGTGCCAAGTTTGAGATTTCAGGTTACGGGTCATGTGCCTACACTGAGAGCTGTCAGCACAGTACACTCGTGTGTACAGAGATCTTGTGAGGAAGAGAGGTCTAAGGAAAACAGCTGCTGGACACCAAAAGACAAATGTTGATGCTGCATAATGAGAAAATATAATGGCTGTTTGATACTAAAACTAAAAATATTTAAGTTGGTATAAATTTACTCAAATCCTAGCAATAATTGCTGATGAAGCTGTCATGGAAATTTATCATGAGAATTGAAATAATGAGTTTCTCAGACCGGAGTTGCCTTAGAGTTTTAATTATTAGCTCTGCAGAGGGTTTCACAGCCAGCAACATGGCTCAGAGTGCAACAACAAAGAAAGTTAAAAAGGAAGGTTTTTAGACAATGTGATAAATGGGAAACAGAACAGAAAGCAGACAGGACCGTCTGCTGTCTGGCATCACTGCTACAAAAAGAGGAATCAAATCCAGCACACAGTTGATCAGTGGAATTTTCCATTACAAAGCATTCAGGTGCCTTGAGTATCTGAAATGTTAAAGATCAGCAAGTTCCTATATTGCTGTCATGGTCTGGTGTTTTCTAGTGTTTAATTTCCAAAGTGTTTTCAGTTTATTAGTACCTCGTGTTTCATGTTTACTCTTGTGCTTATGTTTGTATGTGTTTCTGTGTCTCTGGGTTTCCCACTCCGTGTTCTGTTTCCTGTTTTATTTTGTAGTCTCTGTTCACAGTCTGTTTTCTAGCTTTACTTCCTGTCTGTGATTGTTGTCTAAGCGTCGTTATGTCCTGTCCTCCAGTGGTTTTTGTATCCTGAGCTCCCGTCCTGATCTCCTTTGTAAGCCTCCTGTGTTTTCTCCCGTGTGCTTTTGTTTCTTCAGTTTTTACCTTTTTGAGATTCCTGCGTTTGTTGTTTTTCAGTTTTTACCTTTTTCATTAAAAATACTATTTTTGTTAAACTCTGCACCCTGGGTCCATCTGCCTCTCTGCCTTCACCGTAATCCCTGACACTTGCTTCTATTGCCATGGTTTAGTAGCACCATAATGCAAATAGAACTGGGTTTTCAGTTTGTTGAAACCATCCATTTGTGACACAAAAAATGTGCCCTCCACGATGATAAGGTGTAAGGCTTTTTCTGATTTGTGATGTTGAAGGATTTGATTATACCAAACTGTACACTACTGCATTAAAGAGGTGATTTTTAAATTTATACCAAGGGGGGTGAGCACCAATTATGAATGTATGAGTATTATTTGGAAGGGTTTCTCCAGATGATTAACTTTTGGAATTGATCAGTCGGAGGTGCGTGGGACAACGCCCCTGCAGTAGAGAACTGTGTTCTTGTTACATAATTGGGGTGGTCAAAAGTGGTAGTGCAGAGGTGCGGCTGATGGTCAATCTGACTGTAACCGACGCTCAGTGTGTTTGGGAGAGAGAACGAAGAGCACTGTCCTCTTGTTCTCTCTATTGCCATTCTGCCATCATATACGATTTTCAAGCAAACACAAATTCTGTATGTGCACATGCATCACTCTAGGATGATGGCAGAATTGGCACGTCATTAAAGTGAATGGTTTTTGGTCTTGAGGGGATAGCAACCCCCTTGAAGTCGCCTACTGACTATACTGTATTGTTTTCTTCTAGTAAATGAATATCCAGATGTAATTGTACTCTGTGTAAATATTCTGTGAATGCCAAGTAAAGGCAGTAAAAGGTCATATTATGATGATAAAATCAAGGATGATAAGAAACTAAAAATATGCTCATTATTATCCAGCACTGAAACATCTTGCTGTTTACTTTTCGGTCCCCTGTAATATTTGTTATAGCTTATATCCCAAGTGTTTACAGAGACAATTGTGTTTGCTATTTAAATATCTATAAATAGCTTAATATGGCTGTGACTAAGCCAGTGTTTGCATGAACTATAACTGCACTTCTTGATCGCTCCTTTCTTTATTAATCCTGAGAATCCTACGAGTCCTTTCTGTGGCTGATCATCAGAGAAACTTTTTGACCCTGCCTCCAATGCTGTGGAACCCCCGTCACTGCTCCACTGTCTATTTTCTCCCTTTGCCTCACTTTTCACCCCCTCTCTCCCCCAACAGTGTTCAACCTATCAAACTGTACCAACCTCACCCTGCTCCGTTTACACTCCACTGAGCCGATGTCATCATTCCTACATATCTTGCCAGGTAGAATTGGCCTCCTTTTCTCCTTCCTGTTGTTCAACTGCTAAAAATAAAGCTCCCTTTTGCAGAGCTGCCAAGAGGCTCCAGTCTGGTCCTCTGCAGGGCTTAAAACTTCACTTCCTGACAAACACATTCCGCTTTCAAGAGTCAGAGGCCTACATACATCTTTGAAGCACTGCATTCATCTTATTATAGTACAATCATGAGTATAGAGTTTAATTATCACTTAAGGCTCTTGTGAAGACAAATAAAGTCTTTAACTGTAAGACTAGGTAGGTAATTCGCCTATCTCAAAAACTGTTCTTCCCCTGTCAGACTTGACAGGTGTGTTTCCGGGGGCGTAAGGAAGTGCAGCTCCCTGCGGCAGTGGGGGCTGGGACTCTCGGACATAAGTGATGTCATTGATCATGACAACGATGCGTCGCAAAGATGGCTGCACCCAGTCCAAAACAGTACATCAGTGAGTCCAAGCATGATTCCTCCAGAGAGCAAGCTGCAGCTGAAACAACCTCCCCCCGATCATCTGAAGACCCACCAACATGATGCTCTGTGAGCTTTGCAAATCACAAGTAATTCTTGCACTCATGCTGTAATCTAAAAAAATCTATAACACAGGGGTTCTCCATAAACTTTGGAATTTGAAAATGTCTTATCTTATGAGGCTGCCCTCATATATCAGGATTATCACCATTGGGAGTGTGCCTCTGTTAGCAGTAGGCTACTCACTTACAACTGAATTTATAAACGTTTCTTAATCTGCCCCATGAGCATTTCCGATCTGCTGCTGTGAAAGTAATGCATGTTAGATCATGTGCCACTTTGTTGTATGGCAATTTTATATTTTCTGTTCAATTTAACACATGAATTCAACTGTCTGTTACTGTAACTGTCTTTAAGTGTCTGTGAACCGTTACAGTGTTAAGGGTGAAATTGATTTTATAAGCACTTCATATTAAACCAAAAAGCACGTATAGGCCATAGACTGTTAATTCAGATGGCCGACATCACTGACCCCCAAAATGGTTTCTGTCGTTTCAGGTAGTTCTTATCGCATATGTTCGAGTGACAAAGTCTGTGATCCAGAGATGATTTACCTAACCCTTCAGGACAATGTAAAAAAACTAGGATGACATGTTTCAAGTAATTTTCTTTCAGGGGCAGTCTTAGCTCTTGTCGAATGTAGTTACGTAAGATACGTATGATTGTGGCTCTGAGTGAAAACTCTGTGGGCCATGTTCCCCTCTTTAATCCACAGCACATGTACTGTAAATGAGTCACTCATTTTTACCCCATGACAGCAACTTTGTTGAACTTCTTAAGACTTTCTCTGTCTAACAGGCACAATTACAGCTCAGAGTGGAATGGAAGTGACAACAAAGGAGCAGAGATCTATCCACACTTGAGCTTAAAAGCTAAAAACAGAATAGGGAGCAAACAGGGATATTTTTTGTTCAGAATTTATAAAGTAATGCACATGGACATGAATGCATATTCTTTGATCTCGGGATCCAAAGCACTTTGGGCAACAGACGACATTTAGACTGACAGATATGTCATGATTCCCTCTACAAATTAAGCCCTTAGCTGATCGTTATTGGACGAACATGGATGAAGAAAAAAAGTTTGAAAGAATCTGACTGCTTTGCGGCTGTGTGTCAGTTTAATGGGACACGAGGCAGGAACTTAGGACTAAGACAATGCTGTGTTTGGGATGTTTTCAATAATTTATCATTGCACTAAGTCAAAGGCCAGATGGTTTCTTCCTGCACAGCCTTGTCTTGTTTCAGCCGTGCCCACTTGATGGAAAAAGTACTGAACAACAAAGCAGCACGGCTGGATTAGTCAGCTAAAATATAAAAAGGTCATAACGCTTACTCAGTGGAACTATGACTTTAGGAGGAATATTTGATGAACTGTACCCAGGTTGACACGTTGCTGACATTAGACCAAAAAAGAAGCCCAACAGCACTTTGTCTTCTCAGGACATTTTTACCACAGAGCAATGACCATCATTATGTCCAATTTAATTCTATTTCACGTGGAAATTACAATAGTAATATACTATATATACATATATATATATATGCTATATATCCGGATCATTCCAGTCACTTTAACCCTGATGTGCCTGCCACGTTACGTCTCATGTTGTGTCTGAACTATGCGCACGCAAAATGTTTGACTTTTTTTTTTATGTGTTTGAATACGTGTCTCCTAAACTTTAGAGCAAATCAAACAAACACAAAATAAACTTCAAGTACTGTACCTATGTTACCTAATAACTTCAGATTAGTGATGGTGTTTATTGTCAAGATGTAATGTGAGCGCAGGTCAGCGGGGGAGTGAGGACATGCTGCAGGGTGATACAGTCAAAAGCATTAGCAGTTTGTAAACTCACGCATTGGGGAAAATATAAACCGAATTAACCGACATGAGCAAAATAAGGCCGGTTAGAGGTTATAAATGTCCATTTCTGTAATATCCGTTCAGTCTGTGTCTGTTTGTTTTCACTTCCTGTTTTATTTTGTTATCTGGGTTCTTGTGTCTTGTGTTACTTCCAGTTGGTTTCCCCACACACCTGTACCTTGTTTTGTAATGAAGCTTTCCCTATTTATACCCTGTGTTCCCACTCACCCTCTGACAGATCGTCTCCTCCGTGTGTACATGCTCTCCAGCTTTAGGTTCTGTGTGTTTGCTTACCTGGTTTTTGACTCTGCGTGGATTATTGACTTTGGATTTCGTGCCTTTTACTTGAATGGTCCTGAGTCCCAGCTTAGTACGGAACTGTCACAGTTCCGTACTAAGCTGGGACTCAGTTGCAAAAAGAAAGACGGGAGACAAAAAATAAAGTAAGAAATAAAACTTTACTTCAACGATCCACGGGTCATACACGGGTAGGCAGTCAGGAAGGCAAACAAGTCCATTCAGGTAAAAGGCACAAAATCCAAAGTCGATAATCCAAGCAGAGTCCAAAACCAGGTAAGCAAACACACAGAACTTAAAGCTGGAGAGCATGTACACACGGAGGAGACGATCTGTCAGAGGGTGAGTGGGAACACAGGGTATAAATAAATCACAAAACAAGGTACAGGTGTGTGGGGAAACCAACTGGAAGTAACACAAGAACCCAGATAACAAAATAAAACAGGAAGTGAAAACAAACAGACACAGACTGAACGGATATTACAGTTTTGATAATATTTTTAGTAAATTGCCCAGCCCTAATATTAAAAGTTTATTGTTATCTTTTTATGTGACAATATAAAAAATGGCATATTTCGCAAGGTTAAAGAAAGGAAAAAAAAAAAAATCTGGATCCATTCTTTTATCCTGATCTGCGCAAAAATGGGTTGTTTCTTTGCCCATGCTCCATACTTTACCAAGTTTCATTGAAATCCGTTCTGCAGTTTTTGTGTAATCAAACAAACAAATCAACCACCCACCAAACAAAGAGGCTGAGGTGAACAAATAACCTCCTCGGTGAGGGAAACAATATAGTTTCAGAGATTCTCTAAATCCATTCTCGTTCAGGAGAAATGCAGATTTTCCTTTGAAAATCTACTCAGCCCAACTGTCACACATGCTGGTGCAGGTGGTTGCTCACCTTGATCACTGGTCAAGTTCACCTGTGAGCAAGAAGACAGCAATTCCACGTTTCTGCACAGATGGGACTGGACAGATGGAGATTGTAAGCGAGCAGCTGATGTCCTTGGGCACTGGAAAATGTAAGTGTTGTGGAGGGAAAGTAGGTAACTGCCCAACGCCGTACCTCTTGATGAGTGACTAACCCAATTCATTCAAGCTCCGGGTTTCAAGTATGCAGAGACAAATGTCATGTCAGCACAAACTTTGAAATATAGTATTCAGATAGGTTCCAGTGAGTGAGCACAACTTCGATCAGGAGACCCTGCTGCAGAGAAATAAATCAGTTATTGAAAAGCTATTTGCTATAAACATTTTCTGTACAGCTTACATTGAATTCCCACCCATAGAAACATACAATATTCTCCTCCAGAATAGAGGATGGGAGGAAGAATAAGGATGATTTCACTTCACCATCGAGCTTTGACTGTGACTGCTCCATCTTACAGGGCCATGAGGTTGAGTATGTTGAGCAAACCTCTTCACGTCCCCTCTCTTCACTCTAGAAGTGATTACCTTCAACGTTTTCATCTTGTAAAGAGTCCTCTTTTCTTTTGGCGGCTCAACATTTTCCTTCTCGTTAAACCAATAGGACATGCTTTCAACAAAACAGAGCCTCCCAGCCAAGCTCCTCTCTTAACACAGTCATAAAGACATAGATTTACCTTCCTTAGATGTAATTAAAGTGCTCATCCACTGGGACGCTCATACAAGCCTGCTTCCTCTGATATGAAGCTAATTGAGACCACCTTATTGTATTTAAAAGGTCACAGGGTGCTCCTTCCCCCTCCTGCTCCTGCCGCGCAGCTCCAGAGAATCATTCTATGGGTATATCTGTAATACCGTGCTGACAGATCGATGAGAATATATTCAATGAACCATAACACCTCTGGGTCAGGTTTAATGATGTGGTTGTCCTTGGGTTGTCGTTGAGGGACGACTTAAATGCTGGCACTTTTCCTTTGTCTTAGTTCATCTATTTTTCCGCACTTTAAAGCTCGCTCCTCTGTCATTTCCTCTCCCTCGCTCCCACCCCTCATCGGCAAAAGCACTAGCACCTTCCTCCATTTACTTTGCGCAGACTAATTACAATAACTACACCTGCAGGATCCATTTTTTTGGCTTGACACATTGGGTATTAGAGAGCAGCGATTAACTGCTGTGATTTGCTGTTCACTTCACGGCAGTCATAAGACAGCAGGAGAGTTTGCTTTCTCTGCCCAATGTGAATATTTTATTTTGTATTAAACTGAAGGCATTAAATTCTCTAAAACTAATTGATATTGTTTTTAGGAGTTTTTAAGTAATTTCTCCTCAAAGCTGCTGTAATATTAAAAAATAACGATGAGAGTTAAGGTGTTCCGATACCATTTTTTCATTCCTGATGTCGATTCCGATATCGTCCAATTCCTAGAATTCCTAGAACCAATCTGTACAATGTACAAGATATTCTAAGGGCTGTATAACCCTGTAAGGAAGTGATGATTGCAATCATTCGAACCCTTTGAAAAACAAATACTTACAGTACAGAGAGAACGAATGCCACAGAACTTATTTTATTATGTAGATTGACAGTCATAAGTGAAACACAATACAATACAATAAGTACGGAATATGGAAAACTTTGATCAGATCAATACCATGATCAAATCTGTCTGGTAAAGACAATGCTACAGCTAGCAGCTGATTAGCTTTGCACAAAAAGTAAGAAATGGAAAATGAAGCTAACTCACTAGCATGTGTTATCATTTGTTTAGGGATTTAGAATTATTTACCGTATACATTTTTACCCAACAGAGTGTTGTAGATCTATCTTTTAACCTAACTGCTAATATACACATTTACAGATTTTGCCATACCCTGTTGTAATCGTGTAAGACATCAGTTTCAAAAGATGTCAGTTTAGGGAAAACACAGCACAGCAGTTTGGGCCTTGAAGTACAGAAACATCATCAGAATACATAAGGCTTCATTCAAAGCTGGATGCTCATGTCTTCATGCCAGAAATAAACCACATTTAGTGAGTGTACTGTTGTTGCCTCTGGAGTCCATCGTATTTCCGAGCACTTACGAGCAGCTGATAGATTTAAGAGGGTCACCTTGACTTGGATGCTGTCACCTCTCTGCTGGCCTGCCTGACTCTCTTTCTCCTGGAGCAGCAGTCCTCAGAGTATGAGGGATTGTGAGAGTGGGTGTGTCTGTATAGCATTTATTACACACACACACACACACACACACACACACACACACACTCACACTCACACTCACACTCACACTCACACACACACACACACACACACTCTTTCAAAGTCTCACATGAGCTGCCACTTCAACCTCCTATATCTCCATCGATAGACAATTACCTCAGTCCGGTGGGGAATTTATCTCCAGGTTTGCCTCCACAAAAGAATCATTTGCAAATTCAATTGAGAGAAACAAAAGGTTAATAGGTGTGTGGGAGGCAGAGAACATAAATAGTTTGCAAAGGAACTTGGAAATGTAAATGGATTATCATGCGAGAGAGGGTTCTCTTACGAAAATGTTCTCTTACGATTTAATGCGTCTCTCTCCAGCCCTAATCTGTATCAATACATCAGATAGCCAGATGGCATGGAGTTATTGTGGGAATAGAGTAACTGACAGGCACAAGAGCTTGTAAGATAGATAGAGGGAGAGGGATAGAGGCAGAGGCAACATACACTGAAATAACAAATACAATACAAACGATGCTGATACTGCAGCTATTATGCCTAATTTACCCATTTTCAAAAGAACATTTAAAAGATAAACTTTGGAATACAGATGATTTGTAAAAATAGTGTCACCTCAGGACTTTATTTCCAACATTTCCAGAGGCACTCTTTGAGTGTCTTGATGTGTCTTGATGTGTGAGTGAGGGCCAGCTAAGCAAAGACATTCGTACCATAGACTGTATATAAAGATGGACAAAATCATGCCTACCCAAAAGTGAAGCCAGCTTTTCAATTGCGTCCTGGTGGCTGGCTGAAGTATAGGGCATAAAAACCCTACCTCCTCCATGTTAGTGGATGGGACATGTACCAAACTAAAGAGTCAAAGTACATGTCAAATAAATTTTTCTGAAAAATGTATTTCTGTCATTTTAAGTAGTTCTTAGCACATTAGCTCCACCAAGGATGTTATGTTTCCCCTCTTGCTGTTTGTTTGTATATGTATTTGTTTGTTTGTAAGCAATATTACACAAAAATCATCTAAGAGATTTTGACGAAACTTGATGGAAGGATGAACTATGGGAGAACATTTTCGGTGCAGATCTGGATCAGGTGGCAATACCAGGATTTTTTGTTTCACTTTGTTAAACTTTTTAACATTATTTTGGGAAAACACAAACTCTTTCAGGGAACCGATATGTATGAGTGCATAAAATTTGGTGCAGCTTGTTTAATTTATTGGACTGTTGGACCTTGGCAGAGGTCTGCACTCCATAAATGCGAGTCTAGTTATTTCATATATTTATTAACTTTGAAGCTATAAAAACAGGGTGAAATGTTGTGATTGACAGCTCGGACTGTCTCGTAATTGGCCGAATCCGTGTGTTGGCAGGACCTTTCTACTGTAGCTCCATGACCCGATTGCTACTGTGCAGACTTAGGCTCCAAATAAGGTCATCGGCCCAAGATGGCAGCGTTTGTGTTCTTGATACTTTGGCTTCATTTCTGGATAGAAGTAAGAAGTGGAAACGTGTCATCCATCTTTATATACAGTCTATGATTCATACAATGTCCAAGGACCTGTGTGTTGTCATGCACAGTCTGCACAGGTGAACGGTCTTGAAGTGGTACCCTACGACGCTGCACAGGCTTCACTTGCTGTCAGATCTGGACATTTCCAATGTGTTTACGCCTGCTCTGCGCAGCCCACGTATTCAGCAATTCAGCACAGTTTTGTCTAAAAATGCTTGACATGTTTGAGTGAGTAAAGCAAATTCACAAACAAAAACAGAGCTTGTGTCCTTCCACTGGGATGCAGTAATCCCTGGACATCTGTTGGTGCGCCCTCCTGAGAGATGGGAGAAGATGTGGAGAAGGAAGTACGGCCAATTTAATTTTTTTCTTTGGTCAGTGCTTGTGCCAATGACAGGCTACGTCCTGTACAGCGCAGTAAGAGCTGGCCGGGCAAATGGCAGCAAAAGCAATTACAGAGAACAAGTAGACCCTGTAGGCATGGCAACTCTTATGATACTATTTCATAAAACTGAAGTCTTGCCTTGTAGATATGTAAATTAAGTAATGGGACAGTTTCAGAGGCATTTGAGGACAACCAAGAATGTCTTTGTCTCGGCCTCCTCTTGTCTTTACTCAGTATCCTTTTCTTTTTCTTTGTCACGCTCATACATAGATGCACGCACGCACACACACACTCGCACACCGAAGATGACACAGAAGAATAGGCTGAGAAAAGACAGAGGTGAGAGGCCTGAGCTTGCTGTACGTGTCGCAGTTTTCTTTCACACAACGTGACACTCAGCTCTGTTTACACGTTGCATGACAGAAACCAAACTTAAACTCAGGAACAGGCAGGAAATCTGCTGTTTACACTCACGGTAAGTCATTGTTCAGCTTAGTGTAAACTATACGTAGCTCTGGTTATACGCTATTTGTCACATGGGCAGTTCCTCCTAAGTGAGCCTGTTAAATTTCAGTACATGGTAATTGTACTATACTGCAGTTGTGAGATGAACAATAATGAGGTGACACATGCTTTTCAATAGGTGATTACTGAGTGGAATGTGTTTGCAGGGAAAATGCATTTGGAATATCAATCATCAATCAAATTTTATTTGTATAGCCCATATTCACAAATCACAGTTTGTCTCATAGGGCTTTAACATGGTGTGACATCCTCTGCCCTTAACCCTCAACAAGAGTAAGGAAAAACTACAAGTCTACAGAGAGTCTATGTGTTGACATTTCTACACTGTATATTAGAAATAGCATTCTGTCAGATAAAAAAAAATCTATTTTTTCTATTATTCTCGTTTTTTAGCCAGATTGCATGAAACAAGAGAGTTGACACCATTTATTGGGTCGATTTGACCTTTTCAGTGGATGACATTAGTAATTATGTTTTTCATCAGATAATCAGTAATCTGTGGTAAATCACAATTCATATTAATCTTTGCAACCTTGGCATTAACCCTGTTTACATTCCTCAGCAGCCGATTAACAGGGATTTGCCATTCCCTTATACCTCCAGTCATTTTGTTGTTTACTCTATGTTGCCAGCCAAGATGCACATTTACTATGGAGCCCCGCCAACTGTTTGAGGCTATGTTGATTTTTTTTTAAATTCAGGTGAAAGGTAACGTGCTTATTTCTTTCCCTTGTCTGAAAAAGAGAGTGTTCTTCTATTCTATTCTGAGCCAGTCATCATTCCAAAATGTTGCCTAGAAAGAAAGAAATGCACAATTTGCATAAAATTGGTTGAGATATGATATAATTTATAGGTTCTTTTCTGTTTGAAAAGGGTTGATGTTGTACCCTTTTTGTATTTAATTAAAGGAAACTAGTACAAATATTAAAGTGATGCATTTAATTTAGACAATGTTTAGAAAACCTCTATCCTCCAAGCTATTAAGGGGGATGGGATACGCTATATTATTTTACAGTGCATTGAATGAGATTTACTGAATTGTACTGTAGATAATGATAACGCAATAAAGGTACCCGATTTAGTGTGTGACCATAAATATGAAGCACTTTCACTTCCCTTGACAAAGTATGTGAGGTAGCTACATCTTAAACTTGAACTCAGTCCGACACTATACAATTGTGTTACAAGTTACAACATAATGTGTTTTAACTTTAGTGTGTGTGTGTGTGTGTGTGTGTGGTGAGGTGATCATGCATAATTCAACAGGTGTCTGAGTGAGGACCCAAGGTGAGAGAATGTAAGTCTGCACAAGTCTCGTGGCAGCAGATGAGATGATACTGACAGGGTATCACGAGGCAAGTTGCACACAGAGGGAGCTGGAATCCTATAGCTGTGCAAGCTTTGATTACCTGCCCAGGTTCAGAGAGCATACTTTCTTTTTCCAAATCATGTGCCAGGAAATCATCAATAAGAGTCATGGTATCTTGAGGATTTGGAAAGGGTACATTTGCTTAGTTCCGCCACAAAAACCACCACAGTGTTGCTGTATTCCTCAACGTTTTCTTTCTCCCTCATTTGTTCTTTCCACCTTTCTTTCTTCGAGGCAATTGTGTTCACATCTAGACGCGACTTTCTGAATGAGGGCTGTAATTGAGACAGTTACCTTATGGCGCCAAGAAAGGCAGCACACTTCAGACAGCGAGTTATAATTGGAGTAGACACTCAAGTTGTGCTGGTGGGGACACCGATCTCACACTGTTACACTACATGCAGCTCTCTGATGAGATTCCTGTGCTTTTACATTTAGTGGGGAGAAGATCAGTGGTTTCCCCCACAGATAGTCTCAATTTAGCTCAGCCTAAAGCCAGTCAGACCATAATCCGACCACTGGACTACCGATCTGGGCTATTCATCCAGGGAAAATGGTCTTTTAGCACCCACACAAGTGAGAAAATGACAGCCCTGCTCACAGGTTAAATGCACTTGTGAACAACCACCATTATCAGTAATTATTTATTAAATGGCACTTTACTGGCAGTGCCACCTGAAATCAAACAGCACATAGTAATCAACGTGAAACATTTTGTAATTGAAGTGAAAAGAGCAGAAAAGTGGATTGGATGTCTCACATGGCTGACCCGAAGCATATACCTGACAGAGGCCAAAGTGAATCATATGATTTCCAAAAAGATTTAAAAAAAAAAAAAGAAGGTGACAGCCAGAACAAGGGGCTTACCTTATTTCAGTATTGTGAGTTTCCAGATTTTTTTCTGACTGATTACTTCTCACAAAAATCCCTGTTTTCTACTTATTGCCAGCCTCATGAGTATCACAGGGCTTGGACAAGGAGCAGCTAAGAGCTTTTTGCCAGATAGCATTTCCCGTCATTGGATCCCTGCCTCTCTTCATCCATCCCAACATCAGGCTCAGAGGGATGACTGAAGGGGTGTTGGAGACAAGGTGTCCAGGATTTTTAGGATCTTGTCAGGACTGCGGCTTGGGGGACATGGAGTATACACTTGTCAACAGAGGTGCCAGCCATCATCAGTTTTCAGGAAATACAATATGATAGGTGCATGGCCTAATATTGGGCGGTTTTCCCAAAGTGGGTGCCGTTTGGGGAGAATGTCCAGACGGTAACTAATGACCTTTGTCTACCACGAGCTGTGCCTAGGGGAACTGAAGAATGGTTTGGTTGGATTGTCCATCAGGAAAACACTGAGGAGGTTGAGAATAGAATAGAAACAAAGTATGGAGTTGCCCTCCCCTGCAGCAATGAGTATCCTGCTATTTCACACTATGGAGAAGAAAATCTGGAAACTGACAACCTGTCTTTCTCTGATTGTCTGACCATGAATTATTAATGGGCACACTAGATCCCTTGAGCCTTTGCACAGGCATATTCTGCTATTTTAAAAAGGGACCATGTTTTTCTCATAGTCTTACGACGTCAAACAGTAGTGGGGACAGAAATCGGTAGAATTACACAACAGAGATATTTTTCAGCGAGAACGGACAATCTCCTCAGATTTGGTCCCTTCTGACGTACTGAGTCCAGTGGTTGTGTGTGACCTTGTGTGTATTCGTGGGTCCAGCCCATTACACGGGCACCTACAGGACCAGTGTTTTCCATTAGGCCTGCTGATCAGCTCTCTTGACACTGCTGATTCACTGGGACTGACTAGCATGCAGTTCATTACACCAAAGAGCGTCCACTTGATCATGTCTGGATGCAGAACATCAGCTTGTCATTTATCTCTGTGGGCATGGAGGTGGCTCAGAGAGCACCTCCACCTCTACCAGAGGAATAATCAGTGCAGCCGAGGGCTGTTGGCTGATTACTCCTCAGAGCTGCCACACAGGGACGCAAGGAGAAACTCAGAGAGACACATGACAGAGACAGAGCTGAGCAGCCAAGAAGCCAGCAGAAACGGCTTGCCAATTTAAGCGTTATTTAAATTTATGTTTGTGTCTTTGAAAGAAAAAAATGCTGAAAAGCAACTTGTTTGTCTCTGGTTGTGTTTGGGAGACCCTGGTGGCATTGTCTTTTGCCACAATCTCTGAGTGGGGAATGCAGCAGATTTGACCAAATCTGCTAAAAACAGAATGACAATGTGTCTAATGCTTAGCTGTAAGAACAAAGTCAGGAGCTACATCAGAGAGCTGCAGCTCTGGATTAAATAAATGGCCGATGAGTGATTGTGATAGAGCTATCAAGGGAAAGAAAGAACAACAGATCATCAGGCGTACATCTGATTTAATCAGAAGCGATATGGAAGTTATCCCTATTTTAGGTCTAAGAAACAGAAATACAAATGGCAAGAGCAGCAAAACCGAGTCATCAGTCATGGTCATCATCTGCAGACCCTGCCTTGAGGAGTAAGCTCAGGCAGTAATGATGTAGAACAATGTTCTGACTCAGCATCTGGGCCTAATGTAAAGGGCAAATGCCATATTATAATTTTAAATTACTCCTTACTCAGTTGATCAGGCTATGAATTAATGAATTTACAAGGGGATTATTGGGAGGCATTATTAAAGCGGATTATTTTTTTATAGACCAAGGCTATCCTGAAGCAATAAGCAATGAGCAAGCAATGACATAGTTCATCTGATTTCCAGCCTGTGTTGCTGGCTAAATGCATTACTGTCACCTTAAAACCCCTCAAAATAACCAAATACTATACGTATTTCCGCCTTACTCTGTATCAGTGTAGGCTATCATAAATTAGGCCGCATAATCAGTCCAACAAGCATGTAAAGGCATTCATATATTCATATGCACTAAAAAAGGGATTGTCTGCCACGTTCTGCAGTCCACAAACACACCACATCTCTTCTCTAAGAGTTGATTTAGCTGTTTAGCCATGGAATTTCTTTCTTTTCTTTCTTAAGTATTACTTCTTAATACTTAAGAGTTGATTTAGCTGTTTAGCCATGGAATTTCTTTCTTTTCTTTTTTAAGTATTACTTCTTCATATCACATTCAGATTTTCTAATGCTTTCCTTCAGAGCCCGGACATCTCTCTCAAATAGTCCATGCTCTTGTGCAAATTTGCTCTAGTTCTGCTCATCCCCTCACATCCATGGCACCAAAATGAATTTCATTGTGATACTGTTCCTGCTATCTATTAATATGAAGCCTGCAACTGCATATATGGAAATCAACAGTCTTTCATTGAAAAAGCCATGGATGCAATGATCACCATGATCAATCTACAAATGGACTGATTTATCTGTGGGGGTGCACTGTCCTTTCTCTGCAGCATCACCATTTCCCCACTTGCATCAATCATGCTTATGTCCCATAATGCAATCAAAAGCTTAATGGCAAACACGGCCCAGCAGCACAATGCTGATGCAGGACATTTTTCTTGCTGGCATAAGTGGACACGTAAATAAGTGAGTTAGGCTAATCAGGGAGTAGAGATAGCTGTAGCTCTGGGTGTTGGGATATGGGTGTGGGTGTGTGTGTGTGTGTGTGTGTGTGTGTGTGTGTGTGTGTGTGTGTGTGTGTGTGTGTGTGTGTGTGTGTGTGTGTGAGTGCGAGTGTCTGTGTGTGCATGCGTGAGTGCATGCGTGTGTGTGTCTGTGTGTTCTGTCTACGATGTCAGCCCAATATTGATCACATTCACAGCTGCAAGACCATGTTGGGCAACTTGCCTGCTAGTTTGACAGGTGTCCTTGTCGGCCTAATTTCTCTTGCACCACTTTCTTTCTCCTTCTTCTCTCTTCCTCTCGGAGGTGCAGTACCCCAGAGGGCTGCTCACGTGACAGGTGTCCCAGTCAATGGGGAAAACACAGACAAAGACAAAGGTGAAATAAAAGACACCTGCTCCTTCCTTTAATATGTCAAATATATTTAAGTGGCCTGTATGTAAATTCAGGTTCATGCTCAGCAGATGCTTTAGCCAAAAACTAAACAAAACATACAGACACAAAGGCAAGCAAACAGCAAGGTGTCCTCATATGACTGGATTGAGGTCAGGTGTGAGGCACCAATGTGTGTGAAGAATCCTTGGAGTAGTTATAGATGAGCAGCTATGTGGCAGGTTGAAGGAGGAGCGGTAATCACTATTCAGAACGCAAAAGCTCTTTATTATAGGGATACACTGCAATGATGCAAGGCAGTCTTGCGTGAAATTGAAGAACTGACATACTGTGTTTTCATCTCCTTTTTTATTTGTCAGCTTTCCACAGTTCAATAACGAGTTGAGTCAGTCACTCACTCAAGGCGAGTGACGCCGTGTTATTATTTTCATTTTTCAGTCAAGCTCAACTTTTTCCTTATCGCTGCACTGAATGGGGCAGCTGATTGAAGCAACGTACCTTCGTGACACCTGGAAACTTGTGTGTCTGCATCTGGAAGGTTGCATCCCTGTGATTGAAGGAGGGAGGCCTTCCTTTGACGTGCCACAAAAATATGTCCAGGAGAATGGGTGATAAAGGGGTTTTGGGAAGGGACTGTCAGCAAAAATTATTATCAGCAAGGGAGGACACAACACAGGCAACGGTTCAGTGGTTCACCATGTTCTGGCTGTTATTCATGACGACAACTTTTCAAACACTGCTTTGCATGACTTTATCCCTTAAATAATGCATTCATACAAACCAACAGAATCTACCTAGCTTATGAAGAGTATTCCTGGCTTGTGTCAAAACTGTCATTCTGGTTGTCATGTAGATTTGGTTGTCATCCATCATGTTAAATGTTTCAGTTCATACAATTCAAATTAGTGGTGACATAGATAGAGAATATTTTTGGCTTGACTTGGCTTGACTTTATTCTTGAAAAGTCTAGCATGTCTTCATTTCTAAGGGTACCTGAAAGGTGTTTGTCTTTCTCTTCTAGTTTTTCCCATTTTCACCCCAGATATAAAACAAGAACGTTACGTAGCTGCTATTAATCATTTTTAAATGAATGTAATGTTTTGCTGCACTACTGCAAATGTATATTAAGTTCCATTAGTTCAACAACTTACTTCACATAAGTTGAAGAAAAGTTTCTTGTGCTGTGTGCAACAGGCCTTTCATGCAGTCACTGGACGTGTTTTGGCGGAGATGCACATGGAAGTGCTATCGATTTGACAGACTCCAGCCTGCAGCATGTTGTTGTTTCCATGATGCTGTGATCGGGGATTTACTGCCAAAAGAAATTCTTCATTTTTTTCTGTTGTACAGTTCTAACAACATTGTTGAAAATGATGGACATCACATTAATTTCCTGATCATTTCTCGAGGGGGAAGCATGTCATCTGAATTATAGTACATGTATATCTTTGGCCATAATTCTATTTTGCCACCGCTAAAGATAAAACTATTTCTTAAAAGGGGAATCATGGTGATTATTAGTAAGTAAGGCAGTGTACCTTATTTGATGTATCAGAGTATCACGCCGGTAGTCATAACAAATTAAACATACTTTTCATAACCTTGTCTTTTGTCCTGTTCAGGAATAGCTACACTGAACAGACACTTCTTGTTTTGTACAGTCTTCCTTACTTTTGCTTTATCTGGTTTCTGTCAAACTCTCACTATCTCTGTTTCCACTCTGACATATCCCACTAGCCTTCTGTCTCTCTGCATTGCATTTTGACTGTAGCTCTCAGAAAGCATTCTTTGGCCTAGCCAAGACCATCCCAAACCTGCCTTAAAAACACAGATATCCAAGAATAGAAATAGATGTATGCATATATAGCTATAGATACAAATGTGCAAAAGTCTGAGACCACTTCCCCCATTCAGTGTTAGTCCCATCTTCACCAGGGTTACTTGTTGAATTAGAATCCAATGGTCTTGTATCAGCCATGAATGTTATTTACATCTTGGGGACAACGCGCAACAGCAATTATTTCTTCGTATCGTGCGAAGATGCAACACCAGCAAGTCAGCAAGGTTTGTGCGTTTGTTATTTTCTTTGGTAATTTTTTTAGTGGCAAGTTTTCTTGCCTTGTGTCTTTTTTTTCTTTTTTTTTCATCTCTAATGTAAATATAATATAAATATAATCAGATGTGTAAAATTCTAAATCTGATACAAGAAACTGAACATTTCACAAGAGGCAACAACTAATTCATGGAATATGACAGTAATTGGTTTGTTTAACATCCATTGAAAATGAGACAGTAGCCATTTACAGACTTACACAATTAATACTTAAACAACTTCAACAGAAAATGGAAAACTAAAACTCTGGCCTTGACATTTTAACCTCCAGAAATGTTTCATCATGTGAAACGTATATGTTTTGTGTGTGTTGTGTATAAACATGCTGGCCCTGTGGTTGCCATAGCGTTTTAGCTCTTTATTTTGAATTAAACCTCCTAGATTTGCTATTTTAAGACGATTCATTCAATATTCCTTTTAATTATTTTTTGAGCAGCACTACTGTGAAAGTAGTCGAAGTTAGAAAAAAACAATGTGTGATGTTTTCACATTGATTTTAAGGACATCGTTCTTAAGAGCCCAGTGAAACGTGCAGAGATCTTAGGGAGACAACTGAGAAAAAAGAAGCAGGGGAGAGCAACAGTTTTGCCACCCAAGCACATCCGTGGTGGTGGGTGTGTTAACAGGCAGTCTCTGCCAGGGTAACAGAAGTGAGAGGCTGTGGGTAACATCACATGTCGGTATAGCAAGAGGTAGAAACTGGGTGTATGGAATATAAAAAGCCCTAACACTGTTATCGTTGACTGTCTGCGTGTGCGAGATGCGATGTGACAGCTGAGCAGGGCTGTGAGGGCAGAGATGAATTCACAAATGGTAGCCCCAGGGACCAGTGTTGGGGGGTGGGGGTTTGACGGTGCATGCTGGGGAGGGAGGGGTATCGCGGACTATACCGAGGGTAAGCTATCTGCAGTGCAGCCACAATTTTTCTTTGTTAGGTCTAAGTAAGACCATCTACAGTTATCATGAAAAGCAGCAGTAGATATGGTGATAGTTGCATGAAGCCTTTAAGCACAAGGTTGTATTCAAGGTCAACGGCAAGGTCAGTAACCAAGCTACTCAGCTTAAACCAGTGTCTGTAAATATTAGGAAATACACATATTCACTTTCTTGACAGGAGTTAGATAAAATGTCTGATATCAATCCCACATCTGTACACTAAATATGGAGCTATCCAGCTGGTTAGCTTATGTTAGCAAAGCATGAAGACAGGAAAAGCAGTAAACTGCAAACTTGGCTTTGTCAAACAGAGTATCAAAAACTTCAAGGACCTCTAAAGTGTTGGGAACTTAAACTCTACTCCAATTTGGAACCAAATACAAAGGGCCAGTTACCTAACCCTAACCCTAACCCCACTGTAGAATTTTGGCTAGGCTTATCTGTTCCTAAAAGATATATATATATATATTTAACAACCAAAGGCTACAAATATCTACAAGGACGACCCGGCAGTAACGCTGCCAGGTTAATTTGCCATGCTGTAGAACTGGTATTTAGAAATTTATGATGTCCTGATGCACTAATGGAGAATCATTACTTCTTCTGACTTATCATCTTGATTATTCATAAAGGCGTGCAATTTATCCAGAGGAAATCCCTGTTGTCAACAGGGATGCCAAACAGCTTCATGTGCTATTCTAAAGACAGGACATTGTACGTTAAACTGTTTCAGACTTTAATAGCTGTGAATTATAGCTGATTCTCATTTACCTTTTGTCACCACATTCTCCCACTTTGAAACCTCTCGTCATCCACCTATTTCTGTAACCTCCATCTGACACTACCCTAAAAGAGGGTCCGTCCTGGCCTTTCCTCATGCAGGACAAATTTGGAGGCTAAATCCTGTACAACTCCACATCATTGGACCTGTTGAAAACAATTGCCAAACACCAGATTGCTGATGACATGAGGCATCAGTCCACCAACTCAACACCTCCTTCCATCTAACACACACACACACACACACACACACACACACACACACACACACACACACACACACACACACACACACACACACACACACACACACACACACACACACACACACACACACACACACACACACACACCCCTTCACTTCAACTATTCAGCACTGGCAAATTTAATCACACCCACCAAGAGTGAGTTCAACTGTAACTGTCTGTACAGTGCTGGTAGTGTAGTAAGGGTGTAGGGTCTTTTAAGCAAGCAAGAGCAAATCCGACAAACCATTTAGCATTTTAAAAAGCTTCACCATCTCCAGCTCAGCCGAGCCCCATTAATTAAAAGGAGATGCCCCGTTGAAGCCCAAATTAAATCTAACTCTTACTCACTGTGAAAGACTCCTGTATGATCTTTTCCCCGTCCCGTGGTAAAACCACGTTATCTAGGCTACAGCCTATTTGATAATTGGATGAAGATGATTTATGCCAGGTAGTGAGAAATGATGAGCAGGGGAAACCAACTCCACCACACTCACTCACAGTCTTTCAGCTTAGGAGGATGTCACATGCGGCTGTACACAGTGAGAGCTCCTTGCAGCTAACATAGTGAGGGAGGTACAAATTAACTTGATTGACATTTTCATATCATCAGGAAATTTGTCGGCTTAATTTGCACTCCATTTGTCAAGCTGGAACTCTGTGTCCAAGTTTGAAGTGTATGAGATGATTGTACATACATATACTAACTCCTATACTCTGGGATTAAAATTGTATTTTATAGTCTTTAAACTGATTGAATCCTATGACTCTCCCTTATGCATTACTGTAATTAAGTACATTTTTCATGTATCTGTATTTTACACTACATATATCAGCACATATCTGTACTCTCTACTCCACTATATTTTTAAAATACAGCACATTACATGTTTACATATTTATTTAAAACATTTTTTAAGTATGAATAATGACGTAGGAAATTATCCCCTGATCAAAACAGTGAGGATAAGTGACATTAAGCCCGCCTCCTTCAATGAGAGAAAAGTGCACCAACAGCTGCAGAGACTCATAACGCCATAACGATGTAGCAGACAGTTGCATTACAGGGAGTAAGTTACACTTGACAAGTACTTTTACTTTCAATATTTTTACACAACTAGAGAAGTTACTGTAGAACTTTTAGCACAGATGGAATGGCTCCATGCTGTGACAAACACAAATGTCTTTGTGTGTTCAGCGCTGACCTCACATTCCCAACATGCTGAGACTATGATCCCCAATGCGTCTTCATGGAGGATTTTCTATCTCTCATTAGTACTGAAGATTCCTCTTGAAATTAAAAAATATTTTGTTCACACCAAAAACTCATTGGATTGGTTTATTTTGGCCTCAGAGTCTGGATCAAGTGTGACGTCAACAAAACACAAATTTCATACAAAGTCTAAATCTGTTTTCATTCAAACTGAGTGTGACTCAAGTGAGCTCAAGTGCTTTTTTTGAAGCAGAATAAAACCCTTATCATTGCTCTTGCCCCTCTGAATATTGAAAAAAACTGACATTTGATGGTGGGCTTGTGGTTGTGAATGTGGTGGGAATGAATGTTTATTCAAATGTATGTTTTTATTCATGTGTTAGTAATTTACACTGTTTTCTCCACTGTTGCTTGCTGTGGGGCTTTGCTTGTGGCTATCCAACCTACTTAAGTTTCAGGTAGCAGGTGCTTCTTTGGGAGGTCTTGTTGTTTGAACAAAACTTTCCACTGTGTATTAGTGGAAAAAGTAATGCAGGCTGCTTGCTGCACTGGTGTGTGTGGACCATGCATAGTGGAGTGGAATACAGACAGAGAGAGAGAGAGAGAGAGAGAGAGAGAGAGAGAGAGAGAGAGAGAGAGAGAGAGAGAGAGAGAGAGAGAGAGAGAACCGGACACCTTTAATAATATATCCATATGCTGTGGAACTGAAAGTATGTGTGACACAGATACAAACTGAGAATATTTTTTCAAAACCTCTGATAACTCTTATCAGAGATGATATAATGAAAGAAAAGGGGGGGGGGGGGGTAATGATAACGCTTGACCCACTGTATATTGGGAGCGGATGTGCAGCTAATGAAATGGACGACAAAGTGGACATGTTGCTGATACAGTGGTAATTACCAGCTGCTGCCACTGCAGTACCTACACTGCCTCAGTCACATGCTCATGGCCCTGAGCATGACTTGGGCAACGCTCAGAGCAGCTCTTCCCTCAACACTGCTCTCCCTGCTCGTCACTGCTGCTGTCGATCGCTGCCTTTTCACTAGCTTTACTTTATACTTCACTACTGTAGTTCTACTACTCTATTTTCTTACACAGGCTTCCATCGCATTACTATTCAGTGTTTAACTTTGCCAATGTACCATTGCGATTTATGGGTTTCTTCTATAAATAATACACGTATATACACTTTTATCCTTTACAGATCACTATTAAAGAAATGTTAATTACGAGGTCCTGTAAATATCAGATCCCCATTCTTATAAACCAATAAAGATAAGGATACAATAATAGCGGATCCTTTCATTAACACATATCCAAGATAAGATAAGAGATTTAATTTAGTCAACACCATCCTGTTATCACATGTAGATCAAACCAGTCATCCTTCTCCATTTATCACTTATCACTGAGTGTACTTGCATGGCTTTATAAAACTGCAAACTCTAAAGCCCTGATTTCAAATTCAATGCTGTGCACAGATGAAAACTTGCTGATTCGCATCTTTACCTTAGCACCAATGTCACTGACTCTGACTAAATTGATTGTTGACCCTAGAGTAAGAATTCCCAATATAATGAGGTTGTTTGTAAGTAAAATGTCTGCAAATAAAAAAATAAAAAAAACTCTACAATAAAGGGAGTTCCTCTACCTGACAGAAAACACTGCTCCTGAAGCTCTTGAAACTCCTCGTCAGTTGTCCGCCCAAGACTTCTGGCTACCTGTGATGCCAATTTACATCATAATACCCCAAATTAGTCTAAAGCATTAGCAAGACTACTTGCGGGTTCTCATGATGCCATGTGCCAACGCAATGCCCCATATTAGCATAATGCTGAGTGGCTAGTCTGGCTATCCCCCTAACAAAGCTAGGTAAAGGGAAAGCTGAGGCTAACACACAATGAAAGCAGTTGACCAGTCACAACAGGGAAAGTTAAGTTTTTTCTTAACATTAAAGCATGTACACCTTTTCAAGTACAAACCCACGTTACATTTATGAACCTGAATATGAGCATAATGTCAACTTTAAGCTCATCCATTAAGGTTGGTGTTTTTCTGCTCTCAGCTGTGTTCAACAAACTGTAAAACCCCTTACTATTCTAAACTTGTCCAATCCATTAGCTGCATGGTACACACAGCTTACTCATCCCAATGGGGTTAGTATTGTTGTTGAAATACATGAGTAATACCACAAGACAGACAGGGTTTCAAAGGTTGCAGTCCATTGATTATCTTTAATAGAACGAGAAATTTATGCGTGTATAGAATTGTACAAATGTAGTTGTAAAAATCGCAGATGCTTCACAGATCCTGTATTGCAGTGATTACATTATGGGATGAAACTGATCATTTCCTTAGACAACGCAGCTCATAGCACTTCTGTGATAGTCAGTAGGTCAATTCCATTCCCTGTTCCAACAACAACAGACGGCTCATTAAGAGAAGAAACATGGTTTAACAACAAACAATTATACGTAGAACCTAGCACTGCGAGTGGAATTGCAACACCTGCAGAGACCCTTAAAGCTAATTTGGGAGAAATCCTTTGAGTGAGACATTAACTCAGCACAAATGATATGAAAAACTCAATTAACATTTAACCAAGTGATGGAATGCAACAATACAAACAAGTGCGCCTCTGGGCACAATGAAAATAAGCCCTCATTAGCCAGATGGAAAATATTAAAACAAGATAATAAGGAGACCTCCCACAGTGCAAGGCTGTGCAGGGTGAAAACGTTAAAGATGTTGATTTTATTTACCAAAAATGAATATTAACAAAGAATATTCATAAGGAGGAAAAAATGTTTATCTCACATGTAAATCCAAACCAATTTCAGAAGGTACACAAACAACAAAGCTGCTATATTTTTTTGGCTGATTTCTTATTTTTGTTGGTCATTTCGAGTTTTAAACATATTCATTTAGCTCTTGTAAATAACACTTATGTCCTTATACTGTTATTCTAGTCACTGGGCTGCTGTGTAGCAGATAACAGTATTGATTTCTGTTAGTGTTTTTTTGACCTGCCAAACAGCTCGCTTATCTCATTCCGTCATCATAATGGAATTAAAACATTGGGAGCACAAGGGGGTGGGGTGTTGCTACCAGAGTGGTGATGGTCCCAACCTTTTCCCCCTATCACGTGTCACCTATTAATAAAGTCATATATCATTGTAAGTGCTGCTTATTCTGCTGCTGTCAGTCTTGTGCTGCAGTGAGGCTGCCTCAACCACTCAGCCTGACACTTGCCTGACCCTGCTAATGAATTAAGAATTGGTTTGGGATTAGTCCTTCATCATTAAAATCTCCTCACTCCAGTCGTTATGTCTCAGAATCTGCTGAATCTGAATTCCAATCTGTTCCAGTCAATGATATATTTTTATTTTATTTCTTCTCTGTAGCCTGAAAGTCTGTTGATATACGTTTATGCTGCAGCTCATGACTTTGTCCGGACTCTTTGTAAAACACAATAATGAAAACAATAAATCTACTATTTACATATTCCCCTGCATGGCGACACGCTTTAAGTATCCTGGTTGAAAGACTGGAACGTGGTACCATAAAGTGGAAGCATGTTTTGCTATTAGACCCACATGCGAAGCTGTACAATGTACAGATATGATTTATGGAACACCGCCAACACCCCCCTGATTCCCATCTCTATCTGTTGCTATAATTACACTCAACAGCATTTTTCTTGTACTCGCTGCGTGAATTGATGTGCATAATTTATTTACTTGCCGACAGATTTTAAATAGGAACCATCAAACCACGGAGTAACCTTGATGCCGCATCCTATCGCAGTTACATTGCCGTCAGTTTGAAGAAAATAAAAGTGTAAATATGCTTATGTATTTCTCTTTTACATTCCCTTACAAGGGCTGCAGTTAGAGGGCAACGACTCACTTTGTCATTTTATTTCCACTAATATCAAAATGCAACCAATGGCTGTTATCTTTGTCGACAATACACTGCATGTTTTTAAGACCTAACCCTAACCCTATAAGTTGTAGTGAATATTTGTGCTAATTCTGAAGAGAATTCTCTTGAGGTGTCCTTTACATAATGCATTCACAGGGTAAAAAATGTGTTTTGTAAGGTCACTGTGACCTTGACCTTTGACCATCAAAATCTAATCTGTTCATCCTTGAGTCCAACAGAACATTTGTACCAAATTTGAAGAAATTTCCTTTAAACATTCTTTAAATATTGTGTTCACAACAATGGGAAGGCGACACGGACTGACAATCTGAAAACATAATGCGGAAGGCCACCGGCTGTTGCTAATGCCGAGGCATAAAATGTGTGCAAATACTGCCGCATTGAAATTGCTTGGAAAAACTCAAGTTTCTTACAGCCCTCAAGAACCTCTTACCATGTTCCATGTGTTGTAGGAATTGAATGCATGGCTGTATTATTTAGTCTTGATAATAATAACTAGGTCACTTTGTTGTCCATATTACAATGCCACTTTCCTGTCATTTGTCTCCTATCTACAGTGCGTGCATATGGCATATGAGCAGTTGCCTTCAATACATTTTCTACTCTTCTGCATTCCATCAACATTATGTGCTAGTTAATGTATGAACCGCTGCTTTTTTGTTGCCAGGGGGAGAGACCTTTCCCCTACATTTCAGAACACCAGACAGAGAATATAAAATTAATATTTCATTTGCTCCAACGTCCATCAGACAAATTTATGTGGACATCCCATCAATAAATGGTTGAAAGATTGATAGAGTATGATCCCTGGGTGGAGCATGAAGCAGCTGCTGGGAGTTTTGATACAAGACCTATTTTTGGAAGATCCCGGTTCTTCCCTTTAATCTAGTTGGGCAGGCAACTGATGCATTGTTGCATGCATCAGTGTGCTGTGGGAAAATGGAAAGCAGAAGGGCATAATGTCACAGGAATGTCCCTTCTCTGTTTGAATGTGTACAAAAAACAAAGTCATAGCTCACTTGTAACTGACAAACAACACAGTACATATTTAGCTCCATGGGATTTGTCAAATATTTATGGTGAATATAAATCAAAACTTGGACATACATCAGCGTGATAAGCCTCAAATTACAGAAACCATCTTTGAGAAAAATGTATTTGATGTGTTTTTTGTCTTTTTAGTTTTGCACGTCTCATGTTTATGGTGATGTTGATAACATGTACTGCAGCCAACCACTAGGGTGATCAAGATTAGTTGGCCTCACACTAGAGGAGCTATATATCTTTGTGTATTTTTATATGCAGTTTATGGGATGGACTATGTGAGTTTCTGCAGAAATTATCATGAGCCTCCTCTGTGACATTTGTCCTCCAGTTGCAGGTCTCGGGGCATGTGCCTAAAGGGCAGCCTGGAGGGCCACAGCCATCCAGGAAATCCGTATGCATACTCCTAATGGTCATAACCGAGAAAGCAAAGATGCAACACAACATCCCGCTCTACATGTTCTGTAGTAGTTACACACCTCTTCTCCAGAATGAAAAAAATACATAGCTGAATGCCAAGGAAAACGCTGAATGTTTTTGTACACACAGAGAACCCCAGAAGCCAAGGATAGAGGGCCCACACAATATTAGTTGTGACAACAACAGATCCAAACCCCTGAAACAGCCTTCAATGGATTTGACATGGTCCCATCCTGCCGGATATGTCAAATTCCTCTTGAACCTTTCTTTCTATTATTCTGCGGTAAGGAACACAGTACAGCCTAGAGCTGCTCCTGCATGGGTTTGAAATAATTTGCTTTACCCTGACAGTGATGATAAAGGGCCAATGATGGGGCTGAGGAAGAAAAAACAACAATCCCGAGGTCTCCTGGAGAGCTTTACTGTGAATTTGAAGGTTAGCTCTGCACTTTTACACCGATAAGAGGCCGGATTTTGATTCAAGTAGTCGACTGAAATCAATTAATATAAATCTAGAGTATTACACAGGAAGAAAAAAAACATGTTGACCTTTTTCCGCTCTCCATAAACACCCAGCTGACTTGACGAGGCTAAATGAAATTTTATTTCATTTGCATCATTGACTTCTTGGAGCTCGCAATTTGAGCCAGTGCCTAGGGTAGTTTAACAGTCTCTTAACTGTGCGCCAGTGATGAATGGATTATAAGAGTCAATGTTTTTTTAAACCACAACAAACATGCAAGGATGATGACACCACCACTTTAGTGGAATTATGAATTTTCTGCATCTCAAGTGGTATTTGATCAAGTGGAGCTCCTATTTTAGAACAGCCGTGTGGTCTTGTCACAACTGAAGAATTTCCTTCTGTATCTACTGTAAATTTAGACCTAATCCACTTCTGTTCAATCTGCTGACATTAGATTTGAGCCTGACTGACTGCAGGGTTCTTCCTCAGGGCAATTAGATTACTGACGGCGGTCAAATCGCAAGCCTGAACTCAAGTGCAAATTAAAAGGAAGAGCTCTGATCTGGAGGTTTTACACTGAGAGTAAATGTTTGCATCACGAGGAGTTGGGATAACATAATCTAATCATCTGATTACCATCACCAAGAAAATACCCAAAGAGAAAGATTTTGTTTTTAGCTGTAGGTTATGGGATGCAGTATTGAATGTGGTGGCATGTTTTGCTCAGCAGCAGGGATATAGGACACTCCCCTGTTTATTCTAATGAGGAAGGAAAAGGCGTTTCTTTTGGAAGGGGGGGGGGGGGGGCAGTTTCATTTTGACAGAGCTCATTATCTTCTCTGAAGGTGTTTGAGGCTTCGTAAAGCAGCAGCAGAGGAAACGGAGAGGACTTAGGTATGGAGCATTCAGAGAGGCTGGAGATTCATTGATGGGATGAGCTTCATGCTATAGGGATCCTGTTCTTAATTCTTTTTCTATAGGACGGCCATTTCACCTCCATTCCTCGGTTATGAAGCACCCTCCATATGGCACCTTTGGCAAACGGTGTTATTCTCCACCTCCACAGGCTGGTGTCAGCCTGGCCATTGGAAATGTGCTGACACCACACTTCTCAGAACAGTAAACTAGGTAGAGGTAATGGGAGGAGCAGGGTAAAGGGATTAATGTATGTAAAGGAAATCTTCCAACACGCTTCTGTTAATATTAGTCTTCGGACACTATCTCTGTGAATGTAAGGAATAATGGCCGCTGTTTGAGTTTAATAATGGAAAGGAAAAATGGGATTTGGACGCCGTGCCGCAGTCCTTTTTGTGGTGTGGGGTCGATGCCAGACATCCCTCTTTCTCTCTCTCTCTGATACTGCTACTCAGCACTGCAGCACTGTAGCAACAGGATGGATCTTTGCCTTAATCTGTGTGTGTGTGTGTGTGTGTGTGTGTGTGTGTGTGTGTGTGTGTGTGTGTGTGTGTGTGTGTTGAGAGAATGGAGATGAAACGCCAGAGGGCAGTCCAGAATGAAAATGAAGTCGCAGCATGTCAGGGCAGCAGAAACATGCAGCACTGATGTCGAGACAACAAAAATGTTACAGCGGCGGAGAGAGCCGCGAAGAAACGGAGTGGCTCGGACACCCTTCACAAGATCTTTGCATCCATTTGTTTTCCGAGGCTACTGAAGTGGGGTGGCACGCTGCCAGTGATGAGCACTTTTGTGTGAGTGCAGGCCCATGTGTGTGTGAAAGAGAGAGAGAGGGAGGGAGGGAGCCTCTTCATCCGATTTGTCTTATAAAGCGGGGACAGAACATTCCCCTCCATTTTCCTACACTTAATAATTGAAGCAAACCTGTCGAAGCTGATTGATCGCGAATGATTATAACTCTCCTGGGGAAAGGATGTTGAATTTGTGAAACTCAAATAGGCACCACTGTATCATATGCATATTATATATGGACTGCGCATTCATAAAAGCACAGGACACTACTACTGTTACAGAGACATATTGTATGCAGTATGTATATGCTTCTTACCCAACTATCTAAAAGCAAGCATGTAAAGACTGCAGTCCTGAATAATTAACACAAAAGCAATTCTGCTGCTATCCTGAATTAAGTAAGATTGATCCAGATATTGCCACTGGAACTATGCAAACCACCCATTGATTCTATCCAATAGCAGCACAGGAGGTGTACAATAAGACTCTCGGGTTGTTGCTGGATAGGCAGCGAGTGGCACTTATAAAAAAGGTACAGGTCATTAAAGTCTGCCCTGGATGCACTGAGACGGGGAGCCGCTCTGTGACATCACGCCGCCAAAGAGGGATGGCTTAATTAAACTTTCATTGGACAAATATTCATGTGCGTTTAATGATCCTAAATCACTTAATTACGCATGAATTATAAATATTAATGACCAGGAGGGAAGAGCAGCGGATGGGGGTGCGTCGTGTGTAGGTTGGAGCCTAAAGCGAGGTTGGGTGTTGGTCAAGGAGAAGGATGTGTCTCGCCACCAGTCAATCACTGCAGAGTCCCCACTAAACCCTCCAGGCCAGAGGTCATAATTGGAAGGGAGTGCAGTGTGTGTGTGTGTGTGTGTGTGTGTGTGTGTGTGTGTGTGTGTGTGTGTGTGTGTGTGTGTGTGTGTGTGTGTGTGTGTGTGTGTGTGTGTGTGTGTGTGTGTGTGTGTGTGTGTGTGTGTGTGTGTGTGTGTGTGTGTGTGTGTGTGTGTGTGTGTGTGTGTGTGTGTGTGTGTGTGTGGCCTCATTACAGCAGCCCTGTGTGGCAGCATTAAACCACCAGAAGATTTCACCCAGATCTGACCAGAGCAACAGAGGTGGCTGGTCATGGCCTATTTCTGGGGTCCTGCCCTGTCACTTCTCTCCTTCGCTGGCTGCCATCTTGCCCTTGACCATTGCTCCCATTTTGTCAATTTTCATTTTTTTTGTCTCCTTCCTACATTTAACTAATTCAATGCAGCCAAGTCTTGTGTTCAGGCATCCAAGAGCCCATGCAGTCATAAAAACAGAAGCTGATGCATAAACATTCATGATGATGAGTGTGGGGTGTGATGGTTTTTTTTTAGCTAAAGTGCGTACAGCTGTTACAACAAAAGTGTTTCTAAGCACAGTGGCTTTCTGCTTGAGAACAGAGAGGTAAAAAGGAATAACAGTACTCTGCTTGCCGGTGTCTTGGACACAAACCTGTGAGTTTCTGCATTACACTTGAACGGATGAATGCAAATATCCATCCATCTCATCTGACAATGGGGAAGAGGGGGGGTACACCCTGGACAGGTCAGCAGTGAATTACATGGCCAACATACAGCGATAAACAACCATGCACGCTCACATTCTCATCTTTGGTCAATTTATAGTGTCCAGTTAACCTTACCCCAATCAGCATATCTTTGTAGTGTGCAAGGAGGCTGGAATACCCGGAGAACACCCAAAGAAAGACCCCTGCTGAACCGGGACTCAAACCCTCTCACAGTGCTATGTAATATATGAATTATTCATTGCAAAAAATAATAACATATGACATGAAACTCAAATCGTTTAAATTTTACACTGAGATGTCTTAATCACCCTTACAGTATGTGTATTGTGGCCAAGGCCTTATTGAATCTATGAATTCTCATATTACTGAGTACCAATCCCACAAATGAAAAATACAAATTTGTTCTTCGGACCACTGACTTTAACTTTTGGAACATTATTCCTAAATTGAAAAAATAAATATACCACTGAAGAAAAATTGTTTTGTGGACAACAATACCCTCCCCCCTCTAACAAGCCATTTAGAGTCCTTTAATGTTATGCGGAAAAAAAGCTGAAAGTGGGCTACAGGCTAAAAGAGAAACATGAAAAGAGGATATTCCTATGACAATCAAATCCAATTCCCTTCTCCACATAAAAAAAAACATTTTCTTCCTCAGTGCACAGCAATTGTCTCAAATCCCCCACAGAGATGAAGACTGTGCCAGTGCAACAGAGACAAATCCAGGATGACTGGATCAATGCTGCCACCTACTGCTGCTATTCAGGCGCTCCAGTGTAACACAGTGCAGTATAGTCCAGAGGAATGACTGAACTGGTTATTGTGAAGAAATATAATAGATTTTTGGCATCAAACGGTCTTAAGCAAAATGCATTGTACTGTGTTCAGCATAGGCAGTGGTAAGGGCTTTACGGTTTCAGCACATCTGCCTGTTTTGTCTTCCATTTCACTTACTCATTGACCTCATTTCCAATCGTCCTGTAGAGCAGCACTTTCAGAGTGCTCTCCTGAAATCCTTCCAATGGTTATAAAATGGGAGGAGGACATACATCAGGGAGATCTATGGGCTAATAGCAATGTAGAGACCAAAAATAGATTCAAGAGCATTAGTCATCAAATAGTGTACAGCACAGGTGTAGTTTTATGGTATGGCTTTTTTTACTGCTTCCATTGCAGCCCTGCAGCTTTAAAGTCATTAGCATTTTGTGGGAAAGTGCCAATACATCCAACGCATCAAGTCTTAAAAACTGTGCACAACAGGCTGCAAGACATGATGAAAGCCAAGGTTTTAGAGGTGAACTGCAGTGTTTTTTGCCACAGGACTAACACTATAAGTTATGCAAGAACCCTTTGCATGAAATAAATATATCATAGAGATTTTAAGGAGTAGAATAGCTATCACATGCAAGAAAAGTAAAAGAAGAGCCTTCAAGTAATGGCAGTTGATCCATCTGTGTTTCTCTTACTTGGACTTTACCAGGTCAGAATCTGTAAAGGATCCTTCCCAGGCATGAAGGAGAAAATTATTAGTTTAAATTGATGCAATTAATATGGAGGACAGACACCGAGGCCCAGCTGATTAGGGTGGAAGTCAAGCCTCTCGTGCCACTCGCTTGACCTCCACATTCAGTGATGTCGCCAGAATCAGAGGCTCTCGGTTCCAGGCTCTTAAGCCACTGACCCAATCAGAGTGAGCCATGGTGGTAAGCTTAGAAAACATTAACTGTGAAGAACTCAGTGCAATGGAGGGGCTATGAAAAGAAAAAAAAATTAAAACATTAAAAAAAACTATTTAAAAGAATGAACATTATAAAGTCAACAGAAGAGCTGAAAATGAAATGTGTTGTTTTAGGCATCTCATTTTTAGGTTTTATGTATCTCTATGCAGTTTTACATCTCCTCTCACCCTTCTAGCAAGAAAAAGGTGTTTTAAGTTGGTTGTTTTCTGGGTGACACAGCCAGGCCAACCACAGCAAAAATACTTTGTCCTAATACTGTAGTATGGTAAAACTCACAAGGTAAATGCACATGCCAATGGTCAGTCAGAGGTGAAATGAGCTGTATAGATGGTCGACTTTGGACTAAGAGGCTCTGCCTCGGTTTGATGCAGACCTTTACACCAGAGGCTTGGGCCCGGTTTTGGTACGAACCCCTGGATCATCTGGCGGCATCAAGGCGACCCTGTGTGGTGTTGCAGTGTCAAGGTCCAACGGAGGAATGTTGGAGTCTCCTGCCCCGAGGTCAGCTCAATCGCCTCAGCTGCTACTTCCTCCAGTACCAAAGTGCCAGGGTGCATGAAGACCAGTCATGTGACTGTGTGTGGTCACAAAATTTGAAATCATCAAGGAAATCAGGGAGGTGGGTGGCCAGGCAAATAGGACGACAAGAGTCGAAGAAATATGCTTTGCCTGTGCAGCACAAAGCCGTCAAGTAGCTAATCCTTTACTTCTGACCTATGACCTCAGGTGTTAAATAGCTAGCATGTTTGCAGTCCACCCACAACAATTGGTGGACGAATTAAAGATTGTAAGATTATAAAGATTAAAAGATGCAAAGAGTGTTGAAGCAGCTGAACAAAAGATGACAACACTACAAGAGTCTTAAAATTACTGAAGTCCTGTCAGCTCATTTTAAGGGACAATTTCTACATATAGGCTGTGTGATCAAAGATGAAATGCAAATCTTACCTTCGACAACATGGGACCTTTATATCATTAGTACTTTTCCCACTCTGACAAGTCAAATGTTACTGTGAAAAAGGCCTTGAGTGTCATGGACAGGTTATGTCTTTCTCAGAAAACCATCGTTTTTTTAAATGAAGAATGGATATTTTCCAAGAACTGTAAGTTTGCAAGTAAAACCATTCAAACACTTTTCCCTGAAGCTCTAACATTAACTAGAAAAAAGTCTCTCAATCGTCTCTCACATGAAGACTGAAGTGAAAAGAGAAAGAGAGAGACAGAGCTATGTTAGTTGGTTGGTTTGTTGTCAGGTAGTTTGCAGGATTACACAAAAAACAGTGATCAATTTACCATGAAATTTGGTGGAAGGATGTGCTGGTCAGGGAGGAACACATTCAAGAAAGGTGCGGATCTGGATTGGAAGGTGGATCAGGGTTTTTTTTCTGACTTTCTTTAACATTGCATTATAGGGAGGTTTTTCTTTCAACATTTTCACTGTTTTCCCTGGAAATAATTCATGGATCTTGGTAAAATCACTTCTTATCTACTCACCACTCTGCTGATAAAGGAGTGGGTGAAGAGGAGTTTCAGGGGTAAACAGCAAATCCAATACAATTGAAGTGAATATCATCAAGCACTCAAAATATCGTCACACATGCCCCTTTGGTGAGAGCACAGAGGCACCAGCTCGTGCGGTATGTGCGAGCGAGCGTGGCTCTAGGCTGAGGATAACAGGGTCAAAACATTTCGTAATGACGCTGTTTCGAGTCGAATATTAATGTCGGGGCTTACAGACACTTGGATGACTCCACACTTTTTATGTAGTTTTTGTTGGGTTTTTTTTACGTCTGAAGAATTGGTCCCCAGTTACTTCAGTTGTATTGGATGTGTACTGGTGTGAAATGTGTGCAAATATAAGGCAACATACATAACTGTCTTTGGGAACTACTTATTCACCATGAGTACACCATAAGGAATGAATACTTTCCTTTACATAGAAGGCATTTTATATATGTCACTATGAAAAATTGAACTATGTTGCTACTGTTTTAGGGTCCCTGTATGTATGACTCATGGTCACACTATTTATGCTTTTTTGTGTTTTAATTGAAGTTTTGATATCCATAAGAAGCTATGTATATTATAATAAACTATTTGTGACCATAACATGAACTTGGAACTGAGCAGGTAAATTTAAGATCAAACTCACTCTCAAAAACCTTTTAAAAGCTGTTTTGTCTTGTTTACTATGAAAACAAATCTTACTCACCACATAAGAAATACACCATGTAGCCGAAGACTAAATATGTATAGTTAAACCTGGGAATATTCAGCCCTATGAGCACATGAGCTGTTTGACAAATAAAGGTCGAGCTTGGATTTACCGCCACACTGGATTTAAACTGTCGTAAAGTAGCCGCTGTTCCCCACGACAGACGTCATAAGGCATTTCACTTTTCGGCAAACTAAGGCCTTCCGTCTATAAACAGCAGAGCGCTGTTTACAACGTGAAACCACCTGGGGGGAGAGTCACCATCTGCACAAACACGATGGGAATAGAAGATGAAGCGGACAGGACGCTGTTCATCAGAAACCTGGACCAGAGGGTGACGGAGGAGCTTTTGTTCGAGCTCTTTCTACAGGTACTGTCGTCGCTAACCGTTAGCTTTAGCATAACAATCAGAATGCTAACAACCCCAAACCGTGTCAGAGTCGAAATGGGCCGAGCTGTCACGTTGTGTTGTTTCTTTACACATGTTGCACCGCCATTTGTTGTTGTGCACACGTTGTAGATAATTCGAAGAGAAGCTAATGTTTACGTATAGCTAGCTAGCTAGCCTTACTTGCTAGCTAGCTAGCCTTACAAGCTAGCTAGCAACCAGTAGCTAATGATGTTTTTACAGGCAGGACCTCTCATCAGAACCAAGATCCCGAAAGACGTGGACGGGAAACAGAAAACATTTGGTTTTGCTGTGTACAAACACGAGGTGTCTGTGCCGTATGCCATGGAGCTGGTCGACGGGACGTCGCTGTTCGGCAGAACTCTTCATGTGCAGTTCAGATCAGGTGAGATGATGTTTTTATCGGTAACAATGTGTTGTACACACAGACGTTACGACACTCGGAACATCTAATGGAGTTGCACTGCAAGTCATACGTATTTACACATGACTTTGACATGCCTGTACAATGATGGATCAGTGAGTAATCATTTGACAGTGTTATTAACCTCTTTACTTCATTATTGTTTAAATCCAATCTCAACTTCATTCTTTATTTTTCGGGTTTAGTGGTTACACATGGTTTCTGCAAAATACCATTTTCAGAGTTTTGGAGCAACATGCTTGAACCAGATGATCTGGATAGAAATATGCAGATTTTTCTTTGCTGCACTTTATTGTCAACTACACTATTAGTACTGTAAGTGTAAATAAAACCTTTGCAAATAAACAGTAATTAAGAGTCCTGTCCCATGTAGAAAAGTGACATTTCAACTGCTGGCCACTGTAGTACAATTGAACCCCAGCACACTAGTTAAGCTAATACTGAACTGTTCCAAACAATATTCAGGGAACGATTTCTGTACATTGACTGCTAGCATAATTTGAATTAATTTCAACTTCATTCATCCTGGCTCAATGTTTTAATGTCAAGAATATTGTTTAATTTACTGAAATTTTACTTTTTTATTTTGCTCCCAGAGAGATATTCTTTATAAACTATAGTGATATTGTTGCTGCTGTAGAGACATATTTTATTTATCTTCATCCTATTCTACACAACATTTTATGGAAACCTACTGTGTATTAATTTGGGGCCAAAATGGTGGTGGTGGTTTAAGTCACATAGTCAGAATACTATTGAACAATATTATTGCAACTTGCAGATTTTGCTCATATCGTGTCGGCTTATTGTGAAGCAACACATGTGATTAATGTACCAGATCACAGGGCTTTTAATCCACTGCAACATTATTGACAATAGTGGTTTGAAATGAACCAGGCTAGATCCATGCTAAATATCAAATTATATTTATACAAGAAAACAATCATTGTTCATTTTAATTCATTTAATTTAATATTAATTTTTGTCCTTTTAAGAGAAATAACATGTATGACTTAGTTAAAGTCTTCTTTTCAAATGAATGGTTTTCGCTTTCTTAAACTGTGTCTTCTTCCGTCATAGGAAGCAGTCATAGCAGCAGTCCAGGGAACTCAAGTCCTGCAAATACTCCAAACCCCCATGGCCAGAGGTAAGAATGTCTCAAACATTTTTGGTTGCACCACCAGAAAAAACAAAAACATGCAACATGCAGCAACTACTGGAATTTTTTGACCCTCCTGCCTTTTGATTTTGAGCCGTTCTCCTTTTGGTTCTCAGTTGAACAGTGATTTGGGTGATCAGTGAGTTAATCGCTTACACACCTGAAACTGTTAAAATGATATACAGCTGCCTGCCAGTAGGTGAGGCTGCAGCCCTGGCAGACAGCAGTCCCTCTCCTCCTCATACTAGTAAACATCTCAGCTCATAAAACCAGTGCGGTCGATCAAGAAAATTAAAATAAGTTTGCGTGTAGGCTGTGTCAGAATAAACTGGTATAAAGCCAATGGACCAGAGCAAGGCGCGACTACATTCCGCACCTGTTAAAGAAGGCTGCGGGTGCAAACCCTCATTTACCTCAGTGTTTGCCATTAGTGTCCTGGCTATAGTACAGTCTGGCCGCAGTTTCATAATGGAGGTAAAAGATGTCTTGCAGTATTTTTTAGCCTTTTTCCTTTCTTGTTTGTCAGCAGTTAATAATTTTGAAGCACGACTCCACTGTGGGCTTGTAAGGTGCTTCCTACTTATTTACTTACTTGATTATAACTTAGACATGCAAGTTGTCATGCTCTTGGCAGTGTCGCTTGTGTTTAAAATTGGAGCTCTGACACAAGATGTGGAATTAAATTAAATTGGTTTGTATTTACACGACGCACAGAAGATTCAGTATGCAGTCCTTTCCACGCTTCATGCCAAATAGCAGTGCCTGTTTAAGGCCCTTACTGGAAAACCTGAACATATTGGGACCAGAGATGAATTAGGGAGTGCAATGTATATACAGCATGTTTTGCCAGAAAATTATTGTACGGATCTACTTCAATTGGAATGAAAAAGTTGGTTCAGTCCAATTCCTTGAAAATAAGATAGTTTTAAAATAATTCTATTGTCTAATTCGTGGACATTTTTTCTTTGGCTCTGTGTGTAAATCTTATATCAGGAATGGGAATTTTGTTTTGTTTTTGACTAACTCCCAGCTAATCAAAAAAAGACGAGCAGACCAAAGCAGACGGCATGTGCACAGAGATAAATGTGGGAGCCTGTATCTCAAAGTGAGGATCACTGGTTAGCCAGCTTCCTTTGAGCTTAACTCCTCATGAGTCTGGCTCACTAAGTGGGACAGATGGTCTTGATATCCTTTGCAGTCTCGAATGATGGTTGCTAGTATAAAAGGAAGTCTGTATTGTCCTGCTTCCCACTTTCTCAGTAAGTTGTTTTGACCAGATAACTCAGTCTTTGTCACTAATTTCCACTGCTGGTTTGGGGACAGAGCTAGTTGTGTTGTCTTAACCTATGAGCAACACAGCACACCCGCTTCCCATGAAAGCCAGAAGTTGTCCACTTGTGAACAGCCCTCTGATTTAAACTTCAGTTGCAAATCTGGTTCCTTGGAATCTGATCTGTCATACTTGGCTTTGTATCAGTGCTGCTGGACTCGTTTATCAGATTCCATCACAGATCTTGGCACTAAACGCTTAGAAGAAAGGATGTCACATTACTTGGCTTTTGTAATAATATCTGGCTGATGTGGCTGGATGGATGATTTATGTGTTGTTCATTTATGTTCTTGGATGAGGTATTGCTTGCTTTTAGCTGGAGGTCTGAGTTCGCATACAGTTTATTTTTTTTACAGAATGTTTGATAGACAGTTACAATGTGCTTGAAATGCTGAGAAGTGTTTTTTTCCCACTGGTGTGAATACACAAATATTTCTCTTTTGTGATAATTATTGTGTGGTGTGATCACAAAAACAAACAAACAAAAAACTTTCAGTAATGTTCATCACCTGTATATGTTTGCCAGGGTTTCCATGGGATCTCAAATTCAATTATCAAATCTTTAGGTCTTAAATCTGTTGAAATATTCTGCACTAAGCCTTAACTATTTTTGGTCAATTTTAATCACGTTAATAATTTATTCAACTCTACTTCTGTTATGCTTTAAAATTAGTTTCTTTTTTTTTTTTTTTAGAGAACTGCTTGGGCGGAATGCATATTTTTTTTTTACATAATTTTTAATGTTAATACACTAATAAAACTATAAAGAAAACCAAGGTGGACCTGATGACTGATACAAAAACCCTGCGCTACATTTAGCTTGACTGTAGGAAAGACAGAAAGAAGGTTATTCTCTGTTTTGGCTAATTGTTTCATTCATCATTAAAAAGTCTTGAATTCAGCCATGTCAAACTGGTAGAAGAATTTGCATTTTTTTTTTTTGCCATGGCTCATTGCACAGCTGTCTGATGATGTAAATGGGTGTGACTTGAAAAGATTTCTTCATATATGCAAAAGTGATGAAATGAGGTCAACGCATGAACTAAACATAATTCAAATAATCACATCCATTGAGAAGTCAAACATGGATTTTGTGCGTGGTTGTCGGTACATATTATGTACACGTGACACTGTGTAGACTTGTTTGGGTTGGTATTACAAAATGTTTTCTTTTTACTCTCGCAGGACGCCGAACCACTTCAATTCTCCACCATATTCTCCTCCGCCCCAGATGCAGAGACTCTTTTCACCTCCCGATAGTCTGCAGAAACATGCCATCGTAAGCTTTTTTCCACTTTTATAAATGAGGCTTCACTGCAACGTAGTGACAATTATTTATAAAGAATTCTTAATTTTAGTTTAGTTCCTCAGTAACAAATTATGTTTACAGTATGCAGTTTGACAGCAATAGAAACGTGCTCTTTGGCTTCACTGAACAGGAGGAAACACATGTCCTGTTAACTGTCCTTTCTCTTCATCTGTAGATGAACAACATGATGTGGCAGGCCGAGCAGTTGAACTCCGGCTTCTCCAAGACTCAGCAGAGGCAGCTGCCCTCAGGTGGAAACTCGAGACAACAGGACAACAGCCCCTATCGGCATCATCCGACCAACGCCAACAGCGGCACCCGAAGCCAGCGCTACGGGGACGAGTCAGGTTCTGGGCGTCACCCGCAACACAACCGGGACAACTATCAGCACCAGAGCGACAGGAGCGGCAACCGTCACCATGATGGCAGAGGCGGAAACAGACATTATGACGACAGGGGCAGCAACCGTGGCTACCAGGATAATAGATGGCGGCGGTACTGATGCGTACTGAGGAATTCTGTGAAGACTTCAGTTCTTCACAGATTTGTGCACAGCTTCCTTAAGAAGAGCATGAATTAAGTTGATAAATTCACATGTGTACTCAGGTTGTTTGTACATGATCCTACCAGTGGGAGAGATTTAATAACTTATGCCTTATGGTCGTTTTTGTTTACTTTTTAAGGCGTTTTTAAATTTGTAAAGTACTTTCATGTGAGGTTTTTCCTCAAAGCTGATGCTGAATATTTAGAGGTAATGAATTGTTACCCTGAGAGCAAAGGCAGAAAAAAATAATCAGACATGACTCATAGTCATATTTGGACGACAAAAGACATGTTGGAAAAAAGAAAATGATTTAAAGTTTTTATGTTATGCAAATCGTCTTGAATGGTGCTGCCAGAATTTTTAACTCTTCAGGTATTTTGCCACAAAAAGAACAATGACAGTGTCGGCTAAAGATTCCACCAGCACCACTTTTACTGCAATATGGCACCATCTTTCTTATTGTTAAATCACATGACCTTGCTCTTTCTAATAGAAAAAGTCTTTTTATTTGTATTTTTTAATTCTGAGTCTGTACGACAAACTGTTTTACAATGAACATTTTCATTATTATAAAAGCAATATCAGTGATTGTTGCCTTGTCTGTCGTGTGTGTGTGTGTGTGTGTGTGTGTGTGTGTGTGTGTGTGTGTGTGTGTGTGTGTGTGTGTGTGTGTGTGTGTGTGTGTGTGTGTGTGTGTGTGTGTGTGTGTGTGTGTGTGTGTGTGTGTGTGTGTGTGTGTACTAAGTGAGCTATTGTATGTTGAGGCTCCATGCTGTAATGCATGCACACATGGCCTTATCTGCACCTATAAATGACACATATGTAACTAATACACTTGTGCAGCGGTTATGGAGTAATCTACAGGTGGCGCCACACACATCCTTTCATTCAATCAATTAAGATGTTAAATATAAACTGAGCCACATGATCGGCTCCCACTTTTGACCTTTCTATTTAGGATGCTTTCAAGTCTTCACATGTGTTTGTCACCCACTCTGTTCACTTTACAACGTGCAATTAGGTTCAGGTTTATTCTCGTCTTTAATCAGAATCAGTCTTTACACCACTTTTTTTTTTTTTATTCAACACGATGTCTCTTGCACCATCCCAGAATTTGAAGCCCCTTCATCCTGACCGTCTCATGTTGCCATCAGGCCTTTCAGCACTAATGCCACCATGTTCAGGTTTGCTTGCAACAAAGGATGATCACAATCCCTTAATGAGCACGTTGAGGTCATAATCTACCCTTCCGAAAGTGCTTATGTCTCTGCATGACAACTTCCAATGAAATACCCTCCAACAATAAACCTCCCACTGTCCAGAAGTGGACGTGCCTTTGCACCCTGCTGGCCCATAAGCTCCTGTGTCTTGCCTGTAATCTGCGTCGTGTCAGATTGCATCCCGATGCCACCAAACGGCTCTAATGGAGAGTATCCTGTGGCCGGTGTCGGTACTAGGAAGGGCCCGTGTTACGCTCCACGGGCTGTGGCATAACTCTTTTAATTGCTTGATCTGCTCTGGCGTCTCCAGCCCCGGAGCGGGCGGATTACAGGGGCCGCTCGGTAGCCGCTGCTGTGTGGACTTATATAGAAGCGTGTCTCCTGAAATGATCTACTGTCAACCACCCGGAGACCCTCCCTCCTCTGCAGCAGCCCCCCGCGGGAAAAAAGGGGAGCAGACGCCTGCAGCATCGCTTCCTGATGAGTCTGGGCTCCACCTCGGGTTACTGGGTTCACTGGTGCCACAGGAGCCCAAGATATCGCTTCATGTTATTATTATCATTATTACTATTACTTTATTACTATTGTTATTTTACCAGGCCAAATTCTGTCTTTTCAGGCAATGTTAATTTCCTTAAAATATTATATCATTATTATTAGCTGGTGCTGCAATCATATCTACAAATATCTTTCTTATCATTTGCATTATAACAAGCAGTCGTACAGAGTTTACACTGCTCTTGGAGTCTCTCTCACCTCTCTCCCCTATTTCTCTCCTCTCACCCCAACAAGTTGAGACAAATTGATTCTGGTTCTAGAGTTTTTTAAATGTATTTTAACACTTTAAAGTGTTTGTTTTGGGAACTGTTAAGATTCTCTATAATCTTCGGTCTCGACCTTACTATGTTGAACTTTTAAATAATGCATGTTCTAATTTGGCGCTATATAAAATGACATTGAACTGAAGAGAAGATAATAGAGCTTGCTGAAAGCAGTCGCGGCCTAAAATTACGCCTAAAATAATGGGATGGGATGATTAACAGTAGCAGTATCAAACAAATAATTTTGGTTTCAATATTTAGTTGGTTTTTTTTTTTAATTGGCCTAATAATTAGAATGTGTGGCTGCAGTGCTTCTCTCCCTCTCTCACCTCCCTCAGCAGTTCTCAGGTCCCTCCTCTCTGATCATCAGGGCTCTGAGGAGAAGCCGAGCCTCCACGGATCCTCCTCCGCTGTCCCGACGCACCAAGAACTCGGAGCCTTCCACGGGTTACTGTATTTCCATTTCACGTGATGAAGAAGATGATGATGGTCGTTTCTCCTCTCAGGACACCGACGTTTCAAAGTATAGAAAATTGAAACTTAATATCTGTATTTGTATTTGTTGAATAACAACATGAAAAACAAATGAGAAAATACCACACTGAACTGTATTCGCTCGTGCACTCTAAAATATAAAATATATACAAGAACATTAATTAATAATCGAAGCGATATCTGAGCGCAATAGTATGTCAAAATCATTTTTCACGTGTTAAAAACAATATAAACAATTAAAACATTTTAGTAAGTGCATCAGAAGCTAGCGAGCCTGTGGAAATGAGTTATTATAACTCAGCTATATCCTCACATTAATTATTCTAGTTACTCATTCGATCTGCCTGACACTTGCGCTGTTGTTAAAAGTGTTTTGATGTCCTCGTCCTCACGTTGTCCTAAAACCCGGATTTAGTGCGCAGCTTGTTTGAAAAATGTTCCGATGTTTGTTTTCAGTTCTGTCGGAAACTCTGCGCACTTTTACAACACATCACAGCAGCTTGTTTGACAGGTAAAGAAAAAAAGGACTTTAACAGCAGGATGTTCTCCTCCTGTAGGAAGGTGCTCATAATGTTAGTGCTTTTCTTGCATTTAATCCAGCAATAAATACACATTATTATTATTATTATTAATTACTAATTATTATTCCTTTACACATTGGTTTAAACCTGCTCAGTGCTGCTATCGACACAGGACACAACCTCTTTAAAAAGGCCTAATCCTCTTTATATTATATATTATATATATACATATATGAATGGGGAATTAGAGGGAAAGCAATGGGATTTTCAATTTCAAGAAAATCATTAAATGATGCAATGTCTAAAGCACACTCGAGAATAAATGATCACTTAAGATAATAAGAATTTCAGTGATAAATTTATTATAAACCAATCAAGATAAATCATTCGACAAAAATAAACAACTGGATAATCCCATGTTCTCAATGCATTATTAATAAGCTACCACAGAGTTTATTTAATGTATTTGATCTGAAACGTTGATAATGATAGGATTAAGTTTTAAATTAATTATTTGTATTGATTGCATTTGATTTTATTCTAAAAAAAACCCACCACCTGATCCTGACCAAATCCTTTAGATTCAATTAATATGAATTCATGATTCTGGTTAAAAACTACTTTTAGGGTTAATTAATATAAATAAATCTACAGAGAGTGTTTATTTGTTTGAGTGTATGGGGGAGTATTTGGGAGGTGGCCATGTGCGTGTATTCGTAAGAGAGGGAGGGAGGGCGGGAGAGAGAGAGCATGGCTCCAGACGAAGCAGCAGAGATGTGTTCAGGGACGGTTTATATAGCGGTGGGTGTGAGCACCTCTCACTTCATTCCCGCTGTGGCGCTGTGCGCAGCTCAAGTTCAAGGCTGCTGATCGTCAGCGCGACATTTCAGGGAGAGCTGCACTGCTTCTTACACATGAAACCATGCCTCCTGTAAACGCCTGAACCTCCGGCACCGACACTACGTGCACCTAAGACAGACAGACAGACATCACCGAACAACACAGACGCACTGTGCAGGGAAGGTAGCGGCGCGGCGCTCAGGGACAGATCATGCACTGTCAAGCCGAGCTGAGGCTCTCCTCCCCCGGGCAGCTGAAGGCTGCCAGGCGGCGCTACAAGACGTTCATGATAGACGAAATCCTCTCCAAGGAGACTTGTGATTATTTTGAGAAGCTCTCTCTCTACTCGGTGTGTCCTTCTCTCATTGTCCGGCCCAAGCCTCTCCACTCATGTTCGGGTAAGACAACTCTTCTTTTTATTATAAATATTTATATTAAATAAAAAGGTAAATGATAAGTGTTTATTTATTTGCTCAACTTTTGGCACTTTTATGTATTATCTCAATTATATTATTCATTTTATTGACTTTTGCGCTGCAGTGTATTTTGGGTTATAGTCTAATGGCACATTTTGAGAGCTGAGATAAAGTTGTCATTTTTTTTTCGTAATTCCGTGTGCATACAACTGTGCAAATAAACATATTGATACTTATATCTGTTACAATGCATCCTATTACAATGTGTCCTTTCTTAAATTCATCCCCTGTTTGCATCATTATTTAATTTTCTTTTCATAGAGAACATTTAAAAGAAATGAATAACAATGAATGTAGCTTCCTCCTGAAGCTGCTCACTCTGAACTTTATAAATCACAGCAGCTCAAGTGTTGACAATCGAAGTGTCAGTGAATGTCAGTGATGCTTGAGGGCAAGATGATAAATACCTGCACTGATAAGTTCAGTGTAGTTACAGTTAAGAAAAAGAAAGGATCAATGAGATAGTAAGTAAAGCTAAAGTCAAATCTCACTCCGACATACCCCTGGTTGCTGTGCTGCAGCCTTCAGTCTATTTGATATCATTTGCTGTGATTAATGTGGCTGTTGCTGAATCAAAGGCCTTTTTTTTCCTAATGAGTTTAGCTGCTGCTGGACATTTGCAGACGGAACGATTGTATCTTGTTAATCTTCTAATGTCACATAGAAGTATGTGACCCAGAGTTGTGAGCAGGAAACAGGGATTTCACGGTGCGTGGCCAGTAGCAGCACCCTGTAAAAACACTGATAAAAGATAAACTATACTTCACATTTATGTAGCTTGATTAATACTGGAGAAACTGAAGGAAGGAAACAAACCCCAAATCACTTAAATTAATCACATTTGCTTTAAAACTAATCAAAACCTTTAATATTCGTGTAGTGCTTTCTTTTATATCCATTTCACCAAGAGGGTTGTAATTATGTATGTCTAGATGGATAGGTAGATAGATAGATAGATAGATAGATAGATAGATAGATAGATAGATAGATAGAGAAAGAGATACAGAGATACAGGGATATATGATATATGATATATGATATATGATATATGATATATGATATATGATATATGATAGACAGATAGATAGATAGATAGATAGATAGATAGATAGATAGATACATAGATAGATAGATAGATAGATAGATGACCAAAATAGCTAAACAAAGCTCAGTTGGCACAGCACATGTTACCTTGTCAAAACAAAACCTCTTGATTGATTCTTAATTGTAATTCCAGATAAATCCGAACAACTCAAAGGCTACTGCTCGCTCTAGTAACCATTAGGATAATTGCCCTAAAGTCTGAAATAATAGCCACTGCAATTTGATGATGACAGCGGCGGGTGAATAAAAATAGGTCTGAGCGATTCCCTCATCCCTCCAATATGGACAGGCGTACATGCTAGAGGGCACTGTGGCAGGGCCTTGGCACCCCTCTGTTTGGATGGATAGAGTGACCTGCGGTGCATATCAGAACTCTGTGCCCACCACTTATTTGTAGCCGCGGGGGTGTGAGACACAGTATATTCCCCAACATCAATGGCTTTTGAGTGCTGGATATAGAAGCTGGCAGGCTTACGGGGGCCAGGGCCGAAAGGGAGGCGTCCGGCCCCTGAGCTGCTGCTGTGGCTCCCTCAACAATGAAAAGTTGACTTCTTCATCCGGAAAAAAGGAAGGTGGTGCTATAACCTCCTGCTGCCAGTGGAGGCCGCTGAAAGACAGTGATGGCAATAATGTTTGTGAGATGGAGTTGATGACAATCCACTTGTTGCTCTTTGTGTTGTTTATCAGTGATGCGCCACTCAGCTTAATGTTCCATCTGCATTTTCCCACGTCTGACTCTTTTCTCATCTCTCGAATGGCCGCTCCAGTCTATTTTTATATATGAGTGGCGGAACACCGAGCTTAATTTAGCACATTCACAGTGGCTAATTGTCGTGGAGTTAATTCCCTGTCAGTTAGAGCCGGATCAGAGACGATGAACTGCTGCTGAACAGCGAGTGACGTAATGGCAGGTTATAATATTTAATTTGGAGTCCTGTCTCTCAGCGGGACCCAGGGCAGGGCTTTTAGTGGTGTTTTCTGGAGGAGGCAAAGAGATTAGGATCAACTGAGGTATAATCTCACCTGACAGCATGATGAAAAATAAAAACACGAAAAAAAGGAGGAGTGTGTGCAGCCTGAGGGCCAGCGCTCAGTGGTTCAGTATCCCGGCTGAGGGCTTATACAAATCTAAGTGAGCAAAAAGAAGGGTTTTCATCGCATCTTAAACCCTAATCTGCTGCAGATAATAAAGCCTCCCATTAAGCACAAAGCCGCCTTGAAAGGGTTGATTACACCCACGTCAACACACACAGGAGAGTACACACATACACAAAGACAAAACCTGTGCACGGATTCCACCCACAGTAAAAGATAATGCTTGACAACCTGTCATCTACTCGTCACTTCCTAGCTGCCATCAGATTTTTCTCTCTATTGCGACAAAGGATCAGTAATAAATCAGTTCTAAAAGCAGTTTACGCTACAGGCATGATTTCAGGTGCCACAGGAAGACCTGTGCGGATTAGATTTCACATTAAACAGTTAAGGTTTGTGCTCAACACAAGTCCTTTTCAAGACATTTGCCAGTGTGTGCCTGAGAAACTATTGACAATTAAAGTCAGCAAGACATCCTTGATTTGTTGAAAATCATGATCAAATTGGTCTAATCTGTCATGTCCCGAAGGTGAATGCTTCTAATTAAAGCGAATCAGTCAGGACAGATATAGAAGCTGCGTGGCCTGTTGCCCTTCCCACTCTCAAAGCGTTTTATTTGCACACTCAAAAGGGCAAGGCAGGAAAAAAAACCTGTTTAACTGAGAAACTCTCGAGCTGTCACCCAAAACATGGCAAACGTTCACAAGCACATGTCGGTAGCTTAGCCGTGAATCATCCGCTTCAGCTTCCCATTGAGAAAGAAAGAGGCAGAGAAGAGGGGATAAGAAACAGATGAGTGCAGGGAAAAGTGTGCCTTCGAAAAGCTGCTGCATGCATCTGTCATGCAGGTGTAAAAATAAAAATGTTCCCTGACAGCCATTTCAAATAATAAAAATGTGGTCTGCTAAATGAGGATTACGCCATAATGGCTATGTGAACAATTGTTGGCCAATTGTTGGTATGAAAAAGGAAAGCTTAACAAAGGGCTCTTCTTAGATCTATTCTTAGCAGGTATGTCTTCTGTAATGGTTTCCAAGAAGCACTTGTGCCAGTCCTCACATTCCCACTGTGATTATCAAGAGTATCGCATGGGCCCCGGCTGCAGCTACACTCAAAACAGTTTATTTGTAGATTATTGACAGGACTCTGGCACTTGTCAACATGTCAGAGAGAGAGACGTTCTCGCCGTCAGTGGAAAGTCACCACGAGGGCTGACATTTCTCTCTCTCGCTTTGCTCGCGCTCTCTTTCACTCTTACTTTATTCCCCTTCTCTTGCACTTCCTCCGAGGGATTGTCCAGAGACAACTTCAAGCTCGCTGTTGACAAGGCACTTCCTGTCGGTCCCGAAGACAAACGCAGACGTTATTTCTCATTCGGGGCTGACGTGACTGACACTTTCACTTGACTTTTGTGGCTGCCATTTCACAAATCTCTCTCTTTTTTAAAAACCTTTTATTTATTCCACAGATAATACGACAGAATACATATGGAGGTATAAACATATCAACATCATCTCAACACTTTCTCTTGTGGAGCGTGCCCCCTGACTTATCTCTGAGTAGTCCACTAAACCAAATAGGTGTACTTGCAATTCTGATACAGGGAACCATAAATAAAAGGAAATGAAAGACGCTAGTATAAATAAGATTAAAAACAAAAAGAGGTGCATAGAGCTCTGTCATAGCTGAAGCTATTAAATCTGTCTGGTTTCAGCTGTAGTCTCACTGTAATTTCCACCATAATAAAGAACTATTTTTATTCTGTGTCTCCATGGCATTATGTTGAGGGGCTGTGGCCTTCACCAGGAGATTAAAGCCATTTCATTAAGATCAGAATTTTCAGTAGGCAGCTCAAATCTCTGGCTGTCTGGCTTTCAAAGAATATACCTGGTATGCAAAGTTTTGGATCCATACATTAAAATTGATACCCAAAACTCTTATTGAACATGTTTCCAGAATTCCAAGATTTCTCCCAGAATATCAAATCTTCCACCATCCCACAGTTGATCCAACATAATTCAGAAAATGAGGGTATTTGGATGTGATATATGAGGTATTAAAATACCTCATCTTCACCCAGTGCCCCTCCAGGTGGGGCTGCTTGGCAGTTTGTTTCATGTTTTGAACGTTTCCTCTCACTCTTGGTCTCTTATCGTAATACATGAATCACATCTCCATCGACGTTCATGTGAAATCCCTCATATAAAGGAGTACATGCATTAAACTCACTGATCAACTGATATCAGACAATCTAACATTAATACAAGTGCTGGGAGAAAAACTCAAAGCAATATAAGTGGGGAGAGAGAGTGAGGAGGTCTTCTTGTTCAGACCTGTTGCAACAGCAGGACTCTAAATGCTGGAGGGTTACCGATGACCTCAGTGCCTTACTATGATGTCATGATGAGCCCAAGGCAGTGTCTGGTGTCTGCATGTGTGCAGAGAGCAACTGTGCATGCAGCGCTTAGACTCCTCATGCTTGACTTACATCTGATCGTGGCGTTTATTTCTGCACAATTCATATGTACTGTAGGTTTTACTGACGTTTTTTTCAGTTTGCTTTATTCCACATGTGCTAAAATCCATATTTTCTGGGAGAAAAAAAAGAGAAAAACAATAGAAAGCCAGCAAAAAAAATCAAAGTTGTGGTCTGACCTAATGACTGCTGTGGGGAATAGGTTTCCATGTGTGTCCAAGTGTTTATGTTGTCTGTTACGGTGGATGAGGAGATTAGGGGGAAAGATCTACTGCACATACATGCAGTGTGTGTGTGTGTGTGTGTGACAACCTCCTATTTTCTCTATATATTCCTCCTCTACTTCCATAATCCCCCCCGCTCTGTGTCCTCTTATCAGACCGTGCATTACAGTGTGAGCTGTGCTGGGCCTACTGCTTGTAAATTCTGCTTCTTTTTGTTTTTTTACGGATTGGTTTTTTATATCTGACGCTGTGAGGATTTTTCTGGCAGATATTATGTTCACTTTGGTTGACCCACCACATCCTGTCGGCCAACCTCCTGGTCTCCTTCCCTCCCGCCTCGGCTCCAGACAAGTGTTACTTTTTATTGATTCTGGCGTCTTGCTGCTTCTGTCTGCCCTGATAAAGAGAAAAGATGTGTGTGTGTGTGTGTGTGTGTGTGTGTGTGTGTGTGTGTGTGTGTGTGTGTGTGTGTGTGTGTGTGGTGTGTGTGTGTTTGTATATGACTGTGCACATTCATAGGAGGGGGAGAGATTATTAAGAGAAAGAAGGGTAAAAAAAACTTTATTAGTTCACCAGCGTTTGATTTAGTTTTTTTGGTTTTATTGCAGCTCAGTCTGTGTCTGAATTTGTGTGTGTATGTGTGTGTGTGTGTGTGATGCTGTCAGGCTCGGTGTGTGCTTGTGGTTTTGTGTTGGGAAGCCAGTTATCATTTAACAACCTCTGAAAAATAATCATTCATTTGAAGGGTTCAGGGGAAGCGGTGTAAAACACAGCCTGCGTCATCGAGGTCACGACCCTCTACATGGAGGAGGTCAAAAGCTTAACGTTTTCCACAGCAAACAGTGCGATTAAAAATGTAGCTGTCTCAGCAATTACAACCGGTCGATAACTGTACAACCGAGGTGACAGAGGAGCCCACTAAAAACTTACTGTGAATCAGAAGGATAACATAATCTTCCTCCTCTGTGTTTTATCCACTCCACCTAAATGCATTCCTTTCTGCTTCTGTCATCTGACGCACCGTCTCTGCTCCTCCAGGCTCCTCATCACTTCGGGCCTACCCGCTCCTCTCGGTGATCACACGGCAGCCTCCCAACATGCCCCCGCACCTCCCCCAGCCACAGTCTCCAGGCGGGGTCCCCTCGCACCTGACCCTGCTCTCCCCGCAGCATCCCCGGGGATCCGAGCCGTCGCCCAGCCTGACGCCCCTCAGCATCAGCAGCGAGTCGGAGACGGAGCGCAGCACACCCCGCCTGAAGAAGCCACGCCGCAGCCGCACCATCTTCACCGAGCTCCAGCTGATGGGCCTGGAGAAGAAGTTCCAGAAGCAGAAGTACCTCTCCACGCCAGACAGGTCAGTGTAGTTCAAACGCTCACATCTGATTGGATAGAGGATAGATACAGAAAGACATAGTTTGACCTCTTTAGAATCTCTGGATATTCTCCGGTGGGGCTGCATGTGAGATTGTCCAGAGAGTCTCGGAGTTTCTCTGGAGTTTCTCCAGCCACAGCCCTCTAAGCAAAAACTCTGGAGAATGTACCAATGAGCTCATATGAGAAAACAGCAGGAGAAGCTCCAGAGGTGTCACTGTAAGCAAGTGGGTGTGTTGGTAATGTTTCTTACACACTACAGACGCAAAACTGGAAAAAAACAAAAAAATACAAATATCTCAGGATGAAAAAGTGGAGCCATACACGTAGAAGACACCAACAAAGATGTCAAGAGAGCTTTTGGTGAAAAGGGCCATGTCGGTGTCCACAAACAAAAACATGTGACCTCTGCAGCAGAATTACAACATTACATCTTGCCTCTGTCTGCTGCTCCATCCCCCTCACCTGAACACCTGCTGGGTCGTTCTTGTGTAAAAGGTGTGAAAATGATTTAAGTAGATTGGATTAGGTAGATTATAGTCATCAAAACACACACACACACGCACCCACTGAGAACTGAAAGAACACTCTGCATAAGGCTATATAATAAATCATGACAGCGCTCACCTCATAGCTAACTTAAATAATTTTGTGATTAAGTCACAGTGATGAAAACCAACCACTGATGTGTTAAAGGTAACCAACATCACAGTTATTAAATTTCTACATGAAAGCTACCTTATAGGTGTCACTCAACTATGACATTTTGATAACCTGCATACCTGGCAGAGAGAGCAGTTTGAAAGTACAGTGCAATCATGCGCACACATTCATAAAGCCACAAGTGCAATTATGGCGCAGTGGTTGAACTAACATCATATTCTTTCTTTTTTTATTTATCCCATGGGGGGAACGTCTCATGTAATGTGAATTTGTCTAAGCCAGAACATTACCTCAGCATTCTAGTTGAGACAAGAGTAACGTTTTAACCCAGCGAAGAAAAAGGCCCCAACAAAGAAACACTGCCTTATTCAAGAAAACGGGGATGGTAGCCAACACAAGCAAACACAAATGTATTACATTGATTTACTGCCAATCATCTCACATGTGCAGGTGCACATGAAGCACGTTCAGCTCTCTACGATAAGATGAAGTAAGCTGCATGTTAATATCTGTCGTCTCGGTCTTAACTTTCATTCTCTGGGTCATTTTTGGGACCCGACATGAGGTTGGCCCATATTTTCCAGTTTTATTGAACGTCTTACTTTTATATTTGGCCTGCAGGCCACTTTTCCATTTTAACCCAGAATAGCATTGGACCATAAATGTTGTAAAAAGCTTCCCCTCACATACGCACTAAGAATTTAAAACTGCTTGTGAACCCACGTTACTCAAATGTGTTATTTCATACTGTGGAAAGCAAAAAAAAAAAGTATGTAACCCTTTTGGAAGTACCTGGTTTCTCTGGGATAAATGGTCATACAATCTGATGTGTTCTTGATCCAAGTCAAAAGTACAGATAAACAAAAGGCTTTTAAGATAATAGCACACAAACAGTCATTATCTTTTGTGTCTTTATTGAGCACACCCAGTAAACAAATCACATACAGTCCTGCTAGTAAAAAGTAAGTGATGAAGTAACTGGTCAGACCTCTTTCTGCTGCAGCAGCTTCCTGCATGCACAATGTGCACAATGTTCAGGAGGAATGACAGAGCTTTTCTTGGTGCTTCAGCCCAGCCATTATTTACTCATTCTGCGATGTTGAGGCTCACTGTGCTGCTGCATAGCACGCCACGCCAACCTTCCATGCCCCCCCCCACATCCCTTCCTTTTGCTCAGACATATTCTTTTTGCATAATTGCTTTTAACACACGAGACTCCTCTCCATTTAAGTTGTTTTGTTGGTGTGCTCTTTTAGGTTTTTATCCCCTTGTTAAAGTTTTTTGGGTCGTTTTTTCCTCACCCTAGTCGAGTGGTAAGGAGGGAGGATTTTGCATGTTGTACATGATTGTTTAGCTCTAAAGCAAACTCTGATTTGTGAATATGGGCTTTACAAATGCAAAGCAGGTCTAAGTTATCAGGCTCCCTCCTCTGTGCTTCACCTTTGTGATGATCTTTCCATCTTGGAATGCAGAACACCTTTTACACCAGGTAGAGCTGCACATTTGTTTCCAAACAAATGAAAGTCAATGTAATCAGTCCACAAAACTTTTTTGTAAAAATTTCATTAGCAACTTCCAGTGTAGGAATTGCACAAATGTTTTTTGGGAGAACAGCATGTGTCCTTATAGTGTCCTACAATGGACGACTTACTCCATGCAACCATGCATGATGATTTGTGAATGGTGAATTTAGGGCTGGGCAACCAAACATTAACCTTTATTTATTTATTGTAATTAAATTGTCATCAATAGTAATATAACAAAGGCCCAAACTATATCGATATAATTCTTGTGCATTGTTAAAACACAGTGAGCAGGTTTAACACATAATTGATAGCTCAGATTTGATTCCCACCTGTTAACCTGTGCGTCTTTTTTGTTATTTTATTTTTTTACCTCATATGCTCTTTTAACTTTGAAACCCTTTCCAGCTTTATGTAATTGAAATCTCTTTTTTTACTGGTTCACATTGGCAGCAAACAGCAAATTTAAAATGTTTCTACAATTCAAAGTAGCTCTAAGCCACACCTCCAATCTGGTTCCAGATTGACAGAGGTTCACATGCTTTTTCCAACAACACAACCGTAGCAACCCAGCGATTAGTTTGGTATTTGTGCAAAGACTTTTTCAGCTTTAGATTGGATGGAGATGTAACCACATTGTATGTCAAATTACGACATATATGCAGACAAACGGCAAATAGTTCACTTACTTTTCATGTCAATGTACATACAGTATATAGGCATGGAGTATGAATCAGTAGTGATTCAAAACTTCATGTACAATATGTTCACACATGATGACTACACTCACACCCTCTTTGCAACATATCTGCTCACCACATCTAATCTGAAAAGGCATTTGCATATTCCGAAATAAATCAAAATTATTTGTTCTGCTATTTACATCCCCCTCCGCAGGGAAAACTCCCACGATGCATTATTAAATATATCACATCTTGGCGTGCCTGGACTCGTTGGAAAGGCGCCATGACTCATCTTACAGCAGAAGCCCCGAGGCAGAGCACAACTCTCTGATCAAAACCAACCACCGTACGGGTGGCTGTGCCAAAATACTGTGTCCTGTCAAAATATCTGATTCTGACACTGTGTTCAAAATTATTAAATACCCTGCTTTTGGAAAAACATCAAAGGAGAAAATCCCCCCTATTTAAACCCCACATCAAAAGGTGTGACGTGCTCCACTTTGGTTTGTTGTGATCCAAAGATAACTTTTTTCTCTTCTTTTTCTTGGCCTGGGAACTCTGCGGTCTGGAATCAAGACTGTGCACGGGGGAGCAGCGGGAGCCACAACCAAAATTATCCCTGAAAAAAGATATACAATTAATTATAGCGTAGAGCAATAATGATTTTACGGAGTTTCCAATTATAATAATCAGTGCCTTAATCCAACTCCTCCTCCTCCTCCTCCTCATCATCATCATCATTATTATTAAAGTGTAGTTAGAGCCAAGATTCCCTCATTAAAAAGGTCTGAGACTGGAACAAAATGGTGGTCTTGCCTAGAGGGAGTAACTCAAAATACGGTTTCTCCAAGTGTGTGGTTTCCCTCCATTGAGAACTAGAGACCATACATAAGTGGGATGTTTTTTCCTTGTGCAATTACTTTTCCTCACCTTCAGTCGTTGCCCTGCTTAAGACCAGGGTATGTCACACACACTGGGAGCTCTTTATGTAAGGTATAGGGTTGTGTAGATGATCCCATGAATCTCAGGGATTTGTCGTCGCTCTGCTTTTTAGATTCCGTTCACTGCTTTTCCCTGTCTCCTCTTCCACTTTCACCATCAAATGAACCTCGGTTCCTTTCACTCTGTGGTCGGTGGGTAAGAGAAACCCTTCATCTGACTCAAAGACTTTGAGACGAGCAGGGAAGAGGAAATCTCATTTGAAAAACACCTCGAAAGTCGCTCCTCTCCTTAACAAATGCCTGTCTTACTTTATCTGTCCCCTTCCTGAGCTATCACATTTCACACCAACCAATAGCCCTATTAGTCATGGATCAACACATGTGGTGGAAACATTTAGAATCATCCAGCTACAAGTGCTGTGATTGGGTTACTGACCTCGGATGTTTCAAACACTGTTTCCTTTAGCTGCAGGTGTACAGTGTCAAACTCGAGCTATTAGCAAATCGGCTTCACTGCGAGAAACAAAGACAGAATTAAGGCTGTTGGAAAAGTCTTGTAATGTATCCTGAGGTTGAGTTTGCAATGCTGGGGACTAGAAATGAAATTATAACGATTACATTGACCCAAATGATAATTTATCAGTAGTATTGTCCAAATGGGAAAGCACTGAAGTATTTTTTTTTAATTTGAAATGAGATATTTATAATCAATAAAAATAAATCTGATTTGCAGCATTAACATTAAAGATGGAAGGATTTCCCTACTAAAGACGTTTAAAAAATAAATAAATGAAAACTTGGTTTTGATCAAATGTACTAGTTGTTGCAGTGTAGCAGTTGTTAGCTGTGGCCAGAGCACAAGCAGCTCTAATGCTGTTACTGTACCAACCAAGTCACCATCGTCATTAATTAAAATGGAATTTTACAATGATATAACATGAAACCAATGAGTGTTTGGTGACCTCAAACTATGTTATGTATTTAATGTGTACATTTACGATATACATGGTGTCTTTGGTAGACTTGCAAATGGATTTTTATAAACATATGAATAATATAATAGTTTGCAGTAGGTGTGTAAAATGTCTTATGTCTAATGTGCAGCTTGTTTTTCTTTCTGGTTCTGCAGGTTAGACCTGGCCCAGTCCCTTGGTCTCACACAGCTCCAGGTGAAAACATGGTACCAAAACAGGCGTATGAAGTGGAAGAAAATGGTAAGTGTTAGCACCACAGTAAAGCCTGTCATGTTTCCTCTTCTAATTCCTATCCAGACCTTATTACTTCTCTCACAGGAATGCAGCCCTTTGCGGAGCATGTGAATGCACAGATACTACATCTGTAAATGACATGAAATCAATGCATAAATGTACTTTTACATCAACTTGGATGCTAAATGTGATCTTCCTAAACCAAAGCGGTTCATGCCTGTTATAAGAGAAAACCCTGAAAGGCAGTTGCTCTGTACATGATCCATATTACAGATCTTGGCCAAACGTGAACATCCTTCACAAAGGACAGACAATTCTAAATATAGGAAAACTGGTGAACCAAAGGTCTTTTAAATCACTCATATGTGCCACTGAAGGATACATTTTTGTATTTATTTCTTCATTTATTTTTGTCATTAACGGAACAGAGCTTTTTCTTTTCTCCCAGAAGTCTTTAATTTTACAACCAAAAATGCTCAATGTAATGTCGGTGAGAGAAGCAAATGTAATGTAGCAGGAAGAGAGGGTGTGTAAAGACAAAGTGCAGTGTGAGGTGTGACCTATGATGACAATTCAACAATTCAGAGAACAAAAAAAAGTGTGAAATCATTAAAGATGAATGAGTGCACGAGGGGCGGCCAGCAGCAATATGTCTTCTTTTAATTACTATAATAGCAAGCATTGCCTTTGATTGCTGCTGCCATTAATTACCAGGAGCAGTCGGCTAACGTCGTCTACGTGTTATTCTAGGTGCTCAAAGGAGGTCACGAGGCCCCGACTAAGCCCAAGGGAAGACCCAAGAAGAACTCCATTCCCACCACGGAGGAGATAGAGGCTGAGGAGCGAAGGATGAAGATGGAGGAGGAGGAGGAGAAGAGGATGAGCCGGGAGGCTGACAAGGTGCCGTTGGCTTGCAGAGCGGAGGCGTCTCAGCTGGAACCTCAAGATCTCAGTTCAGACACTCACAGTGCGGCCAGAGCGCTGGAGGAATCTGAGCGAGAGGTGCTGCTCCTCAAGCAATCAGAGACTCACGCAGACAGCTAAGCGACAACAAAACGCAACCAAAGACTAAGCCAACCTGAAAACAAATAGTGCCTCAGGATCACTGTAAAAATAATAAGAAAATAAAAAAGAAAAACACAGCCTGTGTGGTGTTTAGAGCCATTTGCTTTAGGGATTTGACTGGAGACATATCAGTGTCCAAAACATTTTTCGTGTACTGGAAAATGAACCAAACAAAGAGCTAACCTGCAAAGACACTGATTGCACCGGTATAACTTTGGCCCTGGGTCCACGGTTAGAGGAGTGTAAATGTGTCAAATCCAAATAGGTCAGTCAAGCCTTAACACACAGTGACATGCATCACAGCATCGAGTCATTGTGATGACAAGATCTCACACACACACACACACACACACACACACACACACACACACACACACACATCTGATCCACAAAGCTGCCTCACACAGTGCATGTGCCAAAATACCAAACTTTTGCCTTGTGTCTCTCTGTATTTATGTATTATACAGTACATCTCTCTACACTGCCACAAACCTAGGGTATTAAAATGGCTCCAGTGCCTTGACGGTCTCAGAGGAAAGCTTTTAAACTGTTGATGAATATAACTGAATGCAAGTATATTTTCTAGAGTGATTTTTGATTATTACACGTGCAGTTTTTTTTTTGGAAGATTGTAAAGTTTAGAAACTGTGCGTAGGTACAGATTTAAGGCACAACCGTGTTCCTGATTTCCTTGCATTCTGTTTCCAACTGAAAAATGTCTGCCAAGCCATACACACCCTGTATCATACTGTAGAAATGTGTATAAAGTACAAGATATATGATACTGCCAGATATATATGTAAAACAGTATTTTTAACTGCTGTTTTAAATTGGATTAAAATAGTTTGTATGTATGATGTTACAGCCGTTCCTTATCTTCTTTTTCCTGCTTTCTGCCACGAGCCCATTAAGTATGTTAAGCTGCCACAGAATCTCAGAGGGAGTAAATCAACAGCTTTTTTTTACTTATTGTTTTGCTCGCAGCCTTTGCGTGACTACCTGAACCAGTACGTTAGAGCATTAACACTTCAGCGTTATGTTAATAACTGACTCAACCGTGTGCTCCTTGCAAAGATTTGTCATTTGAAACGAGTTCTCACTCTTTTGGATTTATAAAGATTTATTTTTATTTGTTATTGTTTCATATGAAAAGTGCAGTATTTTTCTGATGTAAATACAATGCTTGTTTGGTGAGCTTGTTTGCTGTTTTTTTTTTTTAGGTTTGTGTAAAATCATTTTTACCATATACCATATAAAAGTGTGTGTTTATGTATTTAAATGCACTTAATAAAATAGCCATCATTTAAGTTGTGTTTGGTATCATTCAGGTGGAATTGTGTGAAATCCTCTTCCTAATTTGAATTTATATCCTCAAACTTCACATATCTAATGCATCACACTCATGCTGCTACAACCAGATTTTCTACACACTGTTTTTTAGCCCATTTGTTTTTTTTACGTCTCCATAATTAAAACCGCTCCAACGACAATTTGAAGTCACCTACAGAATCCCATTAAATGACTCCACAAATTATTCCCCAATGCACTGTCATGTCATGCCGAGTGTGTAAATCAAACAGTTACAGTAGCTCTGGCAGGTTGGAGTTTCGGGTGGATCCATTACCGAGGACAGCTCTTGAAGATGTATTAGTCGTAGGCAAAGTTCAGCATGAATCACATTGGAGAGAACAAAGCATTTAAGCATTCCTTGTTTTGACATTTATCATTTTTATCTATACGGCAAACAAGATGTGCCTGTGGTGCACCTCAGGGCTTCTGTCCGTGACCATGACGGAGTGACGAGCAAACTGAACTGTATTTTTAGTGCCTGATACTGGACATGGATGATTTCTAAAGCAAACAGCAGAGGTTAGCAGTGAGTGATGAACACTGTGCTTTGACACCTTGTGCAAACACTCGCAGCATGCTCCATCTGTGTGTGTGTGTGTGTGTGTGTGCATTCAAAAGCAGAAGATGCATCATCTCTTAGAAGCGTGGTCAAACATTTTACATTTTTCAAGCTCAAAGAATAAACTGAATGGTTTCATTGTTGGAAAAACTTTGAGCTGTTTTTTTTTATTTAAAAATAATGGTTCCATTTATACAATAAAGCATTCCCTTGTCTTTTCTTTGACACATTTAAAAATAGTTTTTCCAAATCTGCTGCTCAGCAACTGCAACACAACTTGTGTTGAATTTATACTATCAACCTTTGTCAGGAATGTACTAAACTTGGATATTCAAGAAATGGTGATGCCCGTCTCTTCAGGGTTACACCGAGCTGCTTCACCTCAAATTCACCACCTGGTTAAAGCCTCTGGAGCACCTATAGTGTATATCTGCATTAATTGCTGGGAATGAGTGCCAATGTTTTCCTATTCCACATCCTTGTGAAAACATAGGCTCTGGCTGGCAGGCGCAGAGGCAGGTCTGTGAGGCGAGCTGCAAGTCTCCACAGGCCAGTGAGCGCCTCCAGGCTGATTGTTGTGTGGCGAGGTAAGGAAGACTTCCAGAAACAGCCCTGCGGTGAGACACTGGCGCCCTAATTGGAGAACCTGTTATTTTCTCACAGGTCCAAGTTCAGTGGTAGGTCACAGGAGTGGAGTGGTGTCAGCCTTGGCCAGCCCTTCCCCCATCCCACCCACCCACTGAGACATCCATCGCGCACCTTCACCTGTCAGCTTAGCGTACGCTCAGGTAATTAGCAGAGGGGCTGATCTGGGGGGGGGGGGCGGTACAGCTCGTGTTTTGCCTTTATTTGTGTTATGACAGAGGAAGTTATCTCTAAATGGTGAATGCAGGAGCAACAGCAGGGGCTTAACTGAGTCAATAAAGGTGGATGCTTTTTTTACAACACGCACAATGCTCCCCACTGTCTTCCACCACAGAGGAGAGGCAGTGGCTTGAGGATCACCTCCTCCCTGTCAGATGTGTGGATCACTGTGGCTCTTCCTGTTGAGCAAGATGTGGGATAAATAAAGCTTGACTTCATGGAATATCAAAATACAAACTAAGCTGTCACTCAGCTAGAGGGCATACCAACGCCCAAAAGTCGCCTCACGTAACCATTATAAACTACAAAACATATTGCCTTTTTTTATCAACAAGATTATTTTTGGAAAAATCAGCAAAAATTTGCAATGTTAAAGAAAGCGGAAAAAAGTTTCCTGAATCCGCCCCCTCTTCCAGATCTGTACCAAATTCTTTTGGGGTTTTCCTTCTTTCATGCCCTACTGCTCCACGAATGTTAATGTAAATCGGTTGCATAGATTTCATCCTGCAGACTAACAAACAAAAAAAGGCAGACGAAAAAATGACCTCCTCGGTGGACGTGAGGAAACAGACATTAGTCTTCACAATATTCACCCGTTACCAACACTTACATATGGCTCCAATCATAAATTGCAAAAATTGAAACTGGAGAAATCATCACCCCCCCAAAAAAAGAAACTTTTGAAGAATGCAAATAGTAACTCAACAGAAACTAGAGGGGCGCTCTGAAAGTGCAAACCTCCCACCACCTCCTGCCATGTTAAAGAAGGTTTTGCGTAATCTCGCCCACTGAAAATGATAAATAGTCTGTATTAATATAGCTCTTTTCTAGTCTTGATGACTTCACTCAAGCCCACAACATGCTCTTTACAGTACAGTTTTTGCCATTGACACACACATTCATACAGTGCATCTAGCAGCACTTTATCTATCACACATCATTCATGGAACATCTGTCAGGGGCATTTTCTTTTGGGCATAAAGAACAATAAGAGCTGTGCCATGTCTCCTCTAAGAAGGACATCTCCACTCTTTCTTCAGCTGTGGTTAGAAAACATCTTAGGAATAACAGAAAGGTATAAAATCTTGATCTTATGTGTAAAACACATACATAAGTCATAGAAGTAAAAAAAAAAGCCCCTCATTAAAAAACGTCATGTTACAAAGTTATTACCAGGAATGTGTGTTTGCACTTTTTTATTCAGCAGTACTTCAGGGTGACACTGCATCTGGGCCAGCTTCACACCATAAACACCATGCACTGTCTGTTGCCCACTAGAGGTCACTACCACAGATATGAGGAATCCTATTCCATTGATTTTCATATATTACAGGAATGCGTGAAAAAACCCACAAAACTCCAACATCCAGCTTTGAATAAATCATTTATTTAGTCAGTGCAAGAAGACTTTTGATCATGATTGAATGTTTTTTTTCTCCCTTACAACCGGGGAATAATGAAAAGAAGCATTCATGCTTTGCCAGAATTCGCTTCCGTCATTTACACAATCGTCCCTTAACACAGATGCTTCAGCATTAAGAGCTCACTCCTCTCTCAGTGCGCTCCCCCCTGTTGATGTACTAAGGGATCTTTCAGCCTAATGTATTTAGTGTGTTAATTACAGTGCTGCCCGCCTCCCTGTCTTCTCTCGATAGCTCACTCTCTGGTCAACATGTCTGGGAGACGCCGACACTGCCTCCCACCTCCAGGCTCTCAAGCTCATAAATCAACTTGTGAGCATGTGTGTATTCTGTATATGTGTGTGTGCATGCATGTTTTTGCTGCAGGGATATTGAAGGGCTTGTTATGGAAGTCATGATCACCGGCTTGGGGTTGTATATCCGCCTGCTGAGGAGATGGGCGGTAATAGACCTGTCAGTTGTGTTTTTACCCAGGAGCTACCGTGTGCTGCTTCGTCCAAATCACTGCAGACTCTCCCAGAGCTACACAGACCTCCATGGAGAGCTTGGGCTCGCTTGGAAAAGCAGGATGTATTAAACCTCTCTAGAACACAGCATTCAGCATGTAAACCCACTTGCATGATTGTTAAATCTGGTGGGAGGGCACAGAATAACCCCACAAGGCATAAGATACGTTTTTACATGAACTGAAACCCTGATTTGATAGTGAAAACAAATGCAAAGGTTTAGATTTGACTTATTATTTCAACTTCTTCACAAATAAAAATATATCCAAAGGGGAACTCTTAAAAATGTTAAATCTTTGCAAGGGAAGTGATTTTGAAGTAGATAGGAGTCAGCAACTTTTTCAAACTAAATGTATTAAATATATTAATCCAGATGATTGCAATCAAGAATTTTGCATGGAATTCTCTTTCAGTTTCACCTTCAAATAAATGCTTTTGACAACTGTTCTCACTCGATGTTGTGCAGTGACTCAAATCCTCTGCACACATTTTTTACTTTTCTGCAGCCGCACATTAGAAATTATTTTATTTAAAACAAAAAACTGAAAGTAAAATAAGAATCCCAAATCAGACAAAAGCAATGTGGGTGGCTGGTGCCATCGGAGTTTCTCACTGGGACCATAACTCATTGTGCGGCACAGCTGAGTCTATGGGAGTCATCCATACAAAATCCAGCAAAGCCTCCTGCTCTGTTCCTTTTTTTCTAGTGTCCTAGTCTGGCCTTTGAAAGATGTGCTCACATTTACCATTTGAGACAGGCAATTTTATGGTGCCGCTCCTGGCTTTGCTTTACAGTAACAAATCAAACCTTTCAGGAGGGAAAGAATGGCTTACAGGGGGGAACGTGTACAGCTGGCAGCAAATCGATTGCTGACAAGATACGACCACAAGAGGAGAAGCCTCTCAGACGTCACCGGTGCATGAGGCAGAAAGTTGCAAGTTGTAACAGCCCTGTCTAATATGCACCACTAACCCTCCAGCTTTAATGTTTTTAAATGTTAGTTTTCTTTTACTCTTAATCTAAAACACTGCAGCGTCACATGATACATATCTGTCACAGTTCTGAATTTCTTCGAATCACAAATATCATGTCCCTTCGTTCTCGTTTCTCCATTTGCTTACCTCTTTTTCACACTGCCTCCCCCGTCTCCCTTTCTCTCCTCTAGGCTTTCACACAGGGTTTTCCCTAATGGTAAAGAGCAGCTCCATAATGCACTTAATTTGGGCGACATGAAAAACCGAGCTCAACAGGCTTGTAATCCACATTTAACACCGCGTCTGGAGTTTATAAGGGAAGCCGCTCTGCAGAAGCCAAGGAAACGTCAAAACGGGAGTCGGGGGAAAGAAGAGCAACAGTGCCGGCTGTGTAATGGGGGATCAAGCGAGTGGCAGAATGACTGAGCAATTACGTATTTGTTGAAAGTCCATTTCATAGGTCTGCCAGCAAGTGAAATAAAATCAACTGGACCACAGAAATATGCGTGTGTGTGCTCATCTGTGTGTTTTTGTGTGCTTATAGTGTCTGGGTTCTGTATTGTTTCTGTCAAATGAGGTTTTCTCAGAGAGCAAAGAAAACTTCCTCCTTGTCTATAAATAAGACTTTTTTGGACACAAATCTGCACTAGGGTGCTTTCCTGTGCTGACAGAATCCACTTTCCTTTTCACTATATGGGTGGACACCCTCTTTCCACAGTCAAACGTGTGTGTGTGTGTGTGTGTGTGTGTGTGTGTGTGTGTGTGTGTGTGTGTGTGTGTGTGTGTGTGTGTGTGTGTGTGTGTGTGTATGGTGAAAGGACTAAATGTCACTTAAATTGTGCAGCGTGGGCCAGCGGGCAGGTATTGAGCTCAGGTGGAAAAAGAGGGAGAGAGGATGGGTATTTGTGATTGGCAAGCTGTGAGGACCTTCTATTTTCTCAACATGTTTAGCTTCTCCTCTGTCAACTGCTCTGACAGCAGCGCATGTCAGTGAACTGGTGAAGGGCCTCTGCGCTCCTCTGCCTCGGCTGATGTCAGGGAGCAGCCAGGGGTCAGCCGTCAGCCCTGGAGGTGGAGCCAGCAGAGCAGCGGGGGGGGGGGGGTTGTTTTTTCATTTTCTTAGATTTATCGTAACATCTCCAATCAACATCATTTCAGCGCTGTCGATGGAATCCGATGTGCAGAAACAGCTGTGCTTATACGGCCAAGGAGCATGCGAGCTGCTACATGTGAGGCAGATGTGTGTGTGTGTGTGTGTGTGTGTGTGTGACTCATCTGTGGGTTATTCAAGGGAAAATATATCACAAATTACTCAAGATTGTCATAAATAACAAATGAGAATCACAGACAGAGGTTGGCATGATTCGTTTTTGTGGGCCACGTCAGGGAAATTACTCACTTAATCATATAACTTCCGTAATAAGAGTAATTCAAAACTGTGTGCAGTGTATGACAAGAGGCAAGTGAAAGGGGAGAGGAAGGAAATAACAATCATAAAGTTGTAATAATGATGTTAATGTACAATTTGTTTTACAAGGTGTAGTCTCAAATATAAATAAAAAATCTGGTTGTAACACATCAAATATTAATGACTGTTGTTTGCAAGTCGTACTTCAGTAGTATGAGAGCTGCTCGCCCACAAAAAAACCTCTTTATATGTGACACACTCAAAGTGAGTCAGTTCCTCTTGACTTGCTGTCACAGGGCATCAGAAAGCACAGCTCCATGAAGAGCGGGAAGATTCGCGCTGCCAAAGGTTCATCCCTCTCCACCTGTTGTGGCACTGGTTGCTATAAACATCTGAGTAATTTGAATTGAGTATGCAATACTGTAATGTTTCCTTCAAGATGTTATCTGCCTGCTTCTGGCACCACGCCAATCGTTCGGGGCGTAAGCGCAGGCCAGGACACATACACAATTAGTCACTCGCGCACATACTCGCACACACACACAGAAACACACACACACACACACACACACACACACACACACACACACACACACAGATGCATTCAAGAGATTGAAAAATATAAGAGAAGTTGGAGAAAAGAGAAAAAAAGAAGAGGGGTAAAGGGGAAAATGAAGAGGGGTGGGGGTGTGTGTGGCGAGGTGAAATCTTCATCCTCGGCCCTGACAAGGTGAGCTCTCGTTTGCCCCGAGGACTGCACAAACAACATTGCTGGCAGGTGAAGCATAAGAAAGAAGGCTCAGAGCCATCACTTAATATAGATAATTTCATAAGCACTTAAAGGTGATGAAACACGAGGGCATGGCAGGTGTAAGAGAGATATGCTGTGTTTTATGTCCTAGAATGTGCAGTGTGTGTGTGTGTGTGTGTGTGTGTGTGTGTTAATTGACAAAAAGACAGACACACTTTATCACAGTGTCAACCTGTGCCAAAAGGAAAGGCAAGTGAAAGAAAAACATTCTTTTACAATGCATAATATCCTCAGACAATGCTGCTCTTATTAGAATTTTTTTGCAAACGCTGGCCGCATCTCTGCGCTTTAACCCTTCTGTCCGCCGCGGTTCTGCTCGCACACGTTTTGTTTACGGATTGACTCAGCTCCGGAGCTTGTGATTAGATCCTCGGGTTCAGCATTCATTCATTTCCCCTCCGCTGCTTGCTTAATTCTTTTTGTTCATTATTTTTCTGTCAGTCAACTTAATCCATCACTGAAGACTGGGCCTATCCCAGCATGCACTGGGCAGAAGGAGCGGAAACACCCATGTAAGCCGTATGCCACAGGTTCAAGACTCTTCACATCAGCAGTTTAGAGTCCGTCCTCAGACGAGCTCACGATCCCTGAGGGAGCCCGAGTAGATTTCATTAACTTTATTACTCATCTCTCCACCTGATCCTAGACTGTGCCCTGCTAATGAATCATTATGAAATGCTTTAATAACTGGCATTAAATGAAATGCTGATTGGCAGATAGATGGACCTGCTCATGTCACACACTGTGAGATCAAACATGTTGTTCCGACATGGACGTGTTCGGTGGTTGTGACATAATAATTCCCTTTGTGTTTTGCCACCTTTTTGTTGGATGATGGACAATATGTTGCTACTGTTACTATAGCTGTTGGCCATCTTTTACCATACTTAATACTCAAAGTTTCATTAGTGCAATACAAGACCATTGTTCTTTTTTTCAACACTGTAAAGTCTTACTATTTTACTTTAGACAATCAAGGAAACCAATTGCTTTATTAAAAAAAACTACCTTTAGTCTTAAATTGTGTTTACATTGTATCTACTTGGTAATTTCACTTATAACTTAGTTGCATTTACTTAATTTTGTCAAATTGTTCGAGCCAAATTGAACCAGTTTAACCAACCTCCACTGGATGGTTCCTGTACTGCTCCTGCTCATGTGCAGAGCTGAGCTCTCATTCACTCCAGAAAACCCAAGTCCAATTCACTAAAGTGAAGTTGGTTTAATAACTGTCTGAGGAAAACAAGCACATTACTTACATTACACGAGTTGAATCAACTGGATGGAGAGAAATAAATAAGACTAAAGTAACGTAAGTAAGCATCAGTATTACATTGTTATTTCTATTTGGATCATCAACTGCTGAAGAATTTTTACATGTGACATGCAGCTATAGCCGGCCTTTTAGTATGATATCATGTATGTTTTATGTATGTATGTACTTAAAACCCTTTTTTATAGGGTTCTTGTTTTATATTATGTCCCAAGTTCTATTCTTAGAAGCAAAGGAGACAGAGCCTTTGCTGTGAGGGCCTACATACTTTGGAACAATCTGCCAGAAGAGATTAGACTCAGAGGATCGGTCACCTGTTTTATCTCACATCTTTATGAAAAAGCTTTTATCATGTGATGTCTATTGCTTTTATTATCTTTATTATTATTTTATACCAATTGTTTGTGAGTTTCATATTGTTTGTTGTAAAGCAGTTTGTTACTTGCATTGAAAAGTGCTATAGAGGTTATTATTATTAATTTGACATTTAAAAAAAGGCAGAAAATGTTATATTTTTTTAAGAAAAACTAATAATTCATTATAATAAAAAAAATGGGAAAAAATAATAAATTACATAGAAATGTATATTGTTATACTTCCCTGTGGTACGGTTATAATTAATGCAAAACATGGAACATTCAGAGGTCAAAAATCAAAGCAAGTCATTTAACGAAGATCAAAGCATTATCATTAACCCCCCACATCTGTTTAAATGCATAATGGCAATCACTATAAATGCAGTCTCAAAATGCATTAGGCAATGATGATGTTTTTCTTTCCTGTGGTGTGGGTGGTAATGATTCCATTTCCATGATAAATAGGGACTAGGTGCTTCCTGATTAGCGACGTAACTGGAAAAAAGAGAAGAAATGATGAAAATGGCCTTACTATTAGGTTTGGGGATGATGAAGCGAGGGAACAGCCAGGCCTGTTGATCACCAAATGAAAGAACAAGAGAGAGGGAGGAAAAAAAATGTCACTGCGCTATTTTTCTTCCACCAAAGGAACACGGTAACAGAGCCTCGGGGGGGATTTTCCTTGCAGTCGAGGGGCTTATTTGAATTGGATCTGCTGTTGATTGAAATGAATCGGCCCAATATCACAAGTCTTTATAACTCGATCCCGGGGACAGATGGACGAGTCATCTGAGAGGACACTTTCTCTAATCCTCAGTCCTCTCATGTGCTGTGGCATTCTGAGACGTCGCACAGGGAAGAAAGAGGATGGCAGAGAGCGATGACCCTCAGGGCCCTCAGACATATGCAGACACACACACACACACATGAACTCACACTCTGTTTCATCCATGAGGCATCTGCGACTCTGGGCTCTGAGGCAATCAGATTTCATGGTGGACAGAAGAATCAGATCAAAAACAACAGAAAGGTGTGGAGGAGTGTGTTTTCTTAGTTTTACTTGTCATCCAGCAGTCAGAGTGGCAGGGTGCTGGGGTCAAAGGTCGGCTTGTCAGGCGTACTTTTCTAAAGATGGCTTTGACCTGTCCTCACCTTTGACAGGGTCAAATTTCATGGAGTCTCAGGGAAAAAGCTTTTTCTGCTTTTGCCGAATATGGCCTGTTGGTCTGTGATTCCGTTATGTTGCCAATTTCTGCTGTTAAAAACAAATATACTAAAAACGTAAGTGGCAGACAGAGGACTCCAGAGCACGACACGCTGACTGGTTGAGTAAAAAGTCTGTACTGATTTCTCAGTGAGCAAAATACAGCACAAGAACTAGAAATATATAGGATAAGTCCCAAAACACTCAAAACACAGGGAACAAAGAGCTGGAACGTGAGAATCAAAGTACTGCAACAAACTGGCAAACAGAAGAGAGGGAGAACAAAGGCTAAAAACACTTTAGGAAACTACTGAGATGTAGGTGGAGGAAACAGGGCAGGAAGTGAAGTTCTCTGAAAAGACACAAGAGGTGATGATACAAAATAAAACAGGAAATGATGCAATATAAGAGGAAACAAGAAAACAAAACCTTAGCATGAGTCTGGGATGTCCAAGTCCAACACGTTTTTACTGTTTCTGATATCATGAATTAAGTTGCTTTTTCCATTTTTTTGAACTGAACTAAAATAATAGGTTACCGTTACCCCTTATAAGTAGTAAATCACACAAGAGCAGGGTTGTTTTGTTGAATGTTATATTATAATTTTCTAAATTACTGTTGGATTAAAACAAAGTATTGTTGCAAAGCGTAATCATCTGCACTTGCTCTTTTGAAACATATGTCAATATTTATAGCTGATTCTTAATAATATGTGTATCCTTTTCAGCTAAAAAACCTCACTTTGTTTTAAACTAACAATACATACGGCAGTTAGGTAAAAACTTTACATATCTTTATTATATTTATTTACATTTAGTTTTTAAAACCATATTTCTCCTGTATAAATATCTTAGTGTTAGTTTGGGTAAATAAGCCAACAGTAACATAGATAAAAATGGTATGATATATAAAATCTGATTGTTTTAAAATTTAATTGTTTTGATTTAACCATTGAACAATCATTGAGCTTTCACACAAGGTGCTTTTCTTTAAGTTGTCTCAGTCTAAAAGTCAGAAATATTACTTTAGGCCTAAATGTTTAACTGCGATGCTTCTGTTTTAATGCCGCAGTGCGTTCAAACGAATTTCACATGTAATGCTGTCAGCAGCAGTACATCATTTCAGCTGGTATTCAGGGCGAGTCAGTTGAAGGAAAGAAACAATGGGTACTGTTGTTCAGGGACGGCCTTGGATACAAACGAGTGGTTGCTATCTTTATCAACACTGGCTCAAAACACATCTGCTAGATTTCTGTTAGCTTGAGTGGCCATGCACAAAGAACGCCAGTGTTCCGCCTTGACTGACAACATCTGCGAGACATAAATGATTTACTCAGCCTTTAATACCAGGGCAGGGCATCGAGCACGTCCAACATTAGGCTGCATGACTGAGAACAGAGAGATCGTACCTACAGTCACACAGCCTGTAGAGGTTTATCTCCAATATACCTTCATGCAGTCAGCAGACACATGTGCACTGGTGACCCCACTGTCTACAACAGACGTTCAGTTACATGCACCAAATACACACACACCACACACTCGTAGGAGCTGATGCATTTCTGTGGGGTTTGTAGCTCTGTGGAGCGTGTGCACACCACAATTGTAGACTGTTGTGAATGTGCAGGGTTACCCAAACAGACCAGCGGCCAAGACACACAGTGAATAACACCTGATACTTCTATGTTTTCCATGAACTGTCATCTCTGACACTCGACTCTTTCCGCACATTGAGACAAAATATCTTCACACTAACCTTCGGTCCCGATCTAAATACAAAGTGGAATCAAGGAGTTCTTTTCTGCTCCGGACGTTGTTTTGCTTTTACTGCGCTGCAAAAATGCAAAAATGTATGTCTTTATCTGTCTTACTCTGAAAAGTCTGATGACTCAGAGATGAAATAAAAGTACTATGTTGGGTTTCTTAAGTGTTTTTTCCACCCATGCAATCAGCAAAGATCTTGAGGCGATTACACTGTTCATTTATAAAAGTCGCATTAAGGCCTGAGTTATTGAGAACAAAGGTCCTGCAGACTCTTCTGCACAGTGCACGCATAAAATATTGTTTTCTTAATTGGATTAAAACCTCAAAGTGAGTTTGGAGACCTCCCACGTCCTTACAATGGAAAAAGCAAACTGGATCACTGTAGATTCACATCTCATAAGGTCTTCAGTTACTCAATAGCTATTAGACAAGGAGCCTTGTTACAAATTCTTTATTTTATTGAGACAATAAATCTGTCACCTAGACAATACAGAAGGGATGCAACCTTTTTTTCACTCTCTGCCCCTTGCAAAAGATGTTCCATAAAAATAAACATTTGGTATCTTCCCCCATCATCTTCCGCAAGCTTTTTTTTCTTCCTCTCCCTCCTCCTCCTCTTCTCCTTTGTCCCCAGGTGAAAGGTAATTGTTGGCACATGTACGCAGGATTGCTCAGCCAGTTGCAATGTGCAATGTACAAACTTCTCTGACAGTAATCCTGGCTGATATGCGTACACACACACACACACACACACACTGTAGGTGTGTGCATTCGCTGTATGTGTGTGTTTGTGTGAGCTGGGTTTGGGCACTTGTGTGTGTTGACAGCAACCTGCTGGGTGAGCTTAGTGCTCCGAGTGAGTTGGACGGATGACACTGTGACACATGTCAGCAGAAAGCATCCTGTTCAGTCAGCAGTCATTTGTAACTATTTACTGACACACTCAGGAAGTCAAACACACTGTTGAGCAGTTATTCGTTTCTCCTCTGAAGAGAAGGAAGACCAAGCTTAAAATGACAAACTCCTCAAAGTAGATTAGTGCAACAAAAATGTGAGAAGTTTTCCTCGAACAGCTTAAAACGAAGGTTTGAACAGCGTGACCTGTACCAGCACCTGTGGACACTGGATTTCTGTACCTGATTTTCTGTTACACAGAACCAACAGCAGGTTTTGAATATTCAATTAATTTTGAATGAAATGAGTTTAAGTCAGTGACGTTTTAATTCAGTTATTTTCTTGTTCCATGATGCATTATGTTTTTTTAGGCACTCACTCACCGCAACTGTGATATTACTGAATAAACACAATCACCCCAAAAAAATGCAATCCTTTCTTCCATGGCAGCAATTCCAGCTGTGATTCCAGCTGTGATGATAACAACCTATGAGGCCAAAATTCAGAGAAAGAAGATGTGGTAGAGGAAGAAAATTTATTTATCCATAAATAGCATTACTCTGTGGGGGATTATAGGTCATAAATACATATAAAGAAAAATAATGAGGAATGAATGCAACATTCAGGTGTCATAATAGTGAAATTTATGTTTACCAAATAAAGCACAGTAAATCTTATGTCAATGCATCTGAAAATACTAAACCAGAGCTATTTCTTATTCATAATATATATAGATGTTTTACTATCCTGAAATATAGCAAAATGATTATTCACTGGAAATAATCGACATGTCTGTGACATGACAGGTCTTTTCATCACAACCAGACGACAGGCTGTCAACATTTTTATTACAGAAACATATATATGCACTGTATATATATATATATATATATATATGGAAAATGCAAATAAAAAAAGACAGCAGTGATTTCTAAAGTTAATTTGACTTGTATTTCCTTGCAGACAGTATGAACATAAAATATTTTACTTTACTGTGCCAAAAGGAAGCCTTTCGTTAACCGTGGCCTGAAGTGCCGTAGGCTCGAAGGCATCTAGGATGGACCATAACACAGTGGAAACGTGTATTGTTGTCAGACGAGTCAGTATTTCAGGTCTTTTTTAGAAGAAATGGACGCTGTTTTTATTGTAATACAGGTCAAAGTTTGTTGTCTCCTTGTGTGTTTATTTGTTTACTGTTTGTCTGTTCAACCTGCCAGGGACTGCAGATGAAAATTAGTCTGAAAGGCAAACTCTGCTACATTTATATGAACCGTCGTGCTCACTTCAATTAATGTACACTCTCCCTTTTAAATTAAAAATAAAATATACGTAACTAAATTGTTAAATTTTTTTTACAAAAACTAATATCTGAAAGCGTTTTTTCCTCAGCATACAGTTCGCTATGTAGAAATCCCTATATAGTGAAGTAGGGTTAGTGGGTGGGTGATTTCGGACACAGCCTGTGTGTCTCTGTGTGTTTCTGTGTGTCTCTGTGTGTGCGAGTGTCTCTTAAAATCTATCTGTCTCTGTGTGACTGTCTGCCTCTGTGTACATGTGTGTCTGTGTGAGTCTCGTTCTCTTTGTGTTTCTCTTTGTGTGTCTCTGTGTGTGTCTCTGTGTGTGAGTCTCTGTGTGACCTCTCTCTGCCACCTGTAACCAGACAGAACAACTACTCTCAGCTTTGCTCACCCTCCTCCCTGCTACAGGTCCTCTGATCAGCCACCTCCACTATTTCATACAGACTTAAGCTTAAACTAACCTGATTTATAGGAGCAGCTCTGTGCAAGGGAACCTTTGTTTAGATTATGAGAATTATATGTTTCATTAGTGTCAGTGTACAAAAATCACACAAGTGATATGCTACATATATATATACACATGCCTATATACTTAGATTTCCATACAAAAGCCTGTTACTCAGTGGTAAAGCAGGTTTAAACAGTAGCAACAACACAACAGCAGTTGTTGTAACAACCAAAGCTCTGAATATGGATTTTGGACGTGGATTAAAACAGATAAAAAAAAAAGAAAAGACAGACACGGTTAAAAAAACAAACCAGTGGTTTTTGTGTGGGGCCAATTTAGATGTATTCAACTCTCACACACCAGCAAAGGTTTCCACTTGCTCATCTGAAGAACCCAATCCTCCCTGAATTACAGGGAGATTAGGGCTGGATTACGCCGCCTCTGAGAATACCAGCCAGAGAGCAGCTATTATATCCATCAGAGGAGACAGTGGGGCCGCACCTGTTGCCACGCAGCCGCCTGGATAGGGACAGTTTGGTCCTAATTTAAGATATATCATGGATATTTAAAAAGAAGAAAACAAAAAAGTCAAAGAAATTTTATAATAAAATCCCATGTTGCTTTAACCTTTCGTATTTCTCCTCCAAAGCAGCAATTTCACTTTTAAGCACCACATGTGAAACGTGTTCTGAATTTTATACCATTACTTCATACCCTGGCAAAAGATGTCTCCAACTGAACATGAAATGTGCGCGAGGCCCAAAAGGTTCTTTATTGTTCCTGCAAGCACTTTACAACCAGCTGCGTGTGCAGTAACTCACTTAGATGCAATTATCTTGAAAAAGTGGACCATAAAAAAAGCCAATTTCAAGAGAACGGTGTCAAGAGAAGTTAATAAAAATGGGAGTTATTTACATGGATAACTGTGCAAATGACTGCTAATGCTGCCGTAATGGAAGCGGAGCGCTCACAATTAACTGCCTCTCTTAAAAGTGCTGCCGACTTGCAGGTGCAACATAAAAAAAAAAAACATGAATATGTGCTTGTTGTGGTTATAAAACAAGAGAAGTCACAAGAAAGATATTATAACATGGTATTACAAAATCAGAGAGGTTTTTCTGTGTAATCTTTCTCCCACTGAGTGACAAGTTGCTGAAACAGAAAAAAAATGCAAATGATAAATTAGGATTCAAGATAAATTCAAGACAATTCCAGCATTAAAGGATGTAAGGGGACAATGGCTGAACACTCCCCTCTGCTTTCACAGGTCCACAATCAGGATCACTCAACCTTAGAATGACCGCACCTACGTCTTGTAAAAAACGTACTCTCCCAAGGTGTATTTACACGGACAATGACAAGCCTTTCGTCATGCCAAGATGGATTGAGCAAGCGTGTAATGGTTTAGCACCAGTGCATTACGGTTGAATCAGCAAAACCACGACAGCTTTTCACTCAGAGCTGCAACTGTGCTTTTTACTGTGTTTTGATAAGAAGGAATAAAAGGAAATGAGACGGTTACTGCAATGTTAAAGCTCTTATAAAAATACCAAATTACAAGGCAAACATTAAATGAAATCCTTCAATTACCCAAAGCCAAACCACTGCATTAGTAATATGTGCACAGTGAGTGCTCAGGACGGGTGTTTGAAGCTGTGTACATGGTCTGACTGCTCGCAGACAAAAGCTCATTCTGTACCGAGATGTAGAGTCGCGCTGTCCCCAAACGTGCACATTGCGATTGGGCAATAAATAAGATGAGACAACTTACTATGCTTGTCAGGAGACAAACAGGACAGGTAACAGCAGTATAGGAAAATAACCTGCAGTTGCTAAGGAACCGGCAAACAAACAGAAATGAGTTGGGTGTAAATCAGCCTGAAGAGACAAGGGCCCAGTCACTGAGGCACAGAGAGCCAGTTTCACAAGGGAGGCCCAGCCAAGTATCATCCAGCGTGAAATACCAGCAACTAATCGTTTACCTTTTCCCTTCTCTCTCTCTCTCTCTCTCTCTCTCTCTCTGTCTCTCTCTCTCTCTCTCTCTCTCTCTCTCTCTCTCTCTTATCTTCTTTCTATTTTTCTATTTAATCCATCAGGTCAGATCGGCCACCGCAGATAATTCAACTTTTTTTTTTAAATCGTCGCTTGTTCCTCGTTTTAAAATATTCTCTTTGAATAATTCAACTTTAGATAATTCCTTGCAATACTTGAACTTGTTGCCAAACTTCTTTTAGCAACAAGACTTTCTTATTTTCAAAACTAGCAAAGATGTGTGATGCAAACTCTAAGATCGGTCCACACTTCTCCTTTAAAATCTACTCACCCGTTACGTTTCTATGCCCATTTTGCTCTAATAATAATGTTTTTTCAGGAAATCTGGCAGTGTCAAATTATCCTGTCATGTTCCACCATAAATTCTAATTACGGCTCTGTTACCCAGTTATAGGCTGTTTAAAACAAAACCATTTCACCGAGGTTAACAGCTTTATTTGACCTCTCAAAGCGAAAGACTCACTTGCATTTGCGGATAGCCGTGCATCAGAACATACTGTATTAACTCTGCACGGTGCGTCGGCTCTGTGCTCGCAGCATGTAATTTCCGTTCCACTTAAGCTGCTCTGGTGGATGATAGACGAGTTGAAAAGGTGACGTTGGATGTGAGATGTAAGTATCTGCTCCTAACCGTGGCCTCTCAGTATCGCTGCTCAGCTGAGGTGATACTTGCGCTCCGGGTTTCGATGCAGTTCCACTTGACCGGGTAGACTGGGGACATTCCTCAGATGAACAGGGCACACTTTAACAATCTCTAGCACACACACACACACACACACACACACACACACACACACACACACACACACACACACACTGCTGTCACATGCTAAATTCATACCCACAGGGACAAGCAGCATCTCATAATGTGTCTCTTCTTGATATGTTACCCTGAGGAATGCTGGCAAAATGGCGAGCGAAGGCCTTGTCGCAGCTTAGCGGCCTGTTTTTCACTACCTCTGGATCACTTCATTGTGACAGGTGTATAGTGTACATAATGACACATTAATACACACACACACACACACACACACACACACACACACACACACACACACACACGCACACACACACATACCCCTTACAACATTTGTAGAACACCTCATTTTTTATACTCACACAGCAGTAAAAGAACAGTTCACATGAAAGGATGTATTTAATTACTTTAATGGATCGGTTTCACAAAGTGAATTTGACCAGCAGAAAAAACTAAATCATTTTACACTGACCCCGCTGACCTTGTGGCTATTTAGCATTCATAAAGTCAAGTATCCAGAAAAAAAGTTCAAGGAAGTGAAGTGTCAGATTACAAAGGAAAGCCATCATAAAAACGACCTCAGAAATAGAGCGTTCTATCTATAGTCAGGGCAGAAAGAGATTTAATCTGGCGTGCAGGAGGATTTAAAGAAGAAAGGACCTGTCCAGATTTATCCAAACATTTATTTACTGATTTATTCTTCAATGCCAGATGTTTAACTTTACTCCTTTGGTTTAAGCACATGCACACACAGGGGTTCTGGGGCGGCTGGCTGCTTTTCCTGGTCACGTTATAGCTCCTATAACCTCATGCAGGCTGGATGTTGTCAACCCAGCTGCTGGCAATATCACTCGGCACCGGCGGCGCAGTGCCGTGTAGCGGAGTGAGCTAATAGGCCCTGCGTTACTTCATCGCACTTCTAAAGTGTTGCTCCATTTAAGAGAAGCCTGAATGACTGCAGAGGTACTAATTAAGCCATTCAGAGAGAGAGAGTGTCCCCGGAGATCTCATGGCTCTGCTTGTGAATCGTTGACAGGCCTTTCCTGCAGGCCCAGGTGTATCCTTCAAAGGAGAACTGCTCATTTAAATACTCTGCATGGGCTGCGTAATGAATTTTGCAGATGCCATAGCTCAACCGAGCTCGTAATTTTAAAGAGTTTGTCTCCAAAAGTTGCAGGATTCAATATGAACATTCAATCCAAATTTTTTAATTATTTAACAAAAAAAATGCAAAGCAAAGTGAGTGATATTTGTTGATGAATTAGAGCCACACATCTTAAAATGCTGCTCTAAAAGCTGAAAGCTCAAGAACAAGAATCACTTCTTGGTGCTCCGTTGTTTTCGCCTCCAGGTTGGGGCCCCCCCAGTTTCTACACAGGCAGACATGTGTCTGAGGATCTGGGACAAATTCTTTAAGCACCGTAAACCATAGAGAAACTAGTAATGTAAGGATTCATGTGGATGGAGACACCTGTCTGTGTGTAATGCGATATTCGTTTTTTTTTTCTACAGGAACAGGAGCATCGATCATCCTCAGTTGAGGAGATCTGTGCTGTATGAGAAATGTCATGTGGCCCGTGCATAAAATCCCTCAACACTACACCCTGCGAAACCCCCCCGTAGATCTGCTGCTGCAGCTTGGGTTTTTGCCTGTGAGGCATTTTGCGTCTATAAATTAAATAGCAATTACACAACTTGTTGACAAAGCACTGAGTTTGTGCATCTGTGTGAGGCTTGGCATTTTGGCGTGGCTGTCATCTGTACTGTCAACACATGCATCTGGGTGTGAACAGCAGTTTGTAAATCATACTTTCCGGAGAAAGAGCGACAGACGCATGCCTTACGACGGCGCTTTGCACAAACACAAACAAAATCTTCAGCTAAAAAAAACTTCTGTCATTTTCTTTTCTTGATTGCAGATCTAAATTTAACAGGAGTCACAGACAGGTCAGAGTCCAGTCTAGATTTTTGATGCAGCGTCTTACGGTCATTTATCATGAAGTATAAAGTGTTTTCCAAGAGCTTGATCAGTCAGGTGAGATCACTGCGTTGGCATCGATCCTCAGGACTGGACACGCTCGGCTGCTTTGCTGCCAGGTGAGGTTGCCTTTATTCTACAAGAGGAGTATGCTGATCACAGTTCAGTGTTGTTTTGATGCCAATTTTCCCTGTGAATTCACAAGATCAGATCTTAACCCATCCATGCACGTCACTCATTTGTATATCCAGTGCAAACTGACAAATCGGCAAAAAGGACGGGGGGAATTTAGGAGGGTTGTTAATGGGCGATTTCAGAGAATCATAACAGATAAAGTAACCCTTTTTTCTTCCTCTAGAGGCATCAGCGTAGGTCTGTGTTGGAAAATCAAAAACTTTGCCTTGTGTAAATGTGCTTGTATTAGATTAGTCCTGAACGTTCTCACAGCAGTGTACTAAAGGATAACACTTAGTCCAGGTGGTTTGATAAACCCTTTGTGAACAGATTGATGCTCGGACATGTCACTGTGCAAACAGAGTAAGATTGAACCTCAGTCAACAGATACATTCATCATGATGTAGCTTCATTGAAGGATGATGTTGTTAGACTCTGGAATGTACAATGTTAAGAGTTCAGAGCAGTCCTGACACCACTCGCTGAGAAAATTATTAAAAACATCAAAAATGGTTACAATGTGTTGGAACAAGTGATAAGAAATAAAATAATCTGATAGTAGATAAATAAAATACACTTTCACATATTCTATTGCTCATAAAACATTATAGTGTATTATTATTAAGTTCATGAAATACATTCGCTATAATAGCATAATCATTTATGGAACTTGATGAAAAAAGAATCTGGCATATATAGGGGACTGATATTTTTGAGATTTGAGAATTTAAATGTGGTTTCATGAAGTGACTGTTGGGCCTTGGTATGAGCTCTACTGAGTAGTATTCTAGTTATACAGCATTCAAGTCACATTACGTTTTTCGAGAATATGTCAAATTTCAGTTTATTTCAGGAGCTTATATAGTAACTACATTTACTGCACTTAACTTCAAAGAGAGAAGTGTTGTACTTTTTACTCCATTACACCTAATAGCACAAGTAATCAGATACTTTGCAGCTTTAGATGGATCACTTTATAAAATCTAATGCACTGTTATAGAGTAGTGAGCACAGCAGTATAATGACAGTTAGAATAAGCTCCAGTGAGAACATTAACATGCTGCTCATACATTTATTCAGCAGTTTAATTCATTATTTAATAAACAATAGCAGGAACCATTTGACTGCATAACTAGTTCTTCAATTGTTAATAAGCATGTTTCCCACATAATACCGGTACTCCTTTTATATAAGTAATCATTTGTATGCATGGCTTTTACTTACTACGGTATTCTTAGTTAGTTAGTGTATCATCAAGTGCCCAGCCGGCATGACCTTGTGAGTCACAATCATTTAACCAAATGCATTCTTTTTTCATTCACTCTACTGGAGTGTGGAATTAATTTGTGAACATATGCACCGATGCACGACCAGTTGGAATAATTTAGTTATTTCTGTTGTGCACATTAATAAGCTCAACATTTTATGTTTATTCCAGATTTCCGTTCCATCTAATGTTTCCAACTTGCAAACAAAATGAGTGGGTTTCAACTTTCTTACTGTTTCGTCAGAATTGTCAGAGTAGTATGTGAACTCTGGTTTTAAAATCTTTTATTGACTTCAGCAGCTTCATCTCCCTCAGCCCTGCTCTGTGCCTTGAGCTCCAGCAGTGACATCTATAGTATCTGCCCGAGGGCAAAGGGCGTCAAGGAAGAGGAAGCAAGAGAAGCACCTATTCATAACAGTTAAAAAACGGGGCCCTTCCCACCAGCCTCACCTGCTGATAGACTTACGCCCATTGACTGATAAGGAGGAGGGCATCTTTCAGCGTGCATTCTCCTGCGGGGCTTACTTAGAGACACACACAATTCACCATTCTCCAGAGAATCTGGTGTCACACGTTGCCTCTCAAGTGGCGTACACGCGGCGAGCGCTGGCGTGAATAAAAGATAACCTGTCAGCCTTGCGAGCAGGCTTGACGGACTGTCAGCAACAGTGATGGTGGTGGGGGTGAGAGAGAGAGAGAGAATGTGGTGGCCATCAGGCATTAAAGAGCATAAAGGTTGCAAGAAGAACTGTAAGAAACGTTTGCATCTGTGTGCAGTATGAAAGACAAGAGGCAGAAAGACAAGAGAGCGAGCTGGAGGGCGGCCAAGTGCTGTCTGGCGCTCATCCAGTTGGAATGATGTAATAGCAGGTTAAGTAGTTCAGCGAGCTGAAGGACTTGTCGAGAGGCTGGTTTGGGGGGGGGGGGGGGTGCGTAGCAGGTGAAACATAACAATCGCTGGATTCATTCATTGCTCAGAGATAAGCAGGGCGAGCAGAGACAAATCTGAGGAAATGGAAATCTCTGTCTCCCTGATTTTCCCTCTGACTGTTTTGACTGTTGTTCCGTTCACACAGAAATGGTGAGAAACTCCTGCGGTACGCTGTTGTGTTCAGGATCGTTGTCCTCGTCACTCACCCACGGTAGCAGAGGAAAAACACAGATTCTACATTCACTAATCACGACTGCAATTCTCTATTGGCAATTCTCGGTGTCTCAGCTTCAGTTGCTGCAGAAAGCTGCTGCCTAACCAACACCAAGTGTATAAGGACCATATCTCTCCTTTTCTTAAATTCCCTTTATTTGCTGCCAGTTAAATTTAGAACTGATTTTAAGATTCTTTTAAGACCTTTTAGAGCTCAGCTTGGTCCCCAGTTATGTTACGGAGCAACTAACTCCATTTGCTCTAATCAAAGATTACATCCAACACTTGCTAAAAGCTGCTCTCAGACAAGCACTGAACAATCTCATGACATTATCTGGAGGAGCTGTGTCTGAGTGAGAGGCTCCGGACTTTCTCTCAAGTTTCTCCTGCCACCCTCAAGTAAAAACTCTGGAAGCTCTCCTGCTATGTTCTCATAAACCTAGGTAGGCATTAGGAGCGTGTGGGGGTTGATGACATTTCTAAAATCAGAGGACCAAAAAAGTGGAGCAACACACAGTAGAGGAACACGATGAAGATGTCGATAGCGGTGGATGCTGGTTTCATTGTGCAGGACACAAAAACATGCCATCTGTTGCTTTCTTTATGTGAAAGGCAAACTCTGGAGAGTGTCCAACAGGGTCCGCACTTTGTCTGAAAACAGCTGTAAGGTGACCAGGCTTTTGCAAATAGGACCCAAAGGCTCTGGAGCTCAGGCATTAAGAGATTCAATTTGCCAGCACTCAAACGGTTTTTAAATCATTGCTTAAAACGTATTTTCATTGAAAAGTTCCAATTCATGTTAATATTTTCTACCTTAATTTAGTTTCTTTCTGTTTTATCTTGAGTTATTTTATTGCCATGTATTTTGTAAAGAACCTTGTTTAGATAAGTGCTACAGAAATAAAGTTTAATTGTTATTCTTTTTTATTACCGATCAGGTTTAAGTCACTCTCAGGAGAGATTGTTGTCACTTCTTTTACACGTAGCACTACAAATCATAGGCGTATTACAGCAGCAAACTGTTGTAGCGAAAACAAAAACATCTCTCATCATTCATTCAATAAATCAAGTGATTCATTCCCTCAATCTGAGCATTCCTGAATCAATAAATCACTCCACAAGCTACAATGAAGCATAAGTGTCACATAAAAGCTTTTATTATCTGTGAGCTTCGCATGACAGAATCTCGTGCAGGTGCATGCACAGATATCCCGTTGAGGAAAAATAAAAAGGTGTCATTTCAAAAGTGACGGATTAGATGTGGGAATTACAAGAGGGGAAACCGTTTCTCCCTTGTAATTTCCTTTTGGAGCGAAGATGCTTAGATAATTCATCCGTCTCATCCGTCATGAGAGCTGGCCAGCGCTGGTTTCAAACAGGATACGTTCGACGCCAGCTCTGAATTACACAGTGCACCTCGAATGAGTCACGCTGCTAAAATGGAGATGTTTATACAGCAAATGAGAACACTTGTCTAATTGCAGAGTGCGATCGCACCAGGTAACTCGGGGCCCATTCTTTTATATCCGTGCAAGTTGCGTGGTGCGATCGTAAAAACATGAAACCACAAACGAGGAGGGTTTAAATTGTTTTGCTGCGTCAATTGCTTTTCATTCCTACAAAACAAAACACATCAGTTAAATAATCACAAAATGAACAAATTGATCAGAATATTGATAAATCTGTGATCAGAACCAAGGGACATTTATGGATTGTTTTTTGCACACATTTTCTTTTCTTTCAGCACAAATTGTTTATTGACAGCCGAGGCTGAGTCATTGAAGTAATTTTGAAATTTTACAATAAAATTTTATCAACCAAGATTTAGTGCAGGTTATTGCATTTTTTCCCCTTCAGGAACACAATAAATATAACTACTAATATGCCATATAATTAACTTTTACAGATTTCCCTTTTTTGCAGGAGTTCACTAATTGTTTTTATGAAATATGGAAAAAAAGGGGGAAGGACTCGATAAGTATTTGTTTTTAAAGTCCGCTTGTTTGTGGTGTTTTCTTTTCTCAATTGCTGATATATATACTTTTAAACTTTTAAAGTTTTAAACTTTTAGATTCAAGTTTGTTTTAAACATGTTTAAAACAAACTTGAATCTAATTTGTGATAATCTCCACAACGATTTTATATTCTCATGTGTTTGTTCATCAGGGTTAGGTTTTTTAGTCTATTAGTTAGAAGGATTACCATAAAACTTGGTGGACGGATGCGGTGTGGTTTAGGGAAGAACCAATAAAAGTTTTCGGATAAGGGGGAGATAGGAGGTTTTTCAATATATTTGTGAAATTCTATAGAAATATTTACAGGGCTGTAATGGGTGTGTGTAGTTAAGTGCAGCTTGTTTGAATTGAAGGAGAGTGTTGGGCCTTTTTCAGTTCCACATTTTGTATTCAGCTTGAGAGCTGTGTCACAATGCAAAGAGCGTTTGACAATGAGTAATTGTTGTTGAATCTCTGCGTCTCAAACAGGCCTCGAGTGTCAGCTCTGTCAAATACCAACTCCGTAAGTCACCCTCCCTCTGACAGTGTGTTAGCAAACAGTCGACGTTACCAGGGCAACATTTGAAATGACGACACACGCAAGATTGAATAAGAAATAGGATTTAATGTCAGCGGACAGAGGTGCCAGGTAGCACAATATTACTTGTTGGTCGCCGCCTCAGCAGTATTTAAAGCCGCTGATATTAATGGCGGTAGAGGGAAACATTATCCTGAAGTCCTGTGGTTGATTTGAGCACAGAGACCAGCAAGTCTGCCAATACACATGCAGCGAAGCCGGCCTAATATCCAAATGACATTATGGCACACTCAATCAGAGCGAGGCCTTGTTATTGCTCACAGGAGAGGACACGGGCACATTCTGTGGAGAATGGTTTCATTTATGAATCGGGTCGTAAAAAATTGGGTATTTTGGGGGGAAGGGGGGGTGCCGCAGGGTAGTTAAAAATATCTGAACAAGGGGACGTGTCGTCAATGTAATAACATTAAGTTCACGCTTTAATCTCCATTGAACTATGTTTGCTTTTCAATTATGTACAAGTCATGCACACAGGTGGATTTTAAAAATGCACTTGCAGAACTGTGACAGCTTGAGTCTGGAAAAAAAGATAGGAAGAAAGACAAACAAATCTAATGTTGCCATCATTTCCTTTGTGACATGTAAAGAAAAGTGTGCTTGGCCTCTGCTCTCTATAGACTCTGTATTTCTGTCTGTGAGTCTTTAGAACTTTAACATACACATCTCACACAGATCTTCACTCACTCCAACAACAACAGAGACAGTCTACATGTCCCCTGGTTGCTCTTTTATTTCAGTTGGACTGAGCTTAACACAGTAAAAGTATTTACGATCTCGTAGAACTAAGCCATGGCCACTATACTGCAGAGAAATGGGACGCTTATTTAAATTAAATTTTCAGTTCGAGTTAGGTTTTTCTTTATTTTATCTGATTCTTTTCCTCAATAAAACGCAGATGTCATTACTGAAGTTCTGCTAATCGGCTGCCTATAATACTTGATATTTGAAGAAGTCGTGCAGGAGCCATATTCCACGTCTCAAAGACAAAATGTGACATCACGCTCTAGCTGATATTACCAGCACTATTTCGAAGTCTCTAATGATATGAAGCCTGGTGGATACCACCCCTCCTGAAAGCTCTTTTTCAAATGAACATGAGATGCAGCGTTAGACCTCTGTCTTTGTAGAAAAGATCTTTTTTCTCCCCCGTCTATAGAGAAACGAGGATTTGCGGTGTATTAAGCCATTTCGCTCCACCATCATTTCCACAATCGTGTGTCTGTTGAGGGGGGAAACAGATTTCCTCGCCAAGGAGATGAAAGCCCCTCACATCAAGGAAGAAATTGAGCTGAAACGCGGGAGCTTGCCTTAGCCGTGGTGGTCTCCCTTTTTCTTCCCGCTGGGTTTTCTCATCCCTCCCTCCCTCTCACGCTTTCACTTTTCTCTGGACAATGTTCGCCAGAAGTGGACCCCAACCAAACCCCCCCCGTCTCTGTCCTGCAGCCCCTCTCGGCAGACCATCGTGGAGCGCCCACCTTTGAGCGCGGCACTGAGCTGCTGTGATCTAATGGCCATAAAATGCCAAATAAAACTTATGGACAGCCATTGCCGCGGAGCAGGAGCCCATGCAACACAATGGATCATTGTTATGGAATGGGATGATGTCATGGCTGCTGCTGCACTCAGAGCTGTTGCCCTTCATTTTTTTTACACAGCGTAAAAACTTCCTCATTATATCTGTGTGTGTCTTTGATTGCATTTCTTGTTCATTACAGCTTTACTCAAATCTGTGACTGTTGAAGAGGGAGATGAGAAAAAAAAAAAGATTAAAAGTTATTACCTGCACTGAGATCACACATCTCAGCCTGATTTTGGTTCAGTGCCTCTTGGTTATTACCATGAGCATGTACGCCGTAATGCTATTTTGCAATATCCATTTAAAGACACAAACAAGTTAATAACCTGTTATTATAATTCAAAAGACGACATCACTCCCAAATTGATGTAATGAGTTTCATAATGGCATGGAAAACAAGAATGTGTTCAATGTTACTACTGTTGTGGTGGATTTCTTACATGAATACTTTTGGAAATATTTGTGTAAAATGTGCTCATGCTTCATTTTTCTTGTGCACTTCCATTTAGAATCACAGATTCAATTTTATATCTGTAACCCAATGTTGCTACAGTCAGAATTTATTTGCACATCATGTAAACATGTATTTTAATGAAGGCTGGGGAAAGCAAAAATAACCTTCAATTACATTAGCTTTTAATCAAACTCCTCTTTCCAACCTCGAGTGTGGATTTCCTGCTCATGTAGTTGCTGCATGTTGAACCATGTTACACCTGAATAAAAAAAAAAAAATCTGGTTTTACAGTGTGAACGATATACTGCAAGCCTGGATTCAAAGACAGCTTTACAGATAAACAAGAGCAGTTAGATAATTGCATACTTCCCCACCGGCATCATCACTGCAGCAAATCATGGCAGTTTTCTTGTCAATGCTCATTTTGCAAGCTAAGTAATAATTTGATATGTTGCCCTGATATGGCCAGAAACTATGTGTGCATAATAATTCACCAGTAGCATCATCGGGCAGGTAGTAATTAAGTAGATCGGTCATAAATCTTCCCGCTGTGAACGCGTTTCGAAGCATCTTGCAATCAAGGTTACAACAGGTTTCCATTCTCTTTTCCTGTTGAATGCTACAAGTTTGAGGAGCATCTCTATATTTATGTGATGCATATATATATATATATATATATATATATATATATATATATATGTATATATATAAGTATTTATTGTGTACTGGTGTTGTCCAAACACGTTGTTTGGTGTTGCTATCACAAAATATCATCAAGTGTAAGTTTAAGGCTGTTGTAAGCAATCCATCTGTATTATTTTAATATGAATAGTATTAATCGTATATATTTAGAACCATTTTGACTTTAAACCTCTTAATGTTACAACATATACAATTGTGGTAGTTTTATCAAGGAAGAACTTTAATTTGTAAGAGTTGAATTATTTGCCATGATATTGTTGCTGCAATGTGAACCACTCTACTTTTCCATTTATATACACACACACACACACACACACCTAAACACACACACACATGCACATCTCTCTATAGTTGTGAGGACACTCATTGACATAATGCATTCCCTAACCCTAAAACCAAGTCTTAACCCTCAAACAGCCCAATGACTTTGTAAGGTCCAGCCAAACTGTCCTCACAATGTCAAAATGTCCTCACAATAATAGTATTGAATCAAAATTGGCCCATATTAACTATGGAAAGACATGCGCACACACACACACACACACACACACACACACACACACACACACACACACACACACACACACACACACACACACACACACTGTAGATGGGATTATCTTGAACTGTTTATGATGGCGAGCTTGAGACAAGGGAAACGCTTGGATTTTACGAGAACTTAATGTCCCAAATCTGGAAGCACTGATGTGTCTTTATTAAACGGATTTAGAAAAATCAAGACGGCATAAACTGTGCAGCCACAGTGTCTGTCACACTCAACCTCTCAGAGCTTTTTTGGCAGTAACTTTGTGGACCCCCCCACCCTGTGTGAGTGTGTGTGTGTGTAACCAAAGAACCCAGCCTTTGGCCACAGCAGCACATGCACTCAGCCTTGTTCTTTTCTCCCTCATCCCCCTGTGCCATCCCCAGCGGTCCCCTAACCCGCCCGAGCCGCAAGCCCACCAGCAGCACCAGCCGAGCCACGCCGCCCTTCGAGCCATCCTGCGCTCCGTCACCCTGGCGTCGCATGACATTCTTTCCCACAGGCAGCCACATAGTTCCAGCGTCTCCTCATGCGAGGGGGCCTGGGACCCTGCAACAGGCGGGGGGCACTTCAAAGGCCGGCCGGCCCACAGCTGCAGCCTGTCGCTCCAGCAGCCAGCTCCAGTTTGTAATCATTATTAAAGGCTTGACCTCGGAGGCATCTCTGCCGCTGTTCACACCCCCTTCCCACCCCTGATAACGCTTCACGGGGCTCCTCTCAAGGCGACTCCAGTTACCCATCAGTTGAGCGGACTGAGAGCGATGTGGCACAGGCATTGTTTCATGTTGGTGTGATGGTCCAGTGCAAGCATTTAGGGCCTGTTGTCCTGGAGCTCTTCTTCAGGCACCTGTATGGCATCATCGTGGACGCTGCTTCAAACGCCGGTGCCAAAGCCTTGATGGAGACGTGACACATTTAGTAAAACAGTGAAATGTCATTTAAAGGAAAGTTTGTGGCAGAAAATTGGGATCAAAGGTTGCAACATGCCAATGCAAAAAACTCCTACTATATAGTCTAATATAAAAATAATTAATAATAATAGTATATCAGTTAATTACTAACATGTTTTAACAACAAAAACACACAATTATAGCAGGGCTGTAATGAAAATGATACCTGGTAACAGGCTTCATCATTTCGGAAAAATGACATGAAAGATGTGAATTTAGTAATTGACTTAATTGCATGAAGAGTTTTTTTTCCACCGCAACTTCAACACCTTACATCTAGGCCAAAGTGTGTTTGTGTGCAGAACATGGTGGCTGCAGTCGCTGATCTGCTGCAGCTCACATAGAGAGCGTGTCTGCTGCATGTCTGCAGGGGAGCTGATACGTAAGATTTGTGGTTTGACCTGTATCTCCATGAATAAAAGTAGCCTATGTTTTCAACTAAATGCCAGGACTCTGCGGGTTGAAAACATACATCTTCTGGTCCTGCAATAACAATAAAAACGATGTTAAAACTAATAAATGGATTTTGTCAACAGAAACACTAGAGTGCTTTTACTTTGAAAGAGCCACAGGAAGTGTTGCAAATATTCATGTTCATGACATATTCGACACACATTGCCATTTTTTCTGTGAATGGTGCCTTATATGTGGAGACAATAGTGGAGATCCTGAATCTGAATTTTAAACAGAGGTGAAAATATCCGCTCTGCAGTACATTTACTGTACATCTGTGATGGATACTTAGCAGTTGACCCTGTGCTCCTGGCTGACCCTTCTGCCCTGGCTGTCGGCTCGAGAGACTGTTATTAGACTCAGTCAGTCATGGTGTGATGAAACAGGAATTTATAGAAGCAAAATACATCGGTAGTCATCAACCGTCACTGGCTTTATTGGCATTTTTCTCATTACAGCAGCTCGTTGATTAGTAGTCAAGTCGGTTACCGTCAATAAACAGGTTTTAGCCATGAAGAAAGTCACAACAACTAAAGGGAAATGTTACATGGCCCGTATCCTTATCGCTCAACATTTGAACAGCTGGATCTGTTGAAAATATTGATTGTTAACAACACTGTAAAAAGAAAAAGAAAGGCTGGTCCATACCCACTATTAGACGAGCTGATAACCATCATCAGAAGCACAATGCACAACGCTCTCATGCTTTGGCACCTCTAAAAATCTGCAGCCAGATGTGAATGTGCCAATAGCCAGGATGCCCTCCTTCCCTTTCCTCATTAATTCCTCGTGCCCTTTATTGATGTCATGCTCTTGACTCACTACAAAACAAGAACAACAGCAGATGTCCAATAATGGCAGGCCTGCAAAAACGAGTGGGAGGGGTCTTTACCAGGTGTGCTGTATTGCTAACAAACATGGAGCATGATAACCCCTTATTACAGATTCCACACTTTGTATGGCATCCAGCTGAAGCAGAGCTTTGACCTCAAACTATCTGCCTCTACGTTATAATCAATCCTCACAATAACTCATTGGGTTTTATTGGGGCTTTTGCATCATCCTACAGATGTTTGGGTGTATTTTTCAGGGCTGACATTCTCTCAAAGCTCACGTTGAGTTTATGGCTCCGTTATACAGGCCGTAAATCTTCCATGACACCTATGTGTCAAATAAAAAAGCAGCAGAAAACAAGGTGTTAATGACACAGTTGTGTACAGCGTGAAGTTTGATGAGAGAGTATAGAAAATATGTCCCGCCCGCATTTCATTCACAAACGTTATCCTCAGTAGGCCCACGGATTTGAGTTGGGCTCAACACAGCTTTTTATTTTCAATGGAAGACGTAACGTCGGCTTCATCTGTCATCAGGAGATTAAAGAGGCTAATTGTATGCTGTGAATATTTGTGCTTAAACTACATAGAGGACCCTTTTTAAGGATATCTGAACTCTTAATCCAGACCACCTTTGACCTCCTGCTATATTTCAAAACAACAAATTAACCCCAGAACATTTTGATGAACTTTTGAACTCTTTACGCGTTATGCCAAAATCTTCTGTAAAATAAAAGGTGTAAAAAAGCATCCAATGAGACACTTTCTAGGGAATCATTCTGGCAACATGCACCACAAACTTTTCCAGTTTTGTTACTTTGCGTTAAGATTTTGCAGCATTTCTGTGTCAACACCCATGATGACATCATACAATCAGCAGGTGGGATCGGATTATTTTGAAGAAGTACAGAGACAGCGTATCCATCTGTGTTAACATTCAATCCTGCCATGTAAATAATCATATTCATGACTTGATCTGCTAGGAGATGCATTATTTGTTTTCATGCTGTTTTGTGATCGTGATTGATATGAACACCTGCGCCTGTGTGATTTCCATGACTGATAATTCATGTCCTGTCTCACCATGTCTGCACAAGCAGGATTTACGATAGCTTATTGAATCCCAGTAAAAACAAACATTTAAAACAATGGAACATCTTCATATTGTCTTTACATTACAGAGAAACACCCAACTTTGTTACATGTCAGACATTTAGTGTTTGTTTGTATTTTAACAGTTGTCATGCTAGAGAAGCCGCTTTGCCTCACTGCTGAACCATATTTCAATTGTCACAGCAGATAAGTGTGCGCTGGTGATCTAATGCATCCTGAGGTATTCCAGTTATCTCATATTAGCGCAGTAAAGACAGTACTTGCTCAATCAGAGTGTAGCCGACAGTGTCATGGATATACACAGGGTGTATGCCTAAGTGTTGCCGAGTGGAATCATTCCGAAGCCCAAAGGCTGATAGCTCAAAACAGATGGAGAAGTCTGTCGGCCCCACGCAGCCTGCTCTCTTTGTCCACCTCTCCCCTTTTGCTTTGTTGATTTGTTTTTTTGGGGTTTCCACACAATCAAGAGCGGCCTCTAGACATAATACGACAGCGGCAATGGAAGTGAGGGACGCACATTGGGATAGGACCTCCCAGGCGTGCTGCAGGGGGCCTGCTCGAGCAGGATGCCAGGAATGGCTCAGAGGTCCCAGCGGCACGAGCCTCCGACACTTCACTAGCGCCTTGCAGTTGTCACTGGCCCTCGACCCTGTCTCATCTCCAGACACGTACAGGCCTGAGACAGGAGGAGGCCTCAAGGGACGTGATCGATTGCACTCTGTCATATCATAAGAATCTACCCAATGAGAATATTTGATAAGAGCTTTTCCATTACATAGTGTGGAGGAAGATATGACACATAGTGGAAACCGTCACCTGTATTCACATGTGGAGTGAATCAGTCAATGACTTTACCTACTTTATTTTGACAAGTTTATTATGAAGTGCTGAACTAAGACCTATGAGGAAAATTGTGATTTGTGAATATGTCCTATACAAACGAGTTAGGAACAATAAATTCTACATATACAATAAAATAACATTCGTAAATAGCTGTGATCTGAGGAGATGTGAATACTTCACTTTTCACTGCCCTACAGTTTTTATTCTGCCCCTTTTTATTGTTGGCTTCCTACGAGGAAGATTCCTGACAGGCAGAAATCCACGAGGTGTCTCCGCTCAGGGCTTCTTGTTACAAGACCTTAACAGACTTTGCCTACTGAGTAACAAGGACACATTCCCTGGCTCCTTGCACGTCCTCTGGGAGGTTGTGGATCACGTACAGGAATCCGTAAAGTCGGTCCGCAGGCCTGAAAGAATCAGAGGAAAATGGGTGTGTATCAAGTCCTTGTCTCAAAGAGAAGAAGACAACCAAACACAAAAAAGACTATTATAAAAAGCCATTTTCAGAACTATCCTGAAAAGCGATCCTTTGATTTGTACTTGAAACAAAGCCAGCATCTCACCTGCACTTTTACACATTGTGCAACACTGATACACTCAGAAGACTGTATGCCAGTTTTATAACCTCAAAGACATTTTAAAAATTGCAAAGAGGAACAGATGTGTTATGCTAATGCTTTTATTGCCTCTGCTTCATTGTTTTTTGTTCAAGCTGAGCGGTAAGCTGTGGGCAAAATTAAGAAATAAAAAAAACTAAGGAAAAGCAAATTAGATAAAGGTCAAAAGCCACACATGACAAACTCACAGCTGATTTCAGATCAAAGGACTTAAGAATGTGAGAACGTTATATGCTTTAAAATAAGGTCCATTATAAAAATAATACAATTAATCTATATTGTTGACATGGACATCTTTACATCTAAACCCCCACAACATTACTGCTTCTACAAGCGGAACCATTAAGAGTCAACTCTACACATACCAGCCAGTTAATGTGGTGGACATTTGCCAAGTGTGGATTCCATGCAAACCGAGCTGCCCCGTCCTCTATTGGCTTGGGAATACACAAAATGCCCCGCGTGCATTATGTGACACTGAAATGCGCTTCGGAAAACGCAGCTTTTAATGTTTCCCTAATTGTGGGGCATTAATCAATTCTGCTCCATCAGCAGAGGCTAAGAGGGCCTGTAAGCATCTGCCCACTGTCCGGCTCTCTGACCCGAGACCAGCTGGCTCTCAACCCACACTCTGCCGCGAAAAATCACTTTTGACTCAATCAATCAAAGCTACATTAATATTCTGTCTTGAGCAGCCCACTACTTGGACTGTGTTCAGGGTCTTAATTACCAAAGGCCTTGCCAGAGGAAGGTGACCGCAGAGTGCAAAGCAACTGTATCAGCTCTCCCTCCCTGTCAGTTACCATACATTTATACTCCATCAGGGACTTCGGGCTCTTTCAGGCTTGTCCGTTCTGGCTCGTACATACCGCTCACAAAGGACGCGGGGGGTTTGGGTATCAGAAATCGGGGACAATGGCAACAACTGCACATCCAATTTAGCTCCTTGTTTATCACAAGTTGGTAATCAGATCCGCCGCACAATGCTGGGGAGCACAATGGAATGGTGATCAGGGAGCTATTGTTTTTCAAGCTAATTAGCCTCTGGCCATTCCTCTGAATCCTCCTGAGGTGCACCATCCCAGAGTTAAACGTGGCTAAAAGTGGCATACGTCCTTCGTACCATTAAAAAGAGCCTTACAAGTCCATGGTATTTTGGGGATGTGTTATATGATGGCCTAGTTATCTGCTCATTACAATGCTTTGTTGAACATAGCCCAGTACTCTGGGAGCCCAGTAACCACACAACAGTTGTTTTTGCTCTAATGTGGTCCATTTATCTGTTGTGCTGCCAACTCACATTGGCGTGCCCTCTATTGTCACTGCAGCTCAGAATGTGAGATTATACGACAACTCTGTGATGTCAGATGTGACGACATTTAACCTTTTTCCAAATCAAAACCTCGGCCAGCAATTATTTTTTTTCTTATGAATAGAAATAAATCCCTAGAAAATATTACTAATTTCACATTAGGGGGGACTGTGGCTCAGGAGAAAGAACCAGTTGTTCACTAACCAGAAGAGCGGTTGTTCGTTCCCCTGTCTTGGCACATTGAAGACAAGAAGCAGCACTTTACACCATTTACAATAGTCTGTGTTGCATGAAGATTTAAGACAGCATTATCAGCTGCCCATTTTCTCCCCATACCAGAGCAGATCGGCGATAGTTTTCAACTGTTGATTCAAACATTCAGCACTCTGGGTGGGAACTGTTAGGGCCTCAGAAAGCAAGAGTTCAAAATCAGCCTTGTGGAAACAACCTTTGACCTTAAAGCATTAGCCCCTGACCTGCAACAGGTGGAGACAGTGTCGTTCCAGCCAGTCGGACCAAGTGTCAGGGGCTCTCCAGCATCTACTCCCAGCTCTCATGGACAAATATTATCATTTTGCAGAGGAGTACTCAGGCAAACATGGTGTAGGCTACATGTGAGGTCTAATAGCACATGTTATTGTGGGTGTATATGCTGTGTCTGCGACTGAGCTGGCTAGGTGACTGCATGTTGAAAACAACCCAAACACCTGTTTTGCACCTAGAACTCGCCACAACAGTGGGAATCCAGAGAGAAGTAAGAATGAGGATTTATTATAAACTCCCACAGACAGTCACTTAAGAACAGACTGTTATCTGAAGCATATAAATACAGGGTAATGTGAATTATTTCAGTATATGGACATTATTATAACAGTGTCATCATGACAACACTGTTATAATAATGATGATAATAATAATATAATGTGGATGACTGAATCCCATTCAAATAATAATGACTTATTGATATTTCTAATTGTCTGAAATGCTGAATATTGAATTCAAATTTCTAACAGTTTTACCAATGCTTTCTAATCTTTTTTGCGGTGTGCATAGTAATAAACTAAGAAGCAATAACATTCTTTATTATAAACTCCAGTGTTTCCGGATCAAGTTTTACAATTCTAACAATCCTTTCACAGTAGCTTTGCATATATCAGAGGCCATGGTGCTTAAGACCTTCTGGTCACTTGGGTGAGGAGCACAGAGTCGTCCTTTTTTGCTGTGGAGCAAATGTGACGATCTTTGATCAGCAACTGTGTGGTTCATTGGGGCCAGACGGGCCTCACAAGCCTGTTGTGAAGAAGAGGCAGGCAAAGGTGTCGCCGCCCTCCTTCTGGTCAGTCCTCTGGTCCGTCCTCATCACAGGGAGAATGCGAGCAAGTGGTCCTCGGAGACCCTCCCTGACGTGGCCCTCACTGGCAAACGAGTTTTAATGGAGAGGTCAGGGAGAGTTCCCGACCAACAGGGGCTGAGGGCCAGGTGGCACATCACAGCGTCCCTATGTGCAGCTATCCCCAGAATGCGACACTGTGGCGTCGGCAAGTTTGCCTCTGATCAACGAGGGGGAGGGCTGGGCGTGATATAGCATCGCCAAATGCTGGAGGGGGGGCAGTGGCACAGGGTACGCCATGCCAACTCTCGGTCAGGCCATTCTGCTTTCTGCTCCGGACTGAACTCACTCGGTCAAGCACCTTTCTTTACACCGCCAAAGAAAAATCATAAAATTGACATGATAAATGTTTCTATAGCTGTCTTTTCTGTGCATTTGTAGATTTTTTTACAGAAAGGACCTTTATTTTGAATTAAAAATCTTCATCAACTGCACACCCTCACATTACCCTGAACTCCAAATACTACTTTGTGATCCAGAATGTAACTTTGGATGCAGCTAAACAGTGCTTGATAAGGACGTAGAGATACATTTAATGTGTTTAAGTGTTTTCTATGATTACACAATATATAGACTTCTTTAAAAGCAAAACAAAAATCAGAATTTATTTCTTCATTTACTGAATACAAAAGGTACAAAATGTCTCAGCGTTTGCGGCTCCTGAAACTGACAGCCGGTGATCACAGAAGATGAATACACCCATTCATCACTCTAAACACATACTTTAGTTAATATGAGCAACTATCTAATAATCGAATAACATGTATGACAAAGTTTTTTACAAAATATAAGCTTCTTTCATTTTGCACACCCTCATTTCACACACCACCGGCTCAGATACGTTACGTCACAGGTATTTTGTCTTTTCTTTCCTTTTACATTTGTGTTTGAGGGATTTGAGATTTACATTCTATTTCCATACAACACATGTAAAGGTTTTGCATGCGTGTCTGGGGCTGTTGACACTTAGGAGCGATTCAGTGATGCCCTCTACTGGCAGCATGCTGTTTCACTCCCGAGCGTACAGACCTACAGAAAAGTCATGAACTGAATTCAGTGTTTATATGTGTGCCTCTCTCCTCTCATTAAGATTCACCTCACCACAGAAAGGGCATCATCTTACACATTAGGAGACTTTCAGTGTCCCTCTTTCAGTCATTCATCCTCCCTTTAGTGAGGCTCAGTTCATTCTGGAGAGGATGACAAGGACTAATTAGGGCTGCATATGGCCCACAAAGTGGCTCTGTCATCCAGTGGCCATTGAAGAGAACAAACAGTCCCTCGGCCGCTCTCAGCTGTTTGGATGTATTAGAAAAAACATTTTGAAACACCAGCTGTCTTGTGGTTTTCAGTGCACAATCCTGTAAAACCACAAGCATCGCAGTATAGCGACATATCTCTGCGCCCCGAGTCAGAAGATGATGTAACCGGAGCCATTTGTTGTGTACGCTGCAGTAAAAAGTTTCGAGGACGACAGCGTTCACTTTTATATGCAACAAAATAGCCTGTTAATGGCCTGTTAATAAAAAGCAGTTCGTTCCAATTCAAAAGCATACAGACCTCCTCTCTGCTCATTTTAACCCAACAATAGCAGCACACGCTTAAAGTAGCTGTGATGTTATGTCTGCAGCCACAGATCTGTTAGCACGTGCTTCATTTGCAGCCACATGTAGATGTGTTCAAAAAATGCAAATCTGTGTTAATATATGTCTGTCAGTATGTATACATCATCGCTGAGAGATGCTCAGTGCAGTATTATCTGTAAAAAAAACAGCACTCATTTCAGAATAATCACAAGTGAAAAACAAGGTGCCTGGTAAATAACATTATCCGGTCTCCATTGAGTGAACATTTGTAATTTGCGAAACAGATGTGCTGCCTAGATTTTACACCTGCGCCGTTTAATTAGAAATGCACACCTCCCCACAGGCTAATTCTGTTATTTATCTATTTCAAGGTGAGATGTTCATTTGCACATTGTGTGCATGTAAAAACAAATGACTGTGTTTGTAATCCCCCTGAAACCAGGCTGTAATCCTCAGAAACCAGGGATCACCCACACCACAGTGATGTTACAGCCCTATAAGGCAAACCATCCCTCATTTATTCCAGACTGGAATCTCACAGACATTAGCCATTCTAAAACATTAGTTCATTATTTGTGGAAATCTCATCTGTCTTGATTTACGGAGCAGAGACGGTTTACACTGGTACATATTTTCTACCATAAATGTTCCAGTTTGGTCAATATGCTCATTTTGCAATTCCTGTGTAGGGCCAATACAACAATTACTCCAGAAACACATAAAACCAAAACGACAACACAATCTCAATAAGTATAATAGGGATACAGACCTCACTGTCTTCTAACCACAATTTGAGTTGAGTGAGTAAAACCCACCACATGTATAGATCAGAGGTCTTTGTGAGCTAATCTGTCCAAAAGCAAAGAAAAGCAGCATCAGGGGGGTGAACCTCACTGGGTTTATTTGTTACAGCCTGTAACTGTGGTAGAAACTATTGGGAATCCTGTCACTTACCATGGCAGCCAGGTGGTAATTTACTCCACCAGAGCTGCAGAGCATTTAAGATTTGCAGAACATATTTTTGTATGAGTCATAACCTGAACTGTTAATGGCATTATATATTCAGTGTTAATAAAGGGGGATATCATACACACTAGTAGCCTGGAAACGTTAATATATATGTAGGTGTGGATATATGTGGTTATGTTTTATATGTATATAAAAATAGGTGTATAGTATATGATTTATTGATTGATGGATTTAATAAACATTTTGTGTCATGCCCTGCCACTATGATTTAGAAAAAGTACAAAATAGAAAAAAAGAAACCAGAGTAGCAGATTCAATAACAGTTCGAAAACCAATAAACCATCCTGACATTTCTTCCAAGATTTTGAATCAAAGATAGCCAATGTATTAGAATATATATATATTATTTAGTTCTTCATTGTTAAATTGTTTCTTTCTTCCATTTCTTCTTATGAATTCCTGTTCCCTTATAGGAGTTTATGTGCTAAGTGAGCTACAATCTTTATTTGTAACAACACAATAAATAAATAATTGAAAAAACAACAACAACTTTAACAGTCTCTAATTTCCTCCCTTCATTCCTAATCACACCCTCAAAAGAAACAGTTCAGAATGTTTTTTTGCATTTGCAACCCGAAGCTTTACGGGACAGAGGTCAACATGCATTCAGGCTAAAAACCGCCAACACAGTGAGCAGCTTGACTTCCAGAGGAATGGCATGTTTTTCAGCCTCTTGTTGTGATCATTTGCCTTTTTACGCAAGAGCTCCAGCAAACACTGTGTTGTAGGAACCTCAATATGAAACCAACAGCTATAGCACGAGAACACCTGCCCTACCTATTACAACTGTGCTCAGTCGAGAAGCTTCCTCTGCAACAGCGATGTAATGAAGAGCCTGACCTTGATCGTCTCCCCCAGAAGTTCTCTAAGCTCAGATAAAGAGATCACATGCGAGCAGCAAAGGGGTTCTCTCTCCCTCCACTAAAGCTGAAAACTGAGTTATGATACAGTAAAACACTTTAAATATCAAACCAGGTCAATTTAAAGCCTGCTGGTTGGAAATGAGGGACACTGGCATATTCAAGTTAACTTTATTCACAAAGATCATGTTAGACATAAATATATGAGAACATTTGACATATAAAGTGATGTCAATTAAACATTATTTATTTAATGTTGTATTTAACAGTTTTGTTTTATTGCATTGCTGCAGCCTATGAACTGATGGCTTTTTTATGATTTGCTATCGTTGTAGTTACATTTTATTTTGTGAAGAACCTTGTTACTCAAAATCTGAAAGGCACTGTAGAAATAAATATTACTATTATTAAAGGAAATGAATATCATAAACAAAAGCGGCCTTTAGAAAGAGACACTTCAACTCCAAAAACAAGGCTCTGCACAGTCATATATGGTCTCTTTAGCTTTAAGTAGCTTAAAATTAAGACCCTATGCTTCCGGCTCAGTTTCATAAATTGCGGTGACTATAAAATAGCAGACGCTGTGCATGACATCAGTGAACATTACAGGAATAATGGCAGGACAACAGTGTTCCAGCTGATACAGAATCTGTGCCCCTGCAGCAGTATATTTTTTGTTGGCAGCCTCTTTTTCAAGTCCATAATAGACCACAGTCTTTTTGCTCTATCATTCATCACAATAATTGTCAGTGCTGTGAAATGAGAGATGTGATTTTCCTCTGCAGCTCCAACAGATGGAGCTAGTGCTGCACTGCAGAGCACCGCTGACAGTGTTACTGATGGACAGCCTCTTCCCAGATGGTCAAAGTGAGCACACGAGGAGCGGCTTTCTCTCACTCTGTCTAAGAGAGATTTGCACACAGCAGAGTGACGGTAACTCTGTGTTACCTGTGCTGCTGGATAGAAGCAGTATGCCACCCAACCATGTCAATAGCAACAATACAGCACTGGGTTGTTGCTCAGATTGTCTGTTTTCTCTTTTCATTTTGAATATCATCCTCCCATAAGCACTACTTAACATCCTGATCACCGTGTACGTCTCACTGCAATAAAACCAACTTCAAGCTTTAACAAATAATTTGTACATTTGGAATGGTGAAAACACGACCCAGCCGAACAGGATGGCAGTAAAGTCTGGAACATATATATTCGATGAGCAGCATACGTGGTGGCTTTTCTGCTAATGGAAATGAAATTATGTCAAGCTTGGTTGCTTTGTCTCTTTACATCGTGCAACAATATTTTTAAATGATGTGTTGTCATGATGACATTTATGTTATCTTGCACTGACTCATATTCTCAGACGGATGAGACAGAGACAGCACACGCACGCACATGCACACGCACACGCACGCACAGTCGTGTCTCCAGGACTTCATAGTTATGTTTTTTATTGTAATATTGCTGTATTTTATTGACGCACGAGAGACTTACTCTAATATTAACTATAGTTACTAGTTGCCTAAATGTAAACCTTATAACATGTCTTCGCTGTAAAATGTAATGATTTACATTATGAGGACTTGCTTTTTGTCCCTATAAGGAAGAGTCTCCATAATTTGACTGTGTAAACAGATCTTGGTCCCCACAACACTCGTAATACCTGGATCACATACACACACAGGTTTACACAGCTATCCTTTGCACAGGACTTTGCATTGACTTCCATTCATTGTGGACAGCCTAACCAAAACCTTATTTCTCACCATAACCAGGATGCCAGAAAAGATGTTTTGCCTCATCAGACCAGGCTTTGGTCCTCATGAAGTCTACTGGTCCTGACAAGGTCAGTGTTTATACTGGGAATTGTCCTAAAGACAAATCAAAAAAAGGTATGCACACACACACACAGAATAAGACAGTACAGTCTGACACACAACACTATTTAAATGCTGAACAGGATGACAGAGCTGCTCTATATACAATACAAGAGCAGGTTCCGGAAATCTTATCTGTGATTTTATCCCTTTAGTTGAGAAACTAACTTTCCAACTTCATCACCAATAAACCATATTAGTTAGACAGTAATATAAGAACCAAAGAGATACACCCATTCAACTACTGGAAGAGTGTCAGTGAAACTGATGAAATAATGTTTTGTTCAGTGATGTGAGTGACCTCGAGCAATTCAACACATCTGAGTCTTCATTATGTTTGTGTGCATAGCGAGCGCTGTTTACTCTGTATTTTGTCATTAGAAACATAGTGGAAAAAGAAATATGACAGCTGACTTGAAAAGGCACATACATGCTCTCTAGATTGTTTTCTTAAATGCAATACATGCTTATCATACACACATGGAAACAAACAAGCCGAAGAACCTGTGTGATGCAAAACCTAACGTACTTTGTTTTGCCATCAGCACATTTTCCCACGCAGTCAGACGACAAAGCCTTCAGAATCTTATTGAAAAGATTTGTTTTCTGCGCTTTTCAATTACCTCTCGCTTGATGCACATAGTGTGTCAGTCCAAGGATGGAGAGAAAACGTTTGCCACTGGAGATGTGGGAGGGAAATCAAAAAATGCATCTGAATGACAAATTATTATAAATGAATCATAGGTTCATGATATTTCTAGGCCAAATAATTTGACTAAATTTCAGTTCTTTATTTAGCACCGCTGCATTACTGTTTATTTGTGTAATCAGCCAATCGTAGAGATACAGATTAGAAGTTAATGTTCATGTTGAAAAATCTGAAATGGGTGATCTCATTGTCTTGACTGCGACGTGATTGTTGGTGCCAGATGGGCTGGTTAGATTGTTTCTGAAACTGCTGATCTGGGATTTTCACACACAACATTCTAATAGCTTTAAGACATTCAGTGATAAGCATTTCTGTAGATGGAAACATATTGTTGAGTAGAAGGTTGTGATGGGTTACAACAGCAGAGACCACATCAGGCTCCACTCCTGTCATGAGGCAGCACAGAAACCAGGCAAAATGTCAGCTGGTCTGATGAAGCTGCATTTCTGCCGAGGCTACAGATGACTTGATTCTGTTGAGAATAACCTCTTCATCTTTGTTACGGCTCGTTTACACTACTGAAAAGTAGTGCACAACTGATGGTCACTAACTGAGCAACGTCTACCATCATGCATTGCGGCGTTGGACAAGTCGAGATGAGGAGAGAGGGCAGCGCGTCTCAGCTTGATCTCTCTGGTGATTCTACCACTTCGTATTCTTTTCAAAGCATTTTCACAGAACAACTTTAGATTTTTTAAAGTTCCTAATATTTCTGATGGTGTAGTTTGCTTCTTATGACCTGCACAACACAAAAAAGTATTCATAGATTTAAACATGGTCACTTAATATGCTTTTTACCTAAATGTTTAATACTAAAGGGTAAAATATATATTTAATTTAATGTAGTATTTTCCACCGGCCCGTCATTGTTTACGCACGTCATAATTCTGCGAAAATGAGGAAATTACCGGCTCAGGAAAAATGCGCCATGTTTTTTTCTTTTGCAGATGAACTCAATGTATGGTCCTCTACATAGCAGTCAGTATATCGTGAAGTAGTGAACGAGTGGGTGATTTCAGACACAGCCAGAGACAGAGTCACTGCCAGAGCTGTGACAGTCTTGTGATTTCAGTCCTGGCTGGTGATGGTGTGGGGAATGTTGTCTGAAGACACTGTGGGCCCCTTATACCAATCATTCATGGTTTGAATGTCAAGGACCATCTGACTATTGTTGCTGCCCACGTCCATCCCTTCATAGCCACATTTTATCATCTTGTGACTACTACCATCATGAAAAAGTCCTCTCAAGCTGGTTTAATAAATGACAATGAGTTCAGTGAACTTCATTGGCCTCCTGAGTGACCAGATGTGATTCCAGTAGAACCTTTAGGATGTGGTAGAACAGGAGATTGGCAGCGGGAATGTGCAGTATATAAATCTGTAGAAATGATGAGATCAAGTCAATATGAATCTCAATGGAAAAGTTTCCAACACCTCATCGAATCTATACCACAAAGAACTGAAGCCGTTGTCAGAGCAAAGGGACGATCTACTCAGTATTTGTTTGGTGTTCCTAATACTAGTGTTCTTGGTGAGTGGATGTTGAAACTCCTACATGAAGCCTGACTGACTTTCGAAGCTGGCTGTTGTCCTTGTGTTTACATAAACAAGCATTGGCACTAATGATAAAAAGTTTAACCCAGTTTCTTAAATGAGTTCAAAAGCAGAACTCCCTGTTGTATTTCCCCCACTGACTATATATTCAGCAATTAATGCAAGAGGATCGGAGGCAAAAACACTCTTGGCTGGTTTATTTTGCATGTATGGCCTTGATGAGGAACAGATACTAAATGTGTCCTTGCAGTGAAGGACTATGGTTTGCAGAAGCTACTGATGTTAGCCATTGATATGCACAGCAGTGGTTTTTTCTTTTTTTTGTCTTCCCACACCAGAGACCCCAACTTCTGCTTTTAAAATGAACCGCCCACCTCAATCAATGAGTTAATTAACATATTCCAGAGTTGCTCCGAGGAGTGTTGACGAAACTTAACACCAATCTTCAGCTGCAGACGGTTACACAGTGGAATGAGCACAGTTCCCAAGGTCATACTAATCAGACAGCTGATTTAAATTATATCCTGCATAGATGGCTCCAAAGAAGCAGCAGCAGTGGAGAGAGTCCACTATAAATGAACATTTAAAGAAAAAGAGAGAAAAGCTGCTGCTTTCACACTCTAATGCTCCTGCCATGTTTGTCATACTGAGCAGCTCTGTGGTATTGCATTGACTCTAAATGTCATGGTGGAAATGATGCAGAGCTTTGTGTATTCTGACCTCAGACAAGCTTCGAAACGATGGGAATTTATTCTATTTTGTTTGTGTTGCATGCAGAATTTGATACATTATACACTGCTGATCTTAAGTTTTCCCACTAAATAACCTTAAATTGTAAAAGGTTAGCATTAAGATACCCAAGGTAAAATGGACAAAATAAGTTTAGGTCACCGAAGAGAAAAAAAGATGTAAATTTTATTGAAAAAAAAACAGGCCCACTTTGGATTAAGATTCCTGCAGCAAGAGAAGTAGATGAATCCTTCAAAGTTACTGAATTCTAACACGATCCCTGAATTTAGTTGCTTGTTCCTTTTTTACAAAGTGTTTTAAGGCACGCAGTGTTACAGCATCCTGTTTGTTAGGACAACACTGTACTGCACGGGAGACAAAAAAAAGTACAAAATAAAACTTTACTTCAACAATCCACCGGTCATACACGGGTAGGCAGTCAGGAAGGCAAACAAGTCCATTCATGTAAAAGGCACAAAATCCAAAGTCGATAATCCAAGCAGAGTCCAAAACCAGGTAAGCAAATAAACAGAACTTAACGCTGGAGAGCATGAACACACGGAGGAGACGATCTGTCAGAGGGTGAGTGGGAACACAGGGTATGAATAAATCACAAAACAAGGTACAGGTGTGTGGGGAAACCAACAGGAAGTAACACTAGACACAAGACACAAGAACCCAGATAACAAAATAAAACAGCAAGTGAAAACAAACAGACACAGACTGAACGGATATTACATCAACATATTAGAGGAGCTGAACCAGGTGGTGGATTCACATGATGGAAGACTCGAGCTAGCTGAGGGGAACTGGAGAAAAGGTGAAAATTATTGAACTTTTTTCCCCTCCAGGGTGGGTGGAGCTAGAGCCAATGCAAGGTACACGCTGGACAGGCCCCAGTGTCAGAGTTCCTAAAGCATCACACGCCGTACTCTGCCTCTGATTGGTTAGTTAGGATAAGAATATCTGAGTGAGCCACTCAGAGGAAGAGTAGGGCAGTTATATATATGTTTGTCTTCCTGGTAATATATATCACCAGCCCTTTACCTGACCCCCCGATTAACCAAACTAATAAAACAATTTGACTAAATTCGGCCTCTAAAGGAAATTTAAACATGAAGTGTTTAGCTCTGAGCTGGGTTAGGGTTAGGGCTGCTAATCCAGGGAACATCCAAAGAATGGAGCAAAGCATAACTGTATTCCCATTGTGCAAAAAATGGGTAAATCATGTCAAAATGATCCTGACTGAACAATTTAAAGTGACGATAGATGACTGAGTTGACTCAAAATGCATCATCATTTAGCTGCATCACCATGAAGTCTGTGTGTCAGTATTGATGCAAAATCTGCATCGGAAATTAAGTGACAATTTGCCCATTTCTGGGTGAACTAAATATGCAAGAGTACATGTCACTACGTTTATCCTTTGCTGGATGGGATAAAAATAATTAGGAGTATACCCACGTCTCTAGGCACCGCTACACCACTGGATGGAACATCTCCAATTGCTGTTCATATGCTTTATTTTCAGAAAAATTTAACAGCTGGAAAAACAGATGTGTTGCCAAACTAGTTAGTGTGCTTCATTTGGAGGAGAGAACTCAAAGGAATCAGCTACCGATCATGCTCTGAAGTGCTCCTCAGCCTCTGCTTCTTTCTTGCCAGAACCCAAACCGCATTGCCCTCTGTCAGAGTGAATTGCTCTTTTCTCTTAATAACCTCAATGAGGAGGTCTTTCTTTTCCTCTTGCTCTCACTTCCCTTGCATGCTCTCAATTCCTCTGTCACTAATGCTCGCCTTTTAGGAGGGTTTTCTTTGTATCATCTGACAACCCTCTCAGTGTTCAAGAGTGAGAGAGGTATAACAGAGAATCATAGGCTTACACCTGCCCTGACAAGCACTCAGATCAAACATTTAGCTGCTGAAATGCACTAATTTCTGAGGGTTTTTCTCACCCTGAGGGAGGGTTGATGTTAAGGTGAGGGTTTGGGGTGGATGTTGAGTATTTCGCTTTGTTCTTTGAGTTTTTTATATGAATGTTCAAAAACAAAACACAGACCTTTCGTGTCTAGTTCTCATTTGAGGAGTCTTCAGTCCTTTCTGTAGGATGAGTCTGTACATCTTTATTAAAATGGTGATGAATGTGTTTTTGTCAGTCTGCTGTCTGACTTTGGTTCATGAACGAATCTGGTGAGCAAGGGCAGCGTATGTTTGAGATCTGACATCAGCAGCTGCTGAGTCCTGTTCAGTGAAACAGGTTTAGTTTGTACAGGTTTGTGTTGACTGGACAGTCACAGCAACAAATGTACACAGCTATGGTCAGATTTGTGGAGTTAACTTCATCAGACAGTCACTGCTTTGCTCTGAACGTCTGTGTATAGCTGGATGCAGAAAGTGAATAAATAAGTGCGAACAGGATAACCACATCATGGTGAGATCACATGCGATACATCCGTGTAGCGCTTCTCAACAGGGGCACCACTACCACCCCAGGGGGTGTTCGGAGAACGTCAGGAGTGCTGGAAGCAATATTTTTGAAAGGGGGGGTTTTGAGGTGCTCTTGGGGGTCGACAAGTTGAAACTTGCAACTGCTTCCGTGGAATGTGGTCTGCAATATCAAACCCTGCCAGTTAACACCAATGCAACAAGCTGAGACGGTGTCATGTCTTTACTTCAGCGTTTCTATCAGATTCTTGTAGCGCCTCTTCATGCTACCTTCAAGGGAAGGGGATGTCATCTACAAAATTTCTCCAACATGGCGTTTCATGTGTCAACTCGGTAAATGGACGCTGTCTTTCTTGGTATTCCCCACGGAGGAAATTAAGAGCTTCTTCCTCTTGAAAAGCTACTTCAACGCTGTGTTATCGCCGCAGTTACAGATTTACCAGAGAGATATTCTGCTGTCAGACTTGAAAGACGTGAAAGCGATTTCTCCAGCTGAGACGGGGGAGTTTATGCCAATGCAACTCTTCTGTGCAGCTTTATAAATAAACTCATAGACTTTTTTATCTTTAATACAACTATGAAATAAAGTTACCAGGTTTAATTCTCCCAGAATAGCACAGAACAATGTCATACTAAACTTTATTCAAAAACCTGCTTTATTATTTTGAAAGATGACATGCATAATATGTGACATGTATACCATCATATGGATTGTAGATATAGAAAAAGATTTAGTTGTAGACATATTAGCAATAAAATCGTGTGCACAACAGCTGTTTATTCTCAATGATGGCATTTTAGACACCTACCCATGTCTGACTCCTCCTCATTTACACTGATCACCTGAAGAGGGTTAAGGCCAAAACAGATATCCACTTCAGGGACCGCCTTAACCCAGATGTTCTCGTCTGGAACATCGGCAGCTGGACGTAACTATCAAAACCCAATGCAACGATGAGGCCCAGGCTACTTTATGCACCCCCGGTCGGGGCAGCATTTGGGTCAACAATGCCCCGTGTTGCGCGGCTCCCCGGGAGTAGACCACGCTGCTTCTTGTTCTCCCAACAACATAGTTCAACAGGAGTACGGCCAGCTCCTCCACATGCAGTCCCGTATTGTGATGGCATCAGGTGCACTGAAGCTTAAAGAAACTTCTCTGCTGCCTGTGGTGCAGAAACTGCCAGAAAACCACCCAGAGCAGGGCTCACAAAAAATTGCTTATTTCCTTAAAAAGTTAAGACATAAATCCTCCAGTTTTATCCATTAGCCTTTGTGTTTTTCCTCAGCTGGCTGCTCCTCTTTTCTGTTGAAGGAATCAATAATGATGTTTCTTGAGTAGCAATTCTGATCTGCTGCTGTTTGTGATAATAATGACACCTTATTCAAATTTGAACGTTAAAGGCTTTACCCTTGCATTTGTTAAACACAATATCATTTCTATTAACATTACTTTTTTTTGACTCCCTGGACAATAATGGTAATGACGTTCCAACTCTGCAGTTCAATTAAATAGGTTATTCAGCATTCAATTACATGCTTTATTAATGATGTACCGAAGAATAATGATAATAATTAGAATGTAATAACACAATTAAATAAGCGAAAAGTGTAAGTAAAAACTACAGAAACAAGGATTGTAATAATTGGATTAATAAAAAGGATAATAATGAAAAAGGATATTCAGGGTAAGACAAATAGCCTTCATTTTATTTGATGGGGTTGGTAAAAGACCTGGATGATATATAGAGGAGCACTGGCCCCAAAAAGGTTGAGAACCACTGATATGTGCTATGATGGTGATCGCAAATTACAAAATCCACCTCTGAACTATAAATCTAAAGCTACGCGGCTGGTAACCGGGGCAGATCTCCCATTAACACCTGCTGTCGACCATAAATCTCCACCATAAATAAATCAGCTTAACATATCAGCTCAGACAATCCTACCGCTGAACAAAGTTTCTGAAGGTCAGTGTGTGGAGTGGCCAGAAACAATGTACAGAAACACTCAGGGCAGCTTTCCAACCGAATGTTAGGCTGTTTTATGTCCCTTTAGATACACATCCCTCTGCGCTCCACCTGCAAAGAGAAGGAAACTACCAAAAAGTCGCGGAAGGATGGCTTTTTCAAAGTTAATACCAACTTTGCTGTGACTTAATTTTACATTAGTGTTAAATATTAATGATTATGAAAGCTTTATTACAAGAACTCTGAAATCAGCCTGGTAGAATTTGAGGGTAGCTGCAGACTGGAAAGTGCTGGGTGATATTTAATTTTCATGTTATCAAGGAGGTGTATGACTTGAAAGCTCTGGGCCATGTCATAAAAATGCCAAGGCTGAAACACTCTGTTAGTCGAAAAATAAAAAAGCTTGATGTAATGCCATCCAGAGCCACAGGCCTTCAACCTTACCTTTCCTTCAAGTATTTCGTTTGTTAAGATTGTGTCACAAAGGAGCAGGCCATGATATTTCTTGAGTTGAAAGATGTTGAACAGTTTCATATTTTTGTAATGTGATGCGATTCAGGGAAATACCACAAAATACAGCATTTAAAATGATACCTTTATAGACTTATTAAAACACCTTTGCTCTCTGTAAGCAGCTCCCATCCCCTGTCCTGTTTTGGATTTCTGTGGACTTACCTACAGGCTCAGATCAGGTTCAGAAGGTGCTGATCCAGTCATGGCCTCTGTGATGCTCTGCCTTGTAATTGCTTGAGCAAGGGGGTTCAGTGGTGATGAGTCTCCCACCTCTAAAGACCCCTTGGTGAGAAAAAGTGTCCAGTAATCCATCCCTGTCTATCCGTACTAGCTGTTATGGTGACGATCGATCCTCTTCATTATCTCCATCGCCAATCACTGCTCTTTGTATTATAAGTAATTAAGTAAGATTGTATGTCCGACAGGTAGGCAGAACGACATGATGTGTATATGGCTACAAGAAGTGAATTTTAGTTCACGAAATTGCAAGAAATTGCTGGAAAGCTCTGCCTAGAGTGGAGTTACCTGACCTGTGAGCCATTTTATAGCAACACAATGTAACCTCTGCTGAGCAACAGCGCCCTCTGCTGCCACACATTCATTCATTTTGTAGGTCTCTGTGTCAGAGCTATTAAGTGGTCTTTTGCAGAGAACAAACAAAGTCCATCAATGCTCTGACTGTGTAGGCCCACTCACTTTACGGAAACAAAACCGAACAAGGGATATTACCATGATCACCAAACTCTGTTTTGAATTCTTCATATTTCAAAAGTTTCCTCGCTGAATATGAGAGATAAACACAAGTATTTGCTCATCACTCCCATCATATCTATGTAATCATATCGGGGGGAGAGATTAAGTTGGAGCCGCCAAACACTAACTACACTTCTACTGTTGAAATAAACGTTTGAACGTGAGTTGTCTGGCTGAAATGAATAAATTGTCTATTTTGGAACAGTTAGCCTCCCATCCCATTTATTCTGGATATATGTGGTGATCCTGATTGGTGTTTAACTGTCACCTTAAACTTTCGACCACTACATCTAGAACTTGGTGGGGCTGACTGCAGCAATTTGAGCTGCAACAATCAGTCAGTAACACACTTCTCACAGGAGATCGTACCTGCTCACCAAAGTTACAAAGCACAAGAACTCAGAGTTAGGAGAGGGAATAGAAGTGGCACCAATCTCCCTATCCCAAGTCAGTCAATCATCAAAGTCATTTTGAAGCTGCTATTTTAAGGTAAAAAATAGGTTTGCTTAAAAAGCTTGAAGAAGTGCGAAAATAAAAGCAGTTTATCTAATTGTTTTTGTCAGTCACGACTGAGAAAGACGAGCTGCATGTCTTCTTTTGTCTGCTCCAGCCTGAAATGGCTACAACTACTTATCAACTCGCTTGAACAGCTGTTGGAATGTTAAATACAGTTGAGACAGAATGGAGGCAATCACAGGATCAAGGGCCTCATTTATAAAACGTCAAGGAGCGTAAGATTCATGCTAAAAGCAAACGTGTGCACAAAAGCCAAACTGCAAAAAAACATTCAGATTCATAAAACCGTGCACACCTGAACACACCTGTTCACTTTATAAACAACAGTTCACCTGGAAACGTGTGTACGGGAATCTGCCTCAAAGCCCATCCCTTACACGCCCACATTCGACCAAAAATGGTCAATGCGAAGCACCTCGTGATTATTAAGTTATCCTGCTGACCAATGGGTTTCCACCGTGAGTCAAGAAGAGAAGAGATGAGAAGAAGAAGAAACTCTCTGACACCGACACAGAGGTGTTTGTTAGTGAGATGGAGAGCGAGAGATTGTTTGCCACAGCAGTGATGTCATTCACAGCTGCTGCTGTGGATGAGTAAAAAAAAAATCTAATTCAAAGGTGGAGGCAAAAAAATATTCCCTTCACACTGTCAGAATGTGAGGGAACTTGTTGTATCGCCTGTTCGTATTTTAACTATCCAAAACTGCAGGATCATTAAATTCACAGACAGCTGTGATATCCCCACTCTACATAGAAAGGTAAATATTATACATTGTTAATCATACCACACACAGACCTGTAGGCTAATAAGCCAGAGTGGTGAGTGCTTTTGTTTCTACTTGGTCCTGTTGAGTCAATCTGTGTAATTCAGCTCAAAGATCCAAGATCCCAGATCTTTGGAATCTATATCAGCTGATGAGTCATCATCATGGGACAAAAAATCATTGTTATCGCTGGCCGCTCGTTTCCTCCTAATTCTTCCACGTACTCCTCTATCAATGGTGTTCGTGAATGGAAGTGTCACAGCAGTATATATATATATATATATATATATATATACACTGCATGATATGATGTTAATTATAATTTTTTATTTTTATCAAACTCAAAGAACCTTTATCCTAAATAACGGGTCATTTTAGCCTTTGCTCTTCTTTTTAGCACATATAGGATGGTTGAACAAAACTTTTTCTTTTCTTTTTTAAATCAAACAAACAACCAAACCTTTACACAATTAAATGTGAATGTGAAATCTGAATCTGAGCCCATCTGTAGAAGCAGAGTTGAGCCAGTTCACACTTAAAAAGAACTAGTTCACATTCATAGTTCTTTTTTCATTGGGATGATTTAGGTGACAAACGTCCGGTCATGTGTCTGGTTATGAATCGATGGTGTCGGATCATGTCTGCGTGTCGCTCCGCTCATTTTAACACTGAGTCCTGACTGTGAGCGTCACGTCTCGTGTTGTACTGAGCACAAAATGTTGACGAGTCATTTTCATGGTGTTTAAATGCAGCCTCATAAACTCTGGAGCGAATCAAACGAACACTAAGTGACTTCATGTGCTGATCATGTCCTGATAACTATTGATGAGTGTTTATTAGTTCCAGTAAGAGCAGAGTGGGGGAGGACACAGAAACTGCAGCTCGGTACAAACCAACTGCAGCTTCTGCTCTGATCACTGAGCAGCTGAGACCAGAGAAACTCTGTGTTTCACTGTTCTTCTACAAAGTCACTGACCGGCTGCTTCACGTGAACGAGCTCTGATCTCACTGCGTGTGTCGCTCTGAGCGGGTGAGTGGGGGCAGGTATGGGTACATGGAGCGGGTAGCATCCGTTAACACGTTAATTTTCACAGCCCCATTGTATATATATTTTCATCTGATTGGTCTTCTTTATTGTGTATTCTCTGTGCATGCTTGTTGACTGCTAACAGCCACATACTCTCCAGCAGACTGGCTGCCTTTATGTGTGTTATCGCGGCAGGAGGATATAATATGGTATTTGTGTATGACACCGTATAAGTTTAATACTGTGCCTTGGCAGTAAAAATCCATGGGATTCAGTAGAGTCTACAGCTTAATGGTCAGCAGGGGTCACCAAGGCAAGCTTTTAGCACTGGAACTGACAGGTGGGCTAAGCTTAATGGACTGGAGTTCCTTCTTTAGCAAAGTGCGCAGACGGGGGAGTCAGGCTGGGCCATGGCTGATTGGCCGTGACCTTAGATATAACACGGTGTCAAGGAAGCTGCTACGTCTCGCTCAGGGCTCAACAAAGGGCTAGGGTGGTTTCTATAGGGCTGGGCAATACGGCCAAAAATGATGAAGATAAAAATGATCACATTGGTTGATATCAATAATTATGATAAATGTTATTATTAGGTCTATTTCGATTTAAAGACAGATTTGTGCTCCTAAGTGACCGTTGTGGTTTTAAACTCTTCTTTATTGGCAGACAACACATACACTTAATCAATAATGTGTTATCCTAACTGTGCTAGCGCAATGCACACATATTATTCAATAATATAATGGACTTTTGCTATATTTCTATTCATGGGAATTGTATTTCAATAAATATAGATATTGTTTTATCATTCAGCCCAAGTGGAGTCCACTCCTGTTTCCCACCACCTGCAGCCGGTGGGAAGCTTGTATTCCATGAGGCATTCAAGGCAATTAGCATAAACCGATGCCTCAAGTACCTGAACTGTCCTCATCTTCTTTCTACACATATTATCCTCTCACGCCCCCCCCCCCCCCACCCCCTTGTCTTTACTTTTATCACTTCTTCCTTTTCTTACCTGCTCCCCTTCATGCCAAACGAATAACGAGCTATTTAGGTAACAGCAGTAGAGCAGTAAACAAAACTTATGCAGCAGATAAGGAGACAGACAGACAGACACACAGACAGACACATGGATAGACAGACACATGGACTGAAAGTCATGCCATAAAAACAAAGATGATGGACAGGTCCTGCACTAAAGATTATTAACTACAAAACACAGGCAATTTTTTCACCCAGTTCCCATAAGAGATTCAGTCAAGGTGAACACCATGAAGACATGATGAAACTTGAAGCAATCTGACCCCCAGCAGTTGAAACTGTGAAAGCTGTCTTCTATCTGACTGATGTTAACACACACAGTTTAGTCATTTAGCGCAAAGCAAGCCCCGTTGTTCATTGGTGTGAGAGGGTAAAGGAGCATTTTGTGACTTTCTCAGGCTTTTAAAACCTACACATTTACTGGAAAGATACCTTAAAAGTAGAAATACATAACTTCTCACCTTGAGGCCTCAAGCACGGTAGTCCTGCTCGGCTCCGCCTCGGTCTGTAAAGTTCACCTCCCAACACTTGCCACTCATCCTGATGAGCTGTCAAAATTGAAATGGCATATAGCCTGAGGTTAAGGTAACTGGTGAACACAGTATAAAGCCACTGCGGGTGCAGACGTGGGAGTAAAGGGTACAGTGGATGAAAAAAACAAACAGCAATGCAATGTTTACCTCCATTTTAATTTAAATCTGGTTTGGTTCTTTCATCTTAAAAGGAAACTAGACTTACTGCCCTGTGGATTTATGCCTCCACCAACCAGTGCAGGTTCAGTCTACATGTTTTCTCGAACTCATAAGAGGTCACTGTGACGTTTGACAATAAAATCTAATAACGTAAAATAATTTGATAATTCGCTGAAGGTAAACTTTAGATGTCATGTTCAAGAGGCCAAATGAATTTGTTTTGAGCCCACCTTGATCTTTGAGCACCCAAATCTAATCAATTGATGCCCGAGTCTCAGCCAACATTTGTGCCAAATTTGAAAGGATTCTCGACTTGCATTCTTAAGACACCTTCACGCAACACATAAGGGTTTTAACCATTTAACCTTTAAACACAGAATTCTTATCAGTTCATCCTTGAGTCCAAGTGAATGTTTTTGACAAATGTAATGAAATTCCTGATGGGTGTTCCTGATATATCACATCGACAAGCTCATGATGTCCCTGTGTCCTTGACCTTCTACCATCAAATTGTGATCAGCTCCTCCTTGAGTCCAACTAAATGTTTGTACCAAATGTGAAAAAAATCCATCCTTGAGTGAGACTGAAGGTTTGTACAAAGTTCAGAAGTGTTGCTGAGATGTAATGTTCTCAAGAATGGGACAGACGGACGGACAACCATAAAACATAATGCCTCCGGCCACTCGCTGTCGCTGGCATAAAAAAAAAGAAAATTCACACATTCAGAATAAAGACAACCTCCGTCTGCCAAACTTACATTGGTGTTTTGTTTTTTTCTGACATCCACAATTTATTTTCTCTACGCTACAGTTCACCACACCTCAGCCACGTACCCTGTGTTCTTATTTTGAAGGTGTGCTGGGTTTTTATTAAAGATTTCTCAAAGCAGCAGGAATTGGCAGGGGTGGATGTGGAGAAAACGGCCTCCGCACATGGATGCTTTCCTCTCCTGTGCTCAGATACTGTAACAAGAGACGTGGTCTAAAACCTGGACTGCGAGGTGTAAAGGTGGTGAAAGGTGCCGGAAGTCAAAAGGAGCGCAGAGGAAAGCTGCGGGACTGGCCTTGAGGTGCTCATCCTTGCTTCCATTTAACAATCCAGCTATTGATTCTGTGTCCTAATGAGTTCTTTTGGGCCATGTGGGATTTATGTCTGGCGATCTTCCATTTGTTGTCTTTTCTTGATGAGAGTGTGGTGCTGTTCCAACCCCCCCCACCCCCACACACATTTATTTTTTTAAATCTTCCACATAGACTTCCCTGGTGAAATCATTTGCTCATTAGCTAATATATAATAATTTATCTGTCAAGCAGGATTTGGTTTTGGAGGAATAAAAAAAAAATGGCCCACATTCTTCCACAGATTTACATGACTATCGCCTCCTACCCTTATGCTCCCACCTTGTGTAACAGTTTTTCTCTGAATTATTAACACAATTTTTCATGTAATTACACATAATTTGTCAAAACTAAACAATAAGTACAAAAAGCCAACCACAAATACCCACAAATCACACAATTGTAGTACTTAGAGTTATGTTTTCAACATTGCATTTCAAGGGACTGTTGGGCCTTGGCAGAGGTGTGGCATTTAAATTTGTATCTTAAGTAAGGCTTTAATTGAATAAGCAATATCACCAATAAGCAGAGACATAAACTCTTCTGTTTATATTGTGAATTCTATGTTCCATTTTTCACATATCCCTGTGTTTATATTGCATCTTTACTGTGTCGGGTTTTTTCCTGTGGCCCCTTTGTTGCTTTCACATGACACATTTCCCCATACTGGGACTAATAAAGACTCTCTTGAATGATCTTTTATTTTTGTTTCACTTAATATAGAACTGCACACCTGCAGGCGAGTTTTGTCATCCTACAGCACATATATAATTTTGATGTTGCTTTACCAAGTCCCATAGGTGGTAAATCTTTCATGGATCCTTATATACGGTAGAATGTATGTATGAATTGATGCATATAAAATGAGGAAGACTCTTTGCTCTGTGTGAGCCGTCGTATTAAATGATTTATCTGTATTGACTGCAGCCGCGTGACCTAGATAGAGTTCAAACCTGAGGCTTTGTTGTTGACACAGCTTACACAACTCGCTCTGATGCTTAATAATCGATACAGAGCGGAGCAGGGTCATGGCGATCATGCCTCTCATTGTAACATGTTTACACCCAATGCCACTGGTTTAAGGAGCACCGCCTGTTAGACACTAAGGTTGTATAAAAAGTGAAAATGGCTCTTTGTTGACTTGTTGAAAACATCCTTGTTAATGTTTTTGATCCTTCAGTTTATAGTTAAATAGTATTCTTTCACTCTAATGTGGCACCTGGAAACAAGCACAACCTTTATAAGAAAAGTCGGTTATTTTATAATTAATTTCAATCTACAAATTCCATTAAAACTAAACCTTCAGTGTATGTATGTATGTAAACAGGAAATTGTGTATTTTCTCTTTTTGTTCTCAGATTCATAATGAACAATGCCGAGGAGCCTGTTGTTGAGGTGTAATTTCTTGCATTCTTACTTAGCATTGGCCACATAGCTGTGCTTATTCTATACATATTATAACATCATGGGCACATTACGAATGTAAAATTGATCAACATTAGCTCCATTGTAACATTCACTTGACTCTGTCCGAAGACTCTTCATCTGAGGGCGTATTAACCAACAGCGATACTTTCCCTGGGAGAGAGACATTAAACTGGATGCTCCTGCACCAATCATCCATCCAGTGGGTGGTTTTGGTTTGTTGCTTGGCTTGTCTGGCTACTCCTGTCTCTCTTGGATTACCTGCACCTTTCTGTCTGTGTGCCTCGCTTCATGGCTGTTGCCAAGGGTTACAGCAGCGAGGGTTGAGAGGATCAACTATCTTCATGTTTTGCACTCAGAGCAGGTCAGGAAATCCCATTTGTGCCGCCTCGTCCGGTGCATACATGCATACAGGTGCACCGTATCATTTATTTTTACCCGCCTGTCTTCAAAGTGCCATTTCTGCCCCCTTTCACCCCCTCAAACTGCTATTTTCTATGTAGCATTCCAGCCCAGCACAGACACTATGTGCTCCTTTGACTCGCTCTCTGAAAGACAGCACCATGTGACTTCTCATGACATCCTCTGTGCCTGTAGTTTATGTCAGCATAGCAGAGGACACGAGTCAATGAGCAAGCCCTGACCACTCAACTGTAAAGTCTGTGGGAAATCCTGTGGGGACAGCGCTGGAGGGGCACGAGCAAGACCACAGGGACAAGCCATCAACCAGATCAGATGGCTGCACCTGATATTTTGACAGCTTAAGTTGATCGGTAGCACCTTTCTGTTACAGACACAGATGGGACAGGTGGTTTACACATCCAGGAAAAAATCTAAAGCAGACATAACATTTTCCAGAGTTTGCCTTTCACAGCGGCAACACAGCAGGAGATTGTTCGAGTCAGACGTTTCACAACAACAGCAATTTCCAGATATACATGACTATCGCCTCCTACCCTTATGCTCCCACATTGTGTGACAGTTTTTCTCCGAATTGTTAACACAATTCCACAAATACCCACAAAAGCAGGACATGCTGTAAAAAGTCTGATGTGTTTTTGTTTACGACATCTCCGTCCGCCCTAATTAGCAAAAGCTCTTAAATCTCTTTCCACCTTGACATCTGTGTTTTCCATGTGTATATTTTCATTGTATCAATCACATGTTAGAAACCTCATCAACATGCTCACTCGCTCATTGTTACTTTTTCTAATCAGCTAGAAAATGTCTGGAGCAACTTGCTCTATTTGCGTCCTCTCATACAACCCCTCCAGTAAACTTTCAGAAAAATGTCCAGCGCACAGTTTAGGAGTCATTATGAGTGTGTCCCACCCTGAAACAGACTCTGTCATTTCTTTTGTCATCGTCCACACAGCAGCAGGACCTACCAGTGATGTCGAACACAGTTGCTCAAAATGAAAAATATCACATTTCCCTGTGTAAGCAATAGTAAAAACATAAACATATGAGGCCCTGCCAAAATAAATTGTTAGTGTGCAAAACATTAAATATAAGTGCATCTTCTGCTTGGGAGCCTAATTATTTTAAATTAAAATATTCAAAGGTCGCAACAAGTGCAACTTTCATATTTTCTGTTAAAGGTCAATAACTGTAAGATGAATATTAAAATAAGTATGATGATTTGATGCTACTTAATTGTTTGTTCTTTCCAATTCATCATTGTTATATTCTTATTTATACTTACACTTACAACCTGTCAGCTTTGACGATCAGAGTTACACGTATGGAAAAGGTTTTTCTCTAATGATACGTTCACACCAAACGTGAAGAGAATTTTTCACACCATGAGATTACATATAAAGTCAATGCAAATACTTGACAACACAGTCACTCAACTTAAGACTTGAGACAAAACAGGAGCAAGACTCAGACACACACACACACACACACACACACACACACACACACACAATTAGACACAGGTGGGACATTCAGACAGGTGAAACACATCAGGAACACACACACACACACAACTTGACAGGAAGTGGGAAATGGGAGACAAGACATGAGTTAGCCTAATAAAAACAGGAAAACATTGCGTGATTAATAAAACATAACTCAAAGAGCTAGGTGAGATGAGACAGTCCTGACACTGACCCGAGCTACCAGGTAATAAAAAACTGGCCACTGGTTAGCCTCAGGCAGCACTGGAAACAACATCCAGTGCCCAGCTCCTGAAGAAGACAGTCAAAGTCTCTGAGCTGTGTGTTCCTGATCTTGTGGACCCACAATGGCTGAAAATGTGTATTTACATTGCTGTCATGACTTTCTCTTGATACAAACCATTAAATCATCTTGCACGGGGACAGAATGTGTTAGGGACTATAGTTGATATGCACGTGATCAAGAAAATGGTATTTGTGCATTGACAGTCAAAGCTAAATCTCGCTTACACACAGAGAACATCGTAGCCGCGGCTTTGATTCTGGACTGCTGTGTAGGAGAAAGGTGAAAACTGTCTGAGTGCTTGTCAGGGCAAGAACTATTTGTTTGTATTTGACAGCGACTGTCTTTTTCTCCAGGGGAGGCATCTTAGTGATCTGAGAACTGGGCCCCGCAGACAGTGACTTGATGTTTTCCTCGCTTTCTGCTGATGAAGCTAAGTGAAGACAGGCTACACTTCCCTGTCAGCTACCACCCGCCACTATCGGGCTTGCTGCTAATGATGCGTGTCTGTATAGTGTATAGACCAAGGCCGTGCTGCATCCATTTGTATGTATCCTTCCTTTTATTGTGCAGGGCTAGAAATCAACATGATGTGGGTTTTTTAGATTTTACGTTTAATAAGGTTAAGATTTTAAAATGTTATAATATAATGCTGCTCTGAAACAAGGGTATTTAAAATCATATATTTTAATAAATTTGAATGTAGAAATTAAAAAAACCCAATAAACCTCATATGCATCCAATTACTGCTGGAATATGCCAGTAAGGTTATTTTACCATAACGTGCTGAATCTCCAACAATAGTGCTGTTCATTTTGTGGCAACACAAATTCAAAGACACATTTGTTTTATGTTCTGGTGTGGGCAATTTACATAATGAATGGGAGCCAACTTGACTCCATTACCCTTAAACTTTGTAATGAACCTTGTTTAGGCGCATTTGATATGGCTGACTGCAAAAAAAAAGAACAAAAAAAGAAGCACTCTGTGATTATTTATGAAAAGATGCCTGACACACACCCACACAGCCAAGGACACTTATTAGAGAATATGCTCGAGAGAAGCCCTGCTTTAATTAATTCTGTGCCTGCCAGTGACAAAGACAGGAGAGGGAACATGGTCAAGTCTTCGGTGGAGCTGGAGGTGGCTGCTCTTGTCTAAAACTTCATTATGCTTCACTTATTTTCTGTGTGAGAAACGCTTATGTTACATTACTGTGATGAATAAGGTTGTTGTGTATTTGCTACCAACAATAGACAATGTATTAAAGCTACAGCCTCAGTGTGACATCAGTCAGATTATAATGTGCCTAAGTGAGAAGCTTTGTCAGAACCTCGTGTCTGACTAACAAGTCTCTGAAGCTCTTATTAGACTTGGATTAGCTGGACACATTGTGCCGTCCACTGCCTTCTATCTTCTGTATCTGCAATGTTGCAAGAACTCTGCTACAAAACACTTCCAAATCTTTCTCAATGTACAGTGGGCCGAGCACTTGCTGGAGTGTAAAGCATGCATGTGTCGTCAATCAATTGAGTGATAAGTGGCGTAATGACAGTCTGTGCAGCTTTTAGTGCCTCTCACCCATAGACTGTATATAACAAAGGATGGATACTCCGGTTTAAAAAGTGAAGCCAACGAAGAAATGTCTGACACCTGTATTCTATCAAATGATCAGCTTACAAAAATAAATCAGTTTCTATAGAAGTGAAAATGTCGAGAAAGATGATTTGTATTTGCATGTTATGACGTTGATTCTATAAAAACAGCTGTAGACACACATAAACAAGGAGCTAATGATTTTTGGTGGATGACAATCACTTTTTGTCTGCACTCAAGCACCCTCACTAATTTTAGATGCTCCCTGAGGCCCCAGTCAGACAGAGCGTCGCTTTTTCACAGGTTGCATTGTTCTTTTGATGAGGCCTACATTTTTTAAACACAGTAATGCAGTGCTTTAAAAAATGTTGCTAGGCAACTACTGAAACACTTCTCCTCGTAAACCGGGATTTTGTTGTGAAATATACTCACAGCTTGTGTGCATGTTATTTAAATATACAGGTAGAGGGCAGAGGGCACTTGACTGTTGTGCAGGATGAGTGATAGTTTCTAAATAACACAGTGGACACAGGGAGACTGAGATCTGTGTGGGTGCATGGAGCCTGCAGAAACACAGGGGAGTACCACCAGCTGGTCCGCGAGCTTGGATGATGATCGGTTGAGAGTCGGAAAGTTTGACAATCTGTTCCTGAGACTATGCAACTGTTGTGTGCAGCAGCTCTGCCCATGTCTTATCAAAAACAGAGGCACAGACACACAACTCAGCAGCTCTAACAGGTTGGCATGGCAGCACCTGAAGAGAAACTCCAAATCCCCTTGAAAAGACACCTCTTCACCTATCGTCTTTAAGTCTTGAGAAATCTTCAATTATGCTCCTAATATTCAGGACTGTAATGAGCTTTGGATAAAAGAGTTCTACTTGGTATTGTGACTTTACTTTTATAACACTTTAATGTCATGGTATACCCTTTCAAAAGACTTTGTACCATCATTCACCTCGATTCTGACATTTCATAATAACTCCCTCTTGCAGGTATGTGTTGCAGACGCCTGAAAAACTAATGTTTCACTTTATTTAACGGTATTAGATATACTGACCTCTCACTCTCCACCGACTGAAACAGGAACAGTTTCTCTACAAGCTCAAAGTTATAAGGAAGTTGTCAGAAAGAAAAAAAAGAGCATAACAAAACTACAACACAAAAGCAAATGAAAGACTTTGAAACTATTCTAAAATATAAAAGCATATAGCGAAAGCTGCTTCCAACTCTTCAGAGTTTCACTGTATCTTATGGCAGAGAATCATTAAAATCAGTGTGGATTTTGTTGGAGTATTAAACACATTGGGTCGTCCACTAACCAGAAAGTCGGTGGTTTTAACTCCAGCTCCCCCAGTCCGAATGAGGAAGTGCATGGGCAAGACACTGCAACCCAAAGTGCTGGCAGTGTGTGAATGGTGTGTGATAGGAAAAGCCAATGTGTGTGTGAATGGGTGAATGTGGCTTGTACTTTATAGGACTTTAACAAAAAGCTTGATGTAAATACAGCCCATTACCGTCATGATACCAAATGGCAACATAAGTTGTACCGTGTCAGAATCGTCAACTGTTTATCAGCACCTTCCAAAATGACCAACATTATAATTTAAAAAGTGAGTCATATTATCTCTTCAATAACTGTCATTTCTGTGGCCAATGTGTGGTTACGTTAAGGCAGCAAAGCAAAGATTGTGAAATGCTTGTTGATACAGGTCGGGGTGTTTTTGTCAACTAGTGCTGATGTCATTCTTACACATGCTTTGCCCCAAATCTCTTGCAAGGTCAAGCTTTGCTTCATCTTCATATTGTATAATTACAAAATTGGCAAAATTCAGCTGGAAAATAACTAATTTGTAGTATTTATAGTACTAATTTATAACTATTTACAGTTGAGTAAATCAGCTATGCTGTTGCAGCTTGTAGGTTGTATTACCCTGTGAGCACACAGATCAGTTAAATGCTTTTAGTTGAGTGAGACAGCCTTTCTTAAAATTGGTATCCCTGTTTTGTTGAACAGGATCCGTCAGAATGGCTTAGCAGGAAGTAATGGAGCTGAAAAAGGTTTGATAAATAATTTTTGTAGAGCTGGTGATGCTCTGCTTAGCAACTCAGAGCCCCCCAGTGTGATGGCGTATGTTAATAAAAAGCACTGCAGGATGTCCTCTGCATCCTAATCTGCTGGTGTGAAAATGAATTTTGAATGGGATTGTTTGTGTGCATGTCTTAGATTCCACATCTGTGTGATGCAGCAGCTGCTCGACAATTGTTTCAGCTCTGAGTTGTGTGTGTGTGTTTTGCACGAATATGCATTTGTGCCCATTCCTGTTTGTGCATGTGGCAAATGTTTGCATGCATGGGGGAGTGACAGGCACAGCACCTCATCTACATATCAATTTTCCTCATTTGAATACACCACTTATTGGGTGATGGTGATAATTACCTGTTGTGCAGTGAGTAGGGCACTGGCTCCCACTGGGCCTCTCATAGTCAGAGCGGGTCACTGAATCTGAACACAGTTCAGTGGAGTATCACACACTGGGGACTGGTGAAGACATGACAGCACAGCACCAGCTCTCCCAGCTCTCATTCGCCAGCACCACGCAATCCCCGGTAGCGTGCGAGGGCCATCGTGTGGGAAATGACACGGGGAAAATGTTTTTAAATGAGGAACGTCTTCAGCGGCAACGTTACAATTTGTGTGCAACAGTAAGATGTGTTCCAGAGCACGATATGTTGTGTCAAGAAAATGGGGAAAGCGGTGCAGGAACAGTGGAGTGTCACAGAAAGACAGTTTTTAAAGGTTGTGAGAGCCCTTGATGGAAAATATCCCCTGTTTATATTTGTCAAAACATTTTTTTGACGACACAATGGAGATTATAGATGACAGCTTCAGATGTCAGATGTCAGTTAGGGGACAAAAACAAGGATGAAATGGAAAACATAAAATAAAATAAAAGGATATTCAATTCATGTGTTTCCCATGATAGACTTTTCACTTTGCTGAGAAATAAAAATCTAGAATGGACTCAGTGAAGCAGATACCTCCACCAAAGCCCAATAGTCCCCTCAAATGTTATCCAGCTGCAACAAACTACACACTCATAGAAAGGTCTGTATTAGTTCTTAATAAATTCATAAAATGTTGATGTCGCGATGTCAGACATAATGAAAAAAAATTGTTCCTTCATCTGCCCACGACGGTGGCCGAGATGTCTCACACAAGCACATCAATATAAAACACAAGTGAGAACTGCAAGAGTTACACAATGGAAAAACAATCATTATGGAATTAAACTGTCAGGAGCGGTGAGGCAGATGGACCCAGGATGTAGAGTTTAAACAAAAAGAGTCCTTTTAATAGGAAAAAAGTCTTTAACAGAAAAAACAACTAAAAGTACACAGGGGAAAACACTGGAGGCTTATGCGAGGAGATGCAGAGGACGGGAGCTCAGGAGACATGGGATACAAAAAGCATAGGAGGTTAAGACAGGAAATCAGGACATACATTTAGACAACGAACCAACAAGGACAAAGGGAGGCACAGAGACTTATATACACACAGGGAAGGCAGGGGCAATTGAACACAAGTGGAACACATGAGGACTGGTGCAGGCAGTAAGTGAAGAAAGAAAACACACTAGGAACAGAGATAACAAAATAAAACAGGAATCGGAACTCAGGGAGTGGAAAAACATGCGACACAGAGACAACACATATACAAACATAAACACAAGGATCTACAAGAAACACGAGGAGGAAATAATTAAACTGAAAACACTCTTGATAAAGAGGCGGAAAAACACTGAAAAATACCAAACCATGACATAAACGACAATGGATGTTGGTACAAGCAGAGTTACTTACTAAGTGAGCCATCACTTGTAAACATCTGCCACTTAAAATGTGATGCTTGTCTACTTGAGGTGTTACGGTACAGGTGCTTTGAGCACCCTAAAGGGATAATGAACTTTTAATGAACTTTTACTGTAACACCTCAAAAAGTATTGCGTTATTGCATTTGCGTATAACATCTCAGGCAGCAGATCACCACATTTGTATTTTGCTGCCAATTAACAGACAGCGAGTGTGAGCGCAGGTGAGTCAAGCCCTCCGACCAGCAACTGTGCCTCCTACTGACTGCAGCACCTCAGCCATTGCTTCACTGACCATTAAAAATGATCCCTCTCATGCTTTACAGCTGTATGTTCTCTGCTCACGCTGGACCTCTGCCCTGCAGTCCAGGACGCACGGTGAACAGCACAAATGGGGGGAATGAAAAGGTGACACTTTAATTACGTGGCCTCTCATTGGACCCCGGCGGAGTCGGGCCCGGAGACCGTGGCTCTCTTAATTAACCTCGGAGCTCGGCTGTTGAAACACAGCGACAGTGCCACGCTGGACACCTGCAAATATAGGTGGATGTGATCTGCCAGTCTACATGACTCCCTGGCTTTTAATTACAAGCACCGAGGGAGTGAGCTCACTTCTCCCCACACACTCTGTCTGCCTGTGAATGATAACATCGGCCTTGCATGTTTCAGTCCACTCGCCTACCACTGCCACCATCGGGCCACAGCTTTGGAGCGGCAGATTGCTCCTCTTATGTCATTTTTACTTGAAATGAGGCCAGTCCAGCCTCAGACAGTATTTTCTGTTATCTTCACATAGATGTCTGGCAGCCCAGAGTGAACCGGCGTCGGGACTTTCAATTTCGGTAGCTGTCGTCTGGGTCTGAGAAGGAGGCAAAGAGATCAGTTTGCTGTTCTCGATGCCAGAACCTGAGCAGTAAATGTGTATTTCACTGTGTTTGCAGAGAAAGCCTCCGTGCATCCTACTTACTTGGAGTTTTATTCTCCGCGGTTGACTCTTCACACCATGGATTTGATTGACATTTTTATCCAATTATACTGGTAATTATCTCTGAGACTACAGATGTTGCAGCCCACATGGTTCCAGCTTCTTTTGACCAGACAGAACAGGCTGCGGGAATCAAAGCTGCTGCTTCTGTGTGATCTCGTCTAATTTCACGTCATTTACATGTCAACATGATTATTGGTACTTACTCTAGTACCAGAGAAAACCGACCTACAGTAATGATAATCACATACATAATAATAACATATTGTTATTGTAGCGCTCTTAAGGTAATGGGTATATTTATTTGGTGCCGTTTTAACCAGAACCAACCATATTGTGTTTGTTGTATTACTCACATGCAGAAGACTCAGGAGTAGGAGAAGTATTCAACTGCAACAGTGAAGATTTTAGATTTCATGCTGATTCACGATGGATCATATTTCTAATGAGTATCAGCAGAAATTCTGATTTTCTAAAATGCTCAATGTGCAGTTTTTGTCTAAAGATGTTTCTTTCTGTTGTTTTTCTTGCATTTATTAATCATCCCCCCCAAGAGGATGATTTCAAAACAAAAGTTTGAGTGCAATTTAATGAGTTGTCAGTTGCTTTTTAAAACTTGTACTATTTACTTTGTTATCCGACTAGACACAAGAAGCATCTTTTCATCAGTGATAGTAGCTACAGCTAATTGAACATGCTTGCTCTCAGCAAACAGTCTCAGCATCACACAACAACATAACCAGGCAAAAATGACATGAGAAATGCATCAACGTGAGGAATTATGGAAATAATGAATAATAATAAAGTAAATGATGCTGCTTTGTAGGCAGCATGCAAAAGATGGTGCAGCACAGAAAACTCATCTCGATGTTTAAGAAAAAAAGGGGGAGGAAGTCCAGTTGGACCAGTTAAAATGTCAGGCTTTAATTCAAGTTAATCACTAGAGATGGTGAAGTCAGTTATAATGATGCCTATTGAATTCAACTCACAATCTGATTGTTAATCATGGGATTACCTCTCATTGATTAATTTCTGGCTCATAATGAAAGAGACATTTAAACGGAGAAGCCGTGATTAACATAAAGATATGTGAAGGTTTGTAGGGAAACTCTTTTTGTAATGTTCATACATTCATTTTTTGTCAATTTCCTGTTTTTTTTCTTTCTCTCTCCTTTTCAATCAATATTCATAAATATACCTACTGCCATTTATGCTTTTCACACACTTTCTCATTCCCACTCATCACCTTTTGCATTGAATAAGAACTAATTGATTAGCCTGCATGTCATGGCCACGATTCACAGGTTTATTCATGTATAATAAAACAGTTTAATTCACTTTATAAATCTGGCATATGCATTCTGTTGCCATACTTGAAAATATTGCACCATTCATTTTACTCCAGTTCACCAGACACCACTTTATCTGGACAAGTCTTACATCATGTGAAGGTTCAAGTCAAATTCAAAAACATACATTATGCACTTGTGCAAAGGAGAGCGTCAAGGCACCAAGGAGCAGGCAACATAACAATCTGGAACCTGGAATACAGATATTAAAGAAGAAGAAAACCTTCAAATTGAGTTCACTGGCTATTTTTTGTGTATTTAGTATAGGACTGCATATCCCCCATTAAAATGAAGAGGAGCTTCCAGGCCTTTGTTGGACTGGCTACCCTTTTGTTTCCATTTCGATCACACAGTTTGCCTTTGGGAAACATTCAAATGTTGTTGCATGCTTCTGTCCTTCAAACACAGCGCTGCACGCAACACCACCTCCCACAACTCCACCATGAGCTATACACACTGTCCCAGGAGGTTCGGTTGATGAGCTTTCGTCGTCCACCTGCAGGCGCCAACTTTCTATTCATGAGCTTTCAGAATCCCATGGCAGTGCAGCAGATCCATACTTAATGTAATTTTGCCAATTGAGCCAATATAGAGCCTCTCTAGGAAAGATATTAGAGAAAATAAGGCATACATTGTACCAAGAACTAAAGACAGATCTTAGATGAGAGCTGAAATCTCCGGCAAGTCAAGTTGGCTGTGTGCACTTGTAGAACTCCTAAAAGTTGTTCCAAGACAAATAGACATAGGCATACATGGCAAGCGAGCCAACAAAATGTACTGATTAGAGGCAAACTCTGTGTTAAGTTGTTAAAAACTCAATTTTGTTGCTTCATTTAGCAAATGAGATGGTGAGATCAAGTGGGTGCCACGTGGGAAAATAAATGAATATGTTGGCCTTTGTAGTAGAGACGCCAGGAGGTCGATGCAAATTACTGATCATCTAGTCAAGGCAAGTTTATAGATGCAGATTTAGACACCTGAAAATTAAATGTGTACTCGTCTATGTACCCGGGTTGTACTATTTGACTAATGTGTAAAATCCCTTCTTCTCTGCAAGAACAGGTACATTTGGCGAGAATGAAACTGAAGAATTCCCTAACTGAGACACTAACCTATTGAATCTCCCTCATTCTCTGTCTGTCTCTGCTCACTTCTTTCTCCAATGAATTTCAATTTTCTCTGAAGTGCTGTACTGTGGACATTTTGTTCAGATACAGCAAAGCCTCCATTTTTTGCCTCCTCTTTCCAGCCCTCCAACAGCTCTTACTCCTCCTTTTTTTGTTTTTTATGGGATTGCGAGGAGTCCTCTGGCAGTATTGAGTATTAGGCCTTTGGGCTTGACAGGTATCACTCTCAGACTGCTCGCCTTCGCCTTGCACCTATTGCACTCTGGTTTGAATTAGTGCACGCTCTTCAGGTCTGATACTTTCCCCTCTTACTGTAGATATTGGATTTTTTCCCTCACAGTCCACATCTTACATCTAAAATATAACAGTGATTTGCCTTGGGGCAGTGTGTGTGTGTGTGTGTGTGTGTGTGTGTGTGTGTGTTGTGTGTGTGTGTGTGTGTGTGTAATGGAACACTCACCATGATATTACTCACCATGTCAATGCCCAAATAAAGTCAGGATCTTGGCCCACACAGAAATCTAATCAATAATGCTGTATTTGATCATCATCCAATTTGCCCGCTGCACTTACCTAACAGTAAATACAACAGCTTTTGAGGTTTACTGCCTCTTGCTTCACTTTTCACATTTGTTCTGTGTGGGTTAAATAAGGAATGTAGCCTTGCATCTTGTGATATAACTCCTCTTTCTTTATTTGCGATGGAGCCGATGGTCAACAAGGTTACACAAAATATTCATTTCTGAAAGGTCAGAAGAGTAAGAAATGCTCACAAAGGTACGGTGGCTATTTATAACTTAATACTCCATCAAAGCATTTCAGAAACCTTAACGGACATCAAAATCTTATGGAGAATTTAACTCTTTCTTTTACTGACCTCTGTGACCATACCAAGGACCAAATGAAAGGTGCCATATAGTTTGAATTATGTTGTGTTTGCACAAGGTACTGATATATATTAGATCTTTTTTGATACATCCTACAGATCACCTACAAACCTTCCCTTTCCATACCGTAAATATACAGTAAGCTACTGTAGATGACGCATCACGCACTTTACCCACAATGCCATGCAAATTGCTGTAACTAACTGTAAAGATGTTTTATGGTATTTAACTTAAAAAATGCAGCATAGGTTAAGAGTACATGTTCTGCTTGGCAGCGGCTGTGGCACTGATACAGTGATGTTTGATACATGTGCAAACCACACAGTAAGTTTAAGTGACTCTATCAAATTTCTGATTTTGTTTTTTTTAAATTAATGTTTTGAGCGGATTATTTAAAGCAATAAAAATAGGTACGATTGACTATCACTTCGGCATCTCATCCACGTATCAGGCTTGGCTGTTGCACACACAGACAATGTATGTCCTCAGACACAGGAGTGTTACACTGTGGTTACATAAACTCTGTTATGGTCTTGCAGGGATGTTTTGCAAGACTGTAAGTTATATATCTCACTGTCAGTATATCAGTTTAATACTCTCTGAGACAACAACAGCTTTCAACTGGAAAGCTGGAGCTATTCATCCCTTGCTTACTAACTCCCTCTCTACATCTATTTATTGGTGCTGCACACACAGAAAATAAATTAAATGTCTACCTTTTTCTATCATTTTTCTTTATGGTTTTATAAATAAATTAGCTGCACTGAATTTGCCCTCTATTGAACTCCTGTAGGAGGTGCCAGCAGAAAAATACATATAACACAAGTTAAAACCAACACTAAGAATTACGCTTTACTTTATTTGTTGGTGTGTCGGCTGGATGGTAAATATGTTTATGTGTTTCTGGCAGTTTGTGCCACTGACTCTGTGCACAGATGATTTTAAACCACATTTAAGTAACTAAAGACCTGTTCTGTTGTCTCCTAATCATCCATCGATGACATTTAAATTAATTCTCATTTGAATATGCACACAGACTGTTTTGCTGTCTCTCTTCAGTCCACGTTCTCTCTCTTTCTTTCTCTCTCTCTCTTTCTTTCTGCTCCCCAATCGAAAGGATTTATCACTTCACTGCGCACCGACTGTTCTCCACATGGGATTTTTGAGATAATTAGAATTTTTAACATTAAGTGCAAATTAATCCTAAGAGCCCCTTTGTATCACGGAAATAAGTAACTTCACCATCACTAAACTGAGCGTCTCTGTGACTTGATGAATTGGACTGATGTGTGGGGACAAATGATACACTTACAGCACCAAAGGTTAATTAAACAAGGGACGATTGCATAAGTGGCTTCTTGGGTGAAAATTGCTCCCCGTGGATGAAGTTGTGTGCAGCATCTGAAAGATATTTGACTGACTTCCACACACCTTCTATCCACAGACCTCTAATTATCATCACAGATGGGAGGGTTGTTCTTCAATCACTTAATTCGGTGCCCTAATTACGCTTGACATTTTACTCCGAGCGTCAAAACTTTTGCTCCATATTTGTAAATGAGCTCTGAATTTCTTCATTATGCAAATAAGGTTGGTAAAATTTCAGCAGCTCCAGGACAAACATTAAAAGCTCATCCTTTGTAATAACACATACATAATCACCATAATATTGTCTAAAAGGTTTGTCATGTCACTTACATTGACAGTATTTATGTTATTGTTCGGATATTTACAAAGCTGCTCATGTACTACTCAAAAAATAAATCCCATATTGTTCATCTGTGGGCAGAACAATTTTGGTCACCACTTGTGGACACAGGGGGGCAGTATGGACACATAATCCCTGAGTGACATATTCACATACATGAGCAGAGTTCGGGCTTTATAAAAGAACCTGTGAACGTCTCATACATTTGGAATCAGATCTTAAACATTTGGTTTCAAATCTGCCACAAGTTTAAAATGATAAGCAAAGTCTTTATGAAGTGCCTTTCATCTTCAAAGAAAAAAAAAGGAAGCAGGAAAAAAAAACAACAGAAAAATGCGAAAGAAATGCATTACAATACTTAAACAGCATTAACACTCGGTGACATTTTGCATCATGAAGCTGTGGGTTTTTGCTTTGTGTGCCTAATTAGTAACTTTCAGCTCGCATAGTGTCACCAACGAGGCTGTTTTGTAATGTGAATGGTTTACATCTGACTGACCAAGAGACACTTAGGGGGAATGTTCAGCTCATTAGAGAAATGACTCATTGTTTTCTCTCCTGTCTCTCTGCTCCTTCCTTGACTACAGGCTTGGTCACAACCCCTGGGCCTAAACCCCCCCCCCCCCTCCCCCCTTGTTCCACGCTTGTGTGAATAACTCAATAACTCCCATCCGTGGCACAATTAAGGCATTATTACACCCTCCGCTGGACCTCACGCTCTGGGGTGAACCGTGGGGGCAAAAGGGGGCCTGGCCCGACCTGCATTTCCAGGCCCACTGTGAAGCCTTGGCCACTCTTATCCCTGACCCATTTTAGCATCTCCATGTGCCCCGCTTCCACACAGACACACAAACGGCCTTTCTGACACATACACTCACACACACACCCACAGTTACGCCAATCCCCCCCCCCTCCGCCATCTCCATCCAGCGAGCAGAAACATAGCATCGTGATACACGTCCGTGCCAGCAGCTGTGCAATGGGAGCCATGCGGGGCGCTCATTCGACCAAACAGTGGGTGGGGGTAGGGTTAGCATCATTAGGGGTTGCAGAGTTGTGTGTGGGCACCTCTTCTCTGTCTCTTTGTCTTTACCCTGCTCCACTCGTGGCTCCGCATGATGGAAGCCATCTGCCTACTGCCAGTCATCTAATGCTGCTAGAGCGTCTGTGACACTTTGAGCTCATCTGTCACCCACCCACCTCTTCTCTTACACACAGGATGAAACCATGTTGAGATCCACTGCTGATCATCACCGACTTTCTTCTCTTTTCTGTCACCTCCAACTTATGATTAACTTAATGGTTATATATCTACGCTGCTATTGCCCTTAATATCTTGATCTTGAGCGCACTGTTTTATCATGTTGATGTGCTGGCATCGTGATGTCAACATGTTCCTTATTGTCAAACATAAACGATATGTTAGGATGATTTTGTCAGCCCAGGAAAAGGAGGATCTGTATAAACTTTGAAGTGTCAATCGACTTATCAGCCAGATCATCTTCCACTGCATGTGTTTGTGCTTGTTATGAAGTATTAAGTGTAAAAGTTGTACAACCACTTATATATATTTGTCAGCTCAAAAAAAGACTAACCCACTTTATCTATGTAATAAACCACAAGAGCCAATATTTGTGCAAACACTTTCCTCTCAAGCTGATCAACAGCAGCACAAAAGCTCATCCCTCTACTCTTTATCGCTGGAGTGACTCCAGCCCCTCTCTCGCGATAACATCACAGACCAAGGTCTTGTTTTTCTGTATCACAAAAATCTGTTATTTCGGTGGATTAAGTGAAATAAAGGTTATCAGCACCTTTCTTCAAACTGCAATAGGCAATGTTTCATTGTGATTTACAGGAATTAACCGGTAGAGGTTGTGGTTCTTGGTTTTCTAAACAACCGAGTCAGCAGCCAGCTGATAATATAACTCTCTCTCCGTGTGTCCACTCTCCTTGTCTTATTAGTATTCATACGTGCTAACAATTTCACGAATGCTTCCAACTCCAAGGGAAGAGTCTAACAAATGGACTTGCACTAGAAGAGAGAGGTTTGCACTCCAAATGTCATGTCTGCGGGCTGTTCCATTTGTTTTGAATGCACTCAAAGTGAAAAGCAATTTAAGAGCTCTGACTATTAGAATAAAACCCTCACTACTGAAGTACAAACCAAATCTTAATTAAGAAAATGATGATTGCGCGCACATGCTCATTTTATTCACAACTGGCAAGACCGGTTTTCTTTTTCTCATGCCACCCACCCTCTTTCCCACATATAAGCGACTTCGGACTCAGCCTGCTACATTTGCAAAATGTCAACACGCCAGAGATGAAGTTAAAGCACGTCCGTACAAAGTAAACACATCTATCACTTCATTACTGGCAGAAGATTAACTGGTTGACATTTCTCTCCAGTAGATCGGCACCATAGGAGCTGATCCAGACGATTCTCTGTCAACATGCCCTGTCAAACACATAGTGCATGATGGAGAATATAATTAAAACAAAATAACTCTAAAACGTTGTATGTTCACTGTAGTTGACATTTGTGTTGCTGGAAATACCATTTCAACTATAAAACAAAAATAAAGAGCTCAAGGACACGAATAGATGCCTGTGTGTGCTGAGGCATGTTCAACCATCCTGGCTCATGGCCTCCGTGCCTCACCTGTTATAATACTGTGCAAATACAGCTCGAACAATTAACGGTCAAATATGAAGAGCTCATGTTTGATCAATCCAAAGTGACCATAGTGTGAGTCCAGTCAACAGAGCTGGAACAAGCAAGAGCAAACCTTAACACAGGGAAAGGTCATGGAATCAATAATTCATTTAAGATGCTCCTTGGGATTGACTCTGCAGTCGCCTTGTAATCAGGAGGGGAGATTTATTTATCTTAACCAACTTTAAATCCACATTCCTACGGCAGAAAAAACATTGTGCCACCCCCGGTCGATTTTCACTGCCCTCGCAAGGCCATGAGAATTTCTGTTTTATTTAGCCCCCAGGATCCGGCAGGGAGCTGCTCTTTAATAGTAATTCAACTGTGGACTAAGCATCTATTTGGGAAACTTTGTGGGTGAAAAGAAAAAAAAGGAAAGAAAATCCAAGGGTAAGGATAAATCCAAGGATGGAATGCAGCCTTAGATGATTGTATTTGCAGTGAAGAATCACTTTGCTGTTTATGTTCACATCGTACACCTGCAAGTTCCTATTTCTTCTTTCTTTTCATAGAGAGAAACCTACACATCATGGCTGCTTAAACTCTGCATCTTTCTCAGCAGAGACAGTTTCACTTTATTAAGGAAGAGAGCTTATAACCTAATTATATGACTGTTCTTTGATGGACCAATGCTTACGTATTCAACCAACATAATAAAGGGCTGCTTCAGCCCCGGCGGTCTCACACACACACCCCTGTCCGTACCAGTGGTTTGGACGGCTCAGGACCACCTTGCTCCTCAGACACAACTGCTTCATTCCCAGCTGTGTGGTTCAAACAGTTCAGAACTACCGTGGTCTTGGCCGTCGGGGAACTCTGGACCAGAGAAGCCTCTACTTCACACAACCTGAAAAACTTTGCTATAACAAGCTAATTGGTTTGTTCAATGTGTGTGTGTTTACCATGTCTGGGTAAGTGGGGTGGGGGGGGGTTACACTTTAAATAACACCCTTGTCTTGAGATATGTGTGTATTACAAATGTGTCTGCAGAACAAAACATACTTTGCCATGTCTTCAAATGTCTATCATTGAGTAAGCGGGGTATTTCACATGTGCAGGACTCGCAGGACGCACAGACACAGCCACCTCCTCCTGATTTAAATAATGCAGCCCTGCTGAGTGGAGGCATCCAGAGGTTATGTCATCTCAAACGATACAAACCTGCCTGGTATGAAAGATTTACAAAGTGGCCAATCAAAGTCATGTCCAAGACTGATGAGGCAACTAGATTTGACCAAACGCACTACCTTGAAGTAAGGAGGCTTTATGGGAGTGTTGTCTCTGCAATTTCTACTCCTCCTGATGTGCAGATAGTGGATAAGATTTGATGATTCTTAAAGCTAGGGTTGGCAAGCCCAGAAAGTCCTGCGTCGGGTTGGATAACCTGCCAAAAGTTGTGGAACAGGTAAAAATTATACTGATATAAATTCATAGACAACAATAAAAACTAAATAAAATGTGGACAGGCAGTGGGCGAACCTGAAGCATTCTTTTTTTTACGTTTTGGGAGAAATCAAGAACTCAAATGATTGTGAAGAATGTTTTACATCTAGATAAGCTTATATGAAGCCCAGTCAGCCGAAATAATTGATTTTATTAAGAAAGTCTATGACATCTCATTTCTCCTGCCGGGAGAAACCACGCCCCAAACCTACCACACCAATCACCCACTCAATCGGCTCAAACCTGCCGCACCAGTCAGACATAATTTACACATCCATTCACACACACAGAGGAGGGAGGGGCAGCCGTGGTGCAGACCATGACACATAAAGAGCAAAATGTCCAGTGGTGAATATGATCTCAGTGGCTTTGCTGCTTGTAAACAATACCACGACGTAGCTTTTTGTAGCCACAAGCTAGGCAGGTTGTCGCTGAGGAAACATAGTGCTGCAAGAGCACAGGTGATGGACAGATGCTTTTCCAAGAACACAACTCAACCACCAACACAGGACAAGGACGCCGTAACCCATTTGATCTGAGTGACTGTGCATGTAGTAGCATGCATGTTTCATAACAGGACAAAGGTCGGGTCGCAGGTCATATGGTTACGGGTCAGGGTCAAGGTATGGAGCTTTTGGGTTCAGGTTTGCTGAACTTCTGGCTATCGTCTCTGCTGCAGTGGTGTATGTCTCTCCATCTTGTGAAGACTCTGGTTATGCACAGTGAGAGCACAGGTAGGCAGGTCGGCCAGTGGCAGGCAGGTACACCAGCCAATCATTCAGTCCAAATAAAATGATTTGTCAGAGTCCTGTGGGGCCCGCAGACCGCAGGCTCTTTTTCTCTTTTTTTCAGAAGACTTTATTAATTGATGGTTATGGGGGCGTGAAGAGGTTTTCAACAACTAAGATAAAAAGTGTTACTGAAACAACTTACCAACTCTACCTTTACTAAATAAATGACTATAAAGTTTTAGAAGCGATGCCTTAAGGAAGCAGCAGTGTGAGGCTTTGCCTCAACATGTCATTCAACTCCCTTGGAAACTATAAACAAGTCTGACAATTCAATCAGACGCACAACAGCATAATGACCTCAACCAAAATATGCAGGTTCTGTTGACAGGATTTTTAGTCACTTCACGTCTTGTTCAGCCTCTTTGCTCTACCAACTTTCTCTCTCCCAGCATGAAAATACCTGGCTATGATTAAGTAATGGAGTGCGTTGGTGCACCTAACACTACAGTATGTCTGCCATTTCCTCAAAATGTTTTGCCTCTGTTAAATTGGATTCTAGATGCAATTATCTGCCTAGGTAATTCATGACAGACGAAAGGATGCAGAGTTATTTAAGAGTCCTTTTGGAATAATACTGTATCTCTTGAAAGAGGTGAGGCCTGCGGAGAGCCAGGCAAAGCTTTCTACTCTGTCAGGAGAGGTGGGCATGAATGATTAGTGCTTTGCAATTAGCTTTGAGGAAAGAGTTTAAAATGATACTGCAAGCAAATGTCTGGCCTAGATCTGAATAGTAAGGAGTTCTACGTAATTAGCCAAATCCATCACACATCCGAAAACTGTTATTTGTATAATGTTTGCCCAAACACATCTATTCCTTTTTTTTTTTACTTGTTTAAATTCAGCACAGGAAGCTTTTCCAGGGAAATCGTGTTGTCGGCAGATGGAGTCTCAATATCAAGACCAGACGGGTTATAGCACTTGCTTTGCCGTAGAGTCCTTTGTCTGGCGGAGTACCAGTTTGATGTGTATAGTGGTGAAATGCGTACTTTTTCCTCCTCTAAGCCGCACAGCGTTCACAAATCAGGGGACTATTCCTGATGTGGGGCTTCAGAAATGCTACAGTTTCCATACAGCCTGCAAGTGGATTAATCCAGCTAAATAGTAATTGCCCTTGGATTGTATTGACTGAATGCAGTGAGGGAATTCAAATCTGTTTTAAGTTTTGGCCCTCTAGGATTGGAGCCAGTGCTCAAAGACAAGCTAAGGTGTTTATGTGAGTTCATTTAATTTAGAGTAAGACTGCAATGGTCCTATTAATGGATTAAAGGGCTGCATGTAAATGTAATGGTGTGAATCTGCTGACTGCCGAGGAAATATCAGTGGGGGAACAGTCTGCGCACTCTTAACAAATACTGTAAAAGTACACTTGAGCCAGGCATAGAATAGTTTAGTAGCTAATCGGCTAACTGAGCTACTGAATATGAGCTGATCAGGAGGGGACTGAGGGGTGGCCTCTGTTCTACAGGCTGGTGATGTAATTAGGATTGTGTCATTTTTTGTTAATTCTAGAATATTTGATTTAGCATCCTCTAAATATCTTCCTCATCTGCTACATCAGATATGATATAGGGACCTTTTGGCAGTGGATTTTCGCACAGGCTTAAACAGCCAACTACAGTGAAAAACAATAGCAATGTTAAGAGTAGGAGATATTTCCCCCAAAGTTGTACTTAAAGAAGCCACTGTCCAAAACTGATTGCGAATAGTGAATATGGCCACAGACATGGTACTCTGCAAAGGATCACTCATTCTGCTCACAGTCATTCTTTCTCAGACAAAAGAGCAAAAGAGACTCAAACTCGAACATCATTTTTATTCTCCAAATATACAGAGCAAAAGCATCACAGACCAGAACAGTTAAAATACAACCTTTTTTCAGATTTTTTTTTCTTAGATACAGAGGGCCACCGCCTGAAAATAGCAGTTCAGCGTTTAGAATTTACATGTCGTCTTTTCATCACTCTAACTGTATGTTTATGGTTCATTATTTATACAAACTCTTCAAATGACCATGTCAGTTCAGTACTTTTTTATTGACCTGGGTCCTGTAGTATTTGCAAACTATTTTGCATTATACAGAACGATTCAACCAATCACAGAAGCAAACTCATTTCACTTTCAAATGATTTTCAGTTTCTCTGTGGCTTTATTGTACACTGGACACAGCAAAACCAAACCACACAGCGTCCCCGGTGTGCCCTTCAGGCTAAAGCAAACTCTGGGGGACGTTTGCAAATACTACCCAGTCCAGCCCTTACATTAGTATGTCATTAAAGTACTAACAAGGTTGATTGGTAGAAAAGAACAGAAGTGAGAGAGAAAGAGAGAAACAGAGTCATAGAAAGCATTTACACAGTAAAGAAAGAAGGGTTATTATGATCGATCCAGAGTTTCAAATGGCACCTTCATGCTCTTCTCTTCTATCGTGGACAGTAACACCCGTCACACAATCAGGGAGACTTTTGTAAATTACCATATGCCCACGTAGTCGAGGTGTTGACAGAACTAACGTTCAGCTTTTCTTCGTTTTTTCCAGTTTATTTAGACAAGGCAAGGTTTTTGTACTTCCACTTGGCAGACTCCATTACAAACACCTAGCCTATACCCGACACTGCTCATAACCTCTGTGTCTCACCACATTACTGTCCTTTAATTAATTAAGTCACTGGACGAGAGACCTGCATCCTCTGCTCTGGAAGCGTAGCTCTTGTTTTATCAGGAAAGGGCAGAAACCCCTTTTGTAATCGTTGTGGGTCTTTGTGTTTATTCATCTGTTCTGTCCTGGCATCTGCCTGTTGGCAGGACAAACAGGCACCGCCAGCACCGGCCAGGGCGAGCGCCCACAGGTGAACGGGGCAGATTTCCGTCCCCACATGGGCTTCGATTCCCAAAGACGGACATGGCACTCGCATCCTATGGAGCTCTCACACCCACTGTGGCTGCTGCTGTACGGGAGGGGGGTCGGGACAGAAGGTTTATCAAATATTTATGTTTGCTGTGCAGAGTACAGATTCTCTGGACTGGAAAAATGCATTATGTTTGGATCAGTGTGGGAGCGGCAACAGATAAGGAAAACTGAAACCTTTAGACTGGAGGCAAATTTGCTTGTTTTATTGTTGAATGTGTGTCTTGTGCTGGGAGTTTTGAATGGGGGGCCATTTTTGACTTTGGATGCTGTGGATGTAAAATGATGGATAATATATGCAAATAACAGTAAAAATGAAAATTGTGTCACTGTAGCAGTAGATACACTGTAATTGACTCCTGCCAATATCAAGGTAAGAATTTGGTCGTGCACTCATAAATCCTGAGGAAAATAAATGAAAAAAAAAAAAACGGCTCAAGCATACTTGACAGACATCATGTTGCCAAATGTAATATATTTCTGGGCATCTGGGCATCTCTCAGAAGGGCTAAAGGTATAATAACCTCTTACTGCATCTCACTTCAAAGCTGTCCCAGCTAAGCTCCTGCTTCTCATCCTATAGCCTCCTGTGTGCTCTGTGTGCAGAGTGTGAGTTTTCCCCTGTGAGATCTGGGTAAGGCGAGAAACTCTTCGCACAAGCTTTTCATGTAATTTGAGAGAAACAAGCAAGAGGAAACGAATAGAAAAGGATTGTCAGCCTGTACAGTTTTGAAGCCACATGGATTGTTAGCTCCCGATGTAGGGAAATCTGACTGGGCAGGAAAGAAAAGCCAGGGGAAAAAAATTATATACAGAGAAAGACAGCATTGGAGATTTATATACAGTTTGCTAAGTGCCAAGCTGGATTATCAGCATTGAAACAGAGCTTTTTGTCTTAAGCTGTACAATGGGCGCCAATCCATTTGCAAAATTAGAGTCCAAACCACTGCCACTCAAGTGGAAAACCCCATTCAAATGTCTTGAATCTAATCGTATGTAAAGTGCTTACAACAACAACTTGCGTTTGTTAGAAATGCTTGGCTTGGTTTTTCTCAGGTCGGGAGTCAGATTTCATAGTTTCAGGTTTACTTTATCCCAACTGACTGCGGCACCATGGAGCATACTGAAAAAACAACCTAATTATATCATATTATGCTTTGTGTTCTGTTTTGGTTTAAGAAAACAAAAGTGACATTGCCAGCGCGAGCCACTGTTTTACAGCTTTTTGCAGATCTTTTCCAGGAGCTTCAAAGACCTGATTAAATGATACCCTGGCTGATTCTATAAAGTGAGTTTGCGTTTTTGTGTGTGTGTGTGTGTGTGTTTGGGGGGGAACCTCAGACACATGAGGCTTTTGGTGGCTGAAATCAAAAGTCATGTGAGACGCAACTGTGGCTGTGACAGGAATGTAATGGTTGCTGTAAAGGGTTTGCCCTTATCAGTCAACGTATGCTTTAAGGGAGCTTAAGAAGACACCAGTGTCTTCTGATGGCAAATCGTGTTAGGTTTCTGTCTAGTTTAGAGGCCTGAATTTAATTTGAAACAATGTGATGTTTGGTAGCATCCAGGCTAAAATAAAGATGGAATACTTGACAGTGTGTGCACTATGCACACGTTAAGTATGAGTTTGTGTTTCTGCATTAGTCACTAGTCTGTCTCTAATCTCAACTAAAACCAATACAGCCTCCATGATTAAATAACACATTTCACATGTCACATACAGCGTCGAAAACAACAAAATGAACTGATGCAATTGGAATATGTCAGCATTTCTCTCCACAGTAGCCCAAGATGAACAGCAGACAGCAAAAAATGAAACACTTTCCCCAAATATGTCATGTCCCTCGATGGCCAGCAGGGTCGCTGGTAGGCATACAGTCAGCAGCTCCAGTGTCAACAATGTTATTGACGACAGCGATGGGATAACAACACAATAAGGAGCTCGGCTCAAATATAATGTCCACATTTCATTTAACAGTTAATTCCCAAGTGTATGGCCGATGATCTGCGGTGTTAGCGCGAGAAGCTGGTGCCTCGGAGCTGGATTTGTCGCGGTTCACATCAACTCCCCGTCGACAGAGGAGCCGATGCTGTATGTCTATCTCACTTTGTCAAAGTTTGTATTGACACAGTTCAAACAGAGCCTCAAGGCAAAGAAGATATGGGGGGAGAAGAGGCGCTCGTTTCTCATTTAGAGTCCTCAATGAGGGTAATCAGTCAGAAATTAGATGCTAAAAAAGAAATTGCAGTCCAATATGTACACTGATATTCTTTTTATCACAGAGTGCCAAAGTAAAATAATGACTCAGTGATTTAAAATGAGATCTCGGCCCCGCTTTATCTCCTCGTCTCTGTGGCCCAGATACAGCTGCGGAGAGAAAAAAACAGCCGATCTTTCTCTGCGCTCGAGACGTCTGTGGGCACATGGAGAAAGTTTTCTTCCACCTACACAGGAGACGAGTTTCAACGAGCCCAGTTTAGCATACAGTGTTGGAAGGGAAGGTGGGGGTGAGGGAAGAGTTATCGTTTTTTAACTTAAACCAAGTGCACATTCGTTTTTGTGCTTCAAACTGCAGGAGAGCTCCAGGACATTGGCTCGCACTCATTATCGTGCCGGTCGTGCTGAGAGCTTCAACTCTCGGAACAACAAACTCTGCTCTCCTTCAAAAGGCAAACACTGTCTTTGCCATGGGAACTGATTGTCACACAAAAGCCTCATATTCATATTCAACAATCCCACTGTCAAAGCCAAGTATTGAATATATAGACTCCGAGCCTGTGTGTTGGCAAATAACCTCTTTGTGGCACAATTCTGATTTTGTGTTTAAAAAATGAAGGTGGTTGATGAGTTAAGCATGAAAAAAATAAGGTTCTTGATCCACTTTTGTGGGACATTGAGAAGTCTAGACAAGTCACCCGGCGGGTTAAAGCCAGTCCCGTCGTCTACAGGCGTCCAGAGGAAACACACAGTAACACAGTTACTTTAGCAGCTCCTGGAAGCTAATTGTTTCACAGTTTTACAATCCAGACTTCTTGTTACAGCCTGGTGAAACACCCTCCCTCCCTGGTGGTCAGACATGGGTCTGCATGCGCTTCTGCAGGGGCCGCGTGAGGTCAGAGTTCTGCGAGGATGACTGGGAATAGTGGGAGGAGGAGGAGGCTGATGCCTTGCTGTCTTTGTCGAACTGCACATAGCCGTCCGGCTTACTGTAGCTGCTGACGCTGCTGTCACACTGTGTGTCGATGAAGGAGCTGGAGTCGCTGAGCGAGCCGCGCTGGAACTCCCGCTCGCAGAGCTCGATGGAGCTGCTGCCCATTCCCAGCACAAAGCGCTGGCTGTAGTCGTACAGGCGGTTGGGACCTGCTCCCAGGGTGGAATAGATGTTGGTGAAGGACATGCCAGTCGGTACTCGCTGCTTGCCCAGGGTACCTGTGTTGGTGGGGTTCCTAACTTCTGTGGACTGATTCCCTGCCATGGTAGGCGTGTGGTGCTCCTTGAAGGTATTAACGCTGTAGTAGCCGTTTGTTGGGTCCTATTCAAAACACAAGAAAGATATTATTATTTTGATATATGTAATAATTTCAGAAATCTCTTTTCTTTATGGTAACACCTATTTATATAATTGTAATTATATGTAATGACAAAGTAGAGTCGACAGAAATAATCCCTTTATGTCATATGCATTCTCATGTATTCTCCTCAAAGCTCACCACAGCCAAGGTCAAACTAGCTGTACTTACCATTCAAATTGGGGAATAAATAATGAAACAGGCTGCTGTGTGCATCATGAGAAAGACTAAAAAACAGCAGCAGAGCTTAGTGCTAGGATTTAGTCAGCCCCCATACTAGACTAAAAATCATGTTCCCTGCTAATTAAGTGGGACACAATGATTCATGATTAGGCATCCTACATGTCACTGCAAAGTTTACTCACATACTAGCTTTAATTGGACCTCAATGGATCATAGTGTCAGTAATTTCACGTATGCACTGGCGGCTGTGGCTGAGGGGTAGAGTGATCGTCCTCCAACCTGAAGGTCGGCAGTTCTGATCCCCAGTCTTCCCCATCTGCATGCCGAAGTGTCCTTGGGCAAGATGCTGAACCCTGAATTGCCCCCCATAGAACAACAAAGTGCTGCTAATAGATGCACTGTGTGTGAGTGGGTGAATGTAAATCTATACTGTAAAGCACTTTGAGTGGTAATCAAGACTAGAAAAGTGCTATATAAATACATAACCATTTACCAATGGCTACGACTGTGTCACTTGTGTGTTAGTCTGCAGGCACCACGCTGTTGCTAAGGGTCCAGATAGGGCAGGCGTGTGTTTGTGTATCTGTTATTTTTTTCAATTTCCCCCTGTGAATGGATGTGAATGTCAAGCATGGAGAGCAGAAGAATCCTCATAATGAGGAAATGAGAGCGAGAACCTGAGAGGATCCTCGTTATGCTTGTCATTATCAGACAGAAAGGGAGGTTGTTTTGCGTCTGGCCTTTATGTGTTTTGCAGTCCCCCCCTCTGCTCTCGCCTCAAGCACGCTTTCATTAGCTGGGATCAAAAAAATGAATTCAGCCCGAGGGAGGCAGGGGTGCTGGTTCGAGCAGGCAAACACAACAGAAGCACGCTACAGGGAGCCAACGCCAACATTCGTTTGGACAAGAGGACAAATGAACGGGACAGAATTTGTTTCTGTGTCACTGATAAGCTCCAGCTCGCTGCAGAGTCTGAACTGACACCCACCTGCAGTACCTCACCTTGCACATATAGGACCAGAATTGTGATACTGTCTTTATATTATAAATTAAATATGAATTGCGGAGTGAGAATTCATCTACAGTCTTGGCGACAACAAAGCGGGTCAGAGGTGGAATAAACACCTGCTGAGATAATCTTCTGTGTTTGATTTACCTGTGCATTTACATGAAAAGCACAGAGGGATGATGTATTTGAAGGACTTGAGCAACAACTTACATAGAAATATTGCGTTTTTCTCTCTCTCAGAGTGTGCAATATGAGGAAATTGTTGCACAGAGGGTGTTTTAATGGATTTTTTAAAGATTTCAGGTGACCTTTTTGACTTTTACATGCAATTTAGGTATATAGTAACTGTGTGTAAAGGCGATTTTACCTCTTATGAGAAAATTGCAAATTAGTAATTGAATTAACAAAGTTACTTCACTGGTGTTACAGCAGCACACACAGAGGAGAAGCAGACGACTTAACAACTTTCCTGGAAGTTCGACGAACAGGAAGTGAGCGAGGGGCCTTGACAGAAGACTGTCTACAACCTGCCAAGGTTCATTTGCAGTTACAAGCGGTAAAATGCTTTCATCTGAGAACTGGAAGCAAAGTGCCTCGTCTGCACCAGCCGATCCATTCATGGCTATGTAAATGGGTGGACGGCTATAAACAGCACTGAAGTCAGTTTTTATTGCGTTCATTGAACATTGGCTTCACTGAATAAGACACAATCGGATGGATCTGACCACAGCAGCGTTTTAGTCTTTTTGTACATTGATCAATGTACAGAACCAGTCTGCAGAACTCCAGCAGCATGACTATTGCAGGAGTATTGATATCACAGGATGTAGACCCACACCACAGAGTAGACGGCATCCATCGGACACTGGTGGAGTACCCTGGGTCAGACTCATTTATCATTTTTCTAAATATATCATTATTGTCTCTTGCTACCTGCCACCACAAGTTTTAAAACATCTTGTTATAATTCGAAAATGCGCTGTGACTCACACTCTGCAGTCTGTCTGACATGCTGATGTTGACTTGGCTGCACAATGATTAGGTCACTGTTTCGGGGCTTGTCTGCTTTAACAGAGAGTTGAAAACAGGCTGAACTGAGGGATTAGTTTTTGAAAGTTTGGAAAATGTTGAGTATTATCAACTACTGATGATTACATGCAAAGTACTTTGAGGAACATGTGGAATGGTTTGCTTTTGCTCTGTTCTCACAACTGGAATGTCTCAGGACTACAACTGCATTTGAATTAAAAATAATAGACTCAATGAACTAAAGGTTCTTTCAGTTTTGTTTCATAGGACGTGAAAACTGAACCACTGAGCAGCACACACAGATGAAACTTGTAAATCAAAGGTGATGAAGCATTAAAGCATTGTAGTTGTTCTATTTGGATGTGCCGTTCTACTGCTGCTTTATGCTTACATTTACAGAGGGTATAAATGAAGTATATTTTTATTAAAAAGAAGGGTTAGGGTTACCCAAAAATGAGCATATAATATTGTTTCATAACCATCACAGGCCACTGAGTTGTCTTGAATCGAAACATATTGTGGCAGATTTTGTGATATCGAAAATATTGTATCGCTCTCTTAAAAATCAAGACTATATTGTGTCATGATGGAACTGCTTTAAGAAATACAGAAGTCAAACATGTGTGTAATAGACTGGATAACGGGTGGTATGCAGGTCCCAATGGCTCTGATGTGTCACATAACCCTTTTCTGGTCCTTTTGGGAATGTGTTGGAAAAAAAGGATTTTCAAAATGTGAGCGGTTAGAAATGCTGCTGAAAGAGCTGAATCAGCACGTCTCATAAATCCCCAGCACTTCTCCCAGTCCTACACGCTCTTTAAAAAAGCCCACTCTCCATCTATATGGTGCAAGTAATAACTTACATTAGAGCTTCAGGGGCCAACCAGCCTCTGATTTCTTGAACCACTGTTGATGAGAGACTAATTAATAAAATCAGACCTCTAACAGGAGTCATTTCGCCTGTGGACATCTCCTTAGAAGAAGTGTAGCAGGAGAGGGATTAATGTTTTTTTACCCCTGCTATTTTGGTCCCAGAGTTGAAGACCAACCTCTGCCCCAAAGGCTCCCTTCTCCCTTTCTCCCTTTCGCACCATCTTTTGCTCTCCCGCGTTCACGCCTTCATGTTGTCGTTGTTTCATGAATCATACCTTAATGTGCTGATACTCCTTCTCCTCCTCTTGTAATACCTCCAGCTGCTTCAGAACAGACTCCTGCTGGAATTCTCCTCGCTCAACCTGCATAGAAATCAAGCAGAGTGTACTGAGAGTCTGTGCAGCTTCTCCCCCACTTCGAATTAAAAAAACAGACTGACTAACAGACTCTCAGACTGAAGAATTTCATTTTCATTAATTGTTCTTATTTTTTTATATCACTCAGATCATGTTTCACGTTTATTTGAGGCTGGCAGGGAACATTAATAATGCATCCATAAATATCTTTTATTTATCTTTACAAAATGTAGATTTGCGAGGTAGCTAGGATCATTTCCCTGCGCTTACATCTAGTATTGACTGCATTAAGTGTTTTTGAAAGAAGATGTAATCCAAAACCTCAAACTACAAATAGCTCGGCCCCGGAGCAAACTGCACAAATACTAAAACACTGTTGCGGCTCCAAAGACAGAGGGTACACCCACTGTAGGATTACTCTGTATTCATCAGGATCTCCATAGTTACAATGTATTGTGGTCTGTTCTGCTCATACAACGACTGGCATCATATTGATAAATTTAGCCCCTGTGCTTTGACTGCATCACATATACAATCAACAAGCCTTTCTTTTTCTTCCATTAGTCATGAGATAATGTATTCCACATTGAACAGCAAAAGCCAATAATAAAGTGCATTCATTATATTACTGTCAGCTTAAGAAGCAAATGCAAAATATATCAAACTGGAATTACCGCCTTGCTATTCGATGTCTCCGCCAACCGGTCAAGTTGCAGTTTACATCCATGGCTGCCAAAACTTGTATAATATATGTGGTGACTTGGAAGAAATTTAAATAAATGTCTTAAGTGTATTTTGTCATAATTTGTGCACGTTTTGTGATGTCACATTGACCTCTCACCACCAAAATCGGATCAGTTTATCCTTAAGTAAACAAATGGACCAAAGTTGATGAAATTACTTGAATGCACTCCTGAGGTATTCTGCTCACAGGGACGGACATACATGCAGCATGAAGACATGCCTCCTCCAGCTACAGCCGAGGCATCAAATAAGCTCATATTTTATTTCTCAGAACAGGAACAAGAAGTGGAAAGTAGTATGCTGTGACACTCACACTCACCATCAGTTGTTTCATGGACGTGTGCTCTTCGCTCTCTCGCGCCGCGTTGTGGTCCTTGTGCACGATCTCCACACGGATGTCATTCTTCGCCGAGACGACACCTTTCAGATCTGGCACAAACAGACGACACACATAACTCAATAAGCTGGATAAACACCGTCCTGTATTTGTTGACATTATAATTCCCCCCCAGGGCAGTTTCCAGCATTTATAGAATTTAGCAAAGATCACATTATTTTTATTTTTTTTTGCAAAGAGCTCCCCCACTTCCCTCCGAAAAAACAATACAAAGCATTATTAATCATTTGTCTCCTGCCAACACAAGATTATCTTTCCCGCATACATATGCAATCTCCACACAGCCTTCCGCACAGTGGCTCATTCTGTTTGGGACAATGCTGATGATACTGTCATATAACAAAGTCTTACTTTCTGTCTTAATTTTGCTTGCAAGTTCTCTCTGGTGAGCACAGATGGAGACGGGCAGTGAGGGCATAACCAGGTGCGCTTCTTCTGTAGTATACAGACAATAGACATGCTGAGGGGACCAGTAGCACAGTTTGATTCTTGGCAAGAGACAGTGGACTGTCTCTAACCAGAGTCACTTGGAACATTGGTGGGTGAGTGAACATGGTGCAGGTTGTAAATAACCTCAAAAGCGAATGCAGCCAGACTGAGATTGCATGAAATGAACCCTTATCACAATCTCTGTTCCACAAAAAGATGTCCATCTCAACAAGGCGTTTTATCTTGTATTAAGTTTGACATTATGTTCCAGCAATTTATCTTGTGACAGGAATTTCTCACAGCAGCTGTCAGTGTCTATTTTTTTATATTTGCCCCATATCTTTTTTTAAAGCTCATGCACACAGCCAAGGCTACTTAACTTTATAAGCCGATCTTTTCCAATTTGTGTTCAGTAAAATATCTACAGCCGAGTGGATGGACATGTTTTGGTGTGCTTGGGGACCATACAGTACTTTGGCATACATGCTTGAGAGGGTGTGAAGGGGCAGAGGAAACGTACTTCTCTGGGAGCGGGTGCAACAGAACGCTCCAATGGTGCCCATGAGGACAATAAGGGCCACGAACGCTCCCACGGCAATGCCGATGATCACCGCCACCGGGAGGGATTCTGTAGGGAACAACAAAGAGACACGTTCTCCTATAACATACCACAAACATCTCAAATTCACATTAAGTTTAATATAGGGTACACGACAAGAGTGCAAAGCCCAATGCAGAAGCCATCTTTCTCTTTCACATGCACCTCGTCTGTCCCTCTTTTCTGTCTCTCCAACAGAAAGGGAAGTGAAGGAAGACATGCGATTATTTATCCCTGTAAGTTCATTTCACATTATCCCTCAGGCACAAGCTCATGTAATAAAAACATAAACAGGCACAGTGCCACACGGAAAAAAATGTTCTGTACTGCTGCGTCCAAACGACTGGAATAACTGGAAATTCAATTTAACGAAAACTAATTAGCAAACCTTTTGTTGCCAGCGCTGGATAAACATTTTCCCACTAATATTGTCTCATTATCCTACTGTCTAATAACTTTTAATTTACACTCATTTGGGCAAACAGCAGCGTTTCACTGAGGGCTTTTATTTTCATCGAGTGGAGTGTAAGAGTGTGTGCATCCGTTTAAGCGTAATCATGTTTGTGTGCTTCTGCAACGGATGTTACGGTGTGTGTCTGCGACCTGGACGAGATTAAAGCTGCAGGCGCACACATCTATAAGCTGCTGCAACATTAAAAATCCTCATTAAAGTCTGGTTTAATGAGGACCTGGGTTACCAGCCCACATTTATGACCTTCTCGCATTTTTAACAAATGCAAAACAACCAAGTACTCTTCCTACGCCATTAAAGCCTATTTAATGTCTCCATTGATCAATGTCACTTTCACATAAGCAGCTTATAATTTATCATTTGGGATAAGTGGATAGAAAAACAGCCTTTCCCGAACGTAGGAGGGAAAAGGTCAACAGATAAAAATTATTCATTTTTGAAGCAAAATACACGTGTTTCATTTCTCTTGTATGTAAAGGAATCAGCAGGCACAGTGTACTTCAGAGTTCAGACAGCAGTGTGTCTGTGGTCAGCAGTTCAATTTACCAGGGAGCCGCATTTCATCCCAAAAACTAATTTATAAGCAATTTATCGTGCAACCTCATCACATTTAACTGTACATCAAACGCTTCAGAATGTAGGCCATGCACTGTAGCTAAGTGTGAACATGCAGCAAGTCTCAATTGGTAAAATGCATGTTTTGAACTTACATATAAATCAAAGTGATTTTTTTTTTTCTAAATCAGTCAATATCAATTGTATTATCACTGCTAATGTCACATTGTTACTTATTTTAAGTTTGAAGACTGATTTTTGCTCCTGAGTAAAGGTTGTGGTTTTAAACTCTTCTTTATGAGCAGAGAAGGACAAACACTTAGCAACACATTTACAAATCTGAGGTTGATAAATTCTGAGTTATATTACAGAGCTTGCACGATGCATAAGCTATATATCATATGTATTTAACTTTTGTTACATTGCAATTGCTAATTATGGAGCCCAGCCTGAATTGAACATTTGTTGTTCATTCATGTTGATGTTTCTTGTTAAAATTCATAAATTACTAATTAGTAATCAAATCCTAGCCCCCCTAATTACATACACAAATGTGCATTCACCCACAAACACACTGACACAAGTGGACAATATTTTACAGACACAGGTGAGCAAACACCAGAGCTCTGTGGCCGTCGACCATCTGTCACTGTCTGAAAAACCAGTGTGATCTGAAGAAGAGGAAGGTGGAACCTGTCGAACCTTGGCTCCCACCTTGTTCCTTAAGGCGTATGATCTCGGTGTCAGAGCCAAAGCTGTTCCACGCCGTGCAGTTGTAGATGGTCTGGAAGTCAGCCGGGACAATGTTGCTCATGGTCAGCGTGGAGATCACTCCTTCTTCTGTGGTGACCGTTTCCACTGTGTAGCGGCCGGATGTTCCAGACTCCAACACGGTTTCCTTCCATGACCAAGCCTGAGAAAAGACAGACGCAGTGGTATTTACCGTGTGATGTAGTTGACCACTAGAGGTGCTGTGGAGAAGCTAGACGACAAGTGGGTCCCTGACATATCCCACTGTTTTATGTTCTACCTATAAATGTCCAACGACAACACATGCAAATGCATAAACAAGGGGGGGGGGAGGGGGCTGAGCAGAGCGGCTGTGAGTCTATAAAGAGGAGGCAACTGAACATCTGTGCAAAGATTCAGCTTTCAATTCATTTCATAACAGCCATTGCAAGTTTTTAGCCATCTAACCAGTTTGGCTGTACAGGCAGGGCGGCTGTGGCTCAGAAGACTGGCCGTTCAATCCCTGTCTCCTCCATTCCACTTGCAGAAAGTGTCCTGATGCCCAAATTGCTCCTAACAGCTGTGCCGGCAGTGTGTGAGTGATGAGTGATGGAGAAAGTGCTGCTTATTGCTGCACAGTATGAATGTTTGTGTGAAAGGGTAAATGGCAAAGCTGTACTGTAAAGTGCTTTAAGTGGTCATAAACACAGAGCATTTAGCATTCACCATTGACGGCATATAGAATGCACATATTGTATATATTTCATATTTTATTTTTATATTTAAAATCTTTATATGCTTATATTTCTACTCTTGCAAGGAGCTATTGTAACAAACTCAATTTCCCCCTGGGATCATTAAAGTATTTCTGATTTTCTCAGTGGGTCCAGACTAAAATATCTCACAGATTATTGGACGGTTTATCAGGAAATTTGTGTGAATAATTATGGCTTCTAAAAAACATAGTCGACCTTGTGATGTTTCCTCTGGGTCAAATTTGTTCAAATTAGTTTGTGATCAATCCATTGAAAATAATAATAATAATAAGCATCATTCATTTTCGCTGTTAGCATGTTAGCATTTAGTTCAAAGCACTGATCTGGTTAGGTACAGCAACAGTTCTGCAACCATGGCTGTAGATTCTTACTGTTACTATGGGTTGAAAACACATTCAATAAGCATAATAGTGAATAACTGAACAATGAAATCCTTATGTGAAAGTTCTCCCACGTCAAAGGCTAGTGAGCTATCTCAATATACTCAGTGACCAAAAGAATAGAAACCAACTTTGACCCCTGACAACAACCACCACTTGTGATGGCAGTGACTCAACAAGGGATTTGTCACATTCAAGTGTTAAAGGTGACCAAACCATCACACACCACCGCTCCACACAAATGTTGATCAGTGGATATATTGTTTTCAGATGCTGCTTTAGAAGATGTTTAATTGGATGGTGCTGCTCTGGTCATTATATCATTTCAGCCTGATGTCCTTGGGTTCTTTATGTTGCGAAACGGAGCCACACAACAACCATGAATATATGAAGCTGAATTAACGAGGGGCTAGCTGGTTTTATTCTGCTCTGAGGTTGAATGAGTTCCTGGAATCAATACAAATACATTAGCTCATTGTGTAGGGTGAAGAGCTGAGTGATGCTGTTAAGGACGTTAAAACACTTTTGAACTCTGTTGTGGTTAAAAATGTTTTCACTAACCTTTTTTTTTCGTTTGACAAGCTGCCAGCTGACTGAGATCTGTACACAGAGCTAATTACTATGCCTTTTGTATTTGGCTGTTGAGAGACACCAAGCAACCATTTATAAAACAGTGATCTGTATGAGTATGACAATGTTTTCTCTTTCTGTACAATGCAGTGGAAGACACGTTGCAAAATATTCAGATCCTTTGATCTTTTGCACATTCAGTATCTCTCAGAAATAATAAAGGTGATGATAAAATTTGATTTTTTTTTTGGTTATTTGCAAAGCTGTGTTTATAGTCAAATACATTCTAGTCCTACTTCCTTTCACTGGATCTTGATGGAACTAAAATAACTCTTGAGCTATAGACCAGTACACAGCAGATACTGTATGGTTTGTTCCTGGATGCAAGTAATGTCAGGCAAATTAATTACGCAAACTCATGGTGACATGCAACATACACGTTCACATTTACTTCAAATTAATTAACAGTTGGTGTCTCTTTGATAGACAGGGGCGAAGAACAGAATACATGGAATACATTTATTTTTACATAATAATGTAACAAAACAGGCTTGAAAAGCCGTTCAGTGTGCGGGAGTGATGGATATGATGGGATAAGGTTGTGTTGACGCTTGAAATGATGTGGTGAGAGAACCGTAGGATATAACAATAGATATTTGCATACAACGGGTTTATTTATGCAGCGTTATGATAATTTAACACGTGCCATGTAGTGGCTGCTTGTGTGATGCATCTTAGTGTAGACTGCATTCACTTTGGGTGAAGAATAACATGATTCATTTTTCCAGATTTTTAAGTGAAAAAATTCATTATACTGGAGACAGATGGAGAAAGATGAAATGGTGCTAGCAAATAAACAACACATGTAACTTCAAGCTCGCAGGATGCAAAGGAGAATAAGTAAAGAAGTGGAAATGCAGTGTTACTACTTTACAAATTTTGCCTTGATTCATATTTTTTTTTAAAAAGAATTTTGTGATTTTTAAAAACTAATTGAGTTAAAATAATTGACTTGACGTAATCACATATTGTGATGAATGGTTTGACACGTCTTTCTTAAATAAACAAAATCCAGGATAGACACTTCAGACCCAGCAGCCCAGGCTCCGCAGCACACCTCTCAAATAAACCTGTTATTAATTATGTTGCTAGTTAATTCTGGACATCAATATAATAAAAAAACTCATTAGATGACAAAGTGTTGCAATTAACCACGTGCATCTGCAAACACGCACACACCTGTACACATATTAACAATAAGCGCAAAGTGAGCTCAGAGAGTAGGCTGTTTATATGAGGTCCATAAATCTTAATATGATCAGTGCTAACAGAGCAGGAGTGCGGATTAAATGACAAACTGAGGATTCACGCTGTAGTTTCAAGCCCACGTTTCCCTATGAAAACAAACAAAGTTCCTCTTATTCCTTTTATTTGCTCGTCTGTGTGTAGTAAACCGATCAAGAGAGTTTAGTCAGATATTATGTTTCAGGGAGAGCAGTGGAAAATAAAACAGCCATTATACTGTGTTTTTAATGCTCAGGTGCCATAAAAACATAAAATACCTATTTATGATGTACTTTCAAGTGTGTCCTTGCAATAGAATCAGGATCAAAATAGAGACAAAGGATAAGATCAGAAAAAAATGTAAAAGATCCAGATGTACTTACAATGCGGTCTGGAGGAGGTGTACTTCGGATGAAACATTTGATTTGTCCCTTCTCTCCGTGTAGCGCTTGCTGTGTCTGTGTGCTGGAGATAGTAGGTGGCCCTGCAAAAGAAAGAAAAAACTCATGAAAACCAAAGTTTGAAGATGAGTCACAGAAATTGAGAAGATGAATAATTAAACAAATGTTTATATGACAACTCTGCTCAATCCAGATCTTGTGGCACATTATGGTGTAATGGCTCCCACGTTCCAGGCAGTAACACCTGAGGTGTTCAGTAATTTGAAACTCTGGGGGGAATATTGTATTGCGTAGCGGCACGAACATGCCTCATCCCATGGTACAATCTGGCCAAGGACACGCCAGGACTGAATGAAGGTTGATTTATGGCTGTTTGATTCCTCCCACTGAGATAAACGTCGCTGGAGAGTGCTACAGCAGTTCTTTGGAGTGTAATCAGGACTACACAGATGAAAAGAGAAAAAATGCCATTGTGGGGAGATAACACCTCTGTTGTGGTGTTTCACCTCAATCAATCTGCTGGCGGCAGGTCCGACCCCTGAACCGATAGGTCAGAAAATAACTAAACATCAAGCCCCACATTCTATATATACCCAAGCCAAAAGATGGAAACAGATATAGGGCGGATTCTGTAACACTCTTACACAGTTTATGTCTAAAAGACTTTCTGTCTGCCTAATTCAGGTTTCTCTGATATCACGTTTGATTAAATGGAATATTTTCATTAGAATTACAGACGGTGTGATCAGGTCTCGTTCATTAGCAGCAGTTGGAGGTCTACGGACGTGGAGCCAGCATGTGTTAAACCTTGGTCAGGCTACAAGATCTCATCTGACAAGGGCAGCTCAGCCTAAACGACTGGTCTGCCTCCCATCTGGTCTGGAGGCTGTTCACACCAGGTGACAGTGCTAATATGAAGACAAGATGTCACACATGACCCAATTCTGTCTTTTAAGTATATTTCCCCTTTGGTCCTGAAGAGCTCACTCTAAGTGAAATCACAGGAAAAGCAAAGCACAGAGGTTTACGTTTATATTTTCATAGACACAGTATACAAAACTAAACGCTGGAGGGGGAATTTGCAAATGATCCAAGCATATTTTTATATTATTCTTATGCCTTAATTTCCATTTAATTCCCTCTACCAAGGAGAGGGAATGTCTTCACCATATTTTGTTTGTAAGCAAGATTATGCAAAAACGACCCAACTTGGTGGAATGAAAAAAAACATAAATGTTGTTAAATGAATCCAGATCAGGAGCGGATCCAGGAATCTGTTCTCTCATTTTCTCTAACATTGCGAGATGACATTTTTTTGGACATTTCCACAGATTGAATTTATGGGGACTATTGAGTCCTGGCTGAGAAATTAATTCTACTGAATGACATTCTACTTTGCACAGCATTTTACCAAAAGCAGCATAATTTCAATCAAATTAGACTCCACACAAACAGCATATTTTTTCTGTTCATTTCCTTCTCTGTTATATTGAATACGTTTTTTTATGATTATTCGTCTGACACTGCTCGCATGTAACTAACTTTTGCAATAAGATTTCTCACTGCTCTTGATTTCCAACATCGCTCTGAGATTTCTAATTTGGACCTCTTCACAAAACACACGTCCAGCTAGACCCACTCCAACATAATCAATGATATATGATAAAAATCATGCAGGCTTTGAATCAGCAGCCTTGAGCTATTTTTAAGTTGCATGATCGCCACATTCTGAACAATTGTTAATCTTTAAGAAAATGTATCTTGAACCATTTAGATGTCTCATGGATATTATTAAAAAAACACACTAGTTCTGCTGTCTTCGGTTGGTTGATTGAAATTCTCACCAGTGTTACATTCATAAGAACAAAGTGCTACACCAACAGCCTTCCAGGTTTAATCCACTACCTTTGGCAATAGGAAGGAAGGACGAAAATGTCAAACTTGCCCGACCCAATGGAGACTGCTGTTTCTTGGTGTGTCTACATTTTGTTGACTGTATGACAAAAGAAGTTGAGTGTAACATTGCAAATAGAAGCTTGTAGCTCAACAACCAACGACAACCAAACAATGGCATATCATCTAAATTTGTGGCTTTTAGAGCAAACGTATCAGCATGTTTCAACGAGTTTGGTCTAATTACAAATACTTGCTTTTTATCTTAATTGAGTGCACCAATCAGTTGGTTGAAAGTGGATACGATAAAATTGTTTCTTTGGTTGAGTACAACACTCCAGACTCCCTTCTCACCCCCTGTAATTTCCTCAAATTGAAACACAAAATAACAAAGGCAAAGTCTTATTTTAAGGCCTTTAAAAATGTGTTAAAATCTAATATTAAGCACATCTCTTGTGATGTTGAAGGTTAAGAATGTGGATTTGAGGGGGTGGCAAGTGTGGCAGCTTCATGATTAGTGAGACAACTCACTGCCAACTTCCTTCAAACTCCCGCTCTCTGCCATCTCTCTGACGATACATAATTGCAGTTTATTACCTGTCTCTTATTAAAATGAATTAGCATTTTAATGAGACTTTGCCAGATGGCGCCTTGGTATGCTACTGGAGGAAGCTGGAAAGCTGCTACACGCTGCAGAGTGAAAGCAGCAGACGATTTGAGAAAAATGAATTGAAAGCTGTTTTCCTGCTTTCACTGGTTTGACAACATTACAGTATCAGTACAGCATGTACAGTGGGGACCAAAAAGTCTGACAGTGCCCTCTGACTTTAGACCCTGTATTTGCTTCGGTTGTGTGGTGTGCATGTATTAAGTTGTGATTAGGAGAAATGTAAATATGTGGTTTATATGAGCTCTGCCTGTCAACATACAACACGATGAAAGGCCTGGGAACTGGCTGGGGAAGATCTATTTTATGGATTAGGGCTGCAAATGAGGAATATAATTAAATAGCTTTATCTCACTGGCTCAGCCTGGGTTGTAAGTATATATGCCTGTGTGTGTGTGTATGTAAGTACGTGTGGGTCGGGAGGTGGGTGGCTCTACAACATCAATGTTAGCAGCAGGGGAGGTAATCAAAATGTTGGGTGCAATGCTTTGCTCATTCATTTGAGGAGGTGTTAACGCTGGAGTGGACATTGCAGTCTGATTACACAATATCAGTGTGGGAGTCAAAAGGCCATGGCTTACATTTCCTCTGTAAACGGAGGCATACACTTTGAACTAAAGCTCCACATTTCCTCACCACCTCGACACAGCTACTTTTTATTTATACCTTTTCTTGTGTGTGATAAAAGATAGTACAAACAGCCACAGGGCAGCTGGAACAGAAGAGAAATGTCTTGTATTGTCACTGGTGACCACATTTTCCTCTGGGATAAATTCATGGTGCAGAGACCCGGCCTACGTGCTTAAGCTGCCTGTTGGAGTCAGTTGTCATTTTGTTCAATAAAATCTAACAACTTAGAGATTTTAAATATATGTAGATGTAAATACTGCATACTTGTTGAACCCATTTAGATCGGATTCAACATATGCTCATGTGCAAATCGTGGATGGTGAATTGTGGTTGTGGATCATGGTTGTGGATCATGGTGGCGGCTGATGGTGGATAATCTGTACAACTAGAGTGCTTAACTTCTCACATATACCACCATTATTGGCAATACCACTGTCATTACAATTGCCATTACTGCTCCCTTCATCTCGGTTGCATCAATACTTTAGTCATTAATTCACCTCTTCTTTTACCGTCTTCCTCATCAATGTTCTAAATATTGTGTGTGATCTTGATGAGGGTTGAGGACACTTAAGCCCCGAGAGGCAAATTGTGATTTGCGAATATGGGCGATCCCAAAAAATAATTTTAATTGATTCATTGAAGTAGCCTTAAGACTGGGTGTGATATTGTGTTGACCTGTGCGCATTTTCAAGACATGTGACCAATGAAATACATAATTTGCTGAGATACTAACAGGAAAGGCAGAATGTATACATGTAGTGTGTTTATTTGTTGGAGCTTGTAGCCTGTGTCTCGGATTTGTTTGAGGAGGAAAAGGGGGGGGGGGGGGGAGGCAAAGATTTACAATGAAAGACAAAACTGTCAAATGTCTGTCAGAAAATGCTGTATATGGCACCTTTAGTCTTAATGGGATCTAAAATGGAAAACGCTACTTAAACAAACAAACACTGAACCCTTCATTTACATTAGAGCATTGCTTCCATTGAAATTTGTAATAGTAAAGTATTGCATTACAGTGGTAATGACTCCAGTAATCTATTACTATTTGGTTAATACAACTGTTTTTTCTTACATATTCGTAAATTGTTAGTCTGTTTACTTTGTTTTGCTGCAAGACTGGGGGAGAACCATTACGGCTAATCTCCCTGCTTTTTCATTTTAGTTACTATATCACGTTAACAATGATCGTGTCTGAGCAGGTGAGGAGCTGTTATCACGACTCATTTTATCTCTTATCCTTAACTGGCGAACGGAGGCAGCCATTACATTTAACTTCTGTAGAAACACACACTTTTACTACCTTGAATACTTCACCTCATTTGGCTGCTTGGCCTCAATCCAGACTGTATTTTCTCAACCTCATTTATTTCCCTTGCATGGAGTGATCCACACAGTGTTCACTTTGTACTGTAAAGTACTTTTACAGTATTAACACAGTAGAGATTAACAGGCCAGAAACACACTTTTAGAGTGTCATCCAAATTTGCAACTTGTCAAGACACATTGAGAAGATTATTATCAGCTCTGGCTATTTACTAGGCCTCCTTTCCATTTCAGTGGTTGTGCCAAATATTTTAAAAGGAACCTTAGAGCAGTTTGACTAAAAGCTGTTGCACTCCAGCAATGAAACATGAATCTCAATGTGTGAATGAACAATTCTGCAGATCTACTTTAAAAAAAGAAAAGTGCAGTGCCTGTTCTAAAATATGCTTGTTTGGAATGGGCTGTTTGTTTGGCCTGTGGCGATGCTAGTTGTAGATATTAGTCAAGACCTGCTGCTGGATTCAGTCCACATAACCCTGAAGCTACACCACCACTACTGCAGAGCCGTTCATCTGTTTATTTAAAGTTTGGTGAAGCTCAACTCAGTGTGTAGAACCTGGAACTAGACAATCAATTTCCTTTGCTGTTGTTGTGAACATCAACAATGTCACTTAACTTGATGAGTCCTGGCCGCTGCAACAGGGCTCTGATCGCCTGCTTATTTCAAGTTTCTAACAACTGTGTGTATCATGTGTCCAAATTGTACCAAATTCAACACTGCACTTCCGTGGCCCTTTAAAATCAAGTGTGAAGCCGATAAGATGACGGTTCTTGTGATAGAAGAGCCACATACAGACAGAGAGAGATTTCCTGAATTAGCAGAGCTGGTGAGAGAATATATAAAAGGTATTTTTTACACATAATACATGAGAGTTCAAGTGACAGGTACACGTGATGTGAAATAGGGAAATTGAAGCCCTGAAATCCAGATTATAATTTATGATGCTTAGATTTAACAGGTGAGATAAAATACTGTATGCTTCATCTTGAATGCAAGTTTTCCACCGTCATTAATTTGTGCTGTTCTTGTCAGTGCCAGTTTAAAGAAGGCTGGAATGCTAATCAGCTATGTACATAAAGGCTGCCTAGAAAGAGGAACATCACAAAAGAAAAAGATCTATAACCACGCAGTGCTCTGTGGGATATCGGGCGGATTCTCAAACCCCCCGTTTCTTATTGTGGAAATGGACTTTTCCCTCCCCAGCTGCTCAAGCACTGAAATGTGTCTAATTATACATATTGCTTAGCCCAAAGACCCACTCACATACCTACAAACATAAATGGCTGTTCTGATGGATATATTAATGAATATGTATTGCATGGATATAAGGTCCTTGAGCATATACAAGCTAAATCCTTTCAAGCATGTCAGATAACTTCTCTCAATTCCAACTTCTGCAGGACTGTGGGAAAAAAAACATGCATATATTTTGTATGCTATGTAAATAATCACATGCATGGACGTGCACAGAAGCCAAATTCTTACAGTACATGAAGCCACTTGACGGATGTGACGCACACGAAAAGCAGGGATGCTTTGCATTCTGAAAATGTTTGACTAGAGTTGGCAATATGTATCCATTAGTGACTTAAACACAAACTGCCTCCCCTGCTAGCTGTTTGATTATAATTAAATTACATTCTTCCCCAGGGAAAGCAGGAATCCTCGCGTCTATGCGGTATGCCACAGTGGGAGTCAGTGACACACAACGCCAGAGAGGAGGGAGACAGAAGAATGACAAATTATAAACACATGTAATTTAAATGATGGCATTAAGGAATCGGGGGGAATAACTGCAGGGAAAACAAACAGCAGCGAAACATTCAAATGTGCAGCAGACACTGCCGCATCATGAGCGCTCTGAATATGCACAGTGTCGCCTGAAATGTTACTGTATCATGGGTCGTCCTCCCGAAAGGCTCACTCATCCGTTATGCTAGTTAATCACTGTCAGAATCAATCGCGTCCTGCTGACTCTCACTGACGGGCCTACAGGCTGGTTAAAGAGCGCTCGCACACATTATTCTGTTGTTCAGACAGTGGCACAGGACGGTCCACGAACCTCCGAAGAGAGCCCCCGCCTGTCACTGCCTCCCACTCCCAACTCCACCACCTCAACCGCAATGTTTGCACTTTCACAGGCCTGGCAATCTGATTTGCCTCAAAGACAGAGTACGAAATGACTCAGGACTCCTCGTGTGGTTTGAAAAAAAAAAAAGAAAAAGAAAAAGATGAATTTCAATTATTCAGAAGGCTAAAAAGAAAGGAGGCTTCTGAATGTCAAATACCAATCCAGGCAGGGAAGTGCAAGATGCAAAAAAAAAGAAGAGGAACAAACAAATAAAAACACTACAAGTCATGCAGAACCTGCTTGAATGAAGTCCGCAGAGACTAAATAAACATGCCATTTCTGCTTTGTTTGAATGTCTTGTATGTCTGCCAGAGTTGTGTGGTGTTGTAATCTTTATTAAAACAATCCATCTTCATTCTCTCGTGAAATCTTTCTTGAACACAACACAATCTCCATAGTTACATGGGCAGAGAGGGGATGCATCAAAATAAACTGGTACGCTGGATGTAATGTATTCTGTTTGCACATTAAGGCTGCACATTGGATGCCAGTATGGCTTGCCATCCAGAGAATGGGAGACAATAGAATTAGTCATGATTTTGCTTCCTTACTCTTCCGCCTCGATTTTGAACTGAGATGGAGGGAGTTGATTGCGGTTCACAGAAAGCCATGGTTCTGATCTTGCGCTGGAGGGGATGCTGGTATCCCATTCTCTGTGATATTCAAAGCTAATGTCTGGATTTTGAAAAGAAAATCTTTACACACACGTTTTCTCGCTACTTGGTGTATCATCATCCCCAAATCAGCATCAGCCGAGCTTACAGGCAGGGCCTTTTGTTTCTTTCAAAACATACAATGATACACAATCAGCTTTTTATCTCAGCATCTTAAAGTCTACTTTTTTTTCACCCTGCTTTGGCCCATGCTTCTCTCAGATGGACACAGGGGGGGAAATAAGAGACATGTAAATCCCACGGCTAATAACCTCTGCCACACCAAAGCATCGCTGCCTGAATATCAAGCACTGATAATGAAGTCATTTGTTTGAGAGTTGCCAGGTCTCCCACCAAGGCTGGTATTCATTAGTCACAGTGCCTCAGAAAACGGCAGCTTCCCTGTTACTCATGCAGAATATAATTAGCATTGAAGCACATTTCACCTCTTTAGATATTGTGTGACCGTATCCAGAAAAGACGATGTCTATATTTATTGCATTTACCAGTTAAAGGCTTCACAGTGATGACTGTTGATGAAACAGGTTTTACCTTCGTCAGCTAAAATACATTTTTATGAGCACACTACGTGACACATCGTTGTGCTCTGTGTTTGTGTGTGTGTTTCGTAGGATGGATTGTGTGTGTACCTGTCTGGTAAAATCAACCATGTCTCCAAGAAACTGCTACATGAATGAAATAAAGCAGCACATTCTCTTGGAAGTTTCAGAGGGGAGAAGACTTTTGTAAATCTCAGACGAAGCAGAACACTGACTCCTGTGACAAATTGCTTTCTTCTTCCCTGCCACTGACCCCCAGACCTGGGGATTCACCCTTGTATGTGTACGCATTTGACAACTTTGTGGGTGTGCGCCCGTGTGGAAGTTATATCAATAATACAGCTTACCATTGACAGTGAGTGAGACCTCCTTCTCCCCGGCTCCGACACGTGGGACCACAGCGCGACAAACATATTTCCCAGCATCCTCTTGTCTGACGGATTTCAGTGTCAGGAGGTTCTCATTGCTAAGAACCTGCAGCAAGATAAAAAATTGTCAAAGACCATCAAATGCAATGAGGAAAAACACACCTTTGCATGAGATAGCAACAAGGAAGGGCTATGGGGAAAAAATGAAGGCAGCACATGGACCATTTAATACCTTAAAGGGCACCTCTGCTCAATTATTAAAATCCAATTTAGGGCCTGAGCTCAGCAGAGTGAAGAGGTTGGCTTTGGCCTTTTATGTTGACAGAAGCAAAGGTGGAATGAGTCTGAATTTGCAGGATCAAATCAACAGATCTCATGAGACAAGGTTGCCTCTTGGCTAGGACTATAATGGCTTCAAAACCTTTAATGGACATTTCAAAGGAAACATGGCGATGACATAAAATAACTACTCAGAGTACCTTGTTCAAAAAGGGGTTTCATTAGAGAGAAGCAGCTTTTGATCTATTGTGCACCACAGAAATCAGTGTACTCACCACACCAGATCCCCTCTTCATCCACACTATGGTAAGGGAGGGATTGCCCGTCCATGCACAGTTGAACACGGCATCAGATCCGAGGTCCACTTGCAAAGACTGAGGCTCTGCAGCCATGCGAGGGCCAACTGTGGAAACAAACATCGTTAACTGTCTATGATTCACCCATCATGAATCTTCAGCTGTGGTGGCACTAGCCTTTTCGAGCTCAGTGTGAAAATATTGAAAAAATATTAAATCCCAAATCATGCATTCGCACGTTGCTGGCATTACTGAAAAGCATGCAGCGTTGCTTAAGGAGCTACTCACAGTAAACATCAACGTTACGGCTGATGTTGGTGCTGCCAAGAGGGTTGGTAACCTCGCAGGAGACTGGTTCCGTAAAGAAGGAATGGTCTACAATAACCTCGTACGTGTCTCCAGAGACCTCCTTGATTATACTTCCTCCTTTGGCCCACCTGGTGTGAGGATTAGGAGGCAGGGAGGGGGGAGACAGGAAGAGATGGTAGGAAATGAAGGAGAAGGGGGAAAAGGCATTAAGACAGGTTTTCACACCTCCTTGTGTCAATAGCTCTCTTTTGTGTGAATAAATCATCATTCTAGGGCAGGTTTTCTGTGCTGGCTTCAGCATATTTTCGTGGCAGCCTTCCATGCTGTGAAAAGCTCCCCAGCGATTCGGAGCAGACAGCACGTTCCTCATTACGCCAGGCAAAGAGTGCAGCACAGGGTGCCAGCGAAGAAAAACAAATTCCAGAATGACAAATGGGTAGCGCCTCCACCTTTGAAGACGTTGGTTGACACATACTGTATTATACACAACAGCTGATGTTAATAAACTGACACGGGATCACATAAAGAACATCTGTTTGTGTTTGTGAATGATGGCTCCTGTGACAGGGATACAGACACTCCCCGAGTGTTTCAGCTGTACTTTTATGATGTCACGGGCAACGGCGTCTCGCTCTGCGTGATGTGGATGGCTCTGTGCTGTTTCAACAGACAAGGCCCGTTTATAAAAGTGAAGCGCAGGCATCTGTGGATGTCTCTGATGTCTTTGGAAATTTTAGACAGTGCTGTGGGATCTACGATGCATCGTGCATCTAAACGTTGCCGTCCCCGACAATGGAGTTGTTGCTGCATGCTGATGTGGCAAATGAAAACAATGACAACGGAACCGGTGCCCGTCTCAGTTTTATATTCCTGCCAGTACTGAGAGCAGTTTTACGGAATAGGGAACTCATTTGTTTTCCTTGACTAAGCTGGCCCCATGCTTGACTGAAATGCTATCATTTCAATGAGAACAGATTACCCCATTCAGTCAGTAAGTGAAGTGAAGCAGAATTCTAATTGGGCTTCATGGCACTTTTTGGAGCTTTTTCCCCCCCTAGCAGTAGATCCTCTCAGAGTTGTGTTCTTGTGTGGCAAGGACACAGCTGAGAGCTCCACAACACATGTTTTCAAAAGTATTTCAATTAGGCCAGATTGTTGCTTCGGCCAAATTCTCCAGTAGCAGAACGAGCTCCAAACATCATCACAGGAGAAAGTGGTTGCTACATATGGAAAGATAAAAAATGTGAAAACCATTTTGTTAATGATGATGACTGTTAATGTTCATGGCAGGGTGTAAAAATTAATATCAATATGAATGTCTCAGCTGCTGTTTATTTGACAATGGCGATAAAGATGAGGATGATATTAATTACGCTGGTGACACTTGTAGTCATCATGATGAAGACAATAATGTTGATGATTACAATGATGACAACAATGATAATGATGATGAGGTTGAGGATTAGAATGATGATGAGACTGATATGGATACGAGTTTTGAGTTTCAAAGTTCATTCTTGTTATTGGATGCCACATGGGCAAAAACAAAAAAACTAATTTAGTTGCCATCCTGGATCTTTCAGTCACATCACAAAAACTCACTTCAGGAAATATAGAGTGGGGGAAGACATGCAGCAGAGGAGCCAGGTTGGAATTGAACCTGCGGCCGCTGCAGGGCAAGTAAAGCCTCCTTATGCCGTGATGCAGAAGGTTTTTATTATCTTTACCATCACGAGAATAACAATAATACTGGTGAACTCCACATGTATCAAAATGTCACTTGTTTCCACTTGCAATTGTCTATTTCATACTGTAGGAATTGTAAGGCGGTAAGCACAGATGTTCGGGCAGCCGGCTGCTCCCGAGTGAAGGATGCCGCAGCCAGGTTTGGGAGCCCCTGACAGTGTTAGAGGGAGCAGAGACAGAATTCCATCGTACAAAGGGACCACGAGAGCTCTGTTGGTGAGCTGGGCCTTGTCCAAGACTCATGTCTAAACATAGCTGGCCCAGGGTAACACAAACACCTGCATTCCCTTTTGGGAGGTTAAAAGGGCCAGAGCAAAGCTTACTCAATAGCTGACTCACTTTACACTGCCGTATCCTGTTCAGTGATTTGATTCAGACGAAGGGTGTGAGTCCTGCACACTTGCATGCTCTGAGTGCATGGTGTGTGTTTCTGTGTGCGATCACATGCGTAAGCTTACACTGTTATACCGATAAACAGGTCCGTTGTTAATGGAAGCAGAGGATCAAGGAAACGTGGTGGGAGGAGGGGGTAGTTTTGTATTTGCAGAATGTGATTAAGGCAATAAAACAGTAACAATTAAATTAGACAAGTATCTGTGCCATCAGCAACAAGACCCACAGTAAATCAGCCCTACAGTTATTATCAGCATGGTTAAGCACAGCCAGCACTGTGGTTCCATTCCCCCTAACATGCACACTGAAAGTGATGACTGGTGAATTCTTATTGGAATATAAAATAAATATGCAGTTTTAACATACAGTGGCTTTGGTATAGAGTTAAATTACAGAGCTTATTTTATGATCTGTCAAGGTATTAAAACATATGAATGAATTTAATGTTATACTCTATTTATCTGAAAACAAAAACCATTGTCCGGTAAAACATGTGGATATTAACTCTGAAAACGTAGGGATAGCCCAAAAAAGTTGGGAATAACTTAAAACCTTAGGGGTATGCGGGTGACTTATTTAACACCTAAAGCATTTGTCATAACTTCCCAGGGATAGGCTGAACGTTTTGGTGATATTGCAGAGTTTGGTGCCAACTTTTCAGGCTGGTTTACAACTTGCTTGATTTGTATGTTTGCAGGAATGTGCACATTTATCTACAATTTATTGGTTGTGCTGTGAATTACTGAAGCAAAGCATTTCAGGGCTTGGACCCGGTTACTTAGGTACTAACAGTATAAAGTAACAGCCATTTGTTTCATTAATTTTAATCATTGCAGTCAATCAATGCACTGCAGTTTGGCTGCAGCTAATGTAGGCATAATGAATGTGGTTAGGGAATAGTAGCTGTGCCCGAAAAGAGATGGTGGCTTCAAGCAAAATGTATCAATTAGCTACATCTAAGAATGCAAAGAATGAAGCTATGGCGGTCACAGTGACAGTCAAAAGCAAAGAAACAATTCTGCCGAAGCACGTCTCACAGTCTGCTTGCATGTGTGTAAATGTGTTTCTGGAGAAACCAATTTTGAGCATTGGCAGGTGTCTATCTGTCCATCTGTGGACAGATTTTCTCATTGAAATAGCATAACAACCCTGCAAGAGGCAATCAGGCAACTTGTATGTATGTAGTTGAGATAAAAATAATGGCTACTATGAGTATATTAAATAGTGTATTAATATCTACTGAGTGTTCATGCTGTAAAGACTGCTGCATGATTATGTAAGAATGTAGTAATAACTCTGAGTGCTCATGTATTAATGCAGTAATAATGATGTGAGTGTTCATGTAATAATGTAGAAAGAAAATGAACACTCATGTGATGTAGTAATAACTACTTAGTACTTAAGTAATAATTAAGAAATAACTACATAATACTACATCTAATAATGCAATAATGACTACTCTGTGCTCACGTAACAATCTACTAAAAACAACTGAGCACTCATGTGATAATGTTATACTGAGTACTGTGCGTTTATCTGAAAATGAAAATGTAGAGTGCTCATGTAATACTGTAGTAATGACCAATGAGCGCTCAGATGGTAATGTATTGAGTACTTAGCTATCCTGTAATATTGTAGCAATAACTACAGAGTACTCGTAATAATGACCTAATATGATTATGTAGTAATAAGTACAGTGTATTCATGTAATATCCACAGCACTGATAAACCAGAACTTTAACATGTAAATGGACGTAACAGCTGGTTTACAACTAGTTTACTTCCTTAAATGAATGTATTATGTGACCATCAACATCTCGTTGTGCCTTTGACTGGAGAAATCCAGAATTTATTTACTTGTAATGTAATTTTGGTTTCACTTCAAACGCTGGGGAGGATTGGGATGTTCGCTGCAGTGCCATACAAAGAATGGGGGGGGGGGGGTTGTTGTGGCTCTGTGCATGGTTGCATGTGCAGACAAGGGACCTGATTTGCTTTGTTTATTATTCTTCCTCCTCTCTCTGGCGGGTTCTTGTTTGGATCTGAGAAAACCCTTGGTGTCTTCATCACAGGGTGGATGAGTGCATTATAAACAGTAATGGAGATGTTCCGACCCACTCGTCTTTATCTCTCGGAGTGCGTTGAATCCCTGAGAGCTGACTGGAACACATGACCATTACTCTTACTTCATTCACACTTTCAGCAGTGCTTTTATCTTCTCCTCCAGCCCCCGTCGTCTCCGATCCCCTGACCGCCCCTCTCCTCTTTACTGCCCCCTGGAGATGGCAAAGGTTCATGTATCCGTAGAGCTGTAGCTACTCCCCACTTTCATGTTACATTAATTGAACCAGTGTGGCAATCAAAAGCTTGTAGGAAGTACCATGGCTTTGTCTCCTTCACCAATCCCCCCCACCACTATCTTGGACCAGTGTCTGATGTGCCGACGCCACTGGAGGATGCCAACGTGGTGCAGTGCACATTGGGGAATGGATGGCTCTCTTGGGGTTGGAAAAGAGGCAGAAATCTGTCTAAGAACTGTTCTGTCCTTGTGCTGTATCTGATCTGGGGGAGACAGAGTATATTAGCACTGAATAATGGCCCCACACTGCTTGACCAGCTTCCTGCTCTCCTCTGTGATATTGCTCTCTAGAGGAGGAATTTGTGGGGGGCTCTCCCTCATTGAAACCTCTCAGGCAAGCATTATGGGGCCCAAAAATCCCCCGTCTGCCATACCCTGAGCTCCACTGGTGCATGAGAGTCCTGACGTGCTTGTATAAATTGTAGATACATCTAAATGGTAGATTATGAAACTCAAGAACGGAGAAAGTGTAACCTTGAAGTTTCTGAAGTTATTAGTCTTACAGATATTATTCAGTCCTATAGTGGGTTGTGTGACTGACAGGAAGCCAGACAGCAGAGAGATGGCGAGAGCAAGGAAGGAACACATAAATGATACAGTAGGAAAGTGGTGTTTTAGTCTACCTCAGCTTCAACCTCCAACCTTTTTTTTATTCTGTAGTTTTCATGCTAAAAGAAAAAGTCATCTCTGGCTGCCATTGCGTCTTAGCTCGTGATACCCCGGGGAGAAGTCTGATTCCAGCATTGATCCAGACTAATAACAATGGAGGTGAAATCCCACTGCAGGCGCAATATACGTCCTGTCTCTGCTGTGAACCTACACGATCAAATACAAACCTTGTTTTCCACAATATCTCTGCCCTCCCTCCTCCCACTTTTTTTTTTCAAAAGGGCAAAAATCCATCAAAAAAGGCAACATCTCTATTTTGCCACCTGTGAGTGTGTTGTACATCCATTTTATTTCCCAATACCATTACAAGATTCAGAGACGGACAATTCCCTTTGCCATTGATTTTATTCAATGTATTTGTTTTGCTCTGGTTTTTTTAAAACTCCCACACAGAAAACCATCTCTTGACAAATCACTTTAGTATTACACTTCTGGAGGGCCATGCAAGATTTTATGAGAATGATTAATGTCCAATTTCTTGTTTTATTGCAATTACAGATATGATAAGAAGAAATACTAACAAGTGCAATTGAGAATGTGTCCATCGGTAAGTGTACGTGTAGGCAATGCAGGAGACGAGAGCAGCCTTATGGATTTTGGAATCACTTAGTCGTACTCTCTTTTAATCTATGCATTTGTTTAGTTTGCTCCCATTTGTTTTGCTTTAACTTGATTTGAAACATGCCAGACTTCTATTTGTATTATCTGTGTTTCTGCTGCAACAACGTTTTTCAGTATATGATCTGGTTTCTGATTGAAGAAGAAAGAGAACTGACCTTGTCTATTTTCATAAACAATATTAGTCTTTTGTTTACTTGAATACAAGAGTCCCAGAATCCCGAGGAGTTATATTCTCACAGGATTATTCTGCTAATGATTTAGTGCTAATGCTAATGTTTAGTGCCACAAAGTAGAAAGTAAGGGTGTTAATGGTGAAGTGGTGGGTTCACATTTGAATTAAATACAGAAAACCACTGGTCTTTAAAATCAATTAGGACATCTTGTAATAACAATTAAATATATTTATCGAGCGCTTTTCCAGATCAGTCAAAGCGCTTCACATTAAAAGTCGCATTCATCCTTTCACACACACATCCCAACACCACTATATGCACCATTTCTTCTTTCTTTCTATAACACACCATTCAGAAAGCAGACTGGAGGAGCCGGGGATCGAACCACCAACCTACCTCCTAATCCACAGTTTCTCTTCTTCAATGTTATTAAAAAGGTAGAGTAGCTCTATATAACTGTCACATTCACTGACACACATGTACATAGGGACATTATATCCATTCATGAAAGAGAGCAAAGGAGCACTGAAGTTCCTTCAGACATTATCATACTTAAAACAGTTAATTAATAATGATTATGATAACAACTCTTTTGAATGTATGAAGATTTGAAATATATACAATTTCTCTAATATAACAACTCAGCCCCATCACCCCTGTCTCCCTCCTCTCATCCGTCTCAACACTTCAGCGTACTAATGATGCCTGATAAGCTGGGAACAGATTTTTTAAAGGGTAATTTTATAAAGTATGATGATTAAGTCTATTTTTGGAATATTTTGCCTCATGCAAGATTTTCTTCTTCAGGCATGTTTCAAACCTTCCTCGGAGTTTTGTTCATGTGCCAAGCCCTATCGCATTCAAATGACCACATTTTAGTAACATTAAAGTCATATTAAGATAATGTATTTAAAATAATCGAAGAATAAACTTAATAAACAAAATATACTATACCCCCCCCCCACACACACACACACTCCAGACCCCAGGGGGAACCTTTCTTTTTTACTGTGGACCACAGAACACAACCCAATCTCAGAAAAAGCTGTAATTTTGACAGCGTCATCAGATGTTGTATTTCCACCTTTTTTTCCAACACACTGATGGACATTTAATGTCCAAGGGAGATGATATGCAGCAAAGCATCACATTGCTTTGCTGCAATCCACTGGAACACAAACAAGGTTTCCCCAAACGATTTAAAAAAATGTCAGCATGACAGTGTTGCATTGTTTTTTTCCCCTCCCTCTCATCATTTCAAAGTGTAGACAGATATAGCTGTGTGATGGCATAATAACAAGATGTCTGGCAATGATTAATGCCATCAGTAATGAAGTGTAAAAAGTTGACTTAATGTGAAAAAATATTAACCATCAGCAACTGATCAGAGATGAGGACGTCGTTCAAAGTTAGCACTTTCTTTCTTTTCGGCAATGTAGGATCTTTCATGTTTTGCCCTTGTGTGTGTGTGTGTGTGTGTGTTCGTGAAACACTTGTTATCTGCTCTCACCTGTAGAGTGTGACAGGAGGGTTGGCCTTTGCAGAGCAGTGGAATTTCACAAGGTTGCCCTCCAGAACAGGCTGAGGCTCCACCGAGAGATTGACGAGTGGGAGATCTGAAAAAAAAAAAAAACAGAGACACAAAGACAACCAATTACGGAACTGGCAGCCTCCTCAAACATTCTGTAGTGAACTGTAAGTAGGAGACAAACACTATGTTGTTGACATTTTCAGCGATGGGAAAAGGCTCAGAGAGAAAATAGAAAGTATATCACATTTTGTCAAGGAGACAAAATAGACAAATTATAAGCATCTTCAAAAAACATGCAACCTCAAAAGAAAACAGACATGCAAAATAAAACGCTCTGATTCTTTTATTCAGGAGACCTACATTTCCCAAATATTTATTTTTCATTATGACACCAAAACAATTTGCAACCTTTTATGTATCTGTACAACAGATACAGTACTGTAGGTAAATATACTCCACTTAAAACCACCAATTCATTCAGAGTATCTAAAACAACACTGCAGCAGCAATTCAGCAGTTGTGAAGTTTGAAACCCCATTGTGGAATAATGCTGTCATGTTTTTCACAGGTGTGGGAGAGAAGTTGCTGTTTTTATTTTCATATATTCATTAGCAGTGTTAAAAGGAACAAATCAAAGGGATCTTGCCTTGATAAAGAGCTTCACTAAATGGCAATTTGCAAACAGTGAATAGTCCATACTGCAATCCACCGCAATTAAAAACAACGAACCTCCTCTACTATACAGCGCAATTAAAACAGTTCTTAGAATAACAAACATGCAGATTATGCAAATGTGATAAACAACTTAATTTATCCTAATTGACAAAGGTGGGATTCTTTTTGAAGATACATGTTTATTTCCATATCAATCCTGTCCCATGTGAAACAAACAGCTATTTACTCTACAGACTCCGAGAGTGAATTTCAAGTAGGTGAAGCTATTTGTCAGGATTTCTGAGGATATCATCAGATGCATCACTAAATCCAAGTGGATGGAGTGAACAATTCATACACATATACATTTAAATTACTCTGTAGCTGTAAAGGAAATCAAATATTATTGATATATTCATGGGAGTACATTTTTCTTTGCATTTCGACCTCCTCTGGTCTTGCACTAACATTAGTGTCTTATATCATATTTACACACTAGTGCAATAGTGTTTGCTCTGCCTGAGGTGACGCTGGTTGCAGAAATTGACCGAATTGCATTTCTACATCACCCCAAATTTGACACTGCACTTCCTTAGGCCTTTAACAATTCACATGTCAAGTGTGAAGTCGATAAGATAAATAGTTCTTGAGATATGAGAGCAACAAACAGATGGACACTAACCTATAGTGCAGAGTGTGACTCTGTGTGTTTTAATATATACATGAACTTGCTGCAAAATAACTAAGCTATAACACTGAAAAAAGACTTTCTCCTGTCTTATCAAATGCAGTTACATGCCACAAGCTTAGCAGGGTTTCTGAGAAGCCACTTCGACAGAGATTTGTACTACCTGACATACTGGGAAGCCATCATGGATTGTGAGACTTGTCACAGGGGGAAAGAGCTGGTTCTGTGTTTTGATGCCGGCGCCACCATCTGTTTCAAAGGTGTGCTCAGTCTATGTGCTTTGTGTTCAGTAATACGAATCCACTAACCAGGGACAGTGTTTGGATGCGGATGTGAAGAGCAGCAGTGGGCACAGAAATCCACACAGAATTCAAGAGGCACACAAACAGCGCTGTAGTGAAGCCAAATGACACTGTGTATAGTTATGGAGTGAATCTGGGGGAGCAGGAAAGGGGGGGGGGGGGGGGTTATGAAGTGTAGGAAAACTGCCTTTTACCCTGTAGCTGTGCAGATGCTCTGGGCTGGCTCAGCTGCCATGGAGCCCCAGAGAAGGGGGTTGAGGGTGGAGGGACTGGGGTGCGGGATTCCAGGTGCCGTATTGCTGCCTACACACACCATATCCCCCATCAGCAGACTCATTTCCCTACAGGACAGTTGCCCCTCCCCCCCCCCCCCCCCCCCCCCCCCCCTCAACCCTGCCAACCACTCTGCCACCTTCAAATCCGTGAGCTCCACCTGTGCCAGTTCTCCCCAGGCCAGGAAAGGAAACAACAACAATGTGGATCCTGGAAGACTGAAGTCCGCTGTGAGCCAGCGAGTCTCTCCAGATACCGAGCAGCCAACTGTGTGTGTGTGTGTGTGTGTGTGTGTGTGTGTGTCTGTGTGTTTGCATTTGTATGTTGGGTTATGTGTGCGTATGAAAGGCCAAGCGGATGTGTGTCATAATAAAACAGTAGTAAACGTTGTTATGCCTTGAGCAGCAGGGTTAGCTGCCCAGTTGGTGTTTCTTAGCATTGCAAGCAGTTAATTGCGTGGACCAAATTGTGGCCAGAGGGAACCTCAGGGGCAAAATGACAGATGTGGCAGTGGTGGAGGTTGGGAATAAAATCCAGCGAGAAACTGAACAGCAAAGAGTGGTAGACATTAAAAGAACAGTGAGGGAGATCTGGAGGTGGTGTCTGCATTATTAGCCACAGTCATATAATTCAAAGGCCTTTTTCAGTAAAGGCATTTCTACACTGTACTTTTCTATAATGCCAACCTCTGGTCTTGCTGCCAAGAGACTTCCAGCGACACAAATTCCCATAACTGTCAATCTGGCGACTAATTAAAGTTCTTTTAAATGATTGAGACGTAAAAACTGACCCTCCCTTAAAGACCAGAGCTCCTCTCAGCAAGAGGTGGTGTCATGAAGACTTTACATCTACTTCTAAGTCAGGAGAGCAATGTGTTGGATTGCTCTATCTCCCCGAAGAGCTGCAAGCAATGACAGCCACGGGAGCAACAACTATCAAACGTCTGCCAGCGACGGCCTCAGGGTGTGAAGCTTGGGACAGTCACTTCTCTGACCTTTGACCTTCCAGATATGACAGACATCTACTTAATAAAGAAGTCCATTTGCAACTGTGATGTATAAATGCATGAGTTGCTGAGCGAGTGCATTTGAGGCATCATGCAATGGCACATCAATATGCAAGACTCAATATGTTAATTCCTCAGATTCGTCAGGAGAGTAGAAGCAAGGGGGAGAGAGAGGGGGAGGTAAGGGTGGATGGATGGATGGATGGCGGAAAAGGGGATAGTAAGACTGATCGGTGCCTCGGTGAAAACAACAGGATGAATGGGTTGGGGGATGGGTTGTGTTATATTTGCCCGACAGCTTTTGATCGGTTAGTTCAAAGTAGAGAGCAGATGGTGTTTTTGGAACAATCTTCCAACTTCTCTCTGTTTCCGGGAGACAGTGCCAACACAAATAGTTTCTTCCCTTTCTTAAAGCTCAATTTCCAATCTCTCCGGGTCACTGTAGACAGCTGTTCTCCAGTAGGACCAGCCCAAAACTCCAGGAGTGACGGCTCCCTCTGTAGGATGGGGAAGCTGTTTTGGGCCATCAGCTTGTGGCTTATGGCCTCAGCAATATGGGCAAACTGTCACATGGCTAGAAGATTGGAATACTTCAGGGGAGAACAGACTGACAACCTGTGGTTCAACATATTGATCATGAGATATTTATAAGAATTTACTCAATCTAATGAAGGCAGATGCTCTGCTAATCTTGAAGCAGCTGAAATTTGAAAGCAGGCAGCGCCCCGTGTAGTACAGCTGCGAGGTTCTGGATGTGTTCGTGAGCATCAAAGTTTTGCAACAGATGCAATCGCACGATAGTTGTCAAAGCTCAGTTTAGAACATCAGATGGATCTTCGGGGCATTGGAAGTGTGATATTTAGAAATCATGTCTTAACATATGAGATCACAAGATGACTCTGCATCGCAGCATCATTAAAGCCTGCTCTTTCCCTCTCACTTTCAAATGCTGTCTCTGTTGAATTTGCTATTATCTGCTTGATTAAGCAGGGAGAGCATGAAGCTGAGCCAGCTACCAAAAACAAATCCTCCCCAATTGCACATCTGCATGTTCTTTATTAATTAGTCTCAACAAATGGCATTCGTTTTCCCCCCACATGGCTCAGCTTGTTTGCAATGCAAACACAGAGGAAAAGGTTGGCTTTGTGCATCCCCAGCGCATTCATTTCCCACCACGTGTGAAAGGAGCCTTTTCACATGCGGGGCAATGCTCTGCAGATATGCAGCTGGACGCGAGAATATTTTAACTTGTGTGATGAGTGGGATTCAGCGGGACATGGAACTGCAGCATCAGAATCGTATTTCACTGCAGTGGTTTTATGCCGGGGGGGTTAGGAGAGTTTAGTGATTAAAGTCCAAAGGGTGTAATGCAAGTTGCTGGAGAAAAAAAGCATCAGGGAGTAGCCACCTCTCTGCTATCAAATAATTACAGCCAGCTAATGGACTGGTATGGACAACTGAAGTCAGCAGTCTATCCCGGGTTCTGAATCACCTCTGATGGCTATAAACTCCTTTCATTCTGGCATCACCGGTACATAATGTATTTGGATGCTAATTTGTCTAACCCTTGGTCAGATAACGCTGTATGAACTTCTGTGGGAGTGAAAATGCTGAGGTGGATGTAAGCATTAAAGCGATGATAAAAAGAAAATGGTGTTGTGAAATGCATTGGATTTTAGGTGGGTTTAAGCTGTAGAGCAGCACGCCGGGTTGTCTTTAGATTACTCTCATTTGGATTGCTGTAAGGATGGAGCGGCGAGAAAAAGGGCACCTCAGCTCAGAAGCGAGTGGAATACAAAATGTTGAGAAAGGGCATACAGACGGAGAAGATTTTAATTACTTGTGTTGCTATTAATATTATCTCACTAATACGGTCAATTAGATAACTCAGGGCAAGGAAATACAGGAAACTTTTAATTCTTAATATTGGCTCTTGCACACAAAGAGAAATAGAATGATGAAATGGACAATGCCAGCATTTATACAGAGTGTGAATGCTCACTGGATGAAATCAACATTTTCAGGGGATACACAGCTATTTGGGGAAATCTGCTTATTTGCCATCTTACTGAGTATTTGATGAGAGCATCAATATCAATTTCATCTCTCTGCGCTCAATACAGCTTTCACACGGTGCCTGGGAAATATTTGCAAGGTATTAACCCTGTATTCAATAGCTCTAAACGCATCATTTCCAATGGCTGATTAGGAAAAGAGAAATAAAAAGACACTTGAAATTGAACCTGGTGAGACTGCCAACACTTTGAAATAATCCCGAAGGTCAAAGTTTTAGCAAGGCAAGTTGATCTCACCAGGAATTCATTCATTCATGGGGCACATTTTCTACCCAAAGATTAAAGTGGCTTTTCAGTGAGTAAATTATAATACGATTCAATCAGATCTCCAAGGGGCAGTGCTGGTTTAGAGGGCAGTCTAGCTTCAGATCAGTGACCTGCTGTTTTACAGCCCTCACCAGGGTCCCACTTAGACGAACAGCAACTGTTCACCAGAGACAGCTATTAATCCCTCCATCTTTGTTATTAGCCAGACGGACATTGCAGAACACAACGTGAAAAGGGAAACAATGTAATATTTGCACTAAAAATGGCAGCCAGTTATGACTGTTCTTGTCAAAGTATTTTATTCATGGTATTTCACCTTTCAAGTAATACAGTTGCATTTTTCTTTACATAAAGGCCTCTACTAAATCAGAAATTAAGTGTAGCCATATGTATGGTATATGTAAATGCAGTATTTGCAGAATATTCTATAGTTGAGAACACATTATGACAGAAAAACCATTCACCCAATCAGGGTCTTAAGAAACCTGTTATAAGGTTACTAATTTCTTCAGTTATAATCTTTTGAATTACTTTACCATTAGCACCAATTATAAATTAATTATTCATTAAAAATGCAAATGCATAGAAGAAGGCTGCACTGTCGACAGTCACTGAAGACGTGTGCGCAGCAACACAACATATCATTAGTATGCAAAATGGCATCTTCCGAGCTGCTTTGACAAAAGCGGTTTACTTATCTTATGAATTATGACCAAACTGCAGCATCACTTACTCTTGTAAGCTTTAAATGTAGCCTGTCATATGGCAACATCTACATTTTGTGTGATGGATGTATGAGCACGAATGTCATTAAGTTCATGTTTATCCCTTAGAAGAAGTGGCTTTAGAAAGTACTGTAACATTTAGCAATGGTTGATGAGATCAAGTTTATGCTGAACATAATGTACATCATTGCTGGATTTGCTGCTGGCTATATTTCTTTTTTTTCTGGAAGCATTGAATACTGCCAACAGTTATGAGCCGGCACTGTGAGATCCTGGCACGTGACTGGCTCTTCCATGGAATACACCCTTGTAGAGTTGTAAAGAAGAGATGGTCAAGTGTTACATTTATTTCACAAGCTGACAAGGAGCGCCTGAGGGAACCATTGCATTGATAGGTAGGATGATGGCTTTCACTTTCTCGAAGACAGGCTCACTGAGAAAGTTGTAGAGTGGGCAGAAGCAAGAGAGATCTCTGTTCCTTGTGTGATTGATTCCCTTCTGTCTTGCCTCTTCTCTGTATTCATCATTGATTTGTTGTTGAACGATTATCATCAATGTAACAAATAAATGAACACTTCCTTCAATTAACTGAGAAAAATAGCATTAAAATCAAGCCTTTCATGAAAACCTGCCAGCACAAAAGGATAATTAAACAATTGTATCTGTTGTATGGCATTATCAGCATATTTGATTGGGAGTAGATTTGAGGAAGACATACTGTGTCTCCCTCTGTACCTTGGAGTCTGTCTGTAGGTCGGTGCTGTGTCCAAACTACTCCTTGCTCACTGTAGCTGACTGTGTTCCAAATTCATGCTTTGGATCCTTTGCAAATCCTGTGCAGGCGGACGAATCACATTTATAAAAATACTCTCCAAATGTGCACTGCGCATTAAAGTGGTCATTGACAACTCATGAAGTCAGGAACTATAGCATGACCACGCCATAAAGCTCCGATTCAGGTGGTTACGAGATACTGGTAAAAACACTCGAAACTTGTAAAGTGAAGAGTGAAGGCCCTTTCAGCTAGAATGTGAAAGCAGCACCACTGCACTACGAAACCCATACTTTTCAATTACATGTGCCTGGCAAGGATGTTTTTTTCTAGCAAAGTGCAATGCTCAAAGTCAAATAATCAACACTCGATTGTGGATGTCTGAGTTCCGTGAAGACCTCTGGACCTTGGGAGGAAAGCTATATCACATTTTGTTCAAGCAGGCATGTCAGATGTGTTTTAAGAGTCAGGTAACTTGTTCTAGGTCGGGGGAAATGTGTAAAACAAAACTCTCTTTGTTAGCGTTTGGTGTAGGTTGCTAATCACAGTGTTACAAAGCTTAGGAATGCATATTTAGGCTTAACTATCCAATAGGATGTGGACAACTACATGTAACATAGAGAGTGACAGCAATTCTACAAATTCATGCATGTGCTGTTAGAATGGGTGACGCAAGTAGAGGGAGATATATGGGGGAGACATCTTCAGACTTGGGGGGTGACAATTGCTCATGTTACTCTGTTAGCGTTGGTATATTGTTGCACCTTCTGGTCTCCTTGATGCAGCAAGTCTACATTCAAATCTTCTGAATAAGGCATCAGCTGCTGCCTGAGTTCTCCTTTTACCAGTTTCCAGAAAACTTCCACAACAGCCTTCAGGTCATTTCAACATTCACCATTGTTGGCTGCACTCTTGGAGGATCCAGCCCCTGAATTATGACCCACATTTTAGTTTGCTGCTGCTCCACAACAGCTGCTTCCCATCAATATTTACCACAGCTGTCCTGACACACACAGACCTCTGTGGAGGAACAATCACATAGGCCAGACCTATCCACACCAATGTGGTGTCTGGTCCTTTTAGAGATGGAGGTCAGCTGCTACCATTCCCTGTGCAAGTGCTGCATCATTTATTTATTCAACAGCTGCGTATTGTTACCGAAAGACTGGGTGCTACTCTCTAGTCACCTTCTTTGTAAAGTGTGGTGCATTCACATTTAAGTGGTTTAGGTTTCCACCTTCACAATACTCCTTTGTGACAATATTATGGGATTTTACTACTTCACCAAAGTTTATGAGCAAAGATAGACATGCATGTGAATAATCATGGGAAACTGAGCTTTGTCAAAATCTGTTTTCATAAAACACCAATGCAACCTCAACACCTCTTTACATCAGAACACATGTAAGCATATGTCCTTGCAGTAGACAGCAGATTTTTTGTACATCTGCAAAAGGGCTTATATTTTTAAAAACTGCATGTTTAAAATGCTGTTGGCAAGCCAAGAAACATTAACTCAAATTAGACAGCACTGAAACTAAGCAAATTGATACCCAGCACAAATGGATCAAAGTTCAATTACAGTGTGTTTCATTTCAGGAGCAGCTTAATTTGGAAGAGAAACTCCGGAGGCTCTGCTGAACTGTGCTGAACACTTTACCTGTCAAGTCTGCTGAGGGGGTGGGAGTGGTGGCAGAGAAACGAGAGGCTAAGCCTTCTGGGAGACAATCTGAATCTCGACAATTAGTCTCTGCTGTCGCTCAGTTTGATCTTGCATGGCGAAAAAATGTTTTCAGGAGCTTTAATTGTGTAAAGAGCACATTTTGGAATGCTAATTAGAAATCTGCTGCACTCATTTTTCCGAGTTAGATCATACATTCAGAAGAAACGGGTGACGATATGATGGCGAGCATTTATCAGAGACACATCATTATACATGGTGACAAATCAGTTAACATGTGGGCAATGTTCCCTCTCTGACTGCGTGACAAAAAAAAGGACGAGGACAAACTGCAAGGGTTGCAGACACTAACAACTGTTAATCAGTTTTTCTCCTGCGCCTGAGTTGGCCTGTTCGTGCCGTGCCCGCTCTTGCCATGCTCGCCTCTTGTGGTGTACATAATGAAAAGAATGGGGCCGTCAGTCATAATGGCTCTCTAAATAGCATTTTCTGCTTTATTAGTCATACTTAATGGTGTTGAAGGGGCTGTGAGTGATGCAAAATCCCTTTGTTCAAAGCCCTTCCCTTATTGTGAATGCTTCTTGATCGAAAAAAGATTCCCTGACAATCGAGGCTGAATGTGTTTTACACGCTGGGCTTACTTTGTCTATATTAGAGGGGAATTGTGCATGCTCTCATCAAAAAGATTGATGGCATGAGCGAGGAAATAAAAGAGGTGGAGACAGTGTGCATAGTGCCACATCAGGCAGGTAGCTGGACCAAAAAGAAGACGGTCCCATTCATTCTAGATGGAAAATCTCTGATATTTCATTATAAAGAACAAAAAAGTGACGCATCACCAATCCATCCACCCATCTACATGGTATGAAAGTAAAATGGAAACCAATTTTAAATATCCATCAGAGCCTAAAATGAATCCTATGTTTAGAGTGTTTGTCATCCATGCCTGTCTGACAGTTTCACGCCTCTATGTTTGAAACACAACACGTTTTGTAAAAGAAATGCATGTCATACAGAGACACACACAAACACAAACACACACAATCATTAACAAAGGAACTTAAAAACTAAAAATCTGCAAGAGACAGACACTGAAAACCATGAAGAAAGAGAGAAAGAAGTGGTTTGCTTACGCTGGATGTCAATTGTGACGCTGGTCTCCTTGCCATTGGGAACTGCCTTGTTGGAGGCCTTACAGATGATCTGCTGACCTGTCTCGATGTTGGAGGCTGAAAGGTAGAGCGTGCTCACAGTGCTTTCTCTTCTACCATCCCGCAGCAAGCTCTGCAAAGAGTGAAGAAGGACTGAGTGAAGTTCAAAGTAGCAGTGGAGGCAGTTGTGTAAATAATTAAAGTATGGTTGGCTGGAACCATGGAATCATTTCCATTATCAATAAACAGATTTTATACATTGTATCTTTGATAGCTTAAATTTGAAGTAGGTATTGATGGAGATGGAAGAAACAGTTCACAAGATTAGCTTTGATGGAGAAGGTGTAAAACTGGAAAAACAGCAAAACTGGAAAAAAGACCAACAAATTCCTGAATACACACATTTTGTCCAAAGGGATCCAGAGGCAAACCCTCAGAGCAGCCCAACCTGATTGCAATGCCGATTGATGTGAAAAAATAAAGAAAAAGTAGAAATATATATATATATTTTTGCCTCTTTTGTGTGTCTGGAGAGCTGCGCTCTAGCGCATGACTTGTCATACTCTACAAAGGAAATCAATCTTCTTTTCAGCGCTCATCCTCTGAGCCCTACATTGTGGAAGCCATCTGGAATCGGTTGGTAGCGCTCAGTAGCTCTCGCTCTCTCTCGAACGCTCAGGGAAGGGCTCTGGGAGTCTATGTTAACCAGTGCGGGACAGAACAAAGTCACTGACTAGAACAAATTGCATGGGCAACGGGACACAGTGTGGTCAACCACAAAGTCAAGATGCATTTCCCTTCCATCTCTTAAAGGGAGGCCCATTATTGCTCTGTGTCTTCTGAAGAAAAGAAGAACCAGTTATAGTCAAGAACATCAAACATACAAACACAATGTTGGCCATAGGGAGCTCACTGTGGAGCTGCTTTACTGCACTGCCACCTGTAGATTAGCCTCACAGATGTATGGGTTGCTTCAAGGACATTTCCTGTTCTTAGATTTTTATCGCACAAAAACAGGTCATGTTCAATCTTAAGGTCTATATACAATGTTTTGGTCTCCAAGCCAATTCATCTGTCATGTAATGTTCTTAACTTATGTATTCTCGGTTTAAATTTTAATCAAAAGCACTTGAAAGGCTTTTAAGGTAAGTTAGATGTCAGTACTGAAAGGGCATGTTCTCTCAAAGTTCAGGAATGCTACCCATTAATCATCAGCAAGCTGCTCATTCTCATTGTGTCAAACAGTAGCAATTATCTTCTCATTTCTCTGTTTTAATGCCAGGGTTTCTATTAAATAAAACTATAATCTATGTATGTAACTTTCCTTTTTGCTTAAGCATATATGCACATTCTGAAAAATACAATTACCGTGTCATTAGTGAGAATTTTGCAGTTAAAAAGAAATTATAGATGGAGTCCATTTGTATGTGAGGAACCTTGTGATGAAATTCATAGCTGTGCATGAGCCACTTCTAAAGCAGAACGCATTAGCTGTCAGGCACAGGATATGTCAATGTAATATCCTTTCTGACACAGTCAGGATTGTTTCCCTCGTCGCTCTGGACCTGTCTGAAGTCATTAATCTTAGAAAAGGGGGTTAGCTGGCTGCTGCATTGAATTCAACACCATGCCACATTACAAACTGATAAATTTTCATATCACTGCCTGGAGGCCATGCGAAGAATACTTTTAACCATACTGGGAGAGGAATGACAAAAGTAACAAGATTGAGATGGAAAGGGTTGGTTCTTTTCATGTATATTTAAAGATGCATTATATGATTTCTGACCTCTGGAGGGTAAAAGTAACACAGCAAAGCGACACTCCTCATTTTACTAATCTGATTAATGTGTCAGCAAATATTAGCAGACGCTGTAGGCTCCCTTTTTTTGCAAACTGATGTACCAAACTATAATTGTAGTTGTTAAAAAAACTCTACTGTTATCAGTGGTAGAAGCGGAACCCCATGTAGTCAATCTTGCTCTAATTTGGAGATAGATTGTTTTCTTCCACACGCCACTACTGCCAAGAAAACCTGTTAACATAAGACGTGCCTGACCTATGTAGAAGACCAACCGGTGGCTTAAAAAATCTCTTACAAAACCGGATTTACTTCTAATTAAAAAAGCCAGCAGAACAAAACAGATTATCTACTAAATAAAACTTGATGTGCTGCTAGCCAAGCTAATTCATTGTTAGTCCTAAACCAGCACCGTGTTTACTTGGAATTTCAGCTGCAATGTTTTTCTGATGTCAATTTATCAAAATGCAAGACGGATATTGCTATTTAGACATATTTTCATATTAATCATGAATTCCAGTTGGTGTTGATTTTTTTACCACAATAGGGATGTTACAGTTCATAGTAACACTGCTGCGTTTTTCACTGTGTGAAAGTGAAAGATTATTTTGCCATAAAAGTGAGTGACTCACTAGTTCAGACAGTGAGGTTGGAAAGGTTCATAAGCTCTGATGCTAATAATCATTAGCAAGTCAGTGTTGAAAACGTTCAGCTGCAGCTCAGGATTTTTAGCCGTTTCTGAGTGTCACTGTCTCTGGTTAAAATGTCAAACGTCGTCAACCGTTCGTTATATCAGCTCTCAATAATTAAACCTGGTTGATGTCGGTTTGTGTGCTTTCGCTGCACAGAGGCTCTGGAACTCCCTGCCTGATGAGATTAGGCTCGCCAACTCATTACAGATCTTTAAATCACTGCTCAAAACGTATTTCTAGAGGAAAGCATTTCTAACATGCAACTTGTAATTATTTTCATTGCAACATCAGTCTTACAGAGTTCAAGTGTGATGTTCCTGATCTCTCTCTCCCCCTCTCCCACCCCCCACCCCCATTTCTCCCTCTATGCCACCCACCTCCTCTCTTCCCCATTTTCTCTGCTCACCCCAACCGGTCGAGGCAGACGGTCGCCCACACTCAGTCTGGTTCTGCCAGAGGTTTCTCCCAGTTAATGAGGGAGTTTTTTCTCTCCACAGTTGCCAAAGTACTTGCTCATTGTGGGAACTGTTGGGTTTTCTCTATAAACGTAAGGTCTCGACCTTATTATGTTATGATTTGGCTCTTAAATTGGACTGAACAGAATATCTTTTATTACAATCGATTCCTCATTTTGCAATTGACTTTTGTTTGAAGCACTTTGTAACCTTGTTTAGGTGCTATACAAATTAATTTATCATTATTATTATTATTATACAGTCTATTTATGAATAGGTTAAAAATATTTTTACCATAGTCACTGTGGTTAAATATATTTATCTTAACAAATGTATGTAAATTCACATGAAAAAATCTTAAAAAGTGGATTAATTAACTAATTGGTGTATTTATTTGTCATCGAATATATATAAAGATTATATTAATATAATCTGTTTTTAAACTTCAAAGTATGGGAACTTCAGCAATTTCCCCTTGTGTCAAACATCCACATGATTGTAGTGCAAAGTTAAGAGTATACAATATACTATTTTATATTTAGAGATATTGTCTCCAGTAGATCCCTGGTCTCCAGTTCACCTCTCTAGCTTTTTGAAAAAACATGCTGCACACTGGGGAGAATGACCTTCTGGTATGCATCATGCTTCTTTTCAAATGCTTTGTTGTACCATTCCGGTGCAAACATATCATATAGCAAGTGAGCACCCCCCCAAACCACAGCTCAGACCCAGAGGCTGCATGTTACAAACTGAGATTTGCCGTTTGCCACTGAGAAACTCCACTGGTGGCAGATGGGATTTGAGTATTTTGGGGAGAGAGAGGACAATATTCAGACAGTGTCCTGTGCCTTCACTACTATAATCTTTTTTTCACCAATCACCTTAATGGGACAACCTTCTGCCTTTTGATTATTTGGGGTGCCAGCTCCTTGCTATACTCAGAGTTCTGTTTTTGTTTTTTCAAGCTGCCCTCACTAATGATCAGCAATGCATCAACTCAGTGACTCGCTGATATAGTAAACCTAACACACATTATTACTCAGTGATAGCTTTAATCATACTCTTTCTCTTTAACCACTGGTCCAGTACATAGTTTTCTAAGAGGTCAGGAAGATGAGGTTTTTGGGGGCCTTGGTGGGAAATTATCTTTGGGTCAGTGATATCATTAGATATAACACCATCAGGAAAGCCATTCCTGTGAATCCCCCACCACATCTGTTCACATTAGTCCTCTTCATGTGCGGGATATAAGAAGACCGTCAGAGCAGATGATTATGCTAACAAAATGTCCCCTTCCTGCCTGCTCTGCGGACCCCAAAAAAAGAGTCATCTTCTTTTAATCGAACCCATTGCTTTTTAATGGTCGGCGATAGAGGGAAGAGGGACATACTTGTGCTCAGCGCAGGCATGTGAGCATCCATCATCTGCACCAGCACAGAATGTCCTCACATCTGCCGCCGCTATGAGAGGAAGTGAAGGCAGGAAGCGCACTCTCTCCGCCCACCATTAGTTAGCGGCACCTCAAGCAATCATTTTATTCAAATCGGCCTGGTGCTGTACCCCAGTCCAATCAATGGCATTTATCTACTCTTTGAAAAAAGCCGATAATGGGATGAGGCAGCACAGGGAGCGAGGCAAAGCGGGGGAGGTGTTAGTGCTTGTTTAAATGGAAATAGAACATGACAGTGTTGATTGCATGATTAGCTTTGAGGCCTAACGTCAATCAAGAGTCTGTGGTGTGTATGGTGATCTTGACACAGACATGTTGTAAACTGTGGCTATTGTGTAATTTGGCATAAAAAGTAGGAACCTGATCTGAAATTGAGAATCATATCAACCCTGTTTAGACCTGGCATTACCACACATTTCGGGCGATCCAATCTCAAGTGGACACCTCTCGGTACAGGTGTGAATGTACCCAAGTTTCATATCTGTGGAGATTGTCAGTCGTCCAGGTCATGGTATATTCAAGTGCTAAAAACAGGTCAACTGGACTTGGTTGAGTTTCTTGAAGACGTTTCAGCTCTCATCCAAGAGGCTTCTTCAGCTCTAACTGACCAACTGAAGTCCAAATTTATTCCCTATTTCAAATGAGATTATTTCATAGTAGAGCTGTGTGGAACACATTGACTAGCATCCATGCTCCTCCATGCTCTCACCATGCATTAGGCCATTGCAAACTGCACTGATGTACCTACAGTAATTGTTTGCATGTACAGCAAGGAAGGGACATTCAAAGGGAAGATCCAGCGAGAGACAGATGACACTTAAGGAGGAGATCAAAACACCAGAGAGAAATGCAAAGTCACTGATAGTTCCGTGATCTTACCATCTGCTTGAGCTCATTTGTTTACAAGGAAGAAAAAGCATTCTATGCAATGAGAAGATTTCATTTAAAAAAGCAGTCTGGATGCTTGAGCAAAACGCCCACCAATGACAGGCTGCTCACTCTGAAACATCTCATGGCTGTTTAACACTTTTGCAGTTTTTATTTATAGTAAAGCATGACTTGCAAAGATGTAAAGTAGCTGTTTTCATTCTCCCTCTCGGTTTCCTGTCATAAAAGAAGAACGGCTCACCCCCGCCCACCATTTCACCCCTCCATCCTGTCTCCAGCTTGTCTACAAACCTGATATGACACACACCTCTAAGCTTACCTTGGAGTACATGGCCCCATTGAGGACCTCTCCATTGCGGATCCAAATGATTGAGGCTGCTGGCTTGGCGTTGTCAGCATGGCACGTCAGATTGAGCGGGTCGCCAGCCCTTAGACTCACCACTGGCCCTCCGCTGATGACTGGGTCCTCTGGGGGAACTATTGATACAGACACACAGAGAGGGAGGCGTTAGGGATATGATAAACATATGACAATGAATGGAAGATTTGTATCAGCAAATCAATACAGTCTGAGTAATAACCCTCTGTTAATATGGACCATTAGAAAAGTATGTGTGTAATTGAGTTTTTAATCGATATATAACATGTTTTGTTGTTGAGGGCACTCTGGCAAGTAAAAGAGAAAAAATACACTTAACATGCATCAGCTTTGTTTATCTGATGTATTGCACTTCCACAACACTGTGATGCAGAAAATATATACTGAACCACTTGAGACAAAACTAACTCATGTTTGATACCCGCAAGGATTTGAATGAGTGACGCGAAATCTCATCATACAGTTAATTTCCATATAATTAGTGAATTTATAACACCAGAAAGAGCTGTGAGAAACTGAGTTTATTGTATGCAAATGAAGTTTCTATAAGAATGAAAGCCATGTTTATGGTTACTTGTTCAGGGGAGCTAATAATTTCACAGTGAGACATAGATTTAATGTTTTTTTCCTGTTCTTTATGGAAAACTAGCAGTAGATAAATAAAGATAAAGTAACTGCATGAACATTAAAATAACCATCCATCCAACCATCCACATTCATACAGTGCACACAGAAATATATAAACCCCTCCAAAATAAGCATCACAACAATGCTATGCATGCCTCTAAATGGCACTGATCAAAGTCCTATTCCTGTTATGCCCATGAGACGATCTGTCTTTTTGTTTCTTATAACTGAAACTGCAGTGAATTATTGATCGACCTGAGTGCTCATTACAATGCAGATCTGGGGCAAGATGAAATCAAAGGCTGCAGGCAGCTGCCATATTCCCCCTGCAAAAGCATCATAATTGGAAGGACAGACAGCACTGAGATGAGTGGAAAGAAAGAACAATTTCATTTGAGACACTGGTTTGTATGTTTAATGACAATAAATATAAAAGGGCTGTTGCATGGCAGACATAAATGAGGATGTGATTTCAGAGTCAGTTGTGTCTATACTATAATGTTGCTCTACAGAAAAGGTTATCCATTTATCTAATTGATTCATTTTTAATCATCAAACAAAAGCATTTTGTAATTATCACTTTTTATAATATTCTTTATAGTTAGTGGCAGTGCCCGTGATATCCAGGCTGTATTGAAATTACAAGTCTGATGAATGTGAATCAAAGGATTCACATGAAATTAAACACATCATACAGTGTTACTGTTATTTCAGACTTGCTGTTTACTGTACTCTCCCCAATGGTAAAATAGTGCTGTGAGTGTTAATGCAAACCAAGGATTTCACACTGATATAGCTGCAAATTAAAACTGGGCAATTTTTTCTTGTTAAGCAGTCACAACAAATGCAATGTGTTTGTTATTGTGGTTTACGTGAACTATGATTAATTGTTAAAATGTGTAATAAAAAACAAAGCATTGTCATTTTGTTTTTTTGGTCAGCATATCTGTTTGCACATTCAAATTGCACATTCTAATGAAATTAGGAGCAAATTCCAATGAGTTGAGTTTCTAAGGACGTTTTCACACCTGACCATGGGCTGAACTAATGTCCATGTCTTTGTTAAACGGTCTACACTTGATCTGGTTAGTTTAAATTTTTTATTTCACAATCAAAGTTTGGGTGCGGACAAAAGACTTTTGTATAACATACATTCTACCTATCATCCTTTGTGGGGGCTGCATTTATCTATTCTTGACATTGATTGGGTTGTGGACAGGCCAGTTTAATTTGTTCAATTGGTTGCCACTGTTATATCATTATAACTACCAGCAAAATTAACATCCTCGTTGTTCAAACACTATATCGTCTGAAGCGAGGACTACGAGCAAACCTGCCACCGACTTCAGCTTCTTTTTCTTCTTCTATTGTTTCATGCTGTCTCAATTTCCTGCAACTGGTCACACAGGCCAAACTATCAAAACAAACCAAAGTTTCTTAAACCAATTACTTCATTAAAACAACATATATTAACAGATGCATTGGATGCTCTCACGTTGTATCTCTCTAAGTAAGTAGTTGCTCAATTGTCCATTATTCAAAGGGCCATGTGTTATTTTTGGCACGGCACAGAGCAAGTGGAGCAGAACTTAAAATTGGTCATCCAAAGAAACATCATCCTCCGGTTCTTTGTCACACACAAGCTGGTCTTAGTCTTGCTGCGGTTAATCGGTGCACAGGGTTGGCGTTTTTGGTCTTGTGCTTGTGACTCATGCCTTTATAACATAAAACATGGAAAATGTTTGTTTTTGCAAATTGTCAGACAATATAAGCATCACTGCTACACATTTAGCAATGAGTAAGAACTTAATCAGACCAGTGTGGGAACAGTCTAGTCTGGATTCTGACTAAACAGATGACCAACTTGACCTGTAACCCTGTGATTCCGAAGGCAATTCCCACTCAATGGTTCCTGTTGTGTGTATAATTTGAAACATGGTGTTTATTCTGGACGGCTCCCTTTCATTTGCTCTTCATTAATATGCGGATGGGTGGGAGAGGCGAGGGCTCTCAGGTCAGCACTTGCACATCAGACAACAATGTGTGCTTATCTTGGCAAGCACACATTGTTGGATCTGTGTGAGAACATGGCCATCTCCTGTTCCTTCATCAGCAGCTAGAAACGAGGTGAAGAAGATGGCATGAGATTATTCTTGTGCTGGAGATACTTTATGGCATCTAAATGAGAGGGAGCATGTGAAAGGCATCATGAGATGATGCCTTTCGAGAAAGCCCTCCCCTTCATCATTACAGAAGATGAAAAAAAAATGATGCCCGGTAGTGGCACTGTGACAGTTGATTGCAAAGATCCAGTGTTATTGGCTCGCTGTCACTGCTCTCTTGCACACATGACTGAAACATTAATTAAATATAGGCATCCATAAAAAGGCTTTTTAGCAGAGAGGGGGAGATTAGAAAGGTGTTGAACAGCATGGGAATGATAGGTCTCCTTCACTGCACATCCAAGTCAGGGGATTTCATATTATTGCTTAAAAGTGCTCCAACATCTGGAGAGAAAGGGAGATCATAGTCTTTTTGCGCTGTTGAAGAAAATACTCCTGTACACCTTTCTACACATAGCAATGTAAACACATACTGCAGGGTCAGAAGAAAACACGGCTATATGTGATTATAACCTAGCAGGCTGTTTCTGTAAGTTACAGTTTGACCTTTAATTGTCTCAGTTGTCTACTATTATTCAGCCTCATGTTTTCCACTGAGGGATGTCAGAGGACTTTATGATTTCCAGCATAGTGGGGCTGCATAGGAGATAGGAGGTCACGGGCAGACCAAATGGTGCACTGCTACACTTTCAGGTCATGTTCCCCTGGAGGGCTGCCTGCCAGCAGAACACTGTGGGTGAATGGTGAACAGACAAGGGGAAGAAGGACATGCCTGGCTGCCTCCATCCTGCCTCCCACAAGTCTGTGTCTTTCTGTCCTTCATTGTGTTTGAGGTCTTACTGTGTGCAGAAGTTGCCTGTGTGGAAATAGTTTGTAAAAGTGTGGACTGAATCTGTTGTCTCTCAAGTTACTGCACTGTTTCTGTGGCATGTTTTAGAATTGTAGAGTTTGCAGATAAGCTTGCTATTCTCTTCTTGGGAAAGGGTTCGCCAAACAGACAGACTTGAACTTTGATGCCTCCAAACCCCAGGTGATGTCCATGAATGCCACTACTCACCATGGATGTGGACATCCAGCTATAACGATGAGATTTCCTATTTTGGAAGTCTTGTCAGCAGGGACAAGGCAGCAAAAAGGACACTAGAATGAAGGCTTGTTGTACTTTTGCCCGACTCTAGCCAGTCTGGAATTCAGAACAATAGTCCAATGAAACTGCAATGCAAACGTAAAGAGCAATGTAAAACCAAGGCTGTTGTGTGGCTCAGAATGCTGGGGAGTGACAACATGTGACATGAACAAGATTGATGCCTTCATACAAATCTGCTGCATCTTCTAGCCTGAGACAATCTCAAAGAAACAAGTTGACTTGTGCAACAGTATTTATTGCTGCTGAATTTGATTGCCAGGGCGTGTCCTCTGAATGGCCAAGGATCAAATCCCAGAGGTTACACTAAGATAGACTCTAAAAAGGAGGCAAGGTCATCCCAAAACAACACAGTTAAAGGAGATGGACCTAACAAGGGGCAAGGCAGAGCATGTGGCACAAGACGATTCTGTACAAGATCGCTGAAGCCTTATCTCCCACCAGGGACAAAGGGGATTAAATTAGTTAAGTAAGCACCACTAAAGGCTCATAGGATAAACACATAAATGAATACAAATGATGAGCAAAAATTAATTTCAATAGATATGTAGTTCTTTCTCTTCATCACGGATCCTGTGTTATGACTGCCAGGTCTAACAGTTATACCGAGGCCAAGCCTTGAACTTGAATCAGCCATCATCATTACTGGGCTGTTTGCTAACTCGGCAGTCCCTAATGGTTCTAAATTAGCTCTTTACAGCAGCCATTCAATGGACTTGGCATAAGTAGTGTGGTCAGTAGTACAGATTGATCGCTCCTCTTTAATTACAGGGCTGACTCACTGCACACCCTGCTCCACTCACTACATTTTTTTTTTCTTGGGGATAATAATGTTATCCTTTTCAACACTTGAACATTTGCATTCTCATGTGCATGCATATACATACACTGTTGGCATGCACACGCACAGACACTGACATTCAGACGTATTTCAGTGATTACAGGTTTTGTGTAAATCAAGGTGAACTGATTGCAGATCAGTCACAAAGGAGTTTGTGTTTTTAATATATGTCTGTATTAATCAAAGCCGTATGGCATTGGGTGTCACCTGAGAATGTAAAGTAGACAGTTAATTACTTTCATTATTAAAAAGGGTTCCTTTGAGTTAACCCATGGTTTTGTTACAGCAGCAGTTTTTACATGGGTAATAAGGCGATCAGGTAAGCTCAGAGTTAAGGTTGGGGTCTATCATCTCACCCAGTCTGATATAAGACTTGGGATTAAATTATGTACTGTATGTCTTCAGATCTATCTGACTTATCTGAAAATTAAGCTCCATCTTGGAGACCTAAATCAACCAGAAAAAAGACACTGATGTCAGATAGCCTGGACTTCAATGAGATCATTTACTTTTACTGGATAATCAAAGATATCCATAAATGAGACCAAGGCATATTGATGTGTAATTAATTCAACAGTGAGCCTGTCACCCTTAAGAGGGTCTTGAATAAACCCAGAGGGTCATAAAGCTGCCTTTTGCCTTACATATTAATTCTACAAACACAGCACATAAAATTTCCCTAAATACATAAAAACTTGAATTTACAGGAGGCGAGAAGCAGATGATGACATTTGGTGGAAATTGCTGTGAAGTTCTCTTGAGTCTGGTAACAACTGGTGTCGCCAACGGTGTGCCTGCTGGGTTTTTGGGGTCGAACCAATATTTGGGGGACCCTCTCCAAAGCATCAAATTAAAACTTTGCGGGCACCCCAGCTTTCCAGGAGCACGAGCAAGGTAGAAAAAGCAATTTGGAGGCAAATGAATGAGAGAGGGCTCCTCACAAGGATGCTGGAGGGGTAAGGCTAGCAATGTGTATCTGCTGTAGTGCTGTGCTTCAGCGGACGTGTCCTGAACAGCAATGAGCTCCCTGACTTGCCTGTCTATTTCAGAGGAATACTCGCACGGGCTGCCTGTCACCCCACTGCGACAGCTTGCAGAGTTTGTGATAAATAGATCAAGAAAAAAAAAGAATTCTTAAAGAAAAGGAGAGAAATACCAAGCACAGGTGAATACAGGAGACATGCGTGGCTCACTGGCCCAAATCACTGGTCCTTTTCAAGTCCCTTGTCATGTGTGTGCACGTGCACACACATGACATGGGAAAGTGAATGAGTGAAATGATTGAATGAGGATGAAAGAGAGACTAACACACAGAATAATTTGACTCTTCAACACAATAGGAGTTTGCAATCACAAATAGCATGACAGCCTGTGCTAAATGAAAAAAAACAAAAGCTGCAGATGATTGATTTGCAGGAAAGTGTGCTTTGCCATATGGTAAAGAATAAACTGAGAGTGTAGATGTAGCTCTGAAGAAAAATGGAGATATGGAAATTAATTGAATCGGGGACAAACAAGAGAAGACTCAAAGACCGTACAGTAAGGAAACAGTAATCTTTGGCCGTGTTGGTGTCATGATCGACCAAATGAACTGTGCAAAATAAAATGGAGGGAAGGAGGGATGAAGATTAGATGAGGAGTGGGGGGATGCCAGAGCTGTCAGAGATGTGCTGTGACTGCTCCGTCACAGCGCAGCCATGTGCAGCCTGAAAAGCTGCTCACCACAGATTGGGAGGGTGCTGACATAGCTGCTCGCCACACAGCTGAGTTGTGCTATGTATCTACAGTATGTGTGAACATGTTTGTAAGGACGGGATGCGAGAAGTTTGAAACTCAGGATCATAACGGGATCCCCGGTTGAAAATAAAAAAAAATTGTTTGCTATCTCTGACTGTCTGCCTGGTTTTCGACCCCTGATCATCCATTAAACCAGAACTCTTGCTATTGCTAAGACTGCTCAAGTGTCGTGCTTTTGGTTTCACGTTTGCCATTTTGCGCACCCTGACACTAAAAGATGATCCAGAATTTGACAGTACATCGGGACTTAAATCGAAAAAGGGCACATGTCACTCCCCTGCTCATTGACCTCCACCCAAGGCCACCAGAATCAAATTCAAGTAGCAAAAGCAACTTCTGGGACTGAGTCCTCTTGGTCACAGCGTTCCTCCAAGGAACTGGCATTGCCATTCCAGCAGACAAGGCAATCACCGTACAGACTGTTCTTGGCTGTGGTCATTGGTGTATAAAGTTGCTATGGAGTTCTTCAAGAACCTGCTAAAGACTAATCTCTTTAGAGAGTGTCTCCTCTCCTCACTCCTTTCACAGCTTACACGCCTAACTCGCACTTATTATTCCCTTTCAATGCACTTTACCTGATCTCCTAATTTGTCTTGTTGAATACATTTAGCACTTAGCACTTACTTCGAGGTTTCCTCCTCTGCTGGAGCTTAAGTTTTGTTCCTCACTTGTGAGTAACTTTGGATAAAAGTGTCTGCCAGATGAGTAAATGCTAATGTTTTAAATTTTTCTTCATGTCAATCATTCCCTTCTGATAGCAATTAGAGTCAGCTGAAGCAAACCTGTTTACTATGTAGCGTGAATTTCAATCAGCTCGGTACCTGTGCACAGTTGGTATTGTTTTACTGCAGAGCACAGATGTATTTGCATTATTTCTCTTCCTTCTGTTGAGATGCTGAGGGAAAAAAAAAAACATCCTACATGCAGTCTGTCTGCCATAGTCACACACCTGCTCACAGTCCCTCTGATATCATAGTTGTAGTTATCACTCCGTCTCGTGTTTCAGACAAAATGGCAGAAAAGGCAGTGTAATATAAGCACTACAATCGTATTTTTCTCTGAGAAGCAATGCCGTTTAGGACACCTTATCTCTCCCTGTGCTTTGACTTAGATGCATGGCTAGAATGAAATTAACTTTTGTAAGAGACAAATTGGTTATGTCCACTGGAGGCCTTCTGAACTCGTTGTTGGAATATAGTGTGACATGTAGCTTTAATGGCCCAGAATCTGGCTCAACCCACGTATCAATCAATCAAATCAAATTTTATTTGTATAGCCCATATTCACAAATCACAATTTGTCTCAAAGGGCTTTAACAAGGTGTGACATCCTCTGCCCTTAACCCTCAACAAGAGTAAAAAAAAACTGCAATTTTTTTAACAGGGTAAAAAGAAAGTGTAATGGAGAACATCAGAAAGATAAGGGTATTTGCAGCATTGATTAGAATAAACACTTTGTAGCATAATGGAAGGTCAATGAATTGATGGATTATTGTCAGTAATGGTCGAGTATCTGAGTAGAAATATTGTATATCAAGCAATCCTGTTGTAATCATAGTCCACCATCGGCTGCCACCTCGATCGTGGTCCACCACCACGTATGCACTCACAATTTCAACAGCAACACTCAGTAAGAAGGATATAGCTAATTTCTAGTATCTAAAATGATTGAAAAAGGTAAGCAAAGCTATGTGCATCTACACAGTATTCACACACAAAAAGCTTACTGCTATGTGCTGTGATTAACAGCAAGGTAATACTACTCATTAAGTAGCAGACTAATTAAACTTACCTCTATCTGTGCTGGGCTGTCACACAGCTCTACAGAAGCTTCTCTGAAACACTGCATGCCCCAGTAATCCTAGCTCAGGTGAACAGGCAAACAGAACGTACAAAAGCCACTGCTTTACTGAGATATTTTTTCCCCAAGAAGCAACAGCCAAACTGCATTCGTTGTTACATAAATTAGCAGTGAAAGAGCTCACACGCTCTCAGCAGAGACCACAGTGAACGCCACGGATCGTGGTTTTGACAAAATACACATTCATGGACTGTGTGGAACAGTTTCTGTCATGTTTTCAGAATGAAAACTTCTAATTCCTCAGGAGAGTCTTTCTTTTTCTTTTTTTTACTCTGCCCTCAAAGTTCACTTCCATCACTAAAAGGATGGCAGCATGATCCTTGAAAAATAATGAATTCAGACTTATCCACAGAAATGGCTGCTTCAGCGTTGGCAATTGGAAGCAACATTAACAAAAGATACCCTTGGGCTTTTGGGTACATGAATATTGTCGCTGAAGCACGAGTCCAAAACATTAACAATGCAGGAAAGGAAAACAACTAGCTTGCACACAATGATCCATCAAAAATGTTTGTTAGAGGACCAGCTCACACTCTATTTATGAACTGCATTATGAATCATTTTGAAAGATCTTGTGGAGGGTTTCTGAAGTCCCCCCCCCAACAACAACTGCATGTACAACTCATTACAACAATGGAGGGTACGAGGTATTGGTTAAAAAATAATGGGGTCAAATATAAAACTTACAAAATGCTGTGCTGGAAAGCCTGTCATCCCCCAGGAGCAATAGTGTGTATAAAGGGGACAAAAGAAAACAACTCCTCTTGGCCTCACACAACACTTCACATGGCCGTGTGTTTTCAGTTAAGGGAAATATTTTCACCAAATGAAGAGTCAAGCTTTGTAACCTCTGGTTATTTGCTTTGAGTATGATTAACCTCTGAAAGCATTTCCCAACTTCTGCCTGGTCACAGTCTGTATGTGTGTGACCCTTGTGACCCGGTGCCAAGCAGAGCTTGAACATAAGAGAGAAAATTATGAAAACGTGTCAAAAATGTATCTAAGACTAAGCCGTGCTAAAACACCCTCGCTTGCCCTTGAAGTAAAAAAAACAAAAACATGAGTAATGCGTATGCTTTGAGCCTTAAATTAAACTGAAGGTCAGTTTATGTGAGAAAACCTGCATTTATTACACAGGGAGAGCAACAATTCAGCTGGCATTTTTTTATTTTTATGGAAATGTGTGCAGAAGTGATTAATCATATTGACCACTTTGTTATCTTTGGTGTTTATCTTTGCTAAATACCTGATAGGCCATTTTAAACTTCAATCAAAGAGATTACATTGGTCGCACAAAGTCTCTCAGTAATAATTTGCAAATTAATTGTGTATCCTTTCAACACAGTAAATTAAGAAAACGCAATCATCAAAGTCTGATCCATGCCTCTGCATTAACTAGAAATCATTCAGTGACTTAAAGAGAAGAAAAAGATAAAGAAGAAGAGAGTGGAAGAAACCTCCAAGACTCGCTGAAGTGAGAGGAATGAGTCAATACATGCAGCTAGATTTATCTCCACCATGGAGATTATGTTTTTGTTAGCAGGATGTTGCAAAAACTACTCTGTGGAGAGATGGGGAATGATTTCGGGAAGAAGCCATTTAATTTTGTCACGGATAACATTGTGAGACAGTTTTTCAACATTCTCATAATCTTTTAAGGTTAATAATTCATTGATCTTACTTACAGATCCAAATGAACAATATCCCCTATATCAATACACACAGAACAACTTAGATTTAAAAAAATATCCATTTTTTTTTCAATTTCTTTTTTTGGGGGGGCCAAAGACCTTTATGAAAAAACGACGACCTCCATTCCCTTTGTGCTAGTGGTCCCAAACCTAAGGTAGAAAGATTAGAGCAAAGGTCTGGAGCAGTTCCAACTTGCTGCGAGGGATATAATTAGCCTCAGGGGTATTTTTTGGACCTAAAACCCTCCATTCTCTTCCTTCATGACTAATTCACAAGACCTTGATTCTCCTTTGGCATCTGAGGCTAAGCCTGCGAGCCATGTAAACGCTCGGATGGCTGAAGTTCACTGTCAGTTTTTGTTGTCAGAGCTTGTTGATGGAGGAATCTCACTATTGTTCCTGAATGTTGATGTGTGGCTATTGTTTTCCTCTTTTTGATTTCATTACCTATGAACTTAATATTAAAATATATAAAACAATTTTAAAGGCATTCGCTTGGCTACTTTAATATGTTCTTGTAGTCAGGGTCAATGCTGCCGCATCATTTAAGTCATGTGACATGTTTGCCTTTCAAGGACAAACTCAGCAAGTCCTTAGAAGAAAATGGAAAACATGCAGTTTTTATTCTTTATTAAAAAAAAAATTGTCTGTGTTCGAAAAAAATATTTGTGTTATGTTATTCCCGAGCCTATCTAAGTCAAGAGGAGAGTTGTCCCTCTGATATAGCACATCGAGGAGTTGGGGCTGATATTGACTTATAAAAGATGGAGGACAGAGTTTTAGATTTATTCTGCTGTCAGCTTGGAGGAGGGAGGTGTGCACTGGTGGGCGTGGGTGTGCATGTAAGCTTATTGTGTATATGCCTATGTAATTGTGTGTGTCTGTGTGTGTGTGTGCGTGCACATTTGAGTGTGTGCGTGCACAGGTGTGTGGGGCCATAGCTGTTTTCCAAGTCGATAGACACTCTCCGTCACCACTGGCAAGTAACTGACAGCTTGGTGTTTGCGGTGACACAGGCCTTGCATATATTTCCTCCATTACCTTGTGTGTACGTCAGCCTGGATTTCTACCTGGGAAGTGCATTCTGGAGTCAGCTGTGGCTCGGCAGGGGATTAAACACACACCTTCTATTCAGGCTTATTGCAAGAAATGATAACACCCCCTCACAATCCATCCACCCCCTAAAAAAAGGCATTCTCTTTCTCATTGCTGATTACTCATTTAAATACAGTGGGGACAAGTACTGAACTTCCTGTTGCTGTATGTTGTTTGCAGTCTTAAGACAAGCTTTGGCAAATCATTTTTATTTTTTGCTTTAATTACTTTGAGTAGTCAGTGTGGGGCTTGCCAAATTACGAAAGCCCAGTGACAAAGGGATGAAAACCAAAACCAAAAAGTATTATTTGCTAAAGCTGTGTATGGAAGCTGTTTGCGTGGGAATGTTTAAAAAAATGAATTGGCCTTGTCATACTTCTATGCATACTCAAATCATTTAAAGAAATGGGCGATATGTATGGTATTTGTGCAGTATTAATACTAAAACCTAAAATGCCCTTACATGCCCTTTGAACACAGTTGAATTGATCAAGTCTCCTCTACTTGATGCTGTGATCCAATAGCAAGGTTTCTGTGAAAAGCTCCATGTCAGAGCAGCTAAACGCCGAATAATCGGAGTGAGCACAGAAAGATGGACAGTAGCAGAAGGTAGGGAAGTGCAGTCGTAACAGACATTTTTAGCTCTGTGTAGAAGTATCCATAATTATTCACTCATACCCATTTGCAGGAGAGCTTGAAAGCCAGAGAAATGTTATGCTGCAATTTGTCTCCCCCTCTCTTTTTTTTCTCCTGCTGCCTTCTCCCCTACAAATCGTTAGTTTCACTTTTCATTAGGCTGGATCAATAAGGCAGATCAGTCACTCATGGCGAGGATACTGCGCGGCAGACACCCCTCTCTCCCTCTCACAAGCCTTTTTTCCCCTCACCTCATTCTCTTTTACTCTGTCATTGACTAAAGTGGAGCATCTGAGGTTCGAGAGAGGAAGCAGGAAACTTGGAGGGGCCTGGGAACGAGACGTGATTCTACTCTTGTTAGCCAGTAGGGCAGAAATGGCAAAGGTAAATGATAACCCAAGGTCTGTAAATTAAAAGTCATATTGACACCGGCTGCCAAATGGAAAAACATTTTAATCCAAATACATGGATTAAATACACAATACCGATACATTTGCGGTGGACATTTCACCAGAAAGCTGAGAATAAGGTGCTCTAGGATGGAAATCACCGATTTGTGAAGCACCACTTTTTGTCCGAGCCCCTCGAGCTCTTGTGCTGCTTCTGCCCAGTGCTAAGGATCAAGTCAGACTGGACAATATGGCCAAAACCTTTATCAAGATAACAATGTTCCTATCAGTCGATATCGATAATTATCATTACTATTTTATGTAATTATTATTTATTTTAAGTATAAAAAACGGCCTTGCTCCTGGTTTTGGTTTTTAAGACACTTCTGAAATCTGACGTCAATCAATTATGTTTTATATGTCCTCACTGTGCACAATGCAAAGGCAATATGTCAATATATATGAAAATTTGCTGTATTGCAATTAATGGAATTACATTAATACACAATTATTGATATTGTTTATCACCCAGCCCTTTGATTAAAAGTGTAGATTTGGGTTAAATATTTGAATATGCTGTTACTTGGCTACTTATCCTTTTCTCATCAAGACACCTGTACCTCCATCTCAGTGTGTTGGCAAATGAAAGCAGAATTCTGATTTCGCTAAATGTTTTCCAAAGAAAGAATAGATGTAATATGAATAATAAGTATTCAAAAACAACAGTTATATTGAAGAAATAATGAACAACTAAAGAGTGGGTGAGAAGCAGGTGGCACATGAAGGTGACGTGAAGCCATCTCCATGTGTTGCTTTGAACCACAGTTACTGGAGGTGGTTGCTGACAGTTCAATGGTGTTGTTTGAAAAGTGTGTGTGTGTGTGTGTGTGTGTGTGTGTTTATTTTGGACTCACCCAGCACAGTGAGACGGGCGGGACGGGACCTCATGGCCGCCTGGACGGCCTGGCACTCAAACACAGCGTCATCCATCAGCTCGACCCGCTGGATACGCAGATGATGCTCTCCTGAACCATGGTCGCCAATCACTGTGTAACGAGGATAGCCTGCAGCGCACACACATTTGTTTGGTGAGTTTTAATCCTGTTCATAATCACAATCCTTCTTTTTGATTTGTTAAAAGCAAGATGGTAAAGTTGTCATTTAAAAGCTTTGCATACTTTCAGCAACAACCGAATCTGACAGAAACACAGTAGCCTTCTGAATAGACACAGTTTATTATCATGCAGTTCAGTAAACAGGTTTTAATTGGTAAAACGCATGTGCCCATATTACATTGCACAAGCATGTTGAGTTTAATTGAGCTGCATTGAAATAGCTCATTGGTGAGTAATAGATTACTTTATAGGTGAATGTATTTTTGATTTTGATTGCTCATTTGTTCATTTCCTCACAATGCATTTTTAATACACGTTTTATAGGACACCTGGCCACGATAAGGAGCTGCTGTGGAGGATGCTACATTCTGGAGAATTATGATTTTACTGCAACCGTAAACAGGAGCAAACTCGAGTTTGAGTTGTTTCAGTGTTGCCCTGTGAAATGATTTATAGTTTAATAATGCAAGAAAGCATAGCAATATCCATGAGACCTGGGCATTTTACACAAGTCAGGCGAGATATTTCTGAAAATATCCCCTTAACTATCATCAAAATATGCATTGCGAGTGCGCTGTGAAGTGCATCTCTCCACTGGGGCAAATAAGCAAGAAGAAGAATGCGTTTGACTGGGGTGCTTTATGGGGTATTTCTCATGCGTTTGGATTTGTTTGTCTCAAATTATCCCTTTTCTCTTTCTCTCACTCCATCTTTCTAATTATTGGGGATCCAGTACAGTGGAGTGAAATGAGAATATCTGCTGGTAAAAAATTACACAAAAAAAAAAAATAGCGCTAAGAATTTCCAGACAATAATTGCTTTTCCCTCCAGTGGTCTTTAAGTGATGGATCAATGATGAAACTGGTGGAGAGGATTGGAGGACAAGGCCAGCCTCACTCTAACTTTGTGCTTTGTAAAAAATAAAACTTCATTCTTTAGACTCACACACTTGTCATTTCCTCCCCAAAGAAATTGTCCATCAGTACCCATCCAACCGTTGTGTCAATGCCAACAAATGTTGGAGAGTAAAATATTGATTTCTCAGTAACAACAAGCCAATGACTCATGTTCACTTCAGAGTCCTCCGAACACTCCAGTCTTTCACTGTAAAGATTTTACAGGCTGGTTATATGTTTTAGTGCTCAAAACAAACTGGGCAGCCGTATAACAGCTTTCAATTCCTTGAATATGTCTATGGCAAAAAACCCTGCAATGCTCACAGTCCAATTACAGACTGTTGCTTCATTGAATCCAGTTGCCTTTAATAGAGCATGAAGTGGGCTCATTTTATGCTGGTGGGGTGAGTAACAGCTGATTAAGCCACTCTCTGCATTTCATCCACCTACTTGTGGGTCTATACGTTGGGAGGACAAAGGACTAAACCTAATAATTACACCTGAGGAGAAGATGGTGAGGGAGCCTAAATGAGCAGTGAGCTAACTAAACGATGACGTGTAAGCTGCACCAGTGCATTGTGGGGAAACAATGAGGTTTATATATAAAAAAACTAAAAGGATCCTTTCTTTGAATTCCCTCGCTATGATGTGTCACACACATGAGCTATGGCAGGGCTCCGATGAAACAGGTTGTAGATGTAACAGGGTTAATAGGGAGCTGGTCACAACTTAAAGCTTCCATTATTAATATTAACCATTGAGTCAAGAAGTGCTTTCAATGTGTTCATGCTCAGAAATAGTGCCTAAAATAGAGGAAGCACCATTATGCCCACAAGGTCACCAGGAGAACCATTTTGCTTCAATTTTATGTTCATTGATGAGATTCAAAGCAATAATGCTATTGCGGATCACAAGGGTAATGATCATTGCACGTTCTGAGTGATGTGACCTTGATTTGACTCCACCTAGCGAGTCTTTAAAATACCTGTCCCCGGAAACAGAGTTGAATTCATGTGCACGTTCATTTTTTTGCTTGTCTTAATTGTAGCAAGGTATAAACTATGCAGATTTCTGTTACACAAACAGATGATCTGGCCAATTACCTCATCTGTGCCTCTGGCAGTCTCAGAATAATTTTGCTGTATGAGGACATGGCTCTGTTCCAGTTTCATCTCCGTGCATTAGCCGGATCCAAAAAGGAAGTCATCTGCATTAGTGGTGGATAGTAAGTGATAAGAATGTTATGATCTCATTTTCAGAGAGCGTAAACATACTGCAATGTATTTCTGCCACCTTATGAGCACCTTGATGATGTTTTTTGTCGAATGCCTGAAATGACTCTGGTACACATTAAGACTGATCGCTTGTGCACATTTGATATGTGCCTACACAGGGCCATTGATCATAGATCTCAGCGACTTTCAAAGACAAAATATGTTACCCAAAGCAACAATGTAAAATAGGCCCATTAAGGAGTAATGAATCCATCAGGAGGCAATGGATTCTTGAGGTCTCAGTCTTGAGGCTGGATCAATGGCGTAGTGCGTGTGTGTGTGTGTGTGTGTGTGTGTCAGTAAAGACACTTGAGGCGTGGCCTACTGATTTATAGCATTCCCCGTGAACAAATGTTTCACACAGTGTAACCACCAGGGGATAGAAACAGGTTAGCTGCAGCTGTGAACAGGTGACCGGTGCTCAATCTGCTCACATGAGATGAGACTGACAACGTGTAATTGTCAGCTTCTCTCTTCAAGAGCTCATTCTCCGACATCCTATGTGGCATAATGTACATGTCTTCCTCCATTTTAGCGTGCATGCCCCAGGATAATTCACTTATAGCTGCTCTGTCTATTGTCGCCATCGTCACGCCTGGCAGATAACATTCTTTGTCATGCATATGCATGGCATTGATTGGTATGTTCCGAGCTGCTGTGGGCCCACTTCACTTTTCTTTAATTAGAGTGGAAAAGCGCAACACAAAAGGGAGTGAATAGGAAATTCAGGGACAGATAGGAATCATTGGCTTTTGTGCTGTGATTTCTTGCACTGAATGGTAAAAGTGTTCTCTCGGTTTAATCACTGCTCCCGTGAATGGAAACAGGTCCCAGGCGGAGCATGCCGTTGCCGACGCAAGCTTCTTTCTATGAATAGCCGAGCAGACCTATATTATTGAAATGCTCCATGCAACATTTGATTCGTTGCACTTTTTATGTATACAGTTGCCACTTTCCTTTCATTGTGTACATCTTACCGTGGATGTACCATCACTCTTTTTACTACTGCGTGCACTGCTTGTTTATGTATTGCAGGGGTGATAAAAAGGACAGCTGTGGAGCACTTTTACTTTTGAAAAAGTGTCATCCGTCTCAATAGAAGGCACTCAGCCGCTGTCCGTATCATGCTGTTGATTTTAGCAACCTATCTTCTCCAGGCAGGCAGCTATTCCTTCTCATAGAACCCCTGTGGGTTTTCTAAACAATTTAAGAGAGAAAGATCACTTTGACTCCATATCTCGGGCCTGGTTGTGGAGAAATGCTATGTCAGGACTATACTGCATTCTGTACTATTAAACTATTCACATGCATGTTATAAAAGGTTGATCTACCATAGTTTCCTTTCAGTGTTGTGATCCAACCTCCTCTCTTTTCTCTGCATCCTTTCCTCCGACTTTGCCCGTAGTTGAAATGAGATTTCTTTGTCTTGTTAAATTAATAAAATACAAGAGGATAAAACAAAGTCTGCATCTGCAGTTTCACTCTGACCCGAAATAAAATGGTGCTCCCTCCTCCACCCTCTCATTCTCTGTCTCTTGCAACCAGTAAGTACTCTCCTCCCTGTCTGCCCCCTTTTATTCCAAAGGAGACTCGGAGACTGCAGGACCATTGTTTACTGCAACCTCTCTGCCTCCCTAGGGCCAGATAAGGACGTGAAAAGGGAATAGGATGGCTTTACTGGGGCTCTGTCAGCCACTGAGGTTTAATTACAGACCGCATCAGTGACAGGGAAGCCCTCTAAGAGTGTTTGGTAAAGGTCAGAGGGTAGAAGATCCTCAATCTCTTGTGGAATACATATTTAATCATCCCTGATCATCAGAGTCTTTTGTGTTTAAAAAAACGGCTGCAGTTGGATATTGGGTCGTTGTGCGTTGAATTGCAATTACAATGATTCCTTGATGGTCACAGACTGAAAGGTGTTTGAGGTAAATTAAAAAGCTCTAAAACAAAGGCTGTGCCCCTGCAGAGCAATATATCCTGTTGTGTGGTGTGTAGAGATTCAAATGAGTCTGTTTTGGAAGAATTTTAATGATCATTTCAATAAATGATGTGGGTATACATTACTTTTATGGATTTCTCTATTCAATATAGCCCAGTGCTTAAAAAGGTTGTAAATGTTTATGTTGGGGAGTGATGTGTATCCTTGAAATTCATCAAGGTCAGGAATGTACATAAAGCCTCGATTGGTGGAACAATAGGCTCCTAAATGACAGCGCAGTGATCACTTTTACTCCAAATTAAACATTTGAAGCGGTTACAGAAATAAGACAGAAATGACTTTTTGATTTTGGGTCTTGTGTGATGTAATTACAACACTTGTAATGTAATACTCCGATTGTAGCACACCATTATGAGGCCTCTTTTATCTGGCTATGGAGTGATACATTTGGCAAAGGGTCAGATGTTGACTTTGGATGAGAAAAATCTGCCATTTGATTATGACAGTTACTGTGTATTACCCAGTGTAATTAATGGAGGGGAATTGAGAGTGATAGATAAATGCAGGATGACAGGGGGATAAATGCTGCTTTTTACCAGCGAGGTCTCTGCCAACTCCCAGCGCTAGGCCATCTTTGATCCACAGGACTACGCCATGGTAACCAGGGATTGTGCACGGTAATGTGACAGGCTGGCCTGCCACCACCACCAGGTCCTGTGGCTGCTGGGAAAACATGGCCTCTGCCCCTGGAGAACAAAACAAGAAGCAAAGGGTTAGATCTAATTAAAAATCATGAAAAAAATCATGAATCATGAAAAAAATGTTTTATATAATCTGTAATAGCATTTAATAGCAAATCGAACATCTGCCAATTTCCACCAGTTCCATGCAAAACTCTTGTTAAACTCATGGTGAAAGAACCCTATAGGGTGATTACATGTGTGGGCTATTCTTAGACTCGTCAAGATACAGAAACAAGCCATTGTACATGTGTCAGAGGTGTCAGTGCGGCACCAGGACTGAAGCGCACACGCTAAGAGACAGTCGTCACAACTCAGCTTGGTTCATTAACGAGGGATGTCACTGTACAGATGGGCTGGGCCCGTACACACCGCGGCACATAACACAATCTTATCTGCCAACACTGCTCTAGTGGCATACATTAGCTCAAGTTCACACCCATGTATTCCAACTGTGCAACCGCTATTAGCTGCACCCCTCTCCGGCATGCTCAGGCAGAAAGTGGTCTGCACTGAACTCCATTAGAGGCAGAGGGTGTGTTAATGGGGGGGGGGGGGGGGGGGGCAGTTTTGTGGATCAGAGTGGAGGGTACAGAGTGGTGCTGATGTGAGGTTAGAAACATGGCAGGCTGCCTGTCAACTAAAGCCCCAACACACACATTCATACAGACAGCCTGATTTACAAGCACACATTGCAGCAAGGGTTTAAAAGTATCTTTTCCGTCTTTTACATTTTATTGAGACAGTTCCTGAGTTTGTGTCTCCCTTCGCTGGGACTCATAGAGGATCGTCTTATCTTGTCCTCCACAATAATGTCCCATACCTTTGCCAAAGCCCAACAGTCCCCTATAAAATCACATTTAAATTCACTAAATCTGGATTTCTATCACCTCTGCCAAGGAGGATTACACGAAAAACAACTCAACAGATTTCCATGAAACTTGATGAAAGATATGGCATGGGTCAGAGAAGTTTGTTAACATTGTGATTAATATTTTTGTTTGTTTGTTTGTTTTTTTCCAGGGAATATTTTGTACACATACTCATACAAATGTGTTCCCTGAACATGCCTGATTAAAAAAAAAAAAGGCCTATCTCGCAATGTTTAAGGAAGTGAGAAAATAATCATGGACCTGCCACCAATCTGAATCAACCTTCCAGCAAGTTTCGTGATGATGAGTCCAGTAGTTTTGCGAAACCTTGCTAACTAACATACAAAGAAACGATCGTAGACAAAACCATAACCTCCTGGGCTAAGGCAACGATGAAATATCCTTCCTTCTAATTGTAATATGTAGTAGTGCAAACATGTGCGCATAGAAACAGAAGCATGATACTGTTATGTTGAATTAGCCTCACACATGTTTTCTAGCCTAACTATTTAAAAAATGATTGGATAATATGTAGTACATTACAATATGCAGGACAAAAACAGCAGGTAAGTGCACTTTTATTTTACATCTTCGTATCAAATTGCAGTTATCTACTGCACTTCCCTGGATACTTAATTGTTATATTAACAGGAAATTCCATATCCTTTTGTAGACATGGAGTTTCATGTGAATGGAAACTGGTTTAAGAAGTTCTCAAATTGATGTCATACTCTCCTCCCTGTGTCACACTAGCAACACACACACACACACACACACACACACACACAAATACACAATCCTATATACAGCCTCATTTTAATGTACATCTATTACGAAAGCAACTTTGTGAGCACTTCAAAGCATTTACTGCACTGAGCATTTCAGACTCAACAGCTTCTCCCTTGCATGTGTATTGTAGCTGATGCTGCTGTGGTACTACTGTATTCTCACCATATGTATTGCCCTTCAAAGCTAGACAGCTTTGTTCAGCCCTGACTGTGCTCCTGCGTGAGGAGCTTATCTCAGGTGTACTGTGCTGTACCCAGTCAGCACGCAGATGAAGCACACTAACGTATGGACAGCTACTCAACGGATCCCCTCGCATGTTTTGGAGAAAACACTGAAACTGTTAGGGAATCTTGTATTTGCTCAGTCATGACTGGTATTATCACACAGTTCAGTCTGTGCTGAAATTGATTTAACAATAGAGAGATCTCTGTGTTGGCAGAATGAATGGTTGCATACTCCCTTGAACCCGCCTATGTCCTCACTCCTGTCCTCCTTTTCTACCCTCATGTGTAATTTAGTGAAAAAAAGATTTGGTGTCAGATGATGGAGAGCAGTTATCAAGAGGAGATTCTCCGTTCAAGTTTGCATGTTCTCCTTGTGTCTCCGGTTTTCTCCATGTTTGGGGTTAGGTTAACTGGAAAATCTATCGGTGTGAACGTGAGTGTGAATGGTTTTAAATAGTGTGTTGGTCCTGGGATACACTGGTGACCTGTCAAGGGTCTACCTCACATCTTGCAAATGTCAGCTTGGATGGGCAACAGCCGCCCTCTTGGGACCCTAAAAGGATAAGCAGTATATTTAATGGAAAGAGTATTACTACTATCAATCCCTGAGCCCATCAGCTATCGTCTGTGGATATCTGGGCTAAGACTTCACCGTACACTTGTTACAGTCCAACTAGAGTTGTAGGTGTTTTAGGGGTGCAGACGATATTTTGGCTAATCTCTGTTGACATTTCGATGCATTTCAGTCAATGTGTTCTACCTGTTCTGCCCTCCGCACAGACTGTTTACCTGTAGGCAACCAAAGCCTGCTCAAACTTCTGCCTCGCCTATACATTCTGCTTATCCACATGCTGAGTCTATTCATAGAGATTATATTATATTATTACTACTAAACACACTAGCCACCAGGTTAATTGCTGAACACTATAACTAGCTGCTAGCCACCCCCATGCCCACTGCTGCCTGAATTCCAATAATAACCAACCAAAGCATCTCACACACTGAGAATAGCACCAACCTGTAGATAAGACACAACAGATCTATTTTACTCGTCTGCACAGAAACGAGCGAGAATTTTGTCTATCCTTTCCACCGGGTAAATATATTCAGTTGTGCTTCAGGTTGTATGTTTAGGTGTTGTTTCACTGAGCTTCACAACACCCATATATGGCCTGTGTAGACAGCAACTTGCTGAGAATATTCGAAGGAAGGGGGAGGTGTGGCAAGAGGTGACCGATGGAGCATTTGTTTTGGTGACAGTGAATATAACCTTAAACTGACACCAGCTCGTGCTTGTCACTTGAGCCGCTAAAACGTGACCTCCTTCATTCAATTTAAAGCCTGGCTAAGTCTTCATGAGACACATCAGTGGAGAAATGGAGGTGATGTGTTTGGGAGGGCTGGGGCTTACATCAAGGTGGCTCCACACGGAATAAATCTCTGTCACATCTGTCAGATTCATCCTTCACTGGGCATCTCAGTGTTCGCAAAAAAAGTGCCCCTCCCTAATCTACCTCATCTTTATTTTCTGCCAGGCATGACACGCAACTGAGCGAAGACAACTCCCGTCCCTTCACTAATTCATGAAAAATATTTTCATAACCAAAATGCTCAATTAAGAATCAAGCGCATCATTTTGCAGACTTTATCACTGACAGTAATAGGAGGGGGAGTAGGGGTGGAGGTGCCCGCAGAGCTGAACATCCACGTTAACAACGCTTTATTAAGCATCCTAATGGGGTTTACTCAAGAGCCTGGTTCAAATAAATGAATAAATAAATAATAAATTGGGAAAACTAGACATGACAGTTTGCTGTAAGACAAATGGGCTTCGACTTCAGGGGGACTTCAGGTTCTGTAAATGTTTGGGCACACAGATCAGAAACACCTTGTGTCTATCGCTAGAGACAACAGACGGTCCCTTGGGTTTTCTCACTCAGCATCAGGCAAACCTGAGATATGAATAGATTATAAAAAAGGTTATCTACCTAGTTTGTTTTCACATACGGATTAATAATATCATTTTGTTTCACTACAGCTCTTTGGATTTGTTAAATCGAACACTATATGCTGTTGTGCAAATCTTTCAGAAGAGCTTATCCACCTTTGTTTACTACAACCAGCCACTTTTACTGAAAGACACACTGCAGATTATGACAACGCACGTATCTTCAAGGATTAGAAGGAATTCTTCAGACATATCACAATAGAATGTTTCATACAGAGATCGCACCATATTGCTGGTGTGTGGTTATAGCATGCCAGGGTTCCAGAGTTAGAGGCCTGACATGTAACACAACAGGCTCACATCCTGTTCCACCATGCCAACATTACCTTTTATCCGAACCATGCTCCCAACCAAGGTTCATGTCTTTGTGACATTATTTACATTCAATCCCGTTAGTTTTAGTTTCGATTGTAATTTAGGGAGTGGACTGAAGACTTGTGTGACATACATACATCCTGTCATCATCACCTGTACGTAGGCTGTGTCTTGCTATACTTGTACCTATACCTGACAATGATTGGTTTATAGACAGGCATGCATTTGGTGTCGGCATGTTGTGAATTCGGCGATTGTATTTAATAATGTTTTTCTCCATAAAGTGCATAGAAAAAAAGCAGTTTTCCATTTGAATGGACAACATTTTGTTGCCACCGTGATGTTGTGATACTGTGAACCCCAATTTTGTGTTCGTCTAGGTCAGACATTCATGCCTTGAATAGGCCGAGTAAAAGGGGGCTGATGATTACATCTGTTTGCATAAGATTATAAGGTACAGTCTATACCCACAATGGGTATGTCTGGCTGTGCAATCACCATATATAAAATCTGTCAACAACATTCAGCTTATTAGAGGGAAGGATCAATGCTAGTAATTAAATTTATATAAAAAAAATCTCTATGGATTTATTTACCTTTATATATTTAAGTAATAGAATCCCATTGCAAATGCATACTTTTAGAGAGGAAAGGAACAGCATGAATAACAAGGCTTCAAATATTTGACATAATATTTATTATCATGGGCAGCAGGGTGGTTCCTAGTATTCTCTGTAATATCAGGGAATTCAGATGCTGGAATTCAAATTTCTCAAATTGTTACTTGGAATGATGAGGTATTCCTCGGAGCAGCTCGGCTTTTGTAACACGGGCAACCTCATTAATATCAAAATGTAATCCCTCAGATGCAGCTGGCAATGCTACAACAATAGTTACCAATAATGAATATTTCATAAAGCTTCATCAAGCCCATTAGAGGAGCCATGTATTACTATCAATCTGTCTTCCTCATCTGAATGTTCAAATCCTTTATGCCTGCCTGTCCACTTGTAAAACAAACACTGTATGTGGACTGATAATGTCCATGGCCACTCACTGGATGTGTTTGACTATGTCTAGATTGATGCTGGATTTGATTGAATGGCTGTGTGTTTACGGAGGTGAAGCCAAAGATCTTTGATAAGGACTGGCCAGTTGTTTCAAATGGTCGGGGGGGTGGGGGGGGCAGGTAGTTAAAGCCTGTGCACAGAGCCATATTCATAATGTGGACCGGCACTTTGCATCCCCTAATGTTGTCATTTCACTTCAGATAATTTGTTTACCATTGGACGGATGCGGCATTTCCACACAATTCAGCACTATTTTCCCCTCAGTGCTAACTGCCCCCAATTTCATCGCTCTTTGCCAATCAGGGCTTGGAAATTACCGTTACCGACACACATCCAGCCCACTTCAGAGAAATAATCAGCATTCTGTCTGTGCAGCATGTGGCCACACAGCACCAAAGCTTAGCCCGGGATCATTATCAAAAACTATTACCCCTCTGTCCTGGCCATTTTACACCAGCAATTTAGAAGCACAGGAGGGCTTCGGAATATGGAGGAGTTAGGGGGGTGTTTGTTGAGGTTTGGTTGGCCACAGTATCTAATTTTTTTAGGACATTGCTGCAGGTAGTTTTCAGTGGCACGGAAGTGGAAGTATTGGAGAGAGAAACTGGGGGAGGCTGATGAGTGAGAGAGGTTTATTTTTTATCTGCGTCTAATCCACTGGTAGCGCTGCCAAAGGTGACAGGTGGTACACATTTTTGATAAAAGAGTGAATTTAGACACTTAATCAAGTTATCCTTACATATCCTATTGAAATGACTTCCAGGAAATAAGTCAAATGAAAAATATCATGCACTCACCCTGCAGGGGCCCGTACTCGTCCATTTTTTAAAAAACACATTGCAGGGATGAAGAAGTACATCTTCTCAGCACATGGCGAGACTTCTTTTTTTTCTATCCGTCTCAAGGCTAGACCGAACACTTGTAAAGGTACCTTGGTAGTGTCTTTGATTCTGGCCTATAGTCTGGCAAAAAACTAAAATCTGACGTATGGTTTGATTTATCTAAATCTTCACATCTGCCTTTAGTGTCTCACAATTCTCAACATACCCCCATCCTTGACCAGCTCTCCCACTCCTTTGACTCACCATGCTTGTCCTTTGTCAAGAGTCGCTGATTAGTCATGAGTCCACAACTCCAGCATGCATCCTGTCATTTTCACCGTAGGTCTAATCTCCGTGATTTGTGTGCTTTAATTATCTGCGGCATCACATTAATTTCACACTGCCAGTGAAGCATGCTGCTGTGCAATTCATCAATCTCTTTAGAGAAGTGACTTCCACCTCGCCTGCGCTTGTAAGACTCTCAGTAATGTTGAAAGCTACTTTCAGATTGATGATATAATAACAATGATAATTTTCCCACATCTCACAGGTGTGAAAGAGCATTACTGCAAACAGGACAGGAGAACAGCGGATCCAAGTCATAACCACTGAAAGTCCTGCTTCACACAAATGTCTTATATTGCAACTCATACGGGTTTACCACATAATTCACGCAATAGTTCTGATGAGCTATGACTGACACAATAACATGGTATATTTTTTATAACACATCATTATGTACACAATAAATATAGATAAATGGGGAACTGAACCAGTGCACTAAACACACACACACACACACACACACACACACACACACACACACACACACATAAACAAAGTACAAAACAGACTATGTCACGGCACACTCACTCAGAATTAAATCTGAGGCCATGCAGGCACCTACTCTGCAGATGAAAGTGACTGACAATGAGAAGCTAAGCTCACTTTACTGAAATCCATTATAAACTCCATACATGCATGCAGTAACAAAAGAGGGAGGTCTACACCCACTGTCAATGCACAGGAGAGCTTTAAATACAATGTCTACTTAGAAACTCAAGTCATTCTGGCAGAAATTGCCTTCAGTGTGTCCTGAAAAGTGAAAATGACATGAGACAGTGAAAGAAACTGAATGACAAGGCAACAGATTGTTGCCATAGTATTTATAGAATTGATACCGGGTGTTCACCACAATAATGGGATTTCAGATGGAGGAATTCCAACTTCTCTAACCTGCTTCACCAAGTTTTAACACAAATTGCGCCATTGAAGGAGAATTCTCAGAACAGCTATAGGTGTTTGTTTAGGCTACTTCACACCAAATCCAGAAATCTCTGCCTCACTTTCTTTCTCTTGCTGAGAAAAGCGCAGTGTTGAATTTGAAATATTTTGGGTGAGTGGTTGTAAAGACTAAGCCCTAACCCTAAACCCCCCATTTATTTGAAACTGCACTTGCTGTGATGTCACTGATGGTATCACAGTTGTGACAGGTGAGTATGTAAATAGAACCTGTTATGTTTTGGTGACAATGTGAGGCACCGACAGGCACATTTTGAATGGGCATAAAAATTAGTTACTAGTTAATACAAAGGCAAAGCAAGGTACATTTATTTATATAGCATCATTCAGCTAAGGCAATTCAAAGTGCTTTGCACTGGCAGAAATACTTGAAAATAATCCATCGGCTTTTTTTCACGCAATCCTGCCAACTAACAGATGAAAACATTACCTCCTTGAGGCAGGTAAAACATGAATTCACACATGCATTGTTTGCCAATATCTAGGGATAATAATAGCTACCAATAATTGATATCATATTGCTCCCTTAGCCCAATGGAGGGGGCATGTTTTACATAAAATGTTCAAGTCCTTTGTTCCTGCCTGTCCACTTGTAAAACAAACGCTGTGTGCAGACTGATAATCTGTGTTCTGATGTCTGCCATTATGAGTAAAAATGTGTCTGTGGGAATGCAAATTCAAGAGGCAGGGAAGATAAACATCAGTGCTGCCGGAAGACGTTGTATTTATGCCCTCTCTCACACTGTGCATTAGTGGAGCATGACAGTTGCCAAGGCACAATCAAGACGGATCACCTCCGATGATGACTTCTAAAAATTACAAATGGCAACAGCGGGAAGGCCTTGCAGGCACTCGCTTTATCATCAGCTACACGGCCAGAGGAAGCAAGATTTCATGGACATCGCTAACCGGAGTATCAGAGGCCACAAACGGTTTATTAAAGTTCTCGAGGCTGCATCTTTCCTGGCAGTGTGCATACAATTGGCTCCACAGGTCATCAAAGCATCACAAAGCCATGGAATGGATTTTAACCCTCTTCCAAAGTCCAAAGCAGACAACAAACAATTCAACATCTCCTATAATAGATAAAATGATATATGCTTCTTTAATGAAGTGTGAAGGTCCTCAAGGTTGTCAACCTCTAAGCAGACAAAGTAATGTGAAATAGAACAATACACACAAAGTAGTCTACTTACTGAATGTGTGTGCTTTGTTCTGTAAACACACAACCCTGTCTGACCACTGATTGTAATTACTGTTATAAAGCAGCAACTCCTGTGGGCTGGTTTCCAAGGTAACTACAGTTCAAAGAGAACAGTTCAAATATTCTAGTTAGCATAAATGCGACTGAACACCACGTAACCCTCTTCCCCTGGCTGGTATTGATTAAAAAAGTGCAAGGGAAATGGAGCGACTCACTTTGCAAACTGGACTACTTTTTTTTTTTTTTTTTGCGTGTCGACTTTTGCATAATGTGGAGCAGGGACATAAAAGAGATGCAAATGAAGGAGGGATATGGAGAAGAGAAGGAGTTTGGGAGTTCAGATGGAGCACTGATTGAAGAGGAAGGGTCCCTTCTGTTTCTCAACTCCCATCATTACGGCCTTTCTTTGTCACCTTTTACCACCACCATCGCCTCCTGCGTCTTCAGCGCTCCTGGTCGCAGGTGTATTTGTTTCAATGTTTGTTTTCAGAGCCCAGAGAGCAGCCTCGCTATCGCCTGTTCACTGACGCGGGGCCGCTCGAGTGTTTGCCGAGTGTTCGGATGTGAAGACGTCGAGACGAGATGATTTGCAAAAGGAACATGTTTGTGCAGGGGGAGGGGGGACGGGACTTTGAAGGGTGTTCAAAGTGAGCCAACATTGGGATTGATCATGTTCATTAGGGAATGATGAGCATTTGAAACAGACTCAGGTGGCTGATTTGATGGATGCGGTGCAGAGAGGGCCTTAGTCCAATAAGGGATATCATATATTTTGAGGGAGAGTCCCATTTTTCTATTAGGTGACATGTCACAGGCACAGAAAGCCACATTAAGCTGCCTTTTGTCCAGCCATAACTCATATTTTGTAGGGCTGACAAGATAAAAGTGTACCTTGACTTTCGCAACTTGCAGCATTTCTTTTGGTTCTTTGAGTGAGATTACATCAAGATTTATATCTCAACCCTTAGACAATAAAGCTAAACGAGATGTATTTGTGTTGGAAAGGTTAGGGAAAGATCTCCACTTCATAAAAGAGTTTAACTTCTAAATCATACATTAAAAAAACACCTTTATTTGAAGCCCAATTTCAACAAATTTGTTTTTAACAAACATATTTTTACAGTAGACAACCCACAGCGAGGTGAGCGGAGCAGAGGGGGAAGATATCTTTCATAAATAAGCCATACCCTCAAAAACTATTTGCTCCGAGATGAGGTTCTCACAGTGCAACAGTGACAGCACTTTGAGTTGTTTACCGTTTGCAGGATCCCACTGAAATGCACGTCTTTTCTGTCAAGGCTCCTGTTGCAAATGCTGTGTTGTATATTTGCCGCCCGTTCTGTTCGCCATAAGCTGCGGAACACAGGCATCGACGTTTTGCTCTTCGTGAGGAAATATCCTGCTACTTGAGACGACGTGTTAAGTTTGTGTCATCGCTGGCAGGATACACAAAGGTACAGTGTAGACTGTGATATCTGAGGAGAAATGTGGGCTCAGCGGGGTGTTTTTCACTTATTCACACGTCTTTTATATAGTTCAAATGATAGATATAGATACAAGTAAAATAAGTTAAAAAAATATAAAAAGTGCTAAAGAATGTACTTAACACTAAAACAGGAATAGAAATTACATATGAGAAGTAAGTAGGCTATTGCATATGATAATAAATGTAATTTTGCACATAATACAAATAACTAATAACATGTAATAGCCTACTGTACATAAAGGATAAAACATTTAATTGTACCTGATAATAGGAAGTGATACTGTACATGAAATGATAAACGTAGGTTGGATTGATGGTACATAATGAAATAATAATAATAAACACTATAACATTAACGGTATAGACGATGAGGTACTACAAGTCAAAGTGCATGTTGTTAACCGTACATGATGTTTTCACGAATGTTGTTTTGAGCAGTCACCAAGCAGCATATTGCTTATTGAAATGGTCTTGTAGAAGAAGGAATGCGGCCTCATTAAAAGAGACGCTGTCACTGAGCTTTCTCTGACTCATAAAATCCCCATTCAACACCCTCCAGACAGTGGAGACATCCATTTTCCTCTCATCGTCTTCAACTATTTGCTTCCCTTGGAAACAGCCTCATCTCATTCTTCTTCGCCGGCTGCTGTGACATTGAAAGAGACCCCTAATCAAAACATTTGTCTTTCTTTCAGCCAGGCGCTCAGACCGGTGAATGAGAGCTGACACCAGAGGGAGACGCATTTGTCCCAATCAGGGCCTCATCTCTGTGTTACTGCCGGGCGAGTGTTTCATCTCGACAGGGCACTGATGAATCCGCCACTTAGCCTTGATTTGGAGGAGCGGCTCGCCACAGCCAAAATGCCAGGTTAAATCACAGCGTCGGTGGCTCAGCCATGGCCATTACAGGCAACACAGGCTTTCTGCTTTTACCATAAATGCTTATTAATGTTGCAATAATGATCCGTGCCTGTTCTGCTGTCAAGTCAGCTGTAATTACAATTTTGTCTTTCACTGGCATTGGATCTTTCACTGCTTTTAAGACTGTGTATTCCTGTTTGTGTGTTTGTGACATATAAGTGGCAATTATTCCTTCAGGTTGTCTGATCTCTCAACTTATTCTATCTTGTACAATGTAACATTCAAATAGGGGAACTGTGGAGCTCCTGACAGAGAGGAGATGATAGCTGTGTTTCTTAGGCAGTGTTTATCTGTAATTGTGCTTCAATTCCCACTTAAAAATCTTTTGATTTGCTCAAAACAAGTGAATGATAGCATGATAAAACAAAAATAAGAAGCACTGTTATACAACAACTATACATTAAAATTAAATTTATAAAAACAAATACAAAACTTGAATTAAAATATGTACACTATGAAAATTTCTCATGTAAATATTTAACATTAACTTGTTTTCTTAATTTGCTTTTTCATTCATGCAATTTTTTTTATCAGAATTTGGGCTGATAAAATAAACTGTAATAACATACAAATCGGGAAAGAAAATGCCAAAACACAAGCGAGATGCAGTTCACCTATAGGCTACTGATCTGGCATTTCAAAGGGAGGCCTCAGATGATAGATCTTGGCATTTAATTCCTTTATAAGTAAGCCATTATTTCCTTGCAAACAACAGTATAACCAGTGATCTATGTCAGGTTTGATTAATAATAGATCACTGTCAGCACCTTCTTTCAATAGCAGGGCTTTCATAAGAGCCTCGGTCGTTCCATTAACGGTACTTAACCCAACCTCTGCTTAGCAGGTTGTAAGCTGTCAGCAGCTCTACACATATGAGCACAGGTGATGAGGATGAGTACATTACAGTTTTGACCAAAATCCATCGCCACACAGGCTATATCTGCAACATTAGTGAAAAAAACATTTTTGGAAAAGTGGAGGAAGACATTCATGTGTGTGAGTGTGTGTGTGGAGAGAGAGAAAGACATGCAAGGCAGGTTCCTGCTCGGTACAGAAACTGTCAGACATAGTGGAATGTTATTACAAGACAAGGGAGGAAAGGCGGCTTTATCAAGGTGTGCAGGATACCACTGACATGAGATAAGAGGCTTGAGTCAGAACTACATTATGCCACACCTCCACTAAGAGGACTCTTTCAAGACAGGAGAAAAGAGATCCATTTCAGTGTGGGAGCCCGCCATAATACTTGACTGCACAAAGCCATTACTTTTCAAGTATACAATCTACCTTTAAGTGCATATAAGACAATAAGCACACACTCTATCCTGTAATTTAATTTGGATTACCACATCCCCATTCCTTGAAATCTGCCCTTTAATGGACAAAAAAGCAGACAGCTGTGGGCATTGTCTTTAAGGTGGTGAAAAAGGACTGAAAAGCTGAATTATGTTAGACGAGACAACTGTCTGCGGAAGTAATCTCAACGCAGTGTCCTAGAGCGTCCTCTACCAGTCTGCGTGGTTCTTCAGCAATAGATCACCCAGCACCAACATATCTCCCTGGACTTGGCTTTTACACAGCCACCTCATACACAACACCCTTTTCATGAATATCTCTCAATCAAAGGTTCATTTGCATTTCAAAGTAGCACTTTACAGCCATGACAGGGACATAAAATCACATCTGCCTTCAAATAAATAAATGGGAATTGAAAATGGTGTAAAAAATGATATAAAAGCTGGAGCTGGCAGAAAACTAAGCCTGTCATATTTTATGTCATTTACAGTACATTAGCAAATGCCATAAAAGTGCACAGCTGTGCGAGATGCAGTAGTCATAGGATTTAGGAGACTTAAGGCAGTAATATAAATGGGAGGGTAATGATAGGAAAAGGTTTGCCAGAAACTGTGCAGGCAAAAAGCCTAAAATCTTTTTTGAAATTGAAAATGCTCCTTTTACTTATAGCATGTTCTGTCCAGAATCAGGTCATATTCTAAACCAGATCCATATATTTAAAGAGCTGTTTATGAAACTACTTTGTTTAAATGGGAAATCAACACCTTTTCTCAAGCAGAGGGACATGCACCTTCGTCAGTTAACATTTTCATGAGATGGTCTTCTTTCAACAGATGGCATAAATCTTTCTCTGCGCAAACATTTATATTCTTCGCACAAAAAAAATCATCCATCTTCGAAGGCGACGAATACTTTTTCATTCCAAAAACATTTCTAATGAAGAAGTTGTCGAACTTGTCGAACTTCTTCACTCTTCCTGGCTGGTGTCTGTCATGACTGAAGTGAGACCAGCCTGACCGGACTGTGAGGATCGCTCGTGTTAACCATTGTTGGGGATTCAGCGAGGGAACACAGAGAGAGTAGTCTTCAGTGGATCACAGGAGTGGTTTGATGCTGAGGCTCAGGTACCTCTCATCTCAGGCTGCTGTCTCTCAGCGCTTCTGGCCTCCCCCGGGGCACTTTGCCACATCCAACTCAGCATCACGGTTACATGACTGTGAAGTCTCTCTTTTTTTAAAGATTACCCCTCTCTTTTTTTTTTACACACCTCTTGAACTTTCTTTTGCCGACAGCATTGCCTGGAGCCATAATTCAGCTCCCAATAGTGGAAGAGCTTTGAATCCACCACACTCCTCCCAGCTCCACCTTTTAAAAAAACCCACCCAACAATGCCTCTACTGATATGCTTTCCCATTTTCCTTATCTTGATATCAGCTTTGCTCTTGACAGTTTACATTTTTTGGTCAGTGAAAACACTTTGAGAAATCCAGTTGCACCCTTTGGTTTATTAAAATAAACAATCAACAAGGAGCCCTCGCAACTTTGCCTCCATCACACCTTTAACTCAGTTGGGTGTCAATTTGACTGATGACTCTGATGAGCTTTCACCAGGGTTTATGCTTCCATTAAGTGTTTACAGAGGGAGCTGAGCTGTTTGAGAGCAAAGGTCAAGCATTATACATGTTCTTTTTTCTTTTTTTTACCCAGACTTCAGTAACTGACGCACACTGGCTGACCCAGAGATGATGCAGTGTGTGACTGATTACTTCCCTTCACACTTTACATCGCATTAACAGTAGATGGAAAAAGTCAGGTTGCTGCCAATGCTTCACAATTTAGCTTGACTAGGCAAAAAGCATTCTGGACAGCATTTGCCTTAATGAGAGCTCATTGGGAATATAGACAGTTAAAGCCAGACTACCAAGCATGAGGAGTAGAAATAACATTTTAAAAAAAACTAGCTGTGCCATCTACTGTAGAGCTCTCTTAAGATACTAGCTATACCTCATTATATCAAACAATCTTCCATTTAAACATGTTCATGATCCTGGGTCGGTCCTCACCAGCTCTCCACTTAGTGTGAGTGGCTTTTGGGTTGTTGAGGCATATGTTAAACTTCTTCAAGTGATGATGACATGGGTTCTAAAACAATTAGAGGCCCCTCAACGCGTAGCAGTCCTGGTCCTGTACAGTTTATTCACAGGGAACTGAGAGGCTCTTCTGCACTTGCCGTTTGCCTGGTCTGAACTGCCTCCGTGACTCCAGCCCTCGTCGAGCTACCTTTGGCTATTACCCTTGGCTGCCATTGCCTACAGGTTGTCAGAGCTTTTGTCCCACTGCTGGGCAGGGTGCCAGTTGCAAACTGCACAATTCCACAAGGCTCTCACACAGACACACACAAGCACATGAACCCGCATGGATATAAATATGAACGTGGCTGATAGAGAAATGGGATGCCACTTTTGTAGACACTAATGGAGGTAATGTTGCATTACTGAAGGTCGGGTCAGGGGAGATTAGAGTGGCTGCCCCGCACTGACAGTCTGACCTTTATTGAGGTAGTCCTCACAGTGTGACTTCTCTCCTGTTGCCTTGCAGATTTTCTGTGGCAATGCTTTACACTGCTCACACAGCCCAGAGGCTTATACTCTATGTGCGCATATCATTTGAAATACGACCTAATATCCAATCCCAAGGCTTTAAAAAGTCAGCCACAGTTAGCAGTAGAATTCTCCATCCTGACATTTCTTGGACAAGCGGAGGGCCACAGGAGGGAGGTATTTTGGAGGGCAGGAATTATAATGCCCAAAAATTTAAACTGCAGTGATAACTGAAAAGGTAACCAAGTGCTTTACCTGCTGCTCAAAAAGGGCAAAAAATGGATGGTGGCATGTGAAGGTGAGGCAACATCTCAAGCGAGCAAGTTTGGTGCAATCAGCTGGAGTGAGCTGGACTGTCGATGTGACGTGATGCCCTTTGGGAAGATAAACATCAGATCCTGTTATGCTACTGCAGGCAGGGCATGTGCGTGCGTGTATGCTTGTGTGTGTGTTTGTTCGTGTCAGTGCTATCCTTCAAGTGTGAACGAAGAGTGGAGCTATGACTCGCAGGTAGTTTTAGACCCTACAGGATGACAACTCTCTCCTTGCACCTGGCTGCAGAGGAGCAATTAACATGTCACAACCTGAACCTTCTGTCCGGAGCCTTTTTCTGAGTCTGTCTGACTACTCTTGTCTCACTTTATTTCACTCAGCCTCTCTATCGGTAGCCTTACCTTTTCTTGTATTTCCCCCTACTGCTGCCACGTGTACCCCACAGTTGAGTTAATATGGAGAACTGCTGCAATTCAGTGGAGGTTGACAATAAGTGTCATAACTGTTCCCAATTAAAAGAAAAAGACCTGTGGACCACCTACCACACATATTGCATGTGGTGTGATATTTTACTTTCAGTAGTGCACGCAATGCAATTCAACATATCCATGGTTACAGATTAGGGCCGCCTTACATGCATATGATATAGTTGTCCAAAAGAATTTATGTTAGTTCTAAGCACCAGGCAGTTTTCAATTGGATTGCAAAATGCCTCTGACAAAGCCCTGATAAAAATTTTAAATTTATAAACCAAAGGGTATGTGTCTGCCTGACAGGGAAATTCGTGAGTGCTGAATGTAAGTGGTGATTCTGAATGAAATGAGCAGCAGACATTAACACATATTCCTTGTAGTGACACCATTATTGCCACTTTATTCTTTTATACCCACATTTAACCTTGGCTAAAATAGTGCTGAACATGAATAATAGGTTGCAGGTCTTAACCTGTGCACCGGTGTTACCTTGTGTTAAAAATACCTTCACATATATTACCAGGATAGAGCAGTATGCATAATGCCTGTCTATTAATTTGCAGTGGCATATTTTTTATCCCTGCATCTCCGAGATAATGAAGTCGTCACGCAGAGAACGGGTAGGAAGAGGGATGAGAGGGATGGGATGTGCCAGAATAATGGGGGTTGAGGCCAGTGGAAAAGTTGAGAAAATAAACTTTCTATGATTCTTAATCAGAGTATTAAGTATAGACTTCAACTAAGTTCCACTTAAACTCAAAATAACTCTGGGTCTATAGAAAACATTTACGCCTGTGAGAATTCATCCCTTTGACGATACGGGCACATGATACTGTAGCATAATTTAAGTTGCCCGGGGGAAAGGGAACGCCTTTTCTTGCCGGCTGATAAAGCTGGTGTTTGTTCATCTGATTGTGGATTTTTTGTCCTGCTTGCTTCTCTACAGCATAGTACTGATAGCTAACATCGCAGGTTGGCATGAAAGCCAGCTATGTTGTGTGTCCTAAGCATGACTTCTCGATTGTTGGCCAGCATCGTCAAGATTTACGCTATGCCAAGGGTACGTGAGTCAAGCATTAAAAGTATGAGCCTGTGCCTGTTGCAGATCTCCTCATTGACCAGTGTTATTCCTATAAGGTCATGCATGTTATGTATGCATGCATATACAGCCAGCTTGCTAAGTTGTATGTACCAGACAGGTGGAAATGAGTTGAGTGCACATGCAAATCAGATTAGCACCTGGTGTCCAGGATGTTCTGCCGCCCAGCAAGGACAGACGCTGTACTTCTGCTTTGCTAATGCCTGTTTGTATTCACAGTTGGCCTCGAGAGATAGAGATGATTTATTTGCATTTTTCGTCTATATGGGACTCTATCAAACATTGATGTTGATACCCCTGCGGAAATGTTGATCGAATTGCCTTCTTACCCACAGTATATCTGCCAGCTGCCTCATCTGTGGGCAGCATGCATCAAAACCGGCCTGACATGATGTGACTCTTCATCTGCAGGCTTTGGAATCACACAGATATAAACAGTATTATGTCCTCTCTCCCTCGTTCTCTCTTCGGTCCTTCTCTATTCGCCCTCCGACTCTCTCCCTCTCTCATTCTCCAAGCCCAGGGCATATAATTTGTCATCTGGAGAAACTGTTTCCCTCTCCTTTGCCATCATGGTGGAGAATATTTTCGTGATCTCCACGATCAAGAGGTTTTCAATAAAAAGGCTCCATATCATCCAGTGACCCTGGCTTCACGCTGCAAGGCTCCTAATGAGCCTTCAGCAAATGGGCTGTTTTTTTCTTCTTTTTTTTCTTCTTGTCTGTGCCAATTGAGCTGTGACCCGGCTAAGGCCGTGCAAATCAAAGACATCTTGAGTCGACTCATTATTTACTTGTGACAGCTAGCAGAGAAACAAGATTAAAGCGGGCAAAATGAAATAGAGTGGAGAAGAGTAGACACAGTGCTGTTGAGATATTCAAACTGATTTTATCACATGGTTACTTTGTGCGAGCTGAAGGTCAGTGCTGCTAATTAAATGGTAAAAGAATCAAACGAGACACTGTTTATCACACTATTTTATATATTTACTGATGAACAACCCAGACAGGAGCAGACATTCATCAAGGTATTTTTGCAATTAAGTAAACAATCTTTCTGTAGGTGCAGCATCTGTGTGTGCGTGTGAAAGATGGAGAATGATTGTTTTCCTGTATGTCTGGGAGAAGGATGGAAAAATGACTTAGCCATGTCCGCGGGGCCATCAATCACTGCTAGGTGTGTGCATGACCAAAAGCTTTCATATCTCAACGAGTCACTTTGTCTGGATGTCACCACTGTGTGTCACATTGCTAAAGAACATTTCAGAAGGTCAGCCCACTCGACATGCTTCTCATATTCATGATGTGTTCGGGAAAGTCGTTCTCCTTATCGAAAGGTTGAGCACATGAGTCAGTGACAGAGACGTTATGAATGATAAACTCACAAAAAAAGATTCCCAGTCCTCCGCTTTACAAAGGAGCTATTGCAGAAAGGACAATTACAAAATACCAAATAAAATGTTTACTCCGACCAATGATGTTCACCATTTAGACAGGTCCCGGCTGAGCGAAAGGATATGAAACGTTTACTGGTTCAGTGCTTGTGTGCCGCCAAAAGAAAGAAGCTGAAAGTAGATTTTGTGCTATGCAAGCTGCATTGCTCGAGCATATGTTCGCACAGACAAACATACATGCCAGACACAATTTAGCCATTCGAAGGAAGTGTTTAGATGTCAAGGCAACACGTCCTAGAGGAAGAGACGGAACAGGCTTTTGGGAGCGCGGAGTGAGAGAGCGAGAGTGTAGCTTGTCCCCACAAATGTGGAGAGGGCTTAATTAGGACCCAGGCATTTTATTAAGGCAGCCATTAAAGTCATTTTCGTTTTGTGGAACACTGGCGAGCCACAGTGGGACATTTGAGCCTTCACACACACATACACACGCATGCAACCATGGCATCCAGTGGACCTGAACAATATGCAGTGGGGCAAATTCCTTTCATTATAATTAATAGGAAGTCTCCCATCCCGACCCCTGCGGGTGGAGAATACATATTGTATCCTCCACCCGCTTTCTTACACTCACAGGGCCATCCGTCATTTTGCCTTAATGTGTTTAGTTGCAGCATACAAGGACGAGGGATTTTGAACAAAATCATAAAGGACACTTAGATTGCCATTACATGGGAGAGGGGATCCAATATATCACAGCCCAGTGTGTGTTCATTTCCTGGAAATGACTTGGGCCTTATGCTGAAATGAATGGTTGATCTCTTCCTCCATCTCTTTGTCTGCCCCTCATAACAAGATGAATATAAGAAGATGCTAGCAGGCAGTAATGTTATGTTATGTTATTATGTTACTGATTGGGCCGCATTTCATATGGAATGCATTCATTTTGAATTGATTTGCTTTCCTAATCATAAACAAAACATATTGTGTCTATTTTAGAAAATCATAATCCTCACTAAATGCACAGGGAAAATGGCGTACAATAGGATTCTGCTTAGTGTGAGTTTAAGCCGAGCCATTGACTCACTTTCCGCCAGCCTGCTTTCCATTCTTTCCAGCCAACTGATCTCTAAACCATTTGTTAGCCTCTGCATGCAGGGACTGCACAAGTCATCCCGTGAAGGGATTGGAAAGATGGGAACACAGCAAGAGAAATAAAGAAAAGAGTGAAGTGGAGATAAACTCATCTTTGATCTTAAGTGACAATTGGACTTGGCATTTTGCCAGGAGAGCACCACATTGATGAAAGAGTGCATAAATAAAGGATGCAGAGAAGATGTCAGCCAGTCGCAGAAGAGTGGAATAGACGGAGCGGGAGAGAGAGAGAGAGGGGAGGGGGAGGAGGAGAGACAGAGAGGGGGAGTGAACCGTTTGGACACCTCTGGCTAGATTCCCTCGCCCATTACAGAGTCTGGATCCGACTTCACATGCCATTAGAGGGAGTGTAAATCAGCGATTAGGTTCACAAATGAAGAAATGTCAGCTATTACACAACAGGCCGACAGACCTTGCCATAGAGCATTTCAGCAGAGCCAGGATCCCTCGTCTCAGCCAGGCAGCCCGCCACCCACACACATGCACACTCATCCACACATAGGTCTCCACTCACGGTTCAACAGAGCAGTTCCTGACTGGTTATGGCAAGAGGACGGCACTGAGCTGCGCGGCTCAATTAGACATTGTTGTTGTAGTTTACAGTAAGTATGACAACTGCTCCCTGTGGAACTGTCACTATCTCTGGTCTCTTCTGAAGGCTCAAACAGATGAAATAAAAAAGTGAGAATAAAGCTCAGAAGGATAAAGCAAAACTACAGATAACATAAAGACAAAAACGGAGACAAATGTAGATTTTAGGCCTACATCCCTATCTCTGGCAACTTTAATGAAAGCAAATGACTCAGACACAGACGGATGAAAATGTTAGGCTATACCTGCAGGGAGAGTTTATATTTTTACTCATTTAATTTTTTGCTTAAACTTGTGAAAAGTTAAAATAAGAATCCCCATTTCCTCTGTCCATTCACTGTTCCTGCTGCAGTCTGCAGAGGTAATGCATTTAACCTTGTGACCATATATCCAGGGAGCCACCCAAACACCTATTTTCTACCTGCTTGTGTGTACCCAAGGTCACAGGGAGCTAAGGCCCATCCCAGCATGCATTACTGGAGGTGAAAGGCGGGGAAGCACTCCGCAGAGGGTGACAGTCTAAATGGCTGAAACATAAACTAACAAATGTTGCACAACTATAGGCAATTTAAAGTTTCCGGTTGGTCTGACCTCACGAGTCTGGACTGTTGTGGGGGGGGGGGGGGGGGGGGGACCTGCACACTCAAGGGAAATAACTTTGCGTCAAAAGTTACTGTAAACCTAGGAGTCTTTAACCTCACAGCCTAATGCCACCTAATATAACACTAGGGCTCCTTAAGGTCATTCCCAGCCACCATGTCCCAACAACCACAGCATCCCTGAGTATATTTGCAGCAGGAAGGTTTTTCTTTCAATGCTCTTCATAATACGGGGAGACTTAGAAAGTGGAGGGACGGAACAGAGAAGGGGGGAAAACATATCACAGTGTCGAAAAAAGCAGGCCACTTTCAACAGCAGCACTGTCAACAGAGATGTCCTAATTATGCAGCCACCCAAACAGAGGCCTCTCTAATCCGCAGGCACACTGGCCTGTCAGATTTCCTGCGAAGATCAAGAATACATACAAACGCATGCACGCATACACTCACTCCATGCAGCAAAATATTTCTACACACTCACCTCACGCCCTAAGCCAGATAAGGCATAACTTTACAGTGTTGGGGGAAATTTACACAAGTGTGATAAGATCGAACATGAGCACACGGTGCCCTAGATTTACTCCATGTCCAAGTGTTGGATTGTCAGTGCGAAGGACAGGGTGCTGCGACCGAGGGAGATGGAAGCGTTAGACTTCATCTTGGAGCACTACCCTCCAGGGATGTGCTTACTCTAATGCAAGTTATTAAACCCAACAGCTGCGCTAGCCATGGGGAGCCTTTTGTGCGAGTGTGCGCTCCACATGTTTGGGTGTGAGTGGTGCAGAAATGTGCGGCAGTGACATGAACATTCAGCGTCGATGTCGGCAGATATCGCACGCAACTTGATATTCTTGGGTTGTCTGTGCACTGTGCGCTTGCCGATGCTTTCTGAAGCAGCCCGCAGCCCCCTCCATGATTTGACTGGTAATTAGATATATTCCCAGTGTTCTTTGCTACTGCTAAATGTCATTATACACCTTGTATAGTGTCTTCCTCTGGGCAGAGTAACACGTTATAATGACTGCCTTTTTATTCCCACTTCTACCTCCAACATCTACAATACCCACCTTTACACACCGCACACACACACTTACTGTTGCCATCACAGCACCTGGTGCAAGCTGACATTTTAGGTTTATTTATCATACCGGGTACCATATGGGCAAATTACCAGAACACCAGTTCACTCCCATGGTGTCACTGATGCAGCTGTCTCACATGGGGAAGTGCACATGTACTTATGTTAAACAATATCCTTGAGTGGCTTTAGTTGACCGGCAGGGAGGCAGTAAACAGGAGGGGTGAGAAAAAGGTATTAATAATTAAGTCAGTTATTCATGATAAACAATGTTTCCTTGTGCACTTCAGAGAGCCTCCAGTCGGAAGTTGATGAATTCTGCCATATTTTTGCAGCCCCTCTTAATTTTGTGTGTGCATGTGTGTGCTGACTTGTTTCTGTAAGTGTGAAAGAACTAGTCATGGTTAGGGAGGCAAGACTGAGGGGAAAATGAATGGGCTGTTGACAGTGTGTCTGCAGCTCCTGTCTCCCCCTGACATTGCAGATGCTTCCCCTTTAGGTAACAGAAAGCTGGACGGGCTTTAAGATGCTGGAGAGACTTGGAAGGATGAGGACAGGCAACATCCATGCTGCTGAAGGCGGCAGCTCCCTGCATAGAGATGCATTTTTTCAGGCCAAGCATGGCAGCAAGTTTACACTGCAGACCCCAAACACATGACAGGCATGGCATACAAAAAAAGAAAGCCAGCCCCATCTCCCAGATGGAATAGGAGGAGATGCCTTACGAGTCCTGTTATGAGAGGTGTGGAATGATTTCCCAAAAATAAAACCGCCCATCTAAGCAGAGTCTATATTCTTGCTGCATCTCTTTTTCCTTCACTTTCTTACATACATACAGCACAAAAACTCTGCTGAGTAAGCACAGATGCTTCAATGACTTTTTACCTTTCTTTTTTTTTGCCCAACTGTTTTTTCCCCCCACCGGATGCCGTTTGTCTTCGACCCTCTTGCTTTGAGTATCAGGGGCCATCTGAGCAACTCTGCAGTAGGACTGTGCACTGCTGGGTTTAGAGCAGTGTGTGGGAAGGATTAATGTGACAGAATCTCCCAAACATGACACAAAACCATCATCTTTAGCCCTGGCAGCATGAAACGCACACAAACGGGGGTTAGTAAGATGAGCTAACTGCCAGGCTGCTATCTACTACAAAACCCCCACCACTGAAACAGGGCTTTGTATGCTAATGAAACTCCACAGATATGCAATGGCAGGCAGGAGAAAAATGTGCAAGGCATTAGATCATGCCTCTGCTTGCATTAAAGAATAATAATAATGGAGAACATTGAGATGTCTCTGGTTATTGATGTGTCTTTTATGACATGTCTCGACTGAAGAGAGTATGACACTAATGTCTGCCCTGTGGCAGGGAGAGAAGGAGCATTAGAGACAGCAGTCGCTGTTCATTTATTTGCAAAGGGAAAAAAAGAAGGCTTTGTCAGAAAACATATACAGTTATAATTCCAAAATCCAATTTAGCCCCTCTCTGAGACTTGAAAGTGTGTATCAACAATAAATCCAGCATTCACACACAATTCAGGGTTAGCGTTTCGCTGTTTTATCGATGTGTGTGCGAATGATTTGGGAAACTGGGAGAGATGGCATGCTTATCAAGTTAGATTGAAAGAGGAAGGGGTTTATATTGCAGCAGTTTCTCTTCAGTGCACCGTGGCCTGATTGTAGCAGAGTTTGAGGAGACTCATGCCCCAGGTGCCACCCTGTGACAGCTGGGCTCAGATGGATCTAAACCACCATTTGCACTGTTGGCAGCTCTTTTCTTCCATATGCTGTGGAGTGGGCAAGCAAAATGGGATGCTCAGCTGGCCGTGTGGAGTGGGTCAGGGGGACACGCTCCTTTGCCCAAGGCTAGCTGTCTAGGGATTCGCTGTTGCTTTGTTGCGCGTGGCATTGAGACTACACTGGCAACTTACTGATTCCATTTTATCACAACAGCAGCGAGAAATCCTGTAGCGGCACAAAACATCACCAGCTTAGATGTTAAGAGGGAACACAGGTGGCAGCTGTGGTAAAAACAATCAGCCCTAACAGTGAATATGCCCTGTAAAGGTGAAGAACCTCAAGGACATTAGTTTTCATTTGAATACATTTTCCAAAAAATGATCATGATGATTCAATTGCTATCACAAATGTCCTCGCCATGCAAAACAAGTGTCACTTTGTAAATGATGGAAAAAAAGCTACTCCCTGTTTGCAGATTAATAGAGAGTAGATTTTTGCTAAAACACTCAAATCAAATTAACTTATTCAAATAAACCACAGACCGTTACCCCTCATCTTTCCTTCTCTGCTAAACAACATTTTGGAAGGGAAGCTAAAGCACTTGTACTGAGCAAAGCCTGGCAACTGCAGCATAATGTGTGTGTGTAAACATGTCCTTGATCTAGTCTTGCTCTGTATGTGTCGTGTCTATGTGTATGTGCGCGTTCTGACACTGAGGTCATCAAACAGCCAGAGTATTGATTCTATTACAGTTTCTTACTTTTTTCCCACCCTTGGTGTATTTGTACATTGCAACCTAAATTCCCATGTGACCCCGCCCTGCACCACAGGCCTGCAGATCCCTACATGCTGTAAAGCTTCATCAGACGTGTTTGTATGTTCCTTTTGGGGGTGGTTGGGAGGGGGGGCTAATGGAATAGTGTCTTCCTGGGGCGAACGCTCAGCGCAGAGATGCTAGAGAGCGTTGTTAAAAGCATGCGAGTGTTCCCACAACAGAGAGGGGCCAGGCTGCTCAGGAAAGGGCAAGCTTTTATAGGGAAAACCTTTGGCTATGAGTACAAGCAATCAACATCTTTTCTTTGTCCAAGGCTCTCAGGATTCCTGTGATTTTTTTTTATTCCTGTAGCTGTGTTCATCGTGAAGTTTGTTGATTTGGTCTCTCTTACCACCACACACACACACACACACACACACACACACACACACACACACACACACACTCAGTCAACATGCTTGTCGCCACATGGCTGTGACAGCATGTTGAACCAGCAGGTCAAAAGTCCCTAATAGGTTGCTGGTTCTCAGACTCAATAATGGCACTGATTCACTCTCTTTATAACACCGCTGTGTTAATGGTGGGCCAAGGGTGACAGTAACACCATATGAAAATAATAGTGTTTGCCATGTACTGGCTTGTTGATTTGCTGCCTGATGGATTTTTAATATTCACTGCCGGGTCGTTCCAGACTGTTGGTTGAGGCCATTTAGCAGCTCAATGCTTCTGGACAGGAGCTTGTGCTGCCACCGCAGAGAGGTGGCAAGGGGTTGGGAAAAGACAGAACGGGTAGACACCTCAAATTAATGATGGTCTGTGGCAAGTCTACTCTGGTCTTGGCTGGTGCGGTGGCGGCGGCGGGGAGGGGTATGTTCAACGACTAAAAGGTTTGTTCTAATTAACAGAAGAGACTGTGTCTGGATGGAGAGGCAATAATCAGGTTTGGGAGGACAAGTAGGAGAGTGGGGACACAGTGACCTGTGAGGAGAGAGAGATGAGTAGAAAGCAATGCAGACCTTGAAATGCAGACGTTTAAACTGGAGGAGACAATCAAAGTGCCCTTCAAAGGCCTGAGTAATGAGCAATGACCTTGTGTGACTCATTGATGCCCATAGTTTGACCTGAGAGGTCTGGAGGCCCCTGCATGCTTTAGATAAGGATGTTTTATGTGTTGTATCAGGAGTTGCCATCCTGTCCTTGGTATTGGGATAGGATGGACCTTGACAGAGTCTCCACTCTCATGAGGATAGGGTTAGGGTTAGAGTGCAACCACGAGAAGTTAAAAAGGAAGGTTTTTATACAATGTGATAAACAGGAAACAAAACAGACAGCAGACAGGACAGTCTGCTGTCTGGCATCACTGTTACAAAATGAGGAATCAAATCCAGAACACAGTTGCACAAATAAAGGTCAACAGGAGGTGGAAGAAATTGATGTTGTATCAGCTAAGTGCACAGAAAACAGTCAAAACAGTAGAGACATTCTTCACAGTAGTGAGACATTGATCAGTGGCATTTTCCATTACAACATCCTGACATGACCTCTAGTGACATAGACTTGTTTACTGCTCCCCCACATATAATATAATACTGAGATGTTTCTATTGCACTTCATTTGTTTTGGTTTCCACTCTGTACACATATCGGTGTTGTAATAAATTCATACATTCAAGTAAGGGCAACTGAGAACACAAGACAAGAAACACATTAACAACACCTGGAAGTATTCTGGTTTCCCAAGCACGCAGAGGCTAACTTTGACAAATCAATTTGACGGGAAATTTTGGAAAATTCCACAAATTCCTCATCCACTGAAAGCATCTAGTGTACTTGTGCAGAGGTCAGTACTTTCGAAAGAGTGCTCTGAACAACTCTTGGTGAGATATTTAAACTTCTGACGCCTAGCAACAACCTCTTCTCTCGGACTGAAATGAATCTCGGTGAACTCAGCATCACTGTGTGTTCACAGACAATTTTTTTCACTTTTATTTCATCAAATTGTCTAAATGTGACTCTCTCTTGTATAAAGTCATGGTAATCCCCACTATCAGGAGTTTCTCTTACAGATTACACAATATACTCGCCTCGGGCACTGTCTACCCATGAGTTCCCATTCATGTGTAGGTAGGCCTAATTTGACACCTGCCTCATCATTTACAATTAGGCATTATGGGATGTAATTGGCCATCTGCCTCTGCCATCTTGTGTTCCTGGAGAGGGGCCATGTTTGTCTCCTGCTGTTTAGAGAGTGCGTACACACTGGGAGATGCTGCTGCTCTGAGCGTGACCTTTGATTTTAACAAAGATCATTGTGGGAAGCACCTGAAATTGTATGTGTTTCATATACCCACATAAGCCACGACTCAGTCATTTTACATTTTTCGGGATAGATTCTTAAGGGGATGGTTTATCGAGGAAAGATAAGCTAAGCTATAATACTATATAAATGGCTGAGGTTCAGGCTGTAAGAGCAGTGAACATTATTTTAGGTTGGTCACAATTCAAGCAATTTTGAGCAATTTATCTGGGCAATGGTTCTCATAAAAAGGCACCGGAGCAAAGCCTGAGAGTCACTATTAGTTATAATTGAACTCTTGTATCTAACACGAGGAGCTGGGGACAATATATCAGTGTCTAGTGAGAATCTGACAAAAACATGCAGAGATCGAAATAGAAAGATTTAAAGGAGCAGGTACATATTGCTTCCTCAATTACCCTCACCTCCACTGAACTCAACACCCTTGGCAGGTGCTGTAATTGCTCTGTTCTTCCTGTCAGTCACAGTTAACTCTCTCCGTCGCTGCTCCCACTTTTAGCTCCACCTGTGCCCCGTCGCCGGCTCGCCGCGATGACAGGCACCACATTTCTGATGACAGGCAAGAAAATCTTGACTGACAGTGGCTTTCATTCCTCCATCCCTGTCACTCAGGCTGCCTGGCCACTGGGAACGGGTGTTTCAACTTAGCTTGTTGTCCCCTGTACGGTAAGTGCTTGTCGGTGACAGTGCAGAGACCACAGAATTATTTCACAGTTACCCAGTGGTTGAGGCCAGCATGAAGAGAGCCCAAATGTATGTTGCAATGAACAAAAGAGCCTTTTCCAACATTGTTTTTGTTTTTATTTTGGCTTCAGGCACTTTGTTTCCTGCCGTTTGAACCGTGCCACTGAAATCACTCCTCTTCCTCTCTGGAGTTATTATAAGTCCCCTATCAAAACACGAGGGCCAGAGTACCCCTGGGATTTGAAAGCGTTTACTCACTGGCACACTGCAAACAATAGCTCAGTCTCTCTGAAATTCAGATTTATTGCTTTCAACAAGATTCCTGAAGTCACGTTTACTCCTGAAATGTATTTTTATTTAAATAAATATTAAGAATATCTTTTAACAAGTATATATCTTGATTTCACAATTTAGACCAACTTGGCAAAATTGATTTGTGTGTCTCAAATCAACAGGTCATGGCACTCAAAGTAAAACACAAGTTGTCCTGAATCACATCTAAAAAATGCTGTTCGTGTTGGATTCAGTCAAATGATCAAAAACAATGACAGTCAGCCTGTCAGGTGCCAAGGAAATGTGTTAATTCAAATTTTAACTTCAGCCCAGAGATTTCCTGCGTGATCCCTGCTCTTAGTACATCAACGCTATCCTGTCAGACATCTTCATTTATTAACATTTCTGTTCTCCACTCTGATGGGTTAATTAACATAGCTCAAGGAGCATGTGGGCACACACATTCCTGAGAGATGTGTGCGTGTGTTGCTCATTTCAAGAGCCACTAATAGCGTTTTTTCGCCTCCAGGGAGGCACAATACTCACTGTGGCCATGTTAAACTAATCCATGGGGGTACTGCCCATCAAAATCCAGCAGAACACCCCGCAGGGAAGCTTCGGCTCAAAGCAGTCGCCCTGCATACTAGGATGGCTCCTTTTTAAATAAGCTTTGCCATGCTACATTTCTGCATGCCACCCATTTGCACTTGTTTTATTTAATACATATTAACATCTTTCCAAGTTGGATTGTGTGTGTGTGTGTGTGTGTGTGTGTGTGTGTGTGTGTGTGTGTGTGTATTTGATAAAAGAAATATGGATTTTCTTTCCTTTTGGTTCAGAAGGCCAGAAAAGCTAAGGTGTTATTTTCCACAATCTTACTTCATATATCTTATTGATCGTGCATTTCCATTTCAGACATTATATATATGAGTCTTATTTAATATACATATATTATGGCAGGGCAATAGAAAAAATAACACCAAAGAGAATTTATCGTCTTAGAAAAACAACTCCCACATAAAACTTTAAACTTTCCTTGGTGCTTGTTTATTGTTTAATGAAGTCGATTTTGGACTTTGGATGCTAAAGGGTAAACATAGGCCCAGAAGAACACACCATGCTGCGTTTCACTTTTTTTAGGCTAGATCTAATCAATTCATGTTGACATCAATACTGGCTGAGCAGCTTGAGAGAAAAGAGAATCAAAGAAAATAGTTTCGCACAGGGTTTTAAACAAGAGCATTTTCAAATAGATAAGAATGCTTGTGAAGTATCTGCAAGATGTTTTTTTCCTCCTGATATTTTCACCTATCTCAGAGATTTTCTCACACTACTGTGTGAGAAAGGTTGGATGCCTGGATTTTTTTTGGGGGGGGGGACATTATGTCTTTACCAAACTCTCTCTGTTTTAAGCCTAAAAATCCATAACCCGATGTATTGATGCTAACGCGCACACAGTTTATTTTCTGTTGTTTTATTATGTCTGAAGAAGTAGTCACCTGCTACTTCAATTGTGTTGGGTGTGGCTGCAACACTGTTTACCCCTGAGACTCAGAAGTGTTTTGTGGACTCAAACACTTCACCCAGCCCTCTATCAGGATAGTGGTGAGTAGATAAGAGCGAATTTAAATTTTTCGGTGAACTATCCCTTTAATACCAGGTCTGAACAGGGCCTTTGTCAACTGTGAAGCATGTGTCATCTAATCAAACAGCTTTTGATACTGCAATATGAAGTTACTGTACCACTACAACTCCTCTTTTATTTGCACATGTCTTCATACATCCAGATGTAGTGTGATATTGTATACCCTGCCACAGAGGTGGGAGTCGGCTGGTTGTTGTGTCACTATGACAAAACATGACAGATGTGCTTAGGCAGTGGAGTGCCGGACCTGCCACACAGCATCAGGCTCACACAGTCAGAGGGGAGAGCACTGGGTATTCCCACACAGGGAGTCCAATCATGGACATAACAACGGTTTGTCCACAGTGAGGATCGGATGTGTGAACAGACCTGAGAGAGCAGGAGACCTGTAACTGAAATCTTCCGTGATATATTAGGGATTCACTGATGGGTTTGTTGATGTGGAAGGTATCATGGTTTAACAGGGGCTGGCAGCTTATACAGTGAATTTCAAAAGCTGAATTCAAATGAGTTACCGCAGATTACTGACATGAACTTACATCACACGATCAAAGACGATCTCATTATTCCTCCGTCACTCTCTGAGACCCTTTTTTTCCTTCAAAATCCTGATTAATCATTAATTCATCATAAGGAGGGTCATGTGCGCAACGTTCGGGGGAACTGACAGATTTGACAGGTATCCTAACGCAGCTTTTCATGTTCACTTCTCATCCGCTGCTCGGCTCGTCTGGAAACCAATCAGTGAACTACATGGCACCCTATTGTCGATAAAAAATCTCTAACCTGACGACGGATCCCTCTTGAAAAAATTCATGGTGTTTGATCAATTATGGAATGGCACAATGAGAGTCGTGGAGAACCTTTCATCTCTTAGAGGCTCATGGTCAAATGAGAAATGTGATATTCCGCCAACTCCATAAAAGAGCTGACTTTGACACATAATGAACACAGCCCTTTTGTCCATATCATCTGCTCACCTGTTGTCAGTTTTACTGTAATGCACAACGGCAATTACCACGGATACCCCTGATAGCAACTTCAACTCAGTTTAATGCCCCAAAAAATGAAATACCACAACACGACTTTGTGAGTAACCTTGGGAAAATGGGCTTTTGATTACCATAAAATTAACTGCCAGATTCATTTCAAAATAAGCACATGCGGGCTACATAAAATGAGTAGCTGGAAACCTTTGCTCTGGACCATGAGGAATACTTATATGATGCGATTACCCAGGGCTTAATGACCATACTGTTGGAATTAATCCTGAAGAAATAATACACTGGCAGTATTCATTTTATGTATATCAGCGATATAAGACTTTTCATTTCATTGACACAAATACTATATACTATATATTGACATACAAACACATCCGTGGTCATGTGTTTCAGCCAAACTGCCCCGGCTGCCAGTCTAAATTACTTTTCTTTAGTTAATGAAGTTTGTTGATGATATTTTTTGAAGCATGACGCCTTTATTTGATATAACAGAATTAAGTGTGAAATGGAGATAGAGGTGGGAAGACCTGCCACAAAGGGTGAGGTCAGAACGACACTGCAGTGCTACAGGAGGAGTCAAGCCACGTGCACTCAAATATCAATCACCCAAATAATGGTTGGATTCAAGTGGTAAGTGTTAATATATGTTCAGTTAAAATGACACTAAAATCACTGGAAATAAAATAAAAGTATCGGGGGAGCAATGCAAAAAGAAGTAGTGGCAGTAGAGTTATTTCTATTATTATTGTTAATACAGTGGCAGTATTGGTAAAAGTAACTATAGAAGCAGCAGGTAGTAGTACTATTACGATAATATGTATTATTATTAGTGGTGGTAGTAGTATTAGTAGTATAGGGATAGTGGACACACAGGCCTGCGGGTGCATGTGTGAAGTGCAGCTGCTGTCAACACGAGTGTGATCGCAGCAGAGGTCAGCAGGACTCGGACCCTCTGGCTAACCAACGGGTCCCTTCATTTAACATCATGAGCAGAGGTCTGTCTCTGTTTAGCTGTCACTTACACACACATACAGTTCCTATTCTCTATAACCCCCACCATGCAGACCTAGACAAACAGATTCCAGCTCCCTCTCTAATTCCTCACACATGCAGGGGCATATAAAAAGCTTATTAGTGAAAAAGGCTCCTCAAACTTTGCTGAATGACCACCCTACACTTCACCGGCTCTTAGTCAGGGGAAGTATCCCTCCACGGTGAAACAACAGCAAGCCATTATAAACAAAAGTAATAACAGTGTAAGTGCCTGCAAGTATGACACAGTGTGTCACAAGCCCGCCCACTTCTTCCACCCGGAGTCACACGGCTGTCGCCATGGCAATTGAGTTTCCTGGTGAAAGCTGTCCACCAATGAGATGCCTACGTCACTTGGACGGGCAGCCTGCTCGTGCTTACAGCAACACTAATTTGTCAGCCACACATTCTCCTTCTATTCTCCCCCCAACTACACCTACAAGAGATCCTAATGAGAGTGCACATGTTCAGCTCGAGACCCAAAGTGGTTCTGACTTTATACCTTAAGCAAGGACTGAATCCAACACTGGATGTTGGGGTCGCAGGTGTGACATTTCCCAGACAAGGGCATACAGTATTCACACACCTTCCACAAGCCTCTGCTTTCGGGCAAAGGCAAAAAACAATCGGAGGATGTTGCAGGGAAGCTGTTTCACCATAAAAACTGAGCCTCAGTTTTTTAACCGCTTTCTAATTGGCTACAGGACCTTCTCACCTACTTTATTGGGTGTTTTGACAGTGTGCGAGTCCAAATAGTGCCAGCAGCCTCACAAGGCTTTTCTTTTCATTTCATGTCTGAGTCACATTTTGTTCTCAAATGGTGTAATGGTATAAAGCTTACAAAATGTTACCAGCCAATCAAGCCAAACTGGACCCTCATATCTTTGTGCCTCTCTCCTGTTAATATTCTATGTAAGTTACAGTGTGGCTGCTTTATTCTAGGGGTTTGTTCTTCAGCTTCTTTTTTTATTATTAGATAACAACATGCAAATTATGAATCCTTGTATTTGTCCAGCATTTGAAAAACAAGGAAAGGCCTCTCCACCTGTGATATGGCGTCTGAAAATGCATTATAAACGTGACACTGAGAGAAATGAGATAGGATTAGGAGTGGGCTTTTATCGATTGTGGTGGTAAGAGAAGCTTATGAGAGGCAAAAGGCAGATTTAAGGAGGTGAGTCATGGGAAACTGTCTTTTAAGAAGATCTGCTTCTTGTGGGTGTGCAAATACCAAACAACATCTTGTCTCATGTGATGTTTTCACCTCAGCCAAGGAGGTTATATTTAACCCTTATTTATAGTATTTATATATATTTTTTATTACATTATTGTTTTTAAAATCTTTTTTAATTTATTATTCATCACTTTTTTCTTTTCGTTTTTTCATTTGTTCTTTGTCTGAAGAAGAGCCTATGCCCAAAATGTTACCTTACGTTTGTGGGAGCATCACCTAGTGTGGTTAGTTTGTTTGTAACCAAGATTACACAAAGACAGCGCAGCAGATTTCCACGAAACCTGCTGGAAGGATGTGGTTTGGGTCTGGGAAGAACCCATTAAATCAGGATCAGGGGGCACTGTACATATTAAAGTCGAGACCTTAAAATTATAGAGAACCCAACAGTTCCCACAATGAGCAGCACTTTGGCAACTGTGGAGAGAAAAACTCACTCAGTTGAACATTGCATTTTTCAACATTTTCAGCATTTTCCCAGGGACTAAGTAGTGGATCCAGATGAAAACAAATCTGGCACGTCAAGTGAGAGTGTGTGAAATTTGCAACAGCTTGACTGGATATAAGGGTAATGTTGGGCCTTGGTGTATTTTTCAATCTACTGAGTGTCATGCTACTTTGCTGGTCTCGATCCAAGCATCAATACAAAGTGTTTTGCAGCCATCAAATGCACTGAGCGGTTTACATTTCCTGGCTTCCAAGGATCACGTTATTAATCCTTTTAAACTTTAATTAGATGGTTTAGTGGAGGCTTATTATTGTCATAACCTAAGAACATATAGATGGTGACTGAACTTTAAATAGCTTAAACGCTTACAATAGATGTAGATCTCATCTTTCACTTTTCTCGAATTCCACACTGTTTTCAGTGGGAGAAGGACAAAGAATAACATCATTCTGTGCTGGCGCTGCTTACATCCGAGACAGAGCACGGTGATTTCCTTTTGACTGGCACTCAAGCTTTGTTTATTATTGACAACACTTGCACTCCAGCATGCATGTGAGGGAGCAGGAGGATAATGGAGGAACCTGCCTGAAGGTGTGGCTTTCTGCCCTCCGGCTGTATTGTGCTCCCGTGCAATATGGCCCAGAGTGGCAGGAGAATTAAAAACAAGCCCTGTCAATTTTTGTTATTAGGCATCAGGTGCTGTGCCAGGTCCAGCCGTCATACTCGGCTGCTCTCCACCACCCTCTGAGCCTTTTAACCCTAATTGACAGTCTTAAGTCCTCCATCCTGGTGCTGCCGTGGAGGCAGACGGACAGGGAGGAGGAGAGACTGAGGGAAATAAAATAGAGATAGATACAGTAAGAGCAGTGCTCTGTGCAAGCCCATGGAATTTGAGACTTCCTCAGGACTAATGTTTTCCAGTATATTTGCAATAAATCAGAATTAACAGCAACACAAATACACAATTACTCCGAAGTCCAATAACCTTTACAGACTGAAGAAAATGTGGCACCTTTGCCAGATGAGGTTAAGTAGTTGAAAATGTTCTTTCCCGACTCATCACGCTGATTTAATTGGGACAATGGACCCTATTTCATTGTCTCTGACTCCCGAGTAAGTAAATGCCTTTATCTGCTGAACACTGCTGCGCATTTACCACTGAACAAGTTGGCTCATAAGCTGTGTAACCATCCCTACTGCTCCCCTCTCTTCTCTCCTCCCTGCCGTTTAATGCTAAACTGAGTGAGCCGTGCTAATCGGTGGAAAGAGGCGACTAAAGCTACTGCTAATCCATTCTGGAATTACGGGGGAGAACAAATTAAGAAACTTCAACTCATCAGCTGAGCTTTAATTCACCGCCCCTCCTGGAGTAATCCCTAAACTCAGCCTCTCCAGTTAATTATACTGAGGCCCTGGATGAGAGGCCCTTCATTGTGTTTCTGTTGTTGTTGCGCCGTGTTAAGTTTGCGAGGTGTGTGTGTGTGCGTGTGCCTGTTTGTCTCGATGGTTTTGACTCAGTCAGGCAGACTGAGAAACATCAATACTACAGCGGTATCCTACAGTGAGAACCAGATGATACTAAGTATTCTTCTGTTGGTGAGATAACTGCAAAGCTTTGACAATTGTATTTATTCAAAGGTTCGGGCTGTAAGCGAGATGAAGGTGAGTGTGTTAGAGTGTGTGTGAATGCACTTTTCAATTTGCAGTGTGGGGGCCTGAAAGTAAACTACATCAAAAAATATAAACACCTTCGATCAAAAGTATGGACAGATCTCTTTTCCGTGGCAGGAACCAAAGACATGTAAATGAGATCGGACCATTTTGAGCCATCAGTTTCATTTGGATGAGTATAAATGAATGCAGCGTACATGTGTGATATTGACGTTTCTGTATTCCAGTGCGTTTCTATCTCTTGTAGTTCATTTTTTTCCGTTACATATTCATAATTACATCTGCGTTGCTCTTCTGCAACTATTTCCTGTTATCACATTTGATTGTGATGCGTCATACAAGCTTATCCATCCCTTGACTGTGCACACAAAAGTGGAAATCGATACCATCGACATTTGATAAAAGGTGCAGTTACGTGGACAAAAGTTCCTAACAAGGACATCTTAACAGACCTTAATCTGTTAAAGTGAACACACCAGCATCTGAATCAAAAATATCACTCCATCTCCTCAGAAAGCCGTAAAATGGATTTAGCTCTCATGTCCACAAGAGTGTTGAACTAGTTTTCAATCTACAGCCACAAAATTTAAAAAGGGTTTTTTTTTAGACACCAGATACTTTGTAAATTGATGGTAGCTGCACGCTGAGGCCACCGGCACCTTTCAGAGAGGATTTCAATGGCTGTTGGAGCTGTGCGGATGGATTCACATTTGAACTTTGTCATTACATGGGTGATAAGCCACCCATAAGAGAGGCTTTTGTAATTTTAAATATGGATAAGTGGCGGTGGAGGATCAAACAGCAGCGATGGATGGATAGAGGGAGGCAGGGATAGATGTGAAGGCCTGCGCTTTAAAACCACTTCACACGCCTCACTTATCTTGCCCAGAGACATATGTTGTGTTTGTCGTAATCAGACAGGGACCTCCGGGGGAATTAATATGGAGGCTGTATAAAACCTGTTTCCAATTTGCTTTTGTTTACGCCGCATTCGCACAAGTGGCTCGGCCATTTGCAATTACTGCCGCGATAATTAACCCCCACATCAAGTGGACCCACAGAAAGCATGGATGCTCCCGTCGCCCTACTCCCCCTAAAACACCCCCCCACCCCTTCCGCCCACACCCTGCTGTGAGCACATTGATTCGTGGGCCATGGGAGGTTAGTGCGGGGGCCGATTGCCATGGATCTATCATCAGGCTATCGAGACGCAACGTGACAGCTTTGGTGACTGGGTGAAGAGAGGACACCGCTTGTGGCATGTACTATCATGGAGCGGTACATACTTGTGCCAACCCCCCACTCAGAACACTGCTGTTGTCCTCCTATAGGGCCTTATTAAAATCAGGTGTCAAATCTTCCAATAGTTCTGATGCAAATGTTTGTGTTGCAGTAAAATGCACAGAGGTCCTTCATTAAAAGTTGACATTAACGATTACATCAGGCCCTTGACTAAAAACAGAAACAGATATTTGTTTTGGTCTAAAAAAACAGAAAATAGACTTTGTCAAATTCAATTGTAAACTGCCTTTTCAAGCATCTGCAGGCACAAATTCACAACAAGAGAAGAAGCAGAACGGAAGCCTTGATCCTTTTTACAGTTCTTAATGAGTTTTTCTGCATGTGAAGAATAAGCTTTTGTTCTGTTCGGCACACCATTGTTCTGTAGTATGATAGTTTTCATTGTGTGGCAGGGCTGAAGGTAAAATTATGATCAAATGCACATACAAAAATCATAACATTTCAACGTGATGGAATCGTCACAACACTTGAGCCCGACACCCTAACTCTCTTCCCCCACACACATGCACAAACACACACTCCCTGCTCACTTCTCCACACTGCTTCGCTAAAGGCTCAATCTGATGCCAGATCAGATCTCATCAGTGGCTAGGCGAGACCACAGCCACACTCCTGCCAGCAGCTAGAGCGAGGGGGTGAAAAAAAAAATAAAATCTGTCTTTAATACCTGAACCTAATTAGCTCTGAAATCTGAGGTTAATTAAACAAAAGGAGGTTAAATTAAGTGGCTGGGATTTAAGTGGCGACATACCAGATTAAAAACGCCCCCGTCTTTCTCTGAATCACTCATCCCTTCTATCCTCAGAAATCCTCCTCTCCCGCCTCATCCTCATGTATTTTTAAGACATTTGGACCAGTGTGAAGCGGCCTACACTCCACACCATTTCTTATATATTAGATATTTTCATATCGCTACCACACTCGAGCACACACGGCGGGAGTATAGCGAGATCCATGTTGTGCACAAAAAGACTAGAGATGTTATTGTAGCCATCTCACCCCTGTGTACCTATTTGTGCTTCTCTAACGGATGACACGGCAGCAATCAGAGTTACAATACCTGCCCCATGCCTCGACTAATAGGATAACAGTAAGAGAAAATGACCATCAGGTTTCTCACATATAGAGAGAGGGTCGGCCTCAAAAGGGATCAGAGTGCTCTGATGAATTCCTAATTGACATATCAAGTAATGGTCATCACGCAGCCTCCTGAGTGAGCTCACAACCAAGTACAATGGAAGCTTTTGTCTCACCGTAATCAGCTTTGACCGGCAATAATGCACTGTCAGCAATCTCTGAGGTATAATGGACTTTTTAACATAATTTGTAAGCCAGATATTAACAGGGAGGTGAGTTGGGCAGGTTCTTCTGATTCAATTGCTGACGCTTCTTACAATTTATTTGCAAAGCAGCAATAAAGGGAACTATATGTAAGTCAGTGTTATAAATTAGGGAGAGAAATCATGGCTCATGTAGCAATGCAGTTTATTCTTAATCATTATTTTGTTTATCCATTTGCAGGTTGCTTTGGCTTCATTACCACATTCCGATCGCAAAGAACAAAACATGAATCCCTCCTCACTCCCACACGCGCTGTCGCTTCAGTCCTCCTCCTCCCTGGAGTGCGTTCAGCACCAGAACACCTGAGATACAAACATATTCCAAATTACATGATAAAAAATGTACTTTCAAATGAAAAAATAACTGGAGAATCTTAAGCTGCAGGACAAATATTTAAAAAAAATGCGAAAGCTCCTGAAGCCACAGCCCAGAGAGAAAAAGCCTGTCACATTTAGTTTGAAAGCGCTGCCTCTTCTGCAAATGACCTTTCGTGGGTGGAAAGAAGCAGCACACTGGCCATTCACTCCGCTTTTTTTTTTTATATGGACAGGAGGGTGACATGATGATATCTCATCGCTTTCACTTCAAAGCCCACCACCCTTATTCGCTGCCACCTGTGTTTGGTGCACAGGTTTGTGTGCACTCAGGCTTTCAGCAGCGGTTCCTTTCCCTCTGCAGCCTGCTAATGACGCGCGCTCGGCTTGCGGGGAGAAAGCTCTCGAAACAAGACCCCGGGTATCTTAACCTTATCAATAATGCCTCTCACCAACAAACAACATGCCACTGTTAACAACCTTAAAAACACAAAACAAACTAAAAATCCTTCATTTCCAAGGAAAGGCCTTTTTCACTAATAGGCCCTCACGTGACCGATTGCCACGCTGTCTTCTTCCACGTGGCACTCCGAGTCAAAAGAAGACACAACTTTATTGAGCAGCTGTTTCATGTTTTCAGTTTGGTGCAAGCCGGAGATGTGCTAATGCTATTAGTGAGTTTCTGCACGAAGAGAACGACACAAGCTGGCAAGAATGCCCAACATAGAAATCTGCAGGATGCATCCCTATAACTGGTGAATTCCTGTGTAGGTAGAGCCCTTAGTTTAACCACTTTCTCTCTCCACCCGATGGTCCATCATTATCAGGTGGAGAACTCGGCACATCCTTATGGAGCCTCTGCTGCCACCTCTGCCTCCACATGGTGTTGAGGTACAAAAACGTAACCCCATTGAACCTCTTTTGGTCTGCACCTCTCCCTGTCCCCCCCACCCCTTTCTCCTGCAGGACGGAAGAAATGGCCTGAGGGGGGTCATTTGTATCTGCTGCCCCTATTCCTCGTCTTAGTTGTCCAGCCTGTGGGCCATCTAGTCAAATGGAACCAGGTGTCAAAAGGAGTAATAGCACCGATGTGAAAGGATTGTACTGGAATTGGGGACACTTTCTTTCTCTCATTTTGTTCATCCCCACTGACATGAAAAACTCTAAAAATAATATGACAGGGAAGTATATGCATATATATATATATATATATATATATATATATATGCCTTACTGAGCCCCTCTCATCTCCATCTCCAGTCAGAATATATATCAAGAACATGGCTGTGGCGAGCCTTTGGATGATTTGCAGCCAGAAAGAAACCTACTGTGAATTAATTTTAAATGATGACTTTCCCATATCAGATCCACTGTTTTTTTGTTTTTTTTTATTCTTTGAAAACCATCAACCTTTTTTCCAGGTGTTGTCATCATCAACTCCTTATACACCACTAAGGAAATGTCCAAACCCACTGTACACTGCTGACTGATATATAGACCAAAGCCTTTACAGGAGATTACCAGAGTAATCATCAGAATGTGGTTCCTCCAGGAATCAGCTATGAAAATGAATGGATTACATGAAAGTAATTCCAAGCTCAATATCAGAAGCTATCCCGAAGCCAAGAAAGCAGATTCTGATCTCATTCTGCCGCCGTGTCCTCCGGCTCTCTGCAGCAGTCTAAGTACCTCTGAGACTCTCTGGAGCATAAACCACCTTCGGTTGGTACCACAGAACTGTCAAGGTCACAAGTTCACCAGGATATTTTGTGCGTCTACTTCTACAATTTTTTGGTTGTTTTTCTTTTTTGAAGTAGCTTGGATTCTTGCAGTAACCCCCTCCATGCATTTATACATCACAAAGCATACATACTGTACATGTGTACTACGGAAGACAAACAAACAGGAATAAAGACTCATTGAAACGAGAATCTGGAGGAAATCTTTTGGAAGAGGAAATTCCACCCGGTGTTCTCTCCTGCATAAATAATATGGGTCTGCATCTGTCACTGTCTGCCCGTCGCAAGACCCCATCTCCTGGGAGAGCAGGTAACAGGCAGCTAATCAGCTCCATCTGACATCTTCATCGCAAACAGCCACACGCAAACACACGGCCGCTCAGTCGCGCATACGGACACATACAGACACACACGTGCCCAAACAAACACACGGCCGCTGAGTCGCGCATACGGACACATACAGACACACACGTGCCCAAACAAACACAAGCGCAGACAGATAAAAAGGATTAGGGTCTAACAGGCCAGCAGACAAAAGGACAGAGGAAGGACATGCTGGTGTGTTGTGAATTACAGCTGTCTCTCTTTTTCCCTCTCACTCTCTCTTTCTCTATCTACCCATCTGTGCATGCTACAGTCGGTCTGTCTCTCTTACCTTACACACACAATGCTGCACGACGCCCAGCCTCATCTCCCACCCCCCCCCCCGCGCTAAACACGCAGCCTCTCCCCCCTCTATTCCCCATGCCTCGATCACTCCCCTGTGCTTAATAGCTGAGTAACATGACATTTTTGTATCGACTCGAACAGTGGTTATTTATTACATCAATGTCTAATTCCCTTCAGGCCTTGCACATGCAACATCTCTGCAATAAGTTTGTGCGTCAGCCAATGCACAGGTTTTTGCCAAAGAAAAAAAAAGCTTTACTTCCCCCATACAGGATTGGATTACCTCCCATTTTGCATATGCACGCAGTCGGGCAAGTGTAAGAAAAGGAAAGCGAATGCAACCGGGTACGTTTACATTTCAGCATTTAGACACAACTACGATCAGTTAACAGTTTGAATAAGCCTTGATTATACAGAGTCTGCACTGCCAAAATTATAAGTATCTATGTTCAGCGTTTGATGCTGCTACGATATGTGTCGGAATGATTTCTAGAAAACAATTAAAATCTGCTTCCACAGTATGTGTCATTCATCATCGTGCTGTAAGATCGTTCCTCTTAGAATTCTGCAGCTCAACAGAGGGACAAGAAAAGGTCTCAGACATTTCCAGACCTGGCTCCTTGCAGTGATCACAGGAGGTTTACAAAACATTGCCTAGCCTCATGTCCTGATGACCCCCACTGCTTAGCACGCGTTTGAAACAGGCATGGTAAATAATCATCAACTAATTCGTCGATCAAAGTGCAAATAGCTGAGATAAGACGAGCACGACTCACACTGATTTCCCCTCTCATCTCCGGGAAGAGCATGTTTCTTTTCGCCATTTGGGGCCAGATCACTTTTGGGCCGAGGCTCAAAAAGAACAAGAAAACATTTACTATCTGACAGCAATTAGTATAATAAAAGTTACTGATTTGGGATAGAGCAAGTTTTACAATTTTAAGCTTGGCTCAGACTACAAAGGTTGTATCACGAACAAAAGGAGATTCTTCAGACATCCATCTCCACAAAACCCACCCACAAGATAACAAAAATAATTGTGCATCACACACACTACAGGATATTGTTACGATTATTGCTGAAGAGGGAACAATGTGCATTCATGCTGTCAACTTCTTTTCCGAAAAAACATCTTGAAAAAACATCTTGAAAAGTTTGCTTGGCAAACTTTGGCGCACAAGTTAGGTAACCACCCATCAACTAGTTACCATAATTGTACAGCTTCTAATGTGAATATGTCAAATGTTACACTTTCGCCACTTGCAAACTGCTCGTCCATCTCTCACGCCTGACACCAGACATTTTAATGTGCATATGCTTTAGGTCTCTTTGTATTCATGCAGATACTGTAAAGACATGTAAAAAAAAAGCCCAAATTTCCTGTAGGAGGAGCCTGAGGATGTTGTCATCCTATTGTGAGAAGTCATTAAAACTACAACAAGACAGAGGAGTCGTACCAGTGATGTAGCTGTAGTGATGCAGTGACACCAGCTGATTGATGTCGATGTGTAAAAACTGCAAGCAGGAAACGTGTCACTTCCTTTGTGACAGCTGTGAACAAACTCTCTGAAAATCCCAGCCAGGAAAAAGGTACCACGAGGAAGTAAAACTGGATGGACAACAAATACCGCATCCAATCAAAACATGACCAACCGAAATAAAATGGTGCTTCGTATTTAATTAAGTTCCAAAATGTTTGTGACACACAAAGGTGCCAAGGCTAACATCCAATTAACTCGCAACATAAAAATAGACTGATGGAATGCAACTGCCAGATTTTTCTCCCACATTCATAATTTGAGCATTGCACCTTCAAATGGCCCTTTTGTAACCTTTGGGAATATTTTGTGAAAGTGTCTAGTATTATCTCTTTTTGTGAATACATACCTTAGACAAAAAAAATGTCTCCTGACATTCCACAAAATGTCAAAGATAGAAGAGAATATTTACCAGCCACAAATTAAGGAAAGTTCACTTTTTGGAGATTAGTAAATTACTTGGTTCCCCTTCATTAAGATGCAGCAGCTTTAATGTAGCTGGTGTGCGTCCTTGAATATAATATCAAGTGAAATAACAGAAAAGAAATTAGCTAAAAATAAAAACACTAATAGAGCTTAGAGAAGTTGAGCGAGGGTAAAGATTTACCTCTTCACCTGCCTGTCCCTGTACACCTGCTGCCAACTTGGGTGAGATCAGCATTAACCTGACATTAGCCCGGCCTCAGCGCCCTAATCCCCGGTCAGAGGGCAAACACCTATCGGAGGTTTTTGCTGGGAGCAGCTGCAGGAATGACGCCTGGTGCTGGCAGGGAGAGGAGGAGCCATGAGGTTAAAACATTTTTTTCATCTCCCTTTCCCTCTCTCCCTCACCCTTCCTGCCCTTTGCTCACCTCTCACCTCCTCCCCACAGAGAGACCAGACTCACTCCCTCTCTCTTCTCCCTGCTTCCTTCTTCACTCATGCATAAAAAAAAAGTGCATCTACACTTAATGCACACACATAAAGTTGAACCCTGACAGCAAGTGGGCTAAACCTAGCATTTACCTCAGCAGCTGGGTTCACCACCAGCTACAATTACAACCATTAGCATGCTTAATTAACAGATTCGCTGGCAGCTCATGCAGGCTGAACATGTTTCCCCCCTTCTCTCTCTCTGCCTAAACCACCGGGCCTCCAGAGATCCAACTCCCACACCACTACCTCATAAGGTGGGCAATTTGTGGGGAGGCTGAGAGAGTATACCATTGTGCTGCTTTATCCTCGGAAGAGACGGATAATGAAATAACATCTTTTGTTATTCATCCTTTTTTTATCTTCCGCCCGCCTGTCTGTCCCGTTGACCTAGCCCGTGTCTGATGCAGCCTGTCGCAGCGGTGCCTTTTTGACGTGACGTGCATGGCCAGGAACAGTAAACATGTAAACAAAAGCTGCGTGAATACAAACATCAAAGCTGCGTCCCTCCTCATTGTGGCTCACTGGGTGAGAGCGACTGGCAGCAGTGCCAGCTCTGGCACATGTCCGAAACACTTGAATGCTGCCTAGTGGTACCAAATAAAGACCTACTCTCCAAAAAGCTCAAGCCAACTCATGTTGTTAGGAAGTGTGGGTGTTGAGGAATCTGAATAGGAAAGTGGTCTCAGACTGAGGGACCCTATATGCATGTTATGTCATGCATGTAATGTTCTACTCCCAGCTCCTCAATTGTCATCCTGAGTCCTGTGGACTGGGAAGGAAGAGAGCAGTGGCGGATCAGGGATTTTTCTAAATCAGGGGCGATAGAGGGGCAATTATATGTCCAACATCCTTGCAAAATTCCTGATTCAATGAGGTGCAATTTTAAGTCATTCCTTATTTACTGTTAGCTCTATAGCTCTGAGCAAAGCCTCACATATAATGTTTTGACAATGATTCTTTGTTCAAGCACATTGTGTTCTTCAAAAGAAGCTTAGAAAATAAAACATCTTAGTCAGTAAGTGACTAGTTTATAAAAAAAAAAAGAACTTACTGGACAGGATCCATCCCTGGAAGAGGGAGCAGTGCAAAATAAGATTTGACCATACAGCCTTAGCATTCAGAGTACATACCATCGCTATGAGCCAACACTCCCCTCATGAAACCACATTTAAATTCACTAGATCTGACATTTTTGGGGGATCTACACTAAATTGCACACATTCATAGTCGTCGGTCCCCTAAAAATGCCTGATTTTATCCATCAAGATCCATGAATTGTTCTCTGAGAAATCAACCAAAATCTTGGATCTGCCCCCTCATCCAGATCCGCACCAAAATAGGTTCTCTGTTGGGTCCACTGAATTTTATGGAAATCGGTTGAGGAGTTTTTGTGTAATCCTATTAACTAACTAACAAACAAACAAACATAGACAAACACTTAACCTCTCTGGTGGAGGTAATTATATAGCATTTGTACATAAGTAGAAGTATAGTCCCAATCCCCCTACTACAAAAGCTGCATATTGAAGGAAGCAATTATAGCATATGGGTATGACAATATGACCCAAACGTATTGTGTAAACAGCAGAATTTAAGGAAGAACAATGACACTGGAGTAAAGAAAAACCTAATTAGATATGGGTACTGGTGAACAGTCCTCCGGAGAGGCCGACTGGCTCTGTTGAAAATGTATCATAGCGCTCAGCTTATTAAGATGTCATCTGTGCAAGCTCTTCAGGTTCAAGGTAAATACACCCATGGCATATCCTTCTGTGGGCACGTCGATCCACCCTGTCGCCACTTTTTGCAGTCGATGGCTCTTTAGAGGCTGTCATTGGCTGCCTAGAATGCTTCATAAACATCTTGTGCTTTTTTCACCTAATTAGGCTGGGGGGATTTCATTAAAACGCGAGGGGGGGGGGGGCAGCTAAATACTCGTTATGGCTGTGCTGAAGAACCCGCTGCTGTAAACGGCCGCTCAGGCACTGACCTGTCTCTTTCCCTCTTTGTCAGCTCTCACACTTAACAGTGTCACATTCTTGCCTTTATTCATATCTCAACTTATTTTTTTTTCATGTCAAATGATTATAACATTTCAAAGTTACACAGACTGGTTGTGGTTAGAAGGCCTTTGGGGCTAAAGTGCTAAAAAGTCATATCTTTCAAAAAAGATCTTCACAATCATATTGTTATTGGCTTCATGAGTAGAATGGACACCAGCTATATAAGTGCATTTCATTCATACTGTGCATACAGTATTCATCTGCATTATACATATACTGTCAGACTCCATGTGCATAATGGATTTTATATATCTGGAGCTTTTCTCCTAAATACAACAACAATTTACTATCCAATTAGATTTCCTGGCAGAGCCAAATGTAGTGACAAAATTTGTAGATGGACTTGCTCTGTATCTAGTTTCTGCCAACAATCCCAAACACACATGTGCGCGTAGACACACACAAATATTCACGAGCACGCATCACACACTCCGTGTAAACATGTGTGAACGAGACATCTCCATAACCGGACCAGCTGACCTGAGACTTGCAGAGCTGGTGACTCCAGGGAAAAGGATAATAGAATTTCTCCAGCCGCCTTCCTGTTAATTACAACACATCTTGGCTCTGAATAAATATTTATTCAGAGGGCACAGCAATCTGCATGCATATTGTACACAGCCGAGCTCTGGCCAGCCAGAATAATGGTCCATATGCCACAAGTAAATAACAGAAAATATCAGAAAGAAATGGCGAGTAACAATATTTGAATACACAGAGACGTGTGTGGAGTAGTGCTTTCAATTACCACGAGGCACAAATGCCAAAAACAGATGCACCGATACTTATGTGAGGTGATACAATTTATTAAAAAAAGTGATGCTGCAGCTGTGACAAGCTCTGATTTCTGACATAAACAGAAAAGAACAATTTGAAATGATACATCAACTGAAAGCTTATAGAATCCGACAGTGGAAGAAACAGTAGCTAGAGGATGTTTGGGATGTTGACCATTTCAGACCACACTATACTACTATTGTGCTTTGTGTGTGAAATATAACAGTTGAATTAAGTACATGGAATAAAAAAGGTTATTTAGTCTCCAACCAAAAGGTTACAGCTGGAGCTGCACTGTGCTAAGCACATACTAGAAGCTGTGATAGAATCATATTTACATATTTATGCAACAAATAGTTTATGTTTGGCCTGTGTTTGTGGCTGATGTATTTGAACCAGCTGCAGCATCTGCAAATATTCTGTCTTTTCCTCACCAATGCCACTTTTTATTTATACGTACATATTGCATGGCAGTGGCTTTTGTATTGCTCACACGTTTATGGATACTCATTTACAAATAATATATGGAGGGAAATATACTAACAAATGATTGCCTATGCTCTCTGTGTTCTGTTTCTATATGCTCTACACAGTGAGATATAAGAAGTCGCACTGCAAACACACTGTTGAGATGTAGAAATGTTCTTTGACAGATGGAAGAAAATTACTCAGAATCTATACTTTGGCTGCTTCGCTGGCAGAACCGCCAAACATTTGGCAGGGAGATATCGAAGCAATACAGAGAAGGAATGAGGAATGATCCAACACCACACTGAGGTGACTGAGACATGAGTCACTGCCACAAACTGGTTCATCTGTTTCTGAATATTTAGAAAGACCTGAAAGGACAGTGCACGTGTGCAAAAATACATTTGAATATAAAACTGAACCCTGGTCTAACTTTTTCGCACACATGCATTCCTCTTTGCTCCGTGGGCCAGGCAACAGCTGTGTTTGGTGCAAGTGGAAGAGCAGCTAATGAACCAAACAGAACGCTTGACAATTCACATCTGCTGACGCTCTCCAGCTGCTGCCAGCAGACTGGCCTAGGCAAGCCTTCCCAGACCAAGACCTAATGCCAGGGTAAACACCTGGGAAAGACACTACAAACTACACACACACACACACACACACACACACACACACACACACACACACACACACACACACACACACACAGACACACACTTTCAAGCATATACTGTACAAATTCACCTGTCATCCACACACAAACATGGACATATTCCTGAAATACCCCTTTGATACTGAAAAGCTGCTGTACTAAAAGGTCAGAGTGTGATCTCGTAATAACTGAGGACGCAGGCGTTTGATGCGGAGGAGGAGGGGGGGGGGGGGGGGTACGTAAACCACTTGACCACAAATGAAACCACACCAGCCACAAATAAGCCACACTCTTGTTGTCTGTTGCATAAATTCCTCGATACATTTTGTCACATGAGGCGATACCTCATTATACCACATCTTGTATGTGCCAGTATCTGTGATACCCGCTCTGTGTGTACCACTTCATCGTCTGTGTCTCTGTATATGCAAGACTTTATTTATAGCTGGGTATGAAGGTGGGGGGGGGGGGCCGCGCTGTCATTGCAGCAGACAGGTTTAGTGGTCCTCTCCCTCCAGAAGGCCTCATTAAAGATATCTCACAGGACAAAATGGCCAGTGCCCCTGATGTCTCCCTCATGTAGACATTATATATATATATATATTGTATCGGAGAGACAGGGGATCGTGAGCAAGAGAGATAGAGAGGTGGCTCCACTCTTGGCTGAGCAACAGGTCTCCTCACTTATTGTGCTATGGGAATTCATGGATGACAAGAAATTCACTTGTATAAAATACATAAATACATACATAAACACACATCTGCTCAATGCATTTGATAACAATTTTGTCAAGGCTCCTCTGGCAGCCAATGAGGAGCAGTCCCATCAGCAGCTGTAGTTAATTAGCCACTATCGCTAGCTGAATTTGGCTCACCCTCCACTGCTTCCCTTGGCCCACTCACTTCTAAGTATAAATTATTATATTGTTGAGATAAACGAGGGCTGGCAAGTAAGTGAACAGGAGACGGGGAGAGATGAGGAGAGGGGGTGAGGAAGGAAGTACATAGATGAGAAAATGGCTGAATGTGCTCCGACAGAAGCCGTGAAGCCGTCATGCCAGAAGAGGGTATGGTGGCTATTTCAGTTACTACTGTCATACTTGTTTTGACCAGTGTCAAACTGATTCATTGTGACCTTTTCTTTTCTTCCAAGGACAAGCCGAGTTTCTCCAAAAGTGTTTCAACCTCGGTATAACAAGTATCGAAACCTGTCTGTTTGGAAGGGGCTGTTTGATTGACCTCTGGTGACGCTGGTTTCAGCTTTCTTTCTAAAACTGCAAAAGTGACCTGCAGTAATGGAGCCTTTGGCAAGTAAAGGTCTGCTCCATACATTCTTCAGACCCACTGCTGTCTGTTGGCCCAATGCCCCGCCCCCACTGACTGCAAGGCACGGGTCACCTGTTCTATCACAGTTAATTCATATTGAACGAATCGTGTGTCCCAATCGCACCAAATTCGACCAATCCTACAGTACTTCCTTGGACCCTTAACAATACACATGCCGAGAGTGAAGCCAACAAGAAGACCACCTCTTGAGATCTACGAGCCACATAGACAGACAGACAGAGAGAGTTCTGAAATTGATAAAAGATTAGGAGATAGATACAAGCTTACAGTTAACGTCAAGGTATGAATTTGAAAAAAATACACAAAAGAAAAGTAATAGCTATCCTATACTCATGCTCTGTGTGAGCGCACAATGAATGTCCTTTTCCCTGTGTTGCCACTATCTATTCCCAAGCCTGACTTCACAATATTGGCGATAACAGCAAAAACATAACGAAAGCCCAAACTCTAAAGGACTTGGACGTAATTTGCTGTGCACCACTAAGGTGCTGATAGTTGCTGACCGTACAAGAGAAAATGCGATTGAATTACTGTGATACGAAAAAAAGAAAAAAGAGTGCCGTGATGAAAACACAAGGCAATCACAGAGAACAGAAAGTCTAGTCAAGGACAAGCAGCGAGCGATAACACATGGAACAATCTTTTATCCCCCTCTGATTAATTCTAGGTCCTCTGTGCTATATGCTGGATACAGTGTCATCAGCAACCTCTATGTTAATGGAAGTTTCACTAGGGTTGCAGGAATGTGGCCCATGGAGAGCTGTTAGAGTGTACAGAGATTAACCTCCTGGTCGTCAAAGGCAGTTGTTTGTTGTTTTTCATCCTTCAGTCTGCCAGATATATTGCATCTACTGCACCTTATACATCTTGGGACCCCATGAGATGGAATAATGACATCCCCCATAATGGCAAAATCAATATAACAGGACCAATTCACACATCTGGCTTTAGAATCAGATGTGTGAATCTTATGTCTTAACATAGAAAGGGAGTAAGACCAGAACTGAGAGCATCCTGAACATTTTCTGAAGCGTTCTCACGTCGACGGTCAGCGGAGGATTCACTTAAGGCAGTAAAACAAATCCTACTTTAGTGGAATAATGGCCAGTCTGAAGATCTGCTTCACAGCCACTTGACATCAGTGATTTGGAGAAAAACATTTGGGTGGCATGTGTTAATCACACTGTGGAGCCCTTAAGCAAATTAAGAGCCATTTGAAGGCAGAGGAGATTAATAACATCAGGGTCAAACAGGATTCATTTAGATTTAAATGGCATCATGCATTGCTATGCTTGGAACTGTGTGCCACAGCAATTACTCATGTGTCTGAAGTATCCTGCTGTTGCCCAGTGATGAGCTACGGCTCAGGTTTAAGGATAATTTGTATTTTTATCACACTTTACCAAAACTTTTACACAGACTGAAGTTTTTTATAACATGTTATTTTTATCCTTGAGAGTCATCAGTAATAACTCAGTGAGATAGATGGCTAAGCACTGATTATTTTATTTATTTATTTTTTGGAATAAATTGTTACTTGGAACCCTCTCAAAAATGCATTAAGGCAAGGTGCTTCAACAGTTAGCATCCTGTAAGAGGAACTTTGGCAGTTCCCCAACACAAATTACAATGACTCACATAATGCTTAAGTTTAGGAACTCAATCACACAGTCACGTGGTGGTTGATAGATTGACTGTGACATTACACTTGTGATTTGTACTATATGGCTTTCCACAGCCTAATGAGGGCATGCAACAGGAACTGTGATCATTTATCACCATCGAGCTGAAGCCTTGAGGAGATTTGATCTATTTGACATGTTGTTTTCTTTGTGTAATGTTTGTCAGCAGAAATCAATGTTGAATGTAAATCTTCTGCATACAGCATTTACTAAGGGGAGTGCTCCAATCCATATTTCTGCCAAACTGACACGTTTGCTTTGGAAGGAAAATCCCAACACAGCAGTGACTGATCAATCTCAGGGTTTTTGGAAAGACATCCTGCCACGCTACATGTCTCATGACTGCACACTGCACCGTTGAATTGAGGAGCCGTTTTACCTCAGAGCTTGAAAATAATCCAGCAGCGATACAGTAATACTGTCACCTGACTGCCTCTGCCACAGACATCCCTGATACTATTTATCACTTTGATAAACCAACACAATGGAAGCTCCAACTGCATGGGCTGCTGCCACCTTTCTGTCTCACAGGTTGTCAGGGAAAATAGATTAAAGTAGTAATGGCAGCGACATAGAATTCAACCTGACATTCCTAATTGCTGGGGGCAGTTGCCACATCTACCATATGCAACATACACACAGTATATTATCTCCACAGGAGAGCTTGAGATAGACTGCGGTGAAAAGCCAAATGCAACCGGATGCATGCTTCATCTAGTGGAGTTGGAAACTGGAATACTGGATGAAGCATCCGTTACAGCTTTAATGAGGCAAGAAGCAGGATTATAGGTGTCAACAAAGTCTTCCGACAGGTTTTCATGCTAATTGAACATATGCCAGCAGGCTCACTGGTGTCAAAAGCAGACATACCCCCGGTGAGTGAAATTCAGTCAAGGTGAATAGTATAAATGGAAACTAGAGAGAACACAATTTTGCTTCAACCAGCTTCCTCGTGAAGATACACACACCGACAGTTGTTTTGCCACATCGGAGTTGGTAAGTGTACTTTGTGTTCGTGCACGCAGGAAGTTCTTGCAGGGTGTTAAAGAAAGAAAGCAAACAAGTTACTGGCAGTGCTCAAAAGCTGATAACTAGATTTGCAATTCATGTTATGACCTTCACATCTCAAATGGGCCGACATCAGAGACAGTATTATTCCTCTGCTTGTACTGTGTGTGTGTGTGTGTGTGTGTGTGTGTGTGTGTGTGTGTGTGTGTGTGTGTGTGTGTGAGAATGAGAGGAAGACTGAATTCATGGTGCATCATTGTTTATTTTTCGAAAGGCTGCCTTTGACTATTAGACATATACTGACAAAAACAGAATTTGATCGAAGAACGTGGGGGAGGAAAATAAAAACAGTTTTTGTCATTAGAATGAGGAAAAAGTGGATTTCTGTGAGCCATGGGTGATACAATAATAATGTGAATTGGATTATTATTAGGCTGGCTAACTTAAAATCATTACATTTTAACTTGATGGTCGGACAGCATTAAAAAGTATTGATCCTTGCTGTCTCTCCCTACCAACCTCCCTCATTCCTATTCTCTCCATCCTCTCCCACTTAAGCCAGCGTGGGTCTATTGACGGACCAAATCCTGGATGCTTGTGAATGACAAACTGCCCCTTCAATGAAATTCTTCATAAATCACACAAATAATGGTGTGCCCCTTTACGCCACACTTGACAGATAAGAGATGGATTGTGGATGCCGCAGGGCTATAGGCCAAATGACGCAACCCATTAGGCGTAGAGTAGAGTTATTCAAATCGATTACTCTGTCTTGCGAAAAGAATCCACCTCCTTCCCTTGAGGTCCGGACTTGTCAAATAACGACACCTGTATTTGTTTACCTTGTCATACCCCCCACCTCCCCCCTCTTCCATATATCTGCTATGTACCTTGGCCTGAACCCTGTGACTGCATGACCCACCAAACCATGTCTAAGGCTGCTGTTTGTTCTTTGAAATCAGTGTGAGTGAGAGTAATAATGTAATAAATTATTTATTATACAATACAATTACATCAAGAAGAGAGGCCCAACAGTCCCCTTATTAAACCACATTTAAATACATAACATCCAGATTTTTATATGGATCTGCACCAAAATTGCACTCACTCATCAATATCAGCCCCCTAAACATGGAAGATTTTTCTCCATCAAGATTAATAAATTGATTAAATTAAACTTTCATGAAAAGGTGAAAAAGAAAAATCCCTGTTGAGTAATTTATAAAATCATTGTTCATTTAAGCCCTAATTAATTCCTCAATTAACAAGATAAGACAAATTTGTTAGAAAATTTGAAAATTTAGATTTACGTTATACTGGAGCATAAGGCACAGCCTAATCCAAAGAAATACAGTAGACTTGATTCTGTGGTGAAGTACTGTGAGCTCAACCTGTCAAATGTGATCAGTCATGATCGTGTTAATCTGGTCATCTCAATGTAAAACACACTAGAAATGGCTGAACGCACTAAAGGCCATGATGTTTGCCACTACAGGAGCGTCATTGTTTTGAATAAGTGGTTTCATGTTGTCAGGAGGAGTTGATAAATGGTCCAAAGCAATAACAGTTGCAAAAAGAAATCTGTCTTCATATCAGGGTAAAAAAAAAACAAGACGTAGATAATAAGGGAAGCCATCCCGCTGTGGACAGATCTGGTGAGGCAGCTGAAGTATAACAAATAGAGGGAAAGTAATAGCTCCACACTGCGTGTTAGATCCTCCAGGCCTGCTGCACTGCATCTGGCCAAAGACAAAGCTAATCGTGGAGGACGGCGATGTGGGGGAACCGCGGTGGATGGGACCCACCTCAGGGCAGCTGTGCTCATGCTGGGTGTGATGTTTGTGTGTGGAAATGTATGCGTGCGACTTTGATCATGAGCTCAGAGTCGGGGGTCATAGCACAAACACCATGGAGGCTTACCTCAAACTCTAGATCTGGCACACATGGCTTGCTTTTTTCTTTTGCGTATGCGGACGTGTTTGCAAGCTTTGCCTCAACAGCTTCTTAGACTATACCCCAAGTTGTGAGCAAAGCATTGAAGACACATTTTCAGTGTCTGACTTTTTAAATGACAAACAGCATTTGTCAACCTCGATGATGTTGCTGCTATCGCTCTGGTTTAGTGTTATTCGAAAGAAAGTGGACTACACATCGTCTCAACCTTTCACACAACTTGTGTATTTCTTCCTTTGAACATTGATGTAATGTAAGTTGACCAGACTTGTGCATGAGCATGCCAACATCTTGTTCATTACATGTTGTATTTCAATGAGTCTGTCTGTTTTCTTCTGAACTGTGGGTGTCTGGAAATGGAAAGAGACCCAAGCTATTTCAATGCAATCGTCTCTTGTTCCTCTCTCATCTCTCTTGTAGCACCAGTATGTTAGGGCTGCACCTATCGATTATTTCTTTATCGAGTAATCTAATCTAATCTAAAATATAAAATATAAAAATAAAGTGCATAAGTTTAGAAAAGAAATTATTACAAAGATGTAGTTTGACTTTCCTAATTTCTTATTTTTTCTTAATATATAACTACATTTCACATATAAACAATCTGAACAAACATTAACAACTAAACAGCTTTAACTTGCCTCTTTGTTCCCACTTTCTCTTGTTCAGTGAAGTAAACTCTACTGTGTGTTGCCAGGATTCACTACCGTAAAGACGGAAAAGGCTGTGCAAGTTAAAATAGGACCGTCAAAATCTAATAACAGATCTGGGTCTGTATAGAGCTGCTTCTGGGTCCGGTCTGGACCGCGGTCCGACTATAAGTGACCTATGATCGCAGATCGTTGGCTTCAGCTTGCTCTTCGGTGACTGCATGCTTTGACTGTGCGAAGCCAACTTTCATACACCGTGTCGACGCACATTCCACGAGTCAACGTATTTACATAGTCCATGATGTCCATGATGTCGATGCATCGCCCCAGCCCTAGTGTATGTATTTAATTCCTTGGGTCCATGCTTGAAATTATGCAGAGCTCTTGGGATAATGGCCAAGCATTTGATTCACTTCAGGCACATTTGGTTGAAAAAAAAAGCTAAAGAAGCTTTTCACATTTTTTAACCTAACATACCTGCACAGGATAAGGTTGGTAAAAGTTTCTGTGAAGCTCTAATCCTATGATATCACCAACTCCCCTGTGAAGGATATAGACAACAGCTTCCAGTGAGTGAATGATGAGCGCAGTTGTATTTCTTTGGACCGACACCATGTAAGAAGAATGGGATCGGGAGGGAAGTAGTCATTTGCCAACTTTGACACCACAGGGAGGCATTGTCAAACACTAGTGAGAATATTGAATGAAGGATGTGAAGGGAGGGAGAAAGTGAGAAAAAAAGAGCGGCCTGCTGGGTCCTGTGTACCTGGGCAAAGAGGAAAAGTACTGGAGGTTGTGAATAACAAATTAATTAGAAATGGGAGCAAGATAGCGATGGATGAGGGGCCCGACGGACAGGGTCCAGGGAAAAAAAAGCCAATCACGGAGCAGTGAGCTGTGAGCCCCATCCATTATGTGGGGACTGACAAGTTACCAGCAGTCAGAGCAGGAGCTGCACTTAATAAATCAAAGCTGACAACTCCTCCTTGGCCCTATCTAAAGTACAGCTTTCCTACTTCCCCTTCCCCAGCTTCCATTAAGCTTCACCTTCTGTGAATACCAGCTCCGCCGCTGCCCACCTTCCAGGGGCTTTGCAGGGACTAGATTTGTTATTCCCTTGGCTGTTTCCAAAAACATGTACTATTCAGTACACTGGATTAAAAGATGGCAGTGACAGTCAGACGGTCACAAGTTTGAGGCCAAAAAGGTTGTTGAATCTTGTGACCTGTAAGGTTGGGCAAATCCCAGAGTAGAAATGTCCAAATAAAGCAGTGAGGCGACTTCTTCCTACTGGTAGCAAATAGAAAAAAATGTCAAGCTGTTCTTTTATGATCAAAGAAGAGTCCCATGTGATAATTGTTTGGAATTTAATTTAAGAAGTAATTCAGTGCATATAGATGGTCCCCTTCTGCTATATGCCTTCACCACCAAGGGATTGTAGCTACATCCACACCACTACTGCGTTTTCAAACAAAACAATCCCTGTCCACATGGCCATTTTGACAGTTTTAATCCCTGTCCTAACTAACAAACACTCTGGCCTGCACTGGGCATGCGTGTGCCAGTGTAAACAGAAAGGCACGTGCCCAGATTGCTTGTAAAATAGCACTTCTTCAACACATGTAAGCAGCTGTATCATTTAACTGCACAACAGGTGTAAGAAAAGATAACAGGGTCAGCAACATTGTTTATCCATGTTGGATTCTACACTGGTAACTGAGGCTAACGACGGTTGTTTCAAGGGGGTCATGCGATATAAGCCTGACGAATCTGCAACGACTACATCGAGACCAATAAGACTCAATCAGAAAATGGATATGAGTGTCTACATCATTGTTTCCATACATCTCCATTTTTTGCCGAACCTTACTTACAACCTTACTTAAACTTACTTAAAAATGTAGCATCAGTTTCCACTGACTCTTCAGCTCAACAAAGGCCATTATTTATCAGGGTAATTCAGTATCATTTGTTCTTAATGTAGAGGAGCTCCAGAAAAGTCACATTTTAATTAAAACAAGTTTGTGCTTCCAACAGTGACACATTAAGTCCAAAAAAAAATATTTCAAAGGGTCATCAATTAGCAAGTGGCCATGAGGCAGAATGAGGAGACTTTTGATCGCACAAAGTGGAAATGCCGCATTAGGGAACGGTAACACACACAGAGAAGAGATACAATTACCAGTGCAGATGGGAGACTTTGCCGGGATCTATTCTAATCAAATGTCGAAAAAGTTGAGCTGGGAATCAGCTTTGGTGTCTCCTTGTTTTCACTTCGTGTTCTGGTCACAATAACACTGTTGTGTTGTTGCTTGACTTCGTTCAAAAATAGGCTGTGGGAGTGGGAAATGAATGAGTAAGACTCAAAAAACAGACTAATATTTCTATTGAAAAGCAGGAGCTGAGCAATTAACCTTGAAACACACTCATAGAGCTTCTCATAGACCCACAATTGAACCAGTAAATCAGATTGAGTTTCACAGGTATGAATGTGAGGTTTTCCTCAAGTGAAAAAATTGCTCTCTGCCACAATAAAATACAAAGTATAAACTCTGGATTATTTGTAAAACCTGATATTCAGTGCAGGAATTTCAGTTTTCAAAAACTTGAGTCCAGCGGTAAAAAGGGTTTCAAATATAAAATATTTTTTAGTTTATATTTGTACATTTTAAATTTAGTTTATAAGTTTATCCTTGTTTTTTCAAATCTTTCTTCACATGTAAAGATGTTATTAGAGGAAGCCTGTGTTCAAGGTTGGAAAGGTTAGTTGGTTTCAAACAACCGCCATCACACTGCTCCTACATCAGCTGTGAGCCAAGAGAGCAGCAACCACATTGTTTTCACCCCTGAGCTGTTAGGAAGTCTCCAGCCTGTGATGATATACACTATATGAACTGTATACCTGCAGTTTCCTGATAAAGAAGAGAGAGATTTCAGAGATTTACCAAACACAATGGCTCGCCGAGTGATAACGATGGCAAAGCAAAAGCCACTGTTTTCCTATCAGAACAGAACCTGGCATGGTGGGATAATATGAGCGGCATCATAATCTGGGGATCTTGTTTGATTTGATAATTAAAAATGCAAACCCAGCAAGGGAGAGCAGACGGGGCTGCTGAAAGGCAGAGGCAGGTGAGCTGAAGTGAAATCTGGGGAGAAAAGGCTGCATGTCTATTCTGTGGTTAATTTGGAGAAATATCTCAGTGTATGACACACGTTCTGTATGTAGAGTAATTAAGGACTTAAATGTGAGACAGCGATACAAACAGGGTCAAGGACACGGTCCCTCACAAACACATACTCAGACACAGTTCAATTTGCAGAATCCAGTTAGAGCTGATGTGAGATTCCTTCCTGTGACCATGCAGGACAAAATTAACCTTGTATGTCCCCTGGTCCTCTTCACGGTCTGTGGATGTATAAGACACAATTTACACTTTATCTGTCTCCTCTCTATAGCAATGCAGAGACATAAACAATTAATTCAGACACACAACCAACTAATACATTCATTAATCTTAGTACCATTTATTATCATAAGCATGGCCCACTGTGAATGGCATTTGAAGGCCATCAAAAATTTGCAAGTAATGAAGCTTTTTCCCTCACATGTCAAGTTTGTATCTGGTGAATGCTAAAAAGTTTCCCCTGGAAAAAATCGGGTAAAAAAAAAAAGAAAAGATAATTCCCTTGTAGCTGTGTTTCTGAGCAGATTGGTGCTCTAATTTAGCCATGACCTCCCTGGCTCTGAATTCAGCAGCCATGCAACAACATGCCGACCAGACCATTTTAACCCATTTTTGGGGTTTAGTTTAAGCCTAATACGATATGATGGAAAAAGTATGCATTTAAAAATAATTGTTGGTCTTAATGGATTACAAAGTCGATAAAAATTTCCTATAAAGATAAACTTGTGATACGCTGCTGGAGCATTTTAGCTTAGTACTAAAGTCCAACATTGGTGTCTCACCCTGATCCAAGCATTTTGAGACAAAAATACAAGACTTCTCCCCTCAACGGTCAAAGTTTTTACTCGCTCTCGAAATTGGACTGCTTTTAATTTGTTGTTTCGGGTTGCATACAGGTGGGTGGTATGGAAGCAATCTCTTCCCGAAGCAGTTCTCCACAGCCCCATTTAATATCTCCATTGCTCATCCCTACCTGCTAGTCTGCTGCTGTTCTCTCAAGGCACCACTTGGTATGCATTTGCTCTTGAGGAAAAACTCATTGAGGATAGATGGGACCTTTCCCATGCGAGACAACTTGTCACTCCACTACATATGACATTAGCTTCTTGCCTGGTTTATGTAATTGGTGTGCCTATCCATCAGCCCAGAAGGCTAGGGGTTAGGGGGCTCAAAAGGATGTTGAAGGAATGGAGGCAACAGTTCAACGGCTGCAGGTATGCCTTCACACACCCTTGCTGATGAGGTCCCATGAGTCCTGTGCATCTGCTGCTTCAGATAAGCATACCTCAGATGCCACTGGGGCAGGTGGAAAAAAAATAGAAGGATGGATCTTCTCCTCAACATTTCAGAATGAAATGTAGAGCGAACTTCTCCCACAGTAAAACATGGAAATCCGCAGACGGCTGGGTGCATGTTGGTCTCATGGATTGCATGATGTTGTGGTCATTTGAGATTATTCGGTTTCCCTCAGAATTAGGGTTGAATTCCGGTTAACTCTGAGCATTATCCCCAAGCAAAACTCTGAGGCAAATGAAATTGGGGTGGGAAAAAAAGTGAATTTTAGATAAACTCTCCTCAGTCAACAAACTAGCTTCGCTGTGTAATTCTCAGGTGCTAAACAAGGCTGCGAGTGTGCGTACTCTGGCAGATCTGAATTGAATCCAGAAAAGTAAGAATACATCTTTGTCTGGTTTGATTCTTCCCTTCAGAGGCTGTGTGACAGACAGATGGCTGCTGAGATTATACTAGTTGGATGTGCCGCCTGCTTCCTCCCTTAAGTCGCTGTGTTTGATGTTGCAAGGCCAACACTTCCAAAATAATAGCAGGCGCCAGTCTAACTCATGTATTATGAAGACAGGAAGGAAACAGCTGCGGAACATCAGCAACAATAATAACATTAGCTTCAGCACGAAAAAAGAAGAACAGTGTCAGTGGCGTTGGTTCAGTGTTGGACTCGAGCAGCTTCACATATTTCATTTTGAGCTCGCTCAAAATGAAATATGTGAGCCCGCTGCATCTCAGCCAGTTACATGTGTATGAGATAGCACAATAGCGTGCAAACTGTCTGATTGTATAGAAAAGTAAAGCCACTATGACACGTTGACCCATTGCCAACAACTAACAGGGATTGTCTCGTAGCACCACTGCTACAGTTACACATATGTTCTTCAATCAATTTAAGCTGTTAAATATTCATAGGTCTCAATCGTGTTATTTTAAATGATTTTAGATGTTTCTTGACTGGTTTTACACCACATGCTGAGTACAATTGAACCTGATATTGAATCACACACCAATTTAATACTTCAAGTTACCAGAATAAATATATCTGAATGTGGCACATTCATCCTGCTCTTAATCGTGCTGTCAGTTTTTGCATATGAATGTGTGAGTGGATATTCATACAGTAGTATGCGTTTATTCCCAAGCTGATGTGCACATGAGACTCTTGGCATACATGATTCTAGAGTGACAGCATGGATCTCTGATCGAGATATGGATGAACAGCTGCAGAAGGAATTACATCATTTCCCTCTGTCTCTTAGTAATGCAATTTCTAGACCATACAAATGACCCAAGGAAAAAGTCATAGTCATAAGTAAGTTTATTTGCCAGTTAATATTAATGGTAATTATGCAACAAGCTGTTCTTGTTTTCTTTGTTCCGGGTCTTGTCTGAAACAAAAACATATTTTTGACTAAAATCTATTCTGGAATAAGCTTTTCTCCAACACACATAATCACATACACTAATCCTTGACCTGTGGGAAAAGACTGCACCAAAAATTACACAGTTTAGCATGAATTATGGAACACAGAGAATTTTAATCATTCAGTAAGACAAACTGAGTAAAGGTCAACGTCCCCGTCGCTCTAGGTCCCAGTCCCCTCCATGTGACTTTGCCACTGTTCTGAGTAAATGTCTGACTTAATTTAAACACGGCCCAGACGTCTCTCTGTGAACACCTGTACGATTGTAAATCCAGTTGACCCATGGTGGCACGTCCAGAGCAAGGGCAAAGAAGGTTTGTGTGTGTGTATGTAGGTGAAGGGGAGTTCTTGGGGGACCATTTCCATTCTTCTCCTACCATCTCTGGACTGCGGCATCCTTGACCCGCTTGCCACCAATCCGTCATGATGGCTGAGTGACGGCCCCAACGCATCTCTTAACCTTCTTTTAATCAACCTGTCTCGCTGCATCACCTTAAACATAAGAAGCGGCTGATGGGGGACAGGGGGTATTTGTCTTTGCATTATGGGCGGACGGCCTCTCCTTGAGAGGCCCACCAGATTCATCAGCATGATAAAGTGTTGTGTGCTCCTTAAAGGAAGCCTTGGGTAGGAAAGGAGAGACAAAAAGAAAGACAAATAGAACAAAAGGAGCACCCCCAATTATAGGCACGTGAGTGGTGTTAAGATGACTAAAATGCAAACTCAGTCTGTGTTTCTTGTCACTGATTGTTTGAGGGATGATCTTGTGTACTGTATTTTGTTCATGAGTTATCTTCAGTACGCACTCTATTCAACATTAAGTCAGCTAGCAAGACTACAGTCATTCTAGTGGTTCTGTGAAGCTGAGGCACAGCTGTGCTTTGAGCTAAATTTGAATGCCTGCAAGCCACCATGTGCACAATAAATGCTTATATGATAAAGATAAGTAATGTTTAATCATTTTCATGCTCCAAGTGTGGAGTACTAGCATGCTAACATCTTCCCTAATTTGCATTAAACCACATGGACCCTGTACGTGTACCAGTTGTTGTGACAATGCACCCAATGATTTCTTTCTTCTAAATTTCCCAAAGAAACTAATTTCTGCCTCATAATGGTGTCACAGGAAAAAATTCATTGCATTACTAAATTCAATAGGGTACATCATCTGTGAACCATGCATTTCTGTACAACATTTTGTGCCAATCCATTTAATCACTGTGGAGCCATTGTGTAAAATGTCCTAATATCTACTATTCTTGACCAAAATAGTGAACAAACAGAACGGCTGCCACCCCTGTCGCTAGAGCAACACTGCAGTCATAGCTAAAGACAAGCAACCCAACACAAAAACAATCGACACAATCACAACAACCCTAGTTGAGATGCAAATTCTGAACCAACCAGTTCGCCGCTGGCCAACAGACTGAGTGGTCCAGGCCATTACACATCACCCCTGCTCCTGTCACACCTCTCAACAGATTTAAAATGAACATGCTCACCATTTCATCATTAAGATTTCAGACAGCAACCGGCTGGATCCCACTCACAGTCTCCACCTACCTGTCATCTCCAATCAACTCAAGCAGTGCTTCTGTTCTTCATGCTGCCAACCCTGAATCTTTATGACTCACCCCGAGCTTCCTCATCCTCTATGCTTCACATAAAGAGTACAAACAATATTATTCATGCCAAATAACTTTCATACTTGCTCTATAAACACTGGCAAATCCTTAACCCAGCCCATCCACTCTTGAGGAACCAACCATCGCTCCCAACAGAACATTGGGCTCCTTTACAGGTTAAAGGTCAATGCTCCACCAAACAGGCTTTGTTGTCCCTGGGGGGGGGGGGCACTTCCCCACTCATAGGGTGTGTTTTAATCCTGAAAAGAGCTGCTTTCTTGCCGCAGAATATTTCTAAGAGAAACACTATAGACTCACCAGAAGAGCATTATTGTCTACCATTCGCCGACACCTTTTTTTTTCTTTCAAACAAAAGAGAGGTTTTTGCATTAGCAAAATAAAATTCAACACAGGCATTTTCCTGTGTCCTTTCATTATTTTCAAGGACAACTCTCATCACAACACCACACCAACTCCCTGTACACAAAGAGAAAGTTACAGACGTGCTTCATACCTCAGTTCACCTCACATACCCAAGGGACTAGGGCTCGAGCTGAGAAATCATTAAAAACGATATTTCATAGAATGGTACCACTGCAGTCTCATTCACCTTTGACTGTGATAATCTAAGTAGCAGCTAATTGATTACCTGCTGGAATCTAAAAGGGCCGAATAGGTCAAGGTATGGCACAACGCAAAGGACAAACATCACAGGCGGCGAGGAAAGTTCACAGCCCCTTTGCCTTTATGAAGAAAGGAGCAGTAGATGAGCTAACAGGGTTCCCAGGGGAGCCACAGTGTGAGTAATGTTGGGGCAGACGGCGGTCTTGTCTAAATATAAGCACTCAAGCTGTTCTGGCTGGCACACGTTGAAGATCCAGTCTTGAGACAATGTTGAAATCCAGGTCAGGGAGATAGCTTTGCTCTAAGCTATATATAACACTGTATGTAATTGCTGTATCTATTATGGTAGTGCTGAAATGCAAAACTGTCCATGGTAAGGTCATAGCACTAACACTACCTGGTTGGTATTTTTTTTTTAGAATAACAATATGCATGACAACGAATGCAGAATTTCCATGATTTGATCAGCATAGAAATTATCCTATTTTACAAATAGCTTATAGATAGAATAAATATTAATTCATCATTTAAATGGTCACTGTACTCTCTGTTGTAAGTGAATTCCATTCACATTGGAATGCAGGATTATAATTGGGAAAACACATGGGGAAATGACAGGGTTTGGACTAAATCCCTGTCATTTCTGCTTTACCTGTCTAGTTTTTTGATTTGCATACATTGTACAGTATCAAATGAATTAATGTGACATCATGACACTCCTCAGTAATGACTTTGTTTCAGATCTCCATTTGACATTTAATATGGCTACCACAACACGACATTTTGCAGCAGTGGATATTTCCTTTGAAATAAATGCATATTTGTAACATGTGGAATATGGAAACTGACAGTTATTTTGAGAAATGATTCAATAATGTTCGTAACAAATCTGAAATCTACATGTTACAAAACCTCAGCTGTCATGTCTGCATGCATTAGGGGAGATTTATATCTGCGTACACACAGACACACAGACACACACACTGTCTACTAAATCCATCCTAATGACACATGGCCACTGTCACCATCATTAAGTCTGTGCATACTAAGATGTCTGTTTATATGATTTGGAACTCTGTGTTATAAAAGAAACAACACATCCATTTATTTGTCACAATGCTGGTTTTAGCAGATGTCTGACGGCAGCACTGTACTTCAGCCTTTTTCTACCCAACAATACGAAAAAGCAATGAAGTGAAATGGCGTTGACAGACCCGTCCTTGCCAGACCTGGCCAGACATTGCTTGTTAACACACAGAGAATGAAACAAGACTAATGTACACTTCAAGGGGGAAAGAAAAAAGTTGAATAATTGAAAGGCCCACTCTCGCTAGGACTATGTGTTGAAAGAGCCTGACGATCACATCACATTGCTTTCACTTTTACAGTTGGTTTCCGCTCTAGTGCTGGGCAGCCCCTGTTGGCACACAGGCATTAGGTATTCTTTCATGTAAGCTCTTTTTCTCCCATGAGTGCCTGAGCTCTATTCAAGGTACAAAGGGGAGATAGTGTTTGCAGTCTTTGATTCACCGATGGGGCCACCATAAGATAAAAGGAGCTTGGGAGTCAAACTACACCAAATACTGGGTTTAGTAGAGAGCAGTTACCGGCGATTCTCCCTTAGGACCTATGGGTCCTACTTGTCAGCTTGACATACTTCATGTTGCCATTTGCACTTTTCCCCAGGTTTTTTTCCCCTCCCTATTGGGCCTCCAGAGGGCTCTCCTCTTAGGCAGAAGCAGCATGACGATGGAGTGAGAATTAACGGGTGTTGCAGGTTTCACAGGAATACAAATTCTGGGCCAAGGCGTCATCTGACCCCAAGCTGTATCCAAATTCCAAGCTCTCAAGTACACTTGATAAACATCCATGCATACACACACATGCATGAAGTGCAAGCACTCCCAAAAAATTCAGGAGTAACCGCTAAATTAGCTTGGGCTGACTATAGCATAATCTGACACTTTCTGCCAGACTTGCAACTCTTAGCCTTTTTTTATTGTTTGCTTCATGGGTTTATAAAGGTATTTTAGGAGAGCTCCGGGAGCTGCATATACTGCATTTGCTGACACTTGTATATTTTACAAAGTGTCAGGGCTGCAGATCAAGGTATGAGAAGGTGGGGTGGGGGGTGCAAGACTGCAAGACACATAATATTAGTCTTAAGACTAATGCGCTGCAAAAACACTGCAGCGCTTCTCTTTGTGCCTGTGAAATGAGTCGTTTGCATACTTGTTTTCAGAAGTTAAAGTCAGACTTCTGCAGATTAGCCAGGACGACCCCTCTGACACTCAGATGATCATTCACTGCCACGACTCATCAATCAGATCGGAGGTGTTGGGAGACACAGGCGCTTGATTGATACTATGTGTCATTGTGCTGTGAACAGAATTCGATTCAGATGGTGACTGAGAGCCTCTGGGAAGTCAGTCAATATGTTGCTTGCCAAACTCTAATTAGCCCAGTGGGTTATTTGTGCTAGGGCAAGGTAACATTGTGAGTCAACTGCCAACTTTAATATGAATGTTCTGTTTTAAAAAGTTACGGTTTGCCAAAAGTGTCAAAGTATGTTATATATGTTATAGACACTGAAATGTTCTACTTGAGAACAAAAACTATTACATCATGAGCTGGTGGCTGCACACAGTTGGTGTGATTTTTAAAATTGCTCTATTTGAAAAAAGGTAGTATTTTCTTAAGACATGGTAATATTAGTTGCTCATAAAACTTTTCATGAACCCATCATTGACTTAACTTAGACTAGATTCATAAAGTGTTATGGCACAGAAGCACTCTATTAATAAACTTCAATGCTTATGTTTTCCTTTTTAACTGAAGTGTTGGATGTCATAGACAAGCCTGCATGCTGTTTCTCCACAGCGCTGTTCGAGATACAAAGGGCATCAGACACAAGGGAATGAGCAATTTGTGCAGTTAAAATCGCAAATCTTGCTGAGATGTTTATCGTGCAAAAAAACCCTAAGTTTTTCGCGTGGGTGCTGAGAGATGCCGTGCACGACGAGCTTCAGCAGGCTGCTTTCCAAATGAGAGGGGGTCTGAACTCATTAATGGATGAGGAGGAACGGGAGGAACAGAGATCAAATTTATGGGATGAAACATGCAGATTCATCGGTGCGCGTGCATACGTGTTACACGCACACACACAACAAAGCGCAGTAGAGTGATGGCATGTAATTATTTCTTCAATAGCCAACCATGTGTTTATCAGAATGTTAATGTATGCATAATAACAGGCTCCACAACGCCTGCAAGAATGTCAAGGCTGTCGGCCTGTCAATCAAGCCTCAAAAGAGAATGGCAAATAAGTATGTGCCAATGTCTCGCTAAATGACAGCCAGAGCCCCCTCATAGCCCCTAAGCTGACAAATATCAGGCCAGTGCATGGGGTGGAATTGTTGTATCAGGGAGAATAGCAAACAAGTGGTCACTCGGACTTAGGCAAACCGGCCCCTTGAACGCAGTGATTATGAAACTGAGGATACACACACAAGGATAGTGTTTTAAAATAAGACAGGGGGTAGACAAAAAACTCACCAGAGTTTTACATCATGTGGTGTAGAAGAGCAGACAAAGCATCAATGCGTTTCCAACTTGTAGCCAGTATTGATTACCTATGAATCCACTGGGAGAACCATCCAACCTCCACCTACTATTCACCTTTAAAAAAGCATGAGGAAGAATTGTGGGTTGAATCCTTCTTACACCCTGCAAGCATTGTCTTATGTTGGAAAATAAAGCCTGAAGTGCCAAAACCTTGTTCTGACAGCATGTGGGTGTGGAAAGTGGGCAAACTTTGAATATTTTTAGGTAAAATCGCCTAGTCAGTGATATCCTATCCCATATGAGTCTTTGGAAAAATGTCTCAGTGCACAGCACTTGATTTGAAAGTAACATAAACTGGGAAAGATGAAATTGCGTCCAATAGTCGATTCTCTTTGCTACAACCAAAATGAAAAACAACTATAGGGAATAAAAAAACTGTTTCCGTCAGCCTACCTATTCTCCCAGTGCACCCTCCCCCTTATTGGCTCTTACAAACAGCAGCATTTATCTCCTTTGCCTTATTAAAGAGTTGAACCTGATTATCATCATCTACAGGACAGATTTTCCTCAGATTAGTTCAAGGATGGCTATTTAAGGAAAGACCTTGTTGGATAAAAAAAAAAAATATATCGACAGAGGAGAGGGATACCAGTGAGGCTCCTGGATGGATCTCTGTGAGTGTCCGTAAACCCAGAGGACTTATCACAAGATTGTAGCCCCTGTCTGGACCACACGTTGTGTAAAGGATTACGAGCGTGGTGTGAAGATGATCTGTTTCCAATTGACGTATGACGCAAGGGAGATGGGCAGACAGACAGTCTCACTCACACACACTGAGTTTTTGCTGAGTGGCTTATCCATGAAGATTCTATGTTTTTCTGTGCTGAAAAATGTGGGGCTGCTGTATCACACACACACACACACACACACACACTGACATGTACTGGATATACCTGTCCTCAGCAAAGTTTAGCTGTACCTTGGGGGGGGGGGGGGGGTGTGTTGCATTGATTACGCTCATTTATCACAGCGGAAGCATCTGCTTTGTAAGGAATTCTGAGCCGGAGCCACAACAGTGGAGGGAGAAGCCACAACTCATCAAACATACAATAACTTTTTCCTAAAAATTATACTTGTGAGAACATTGCTGTCAAACCTGTCAGTGACTGGCCGCCCGCCATCACAACACAATGCATCTCAGCATACAAGCTGTTTATTCTTCTCCCATCTCACCCCAGCTGGAGCAAACCTTTGTCAAAATCACGATGAACAATGAAGAGTTCATCTGGGGGAGCAGAGCCGTAAATGTAGGAGACACATGTGAGAGTCCTGATTCCTCTGCTCCTCATCTGTTATAGCAACACATGAGCTGTGGCTGTCACTACTAAGCTATGAGGCTCTTATTTGTATGAGGACACTGGGAGCGAAATCCCACCGATGTAAATCTTGAAACAGGGAGGTCACCTGCGCAGATTTAAGAGAATTAATGCCACGGCCTCAGGGACAGGATGGGGTATCCGTCTGTATGAGCGAATGCCACCGAATGCAGTTAACCAAGCAGAATCGTCTTACAATAATCAATTCTTAATTTCATGCTGAGTGCCTCAGATTAATCTGTGAGCTTTGATTTTGGTCCGTGTTACTGCTCTGCTTGTTAAATGCAAAAGTAACGGAGGTGGCGAAACTGGAAAATTATGGATGGGTCTACACTATTCGGTGATATACAAAACTCAAACCATATGACTGAGTTATGGGGTTTAAAAACCATTACAATGACAGCAAAGAAACAATTCATAGATGCCATTTACTGCGGAGGAAATAACAACACTCTGTCAGGCTAAATTTAAAAGAAATGTGCTTTGGAAAGCTATGGTCAGCCTTGGCAGCTTTAAATTAGAGAACCGTTAAGATGCAGTTGTAACGGTGGAAATTGCATTATGCATTGCACACACAGAGCCCCTGAAAATCATTTTCTATACAGATGTTTAGCAGCACGCTCTGCCATGCATTTAAATGACCTCATCTCATAGGGCGATGTAAGATTTATGAGCTTTTTCAGTGTATAATCAGCAATATCCGAGTCAGATCAGTATGCCTCAGTAAACAGTTTATTGAATCAAAACAAGCAGATTTCCCCTTAATAACAGTGTTCAGTAGGCAAGACTGACAGCATCAGTGGGAGAGATACTGATATGCTGCATATCGTCTTATACAAGTCTAATCAGGCTGTCCTCCAGCGCGACCTTGATCGCAGCAACCTTCAAACTGTTGAAAAAAAACAACAACCACAAACACACCCACGCGCATACACACACACAACCAGGCCGGGGACACACTTTCTAATCACTGGGGCCAATCTGGGGAAAACAATCACCCAGTTAATTGAGAGCAGTTTAGTAGATGAGTGTATCAAACGCGCACACACAAACACATACCCCCACACGGAGGAAGAGAGCTTACAGGGACATCTTAGTTATTTACTAAGTCATTTCTCTTATCACTTAGGCTTTGTAAACAGCCAGTGGGGAGGTAATGCAATCTCTGGTGCTGCTCACTCAAGTCTCAGATTGGTGTGTGTGTGTGTGTGTGTGGGGGGGGGGTTCTCCCAGTCCATCATTCTTGACAAAGTGGCTACCACATGAGGTGACTTAAAGGTTATATATTACAACCTTTTTTCTACCTCTCTATATGGAACGTGATGGTCCAGATGCTGAGAGAATGCACAGATCATAGATTTGTGCATGATGAGCAGGACCCCTCTGTCACCAGCCTGAGACGGCGGAGAGACTTTCCTATATCAAAGATTGATTTAGTCGCTGACCTTGTGTAATTGAATCGTAACTAATTTTAATTAGCAATCAGGGTGCGGAACCACCCACCTTGTAGAAGGCAGTATGTCCACCGACCGGAGAGGCTCACCACCCTGCTGTCACTATTACTGCTTGTCAATTGAGATCTTCGGACGGGGGAAATTAATCCATCATCATATGCATTTACTGGAATTAATCAAGCATGATACAAGAGAAAAAACAACTGTAATGTGTGATTGTAGAAATCCATCCATAAGAGAACACAGCCCCTGCTATTTTTTGACACCTGTATATATTTTCTTAGTTGGCTTTGTACACACCATATTATTACACAGACGTATTGCTCTTTCAACTGAAGAGGTGATGGATGACTCAGTGCATTTTCTGCGGGGATTTGTGTGTTTTCTCGGTAAATTCCATGCTCCCATTCGAAGAAAAGCTTGAAAAAGGAGCTCAAGAACCATTTAACCAGCAATTACAAATGACTGGTTTGAAAGTGACAGAATGGGTCGCTCCATTATGTTATATCCCTCTCCTCACCAACCCCTCCCCCACCAAACCCACCCACCACAACTACCACCACCCCCACACACACTGCGATCAGGGATAATGCCTCCTTTTCACATAATACAAAGATAAGCATGCTATCGCACACCAGTATCTGTCAAGTGCCATTAGTTTCCCAGCTATTCCATTTTGCCGTGTGGATCCATACTCTGTGCCTGGTAATGATAAAGTCAGTGAAATGGATGGCTCTCTGGCTGGCTGCAGATAATCTTCACTGAAGAACGGTCGTTGGTGTTCCACTTCCTCGAATGCTCGCCTTGACTTTGTAACTACGTTTTAATGCATGTTGCACACTACAGTAAATATGAGAGTCAATTCATGAAACAAGTGCTCTCTGTACTCTCAGAATGTAGATTAGAAATACTTGGGCTCATCTCCCAAACAACTTTACAAGAAAAGGATTTTTTTTCTTATTTTAATATTTCATCATTCATAAGCTGCAGTCATCAGCAAGGCTTACAGCCCTGTGTTTATTGACAATAAATAGGGCTCATAATTTCTTCTTTTTTTTTTAGGATGAAAAAATGTAATAATTCTATGTTCAGTTTTAATGTTGAATTTGTTTAATACATTACCTTTTGTAGTCAAACTGATTAAGTGGACACCTATGACTATTTTGCTAACTAATATGGCATTCAGAGAGAATGAAACCACATTTCAATTTACTAGATACTGATTTTTATTTGGAACTGCACCAAATTGCACTCATAAACATAATTTTCCTTAATATACCAAATCCTTTTACTCAAGATCCATCAATTATTCTCGGAGAAATAAAGGAAAATGTAGAAAATAACCCTATTTCTTCATGTTAAACAAAGCGAAAAGAAATTCCTGGATCCAGCCCCTGATCCAGATCTGCACTAAAATGTTATGGTTTCTTCTCTGACCCATATCACAGCCTTCCACCAAGTTTCACCATAACCCGTTCAGTTGCTTTTTGTGTATTCCTGTTGCAAACCACAGAAAAAAACATAACCTCCTCGAGGGGGAGGTAATTAAATCTGCTGCACAAATGTTTACACAATTTTGTTCATTTTCACCATATTTTTGTCCTCATTGTATATCATTGGGAGCACATTCAGATGTGTCCTCTTTGCGAGATGACAGGGATTTTAAGCTATCTCCTCCTTTTTAAAAGAAAAATCAACAGCCAGTAAAGTGAGATGTATACCTAGGGTAATTAGAAAATACATTTTGACATCACGTGAACCTACAACAAGTCTAAATTGCTCACAGTCTTTCCTAGAGGTTAGTGGAGGATCTCCTTCACAGAGTTGGAGTGACAGAATTACATATTTCTGCTGTCAGCTTTTTTGTGTTCCATGCAACATCCCCAGAGTACCATCATCCAAACGGGGAAGGTTGCATATGTGCGCCCGTCTAATCCAGCTGGTGCTAAATGGAGAGGGGCTCAATCTTGCATAAAGATATGATCGCTGCATCTGCGAAGCTAGTGGAGCACAGCACGTTATTGCGCCCCACATTGAATTCCCCCAACAACATGCCTGCTTCACTTATTGCCATAGCAACTTCCACTAAGTACTACCAACTCACAGTGAAGATTTGGTGACTACACAGTAAAGACTCTTAGGTCCAGGCTTTTTGGTTCCACATCCTATCCACGAGCCTTTGACAATTCAACTGTGTACAACATCATGATCATTCCTAAAGTAGACTGTAAACTCTCGTTGCCTCTTGCCAGCTCATGCAGATGCAAAGACTGTGAACCTTTGAGCTGCATGAATATATATATGCACTCATTACTGAAGCCCACAACTGATCAATGGCTTGGAAAATTAACCTAACCCTACTGATTTTCAATGTGGAACTATCGGGGAAATAGCTGCCTTTTTTTTTACATCTTCACTATGCATCACCCAGAGTTAAAATCAGAGATGCGTGGTCATTCTTTCAAAGAGTTACGGAGCTTAAAAAAATCAATGCCATCTCTTGCTGTATTTCAAGGTCTAATCCTCAGCGGTTGCTGGCAGCGGCTGTACATATGGAGCAGATGTTGCAGATGGAGTTTTTTAGTACACTTCACAACAGATTTCTAACTGAAAAAAAAGAAAAAAAACCCAAACATCTACAGTGGATGATCAAAAGCCGAGCTAACATGCTGGGACAAAACTGACAAAAGATACCAAGTAACTCGGGCTGTCATTTCGGGTTAGCTCACAGCTGTGAAGCAAATGAGATAGAGTTGGGAGGCATTTCCAAAAGGAGGATGGGGATGTTGTGGCAGCATTTTAGATTTACATAAACTGGAACCTGACAAGAGAAAGAATGTTTAACGGTGTTATAAAAAAGTCTTGTCTAAAGGGGGGCTCACATTAAAGGGTATCACTGATAATATATGAAACCCTCACCATCCTCTGATTGATTGTCTAGTGAGTGCTTAAAAAGTAGAAAGAGAAAAAGAGCATTGACTCATCAAACTTTTTAGCTTTCATCAACTGAATTAAAATGTTCGCAGAAAATGTGGTTTTACGTGAAGGCTATTGGAAATGACACATACTGACATAGTTGTTACATTTGAAGGTACAAGCAATGACACGGTTAAAGAGTACTGTCAGATGGTAATAAGTCTCTGAAGTGACAAAAGCACCTTGAAGCTCTTTCCTTGACACTTACTGGAGAAAGTGCAGATCCATTGAGAGCCAAGAGACAGGACTTGCACGAACAAACTATTCTCAAGAGTGATGCTACTTAAGTGGCTGAGGGGTAGAGTGGTCATCCTCCACCCTGAAGGTCGGCAGTTCGTTCCCCAGTCTTCCCAATCTGCATGCCGAAGTGTCCTTGGGCAAGATGCTGAACCCCAAACTGCCCCTCATAGAACAACAAAGTGCTGCTAATAGATGCACTGTATGGATGTGTGTGTGTGAATGGGTGAATGTAAAACTGTACTGTAAAGAGCTTTGAGTGGTCATCAAGACTAGAAAAGCGCTATATAAATACAAAACCATTTACCATTTAAGTTCAATGCTCATGGGGTACTTTTGTTGAAAATGAAACCAGAGGTATTTGACAGCATCTTTGAGATCCCATCGCCTCAAAAGAAGACGCGAAGAATGTAGTCTCCCCCTCAATGGGATGGTCAGTGCTTTTGTTCATCAAGGACAAGAACTCAGCTGTCTCCTGTAGGTTTGCAGTCAGTGCTGGAGCTTAGCTGTGTGTATTTGAAGCTAAATGAACAAGGAGATGAATCACATGAAGTACACAACTGTTCATCAGTGTAAATGATTTACTGATCCGAAAGACAGAGAAGACGTTTTGGATGCACATTGTTAATTCAAAGCTCAGAACTCAGAGCTGAGAATGAGGATACATCTCTTGTTTTGTGTGTGACCATGAGATTAGGAACTAAAGCCCCTATAATGCAAAATCCATGATGATTTTTTTTTGTTAATGTTTTTGTAAAAACGGAGGCAATTGATAGTGGGAATTTGAAAGCAGATACTATTGAACTCAACTGGGATTGATTTTTAAAAGCCTTTACGAGGTAACGACCCTAAATTTGGAGTCAAACTGGTTGATACATTTGAAGCTAATCAGAGGCCACATGTGAAAACCTTCAACTTTTCCGACCATCTGTCCAATGCACCGAAATACAACATTCACTAAACTAGAGAAAGAAAGAAAAACAATAAAACTACCACCCGTCAACAATACAGATCGAGTTTGTGTATGTCATGATGAACAAAGATTACTTATCCCATTCTGAAAGTGACAATATAAGCGCTGTCAGAGAAGCTCATTTTCCCTGCTCTTCAATGTTCCCTTGAAGGAAGATATATTGAGAGTGGTGGAGGAAATCATTCCCTTGCCTTGGCATGTATATGCCCAGAAAGACCTTCACATGGCCCCAGGAGGAGAGATAACGCTACAGAATGCTGCAGTCAGCCTATTGTTTCGCGAGTAGAGTTTTACAATTTAAACGGATAGCAGCAGAAGCATTAAAAAAATCATCATAGGAAAGGCTGGCATAGACAACTATAATATTTCAGAGATTACACAAAAATTTTTTTTTTCCTAATTTTGTTCTGTGTTGTGGGTGTTTCAGAGAAACGGTTACATTATTTTTAAGGGGTTTGACTCCATTGTTTGCTTATTCAATCATCTGTATTGGTATTCAAAGAGAAAAGATATTGGTTGCTGACCCCTTTGGCTTCACACCAATCACAAACAGTGGGATTCCAGGCAATAATGTGTACAGCTGTAGAGGTTTGCAGCCAAGTGGATTCATCAGGAAAAGCCAAGGTACATTTCATTCATCAAGATACCTCTTCCTATCAAACTCAACAGTGAACCAATTGGTATTTCTGTTCCTTGAAATTGCCCTTTAGCCACAAGGCTGAGACCCTTTGTTTCCAATAGTGCACAAGCAACACATACACTGGGTGAAATAGTTGTACTGTTACTTCTGAAAAGAGTAGATTATGTTGTTTCTGTCTCTGTGGTAACAATATGTCTTTGAATCATGGCCTGCTAGTGGACTCACATCATCCAAAAAACATCTTTTCCTAAAGCAAAACATTTGACACCCATATCAAGCTCTCTGTCACGGCATCTCCTGATAATCCTGGTTGTTTTTCAACTAAATAGATGCTCAAGACTAAAACTAACACTGCATATGTATTTGGCTTCCCGCACTTCATGAATCAGTGTAGATATTACCACATAAAAATAAAGTTGAACCTGCTCACTTTAAGATGATGCCATCAAACTTCAATGGATCAGTGTTATGGAGTATAAAAATGGGACATAAAGTGCCAGCGTTTCTAGAGGGAAGAAGGGTCCAGGGGGGATCTTGTACCTTCCTGACCTGCAATGTGGGCTTGCTAGGTGGATTAACAGAAGTCCTAAGCTGAGTGCTACAGATTGTCGGGATTTAGGGATTTGGTGAGGAAGGATTGACGGTAGTGCGTGTAGATCGGGGTGGATATTGAGAGCAGATGGCTGTGATTTGGGCGTGATTATCCAGCCGGTATTGTCACTGATCTCCATCATCCTGTTTCATTTTCTCAGGAAGTGCAGCTCATCTGCAGTGAATCCAACTGCCCCAATCCCAGGCAATGAACTCTGTTAATGGGGAGGATTAAAGGTTCCCCTTCCCCTGTTTCTGCAGTGCCTCTGTTCCTCTCCTGACCTGATAAGGGCCGTCTTTGGTACGTACGTCATCACTTGTGCCAACATTATGAAACGTCTGCTGTGCAAGCTTCTCGATTAGACGAGAAAGACCGAATTTACTTGTCTTTGTCTTTGTTTGTACCTCCAACGCTAGGTTTCAAAATAGCTATGATAGAAAATTCTTGACGCAAGCGTTGGAAAGACTGTTGACACACGGCTATAGAGATTTATACCATTAAGGCAGGTGAGATCAAAGAAAATCACACAATTAGATCAGTCATTCAGAGCAATGAAAAAAAAAAAAATAGTCTGCTTCAGAGGTCTGCCAAGGGACAGGGGCCAAAGCGACTTGCCAAAGAGGGAAATTAATTTGAAGCTATAGCAAGTAGTGAGTGTTGGAAGGCAAACAATATTAATCTCAAACATGAGCATATGTCGTCGGGGTGTTTCTTGGCACTGTGGAGTCCATTAACAGCCAGTTTTTATCAAGTGCAATGGTTTGTCCAAAGCCTAGGTCACAGTTAGGTCAACCAATCTTTCTCACACGGCACATTTAAAACAAGGTTAATCCCGGTGCTGTCTCTGCCTTATAGAGGGCGCACTAATCTGAGTGCTCCATTAAAAGCCCGGGGAAGGTTAACTCCGAAGCTTTAACACAAAAGTCCACTTTGAAAGACATGCCGACAAACACAAGCACACGCACACCTGTGTCTACGTAGTTAACTTTTAGCCTTGGGGGGGGGGGGGTATAGAAGAACACGGTGGTCATGTTTTTTTTTTTATTCAATTTAATTCTTTATGCACCTCTGTTTTCCACTGAGGGAAAAAGCAGCCTCTTCCATTCACTTTCACACGTTGTGCCTTCTAATTATTCCAGCTTCAAATTGAATAGCTACAGGACTTTAAATCAATTTAACTCATTATGTTTTTCTTTTCCTCCTGTCTATTTCAGATTTTTCATGGTAGGGTAATTAGATAATTTCACCAGCCATCATACAGCATGCGTAGGAAAACTAGAACAGACAATTTCTAACCAATAGCAGGTTCATTAATAGATTCACTTGAAATACATTTGGTGAAAACAAATCCATATAAGTACGTTAAAATTGTCAGTGAAAAATAATTAAAAAGTGAAAATGAGCAAACAAGAGGAAAACATTAACCATGTCACCTGTCTTTGCTACTCACATTAAGCTGCTTTGGCAGAGTGATACCTTGTCTCACTGTTGAACTCTGCCCAATCTTGCGACAGGGCCCACTGTGAAAAAGGCTGTTGGCACAATTTACAGCAGCATGGGGTTTAAGCGAGTCTCAAACCATTAACACAAACCCTCCACATCCAATTTGATATCCATGCCTTGTCCATGTGATGGGAGCTGTCACGGGTGTGTGTGTGTGTGTGTGTGTGTGTGTGTGTGTGTGTGTGTGTGTGTGTGTGTGTGTGTGTGTGTGTGTGTGTGTGTGTGTGTGTGTGTGTGTGTGTGTGTGTGTGTGTGTGTGTGTGTGTGTGTGTGTGTGTGTGTGTGTGTGTGTGTGTGTGTGTGTGTGTGTGTGTGTGCCGGGCCTGATATACACGGCTCAGGGCAAGCGACAAACACTGGAGCTCTAAATTTGGAGTCAGTGGCACCTCGATAATGAGAGTGCGCAGACACTGTAGGGCACTGGGGGGCAAGATTATAACCCCCCCGACAGTACCGTCGCCTGTGCTACGTCCTCTGTGCTATACTGCCACAATGCAACTTCAGTCAAACAAAAGTGAAAGCGTGGGTTTCAAGTAGGAGTAGTTGCCAAGTTACCAAGTGTCTCCAGTTGTTTGAGACATGCTTTTGTCTTTATGATCTTTTCCTTTGCCTCCTTTCAACCATTCAGCCGGAGAAAAGTTTGTAAAGTTGTGTGGCTTCAATGTCACTTCATCAGACAATAGTTAGCTACAATGCAGATTCTTCCTAATGTTCCAAATGTTTCAATGTCAGCACATTCAGTAAACAACGTGATTCATTCACGCAAACTAACAACAACTTCCAGTCAACATTTCACGGTCATAAAGTCTCAAATGTCTTCTGTTTCCCTGGATTTATTACAGGACTTGCATATTACAATGCTCTGCTTTTTTCCAATGAGAAAAAATAGGACAAGAACATTTCAACATCTGTTTTCATGAGTCATAAGCGACTCAAAGGAGAGCTCTGTGCATACAGATACAAATCTGAGCGTTGGAAGAGAAGGAAGAGACTCACAGAATGTGTCTGCTAGGTGCTACAGACACCAGGAAGATCATTTACTGATGCTAATGAGACATACTAAGCAGAGGTCAACATTTTGCTTCACTGAGGGCTACTCTCTAACCCAAAGTATGATATGATATGGCATGGAGGGACAGTGACTTTAAATATCAGGGCTGGTTTTTGTCGGTTTTGTTTTCTACCTCGGGAAGGCACTCTAGCTCCGTGCTATAGGAATAGAAGCATCATGCTAATGAGAGCTTGCCCTGTGAAGAATACATTTGCTGTTGGAAAACATTTTGGCTTCTGCCTTGGGAGCTAATTGAGTACTCTGACAATGCAGTGCTTGGCTGGTTCGCGTACACACAGAGGTGGAAAATTCAATTTCGCAGCAGGTTCAGAGCACTCTGCAAGGAGACGCGAAAGGAAAATGGGTGCCTGGATTAAAGAGTCTGAGCTGGCTCTGTGTCTGGCTCAGTGGGAATATTCTTTTCATTACACTGTTGTGTTATATTGTTTTATTGACCAGCTGACAGGGAGACTGAATGTGTAAATATACAGTCTGAGGGTTTTGAGGCTGCATATTACCATTCTACTTCAAAATATGAAAAGATTTAATTGTAAATGTATTTTAAAAAAATATTTTAAATCAGGATTATATGTTAAAATATGTGTTGGTCCCAAGTAATGAGCATAAATGACTTGAGGCTTTTTGTTAGACAGGAGCAGACAGCACACAATGTACTTGGTACATAGGTGAGGTTACTTCAGCCTTTACTGTTTTTTACTCTACCGACACATTGGAAAGCTTCTTAATTAAGCCTCTATACGTTAAACATTTTAAAGGCTCAACAGTAAGAAACTACACTGATACACATTGTCTGCCTAATTGGAGTAATTGTGGTATTGTCATGTAGCTCAAGCTGATTTCCAATGAAATACAAAGAGGGACAAAAATAATAAAAAGGGATGAATGGAAGTGACAATAATACGTTTTACTCTTGCTTCTGTTATAAAGTGCTTTTTGTGAACTTGTACGTTTTTGACGACGTAAAAATCAGTTACTTCAGAATTAAGTATTTTGAACTTAAGTAATTTACATAAAAAATGTAAATGTTGTAATAAAAGACAAGAGTGAAAACACTACAAAACGAGAAGAGCCAGGTCAGCAGCAGCAACAGCAGCAGCAGAGAAGAAGAAGCTTCCCGGGAAATCACGTCAAGCGTCTCAAATCAATCACACCGGCAATGTTGCGTGACCAACAGCAGGGTCTGGCTAAACCCTATAGATGCTAAAATACTGATGGTCGATCATTCAGCTGTGACTTCTACGTTCACTTCCATCGTCAGTGAAGTGTGCACCTCCACTCTGCTGTTTTTGATGAGCCCAGTTGTGACTGCAGAGCTCAGTCAGCTCAGTGGGACCAGATATACCAAGGAGGTTATTTTTTTTACCCCTGTCCCTTAAATTGTTGGCTGGTTTGTTAGTCTATATGCAAAATTACATACACACACACACAAAAAAAAAAACAGATCTCCATGTACATTGGTGGAAGGATGAGATATGGGTCAGGGACTAAGGTGTTACATTTTCGTAAAGATCAGGGATCAGGGGGTGGATCCATGTTTTTCCCCATTTTCACCATAATTAATGGATCTTGATGAAAAAAAACGAGGTGTGTGCTACAAATTGTTGCTGATGTGTATGTTGTTTGAACATCTCCCCCTTTTTCCATTACTTTAGTGTTTCTTAATCTCTTCATCCCTCCCCTCCTCCTGTTTAGTAATGGAACACAGTAACATTCACTTTCAACTTTTATTTCAGTACATTTTTAAACATGTAATTTTACTAACAGCACTTTAAATGGAGTACAATTACCCTCACCATCTCTGATAGCCCAGAGAGCTAACACAGTGGTCTTCAAGTCTGTGTCAGTATGACCCCTGTGCGATGTCTGTAGTTGTACGATGGTATTCAAGTATGTATTGCAAGTGGCAGAGGGACCCAGCTGGTGCCACTGGATCGTCCCTTGACACAGACACAGCGCTGGGGTCAGTCCCAGTCATAGAGGATTGCTCTTTATGCCTGTCTTGCTGATACGGCTCAGACAGGGGGCAGAAGAAGTGGTAGTGGGTGGCCCTAAGAAAGCCAGAGAGAGAAAGTGGCTTCTCATATTAGCTCCAAACACACACCCACGCATAGACTCACTGAAATATTCAAAGTGACACCCTGGAGACTCAGTGACCACGTTTTTCCTTCAGGGAAAAAATATTATTTAAAAAACACATTGCATGTAAGACAAATTAATAAATAGATTTTCTTTTTCTTTATGTTTTTGTGTGTTTGAGTTGCATGTTGGATCAAAATGCCATCGACTATAATCAGGACTTTATGGTCTGTGATGCTCTATTGGTGCTGCCGACTGATCTTGACAAATGAAAAGATTCAGTCAACACAGGGAAGAAAGCTTCAGTAAAGATGCCGTGGAGAAGGGAAAAGAAAAACTGGAGTACTTTGAAGGCAGGGTTACAACACTCTCGGGACAGCCTGCACATTTCTCACTGTCATCAACATAGATGTGCCCTTGATCAGAGACGCACACTGCCCCCATTGTTTGCACCATGTGTAGGGGGGGGGGGGGGGGGGGCTATGTAATTCCTGCAGTGTCTCTCAGTCGAAGTCTATTTGTTTCATTTCCCCTTTGAAAGAAATGCAGCGGAACCAGGTTGGTGTCTGACAAATACAAATCTGTGCAAAGACCAAAGTGTTGTTTAGTACACATTGATTTTGGGTCCTAACCACAGTCAAACAGCTACATTTCCCCACAAAGGTAGTTTTTCTTGTTTCTTGTTTAACTGAATACTTCGAACCTATTAACTGTGCCGTGTTGCTCTGCCACAGTAATTATTCGCGAAGTGAAGCGCAGGTTTGAATTTGCATTATGATGTGGAGAGAGCACGTTTTCACTCAGCACTACACTTTTCGAGCTCTCTGCAAGATAGAAAATAAATTAGCTTGGAGGCATTGCGCTGCTGTGTTGAACTCAGTCTCTCGCTAAATGACTCTCAATTCAGGGGGCCCTTTTCTCCCTTCGAATACCGAGCAATTAGCATTTGATGCTAGAGGTGCTATAGATTATGCTTTGGCATAGCAGAGGCTGTGGAGCCTGTGGAGCAGAGGACGAGTGATGTTAATTTCGGTGTGGGGGTGGCCAGTCGTGGGAGGACAAAGTTAACATGGTTTGCCTTTTTCACATTTCCAAATAGTTAAGAATATCAGCTATGTACCTGGCTTTACCGAGGGCATAACTGGAAGAGATCCTCCATCTCTTATCTAATTTGTGCTCTATGCCAAAAGTTTTCTATGTCGGTAGCCTTCAGTATTGTTAATGATGCTGCCCTTCTGCTATATACCAGCACGTTGGCAGCACTCTCAGTGGTGCAGACAGGGGTATATATTTATACACAAAGAACCAGAGTCCATCTTTCAGTGTGGTGATTAAAAGGCCACGTGGCACAGTAGTCTGCCATTCTTTCTAGAGGGTTCAAAGGTCCTTGGCATTTTTGCCACATACAGCAGCAGTGAAAGTCCGGCCAGGCCTGCTGGTGGACTGATATTTTGTATGTGTTCATGTTTCAGGAATAAGTATAGTATTTCTTATATACTGTTTTCCCTCTCCCCCCTAAGACACTGCAGTCTGCCATCAGTCATCTATTTGCTTCACTGTCACACAGGCATATGTTAGAGATGTCCTGTCATGTTGCATTTTGTGAACTTTAAGATGCCCCTGACCTGCTTTATGTCGCCCGAGGGCGAGGAGGCTGCGGGTTGGAATGATGGGATGCAGGCTGGTGCACTGTGTCCTAGCGTGAGTCTCTAGGGTCAGGTATAAGTAAGTGCACATGTGACATGCAGTCATGTTAATACTTACATGTTGCTATTTATTTTTTTATTTCACTGCTGTCAAACCCCTGCTCCCCTAGCATGCTCCTGTTCAGTTTCCCAACTCTCACTCCAGCCGTGTGACTTAATCAGTCTGACAGACTCTGGGTGCCTGGGGAAAGTCTCTCTCTCTCCGCAGTCCCCTTTCTCCTCAAGTTTACGCTCTCTGTGACAAACTCATTCTGGCACCTTTCGAAATGCAGAGCTCTCTGTTCTACGGCCCTCTATGGTCTCTTCACACTCACACACATGCGTACGCCCCACGACTAAGCACACAGGGGCGGTGGAGTACATGCCACACGCAATGCTATGGGGATGCACACAGGTACACAGGAACACACACAAACATACGAATTTGCAAAGACATAAATACACAGAGGATGTGGCTAAAAAGCAGGATCCCCTCGTCACACATATTATGTCTCACACCTCACTCCCCAAGATACTTTCCTCGTTTCATTTTAAGTGCTTACTCAAACAGCTCCCATGAATAAAGAGGTAGCAGTTCCACGCATCACTTAATTTTTGTTATTGAGTGACATTCTGAATTAGATTTCACCTGAGTCTTGTGGTTTCTGACGTCTTGAGCTCATTATAAAAGCAAGGGGATTGTAGGTCCGTGGTGTCGGCAGGTCCAGTGCGTTCTGGCTAAGAAAGTGGGCTAAAGTAAACTTCAGCCTGTGGTTAAGGAAGTCCCCACAGGGCTGAGAGGCTTCACTGTTTAATTCAGCAACACAACCCCATTCTTCAACCACCAACAAACACTCACCACTTTGTCTATCTTTTTCTCTGGCTGGATTTAATTTGGACAGAAAGACTTTTGTTTTTAAGGATTATGATAGCTTTTTTTTTAAATATTTGAAAATAAAAAATGTATCATAAAATATTAATATTATTGAAATACAATGTGATGAGTTTAAACATGCGTCTCAGTCAAGTCAATAAAAAAACTAGAAAGGCACTCAGAGAGTGTATACGTGCACCAAGGTCGGCAATGCTCGCAAAAATGTAACCTCCTGTGTGGAGATAACAAACCTTCATCTCAAGGAACAGGCCATTCTGACATTGAATCACTGACTGGAAACAAAGGACGTGCAGATATACAGTACCATGACATTTTGACAGACGTAGCTGGCAGAATGAAAACATAAAGTTAAAATAACCTTGTGATTGACCTAAACTCTGCATTCATCAAATTATTAGTCACCTACAACGATTTCAATTTATTTTTGTCTGTTTTCTACCAAATGAAGAATCCTCAGCTTGACTCCGACTGATTCCTTTCTTGTCCTACGATCAGGGTGTGTTCACTTCACCAAGGTGGCTTTCATTCTTTCAAATTAAGTCTATCAATGTTTACTGTGCTCTCAGCAGTCACAACACCAAGCCACAAATTTGGAGTGGTCCATTTGGACCCACTCTGACCTGTGTTTTCCTCCAAAGGTCTCTCGACGGTGGGCTCTCATACTGATAGTACCTGACAAATGTTTGCCCTGACATACCATTTCACCTCCTCCCATCTCTCCTCATTCTCTTCCACATGCCTTAGCACTTTAACAACACTGGCTTCGAGGCTTTCTCTGGCCTGGCTGAATTGATGGAGCAGGGGTCCGATAGAGCAGAACAATCTACAGAGTTTTTTTCCCTTTTTTTTCTGGAAGGCAAAACAAGGAGAAAAAGGAGAAAAGCAACAGAGGGGAAAGATTTTTAGGAGTCAGATAAAGGACATGTGTTTGTTCTGCTAAGGGATTCTCTCATTATTCTCCATTTTCAACAGAGACACTGATTAGTACCAAACATTTCCTATCTCTGAAGTGACAATTTGCCCATTTAATGCCAGTGTTATGTGGGCCTGACATTCTTTCATCCAATCGCTTTGCACTAATTTCAGTCTTTCCCTTTTATTTCTTGGCTGATAATTCTCACTTTATTTCCATTAAGCTTTGTTTGTTCACAGTGATATGTTGCTGTAATTTGTTTGAGCTGTCAGCTTAAATGATGTGGCATGCCGACACAGCCCAGCAAATCGTTGCACCCCCCCCCCCCCAACCCCACACCCCCCACACCCCCTCTCCTCTTCTCCTTATATGGAGAGCTGCCCTAGTTTTTTCTTCTTTTTTTTTTTACAGGGAGTAAGAGGGAAACATTACAATTAAGGTGGCGACGTCGACCCCCTGGTGGCCATGCTCAGGGACCAGATGTCCTGTCAGAGAGATGCCGGCCCTCACCTCGAGGGAGCTCTGAGTTGAAATCTGGTTCATGTCTCAGTGGGTGTACACCCCTGCTTCTGTTGCATCATTAATTCAGGGATAACTGATTGTGGAAGTATTAGGTCCCTTGTTCTTTTCCTTTTTTTTCCCTCCCCATTGTGGTCGGCTGCATCATAGAACTTTCTCATTCAGACATTTTTTTCAATTGCCCTCTTTTGGATTCACTCCCTCTTCTGTTCTCCCCATTCTCATGGTCAGGCACTTTGTTGTTTAAATTACCTTGATGCATGTTGTACATCCCGAGAACACTGTAATTTTAAAACCATGATAATTAATGATAACCATGATAATTAAACAACACTGCCATAGTGCAGGGACACCTACGCAGACGTATAAAGGAGGCTTGACCTGCTAGGCTTAATGCAAGTGTCTATACATTTTATTTTGTAAGGATCAAAAGAATTGGCATGGGTTTTCAGAAAGTCAATATTCTGCTAAATGGAATCAAGATTTGCTATTTTTTTGTTTTCAACCAATTTCAATGTTTGACAGATGCCCAGCTATAAGCGCTGTGTGAGGTGACATGTCATTTTCCTTGCAGGAGGCCTTCGAGGAAATGCGATCACAAAGAGGACCCCACAATCTTCTCTTTATTTTTTTTTCCATTTCCAAGCCTTGGATGCTGCCTTTCTCTCTCATTCTGTCCTGTTCTCCTTTAGTACAAGGTGGCTGCTGGTTTTTGGAGATGAAAGTCGCTTGTTTGGCAGCCTTCAAAGAGTCACAGTACTCTGAAAGTCACTTGAATTCCAGATATGTTCATTCGCCATTTTATATCCAATATGGAGGTGCTGATCAAAAGGATCAGAGCTGACGGAGAAGCTAAAAGATGTCGGCTTTGGAGTAAACAACAGTACCAATTCCCAGACACACTCGACACTCTCTAAGAATTGTCCTTGAGCTAATGCTGCAGAACAGATATATCATTACTTCTACATTTGGAAAGTGGTTTCAACACTTGTTTTACTTACTAATAGCTATTTTGGCTTTATTCGTCCATACAATCATATATTTAAGTAATCCATTAAACTAATTACTTTATATGACATGCAAGGTAAAAATACATCATAGAAGAGAAATATGAAGCATTACGCCATTACAGGGAGCTTGCAGATGAAGACTGACAGTAGACTCCAAGCCATTAACTCTCCGCTCAATGTGGAGCACACCCATGTGGAGAAGACTCTTAGGGCTGCAGGAGATCCAACATAAATTTATGAGATAGATGTTTCAAATGAGGCCACGTTGGAGTGTGTACAGCAGGGTCTGAGCAAATTGCATCTTTTAATGAAAGCCTTGTTAATAATTAACGCCGGTAACCTGGGGAAAGTTTAGGGGCTGTGCGCTGAAGGTGATGAGGGGATTGGTGACACCTCTGAACATCCCACTGTGCTGCCGTCATCTTTAGATGCCCTTCTGCATTTTTAATGCCCTGCTGTGCCCGTGTCACACAGTTTTGGGACAGAGGCATTAACTTCTCCCATCAAGAAACATAAGCTAAAAGTCACAGTGGGGTATTTTTTAAGAATAATAATACAAATCTCTCCTGTTATAATACTACCCCTGTCGAAAACAAACAGCAGAGTCCTTTGAAAAACCAATGAGTGGTAGGTTGAACCAATGCTGTTTAGAGGAAGATAGGCAAACAATGTGAAGTAATAAAATTAGCATACAACGAAAGCGGGGAATAATCACATTTGTGCTTGTTCGCACACAGGCACAAATACTCTACTCAGACAACAAATACACTGGCATTAAGGATTAGGGCTGCAAGACCCAGATATCTTTTAATTTGTGACAAGAATGCTCTTCCTTTTGATATTTCTTTCTTTCTTTTTTATTTCTTTGTTGTTCTCTATTCCCCCTCACTTCTTTTCCAAAGCACTAGATATTTGTGTTTACCTTGGAAGGCATTGTGTTGTCATTACCATCAGCTCTCGGCTATTAAATAACATTGCCTTTCAGCAGCAAGAAAATCCTCTCGTCATCCTGGAAAAAAAACGAGAGCAGGATTTTACATAAATACGTGCTTCCAAAACGACTCCATGAAATCCTTGAGATGCACACTATATTTTTGTTATTTCTCTCTATATTTGTCCCGTGCTTCAGTAGCGAACTCTGCAGTCCACACATCCCTTAGAAAAATGATTTTACATATAAAAAAAGCATGATCAAATATAGATTTCATATATCACATATCGAACGGCAGCAGAGATAAGTGCTTTCAGGGGGACTACAAATCTAGGCAATAACGCCGCTGGCATTTTCCCCAAAATGCCTCATGGTTATCAGTGATGAAATGGGACCTAAATTGCAGCAGATCTAAGCACTGAGCTTCTCTAAACTAGAGATACCTGGGGTGATGACACTGTAGGGTAACCAGGGCTCCCGCAATTTATGGTTAATTTACTGGTCCTACTTCCTGCTCTTAAAAGAAGATGAGTTGACCATGGTGGAACCTGCCTATCCACCATACCCATTCTCGCCTGATGTTCATTCTTCACAGGGCGCTGTCCACTCATCTGTCATTACATGGCCCCTTTCTCTAGTAACATTATCGCTTTAGATAAGGTTTCAATAAACTGCGCATGGCTTTTAGGGCTCTCTCATGCCACTCTAATCCAATCTCTGATGTGGAGTCTGTTCATCATCGGGCACCGCAGGCATTTTCTGTGTCCCTGTGCTCTTCGTTGCCTAGGAAGTAATGGATGGCCTTGCCCTTGGTTTTACGCAAGGCCTTCCTCTTCAACTGTTTGTCTTCAGGTTGTCTCAAATGGGTCTGCACTGTGGTATTTTGATTTGATTAAATCAGGTTTAAAAGGTTAGAGACGGAGGGAGGCGAGGGGTTTGCCCTGCCCAGTATTGCGAGCCACTCCTCCTGCCATTTTGCATTGGGCAGTGGCCAAAGGAAAGTGGGAAAGTGAAATGACTTCTGTGCTCCTTTGTGATTTGCTCTAATGTCCCCCAGGGATTGAACAATGACCACCAACCCAGTCTCATCAGAAAATGTGAAATAGCTACGTTAGTCCACTTGGAAAAACGTAGTCATCTCACAATTTGGCCTCTCAAATTGTGAGATGACTACGTTTTTGTCTGCCCATTGTTTTGCATTGGCCTGTGCCCACATCACATGACTCTCTAGTTCCTGTCTGCGAAAAATGTCATTTTATAATATAGTTTGGGCATTAAAATACATTCTGACACCAGAAGAGAAATATGCTCTTTGCTTCCACAATCTTCAGCCAGTTCATGCTTACGATCTATATTTTATTAGTTATCACGAATATTTTTTTCAGATCTCGCCAGATAATCATAGAAATATAACGTTTTTATCGTTGCTACGGTGGTTGCTGTGAACGCCGCCATGCCGTAAACCACGTCGTAGCATGCTGTTTGAGTCATCGTCTGTGCGTTGTGTCGTTCACTGAGCGTGAATGTTATTCCCATTATTTGATATTAATATTTGATGATAGATTACACCTCTAATTCCACGGATCTAAGAAGTCCCCGCAACTACATTCATACCGAGGCGGGCCCGATTGCGCATGCGTGAGTAGATCTGTCGTGTGACGTGTTGTGTTTTTTTTTTTTTACTTTCTGGTCCATTTAACACAAAGCTACGTCATAAACATGGGCCACTTGGAGGACGACGATGTTATATTCCTTCTGTCAGGTAAGTAGTTTAATTTGTTTTTTAATATTGTAACGATCTGGGTTTACAGCCCGAGTGCTGAGACAGCGAATGTGGAGTCTGTCGATACAGACAATGGAGTGCTATTCATTTGCAAATAAAAATTCAAGAACTGGGACCGAACAGTTTGTTTGGCTTGATGACTGTATATACACGATATATATAGTATATATTAATAATATTGTAATATTACTATTATTTGTATTTGTTTAATTGAAAAGACTATCTTGCTGTTTTTTTAGCTTACTGTTAATTTATATTTTTGGAATGTAGTCACATTTGTTTTGTATGTATGGTACATACATTAATTAAAAACCCATCTTGTGTGATTGTGTGAACTGCTGAAACCATTTGCTGCTGGAATTGTTTGCTGAATTTTATATATAAATTATATAATTGATTTAGCCCTTGCCTTATACAGTATGTCTATCATCTCTATACAGTAATACAAAATAAAAAAAATTTAATTCAAGTAGACAGCAGATTTATTTTTATTCATCGCTATTACAGAGCACATGAAGATTAACAGTATATACAAACAACTCTTTACATAGCGGAAATACAAATACAAAGTTATAAGAAAAAAGTAAAGATAAAAAAGTAATTAATGTTGTACGAAAAATAATCTTAATGTTCATCATCAGTCCATATCAAATTTATCAAATACACAATAGGCATATATACTGTAAAAATGTGCACTCGCCATACTAAGCCGTCCAAGACGACAGGTCCACTCACGCATGCGCAATCGGGCCCGCCTCGGTATGAATGTAGTTGTGGGGACTTCTTAGATCCATGGAATTAGATGTTTAATCTATCATCAAATATTAATATCAAATAACATGAAAAACATTCATGCTCAGTGGACGACACAATGCATGGACAATGATTCAACAGCACGCTACGACATGGTTTACGGCATGGCAGTGTTCACAGCAACCACCAAAGCAAAGATAAAAACGTCACATTTCTAAGATTTTCTGGCGAGATCTGAAAAAATACTAATGAAATATAGATCATAAGAATGAACTGGCTGAAGAGTGTGGAAGCAAAGAGCATATTTCTCGCTAGAAATGGTGTCAGAATGTATTTTAATACAAGGAATGTTCGCCATGTTTTTGTTTTCGCAGACGGGAACTTGAGAGTCACGTGACGTGGGCACAGGCCAATGCAAAACAAATGGGCAGACAAAAACGTAGACATCTCACAATTTGAGAGGCCAAATTGTGAGATGTCTACATTTTTCCAAGTGGACCAACGTAGCTATTTCACGTTTTCTGATGAGACTGGGTTGTGACCACTGTGAATTCCCCCAGGACGCCAGGCAGATTGAAACCCCTGCCAACAGATATGAAAGGATGGCAAATCATTTAAACTCCCCAATGTGCATTAGCATTTTTTAATGCCCAGACTAGCCTCCACCATATTAAACTGCACTTGATGAAGCAAAATAAAAACCAGAGAGCGCGACAAGAGCTCTTCAACCTCCAAATCAGCAAAGTGAATATTGGAGTGCCCACTAAAACATATTAATTATACATTAATACACTTTGTTTACTCTGTCAGGTTTCCGACATCGGCTGATGAAGACAGGACTCATGATCGAAGAGGCACAAAGGCACTGAAAGGTGCTGTGTGACAGAAACCCTCAGTAGTGAAATAAATCTAGGGAGTGCCTTTAGCTGAACCTGCCTGTGACTCCACATTATTATTACGTTTAAAAATAGGCTGTGTATCAAAGTGGGCAGAGTGAATCCCAGCAGAACCATATTAAAGAAACATCAGAAGCACAGGCTTACAATCAATACAATTATTTTCTTATATGAGGATATATTAATGTTCGAGGATCAATACAAACCTTTACTCTTAGCATGTTATAGAGCCCAGTAATACTGTTTAGCCCCTAGTGCTAACATACTCCTGGGTTTCTTACCCGTCTTACCCATTGTGCTTTGGTAATGCAAGTTAGGGTATGAACTGGATGTGTATGTGTGTGTTTTTGTGCGTGCATGCATGTGTGTTCAATGGATGTCTTTCTGTAAAATGGTTCAACCAGATGAAGCTCTGACTCGTAAACAACTCAGAGCCACAGGCCTATCACTGAATCAGTCTGGAGACAAAAGGACAAAAGGGTTTTCTATCAACATGCAAACCAACCGTCATATGTCACAGGTTTCCTTCGACTGGGGTCAACTGCGCCTGCATTTCCCTCAACAAACATACAAATAGGAACGAAAGGAGTTGGCACAGTGCCATCATTAGTGGTCCTGAAAGAGTTTTTTGTGGGGGATGGGTGGTATGCAGGGCAGTTTCTGGCTAATATGCTAACACTGCAATCTCCACTAGTGAATGGCCCCTTTCCCCCCAATTGCTCAATTGTCTTAGTGGGACAGGCAGGTGGCCCAAAGCCTCATTTGGCATCTGGTGAAAAAAGAAAAAAAAAGAAATCACATCTACATAGTATATGGGAGTGTTGGGGGAGGGTGGCAGCATCAGACATTTTTCATTCACAAAGCTGCACATTCCGCCCTTGGCAGGTTTCAAAAGTTTTGGCTTGGATCTCAAGCCAGTTTGCGCTGCTATTGTGTTTGATGTGCTTTGCTGAATAAAACATCTTTTGGTATCAGGGCCAAATCAAATAGCCTTTCAAAACCCATGCCTCTCACCACTGGTGTCTGGGACCATAGAGAGAACTGTTTTCCTATCTGTTAATTAAAATAGAGGCTATCGAGCCCTTCTTTTTAGCAGCCTGGAAATCAGACCAATCAGCAAGCTTGTGTTTCTTCGCTCTTACAGATGGGTCCCCCACCCCCTTCCTGTTGAGACAGATTTACATCCATCCTGAGACAGGTGAGGGTTCAGGCTATGGCTGGACATGATTTGGACTCTACTTTGTGGCTAACAAGTGACTGCTGCAAATTTGTATGGCTGTGGTTTTACAAAGACATGGTTTTTCGGGTCTCTGCTCTGTGCTACATCAGAAGTTTCATTTCTCTCGTTGATTGTAGGTCAAATTGCGTCAGCAAACTTTTGTGACTGTTGATAATGCCCCTTGAAGGCCCTACAATGAAAGAGGTTTCGGTCACATTCAAATTTGCAAATGCCACAATATCCATTAAGCACTGCTGAGCAAAATCTGACGTGTTTGTTACAATGCAAATACACATACAAGAAAGGGGGTAATGCAAGAGACAAATCACTACAGTCCCAGTTTTGCAACAGTTTCTTAAGAGTGGAATTTAGGATACCAGAGTCCAGACACCGACAACAGCCTCAAGGTTTGCTTGCAAATGGTAGTATCGTACATACTATCTATGCACATTGTCGTTTTCAAAACATACACCACAGCTGTAATGGTAGAGACAAATCCACACTCATCCACAGGTGAGAAGTGTCTTTCCTCTCCAGATTCTGCTTGCACAAGTTAAAAGGATGATTTGCATTTATATTGCCATTCATTGGTTAAAGCCGTAATTGTCCTGACAGAGACGCAAATGCGCAGATGCCACACATACATAGAATGTATGTGAAGTGTGCAGCATGAAAAAACATTGTGATGAATCCTTGGCATGACAGTGTTGGGACAGGGAGAAACAGGGACAGAGATGGTGGAAGAAGGAAAAAACAGGGGAGAGGAGGGTGAGTTCATCCAGGTGTAATATTGAGCTGTGCCAGAAACTTCCCGCCAAACACTAGGAAGTCGTTATCAGATCAACAACCCAATTCCTCAAGTGCCTCCTCTGCTGAAGCACCACATACATCTTCTCGCCTCCTTGCTAACACAGCCTTTACAATCCTGTGGATGCATTGGTTGCCTGGTTTAATCACAAATGTTTCAAGCAATAGTGGGGCACATATCCTGACACCAGTTGCAGTGTTGTACTGCGACAAGGCTTTCATGTGATTTGGTCAAGCTCATAGCTGCAGATCTGCACAGATAGCACCACCCAAGAGAAATGGGACAGAGAGAGTCAGGCCAAGACATTTGGGGTTTATTTGAAACTTAAACTTAACATGATTTGACTTCATTGACTGATTGATTGATTGATTAATGTATGATTTTAAAGCAAAATAGAAATAGTAAAGTATTGGATGTTACTTGCATTATGATAATGGAAAACAGGATATTTCTTTCATTACTTTTCACTTATAGATTTTCACCCAAATATCCTTTTAATTTTTTTTATTTTGCCAACCTGTTTTCGTGACGGATGTTAAGTCACAGCAGTGTCGCCCATTCACCGTAAACACTTTACTGTACCGTGCACTGCAATTCTAGGAACCGACAGCTAACAAACGCACAGCTGTGTATTCATATCTTTCTTTTGTGCGTTTTGAATTAGGAGTGTGAGTGCGCCTCCTTCTCAACTCAATGCTTCCCTGCAGCATGCCTCCTGGAACAGGCAAACGTGTATGAAAAATGCAGCTCCCTCATCCCTGTGGTGAGAGCTCTCATTCAGTTTTTTTAAAAAGGGGGTTAGGATATGTTAAGGCTGAATGTGAGGCACAATGAACATTTAAGTTAAACATTTCCTCAGTGTGACTGTCTTGAACAAAAGGCCTATTAATGCCTCTGACTTGCAAAGCAGGAATTTGACAAGAAAGGAACAAACCTCTCTTGTTAGCTACAATGCCTGAACCCACCTTGTAGAGCACCTGTGTTGTACCAGCAATGACAGAACCCAGCAGTAAGTTAAAAGAATCCTATCAATCAAAATCTCGCCTTGGTAGAGACAAGATTTGCAGAGAAAAGACACAGTCGGGGTGAAAAAACATCACCATTTTTCTTTCATCCCAGCTGTGGCGATACTTTGTCCTCTCCCAGGAAAAATAACACAGTGTGATCCACAACTTCTCTACTTAAAGCACCCCCACAACTGAACACACACAGCCCTATGGGGCAGCCCTTAGTCGCTTTAGCCTGTTGTTTCCTGTGCATTAAACTGCAATTTAGAGGCTATTAATCCATCCTTTTAATCCGTCACCAAATAAAATCCTGACTGGGGTTAGTGAGGGCGTCCACATGCTCATACATTTAACAGCATCCCTGCGCGTTTTCTTCCAAATTGACCACCTACGACTATCTCTGTTGTGTCGTTCAAAGATAACGTCTCGGGGGGATGGAAATGCAACAATAAAGAGTTGAATGAAGAATTGCAGCTGCTAACCCTGCCATCACAGGTGACCCAGTGATCACAACAGCATCTGGTTGAATAACTTAACACCGCCGCCCAACAGACATGTAATCCGGGATAATGCCCTTTTGCTGAGTGCTCCAATCTGGATAAATTCATCCCCGAGGAATGAGATCCAACGGCGGAGTCTCAGAGAGCGAGAGGAGATGAGGGGCTGGAGGTGGGGGGGGGGGGTATGGATGTGGGGGGCTGATTGGTTGGTGCTAAAGAAAACTGTTGGGGCTGAGGAGAGGGTCTTCTGGAGGCATAATGAAGCCCAACAGTAAACAGCTTGATTTTGTTGACTGACTGCATGAGAGGAAGCAGATCATTGCCTGGGTTTCCAAGAAGACTCCAAACTAATCATGCTCCTTTCCCTGGCTGACCTGAATCCTCAAAGACTCAAAACGAGGCTCTCATCCAGACTGCGGCTACTGGGGTATACGAAGATTGTACATCTTTATTTTGTGTAGTCTATAAATAAACCAATATAATATAATTTCATATCATGCTTATCTCTACAATTAGTGATTGATTGATTGATTAATCAAACATTTGTATAGCCAACAACCAAACTCACTGTTTTCTCCCAGGGCACCAACCAAATACGCCAAAACGGATTTTTAATTTTTCTTAGAAGTATGGTGTCTCTTTAATTCCACAAGCACTGACAAACATTGGGACTTACAAGTTCCAGCTGTCCAGCGGCAGCCTCTCAGATTATTTATTCATATGTTTACTTATTACCATAAATATCCAACCAGGCACTCGGCTCAGAGGGATTACAGTGGGCTTAATCTATCGTGGCACAGAAATGAGCAGGGGTCACAGCGGCTGAGGTGACTTAAGCTGGCTAGCCTTGATGGGACATGCAAACAAGAAAACAAACTGCATGCCACTGGGCCCCATCATGGGCCGATGACATCATCCGTCACTCACTGTGTTTGCATAACATGATCCAGACAAGGTTGGCATTACTCGATGCAGCAGTAATGCACAGCGACTGGGAAAGTCGCATGAACAGGTCAATATGCCGTATGCTTATTAATTGCCAGACTTCCATCAGAATACAGGCAGCTACTAGTCATGCTACTTGTGTTGAAAATATAAGTAATAGAACAGCATGGCTTATGACAACATGCAAAAAAAATGGTGTATTGCTTTTTGCATCCAGATAGAATGGGGATAAATCAATGAATTACCTCTGAAATATTGTGGTCATAATCCGTGCATTAGACATACGAGTCTTGCTTACAAATAACTATTCATAATAATGAGGCTGAAAATTGGCATTTCTGTTTGAGTAGTGTTGTGCAGTGTAATGGGCTGTATTTCTTTCTCTCTCTCTCTCCCCCCCCCCTTCCTTTGGAGGAAGGGGTGGGGGAGGAAGTGAGAATGATTTCGCCGTCCATAAAAATCCACACATCCAAACATGACATGGAAAGACATTTAATTATGCTTTGGTGGAGAAATATGTATCAAAGCCTGCCGCCCATGAAAAGCGGATTTAGAGTCGTCCGACAGCAGTTAATAGACAGCAGTAAATGAAATAGAGGCTGCTGGGGGTACTAAGATGAGCTTTCCAGGACTGAGAAAAAGCTTAGTCTGGCCGGGTGGCAAAACCAGGAGTTTCAACACGAGATATATGGGGGGGGGGGGGGGGGGGGGGGGGGGTAATGAAGGTGGAGGGAGGAGATTTTTAAGAAGATTGGGATTTTATTCCTGTGCAGCGGCACTGCCCCTTGTGGGCGAACCTTGAGCCACAGATAGCCCAAGATATAATTTTCCAAACAACGCGAAACAAAAAAGCACTTCATCCCAGACAGTTTGTGTATTAATTTCACAAGGTGTCACTCGGAGAAAGAAAAGCAGAGAAGAAAAGAGGCAGAGAGAAAGGGACTGAGCTCTTACACTTAACATTGCCAATGTGAGATTTTTCTCTCGCACATTTTCTTCAGAGTCTGGCACATCCAGTATAAGACTGTTCTTAAGCTGCCCTTCCTCCATTGGAACATAATGCTCTCACGTATTTCACCCTTTTCCCGACAGAGGCTAGGGTTCTCAATCACACTGCCTCTCACAGCAAAAAGCCAAAAAAGAGAAAACAGAAAAAAGACAGGGAGCAAAAGAGGGATGGTTACTGAGACAGGGAGGGAGCGATGTGTCGCTGCAAGGTGAGGACTAAAATCATGAGCCCACAAGCCAACACCAGCGCCGTTGGACAATGTATTGACTGGATAGGTGGGGGAAACGGCGAAGCGGCGCTGTGAGAAGATGGACCGGGTCCTGTACTGAGTTTAGCCTGAGGTGGATATGTTCTCGGAGACTGTCTCCAAAATTCTCCTGACTGGTGCTGTGTCATCTGTCACTGCCAGGAGAGTTGACAGCAGAAGAAAAGGTGCCCTACATGCGCTACAGCACATTTGGGATGGACAGACTCCTCTCTCCCTGTTGCTCATTCTCTCATTTTCACGCTCTCTTTCTTCCGCGCGCTCTCTCGCAGGACAGCTGTGTCTAAGTATACGACTGCTATGGCCACAATTCCCCTCTGTCCCCTTGTTCATAAAAATGAGATTGTTTTCCGCAGCTTTCTGCTGACACCGGCTCGGCACATAAACAGAGCCGTAATTTGTACAACAACAGTAAGCTACAGGGAAGCACTTTTTTTTCTCCCTAGTGGCATGCATAGAGAAGGAGTGTTGTTATCCCCTGTTTACCTGGCAGGGGGAAGTAGTACTTTACTTTATGGTAATAACCCACTGTGCTGAAATGCACAGCAATCTCATCTCATTCCAGTCGTTGCAATCGTTTTCGTTGGTGCTATCTGAAATATGGTGTTAGTTGTTCCCAGAACTGGGGAAAAGCCTGTGATGGTGTGTGACTGAAAATGGGAGGGTTACAGAGTAAAAGTCCCAAACTAAGTGTGCTGCATGTCAATAAATCAAATGTGCTTTTTTAACTGGGATGTTATTCACCGGCAAGAATGGGATTAGAGAACCATCCACACACACACACACACACACACACACACACACACACACACACACACACACACAGTTGTTGTACACAAACTTAGCAGATGTTAAGCAGAGAGGAGGAGAAGAAACTAATGACTGATTGAGCATCACAATAAGCACAGATGGTACAAAAATACTTGACAGTGACACCAGTGAGGACGTGACCCAGCAAAGCAGCAACATCAGGAAGAGTTACAGCATCTTAAGTACCAAGTCTGATGTCCTGTAACTGTCCGGCAACAGAAGTCATGACCTACAGAGAAAGCCTCCACTGCCCTGTCCACTCTCTGGGTCAGTTTGCTTGTGTCACCGTCCCTGGTCACACTTCGGCAAAGAAAACAGACAGCGCCGCTCACAGAGTCCCTGGCAGAGATCTACAACTCTTTAAAGTGCAGGAGATGCTGAGAGGGAATTAGAAGCTTTATCACTCCCGTCAGTTGCAAATTGGTCTGTCTTGATATAATTATTTTCCCTGTGTTTCCACAAGAAAAATGAGTCAGCAGAAACATTTAATCACAGGTAAATTGTTGCACTTGATGAGTGGCGTTTCTTTTTTTTCGTCCTTTCTTTTCCGGTTTGTTATGGGCTATAAATCAACATGTGGAACAGCTCAATTCAGCCCCTTAGAAAATGATCTTGTTTACCGAGTCTCATTTGCTGCCGCTGTGTTTGCAGCATGATGCCGACTTTGAGCTGTCAATTTCCACGCAACGTGTGAACAAACTGAGATCTATAATTGGAGGAGGCTGGGTTTAGCCTTTTTACTGAGCTGTTCCTCAACAAAAGGTTAAAAATCCCTCTGGGAAACTACAACACACACACACACAAAGATACACACACCCACATATTCATTCATTCGATGCCCTCCTTAGGAGGTAGTCCAGTTTGACAGGGTCAAACTTTGAGGAGAGGTGGCGGCTGTGTCATTGACCCTGACCCTCGGAGTGTAAACCAGGCGGCTTGCTTCGGGTACAGGAATGACAAACATCCACTGTCTGATTCAGCCCTGTGCGCGTCCGTATATCACACAGACACCACAAAGGGAGAGTTCAGCCTGTACTTTACTCACTTCCATTGTTTTCCAAAGACAACCACCTGGTGGCAAGCTGGGGAAACAACTAATCCATCCTCATACCTGTCCACAAACAGGCTGTCAAGCAATACAAACAACAACAGGCGACACTGTCCACGGGTCCAGAGATGCCAGACTTTATTCACGAGTCTGAGGCATTTCTCTCCGCTTTTCTTCTGACCGGATCCCCCATAGTTAAGACTCAACAGGGAAGGGCTGTCAGTTCAAAACAATGTGACTCGCTTGACTGAACTGGACTGTAGGGATAGAGGGCTGTGTGTGTGTATGTGTGTGTGTGTGTGTGTGTGACAAGACTATCAAACCCACAAAGGAAGTATTTAACTTGTCTGCTCTGAAAGCAATGACAAACTACAAACAGGGGAAAAGTGCAGGGCCCCCCCCCCCCGACAGCCAAACTGACTTTTCCCTCTTTTGCCTCAAGACATAACAGTAGCACAAGCACAGACATCACGGCAAGAGATGAAATTCAGAGACGCACTTCCCAGCCAGCATGTCACACACAGCAATCAAACCAGCACGCCGGAATGGGATGAATGAGCAACTTTAACGTGGGAAAACTCACCGTGTCCGGAGATCCACAGGAGCAGGAGGACCCAAGGGATCATGACTGGGGAGTGGAGAGGGCAAAACCTACAAAAAACAGTGAGCGAGTGTGAAATCGAAGTTGGCAGGCACAGACACATGCACGAGATGAGACAGTGCCCCTCTGTGCTGTGGTGGGTTGGGGGGGGTGGGTTCGAGGGGGTTTAAGGATGCTACAGTCCCTCAGTGATGTCTCCTTTTACCAGTGGAGGGCTGGTAGTCTGTCTCCGGTCCTGCTCTGCCTCCACTGCCTCCTCTGCCTCCTCTTCCTCTTCTTCCTCTTCTCCTCCTCCTCACTCTCTGTGTCACTCTTCGGAGTTGCCAGTGGTCGGCTCTGCCTCACACGCTGTCTTGTTGACGGGGAGCCAGTGGACTTTGTGCACCTTCGCTTGCTGCTGTCTCTGGAGCGCACACAGGCTCACTGTTTCTCTCCAGCTCGCACGGTTTCCCGTCCCCCATCCATGCTCAGTCTCCTCAGCCCCTCACTTGCCCCCCCCCTCCTCTCTCGCTCTCTCTCTCTCTCTCTCATGTTCAACCACTCACATAGCAGACACAGTGAGGGGATAGAGCTCCTTAACTAGACTCCTCCCTCCCTCCATTCCTTTCTCTCTCTTCTCTCTCTCTCTCTCTCTCTCTCTCTCTCTCTCTCTCTCTCTCTCTCTCTCTCTCTGGATCCCAGCCTGGCTGTCTGTGGCTGAGTGTGAGGCTGGGAGGCTCGTCTCCTCACTCTGGGAACGAAAAAGCTTCCATGGGAGAAACAGAGGAGGGTGCCCTCCCAATTAGAATGAGAATAGGAGCGACTTGGCCTCTATAGCCACAAATAACACAGGCATTCACAAAACAAAAAAGTGCAGTTTTACCCCCTCCTCCCATTCGGGACACTTGCCATCTTTTTCAGATTCTATGGGCGGCACTGAATTCTGTGCCATCCGTCAGCCGCCTTCCTTGGGAACGGATAGAGACCACATTAGTATTCAAGACCAAAGTTGTGGTATTCATTAGTTTTCAATTTTTATCAGGGGGTAAATTAGATTCATAGTCACTCACTCAGGGATCCATGATGCAAGACGCCATAAAAAGCCCAAATGCACTCAGTGCTTACTAACAAGTTTTCCAGGGTTTGCCCTTTAAATGTTTAAAAAGGGGCATTTTTTTTTCCTGTTAGTGTTCCAGGTCCACATATAAAACAAAGCCCTGTAAGTCTTGTATTGTAAAACCACACATGAATTAGTTTCAGCACCATTGGCTCTGGGGAAAGCAACATTCGTCTCTGGATAACGTCGGTCTAGAGGATCTGATCGGATGCCAGTCAACTATGTACCCATATTCATGGTCCCCAGATTCTGACATCAGTTTTTTTTTTTTCTTTCTTTTTTTAAAGTAACTATTTGAGAATAAAATTAAAATAAATAGTGCTCAGAGGATCCGTCCCACTGCTTATTCTAACAGCAGGTTCACATGTGTGGCTTTTGATAAAATATCTTAACCACCTTTAAATTAATTTCACTGAAATTTGGTCTAAGGCATAAGATATCACTTTTTTCATCTACCCCTTCATCATGCCAAAATAAAATGAAAAAAGATTCAGATAAATTCATGGCAAAATACCTACCATAATCTAATTTGAGAAAATCTAATGATAATTAGTAAATGTTAGCATGCTAAAATATATGACCAGATATTGTGTACATTGACATGAGTCAGGCTGAATCCATTGGATATGACACTTAGAAAATACTTGAAACCTCACATCAAGCCCAGGTATGTTAAGAATTGCATGAATTAGTCGATATTACATCCTGAATCAGCTAATGTTAAAGATATTCATTTCCTGCTAGGTGACACTTAATTCTCTACCGTCCCCAGACTATCTAATCATGTTACAGTAGAGAACCATGAAAATCTAATGATACATTAACATTAAGTGTGCTCAGAGAGCACAAACCTCCACCAAGGCCAATGCATAAAGAAAGTGAAAAAAGTTCCTGGATATACCTGTTTATCTAGATCCACTCAATAGTTGATCATGTTCTCCTTTGTTTCATGCCTCACTTCTACACAAAATCTTATGAAAATCAGTGCTGTAGTCTTTGCATAATCCTGCTATTTAACAAATTCCGATGAAAACATAACCGTCTTGGTGGAGGTACAGATGATACCAAAGACAATTTTCTTTCCTCAAAGTATGAGGTGGAACAAAAAAGAAACTGCAGTATGCCAAAACATTTGGGTTTAAAGTTTCAGATGGATATGCACAGATGCTACAAGCTACACAAATGTATGACCTGATAAGACACTTCCTGTCTCCTAGGTGGGCGTGGCTGTTAGCCTTATGGCTTGTCCATATCAAAACAATTATCTGCTAGTTCAATATCGGATATCTACCCAGCACATCATGAAAGAACCAAAATAACAATGAATAGAGATGGCAGTCAGTAGAACACAGACCTCCGCCAAGACCCAACAGTCCCATTAAATTCAGACTGCAACAAATTTCGCACAGTCATGGATATCATTTCCCTTAATATGCCAGATTTTTTCACCAAGAGCCATGAATTATTCCCAGAGAAAACAATTGAAATGTCCAAAAAACACCCTAATTTTACTTTAAGAAAGTGAGAAAACATTCCTGGATCCGCACCAAAATGTCACGGGTTCTTCGTCAACCCATTACACATCCTTCCACCAAGTTTCATGGAAATCCGTTTACGTTGTTGTTGTGTAATCTTCGTTCTAAACACACATACATACAAACCAACCAACCATCCAACAAAAGGACCTGGGTTAAAACGTAATCTCCTCAGTAATGACCACCATCTCCTCTCTGAGCTCCCTCTGATTATGTCCAGCTTTGACATTTGAACAAAGAACAAAGCGTTGGTTAATATTAACGTAGCAGGCTAAGTCTTTGCTAACATCACCGTGGTATAGTTTGGTTTGAGAAGCTGAAGTGCGCTAAGAAACTGAGGAGAAAGACAGAGCCAAGCAATGTGGGCTTATCATGAGCGCCCCCTTTTTCCACACAGAGGTAGATGGACATGTGATCTATATTTAACAAAAACATGGATTATAGCAGATTTAAATGAATAAACAACTTATTTTTAAACAAACAGCAATTTGATGTCATTCTAGTAATGTTAGGATCTGGATGATTTCATATAACATGGTTAGAAACTAAAAATAGAGTAATTATATCATACATCGTTGTCTGTTTCTTCCAAATAATAACTGACATGTAAATCTGGAATGCAGGGAGATAACATGCCCACTACCTCAAGATCAAAGCTCTGATAATGACACGGTGAGTGCTGCATGAGGCCTGAGTCTACTTCATATCAATTTAATCCATGCCTTTGACCTCCTAATCTAATCAAAGGACCAGAGCATGACAGGTGGTCTTTTCATCAGCCAAACTAACAGCTACACACAAAAACAACCCCTCTGCGGCTCAACCAGAGGATAACAGATCTGCATTCTGCCGAAGAGGGGCAAAGAATAACAGTGGAGCTTATGTGCTTGAAGGTTGAGCAATGAGGGTAAATGAGGTAAACACATTTCTATGTCTACTACCCACAATCCTATGCTATGTACAATAAACCCTTCGCCTGGATTACTTTTTTTAATATCTGGAATATTTGGACACATTGGGGGATGAAGGACTGAGCTGAAAATCATCTTGTTTGTTGCCATCCACATTAAATGAGTTCTTATTCCTACAATGAAGAGTTTATATCAGGCTTATTTCCGGATCAAAAAGGAAAGTAGGACGTCTATTCAAAGTTAATTGAAACTGCATGTGTTTTTATAGCACGTGCACACAATATGCATATTGATGATAACTGTTGATCAAAATGGATCTCAATGCACTAATTCCTAAGGTAGACTGAGAAATGAAAAAAAAAAAAATCAAAATGCAAAAAAGAAAAAGTGATTCAAAAAAACAACAAAAACAACAACAATGCAATACCACGTTTTGTATTATAATGCTCTGACACGGGCGGAGGGGAGACATTACAAGATGTGAGGTCTAGTAAAGGACTCATACGCTGTTAAAGCCACAGTGCACCCACAGGGGGCATAATCTTAAATGACTTGGGAGACAGGACTCTTCTTCGCAGCCTTTAAGAGCCTCTTTATGGCACAGACCATCATCCACAGTCAAGAGGACATGCTCAAAAGAAAGGGAAAGGGAGCTAAAACAAAATGAAGATACACCATTTATTGGTGAGAGCTGCCTGTGATTCACCCAGCTATTAACTGCAGACCATCTCTGCTACAGTGCAATATTATAAAAGTTGAAAGGCTATTCTGTGCTAAACTCATAATTGATCTTACAAACTTTATATGTGATTCCTATGTATTCATGAGAAAAGCTGCAATTGCAATGGCTTCCGGCTTCCAAATCCTCTACCTCGTCCACAGAGTCTGTATAGTCACATGCAGAATCTGTTTAAATAGAGATTAGTATTTTAGAATTGGGTATTGCTCAATTTTGAGGCTTGCATGAATCACAATTCAATCACCACAGGTTTAAAACTAGTGGAGTGCTAGCACTGCATTGGTATTCAACCAATTATCTCTGCTGATCTCATCTGGTTTGAAAAGAGGTGATACGCCCTCCTCACCACATACACTATCCCCTTGTTGAAAATGGCAACTTATTCCACAACTGACATGGCTGCAAATGAGTTATTGACATAAATATTTAATTTCAATCAAATAATCAATGGACAACAGACCCTTGGTAAGAATATTTCCTGTAAAAATGGTAATGCAATTGTGTTACACTGTCAGACTCAAGGTGGTCAGTTCAACAAATCATCTAAATTGATGCAGCAGAACCAGAGCTATTGTGTTTTTTATTGCATGGATTTTTCTTCCTTGTCAAACCTGTCTTCAGAACCAACCAATGCTGACTTGAGGTAATTTATCAGATTTCCTTCAGCGCCCACTTTGTGACCTTTATTTATTTTAATTTTTTTTGTACACCTTTTCAGTAAAGCACTTCTGGAGACTGGTTAACAGACTTTGATGTGTAAAATTGTTGGTCCCCTTTAAGGGTTCCATGACCACCTCAATAATGCACAATCTGCCAGAAATCCAATTTCTATAGAATTAAACTGCAACAGCAAATCTGTTTTCAAGGGAAAGTATTTGACAGGTGTACAATGCACTGGAGTGTCACACCAGAGACTGGGGTTTATTCTTGAGATGGATTTGGTTAAATGTAAATAACCACATTGTGTCTGAAGCCAATTTGAACTATTTCCCTACTCTTCTTGTCTGCTGCAAGACATAGGATTTTCAAATCACAACTGATTTCAAAATTGTGTGAGAACAGATTTTCTATCTTTTAATTGTGAGAACACACACACTTAATAATCCAGTGGAGACGCGGGACCGCATCCTTTTGACTGACGATTCCAGAGACTCGCAGAAACTCACATGATCAAACATGATCAAATATGGAGGAGGACTGCTGGCATTGTCAGGTGGTTGCACTTGATTGTGTAATGTTTTGCACAGACAAAGGACAGATTTAACAAGCACTGATACTGTTGCCATACATTTCACAAGTTTGTCCCCAAGTGTCTTCTGTCCATCTGGTACAGGAAACAGGCAGCCATGTCTTGGGTGACACTTCCCAGTCAGCTCACTCCTATTGGCAATGCAGGTTTCTACTTACTTACCAATCAACCATGTTTAATATTTATGATTGGAAATTGGGGAGTTTCAGATTCAGTCGGTGACATTAAGATTATGTCTGTAAACCCCTCACATGAATGGATAACCTGTTCAGTTCAACCCTCAGACAAAAAGTAATTTGTGAATATTGGCTAAAATTTGATTGATGGATTGAATAAGATCAAGACTCAAATTGGCAACACTGATGGTAAGGAGCTTACTAGGGCACAAAAAAAGTGTTTAAACGTGCTGTAGTTACTGCAAGTGGATATAACACTGAAAAACTCAATGCGTATCAACATATTTACGACCTAAATACATAAATAAACCTATCCTGATTACATTTAATATGATTTAAATTATGTTTGCATTTGTTGTTACAGTTTTCGATTTCAAGAAATGTAATTTCTAGGAGACACCATTCAAACCTACTAAATCAAGGAAAGTAATTGTTGGGGAAAAACTGACAAGAAAATGAGACTGCCTTTCAGCTAATAGCAGAATGCACTAAAGATCTCTTTTCAAATATCCATCCAATTACACCCAAATATCCAGTTTTTTGGTTTGACAGGGTTTAATGTGGCACAACACCGCAACTTTATTAACATGCATCTGAAGCCGTCCGACCAGGCCTTATCATTTAATGCAGTGTAATGCAAATGCTAGTGTAGATTGTAGCACAGGGATAATGGACTGTTTTCTTTTTTTTCTCCTTTTCTCTTAGTCTGACTTTCAAGACACAGGATTATTTAGGGAGGCAAGCAGTTTCTTTTCAAGTGAGAAATGGCAATAAATCTTATTTATCCAGTCGTTTCTCAAGCCTGCATTTCAAAGCTCGAGGAGCACATCTTGCACTACACAGCAAAACAGCAGCCCCTTACTAATTTAATTAATTTGGTTGGCTTACAAAGTGACCTTTGGAACCTGAAGGCTTAAAAATCACCAGAACATATTGGGAAGCAATCCAAAACTAAGAGCAGAAAAGAAAATCCAAGTCAGTCGACAGAAGTAACTCTTCATGGCACTGTATCGTTTTTAAGTTGTTGGAGGAAAATTGAATACATGCATGGAGAAAAATAAACAAACTTGAATAATTAAATAAATTAAGACACGAATTGTAACTTTTGAAACAATATGGCAGCCCTGGGGAAAACAGAACCCTAGATGTGTTGCTTTCCTTTTTCCTTCATTTCCACCCATGGAATGTTAGCCTCCTCCCGGTCGCTACAGCAGATGAAATGCACAGTTTGATTCTCAAATAGTGACACAGTAAGATGATGGACAGACACTCTGTTTTTGAACTAAATAGAAAGTGACATATCTGTTTATTTCTCTTGGGCCTGCATTACCGCTGTTGAGACACCGAAAGGTCTGCAACGCTGCTATCTGAGGACGAGTTTGTGTGTGTGTGTGTGTGTGTGTGTGTGTGTGTGTGTGTGTGTTACCATCAATTTGTATTTTGAAATTAGTAAATCAGCCAGTTGTCTTTGAAGGAAGGACACCCTCTCAATCTTTGTCAGTCAAATGATTCCCCAGAGATGCCCCGTCTCTAGGCTCTGATGCGTCAGATTCTCATTCTAATCAAGACGGCAAAGTGGCACAACAGAGGGCCTAAATGAATGGAATTAAACAGTATGGCAAGGTGTTGGAAGGAAGCTGGAAGAATGACAACATCTCATTTCATCCAGAGTGATCCAGAGGACAAAGAAACTGGAAGCTGATGGCGAGCAGTTCATTTGTAGAATTAAATGGAAAACAACAGAGGAATAGACAATAGAAATGCTGAAGATAGCCCGGCATTTTTTGTCAATTGTTTAATTATGGTATAGCACCGATTCATACATCCTCATGCTCATTACTTATAGTTCTAACTGAAACCTTTGCCGCTAATGCCAGTTTAAAATCCATTCATTCATTATCTTTACCGCTTTTCCATGTATTACAGGGCTAAGATACAGAAACACCCAACCATTCACACCTACGTACAGTTTAAAGCCTCTTTTTAACCTTGAGGCAGTCTGTTTGTCTTTGGACTTTCAGAGACTAGACAAACATTCAACCTTCCCCTCGGCCAACATGGAAGTCAAGCCAGTTGCTTTGAGGCGACAGTGTTTACCACTGCGCTGCCATGCTGTCCAGTTTAGAATGAGAAAAGACTAGTAGCCAAGACAACGACTGCAGCCATCACTTTCCGCTGCCTCGTACTCCTTCATTTGAAAGCTTTGTCCTTACTGATGACTCACCTGGAAGCTCACTCGCCCTCCCCAGGACAGACTGCTGACTTCGCTGATGGGAAATTAAGATGTAATTATGCTCTGAAATGAAGTGAAATACAAGCTGCAAAGCAAGAGCTAAAAGAGGACAACTTGGTTTAAGAGGAATAATGACCAAAGAAGCCATGGCTGCAAACCTCCCCCACAATTAATTAAAATAACATATGTTTGCTGAATAATAATAAAAAAGTGTAGTGTACTGAAAATCCCACACAGTGGGAAAACATTTGCAAACATGTCCAGTTGTTCACGTAAACTGAGAAAACATTGTTTCCATGTCCAGAGCCTGTTTGGAGCTCCTCTCTGACTCAGTCAAGTTCACACTGCTACAGGGCTGCTGGGGCATTTGACTCCCTCATTTGAATTTCGTCTTCATTGCACCATGGAAATGAGGCTTTTTTAACACGGCATGCAAAACAGCCAGTATGGATTTGTTTGCCATGCTCATCTGGAGATAGGTAAAGAGCAAAGGTCAGCAATGTGCACCTTAAGAAAGCTTGCCAGGGATCACAGGTCTTTGCATAAGTCAAGATGGATTCCCTTCTTGATCGGGAATTGGGGGCATGTTGTTTTACATCTGACAGATCGACCGTTGACATCTTCTTTGCATGCATTACTTTTGCTGCGTCTGTTCCCTGCCAAAGTGTGTGGTAAATAAAAGCAATATGTTGCACTATGGATTCGCCCTCAGGAAAGAAGGAGGACTCTCCATATGTCTACGAAAGAGAAGTGAACACATCAGCTAAAGGGAAACAAACAACAATGTGTGTTTGCTAACATATTTGGTCGAGAAGTGTAACTTAATGGAAAATGAATTTGAATCGATTGTAATCATGTTTACTTAAGCCTTTACATTTGATTTGAAATATTTTTTTTAAAAGTCACACTCAAACATATGTATTTATTTTTCTTGCATATAGACATGTGTGTTGCTTTAGGGTATATCTCTAGGCGAAGCATCCCAGCAGAGGTTACAGTGTGTTGAGTTAGGATAGCATAAACATCAAAAACACACAAAATGCTGATGTTGTGCAGAAAAGAAAATGACAAAATACGCTGATTCAGCCCATTATTAGTCTCCACTAATAATATTCAGTTGTAAGTGTTTTGCCAGTGGTCTTAATTGAAAATTCAGAGTCTGCGCATCCCTGTTGCCCAAAGCCAAGCCTTTACCATCATAAACAAATTATGCTAGAGAAAATGTGAGGCCCGTAAGAAAATGATATGCTGGGAACGTTTAAATTTGAATGTATTTCCATCTGCAATGCAACGCAGAGGGGTCCTCAGATGTTTCATTCTCATGAGATAAACAACCCCACGAGTTAATCCAGATCCTCACTGATAATACTGCACTGGCCTGGTAAATCATCGTATCACTTATTGATTCATGAGAACAGCTTTCCCTGTATCAGTACACAAAACAGTGTGATTTGATACCTTATTTTTCTTTTGCCATTCTGCTTTGTGGTAGTGCTGTTTTCTTATAATCTTGAGCAGTCCTTTCATGGACTGTTACAATAGGAACTTGAATGGTTAATGTTCATCTCTCTACATATTTTCTCCTTTTTAAATGTCATATTTTATCTTTTATACTAATATATAACCTGTATTGAACAGTTTACTATTTTTTTTTAAATATTTTGTATATTACTGGTTTCACCCACACCCACATGTATTTTTAGCATATATCAAATATTATAAAATACCCATAATGTCAGCTTTTTCGATATGACCTTTTGACTACAAAGTTGAAGCATGGTGTTCTCTAAATCAATTCAGTACAACAATCCAGCTCAAAACTTCACACCAGCTGGTGTTCAGGGGGGTCTCTGTGCTCAATAGTTCGCTCAATAATGTGAGGATGTCAGCAGCTCTTGGTGTTGCCAATTAACACCATTCACCCAAGATCATTGCAGATGTGCACACCTCACAGAGGCTCATCGGCTCCAACTAAAAGTTCACACTATAAATACTCGCTGGCGTATTGACAAAGCAATACAATACACTCCATTGTGTATAAAAACACATGCTTGTATCTCATTTACAAAACTCTTCAGTTTTACCTTTGCACTGATACAACAAAGTCTCTAATCCATCAACATTTTAACACCAGAGGAAAGTGTTAGCTGAGTTGTGACTTTTCTTTCCTCTGCGTGCAAGTTATGCACCTGAGCGCTTAGCAAACAATGAAACACAGACCTGCGACAGTATACAGAGTTTGATCACATTAAATCAGCTGGAGCTGAGATTGTTTATCCTGCATTTTATAATAACTCATCCAGTTTTCTGAATTATATTTCCGTGTACCAACATAAACTGAGTATGTTTGTATAAACAAACATATTTGATATTTGGCAACCAAAGTTTGCACATTTTCAGTGAATCAAACACTGACTCAGCTGGTAGCATTAAAACTACAGTTAGAATTCCTCCCATTTAAAGCAGCATCGATGTCAACACTCTAGCAGCAAGCGATATAGAGCAGCAGCATTGTTAAATTGCTTTGTTGCATCAGCAACTAACACAAATCATGCTTACCTGTCCAACACCAAGGTCTAAACTCTGCATATATGGTGATTTGTCATTGTCTGAAGCTTTAAACACTCCACTTGTATTCTGGTGGAATAAAAAATAGGGAACAAGGTGGACAGAGATGCATCTAAATGTTCAATAGTTGCAAAGGTGGCAGCCAAATTAAGAAGACATGACAACTATGTCTTTAATGTAAAACACACACGATACATTTGTATAAACAGAGGCAAAGATGTCTCTCTTCCCGTTTACTATGTAACATGATTGTAGATACATTTGACATTTTCTTTAAAAAGGTAATAACTGCACCTCAGATCAGAAGCATCCATGACTATCCATGTGCCGTTCACTGTTGAATTCTGAGGTGAGTATTTTACGTCAATGCTGTTCACGCTTTCAACACACGTAGTAATTTAATAGTCCTGGTGCTGATCATAGTTTTGGGAAAAATCCTCCAAATAAATCAGGTTTCTGCTTGAAACATGTCCCTTTGTGTGAAAACCATGTGTCTTTTTACGTGTCACATTTGCTACCAGCAGCATTTTACCCTCATTGTGCAGCCAAGTGTTATATTTGTTTAAGTCAACTGCTCCTATTGTTGGGAATAAGCTTTGTTGATGCTGTGAAAGGTTAATCATATTTTCAAAGTAAAGGCGTTCTCTCCAGTTTGAAGGATGCCAAAGGTCTTTCTGGCAGCTGTGGAGAATCCTGTTAGATGGTGTTTGTGTTACACCTTAACCTCTTTTTCCAGTAAATCTATCTTTTGTTTCTACAGCTTCTGGTATCAAGCTTTTTTACCAAGGAGGTTTAGGCATGTGGAAAAGGCAATCTGGTGTTATGTTTGGATCTACACACATTTTTAGTTTGAAATGAGTCACACAAATGTTGCCCATATTGAATCTTTACTAGTTTTTATTCTCATATTTATTCACAATGTTTTGTAAGTGCTGACCACAGAGCACAGTTCTATGTTTGAATGGTGTGAGAGTAGACATCACATGGTGTGCAAATAGCCTTTAAAACCTAAAAAATATTATTTTCACAAGAAAATTGTTGATTTTGATACTACAGAGAATAGCCTCCAGCTGAAGCATGCTCAGACTAATACTGTGCATGAATGCCGTTATAAAATATGCAAGAGTTAAGGGAAGGCAACATTGAAATTGCTGGTCTCCGGCCAGGTACTTTGGGGTGCTGAATGGAGGGAGTTAACACAGAGGAGAGGAAGGGAATGGCTTCACTGAAAGAAAGCACTATATTAATTCCTGCAGGTTACTTAGTGAAAATGTATTTAGTAGGCTATACTGTTTCCAAGCATTTTGGCTTACTCTGACATGTCAATAACTAGCATCCCACATAATAAGGGTTAATAGTCATGTTAATATAACAGTTAAGTCAACATATTGCTCCATAATGAGGCTAATAATTTCCGTCTGTTTGCTACAGTAGCTTTGACATAATATTTTCATGACTTACTTTCTGTCCATGCAGATCCTATGGGCATTAATGGGGCTATTTCCCCTGAATGAGAGTGTTATGTGGGTCAGACTGTTTTCCTTTTGACGAGCCCCGACCACTCTCTTGTTGTGCCGCACTCTTGATTAATGGCCCAGTGTGTCACACTGACCTGAGATGAAAGGTGTTCATCGCTGTCAGAGGCCGAGACAAAGAACCACAGCACGACAATCTAACCCAGCACACTGATTTCTTCCACTGTTATATCATCCTCCTCAGATAAAATACAGTTAAACTCTCGGCTACGTGACGTCTGTGTGAACAGAAGACGTGACCGAGGCATTACTGTATGCAGGGTGAATGTGGAATGAATCAATGTGACCTGCAGTGAAAATCAAGGAGCCTTCATTTTAAAGGAAACAGCACTTGTTTACAGTACATTTTTCTAACTGAGCTGAAGTAATTACAATAAAATAAATATATATGTGTATGTATATACGTTGGGTATATAATAAATAAGAAATGTATGTTTTCTTTTCTACTTTACTGCATATTCTCTCATTTGTGTTTTTTTTCTTCTTTTTCTTGAGTGAGCCTTTTGGAAATAATCAATTGCAATCTCTATATTTCAAGTGCTGATGACTCATTCAAAAAGTGGACTCTACTCTCTCAACACAAAAATGGAGAAAAAGAAAAAACACTTTAGCGCTGAGTGACACTTCAATTAGCCTCTTGTCCTCCGCTACTAATAATCAGATTGTGAGACATGTAAAGGACAAGGCAGGTCATTAAAATATCCTCAAAAACCCACATGATTTACTGTAGGCTGTAGATTTGGCTCGTATTTGCTGACATCCATAGTAATACCCCCATCCGCTCCCACCCCCAGAAAGAAATCCCCCACCCCACCCTCCCCCAAAGATGAAATAAAAGCTATCTCGCTGTAATTGCTGAGGAAAATGCATTCAGCAGTGTCAGAAACACTTTATGTGCACTCTAATTTCGTTCAGCTCTTTCTTCAATTGCCAGGCCCCTCACAGGGGCCCTCATCCATCCCGTTCTGCTCTCTCCAGTGGAATGTCACCGCGGACCCAGATAACCACATTACGTAGGCACGCTGTTATGAAAGTGTAATCAGACAAGCAGGGATTTGACAACATTTTTATCGAACAATGTATGTTGTACAGAGGAAAGACAATCTCCAAGAATAGCTTGTCGTCTACATGCTGCATAAGAGACTATTAATGTGTTGGATTCAACAAAAATAAATAATATGGTATAGGTATTTTATGATTAAAATAAATAAATAGGTAGTTTGAGATTAAAATGAATTTAGCTTTATCCTGATGTCAGTTCAAACCTTTTAAGTAAAGCAACCCTTTTCAAAATCACTGAAATTCTATCCTTTCCTTTAAAGTTAAAGCTCAATGTTGTGTTTTTTTTATGAAATTGGTCTAGACTATCGTTTCTGCTGTTTGATCAAGCATAGCGTTTCCAAACACGTTTGACTTTGTCCATCCCAGGCTGAAAAATGAGTCACACAGGGAACAGTCAATGGGGAGTTTAATTGAAGTCGAGAGAAAAGGAATGAAAAACAAGTCCCCTCTAACAACAATGCCCACTCATGCAGACAGATACTGGAGCCCACATCAGCAACAATGCACGTTCCAATTAGACTCACTCTCAGTCTGCTACTGTAAAAACTTTCATCTAGACCAGTAAATATTAAAGTTTTTATAAATCAATGTTATTTTACAACTAAGCATCAAGCTAAAAGTCTTCCTAGTATTGTCACTTGAAATCAGGCCGGGCTAACGAGAGCAAGACAAATATGTATAAGGTGGTGGATGTGGGGGCTGTGGTTTATTTAAAGGGCTATTTAAGTAAAGTAGTCAACAAAGAAACATCAAGTGCGTGAAACATAACCTGGGTAGCAAGGATTAGCGATATAAGTAAATTTCAGGGTGATGGATGGAGGTTAATATTTCTCCAGGGTCCTGCCACTGTGACGTCAAAGGTTCTGGCTCTATGCTGTAAGAGTTCTGGCTCTATGCTGTAAGAGTTTGCACGGTGAACTGTTCTGGAACAAAGGATGATTAACTTTGACTGACAGAACTGGGTTGTGTGTAATTCCTCATCTTTATTTGTGTCATCTTCACTTTTGCGTCTTTGTCCTGTCGAGGGGTGTGAACAGAAGAAAAACCGGACTGGCCGTTTAGTCTGAAGCCATATTTGACCAGCCTCCAAGTCATCTTCTCCCAACACTTAGCAAAGGCAGTGTTTGCATGCCCGCCCACCAGAACAGGCAGAAACTGTTGTGAATGACAGAGTGCAGACTTCATTTCTCAGAAGCAACTAGTGATAAATGCAAATTGGCTACCAGTGTTTCTAAGACCTCTAAAAAATACCGTGTTTCCAAACATAATTTTTAATGTGCTTGTGTTTATCCGTTTTCCGCAACTGAGAGCCATCTCTCTTGTGCATTCTTACCTTTTAGGTTATATTGCTGGTATGCAAATTGTCAGCTGGGGACGGGCTGGCTGGGTAATGTGTGTAAGTGTGTACGCAGTGGGTAATTAGTGTGTGTGTGTGTGCATCAAGTCCGTCCCTATCAAGCTTGATTTGTGATGTGGCTGGACCATCAAGGAGCAGCAGGGAGTCTGTTAGCGTAAACTCGATTGCGCAAACTGGGGCAGACATGTTTAATCTACTCACTGGGAAGTCAAAAACCCAGTTGATTCCTACAGCAAACTGCTTTTAACTGAGGGATTGCTGTTTTATTTATTTGTGGAAGTATCAAAGTATTTCCGGACATCTTCCATCACTGAACACCAATTCCTGACAGATGCTCCCATATGTATAATGGTCACCACATTTCAGGCAGGGTCGAATTTGCTGTGAGCGATTCAATGATAACATCTTCTATCAGAATTGTTCATCACACAAAAAGTGGAATTGCTGGATGGTCACCCACATTTGAAGTATTCCATGATAACAGCAATGATTGGTGGAAGATTGCCAAGAAAATGGTTTTTCAAGTCAACCATCAGGACTTCTGAAGCATGTCAGAGGATTTATTGCTGCGTTATTTTTTCTTCAAAAGTCTTGTTGTGTTCTGAAAAAGCCCGTACATCCTCGTTTGTGATGAATCACTGCATCCTTAGGATTTCATGAGAGCATCTTGCTGCATCAGATTTTGCTGTAAAAATGATAAATATGGTGCAGTTTCTTCAAGGCTTCTTTCCCATGTGTCTGAAGACGTTTTCAGACATGGACTCAGGAATGTTGGAGAATGTCTGCAATGTCAGGACTTTCTGTCTGTAACTGTCCATTCAGGAGAGTTGAGGTGAGCCGTGGCGCAGCATAATGTCTTTTTCATCTCAAAATAATTGTATTGTTTCTTTTTTTGTTGTTGTGTTACGAGAAACGTCATCGATGACAATGGCCAGAGAAACTCAATTCCCGCAGCAACTTGACTCTGACATTTTCTTGATCTCAGCCCCTCCGAATCAGGGCAGGAGATTATCTGGAGTTCAGTGCATGTCTGAAAGCAGCCAGAGTGTCAGATGAGGATGCCAGTACAACACCTCCTGATTCATTCATCAGCACAAATTGTCAGTGAAGACCCAGCATGATGCTCGACAGACTTGTCGTCATTTTTCAGGACTCCTCTCTAAGTTTGAGAACCATCAATTTCTGCTTGCACACCTAAAGTTATGCAGCACAATAATAATTGAAAAAAAAGAGACTGATTTACATTTAAATCGAAAATCACTATCTTTCTAATAATGATGTGCGCTAATCCACCCTCAACTATCACCAGAGGAGGTGAAATTTTGAAATATTACATGCAGCAATCGAAAGATCCCATTCTTTAAGTGTCTCCCGGGACCTAAACCCTGTTCTTGGTGGTTTTCTTTTCCTTCTTTGAAGATAGGGAATGAGGAGGAACAGAATTGGGAGGTGTGGCAGGGAGTTCACACAATCTCTTTCTAGCTTCCCCTACAGATTGCAAGACACAGTGAATTTAATACCTTCCTTTATCTGTTGTGCATGCAGCAGCGAGCGGGAGGAGTTGCAAATGTCAAGTCTTTATACTGAGGTGATGTTCACTGTGGTGTCTTTAGGCGCCTGGGTGCTTTATTTCCAACTGGATGGATGTGTGTGCTAATGGGGGAAGTACTTTTTATTTATGGATTGATAAACACTTCATGATTGTGATTCCTGTAAATGTATTGATGTGGTTTTGAACTTGTGCATCCTAATAATATTTACTTGATAAGGAGGAGAAACTGGGTTTTCAGATTTTGCCTAATTATGTACAGTGCAATCAATATATGGTTTTTGAGTGTACAAATTGGCAGTAAACACTCATTAAATTCAGTCCAAATTCAGTCCACTTGCAGTGCTGACCGTTCACTAACTTCTAAATCGACTTGCATTACTGTTACATTTCATCACAGGGAAACATGTTGAAGGGTTTTAAGCAACACATGAAGTAAACACACCTCACTGGAGTACTTGCTTGTTGTGTCCATTTGGTCTTGTTCCACTCAGCTCTCTGTCAGGCTGATTGTTGATGATGTCCTTTGGGAACTGGCTCAAGAGAATCATGGGAAATGTAGGGAAACGCCACAGTCGCGTCATTACAGCTGGTGACCACAGGGAGTGCTGTTTGTTAAAAGTGACACAAGTTCAGCTTCAGAGTGGAAGTGACAAAAGAAGCACCTCCGAGATGGTGGAGCAGAACGGAACATCTGTAAATTGCAACGAAAGTTTAGATGTAATATATGCAGTGATTAATAAAGGATTTTCATAAAAAATATTTTAAATTACTGGAATATTAGATTTCAGTAACATACATTATTGTTAATATCCTTTTGGAGTTGGCTGAAGAAAAACAAAAGAAAGAAACATTTTCAATGTCTTATTATTCTTTTGTGTTCAAACAATTTAAATTTTTCATCTCTGCTGTGCCAATATGTCAAATATGGTGGCTTTTGAATGTGAAACCCGGGTAGTGTCCTGATAGACTAATCTGTTATTATCAGTTTCCTGCCTCCTACGAAAAGCTTGCTGGATCGATTCCTTCCAGACAACCTGAAATGTGGACAGTACAATTTCCCCTTCATACTTAGTGTGAAAACAACAATGGAGACTTTTTTCCGTTTTAATACTTAAGAAATGAAACAGCACAAACTCAAGGAGAGCTTCTACCACATGCATGCTGAATGTGAAATATCTCATGAACAATATTCCTCTGTGATATACAGTGTAAGCTTGCCACTTTTTCAATAGGAAACCGCTAACAATATCCATAGGTTTGACAAGTTAATGAACCAGGGATGTACCATGAATAGTTTTAATTATTATATATTACTGCTGGGTTCTAAGTCATCCCTCCCAGAGTAAATATTCCATACTATCCACTGCAGCAGCTCTTCAATCATCTCCATCCATCATGAAATATACAAGTCAAACTGTACAGGAGGCACCAAGTTTTTTTCTTTTCTTATTTGACCTCACTAACCCACAAGCTACTAATATACAACAACAGCACCCACATATAATAGCATTTCAGTCAAAGGCAAAAACCACACACACGCCTGTACAGCTCGCCTCCAACGGCATCAGCTCGAATCAATACAAAGTTCAATAAATTTGATTGAAGATCCGGTTGCTGTTGCTTCTAACTTTCCCTCAAAACTGTATACCATTAACTAACGTACAGCATAATGAATGGTGTTTGTGTTCAAACCCTGAACGTAACCTCTAAATATAGGATTGTCAAAGAAACAGCCATGATCAGTGAGCAGTGATTCAAACTCTGGTTGCCACCGTAAGTCCGCTTGCAGCTGTTGCTGTTGGGAGAGATGGAGGAAGATGACAGAGTAAGACGAACCTTGCTGACCTGCCAGGAGAAACGCAAGCAGGTCCAAACTTTAAGTTAGGCATTATTTCACGAGAGGATTACCAGATAGAAATAGACTCGGCTGAGCAAAAAGCAATTGTTCGAGTTATAGAATCGCCTCTCATTATTCTAACCTTTGACTTTACAGGCTCTCAAGCTGCTATCACGCTTAAAAGAAGAATTCATCTACATGCACACAATAACAGATGACAGTGTAGTTGTATAACTGTACCATAACTAATATGTTTTTAACTGAAATATGGATAGCCTACTGGATATTCTAAATCGAAAGAAAGTTAAGGATTTAGAGGCATGATGCAGTTTAAGTCTGTGTTACATTTTCCTTCTTTTACCACGTTGGAAGTTAAATGATTGTGAGGGGAAAGTCAGCACTTTCCACTGGTGTTCACATTGATTCTGGGTTAGGAGTGTGAGAAGCAGCTTTGTTTTAACCTTAAGAACAGAAAGGGCAGCATTTTTTACATGGTTCATTGACTGTGAATGTAAACACCCTCAAATTCAACCTGATGGCAGCAGAATGACCTGCTCTGCTTTCTTTGTGGTTCTCTGGTAGATTACTTCCATTTAAGGAACAATGTTGTTACCGTGATCAGCCAAGTTTAGGGTCAATGCTTCTTCTAAGCTGCTGTAATATCCACTTTACAGCTATATGGCCAAAGTTGCAATATAAAGGACATGACCTTGTTTTAATTCAAGACTCGAAGTTTGAGATTTTAAACATGGAACAATTTTTTCTTTTTGCACACAAACCTCAATTGACTGAACTTTAAAGCCAAAGACTGCATGTGAAGTTGGACGATGATTTGCTGCCATTTTGCACATCTGAAGCCAGTGTGTCTACAGAAAGCTACTGTATATGGATATTGAGCTACAAAACAGTGCGGTCCTGCCAATACACGTGCTCATCCAATAGCAATTCTGTCTCATCTGTTTATCACCTAGTTTTTGTAGAATTAAATACTTCATTAAAACCAAACTCACCGTAAAAGCACTCAAACACAAAGCAGCATGATAACAACTACCATAAATGACAGGGATCATCATTGAGAAAAATTTGACTTTCACTTTTTAATTTGGTCCATATCCCATCTGTTAACATGGAGGATTTGGAGTTAATGGCCTATACCGCAGCCGGCCACCAGGTGGTGATCAAGATGCTTTAGCCTCACTTTTGAGGAGCAGTCATGCTAACCATCTTTATAAACAGTTAAACCTTGTGAAGTGTTTTCTTTTGAAGTGTACTTGAATACACAATGTAACATTAAAATAACATCAATGTCTCATGTGTGCATGTAAAAAAATATATATTTCCAGCAGAACCAGATGCAGAGCTAGCAACAGGAAAAGCTGGCAACTGCAGCTAATCAGACACATTATTTTCATTTCCAAAATTAATATTGAGCAACATAACACCTAAATGCTGATCCACGGGAGAGCTCGTGGTGTTGGTATGAGCCCATGTTTCATCATCGTCCATATCACTGTCACTGTAAACAAAGGAGAACAGGGGGGCACCAGGCTCGATGAACATGCACTCCGAACGCTGCGTGTTCCACATAAATCAAAAGAAATCAATGCCAGATTGAGGATTGTGGTCTGTGTTGTGCAAATGAAGCCTGGCTCCTGAATAAGATAATAAATCCCTGCCACATTATTTCAGCTTTTGATAAATGGAGCAACATGGTAGAGGGGGGGGTTTGCAAGTGGGAGCAGGGGGCAGGCATCTGACTGTGAGCACCTCCAATAAAACATGAGGAAGGCCTTTGATTCGCCAACACAACACTTCATTTGCTATGTATCACAGATCAAGCACCCTGACGTTCCACTGTCCAGAGGTGTTTGCACTTTTGATTATTCATTTCTGACACATTATCTTCAAAACTATATTAGTAGTAAGTCATGTGAAGTATTTACAAAATCACTCACAGCAGCTCTTAATCTGCCTCTTTTTGGGGATGGAGGGACTCTTTTGGTCATGTTTTTGATGTTGCTGTGCATCTCCCATCAGGATGGCCAGAGCTTCAGTCAGGAGTAGGCCAAAGATTATATCAAAGGTTTTGGCCTCAGACAGATGTGGGATCAGTGTCAGATGCAAGCTATGCCAAAGGGCTGGATTGGTGCAGAGGGAGGAAATGACTTGACCCTAGTGGCCCCAGAATGTCTTTTTCCCCCGGCCCTGCAGGGTAAGGGATGGCAGGAATGCAGAAAGGGAAAAAAAAAATCCACTCTAGCCCATGCCACCAACCACCCCCTGCATCCACTCCACCACCATCTCTGCGTCACCTTCACTTCCATCTCCTCTCCTCCACCTAACGCTACTGCTGTGCTCGGCGAGAGCAGAGTAATGAATCGCAACCTTACTCAGTTTTCATTAGCAAGATCAAGCCTCTCGCAGATTTGAATTTCACACCAGATATGAGATGGAGGCCTGCAAAAACACATTTCCAGCATGACATTGTGCATATATTATTGGATATATAATATATATAGAAACGTGCATGTGTGAAAGCATTTTTGCTCTGATTTATAATTAGAATTTCAAAAAACGCTATATTGTTTAACAAGTCATTTCTTTCACTCTTTACGGTCACACATACGTCAATGCAGAGTCAAAGTGGGTGATGTGGTTTTTTTTTTTCGTTTTATCATCTTGTTTATCTTGCTTGTTAGTCACTGCTGACTAAATGTAAATTTCCAAAGAAATTGTGTATACAGTGAATATTGTTCACACAATCCCTGTTGGCAAGTTTCAATGGACAAAGCCATTATCCTTCCATCCATTATCTGTACCGCTTGTTTTGGGCTAAGATACAAAGACAAACACTCATTCACGCTCACATCTACAGAGTGCCCGTAGATATACACGCAGACACTGACAGAACATGCAGACTCCACACAGAAAAACCCTGGCTGTGTGGCAAAAGTGCTAATCCCCGTGCCCCCCTGGACACAGCCAGTATACGTGATTTGAGAACCAACTGTGGGAGTTGTATGTACTTTGTCAGGCAGAGGACATCAGCTGAGCAGACAGTTCTTTCCATGTGGCGCAGGAGTTAAAAAGGAACGTGGCCGTGTGCATCCCAAACCACCTCGAAATTTGTTATGAGTAATCAGATGTAAATGTCTTCTCAGTACGTCTTGGCCGCAGACATGTCCACTTGTGATTGGATCACCCAAGATGAATGTTAATGGGAGTAACAAACAGAAGTTAGATCTCACACATGGTCTGCAGGCTGAATTAGTATGCCAGGGGTAACACTGCTGAATTTTGTTGCTCTCTCAAAGCCGCCACCACTGTTATCAGCAGCCGCCCAATGGTGCCACCACTGTCAAATCACTGAACGTTGACAAGAGAAGCAGCTGCCATGTTTATTTCATCGTATCCTTTCATTCCACCCATTCCGATCCATCCATTCTACACAGGAATGTTTGCCTCGAAGGGATTAACGCTGAAGTCTCCTGTTTCTGCTTTCGCTCTCTTCGATTTTGGCACTTAGCATTCAGCAGAAGGTTGTTGTACCTGGCACAAATATTGACTATTGTAGTTCTAACAGCCTCATGATTTGCATTCACATGGGAGAATCTTGCACGCAGAACACAAAGAGGTGGATGCCAAAATGAATTAATAAAGTGTGTGTGTATACATATATATATACTATGTGCGTGTCTGTGTATATGTTCCCTGGTATTGTCAAAGGTCTCTTCCATAGACTTCCCCCATCCTTTTCATTTTCTGTCCCCCCTCCCTCCTTTCCTTGCTTGACATTCAACCCCAAATGTTATTCCTCCACAATATCTCCCTGTATTCCCTTTTGCCTGTCTCCTCCTTCCATCCAACTACTAAAGGGCCCAAATAGAGAGTGACAACTCTTCCTGTTCCCTGTACAAAATTCATGATTAATGTTTCATTAATCATGGATTTTTAAAACATTCTGCTCCCCAGGGCTTCGTTTTATACTAAAGTCAATTAATAAATAAGCCCGGTGTGCACAGCCACTGAGAGACATTGCTTTTTCCATGCCATCCTTTCTTATCGCTCAAATAATGGTCATTGTTTATGGCACCAGCTGCACTCAAAGGTGCTTTCAGGAGAAGACTATAAAGTGAGCTAGTGTTTTAGCGAGTTTTATGTGTTGTCTAAACGTAGTATCTCGTCTTGTCAAGGACTGGGAGGGTTTACACCTCTGCATACTTATATTTTATTAGAACTATTTAGAAAATATTTGATATTGCATACAGTCAAAAGATAGGGATATGTTAGGCTAACAGACTATGGCACATCAATCTTGAATAAACCATTATTGTAGGCTCCTGTGTATGGATGCTGTATTATCTTATCACACACGCTGAAGTGGTGAGAGTGTTCCTGAATAACAGAGAAGGAGAACACACAAAGAGGCAGATAAATAAAGCATATATTACAGAGAAAAACACTGCAGTGTCAAATGAAGCCATTGCAGTTTGTAATATATGTAACACTGGCAAAGGAATGAAGGGGAAGCAGAGTTGGTTTGAAAGTCATCTTCAGTCTGACTGCTTGACTCCAATCAGTCAATAGGTCAAACCAGGGGCCTCATTTATATTTCCACGCTAACTCTGACCCATGCGTACGAAACATTTTGGAGACGGGAAAATGACGATGCAGACGTGAGGAGGTGAACTGAAGCAGATTATTGATCCACTTCATCATTAACATTAAAACCATCAGTGTTAGTTGTGCTCGCGCGACCCAACTGTTCCATAAGAACCTTCAATTGAAAAAGATATAAAACAACAAACAGCAAATTACGTTCAGATAAACAGCGGAGTCATCAATAGTTATTAACAATATCTTCAAACACTGTGCGTCTATCATCAAATCCGCCTCTTTTCATACAGTTTGTGTGTATGTCTGTGTGTGTGTGTGTGTGTGTGTGTGTGTGTGTGTGTGTTTTAAAGTCACTGCAGTGAATGTGACAGTTCCATCAGGCGCACTGGAGATTACGTACAAAAAATAAAGAAACTATTCACTTTCAAACTTTCATTTCTCAATAATATCCCAGAGTGGAGGTTAGGATCTACTGATGTGTGAAGTAATCGGTCCGATTGCTCGAAATATATAAATACTGACGTGACACTGGTGCGTAATGCTGCGGGATGGATGCACATGAATGGAAGGATGAGGGGGAAACAAGGGTTCAGCGATCAAAAAGAGTTTTTGTCCCATGATGATGACTAATCAGCTGATATAGATTCTATAGATCTGTGATCTGTGATCTTTGTGCTGAACTCAGGTCAGTATTAGATTGATTGACAGAACCGAACCATCCCAGTACAAACGCAAGCATTTAAAAACAATTGTGTTCAAATTGATAGATTTGGGACATCACAGCTGTCTCTGAATTAAATAATCCTGCAGTTTTGAATGATTAAAATATGAACAGGTGATACAACAAGCTCCCTGATATTCTAACAGTGTGAAGCGATCTTTTTTTTGCCTCCACCTTTGAATACGTTTTTTTTTTTCATTTCAGGTTCAGCAGCAGTGTATCAGTGCATTTTCTTTATTAATGACATCGCTGCTGTCCCATAAAATCACTCTTCACTAACACTAATGTTTCGCTACCTCTTTTTATCGCTTGATGCCATGACTCTGTCATGACTCACCGTGGAATCCTATTGGTCAGCAGCATTATTAAATATTCATGACGTGCTTTGCATTGAACATTTATGGTTGAATGTAGACGTGTAGAGGGCGGGATATTAGGCAGATCACAAGGTTTTATAATTTTTTGCGTACGCCATTTTTCGCCTTTTGTGCACACGTACACTTTTAGTATGAATCCTACGCATTGTTTTATAAATGAGGCCCCAGGTCATTGTGCTGCGAGAAATGACTTTCAACAATCTGCGAGGAATAATATTTATGACTTGTGGCCAGAGTGAAAGAACCAAACACGAGAAGAGACTCATGTCTTCGCTCTGCGACAAACAAGCAAGTCCGGCATTTCTTCCAACAATCCATCTACACAAAAAGATATAAGCTGTGCAATACAGAGGCATTCAAAGACTCGTGTTTAGAGAATGTTTTTGTTCAAAAAAAAGAAAAACAACAGTTTTGTGCCAGGCCTGTACAGTGAACTGTCTTTTCCGAGTAACATATTCATCCCCAGTTGAAGAGGCCACCCATAAAGTGATGATCAAGTACACTGGCTCAACTATTTGAAATCAATGACCTGTGGCCTGATCTTGAGAATTATTGGCCCTACTGGAGGACGTTGCCAGCTCTGTAATTAACTGTGCAGAACAGAGTGACTTTAAAGGTTAGTCTCAAAATGTATCCACTGAATTTGATTGATGTATCATTCTGTCGGCTAGAAAGTGCTTCCAGTTTCAGTCCTACTGAAAAAAATCGGAGGGTCATAAAAAGTGTACTCCGAGTGTTGGTGCAAAATCTCTGAGTGTCTCCACACCTGCTGAATTCATTCTCATGTGATGAGAAAATATGAATCAGGGTTGAATTATATGTAGCATGCGGAATTACATTTTATCATCAATATCTGACTTTGGTACAATATGTTATGTTAGATTATAAAATCACAAAATGGCTTCAAGTGGGGATACTATTCACATAAACGTGTACTGTGTGACAGGTACACAGAGGGCCTGGTCACACATATGCGAGTGTATAGGTGGCAACCCTTCACCTCACCACCACTTCCAATCTGTGTGAGAGAGGAGGAATAAAACATTCGCTTCCTGTGGTTGAGCAAATCTACAACGTGGCTCTGCGTGGAGTTCAACTTTGGTGAACTTTGACCCAGGACATTTGTCTGCATTGACGTATGTGTGAGCTGCATTGCATGCCACGTGCAGGGACTCTGTAAGGTTTGAGGTTCTGCTGCATTTACGGTAAAAACTTAAAGGACGACAGCGTGAGTGTGCGGTAGCATGAGTGAGCAAATGGCAAATATCATTGCACACAGTCACACAATGCAGTAACAGAGCAAAACACCAAGAGAATGAGTAATGATACGAGTAAATATTGTTTTCTGTTCATTATGAAAATTTTGAATATGCCCCCACAGTTGAGATAATTAATGGGAAACACTGCTTTAACATGGCAAGATAGGGCATTAACCTAGGTGGAAGTATGTGTTCTCAGAGCGCCATTCTAGTGTTCATTATAATCTCCATTTTACAGAATCATGTTAGGCCTCGTGGAATGCTTTACATCTAAAGGAGGAATATAACAATAACATACTGTATGCACATCATTCCCTCACAAAGTGACTCTCACTAAGAAAGAAATGAATGCAGAAAGTGGAGATCTCCTTGTGTCCATTCATTTATTTCTTGCATCTTTTCTTACAGATCAATGCAATTTGCCAAGGGGGGTCAATCTTATTAGAATTTGAAGGTATCGATCAACACCGCCTTATCTGCTGTGGTGCATCTGTTTTTCTTCCTTTTCTACTTACAGCTCCCGTTTCTGTCTAGTGATCACAAAGCCTATAATGAGAAAAATCCCATATTAGTTATTGCAGGGAGATATAGGATATGCTGGCCCTGCAATAAAGGGAGCCATAAGGTGGAGATTGATGCTGCACATGTGCTCTTGATAACGTAATATTGAGTTTTTCAGGACTAGTGGGTATATAGATGAATGGATTGTCTGATTGTTGATCTTGATAAAATAAAAAAAAAGTTGCATCCGACACATCGTAGCATCTAGAGGACAAATATATTCTCATGAATAACCTCAGCTCGATGGAAAGTGGTAGAGACAGTACTCAAACATTTTACTTAATTAAAATTAACAAAAATGTGCTCAAGTAAAAGTATGTTACATTTTTCATTTGAGTAATAGTAAGCACTTGCTTAAAGATACTTAAAGTATTCAAAGTAAAAGTACTTGCAGGGTGTAGCTTATAAGTCATCTTTAGTTATTTAATTTAACAGGTAACATTACACCCCGCCTGCTTCAATGAAAGCAAGTGTGCATTGGAAGATGCACACTTGCTTTTGTGTAATGTTACCTGTTAAATTAAATAACTAAATAATGTGAAGATGTAACACAATGCTTTGTAAAAAATGTAGTGGGGTACACAGTACATATATTTGCTGATATAAGTAGTTGAGTAAAAGTGCCTGAAAATAAATCAAATAAAGTACAGTACTTCAATACACTAACAAAATAAATGCACTTTGCTACAGCCCATCTCTGTGGATGGGTGATTAGATTGTTGTCATCAGTATTTCGTCACCAATTTGTTTTGTGAGGGTGCTGCTCAGACCAATACCGTAATGCACTGACTTACTGACCAGTTTAACAGAAAGCACCAACACCATGCACACACAGAAAATCAAAGTATTAATTCTCTAAAAAGGAATAAACAAATGTAGAGAAGTCCGCATGTAACACTCAGAAATCAACATATTTACCCTGGAGAGTCCATTAGAAGCTATGAAGCATCGTTAATGTTTGAAAGCAGATGTCTTAGAATGGCACAAAGTCTCTTAGTACTCTCGCTGTGCTGGGATACAAGAGTGTGTCACGAACAACAATCTCTGTTTAGCTAATATGGTCTTCTGCAGCTGTTAACTGGAGTTTAATAATGGTCCACACAACAAGCATCCGGGAAAAGTATCACAGTTAATGGACCCCAACTGCATCCACAAGCAGTTTCTTCAGTGAATCAATGAAAGCTGAAAGAGTGCGTCATCGCATTGGAACTCATCTCCCCTGCACAAATGACTGAATGAATGCGAAACATGTTTTTACATTTATTTCCTCCTCTAATTGAGCAGCACACATCTGCTTCTCTTTCGTGCTTGACTTCCGTGTTGCTATGGCTGGTTGGTATCGGCAGTTCATTGAGGAGGCAATAAAGCCTCAGATTATCTGAATGACAGCATAAAGAATATTCAAATAATTTTTGGGGATATCAAATAATGAAATGTCACTTTGGCGCGATCTTCTGAATAACTTCAGCAGCATCAGTAATGCAAGAGTACAGAAGTTGCAGCTGCGGAATGCTGCACCTATAAGCAGACTAGGCCCTTTGACTGTTTTGGATGATACACATCATCTTTTGGTCAGTCTGTTACCATTTAAATGTATTTGAAACCAACCCTTCAATTCTATTCTCTGCACTAACAATAATGTTGTAATATTATCATTTGTTTTTGTATGACTGGCATTTAATTCTATTTCTGTGTAAATATTCCACTTCTCTCTTTCCATGCTCTCACATTCAATCGAAATTCCTTCTGTTGCTCGGATAACTGCTAATCCCCTTATGACGATCTGATGAGGAGGCCAACACTTTTTCTTATCTCACTCAACTCTGGAAACATTTGGGATAACTGATACACACACGGTGCAATAACTATACACATGTGCAATAACTTATTCACACACACTCATACAGTTAAAGTTGTCACATCAATTGCAACAAATGTCACACTGCACCTTCGAAGGAATATAGTTTTAGTATTGTATTGTGTTTAAGCTCTTTCTACCTTGATTTTATTTTAATTACATGTTTGCACTGCTGAGCTGACCTGTTTCTTCTCGTCCAGCACCTTGCATCGTACTGTTGACCCTTTGTTAACTTACACATGACAAACATAACTTGAAACTTGATACAAATGATTATAGATGATGACTCAGTGTCAGGTTTGCTTCATACTTCTCTAATCAGGAATACAAGTGTGATAACAGTGATGACTTTACAGGATGTGCAGTCCAAAGCTAAAGAAAATAAACCACTAGCTATACAGCTGTCAGCAGCACTTCCTGTAAGACGATATAAAGGAAGTGCAAAATGTATTCAAATGCTGAAGGTAGATTCTGTAGATTGGTGTAAATTCAGTGCAGCAGTGTATGAAATTGGTGCAAATTGGATTTTATGCAGTGAACAATGGGATTATAGGCTGGATCTACTAAGAGAAGCATGAAATTGCATAAATTTGCAGAGATATGCTAACAATAGTTAATGCTTATTCCTAGACATGATAACTATCTGTCTTCATGCTTTGTGTGATTTAACATAAAAAGTAAACGGTGTAAAGAGAGTCAAATAAAATGGTAGTTAATAGTTTGAGAGGAAAAACAAAAATCCAGGAAGCATGACAGATTTCAGGAAAATGTGGGTCTTTGGAAATATTTACATTTTTATGCAGTAACTACAGGAAAAATGTGATCATAGACGTATGAGGTGATATAAATGAAAGGAAAAGCTCAAATAAATGAACCAGAAACCTCATGCAGGTGTTTCCATATTGGCATGGCGGATTACTAATGGTTTGATTAACAAGAAGATTTAATGATTCATTAATAATCTATAATCCTCAGAACCAGTATTGTAGATTGTAGACAAATTTATTAGATCCATAATCCTAACATTTTACTAGAACGATCTCAGGGATGTGACAACCTTTGTGAAGGAGCATGGAAACTGGTCTTATTAACGTTTCTTTGTTTCTCAGGATTTGATATTAGCGTCCTACTAATCTCACAAATGTGTCTGTGTGTGAAAAGCATATCTTGTAAACCATTTATTTTATCGGCTTCACACGGTTCATACAATATTGATAACATTGAATAAACAGGCAGTACTCTGAAGCAGTCAGTGTGTGACCGAGTTGATCATGTTGTCTTCAACGTCTTTGGTTAAACTGTAGCAGCAGTTGGCAAGTGGGTCAAACTGCTGGTCAAAATCATTTTGATAATTTCGGACAGACGGAGAATCACATTTAATGTCCGGCTTGCTGCTGTAATGCTCTATACTGAGTCGTATTACAGAACCTTTATTTTGAAGAGTTAGGTCTTCAGCTTATGTTATTTGCAGAACAGACCATTGAAATAGCCGACATGCAATGTATGAAGAAAATAACAGCAAAGCAGTTAATAATTTAAACTCATATATAAACCACATAAAGTTTCAGTTTCATTTAATGAAAAACATTATCTATAAAATCTTCACTGCAGATAAACCAGTTATCATAAATACAAAGTTTTCTAACTTCTCTCTGCACCATAAACAGTTTATAAAAAGCTTAGCACACAATGTCCGGCACAATAACAATAAAAAATAACTCACTACTGACAAGGAATAATTCTGAAGTAGCTCTGGAGCATTCACACAGACAGGTTAGAAAAGGTCACTGCTCTAGTGCTGTAATAATTATTTGGCCATTCTGTGCCATGAAACCATAAAACTTATTGCACATTTGCATGAGTAAGACCCTTTCTTAGCAGGTATGAGTTTGGGATTTCCTGACATATTTCCCCCTCAACATAAGCGAAGTTGCAGTGTGAGCCTTTAAAATCATTGTACAGAATTCTATAAGACTCTGGGTTAGACGCTTAGGCAGGCACCACTTTAGGTGAATGCTTTCACACAAGGCACTTTGCATTGTACCTCAAGAGTTTTAGTTAGCAAAAGTCAATATTTACCTCCTTTACTTAGATATTGGCTTACTTTGCAATTCATTGAAGAAAGTCTGACTGGTCTTGGTTGTATAGCTTCTCCTACAAAATGTGTCCTTCAACAAGTTCATCTCCATGTTTTTTTACAAACCAAAGCGTGTTATAGAACATAGCACACAACAAGATGGTGAATATCACTTGTGTGTTTAAGTTACCAACCATCAGCAGATGTGAGTGACCACCAGTGGATGTCAAGGACATATCTTCAGTCATGTACCTCAGGGTCAACAGGGTTTTTTTAACCACAAGACACCCTCTTCCAAGGCAGGCCCATCACAGGTTGATCAGACCTGGGTGCATGTCCCTAACACCTCGGGCAGGGTAAGGATCTTTCCACCTGATTCAGAGCCATTGGCTGCAGTGTTCTACAGTCTGTGATGGTTCTTTTATGATCTGGCACAGGGCTTGTCTGTGGATTCCTAGATCTCTGAGCAACCTAATATTGGATGGTACTGTAAAACCCCAGCAGCCGACCTACACCGGGCGAACTATGGCTTTCCAGCCAAGTCGTTCTGCCTCGGATGTCATCTCTGTATACCGCAGCCTTTTCCTCTGATTCGCTTCATCAGCAGCCTCCCACTGTACTATCAATTTAACGAAGTAGACGACAGGCAGGGTGTTGGACCAGAGCATCAGGTCTGGTTTTAGGGTGGTAATTTGTGATGGGACTATAAACTGATGGCCTAAATCCACCAGCATTCCCCAGTCTCGGGCTTGCTCTCTTTGTTTCTGTTCATGATGTGGTCCATGCAACTGAACCAGGTGATCTAATATATATGTATTTAATTATAAAATATAAGACAGTAACATTTTGTCTCTGTGTTTATTTAAATGTATGTATTATTAAACAACAGGTTTCCTCTAAACTATGAAAAGCTTAGACTTGACCATAGTCCACCTGTAAATCCTGCATTTTGTCTTTCATAAAACTGCTGAATGATAATTTCATGAACATAATGATGTTGTAAATAAATACATATACCCAAACACCAAACATGTTTTTCTTTCAATGCTTGGCATAAATAAATATACATACAAACACTTTCAAAGATGGCATCAATGGCAATAAGACATAAATATCACAAAGGAAAATTGGTCCTTTGGAATTTGAAGTAAAATCACTAACACAACATATATGTAGATCACCTCCCACTGGGAGTGTTACATTTCTAATGATACATTTAGTTAGTGTATACGTGCACGTGTTGGTGGGTGTTACAGAAACACAATTATTAAATAATGCATAGCCCACTGCACAGTTTTCAGCAAAACCAAATGTGTAAAAGTAATTATATATATCAAGAAAATATCAAGCCAATCTGATGACATTTGGTCTATTAAATTAAATGGTCAGTTAACATATTGCACACTTTCAGTATCTGCTGTAGGTGTTTCACCAGTTGTCAAGTAAGTCAATTTAGCTTATCCAACAGGTTAAAGTGTATTTTATGTTCTACCACTAGTTGAAAATGTTCTTTATGGCTCACTGTGCCCTACAATTAACTTCTACTGTAAATTGTCCTGAATTACTGACTGCAAATCATTTCCTTTCCATTTTAATTAACCAGGGCCTGAAGAGAGTGTGGGGAAGTGAGGGAGGGGAAAATGAGAGTGAAAGAATGAAAGAGATCAGATCTTAAGTAACTGGCAGCTGCTTTGACAGAAAATTTGATTAATTTTCTACTGAGAGCAATCACTGTTATTTGAACTGATTAGTTCTAGGAAGATTTCTGAGGAAACATCAGTTGGCTTCAGAAGTACTTTGTGTTCACAGTAAGACGTGCAGTACGCGTATTTACCCAAATCAAACATGTACAATCATGTTTCTGGATTTTCCATGTGAAACCAGTGTTTCTCTGAATCGCCCCGCATCTTTAAATTGAATGAGTGATTCAAATAGCTGTGATGTTTCTCTTGTGAATGGTTGTGCACTGATGTGCACAAGTGACAAATTAATCAATTGCCATAAACTGTGTTGGATTTTACACTGATGCAAATTAAAAATGATCATGATCTTATTGTTTATGAGATGTGACTTTGTCCTGCAGTGTAAAAATACACTATAACGTATATATATTTAACAGCAGAGAGAAAGGTCTGTTGCAGACAGCTAGGCTCAAAGGCTAATACATCATGTAATCGAGTATGTTGGGTGAAGTTCTGATACTCACATTGTTAAAAAGTTTAAAGGCTATGCTCAGTACACCACATCCTGTTTTTCCTCTTAGAAAAAACTGAAACTACAAGGGACAATTTAATATTCTATATCATTTTGTTTCATGTTGAAGCTGCTTTGTTTTCATTCATTACAAGGAATTGATTTCATCTTCAAGTTGAATGTGTGTTTCTTGAGATTTAACACTATAGCTGCATGGGAAAATAACTGATTGAGGATGGCAATAAAATTAGCAGTAGCTAAATAGTAGTTGACTGAACACACTTTGACCAAACTGCCTATTTGATGTAACTTATGCCTCGTTCACGCTACACAATTTTTACCACGATTCTCCATTCGCTGACAAGTCTTGGAACTCACAGATAATAATCGCCAATCGTTGTATACAAACCCTTCACAGATGCAATTTGAGAAGCTTGGCAACATGTAGCCTCCTCAGACTGGATTTCTGGCAGGCTAAATATCTATTTATAATCAGACATATTAATCAATATGTTAATTAATATAGTAATTGCTCCTGGAGAAAGATCATGTAGGGTGTGACCCTTTGTTGCTGGTCAGTTGTGCAGTATGAACTTACAATAACGATCACCAGACAACATGTCACATATTGTGAACTGCCCAGCGAGTTGTCGTATAGTCTGAAGTATGAATTACCACATGTGCCATATAGACATTAGAAGTCAATGTACAGTTACCTGGATGTTCCAAAATGCAGACAAATTTGTAATAATCTAGAAATTTGTGACAATAACTTTTCTTGACACCCCCATTGTTTGGGTTAACATAGAAAACAATCAAACTTTTAGATATCTAGCTTCCAAACATTCCTGGACAGCAAGTTATCAGGTTGTTGGATGCAGGGTTGAATACAAAATTATATTTTGATCAAGTGCATGATTCAATAGCTTTTTTAATCTAAACAGTAACTGTTTTAAATTAGAAATAAAATGCATTTATGTATGGTGGGTGTATGTTCTACTTGTGCCTGCATGGGTGTTCTCTCCTTCACACAGTCTAAAGGCATGCAGGTTAGATTAATTGTCAACTCTAACCTGCCTGTAGGCGTGAACGTGAACACGCATGGTTGTTTGTCTCTGTATGTTGGCCCTGTGATACACTGGCGACCCATCCAGGGTGCACTAGGCCTCTTGCCCAATGTCAGCTGGGATTGGCTTTAACCTCCCACAACCCTTAAACGGATAAGCGGTAAAGATGATGGATGAATCAATGGATTATATTGGAAATCATAGACACTATTAAGAATCTATCACTGTCCTAGGTCCATTTTTATATGAATCTTAGTTTTAGTTTTGTCTCCGTCATGGTGCAGTGGTGGTACAGGTACCGGTAAAAGACAAACAGATTTGCAGATGAGTTGTGATATGGCACATAATTAGATACCGCAACAACCAAAGGTGTAGCCAACCGCAAACAGCAGAGTCGTAGCGAACTTGATCTGCATTGTGACCCTAACCTAAAGGTGTCGACACAGTCGGTCTGAAAACTATAGTGATTTAACTGGCGCAGGCTCAAAGGTGAGGAGGTGTTGCTCCTCCATATTGACAGAGAAGGATGCACCCCTGGGCACCTTCGCTTGAAGATGCTCCAGGCGTGACTGACTGTGGAGAGACTTTGGGACAGGCCGATGGGTCAGCTTGTCCTGCTGTCTCTGTGACCCTGAACCAAACAGCTTCGGAAAAGGACAGATGTACAGATAAATATTCTTTTCATTATTTATAAACCTCACATTGGGCCAGTGAAGCTTAGATTATCTCATTTTATTTCAGTTTTTCATTCTCACCTTGTGCATTAATATCTTTAATATATTGCATCAGTATAAATATTGTTTAATTCAGCCAATAGCACTTTATTCAAAACCTACTTGTGAAAACACATATCGAAATAAAAAACAATCCTGTCAAGGTGATTCAACAGAGTAATAAATGTAAAATAAGGCAACTGTGGCCTTGAGTCAGGTGTGAAGCTTGTGTTATAAAACAGAATTTACATGAAGTGTTATGAAAGATTCAAAGATCTCGGCATCTGTTGAAGAATGAGTTCTTATTGTTCTAAGTTATGAAAGAAAAAGGAAATTGTGTCTTTTGGAAGGTGTGTATAGTCATTTAAAATTCAAAATGTTCCCTTTTGCAAATATTGTGCGAGAAGTGCTCAGAGAAAATGTTCACAAAACCGTTACCAAGCACAGCTACTGAACAATATAACAAACAAGGAAATTAATAAATAAGTAAATAACATTCTCTGCTGAAGGAGGTGTGCAATTCAATTATCCATCCAAGTCACCATTTTAACGAGTTTACTGTCAAACAATAATAGGTTCCTAATGAACTTCAAATAATGGGGTATTGATTCAAAGCAGGGCAGCAAGTTTAATTAGGAGATGCAACATGAGAGATTAAATGCCAATTGGCAACTGTATGCCTCATTAGAAAGGTTTTTTAACAAGGGAAACCAAAAGAAAGAAAGAAACTCTTAAATTTCCGTAACACAATCATTAATACGAACTGACAACAGAGATTTGCCTTTCATCACTGCTCTGCACTAACAACCATTAACAGTGTTGTAACCAATCAATAATTAGCTGGGAGATGTGTATCCCTTGTATCAGAGGCCCCACTGAGATGCTTTGATCCGCTGTGTATCGAATGATTACGCTCAAAATTAATTGTACACAGATAACAGCCATAGAGTCGAATGGACACAGAACAACAGAGAGACTCCATTCACATGAATATTAGTTTCATTATTATTTCATTTCAACTGACATTTTTCCTTTAGTCAAATCAGTTTTTGTTAACTTTGCTGTCAGCCCTGTGTTTTGGTGCCATTTCATGCATTGGGTTCTAAATGAATAAGCCAGATTTGAGACACAAATAGCTTATGTTGGATATGAATTATGTGAACATATGGATTTGTCAACACAAACTGGATTATGTGACAATGCCACAAATGAGATTATGTGATTATGATATACTGTAACACGCACACCGTTTGTCCCAGTTTGTCATGAAACGTCAACATAATGTTGAAATATAAGCAAATAATACTGTTTTCTGTCAGATTTATGAAATAGTTAAGCTGTTGGGATAAATTAGTTGGTTAATAACTATATTAAACTAAATTAGCATTCAGAAGAGTGCATACATCCACAAAGGCTCAACAGTTCCCTTGCTAAACCGCACTAAAATATACTATATCTAAGTTTTATTTGTTTTTTTTTTACTTTTTTTATCTGCACCAAATTGCACACATAGATATCAACCCGATTTTAAAATTTTACAAATAATTCCTGGATCCACACTAAATTGTAATGCTTTCCTCCCAAATGCTTTCCTACCACAGCCTTCCACCAAGTTTCATTGTAATCTCTAGTTAGAAAAAAAAACTTTAAGGGTTCCTCCTTGGGTCATGTCGCACCCCTCCACAAACATTTGGTGCAGACCTGGCAGATCCAGGAATCCTTTTTGTTTTTTTAGTTCCTTTAACATTGCAAGATTTTTCTCATTGTGTTTTTAAACATTTTCATCAATTTTCCAGGGAATATTATGTGGATCACGATGACAAAGGTCAGGCAAATTCAGGGGACATATATCTATGATTGTGTGCAATTTAATGTGGCTTGATTGAATGCGGGGTGGCTCTTGACGTATGTGCTCTACTGCCATACTAGTAATTAAGTCATTAAAACAAGTGCAGTGGCTGTTGTTCATGTGGTGCCTTTGTGGTTTGCTTTGTCCATGTGAACTCTATTTGAGGTTTTAGGGGGAAAAAGTCCAACACAAAATGTCTCCAATAAGGTTGTTGGTAACACCACAACTGCATCCTACTAAACACCACTCACACAAAACTGAAGTTGCTGTTGTTATTCACTCTGTATTGTGCTGTATTTAAGTCTATGGCTTCCTGCAGGTTATTCCTTCTCTCTGTCCACATCTCCTATTTAATATTTCAACTTTACTAAATACATAACATTATTCACTGTATACATATTTATGAAGGTATACATTAAACATGCCTTCTTCTGTGCAGAGTGTTGAGTCATTTATTTTTAATAGACTACTGACATAATAATTAGTTTTGTTCTACTTGTATTGGTATTGATTTGCATATGCAGCTGGCCCTTTGTCTCCGTCTCTCTCCAAAGACCTGAAGAAGGGGGTCCATCATTAAGAATCACTAAAGTTTAAGATTGTGCTCAAACTGTTAAAACATTATTAATGGGGTTTATATGTATTCGTCACCAAGCATACAACTGTCAAGAGACTCATCTTTCATACGTATGAAAACTCCAGCCGCAACCTAAATACCTAAATACAAGGGCATCTTTCTTATTTGGGTCACACAGACCATTGCTCACCAAACTTCTAAATTAGTTTTTCGGGGGAATAACAGCACTCAGGATCTGTGTCACAGTGACCCCATATAAAAATGCTCCAGTGATCTGAGGAGGAGGAGAAAGACACAAAGAGAGAGAGAGAGAGAGAAAGAGAGAGAGAGAGAGAGAGAGAATATTCTACTGTATTGATCTTCTTGAATACTATAGTTGGTGTATTGATATTCCCTGTGCTGGAGCATATGGGACAGCCTTCATTTGGGAAAATGAAAGCAGAGACGCTGTAGTGGAAAGCTTGTACACAGACTGGTATCGAGCTTGGTCTCAGGGGCTTTGTGTGTGCTGTGTGCATGCGTGTGTGTGTGTGTGTGTATGTGGGTGTGTATGTGTGTGTATGTGGGTGTGTACGTGTATGTGTATGTGTGTGTGTATGTGGTGTGTGTGTGTGTGTGTGTGTGTGTGTGTGGCATGTCTGTGTACGTGTGTATTTTGATTCATGTGCCTCCAGCACGCACTCACGGCTTGAAGAGATGGGAGCGATAGCTCACCAAACGAAAATTAATTAGAAGGCAGATATTAACGATAGATGCAAGGTAATGAAAGAAACTTGAAAGGGTTTTAGAAGCTTATATATGTTAGGAAGTGAATAAAATATTTATCCAAATACTCTTTAATGTGTTAAATTTAAGAGAATACATTGCATGCCATTTACACTTTCCATTTAAAAACATATACAGTAAAATACAGTATTGGTTTTTCTTTCTTTTTGCCTACAGCTACTGTAGTTGAGGAAACAGGAAATACATTTTATTAAGGCGGAGGAGCCTGAAAAGAGTGCAATCCATTCAGAGTCGCTTTTGAGAAGGTGATATGGTTTATTTTGGGGGGTCACACATAGACACCTATTCTGTTGTTTAGGTGGGAGGACCTGTCCTTGTGTGTTGTACAATTTTATTCATGATCTAAAGTAACAGTTTATTGACATTAAAAAGTAACAAAAAGAAGGTTGCTCAGAGGAGTGAATACCTAAAACCCTCGCTGTGTCACATAGAAATCGGTTGAGTAGTTTTTAACTAGTCCTGCTAACTAACAGTCTAACCGTCAAACAAACACCTATGCAAACATAACCTCCCTCGTGGAGGTAATAAATACAGCGGCTTAACCTCTACCTTCCCTTTAGATTTTTTGCAGAAACACATTGTCCTTGAGGGCATTTTGATTTTGTATAAATCTCTGCTTCAGATTGAACTATTTTCATTCCTTTTACATTAACATTCCAGTGTGAGGATGTAACGCTTCAGTGTTTGGTTGTTAATACATGTTTCCATGAATTATTTGTCTTCAGCCCCCTGACTACACCCTTTTAACATCTCACCTACCCTTTTCAGTCTTTCTCAGCCCGTTTTGCCCTCACTCTCCCTCTGTCTCTCCCTCAGTGTCAGTGACAGGGTCTGTTACACGAGCAGAATGCCAGCGTGCGTGGTGCCAACTTCTACCAGCTCTGGGGATGTGGTGAGCAGCCCTTTATCTCCGGGAAACAGATGCGTCCGATCACCTCCTTGGGGGGCTGGTGTGGGCAGGGAGGGTGAGGAACGGGAGGAGAGCAGCAGTTTTTAGTTTTTTTTCCCTCCTTCTATTCCAAAGTCAGAGTCATCCAAAAATCCGTGCACACACACGGACACACACACCACACACACACACTGAAGACTCATGAGTTTGAAGCTCAAGTTCCCCAGTCTAAGGAATGATGACAATTTATGATTTATGTATTAATTAACAAACCTCAGTGTATTCCTGAGGGCCATGATGCTGGTAGTCACCACTTTCCTTTCTCTCTCTAAGCTTTCATCCCTCCTTGGCAACATTTGGTCTCAGCTGCTCTGACCTGTATGAGATATTTGCAGAAGAAAGAAGTCCTTAATTTGTGCTCAGTCATTCATCTACATGATAAAAAGCTTCTCCCTCTCAGAAGCTGATTGAAATGCATCTTCAGACTCTAGTTTGTCCAGTAGGTCAGGCCTTACTGTTTTACCAAGCTCCAGTTCATCTAGCAGCAGCCACCACAGTAGCCAAAGGTACAGATTACTCACATAATTTAGTGGGATGTCTTTAAAGGTCTGTTTAATTACAGGAGTCACCGCATACACAAGACTTAGGAATCGTCTGTATTTATCTGCACTGACTTGAAACATGTTGGGAAGGGACGGATGATTCCTGTGCTGCCCAACAATTGTTGATCACTATGCAACATGCATAGTGTTGCAATGTGCTTTATTCAGCAGTCCGCTTAATCATGACCTGAGGCTTTTACAACCTGTTTTTCATCCCACCTATTGCCATCTGCCAGCAGTGGCTCGGCTTACAGCATCAATTCCCCCCCGGTTAAATGTCTTAAACAGAACTGAAAGACTCATCTAGTGTGGTTATCATGCAAAACACCACCTCAGTTCTGTGTTTTCCTGAGCCAGGAAGGTAATGAATGTATCAAACACATCTGTTAATCTCTGGAAATGACAGCGTGCAGAGGAAGTTCTATTAAGAGACCCACTAAAACCCCCTCATCATTGTCTTTCAGTGGCAACATAGAAATATGGAGACAATTAAGCCGCACCTCTGAATATGGTGTATTCCAACAGGGTAATAGAAGAGTAATGTGCTCAAAATAAAGTTAATAAAATTTCTGCAGGTACTAGTCCAGTGGGGGGACACTGATTAATAACCCATTCATTTTTATGAGTATATTCTTCATGAATGATGATTGCAATTTGGTGAGACTGGGAGAGAGGTCTGCCCTGCTACACAGGGCGCCCTTTTCAGATCCAGATGGTTTCTGAAGAGGTATTGCTGACACCGATCACCTTAGGAGCTATCAACCAAAAGGACAGGGTGAAAAGAACAAGTACATGACTAATAATATTTATAATAGTAACAATGACAATAATAATGCATAAAAAAACCCTTTTTACTTAAGGGTTATTTCTACTTGTAATGTTTGATCCAAATATGAGCTATTGTCTGTCACACTCATCAAATATCTCAATTATCAACATTGTAGTTTTACCCAAAACCTTGATATATGGTATGGTATATAAGCATTATCACATCAGCAACCTTGTGTGAATTATACTGTTGCCATATATTACATACACCAAGGGAAATTCAGATGATGAAAACAACAGTTTATTTTTAGGCAGCTCTTTTGGACTTTTTCGGATATATAATTCACTTTCTTTGCTGGGAAACAGATGAGAAGATGGCACATGTACTTTAGCATGTCTATGCCTGGCTCTGTCAAAAGCTGTGTCCAATTCAGGGGCTGGCATTTGAAGACCAGCGAGGCAACTACTTTCCCTCCAAATGCTGCCGACCAAAGCGTCTTTTCAACTCAGCGCAATAAAAGCTTGGATGGGTGAATCCATCTCAGGGCCAACCTATCCAAGGATTCACTGCGCTTTGGTGACAAATTATTTTACAAATAAATAATGGTGTCGGCAAACAAGGAGACCAAAATGTCAGTATCAAGCTTCAACTCAACCAAACAGCAAATGGTACACGTGTTAAAACAAAAGAAGCTAACACCATCTCGTCAGACACAACTGCAGCTCTGTTGCTAGGTGACAATGGTATGGATGCGACAAGCTGGTGACACAGATCACGATAATCATAAAATATGATTATTAAAATAATAAAATTATTCATTAAAAATAGTGGGTGCAATACGTAGGTTACACTACACAACAAAGGCACAGGTGAGCTTCACCCTGTGTCTATCATGTAGCACTATCTAGGATAGCTCGGCGGCTCAATCCTCTAGACCTAGTTAGTTGTTAGTCTCCTCAAAATCAAAAAGCAATAAAAGCTACTGACTACTGAAACGCAGTCAGCAACCAACCAGTTACACAAAACGTCTGCTTAGCAAAGGGAATTTTCCAAAGAAAAATTAATTTCCAAAATTATTTCTCTCTTTACCAAAACTTTTTCTTTCTTGAAAATTAATTTTGATTATTGTATCCAAATATTATGACACAGCTGGAATAAAATAGCCTCAAACGGGACACCATTTATGTTGTGCAATAGTAAGCAGACTTGATGTTGGCTAATTATTAATAATCATAAAATATGATTATTAAAATAATATCATTATTTATTAGAAATAATACAATTATTAATGAAAAACAATAAAATTATCAATTCAAAATAATAAAATTGGTAATTATAATTTATAAAAGACAGGGCACCACCCTGGTATCAAGGACCAACAATCAATCTGTAAAGATCAGTCTCAGTTTGGAAAAGTTCAATTAGTAATCTCAATATTTACTGTTAATGATTATATCATGAACAGTGAAGGTCTTAAGTATGAGCACTGACTATCAAAATCCAGCTGTATTCACATACATATGCACAAATAATCACAAAATACCGGTACTTACAATTACACTACAATTTATTAAACATAACATCAATGTCAATCAATTTCAAATATGTCAATCAAATATTTCCTCCTCGTGTTTCTTGTAGATCCTTGTGTTTATGTTTGTATATGTGTTGTCTCTGTGTCGCATGTTTTCCCACTCCCTGTGTTCTGTTACCTGTTTTATTTTGTAGTCTCTGTTCCTAGTGTGTTTTCTTTCTTCACTTCCTGTCCTTGCCTGCACCAGTCCTCATGTGTTCCACTTGTGTTCAATTGCCCCTGCCTTCCCTGTGTGTATATAAGTCTCTGTGCTTCCCTTTGTTCTTGTCGGTTCATTGTCATAATGTTTGTCGTGATCCCCTGTGCTTTTTGTATGCCTTGTCTCCTAAACTCCCGTCCTCTGCCTTGTTGTTGGTTCCTCGTGTTTTCCCTGGTGTCCTTTTAGTTGTTTTTTCAGTTTAGATTTTTGGAGATTCCTCTGTTTGTTGTTTCTCTCCTTTGGACATTTTCCATTAAAATACATTTTTGTTTAAAACTCTGCATCCTGGGTCCATCTGCTTCACCGCCCCCAACAGAGACATATAATACAAGTGCATTTCCCGATTTGTGTGTGAAAACAAGTTACCTGTGAACTATGCCTCGTATGGATCTTGAAACTGTGAAGCTGATTTTAATTTGATACATGGCTGGGTTTAAGGAAGGCATCCTCAGTTAGCACAGGTGATTTACAAATGACAGATCTGTCTGTGCTATAGTCAAATGCTGCTCTTAAATACTGGCGTGAGACAAGATGATGGACAAATCCATCAAAGTGGTGAAAATGTCAGTACAAGTCTTGTATACTGACTTATTTCCTCATAACTCTTTGACTTTGGTCATTTTTTAATTTAAACGTACACATTATTTGCAGAAATCCTGTTTAAATTGTTATAAATTACATGTGTGGAATATATAACTTGAAGTGTACGTACAACCCTAATGTGGATTTTCTCCTTTTCATTTTGCAGCACAATCAGCTCATTTCTTAGTGGAGCAGCTTCAAGTTTGTTACTTACACATTTGCATTTAACAATCAACATCAAAAAGATACTTTGGAGGAAAATGAAGAGAAATGAATGGAAATGAAACATTATATGACTTCAAATTAATAAATGCAGTATCTGTCTATGCAGTTGTGAAGTCAGAAATGTTCTCTTAGTCTCCTTGTTCTCCAAAAGCAGTGTGTTGCTAGAGAACGCCTGTACAGATTCTCAAACAAGGATTTAAAAAGGAAACACATTTGAAGAAATGTGAAAACTTGTGCCTGTCTTTGCAGTCCTGCCTTGACTTAACACAGTGAACCAAACCAGAAAAAGTAACACTGCGGCCACTTTGATCGATGATACAGAGGAAAAAACTTCTATCTCAACTACCTCTTGAGTCCTGCTGATTCAGGATTCAGAAAATGTGCACCATCCCTGACATTTATTCTCAGTAGGGTCTCTGACTAATAGTTAGAACTTCAGTGTCAGTGCTACAAAGAGAGAGAGAGTGTGTGTGTGTGTGTGTGGTGTGTGTTTGTGTGTGTGTAATAATGATCTTATAGACCTTGCTTGTTCCCAATGGATGGCTACATTTACCCAAAACTTTAGAAACAGTGTCAGTGCAGATGTGTACAGAGTGGCTCTCAAAGCACTTTAAGATTTGACACAGGATATCTGGGTGTACCACTGCCTAGACACTAGAGGGATTCCTCTATGGGGTGAAAACTTGCCCCTCAAAGTAACAACTCTTACCTCAGTCTGTGTATATGTGAGCAGACATTTAAATCACCTTGCTCATGTTTAACTTGAGTTTTAAACGAGAGAAAGTTCATCAGGCAGCAGTAGGTTCATGCAGTAGTTGGACTTTATGTGTTTAATCAAATTAGGCAGATTAGCAAACATTGAGAATGATTAAGTGACTGTAACCGCCATACAGTTTGTATGATGTTCAGTGTAGCCATTGCCATGTTTGTTCTGTAGAATGGGTATAAAGATGGAAGAGATGACAGCTGCCCACAAGTGAGCCAAAGCATCTTGATTGCCACCTAATGGCTGGCTGCAGCACAACTCATGAATCCCACCTCCTCCATGATAGTGGATGGCTTCTGTCAATTTCATTTGTTTTCTTCACACAGTTGATGTCTTAATTTGTACGTTAAGGGCTAGGTGCACACTATAGGATAATGAGGCAGCAGTAGGTTTGCGCAGTAGTGTGACTTTATGTGTTTATTTAAATTATTTAGATTAGGTAGATTAAATACATTTTTCCCAAAGATGGTTTCTGTCATTTTCAGAAGTTGTTATTACACTGTCTATGTGTGGTGCACACTTTAGGATAATAAGGCCGATTGTAGACCCGATTTGCCCTTTCTGACAATTGCAGGGGCTTTCATGAATGGAGGCCAGTCAGAGCTGAACATTTGCAATAACCGGCTCCGACAGAATACTGAGCGAACCCGCATGACATCGATCTGACTGGGAACCGAATGCTGCATGTAAAAAAGAAGAAGAAAAAAGAAATACACCGAACTCAACTCCAAACTCAAGCAAAAGCTTATTCCACTTTCTTATACTGACTTCATTCATAGCTTTCTTTAACTTTTTTGGTTTTTCGCTATAAAACAGAGCACATACAAGTGCTGCCAGCTGACAACGTTGATCCTTCTCCATGAAGGTGTTTCCTCTGAAGTCACATTTGATCACACAAGTTCCTGTTAGTACCTGCAATCGCCACTGGGAAAATGTTCTGGTCAAATTGTCTGGTGTGTATTCTTATAATTTATATATATATATTTAATTTATTTATATTCTGAATATTTATATAGCGCTTTTGTGGTCTTGATGACCGCTTTGCCCAAGGACACTTCGGCACGCAAATGGAGAAGACTGGGGATCGAACCATTAAAAATCGGTTAAATCTGTCAGTTAAATCTGTCATTATGTCTGTGGTCTCCCATGTTTCAAAAATCAATTAAGAACTGATAATCCTCTAGTGTGCACCAGGCCTAAGTTAGATTTTCATTCGATTTTGCTGCTTTTAAATCGGGATGAAACATCATGATTGACAGCTTAGACTAACTCACTATTGGTCAAGCCAGTGTATTAGTGGGAGCTTGGGTCCTGGGCTCCATCCCCTGATTGCCACTGTGCAGATTGTGGCTCAAAATGTACAAGATGACTGTGCTCGCATCTGGTATATTTTGGCCTCATGCAATAGTAGGAGGAAGTGGAGGTGCGTTATCCATCATTATATAGAGTCTATGGTGTGTGCACGTTGTGTGGTTTCGGTTAGCAGCTTGACTAAAATACAGGTTTCATTAGGCCCAAACATTTGTCTACATCCTGTTATTTAATACCTTGGACGTATAATAAGAAGCTGTGATGAATAAGCGTCTAACGTTTATATCACCTTGCCGATCTTTAATGTAGGTTTTAAATGAGAGAAAGTTTATGTGGGCAGTTGTGAAGACAGAGAAATACTGTATCTAATTACCACTGTTTAAGTACTCATTACTTTAAAGGGGAATAGTTTGTCTTTATTAGGTACACCGACTGCTCTCTCTTGTTCCAGTGTTCATGAGGAGCTCTTTTTTTTTTAATCACCACTATCCAACTTGACCGGTTTTGAATGTAATAAAGTTCCTAATTGTACTTTAAATTTGTTTTGGTTCATCTTAAATTATATATATATTTTCCAATTGATATTCTTTGTGACAATATTCATAATCATTCACTGTAATCTCAAAGTTAAATCTGCTGAATGTCAGGTTTTATTCATATTTGTAAAGGACAAAAGCACTTTCACTTTCACTTAAGTTTTCTACACAAATTGAAAATATTTCAATCATAATGAAACATCTTTGTCGACACGCACATTGCTTTTGACTGTGTGAAAAAAGATGCTGCTCTATTTCAGTGGCTCTGCACGCTGCAATGAGTGCGAGAGGGTCTTTACAAAGATGCCATCTCTGCCAAGAGGTGCTGACACGCTGGAAATAAAAATTGTTACTGTAAGGGTACATTAATATGGACACTAGAATTACTGTGTTGGTGTGTGGCTTCGACAATTACTGGCAAATTAGCATAAGAACAGAAATAGCTTGAATGTGCCCTGCTGGGTGCAGAGTTAAGAATAGTTTGTGCCCAAACCTCGGTTTTTAACTCTTCAGAAAGGGAAAGTCACGCATTTCCTTCTAATGAAAGAGAAACAATGAGTTCTTGAGAGTTCAAACTGCCCCTTCCTGCACTCCCCAGCTAGTTACCAGAATAGAATTTATTTTCCAATGGCTCATCAGGAGGAAGTATGTTAATAACAGTGCATAGAATCACATTTTCTTTACCATGCATCCCATTAGCATTCATTTGGTGCACTTGTTTAAACAGTGAAGGACTACAAGGTTCACATAGGAGACTGTAATTAATAAGTTCTCTCTGTAAAAAAAGGAAAAACCCTGAGGATGCAATGTGAGATTGCTGTGATTAAACACTGGGTGCCATATGTCCAGAGCCTCCTGACCTATAATCGCTTTATTAACACTGTCCTCTAACTACACTGGAGGGGTCAAACACACAGCAAGTCTTCTAACAACTGCTGCGCGACGACTAATATTCATGCTTTAATACAGTACATAATATTACTCTAGTTACACGGGTGGTTGTTTTCATGCCAATGCTGAAAAACCATTTGACATTAATGATGCATTTGCAAGGCTGTCTGGAAAAGAAAATCCTTGTTTTCTGTGAGCCAAACTGTAGTAGGCTACATGTAAATTGAAACATTTATAGATGTGTATATGGATGCTTGGAGAAACAACAGGCTTTTCAATAAGTCTGTGTGCTTAGGTCAGAGCGAGTTAGAGCCGATGATGAAGAGGAGGGGATCTATTGCTGAGGGGGTTACTGCACAGACCAGTGCCTTCACTGTGGGCAATCAGCCTCATGGTGTCAGAGAGTGATGAGATGTATAAGAGTGGGCAGTCTATTAAAAACCCATAGAAATTCATTTTCATACAGTCAGACAGGAAGCCACAGAGGCTGAGGAGACCGAGGACCTGCATGCCCGGAGCCCTCAGGGGTGGGGGGTGGGGATGAGTCTGACTCAGTCGAGAGAAAACATTGGCTGGCAGAACAAAGAGGAGACTGTTTGGGAAGGCAAGAGGAAAGGGTGAGAGTGGGGTGGAGGAATGAAGAGATAAATAACCATTGGATAAAAAAGGGGAAGGGTAGAGAATGAGAGAGCTCCGGGAGAAGAAAAAACTGCTTTAACTAATTTCAATATCGCACATTTTCACACATTCATCATTTCAGAGCTGCTATTCTAAGCAGCATAGTTAACATACTTTATCACCATGCTATCTCGCAGTACACAAACAATCACAAAGGGGGGATGAGGGGGGGAAAAGAATCTTTTGCAATTACCATCACATTTTCATTAATCCATATTGGAATACATTTGCGCTTATTATTCTGTCGGTTCCTTGAAGTCGGCAGTGAATACATTTTCTGAGCTCCTGTGGTGATTCATTTGTTTTGATTTTTCCTACAACCCGTCTTTGTCAAGGTGGTGTATCTGAACAACTGGCAAAATCTAAATTCAGACTCGACACAACAAAACCTGATATAGATCACTGCTCCTCCATCAATTACACAAACAACGCTGTGGTTCCTTTTGCACTTTGGGAAATGTCTTAATGAATGTCTGTTTACAGGCATGACACTGTAAGAACTCCAAATTGAGGGACCAAACCTGACTAATAAATCTGGAATCTCTGTCCTTCCTTTAACTGCTCATATGGTTGATTCCAAACTCAGCGGGAGAAAGTCCAGTGTTGACTGCGAAACATTTTGGATGAGCAGCTGTTGAGACCCAAACCCTCAATTTGTTTTGAACTAACCATTTAAAACTTAGGTGACATTAGAAAACCATTAACAAAACTAGGATATCCATCAGTTTATTGTTTTTGAATATGTATTTCCTAGAGAACAGACCAATATATACAATATTAATGAATCATGAGGTGATGAATAGTTCATAATTATCAGTGGAACAGAGTAATCATCACTTTCTTCATAAGCCATTACTGATTATTCCTCAATCATTATGTATTACGTAATCATCAGTTATGTTCTCTCTGCACATCAGGACTTTAAGAGTAGTAACTGAGTGGTTACTCTTTGCTTTATGTTTATCTGACTATATAATATTGATCCTTTGTAACTTCAATCATAACATCACAATATATCCATACAAGTGCGGGGGAAGGGTACAATCTGATCAGGTCAGTGTATCACAGGGCCAACATACAGAGACAAACAAGCATTCACACTCACATTCACACTTACAGTTAGTTTGGACAGTGGGAGAACACTGGAATACCCAGAGAAAACCAGCACCAACAATGGAAGGACATGCTTTCCAATAAGTATTTTATACAGCCTATTGTTTATTATTAAAAAATAAACAATATTTCATGATACATTGGTGATGACAGCCACTTGATAAATGTAATAAGAAAAATACAATTTGAAATAAACCCTAAGGTGCATTAACATCCTGTTGACTTGAGGTTTTAAGTGAAATAGCATTCCAATTAAAAGCCGAAAAAAGATTGTATTGTTTAGATAATTTACTCAGATGGCCTCTACCAAAAAGGCTCAATTGTGTTCCTTGTTGCTCCATTGCCACACATATGGAGTGTGTATTAAATTTGCATTATTTAATTTTTGGACGCACAATTACTATTGGTAGTTGTAAGAAGTCTTTCCTCTTTTAGTTGTCAGTATCTACTCACATTTTCATACCTTATTGTAAAGTGTTACTGACTGTTAACATGAATTTGCTTAAAGGCTTGCTCTTTCTCCTGTGGTATATTACTTGCCATCTGCTTTCTCTGAGACACAAACAAACAATCCCCTACACCCACACACACACAATCAATATTTGAGGTAACAAAATGATGAACCCTTGGGAAGATGCTTCTAGAATTTGGTCCGAGACTTAAGTGCATTATGTTGCACTGGGAACAATCTAATCATAGGTCCCACCATACTAGGAGAGAAAGTTAATGTAATAGCTCCCTTATCTGCCTAATAAGGATTCAAGGAGGTTGCTATTCCCTCTTATTTTCCTAATGTGAATCTCCCCTGAGCTCTCCTGTCGAGTCCAGCAATGATAGCCAAAAGGTTTACAAGCACTTTGCAGGAGAGGAGATGGTTTATAGTTTGTGGATACTGTTTTTTGGCCATTGATTTTACCTCTTAGATTACTCCCCATGGAAGATGACGGTATAAATCCAAGTATGCTTTAATAATGTACACCTCAAGGTGCCCCTGCTGCATAAAACCACAGGACTGAGAGCACCGCGTTGTCACAATTCACTGTTGTCACCGGCACTTAAATTCTGATCTGTTGACTGTAAGTGTGGCAAGGATATATTTTTCTAGTTTATTTTATTTTCTTGCAAGCCAGATGTTTTATTCAACATTCTCCGCTCATCCCACAGAATGAGCGATATTTATCTGAGAGGGACTGGCATGTGTGTGAAAAGGGCAATTCATCCTGATGTGTAAAGGTTCGCCCACATACCCAGGGGCACGCAAAAGGGCTGAATATCGATACGATGGCAAGTATAAAGGGAATGTAAGAACTGTTAATAATTCATGTAGGCGCACTCCATTAACTATGCCACAATATGGGCCTAAGGGCCATTTTAGAGTGGGATGAAGGAGAGAGGTTAGCTCACTCCCAGATGAGCTAAGTGCTGTGATCCCATAAATCTCTTATGTTAAAATATCCCTGTAATTATTAGAATGGGGAAAAAAAGATGTTTATGGGATAATGGCACTATATATTAAATATGGCAGGGACAATATTTTTTGCTTTTGATCACTGACATCATCAGCTCTTAAAATCTGAACCTAATGGTTGTTTCAATTGACACTAGAATCTTCATACATAGTTTTAAAGCTCATTATGCTGCTTTTGCGAACAAAGACAAAATACATTTAAAAAAAAAAACATCTCTGTCCGCTAACTCTCATGCGAACTTTGCGTTGGCATGGTTGTTAAATAATATATCCACTAGAGGGCAGCGCAAAGTTGAGAGTTTATGACAGCAAACCACTTGCCGACATTGTTTGAGGTTGTACCTCTTACGAAAGACAAAAGTGACCATGTTGTGAATGGAAGTGGTCTGTTAGGCAAAAACACTAAGATATGTGGATGTTGAATTCTTAAAATGTGTTCCTTGTGTCTTATGGTGGTCTCATTTTAACTATTGGGAAGACTCTGCAAGACACATGATTTCTGGTGGGATTGCTCTTCTGTGTTGTCCGTACCCATAAGCTTTCAGAAGACCTGCAGAAATACAGCAAAAATGCACGCTAATATGCTGTCAATGTGTCAAAGAAGAAGCCATGGCCTTACTTTTATTACTACAGAGTGAAAACAATAAGTATACAAGTTTAAATAATATTTGAGTGTCACAATTTCCATTAGATGTCATCAAATACAGATCAATAAGTCCTAAATCACATTACTGTAGCTTTCTCATTCTGTTTCCTTATAAGACTTCATATTACTTGTCAAATACCCCCTGTTGGCCTAATTGGCTGAGCTGCTCCTAGCCAGCTTTATTGATTCATGCCTCCTGCTTCCACCTAATCATTTAGAAATTAAAATTGTCAGTCAGAGGGCAGAATCTAGCATGCTGTGTTTCTGAGAATGTCTCAAAGCATTTTAGTGATATTGGAAGCGTTGTGTTAGCTTCAGAACTCCACAGGCTCCTCAGTGAATGTCGAGAAAATAGCCAGCAGAGACCTCTGGCTCTCCCAAGCTGGAACTCATTGCCCCCTGCGCCCTTGGCTTGGTGAGCTCTCACGGAACAAGGCTTGTCTCTGGCCGACCTCGACGAGTACTCTATTTCCAGATCTACTGGCCCAGATGATGGCTTTTTCCACATCAATGGGCCCAGTCACAAATATAGCAATCCAAAAGGTAGAAGCAGCAGTAGTGGTAGCAGGTGGAGTGAAGAGGAAAGGAAGAGAGATGCAAGTAGTGGCAGTGGGGGTACTACAGAGGAGGAGTGAGTCACACCCAGCAAGGGCTCTCCATCTGGTCAGTCATCTGAGTTGCAGACCATTACATTTCATCGTGTCCTGGTGCAAATGTCTCTTCCATCCTACATTGTTCAGTTCAGCAAACTTTTTTTTTCTATTAATCTTACAGAAAGAGAATAGGGACTGGAAGCTTACACTGTAATGATTTCTGTGACCCTGCTGAGACAGGAAAAGTTAGAATGGCGTCTCCTTTTCTCACCAGCATCAATTATGGCCTCATGGTTGTCATGGTTACAACCAGTCCAGTAAGAGTCTACATCCATGTTTGTCCAGACTCATATACACAATATAGACATAATTCATCCTCTGAAATTAATAGAATAAAAGGTTTTCCTTTTTTTGTTGATAAAAGGCATTTACGACCATTCAAATCAAATGAGTTTATTATTAACCTAATTTGAAAAAAATTCCATAAGGCATTCATAAGAAATTGCATTCACAAAATGAGACAGAGGGACAGATGGAGGAATGGACAGACAAACAACTTGAAGACATAATGCCTCCGGCCAAAGGCATAAAAGTCATCACCCATTCATGCAGCATATTTTGAGGAATGGGGAAGCATCTTTAAATCATGTCATTTCGGTTGAGCTGGGACTAAAATAGACTGAAATTGCAGACATGATGGGATAATGATTTATGATTATTGTCCACAACAGTATATTTAATACAGCATGATTTGTAATTGCAATTAAGGTTGGATTGTTGTTTTGAGATTCAGACTATCATACAAAAAGGAGTAACAAATAAGTAAGAAACTATTTGTAATTGACAGTTATATATTAATATGCCCTTGAAAGGGTAAATGCTCACTTGCAGTGTAGCCATAGATCACATCATTCAATTTTTTGACAGTATTTACCATAAGAGGAAACGATTAACCAAGCATTTGGCCATTTGTATTTATTGTATTTTTTTTCTGTTAAATGTATCTATTTCATATTTTCTACATCCCTGGTTCTGAATATTTCTCACACCACCCCCAGCCAGTGAATTGCAGTTAGAAACAATATTGATAGTAGCCTCAAGCACTTAAATGGAATTACCTATGGGTGAGTTAATTTCCTTGCCTGAACCTACTCGATATGTGAACTCAATGTGTGTGTCCCTTTGGCGCTGTACCTGGCAGGAAGCTGGAGGAGATCTTTGGACAAAACTTGTAGAAGGGACTAAAACCCCCGGAGAGCTGCTGAGACCCACACTCAGAGGGTTTTGCAGGAGAATATGCCTATGTGACACCTTCAAAGAAATCTGGGACATCTGTCACGTCTGGGGTTATTAATTTCATGGTGTTTCTCAACTAGTCTTAAAAATCCATCTGACACAGAAGAAACATAGACTGATTATAGTCTACACTGTAGTTATTTTAAGTATGGTAATTAATTTGATAAGCATCAAATTGGCTAAGCATAAAATTAATTGGCTTGAAATGAAGGCAAAAGTGAAGTAAAGGAAATTAAAGTAAAATAAATATTGAAACACGTTGATACTCATTGTCAAAGGAAATGACATTATTCAAGTTTGGATTCTTTTTTTTCTTCTTTTTACTAAAAATGATTAAGTGTTATCACATCTGAATTAGCCGTCACTATGCTTTCCATGACTCTTATGTAAATTTCCCTGTATCATATTCATTTGGATTAGCAATAAATATACTGTAATACAGTGGCAACATATCTGAGGGTGGCATCTAAAAAAGGTTACAGGAAAAATGTGGGACAAATCATGGTCATGTCATTGAAGTCCTGAAGAGTGATGTAAGTGTAGAGTTTGACAAATACCTGTTGGTACAGGCAGGATTTTGTGACATTAAAACCACTGTGGAAGCAAATTGGGTTAGAATATGCAGTTTAAAGTGTGATTGGGAAACCTGATTCCAGAAACCAGATTTTAGACTTCATAGTGAACGAGGAAACAACTTAATTTTTCTTTATATATTCTGGACATAGATAATGAGTATTTTAAAATAAGCTGTTGTGCTACTGATGCAGAAATAAACTTATGCACATAATTTGAGACTGAGTTGTCTTGTCTAGGTCTTCTGATTTCTTCAATCCACCTGTAAGTCCCTATAGATCACTGAGAAACTTGTTCTTTTCTAAGCAAACGCTGAATGACAATTGGCTGGAAATGATGCTTTGACTTATGTTTTAGTTAAAATATTCAGTATAGGGTTCAAATTTATATTTTATATATTAGATGACATATGCATATGTATAAACCATTTCTTGTCTGGACACAGTGCATATGTAGCCTGAGGCAAAGTCACTGGACCAAAACTTAGTTTGTGGCAGCCCACATATACATTTTCACTGCATGCATTCTGCTGGAGTCCTAAGTCTTTCTGGTGGAACAGCTTACTATGCATACAAATATTAATGTATGGAAATACTGGTATGGAGCAACTGAACCAAAACCATGTCTGTCCGTCCGGAGTGGGAATGCTAATAAAGAGCTAGAGGGTGTGGAGAAAATATTTTCTACATTTTAAGGTTTAGCAAAATGTTTGTAGATTGGGTAATCTGGAATTGATTCCCATGATGCACACCTCAATAAAAACAAGTCTCAGCAGCAGCTCACCCACACTCTTCTGCTGTCTGTACATAAGCAACATCTTCTGTTATTGGGATAATAAGGAAATTAATTCAGTTAAAAGAATGCGTGAGCCACTTTTGCAAAGCTACCACAAACTACAGTTAATGAATTTACCTAAAAAAGCTCTAATGCTCACTAATTAGCAAGCAAGTCAATAGCCTACAATTATTTAACAGTATGAAGTCTCATTATGTTTCTTCAAGGTTATTTGTTTTCTCTTTCCCATTATCACTATTTCTTGTTTTATTTTGATGTCCTAGCCTATCCTGTTAATTCAGATGCTTCACCTCCTATGCCATACTAACACCCACAGCTAAATGAAACACCCCTCTGGAAATGTGTGTGGTACGGATACACAATGAACTTTCTTCACTCCGCTATATAAAATAACCTTCGAAACTTTTGATAACAATATTTTTCTTCCCGAGAAAACCTACTACCAAGCATTTTTGGGAGATTCTTTTTGTAAACATCTCGTTTTTAAACCTGATAATTATGAGCTTTTTGTTTGTTTTGCAAAAGTATTTGTAAACATATACAACTTCAGTGTCAACTAACGCGGTTGGCGGTAAAGTGAATCGGTCAGTCAATCAGCATTGCTGAAGACATAGCCCGTTTCCATTTCCCACAAATTGGTTTGGATTGGTGCTTATGTGGCTGACCCTCCTTGCAACACATGGAAGGGAAGTGGGTTTAGAGAGGGGGTAGAGAAGGTGGTTTGAGAAAAGCACTTGTCTCCTGTTCCCTCTGTGTCAGGTCACATATGTCCTTTAGTCAAATGTTGTAATGATCATTATCTTATGTAAGATAAGTGTTATTGAGGACTTACAGATTTTTGTGTTTGGTTACTCCTTTACCAAACCTTATGTGTAAAGACAGTTTTTGGATTATTTGATTTTTTTTAGACCTGTCTGTGAGTTGTGCATTCGAGATCTGTGTCAGTTCACTGACTCTTACAAACAGCCTTATATCTCTGGAATGATGCCAAGTCTCACTTATTCTACCACAATCATGTCTGACCAAACCTGCCATTGTTCTGTGTTTAATGTTGCAACAAACAAACTTATTAAAAAATCCAAAAACAAAAGATGAGCTGATATTTGGTCTTAAATTATCCCTGGATCACTACCCCCATTTCTCTACGTCATTATAGATTAGATTGTAATTGTTCGGCTAAGACACAGTCTTCCAGAAAGTTGAGATGGATAAGATAAAAATCCTCCACTGTCATCCAAGAGGAAATTTGTTTTTACAGCATGTGATTTACATGGCAATATTTAAGAGCAGTAGATGATGACATGATATTGACAGTTCACAGCACACAGTCGTGTACATCCTACGTATTGGGATGATATACGCTTCCTCCTGAATGGAATAATTTACGACCCAATATTCGATCCATATCATCTTTCCATTTGTTAAAAAATGCCATGTCTTTTTATCATAGGACTAGCTGTACATGTCCCCAATATTAATACCTATAATAATAAGTATGGTAATGTACTCTCATTTCTAATGAATGATTATCTTATATACATAATATAATATAATCTGAAGGTATAATTTATCTCTTGTTTGCGTGTGTGTGTGCTCAGCTCTGTCTCTCTTTGCACACATCACATGTATTAAGTTATTTATCGATGATGTCAGATCATCAATCCGGATCGTTCCAGTCTGTTGAAACCTGATGTGGTGTGCGGCACATTACTTTCGTCTTTTTTTTCAAGGTTCAGATGTCGGTTTGGATACATTTTCCGTTAATTGCCCACCCCCCGTTTTGATAAATATGATGTATTTATCATTAATATAATTTTATTTTTGTATTGTTTACTTTTGTATTTAGCTTGCGGCTGTTTGTATTCTTTTTCTTTTTTTCTTTCTTTTGTGTGTGTGTTTGTGTTAAATATGTTGTCTAAATGTCAAATCTTCTTGTATTATTGTGTTATACTTGATAAAGAATTCAATCGTACACAGTTATGTACAGCCCACATATCGGGATGAGATAGGCTTCCGGAGACAGACAGCATGCAATAGGTAGGTTGAAATAAAGAGGTGAATTCCCTTCCCCTCTTCAGTGATAAGCTCCTGATTCTTTTTTTTGTTATTTTGCATTGAGAATTTCTTTGGCCTTACTACAGTCATTTACCAGTTTATTCAAATATATATTTACCTGAAGCCCTGCAGCCCTGAGTCTTTCAAAGAGAAGGTGTTCATTTATTTTTTTGTAATGGAATTTGCAGGGAATTTGTGATTAGTGGTGGTGTTGCTTTGGATTTACATAGTGTACAAATAATGTCGGACAAATTGATATCCGAGTACTTTATGCTCAGTATAATGTAGATCCTTAGGGGACACAACATGGCATGAATGTATTGACTCATACTGCCAAATGCAGAGAAAGGACTGTATAGGAAGGGAAAGAGAAGATGAATCACTTAACCAAGGGGGGGACTATTAAAGTGGGCACTGCTTCTCTGCTGAGATCTGGCTCTGAACACTAATATTTTCTGTTTTACATTAATCCCTGCTTGGCAGTCACCTTTGTGGAGCAAGCTTATTTGTTAGCATCTCCAAAAACAGCACTGGCACTTCTTACATCAATACTCTCCAAGGTTCGTACTGAGACGCATAAATGTAACAGTGAAAAGCGAGCAAGCGAGAGAGAGAAATAAAAGGGTAAGAGAGAGGGAGAGAATCAAAGCCAAGGAGGGATGGAAAAAAGGGCTAAAATGAAAAATAAATCCAAAACCAACACCATCTAGAGACTTGGCAACAGCAGCCTGGGTTTTGCAGGCATCACAGACATCACATTGGCAAACAACACTCTGGTCTGGAATAGTGTCACCCCCTGATTGATTCCCCCCAGCCGACTGATAACTTTTCTGCGTTAGGCAATCTGTGAAGAAGCGAATAAACTGAAGTGAAAGAAAAAATGCGTTTAAAGTTTAAACCTGATGCATGGCAGCCAATATTTTGACTAGTAACGTTTGCTCAGGGGTCAGTCACCTTGGAATGACAATCTTTGGAAAACAACAGTGCTGACTGTACTGTAAAATGGACTCTCACCTCAGGGCTCACCTCTTTTTCTCTGGGTTCCCCAAAACACTTTCTACTGACTGACCTTCTTTGTTTGCTTGTGCTGTAATGCCTCTTGTGGAAGTATCAGCGTCATGTCACAGAGACTGATTTTTACTTACAGTTCATCACCTAACCAATGAAAAACTACATCATATTCCCCAATAAGAATTACTCGTATTATCTACCTGCTATTTTTCCATATTCAACATTTTGCACGATTTTACTATGAGTCATCCTGCCATGCATGACCTGGACCACACCTTGGGGTGTGGGTAGGTTTGTGGTTCAATAATCTATCCATAGCAATATTCATCATCACCTCTCTCTTATGAAGCAGACTGTCTGTCTACCAGATGCCTAATACAGACATTCACTCCCCCGTGACTTAACAAGAACCAAATAAAGACCAGACGAATACAGATGCATGTTTTTGGTCATTATTATTTATTACGCTAAAACCAGAAGAATTGATGAGAAAGCTGCAGTGTGATTCAGGTTATCACTCCGAGCACAGAGATGCAGTCTCAGCTCAAACAGACATGAGGAGATCTTGAATCTCAAAGTCTTCAAACATGGGAAAGTCAGACTGTCCCACAAACAAAGTCTCACAATTAGGAGACACAGAATGTTGGAAGGGGATGTAAGGTGTTCCTGAGGGCTCATTACGAGGCAGGGTGACAAGGTAAGGTGACGGGTACGAGTGGAAAAAGGCCTAAAGGGGGGGAGTTAGTGAACTGAAAAGGGGCCGTGGATGGACCAGAAGCTGGGGATGGGGGGGACAACCACACTGATATATTCAGAAGCTCATTAGCCGAGACAGGCCAGGGCACAGGGGAACAGGGAGTTCACCCTCATTGGGGCTCATTACACACTGGCAGGGAACTGACCCAGCCGGGGCCAAAGTGACACTCATCAGGGTAACATTGACTACCTTTACTCAGACAGAACCACAATTGGCTCCAGTCAATGCAGCCTGTGAGAAGCCTCAACTATCTCTTTCTCTAACACACACACACACACAAAGTTACTCTCTCATTCTTTTCTCAATCATTATTTCTCCCTCTGGTCTGTGTGGTTGACTTGCATTCAGTGGAGCGCTATGATCTTCCTATGCAAACAGATCATGAGCTGAACTTGCACCCATGCGGCAGTGCTGGCACAGCTGCTGTCATTGGATCTTACATCATGGGGAGGAGCCGCAGTCAGTGATTAAATGACATTTTGCCAAAGAAGGCACTCATTTATTAGCTTGAAGGGTCAGACAATAAAAACTAAAATTACTAAAATATGATAGGTTGTTAAAATGAGTGTTAGGATTCTTGAGTTACCTTGACCTTTGATCACCAAAATCTAATAAGTTCATCTTTGACCTCAAGTGAAGATTTGTGTCAGGTGTAAAGATCAGAGGTTAAAACTGCATTTTTTGAGGTCACAGTGACTGTGACCTTGACCTTTAACCTTCGACAAACAACATCGAATCAGTTCATCCTTTAGTCCAAGTAAAGTGTGAAGTTTGGAATAAAATTTGAAGAAATTCACTCAAGGTGTTCTTGAATCATCACATGGATAACACTGGGCCAGACGGATGGAGAGACATACAGATGGATGGAACTTGAAGACATCATGCCGCTGGTCATGGCTATCGTAGGCGCAGAGCCATTAAAAAAGGGCATTGTGGTAGCTGTTGGCCGAAATACAGCCGCAGTTTCGGAAACTGGTTAAGAAACAGCACATGGACGTCTTTGTTCCAGAATTCATGTGTGAGTGATCACTGCATCCATAGTGACACACTGTGTACCTGAACAATAGCATTGGCTGGGTGGCTAAAAGGCAGCCAATTACGATGGTGCTGGGGTATCTTACTGATGGGAGGTGAGCCAATTAAGCTGACAGAGCTGAGAGTGCTGTGTATGGAGAGGAACTGGCAGGGTGTGCTAGCCTTGGGAACTACACAGAACCAATCGCGGGGGGGTTGTGCTCACTTTAGCCCACTCACAAGCCCTGTTGGGGTGGGACGTGACATCACACAGCTCCAAAAGAGGACTCCTCTGGCACTGGATAAAAAAATCCCCAAACAGTTGTGGGAACTTTTAAATGAAACGATTTGGCTTCACTCACTCTGCTTCGTATCTGCCAGCTGTCCCTCATGCTGATTCAAGATCAGGTATGATCCATTAATTAGTTGGAGATGGAGTCCTGCAAAACAAAAGCACCTTGTCTTGTCCCTCTCATCTCACCAGCAGAGTTATGAGATGTCTCCAGGGATGTCTCACAGTCAGATCTATTATTCATCTTTTTTTTTCTTTGCTAACGATATGATAAGATTCCAGTGGAATAGAAATGTACTCATTAAACTCTCATCTATTGAAAATAGATCACACCTTAAAGAGATAGCTGGAGAAAATCCTAGTTGGCAAACAAGTAGGAGTGGAAGTGAGAGTTATGTTGAGCAGGGGAGATGGGAGCAAATGTCAGAGGGAGCAGAAAAAGAGGAAAGTGTGTGTGTGTGAGTCAGTGTACTCATTTTTGTTGCCTATTCAGAACTAGTAGACCTGATGGAGACCAAAGTCTGGCCCTCAAGAGGTACAGGGTCACTTCTGAGGACCTGGTTAAGCTCTGGGACAAGATGTGAATTGTGGTTAGGTTAAGGTTAGGTATGGTTTTAGTTAGGCTGTCCACAAGTCATAATAAGGATAGCTGCGCAAACGTGTGTGTGTGTGTGTGTGTGTGTGTGTGTGTGTGTGTGTGTGTGTGTGTGTTTGAGTGAATGTTCAGAAGATGATGTATTAGGAGAGAAGAGAGAGAGAGCTGCTGGCCAAGACAGTATTACCAGTTGTTTAGGCACTGGTCATAAAACATGAAGCTGGAATTAAAGAGTACAGCTTTGGAGATTACTGTTTGGTTTCTGCCATGCATCCTTAAATTAATTAGAACCCCCAAAAGCAGGAATAAGGGATTAACAATGATGCACACATGCTTGGCCAGGCTTTCCTTCGTCTTCATCTTAGCTTTTAAAGCATCTAATCCTTGACGTCAGAATTCACGGATCAGTGTAAATTAACTCTTTGACTCATGAATGAGTGAGTTTGTCAACAGGAAATATCTAATCAACCAAAAACACACTCAACACTATTGTTCAAATGTACATTAAATTGAGTGGCCGCACATTTTCAGTTTTGCCAAAAGCATTTGCAGAAAATCTACAAGATGAATTGCGAGAGCTGGACTTGCAAGTTTGCAGCTCAAGGTCAGTCAAATTTGCTGACTGGTGACTCAAATTAATGACGAGTAATTTCCACTAACGTCAGATCTCTCAGAAGTTTGAAAGGATATGTTAAGAATGAGAATATGCACATGGGAAATGGTCTAATTCCTTCTTGTGTAAAACTCTCTTCTGCCAATACCTTTTCTTTGGGTTCTAGGATTTAACAAGTTCCTGATCTACCCTGATGTTTGTGCACCAGTGGAACATATTCCAACAACATATAACATATAACCATGGCTTTTGTTTTCTCCAGTCTAAAAGTTCCAAATGACCTCTATTCTTAGCCAAAAGTAGCACAAAGCTTCATGGGTTAGGAGGATATAGATTTGCGGTCTCACGTTAAAGCTTTAGCTTACTTGTCATTTACTTTCACTCAGGAAATATCGTTGACTAATGGATCAAGTGCTGGCCTTTCAGAGTCAGTGCCCATTGGGTTAAATAGGGTAAGCAAATATACAGGGTGCAAAGATATAAAGTCAAGCCTATGAAGCTCTTTGGGGAGTTAAATCCTGTGTGAAATAGAACCTCTATTAATGCAGAAAGGTTTACTGAGCATGTAGGAGCATGCAGAAATGCTCTGCACCACATTCATACTGTTGTGAAACCTTCAATTGCCCCTACATCCACAGTCTTTGAGTGTTGGCTGCTAGACAACTGCACTGCAACGGCTGAGAGTTAAGTGCTTTACTTAGAGGCACCACATATAACTTTCATTTCACTGCCAAGAGTTTCCTGGAGATTAAAATGAACAACATTCCAGTTCTGGTCATAAAACCACTAAATCTGTATTGGTTTGGCATACCCGTTTGGCCAGCCACCTTATGTAAAGCATTGGTTATTCTAATTTTGCTGCCACTGGTGGTCTGCCTATATGTAGACTTGTAACCCAAGAGCTTAGAGCAAGTCAAGCTTCCAAACTGCCAACTGTTGTATCCAACATAAAGCCTGAGTGTCACCCACAATCACATGTGCCACAGGACACCTAACGTGGAGAGATTGAGAGACAATGAACTGAAAGCTGTATAATCCGGGCTCTGTTTTTAACCAAAATTAACTACTGACCAGTGGAATCCAAAGTTCACTCTAAAATCACGTCGATGTGCTCCTATGGTAAATGAAAAGAAATATGAGAAATATAATTTTTGATGAACACTGAAACTTCAATCGCGAGAGATGCAAATAATTTTACATCATAAAGTAAAACAACATTCAGCCCCTGAGTGCAGCTGGACTTGATTTATCTATGTGGGTGATCTAAGTGCATTAGGGAAGAACTTGAAAGTGCAGAAGCAAATGTACTCAGGATGAATTGTTATTGGCCAAACCAACTCTGGAGGTGTTCAGAAACGTTGTGACGAAAAGGAACACAAGTGTGAAAGTAAATGCATTGCCATTCCACATAGAACAACTACAGGGGAATTTTGTGTCCATGTCAGTCATGAGGCAGTCAATTAGCCAGTAAACATACAAAGCTCATCATCATCATCAACCATGGATATTATTCAAGACCCAATGGTGGATGGAGTGAGGACAGTCAGGTCACTCACCTGATGCCACACTGCCATCTCCAAATCAACCAGGATTGAGATCTTCATGATTATAACCAAATTCTATCTAATGTCACCTACTGATGGAAAAGTTTACAACAAAAAGTACAATTCAGTGTTGTTATTTCATAGGTGATGTTTGTTCTTCTCCTCTCTTTCTTTAGATTTTGATACTTGGAAGAGTTCGAGGTTGGGGTGATCAATGAGTTTCCCAGTGGGACCTTTGTCTCCATGGATCTGACCCTGGTATGTGCTTTCCAAGCCCAGTAAAGCCAGTCTCATTGTAATCGCACAGTACTGAGAGCTGGAGTAATTTCTCAGAGAGAAAGCTATAGAAAAATCAAAGCACTTACTCATAGGCACCCCCTCCATTCAACCAAAGTGTCATCCACTACAAGGGTCTGATGGTGCTACACTCTGAGAACAGTGAGAGAACAAGAATAGAAGTTCTTGAGAAAAGAGTAAGAGGAATCATAATGAAGTCTCAGCTCTCACAAATTTACCCCAAAACACTTTGCCCTTACGTTTGTGAGCATGTAATGGGGTGGATCAGGCCACACATTTGTAATAAGTCCCTCAATTGCAGCAAGGCTGAACAAGATTAAATTGAAAACTAATAAGACATGATTCAGTGTGCAGTCCTCGCATTTCCACCTATTCATTGTCAAGTCAATTTGGCATGTGTAGTTTGTGTGGCAATTTCTGTCTCACATCCATCACTGGCTCATCCCAATCCTCGGCAGCATCAAGGGACAGTTCTAATTCACTGCTCTAATTGAAAGATAATGGTCAGCATTCACAGATGTCAATGGAATTCATGCGTGATGCAGCGGGACACATTAACAGGGAAAGTTGTGGTTCATTCTCTACATGCTGCCTGGTTAGGAATTAGCCTGCTCTGACAAACAGCGAGACTTCATGCCAAGAACAAAAACCTGGCTGATGCATGTCATTTTGAAAACAGAAAAAAGGCTAAAAGTCTGTATATGAACAATTTACCGTTAAAGAGTGACAACCAACTTTAACTTTTCCAATGTACCAAAGACCAAACGACTCCTGTTCCAGTCAGCAGAAGACAGACAACATCTTATCCAATCTATAAAATCCTTCAGTGTCGTTTTTTTTCCTCTTCTCTCAGGGAAGAAACATTAATTAGGAGTTGCCATTGTTATTGCACACAGCTATGGAGGCAGATTGGTTCAAACCACTATGCTACAGCCACAAGAGAATAGCTTGTAGCCTGGCATGATGGATTCTCGCTTCAGAGGAGTCCAGCTGCCTCGCTAGGTTAGGTTCTCCAAGTCTAATATAGAGAAATTTGTGCTGACTTTGTTCTCTAAACAGTAAATGAAGTTATGCAGCTGCCGGCCTCCCACATTTTTGCCCTGCTTGACAAAGCTGCCAATCATCATGACTGGCTTATTTAACACAAACTAATGTTACTCTTCAATCACTGTCACCAAGACTAAATACTTACTTCTTAATTGCAGAAATCAAGTTTTTCACACCAATGAACTTCACAGTTGGGATTAACAGCAAAAGAAGAAAGAGGGCTATATCACCTTATTCATCTTCTCTTTATTTTGTTGCATTTCTTTCACAGCAGCCAAGGTATTTCAGTCTCGAATTGGACTTCAATTCATTTTCGATGATGACCACGAGAGGTGAACGTTAGCCTACGGCATCCTCTCAGAATCGTATTGTATTGCATGAACTTTATCCAAGTACAGGAAATTGTTTGGAAATGTCACCCATTCCATGGTGCTGTGTCTCAAAAGTTGTTTTTTGACAGTGGCTATACGCTATTTCAGGCATGTCACGGACATCAGGCCTCACCTCCAGCAGCCTTTCAAGAAGCGATCACACCGTTTCTCCAGGCAGCAGTTTTTCTCGTCTGTTTCTTTGATAACTCTGTCAGTCATTCAGCCGTCACAAGGTGAGCTGACTGTCCACACCAGCTTTTTTGTCTCGGCAGGTCAAATGAAACGGTCAAACTCTATACTGGCCTGGAAAAAAAGGTAATGCAATGCATTTAAATCATTATAGTAGCAGCATATAGACAGACCTTAACTTAAATGATCTAAAGATATTGTGGCTATACGTTTGTCGGAAATGATTCGGAAGATATTTAATGCGACGTGAAATAATGAAGCATATCCATCTGCCAACATGAAAGAGCTGTGATGAACTTTGAATCTGCTGTTTATTGTTTGTGCAGTGGTAGAGGTTTAAAATGGTTGCTGTTGTGACTAAAGATCTCTTTGAGAAAATATGTATTATACAGTATTACCAGAGGAAACATCACATCCAGCATGTCTGTGAAAAGCTGATAAATGTCATTGAACTTTGCACAAGGACACATAAACTGCATTGAATTCAATATTGTACTGATTTGTATTGTTTTTATTGGCTATTAACATTCTGTGTGGTTCTTTCCAGGTGTTTATAACACACCATAACCTGATAAATAAACTGATATCCTGCAAATGGTCCACATTACTTTTGAATTTCACTTCTACAATGAAATGGGGCTTTTCATCTCAGTTGTAAGCACAAGAGTCTTTTGTGGCAAACTACAAGTAAACTTGAGTTAAGAGTTTAATTTCTGGTTATGAGTCTGCTTTGTTTAATTGCATGTCATTTTGAAAGGGTACAATTTTGAAATAAGACAATTTTACAATTTTAGAGGTACGATGGGTTTCATCTGCCAACAGTCTCCCTGTATAAAGATGATGTAGCCACTTAGAAAGCTGCATTATGATGTAATCCTTAGTGCTGGTGATTGGAGGACCCCGATGGTCACTCCTTCTGAAATTCGGCACTGGAATAAATCTTGCCCACATTAATGAACAGTCTTATCACAAGCTTGCAGATCAAGATTAATGAGTTGTAATAATCATGCGTACCTGTAAAGTGACATTCACTTCAAGGATATTTAATCAAGCTTCATCCCTCTCTGTTCTTTGTGAAATTCATAATTGGGACACAGATTGTCAAGGATTGTTCCTCATAAAAGACGCGTTGTATCTTATAAAATGAATCATATAAGCTAATAACAGTATGTCAGTAAATATTAATGTGATTTGCATTAATCCCCATTAAATTACTGAGTTAATGATAAGCAGTTTTATATCAGACAAAATCACCCATTAAATCCAATAAGTCATTGTGTATTGTATTCAGCTAATGTAATATTGGACAAAATTATTTTCATGCTCTTATCATTAATCATCTTCCCAAAGTTCAAAGAAATACAAGAGTCACATAAAGTAAAATTAAATCTCAAAACTTTCTCAAAATGTGTTTCATAACAGCTCCTGAATGTCACCAGAGCACAAATGACAGGCAATTAACAGGCAGCAGTGTGATTTCCACTAACGCTATACATGTGGCTCTATATACTGTACGTAGACTGCCAGTCTAATTAAAGTGAAGCTGAAATGTGAGCCCCAGCATGTCACAGGGGCTGCCTGATTGAGGACTGTAAGTTATCATTCAATAATACATCATCTGCAGAAGCAAAGCAGAGGCAAGGTTCCCAAATAATTAGCTTTATAGTCAAAGCCAGCATAGGAGCTCATTAAAATACATATAGCATATAATAACAGTCAAAGCAAATCTGTAGTGTCATAAAAAAGTGTTGTTAGACTGTGGACATTGTATTTTACTTCAAGTTAATTGGAAATATCTATGAAAGTACTTCAAAGAAAAAATCAGTTTTCAGTTAGTTGTTTCTTTCTTTTCTTGGGATTTTTCTTTCAAAAAAGATTTAGCGCAACTAAATCCATATGCTTAGCTGTGATTGTACAGCAAGGTTGAGAAATACTGCACATAGCAAATAAAAGAAGACTTTTAGTTAGAAATATGAATTATCCTCTTTTGTTTATTGTGATTTAGCAGGTATTTACTGATGATTGGGTTGATTTGGATAAAAGCAGTTATAGCATTCTTGAGATTGTTTTACATGCTTTATTTTCTCTTGTTTTGACTTCTGTAACTCACTTTGCCCTTAAAATATATAGTTTAAAAATGTGCTTACTAGGTTTGTGGTCTGTATTGTTCAACATATACCACTAAACAGTATTTTTTACAATGGCTTTCTTGTCACCCTCATTGTATGTGATTATGTTTACTCATTTATATTGTTCTATTTATTTATTTAATAAAATGTTGCAACTGTCGGTTAAAGATTTCTTGACATTTAAACAGTTTTTTAATTGCTTTTATTTTGTTGTCTTATAAAGCATTTGGTAACCTTGTTTTGAGAAGTGCTTTATAAATAGTTTATTATCATTATTATTACTATTTGTAATTGCAACGTGAGACTTGGTGAAGGAGGGGACATTTAAAGATTAAGATCAAGGACACTTTATAATGCCTGCATGTTTAACATAAATGGGTTAAAATGGATTCAGTGCTGTTGTAGCACTGGTAACCACAGAAGCACTGAGCTGGTGTGGAATATAAAACAACAGAGGGTGGTTTGGTCTGTGAAACACAAAGTACACAGAGTGAGAGAGACACCTACAGTGTGTTCAGTTTCAGTCTTATAGGCCAACAATATTGAGTCTAGAAATAATTAATACATATTTTCTCTTGAATCTAATCATGGCAATTTATGTTAAAAGTCACAAACAAATGGGAGTCAGAGAATCAGTCATTTCTGTAATGTGACATATTTCTGTGGGAAGCAGGGTATGTGGGTGGCATATGTGAGAGGGAATTGATCAAATCCATGCCATTTGAGTGGATCGCTCAAAAGGTTACGTGGTTGAGTGAATGTAGGGCAATGCAAAGCTGTGGAGGACTGTAGGCCTCCACCTACACCTCCTTCACTAGGGAGTTAGAGTTACTGCTTGTCAACGTAGACCTCCTACTATGATATTGCTCTGATAGCTACCATAAGCTACGTAGCTACGGGGTTTCAAGGTAAAGTAAAAACAAACATGTTTTTAAAGATAAGAATACATTTGTTGGAGCAGTAAACCATTGAGAATGTTGCATGAATTAGAACTTAGTAAGGGTTTTTCATATTTCACTTTCAGTTCAGACCAAACTTTATAATTCAGTTTTTGACGTAATGCAACAGTATATACAAAACCATTTTGGAGGAAGCACACATGTACTCACAAGTACTATAGAACAGCTTATTAGTAATGCAATTATTATTTTCACCTTCTGTTCAACCGATATTTAATGAATTGAAATGTATCCATCTTGTGCACTATTATCCTTATTCCAGTGTGTCACTTATTTACTTACTTATTTGTTGCCCAGTTTCCCAGTTTACTTCACATCATAAAATATGAAAAATGGCTGATAACACATGACGAATGAGATAAATACAGGGATAGATAATCTAACACAACGTGTAACAACTAATTAAGGATAAGCTAAAAGGTCTAAAATCAATATATTAGAGTACTTGAAGCAACGGTGAGAGCACTGACAGCACTGTATGGTCTGGAAATGAATTTGGATCCACTCCCAGGTAATTAGTTTATTTGGATGACTGACTCAGAAGGGAGTTTTTTAAAACAGTCAGGGGTTGCCTGTGAAAATCTGGTGAACTTGACAGCAGGTTTAACTTCAATGCTTTTGAATACAGCATGCACTTCTGAGAGGCCACCTGCATTCCCTTAAAATAAATCTCCTAATGAGCGTTTTTCACTGGCATTGGCATTTATTTTCACATCTTATCTCATGCAAGGTGGTAACTCATGGGTTTTTTTTTCTGCTTAAATCTGGATCATCGTGATATTTTGTTATGTTCCCTCCCAAAAACTGTTTTCTTAATGTTTTGAACAGCTTTACAACTCAACACGCTAATTTATATAAGTGGCTCGATCATATTACTGTCAAACTTCGTAAATACTGAGTGATGTTAATGAAGTTGTGTTGGATTGTGTGGTTGTGATAAACATTAGTAGTTAGGCTGGCCATACACTGTGCGAGTTTAGAAATGTTATTTTTGTTCCTTTAGGAGCAATGGAAAGCCAAAGCTCACGATTGATGTGCTCACTCTGTGCGTTGCTGAACAGTTCCAGAGCGGTGTTTTTGTCAAATAAAAAATTCTATGTTTGTTTGCTAACAGTGATAACAAGGTAGAAACATGCTACTTTGACAATGTGTTATTCTGTGGGCCAAAACGTCCCAAAAACATTGAAACACTAGTGGCTTGGAACACATGGATATTTTAGTTTTACAGAAAGAATACTCCAACTTTACTACGTTCAAGGCCACTATAATATAAAGTGATTACTACCTACACTCTGATTGATATACTGTGAGAACCCCTTTCTCCTGCTTTCATTTATTTCTTGCTGTGCAATTCAGTCCAGCCATAAATTAAATGTCCTACTATTGTGTTTTGTCAATTAGTGCAGACGCAGAGAGGGAGAAGGTGTTGAAATGGGGGAATTGACTTGTGTGTCAACTGTGCGACAGCCTAAAGAGGGCCGACCAAAATATATTTTTTTATATATATATATATATATATATATATATATATATATATATATATATATATATATATATATATATATATTATAAGTGTCGGTTAATTTGACTTATGATGAATATATAATTGATAGAAAGAAAAACCACAGGGAAGGTGCTGTGAATAAAATGATGTGCAAAACCATTCTATAACATCAATCCTGGTAATGTTGAGTCAATGTGATAAATCATACAAAAACTTCACATTGTATATAACTCAGTCAGACAAACAGTGTAACAAGCATATGTACTTGACCAATTTATACAATGAAATATCAAAGACTGACTTAATTGTTCCAGATATGACATCCTCTTCTTGAGCTGAGTCTTCTTCCCTGCAGATAAAGAGACATTTGTTAATAACTGTGTCAATTTAAATCTTGCCTGTTTGAAATATGCAGTTTGTTTGGCCTGTGGTGATGCTGGTTGCAATTTTCTTTCTGAAACGGCAAGAGTGACCTGTAGAAATAAAGACTCGCTGCTGGACTCAGTCCACAGAACCCTCAAGTAAGAACCTACTGGTAGTTTAATATTGAAAGTATAATGTGTCCAAATCACACTAAAATCAAAGCTGCACTTCACTGGGCTAACACAGAAGTGTGAAGGCGATTCAATGAACAGTTCTTGAGATATGAGTTTTGAGAGAGACAGAAACAGAAAGATATTTCTGGAATTAGTAGATATAGAAGTGGAAATGTACAGGCAATACTAATTACAGTTGATCCAATCAGTGAAACCTCATTTGTGTCTTAGATGTGGGGTTCTCCTCTGTACATGTGAGAATAAAAACTACAAAATGTCTCCTACAAATAATTCAAAATATACTGTTAGGTAAGACACATTATGTTTCCGTCTCCTCAAAAGTTCCAGGGTAAATTTACGTCATTTTGATTCCCAGGAAAAAATATTTACTGTAGAATTCACCAGCCAATGTTTTCTTCCCATGATGCTTTGCAGTTCTGCAGCAATGTGCTGTATACTGGTTCTACAGTAGGCATTTGTTGATTATACAATGCTATAAAATGCACAGCAACTTGTTGGCAAACTTCTTCCTTTGCTGTATTGTGAAGATTTGTCACCGTGCTAGTCTTGTTACTTTCCAACCAGTGTTGGTTCTGGATCGTCCACCTGGCCAATCTTCCCTGCCACATTCAAACATTTGGATATTTCCTGTTTGTCAGCACATTATCTAAACTGGACCTGGACTCTAGAAACATAACAACTTTTTATGTTAAACCCTTCAAAATCCAACTCTTAACTCAAAACCTTACATTTAGTTTCTCTTTAATGCAAAGTGAGGTTTTCTGTCCATAAACCAGAGAACAATGGCCTCTTTGCATTTATGTCTAAGCCACGGCTGCACTTAATGATCATTTTATAGTTCATATTTAATTTTTCTGAACACTTCAATCACACTTAAATATCTAAAGGACCCTTTGTTCATTTCTGGTTAAGAGAGAACATTGTCTGATTACGTCTTGTCGAAGCTTTTTTAAATTCAGAATTACAAGAGCAGAGTTCTCCAACCAAACTAGGTCCCTGGTAATGATTGTACCTGCTTATGCAACAGCCCACATGAGTCAGATCCACATCTATTGAAGCAGTGGAAAGAATGCAGCTTTTCTAAACAGGAGCTCTAAGCATTTCAGATGTGTTCCACTCCGGTTTCCCATCTCTATGCTGTGGGAGTTTAATCTCATTCCAACTGACATATCCCCAGGCACGGGTTTAAAAAAATAAATAAAGAAGAAAATAAAGAAAAGAAAAAAAAAATTAGGACAGATTGAAGATTTTTTTTCCTGTTGAAGAGCACCAGGATATTTGGGTATCTATCTCTCCCTTCCTGTCTGTCAGTCGCTGTCCCTGTCTCTCAGACCATTTTACAGAGATTATTTTATCTTATTTGCCGGGGTCTGGCCGTGCTGGCCATGGGGCTGAGGGGCTTTTATGGACTAATCCCCCACAAAGCCAGTAATAACCTGTCAGTTCATCCCTAGCCAACCCTCTCACCCCCGCCCTACTACCCCACATCCAAGTGTGCTAACCAACCACGAAGATACCAGAATGCAGAAGAAAGGCGGCAGGGCCGAAAGAGAGAGCTGTGTGTGTGTGTGTGTGTTAGAGGAAGGTTAATGCCAGGCTTGAGGCACAGGGCCACGCATCCTAACTGAACCATGAACCTATTTTTTTCCCCCGGAAATGGACAGATATCTTTCGACAATGAACCATGACGGCAGGGAGCGAGTCTTCAACAAGGATTCTGTCTGATATACGTTTTCTCCAGTTTGGAGAGATGATGAGGATGATGAGGGTCACAGCAGCGATTGGGTTCTGAGTTTGACTCAGGACCACGATTAACATGTTAAATGAAAAGGTATAAGAGAAAGACCATCTTAACAAACACGTAATCTATTTAACATTATAACATTTTACACTTCACCAAATCCCGCTAGTGTCTCTGATTACGACATCAAACTACTTTCCTATCATGAATAATTCAGGTGTCAGGGGTTTTGACTGATACCAGTGTGTTTTTTGTTTTCAGTTTTTCTTTCAACTTTTAGAATTTATTGTATTATATCTCTGCAAAAACAATTTCAGCTGATAGAAACGTTTTGAAGAGCAATATTTTAACCGTCAACAAAGTCGCTGTAGTGATGACTGTTTTGATCCCGCTCAAAATTACAGATTAGATATTAATCCTGGTTGCTTTATGAAAATGCCATTCATATGTCCATGCGACATGATGATATTGCCTGAGCCGCCTGAAAATAAGAAAGATGAACTGTGAAAAGTCAAATATATACCACTTTTAGTTCAATGGATTAACGTGTGGATTAGCGTTCGCTGCACATTTCTTGTATATTTTTCCGAATAGGCTTAACCGTCAGGATTACATTTTCAGTTGAACCTCGTTCTGTCAGAAAAACAAAACAAATCAATAAAGCTTGTTTGCCCATCTGAGGCTGCCGCGCAGTTCTGCCTCAATGGCAGTCTGCTGCAGTGCATGCATGCTTTCATCTCATCCCTGCCTTGTGTTTCTGCCATACCTTCCCTGTTGGTTATTTTTAACCTCCCCTTCCCTTGGTCTCATTTGGGCCAGATGGAGTCTGCCCTGGAGCATGTGTTTGGGGCAAAGCTGCACTCCTGGTTCGCCTCTCTCACTAGTGGAATGAGGCCTGTCAGAAGGCATCAGGGTGACTCATCTCAGGAGGATGTGCTAACACATCATTGCCCCAGACTTTTCTGCGAGGGTTGATCGTCCATGAACAATGCAGCTCCAGTCACAAGCTCACACTTGGCCAATTCATCATCTAACCTTCGACGTGAGGCAGGAATGCAGGGAGTGGGAGCAGAATAAGTTTTAATTCATGAATAGAGAAAGGTCTGGTTTCTATTTGCCCGACAGGGATTGACAGCAGCATTCAATTTGGAGTCTTTTTCTATTTGTTGTGACTGCACTGCTTAACTTTTAAATCTTCATCTCAAACACCAATTAGCCACAACATGACCACCAGTTACCTGTTTTTATGCTGTGGTTGATCTGTGCTTATTTACTTATTTAACTTACCCATGGGAGTTTTTATGCATCGTCTCTTTTAGCGAGGCCCTGCTTTTTGTACAAACTAAAGTCTCAGTGATGCTTCATGCAGCCTCATGTGGGGTTTGTGCATTTTGGTCAGGGCACATGTGGCAAATTTTTATTTCATATTCCAGTTTACCTCCTCCACAACTTATTGTGGTGACGAGATTGTGTGATTGCGACCTGTCCAGTCTTTGTGTCAAAGGAACACAACCTACTGCAACTTTAAGACTTCTACTTCTACTCAATGAATTATCTGCTAAGTCCTTTTCTTGCAATGAGACCCTGTCCAAAAACATGTCCTTGTTCATAATGTTAAATTCCACATCTTACAGTAATAAAGGATCTTAGAAATGTACAGTGTCTGTAAGAGTTGAAATTGGGACTTTCAAACAGATATAAATGTGACTTGAACAGATCTAATGAATTCTTACATAGGTTAGATAGACATCTGTATACAGGGCATAGACTGGCCGACGCACAACAGTTAATAGCTTCATTCCCATTTCACCCTTATACCAAATCATATCTCCTACTTTCAGGCTCAGTCTCTCAGGTTGGATTGAGAGTTAGTTGTACAAGTATGTGGTTAGTTGTTTGGCTTTTAGTCCAATCTACGACTTATTCTCCAGTATTTGAAGTGCAATCCTAGCTCAGCTTTTAGATTTTGATATGAAGTTTACTCTTGAGATTAGGTTCAACCCTTTGAATTCTTTGCTCCAGAACATGATTAGTTAGTTGGTTAGGTTTAAGCATCTAGGTGAGGTGGCTAGTGTTAGAACGATCGGTTGGTCCAGTCATTATGACCTTGAAAAGCTATTTAAGGTTTTACACTTCTGACTTCTAGGTTTTTAGTTGGTTTCAGACCAAGGGGGTTAGGGTTAGGCGTTACTTTCTTAAGGTAAGCAGGCCTCTGTCATCATGGTTACAGTAATACACACATGGTAAAGGTTTTGGAAGCGGCATGGATAAAAGAAACAAAGCTGAACAAGTTTCAAACTAAAAGTGATAAATGGTGTTTGTCAAGTGTTTTGTCAACCCATCCAACCATCCATCCATCCAACTATCCATCCATCCAAGTCACCTTGGTAGTTCACCTATGGGCTTGTTTTTTTTACAGGAGGCAATGTTGTTTTGTAAAGTAAAAGACATCAAAACAAAGCAAATGTGGTTTTTCTTATAAGTTTGTTTAAGGTCGTGTGTGATGCTATTCCTCAGAGAATTGCTTGTACATGTGGTGTTTGGATTTTATTTTTCTAACTTGCATTTGGTTTTTTTTGCCCAGAGTGCAAAACACATAACTCTGAAAAAAGAATATTTGGCTATTATATATTTATCTTGTCTCTCTCTCTCTGGAACAATAATATATATTGAGAAAATGCTCATGGCGCACCTATGACGTGAATAGATGTTGTTTAGGGTTTAAGTATCAAATGATGCTCAGAAGTAACTCTTGTGTTGTACTTATTTAGAATTTGTTAAATTCTGGAGAATTGTTTTTATTTGTTATTTATCTACTAATATGAATCATTAATCAGTTGTTCACAGAAGCTGAACAAAATATTAATACATTTATGTTTTCCAGCTGTGATCCAACAAAAACCCACAGCATTGTGGGTTTTAAATGTTGTGGGCATTTCCCCTGTTTGCACCATTGTTTAGATATCGAAATTCTTATTTAGCCCCAGATGAAACAACTATTGCTTTGAGAAAAATATATTTATTTTGAGGAATCACACTGCACCACACCACGCCTTGGAGACATGTTCATGTAATGGAGTGATTATTCTAAAATAATCAGCAGTGAGGCTTGCATATGAAATCCATCGCCTTGAGGCACATATCAAAAATTCACATCTCAACGTTTTATATTTATTTTTTATTATTTGATTAGTTTTTTTTGTTACAAATGTCAGAAACTGAAAGGTGGGTTTGTGTTAAAAAAGTCATATTGCATTAGAAAAAAGAGTCCTACATAAACAAGTCCATAGAGGTTCACAGGCATGCACGCAGACAGAGACATCATGTCCCTGAACAAGCTGAAGGGCAACAGTGTGTGTCCTCAGGGCAGGGTGATTCAGTGTAGATGCACTTAGGGCAAAATGTGGTTCCACTTCCCTCCCATTTGCATTGTTAACTCCTTCCCTGGAGAGCAGTTATGGTGTTTTCTGTTGTCTTACTGCGCATCACTGACAAAGATCATGTTCTCTCCATATCTCTATACGTCCAAAGCTAGACAGTGCCAGAGAGGAGTAAACAGGACAGTGTTGTACAGAGTTTCATAAAAAGTGTTTGGAAGTTTTTATAATGCACTAAAACAGTTATTTATTTGTTGATATATGTTATTCTGAAAGATTGTAAATGTGTTATTCTCATCAAGTTTTGAACATTTTCAGTTTGTTATTCTTGAAGCACTGGAGTTAGTGATCATTTTGATTGCAGTTAACGTGCAAAACATAGCAGAATGAAATGCGAGTTTGTGCTTAGTAGGAAGCAGAGAGGAGCGTGTACAGAAGAAGCAAATCTTTGTCTTCCAGATGTAGTTGAGAACATACATTTTTAATGATGAGTATATTCGAGCAGTGAGCAAGAAAGCAAACTTGTTATCTGTATCTGTAATGCATTCATGTTTGAAATGGTAAACACTATATGCATCAGCTGTATGTATTACTCTATCCAGTTCAGTTGTCTTTATTTAGATAGATAGATATACAGATAGATAGATAGATAGATTGACAGCTAGATAGGTAGGTAGATGGATAGACTTCAGGGAGGTAGAGGATGTAAGGAACGTAAATAAGAAAATTAGGAAACAACCTGTGATAGATTTAGGATAAATGACTAAATGCTGCTGCACTTGGTTGGAGCCGCTCTCCCCTGAGTAAAAACATTGGATGTGTCACCCTGCATTTTTTTTAACCTACAGCATTGCGAGTACTTGACATGTGTCTTCACTCACCAAGGAACTGATTTATAAAGCAGGCTAACCAGCCTGATGGAACAGGATCCCGCACCGCTCCACACGTCTGTCTCTCTCATTAGAGCCATGATTGGCTCGGACATCCCTGGAGATGGCCACATTAGGGACCAAAATACCAACGGTCCCCTGACTCTGAGATGACAGCCAGTTGTCGGAGTTTATAATCTAGCGGTGATCTCAACCAATCTAATGAATCAAATCACCGTCATTCACTCTCCTCTACGTCCATCCCTTATGGCATTCACTGTCTGCTGTGCCCTCCAGCTGAGGGAAATGAAGGGAGAAGGGCAGGCAGAGAGATCTCGTTTTTGAGAAGTTGGTGAGAGATAGAAAGAGAAAGTATTCTATCTCTTCGAGGGTGGATGGTAAGAGAGAGAGACAATCCTCTTACTTCACTCATAGCTCTCTGTGGTGCAAATCTACAGACTCTCATACACATAAATATGTGATGTGCCATTAAGGCCTTTCTTTACATATGACTCAAATTGCTGGATCTCATAGAACATCCTCTGTGTTTTGACAAGTGGGGCCAGCTGTACGCAGATGTGTGTTGAAGCATGCCGGGTAATTGGAAAGTCTGTATTCCATAAAGGACCTATTAGTTCTAGTGATGGTGATTGGCTGTGGTGTGCGGCGCCTCCCCGTTGCTCTCGCTGACCCACATCCAAAGGTTAGTTATTGACTCTAATACGCCTCCATTATCCCACTCATTAACCTCACGATGGCCCGCTGGGACTTTGAGGATGTGTTTGTGGCAGAGAGGGAGACACAGGCCACAAAGGAAGCTGCTGTCACTGGGTGGACAGTGGTCAGGGGGCTGGGGGAGCTGCGGCCAGGCAGTCTGCCATTGATCTATGTGGATTAGGAGGTCCTTGTCTGTGGGGGCATCTTCCTCAGCTGACAGATTATTAGAGGCTTTGCTGGGATATGGGGCTTGAAAAGACTCCCAGCACAATAACTTTGTATGGCAGAGATATATCTAATAAGATACCAATAAGCTCAGAGAGAGAGAGAAAGAAGGAGGAGAGAGAAATAAAGAAAGAAAGGGTTTTTGGAAAGCTTCCGGCAATGGGAGGCAATCTCATTTCTTTCTTCCCCTTCTTGTTTTTTCTTCCATCATTCCCACACTGCAATTCTCCTCTAATTCTGGAATTGCACAAGAGGGATTTACAAAACAGATTGACCGCGTTTATTAGTTCAGTATGTCATTATACATGCATAGGCTTTGGAGGCGTGCTGAGGCTTTCCGCTGTATATGGTTATATTGCCTGTACAGGGACTGTAAACAGGCGGTACACTGACCTCGGATTTCTCTCATCAGGGCTGATGGGAGAGACAAACCATCACGTCCAAACTGCACCCACACTACATCCAATCCTCAATCTGCACTCAGAGCACACGGTGTCGGCCAAATACAGCAGAAGGAGATGAGAATTCTGTGCCAGGCATGACTTAGTACGTAATTAAGGCCCTGGCTCAGGAATGGCAAATCAACTTGCTTTATTTCCCAAAGGAGTTATGAGGAGAAGTAAGGAACGGATAAAGGCAACCAAGGTACTCGTGTGCAAGCTCATTGTGGTGAGATTTTTATAAATTAAAAAAATGTAAAAACGCAGAATGACACCATGCACCAGGCAGTCAAAGACTTCAGAAAGTTTGGTGGCTGAAGTTACTTTGGAATCGATGGCAGAATGGGTATGATTGGGGACCAAGGACCTGAAGCCTTTGAGCTATGGTTCATCAAGTCAAAACACTGTGGTCAAAACACAGACGCCCTTTGGAGATGCTGTGCTTTTTTCTGGAACGCTGTGTAAAGAATTCTCTCTTCCACTTCTTTTCCTCTCGCTCTTCACCCTCTCTTTTTCCTCATCAGACTTCAGCCTCCACTGATGATGCCCTGAAGGAGAGCCTGTGTGGGTTGCATACCAAGCAGCGTAAGGCAGCCTTAAAAGCGAGCGTCCAACGCAGTCGAGAGGGGTATCAAACATGCTGCTGAATATGCATATATAAATGACCTGTTCAGTAATCATGAACAACCACACAGCAGCTTTTCTGGGGGCTGTTTTCACACAGCTGGGCCACAGCCCCATTAGACCCACAAACATGTCTTTCAAATCAGTGGTTTGGAGGCTTTTCTGTCCACATGCAGAGTAAACTCCAGTAAACTCAGATTGTGTTCCGTGAGCAAAATGCTTTGATTCCTTTGCAGGCTCGAGGCAGAGTTTGTTTCTTCAAAGGGTCACCAACTCTGATTACAACTTATTATTCAGCCTGTGCTCCAGTTCAGTGCCGTTAGCATTTTAGCATGCAAGGTTTGATTAATTGCCGAGTTGTTGGGTGAGCAATGAGGTTGAAAAAAAAAAGGATTTCTCTATGATAATGCTGTGTTTTTGTCAACTGTGCTTAATGAAAGCAGATTTCCTCAGATGATATAGCATAATGATACGTGTATTTGCAGTTTTAATGCTCGTCTAAATGCTACGAGGGACAGTGGATGAACGCGTCGTTGTCACATCACTTATACAGAAATGGGACTAATTTCCTTTTTTTCATTTAGACAACCTGCTTCTTTAATGATTGACATGTATGGAATAAGACTTCTCTCTGTGCCACAAGGTATCAAACCACCTGCCGATTCGACTGCGGCCTCACACTAAAATAGCTGTGTGCTGTCCCTGGGGTCTCGGCGTGTGCATTGTTTGAGCGGATCTCATCTTAAGAATGTGAGAAACCAGTGTGAAAGCTCCTTGTTTTTTCTGTCAACACCACATCCTTTCACTTCTATCTTTCTTTGATTTATTTGTTTTTGCCACTGCAAGGTTTCCCTATCACCTCAATAGGTCTGCATCTGACTTCTTCAGATAAGAGCATTCCTTATATTTAACACAATGTCAAGGCCCTTTGGAAAACTAGCTAAAAATAATTGCCAGACTTAATGAATATACTTTTGCTTTTTAATATCTGTGCCTTAAAATCAATGATGATATTATCTGCGGGTGATGAGTCACAGAGTGTAAAAAATGAAAGAGGAGAAAGATTAACTATTTATCAAGTAGGCTTAACACTTTTTTTTCTTTGGTGCTGACTCCTGCCAAGGGCATATGGGGGTCAGTGTATTCACATTTCTTGTGTTGATTATTGAGTCTATGAGAGGGGGATGAAGGCCACTTTCTCACAGCTGTCGGTCACACCAACAGTCTTGGAGGGACAACACAGCACCTTGCCTGCTCATTCCAAGACGATGCCCCCGTTCCACTCCTGTTGCACGGATAATCTCTATTTTGCTCGATCCAACGAGAAAAGGAAAGACGCAGGCTACGCCGAGGTCACAGCGGGAGGTTAGTGCAGTTCTAATCCTCACTCTTGCCCCGTGTAAAACTCTCTCTTTTGCTTGACCACAGACCCTTCAGGCCTTCTGAAGATGACGCACCAACACCCTGTTCTGCGGCAGACTTTGTCAGCATCTTCGCGTGCTCTCACTTTCATCCACTCCCCATGTGGCTGACGCTCCTCCTGCCAGTGCTGACAGTCAGGCCCGTGCAACGAGAGACCCTCGTAGAGTGCTCTCTCCATAGGCAGGCAGTGTAGACACTGATAGATTATTTGCTTTCGCTCTCTGTCTGTGTCTCGCTCTTTCTCTCTCTGGGTTTTGCTGTTTTTAAAACCCAGCATTCTGTTTACTGTGGGATTACTTGCTTTTGTATGTTTCAAATTTGACAGCTGCTTCATTCAGCTCCCCAGTGTGGAGGCTGCACGATAAGGCCGATATGGGTTTCTAATCTTTTCCCTGCCTAAATCCTTTCCAAATCTTCTAGTTCTTTCTCGCTCCCCATCATTCCTTGCTGTAAGATTAGAGCATTTTCCAGCACAACTCTTGGCTTTTGGCGCAGAGCTGCTGGAACACTCCAGTAGGACTGCTAATGAAGGGAGCTGCTTCTTTGACAGCTGTTGCATCTGACGCAAAGGTTCCTGTATAAAGGCCGCAATCAAACACCCTCCACAACCCGTCTCCCTGTACGTGGGCGTGTGCAGCGCGCATTGACTGCATGCTAAAAATAATTGGGTGACTGGTAAATATCACTCACAGAGGTAAAGTTTGATCTCTTTGGGAAACAGTTTTATGGAGGATTTTTTGGAGGATATGTCTTATTGAGATATAGCTGAGGAGTTAAAATGCACTCACAAAAAAATGAAAAAAAAGAAACATAATGTGTCTTAATGGGCTTTTTCTGCTTGGGGCCCCTCCCAAGCCAAATTCATTCAGAGATTGTAACAGCTGATTAATTCAGTGTAGAACCTGCAGCTTGCCTGTTGTGATTCCTCTGGGGGCCCTCAAAGCCTTGCACTGCACAACAGCCAATCTCCTGACTAGAACTTCCATTTAGGCAGAGCTTCAGGGAAAACGATTGGATTAATATTGGTACAGTGGCAGCATTTAGCAAGTACACATCCATCACAACTTTTACAAAGTCGGATTGTGTAGGGCATTAGCCACTCTGCTGCATTATTTTCCATTGTGAAGAGTAACAGAGATGTGACAGTTTTCAGTGAAATCCACTGTTGATATGTTTTTCCTTTGTGTCTTTCACTACCTACAGATTATAAAAAAGTGAAGTCAAAAAATGCCACACATTTTAGATTGATTTATTACAGGCCACGTCAGTGTTTTATAGGAGTTTTATAGGAGCTACATATTGTTACGTAACCCTTCCAATAATAGCTTCATCTCTGGTTTGCCTGCTGTCACACCTCTGTTGTTTGCTCAGGTTTGAGGAGTCTAATCTCCCACAACAGCTATGCTCATTGTGTAATGTGTCAACACATCCTATGGCTGCGTCGCTGGAGCACTTGAAACCTGTTGAGACACCTTCAAAAACACGGGCAAACACTCAGACACAACAGATAATAGACGTGACCGTGAAATTAAGAAATCTATTGATATCCAAGGAAAGCTGTGGCCTCTATCAAAGGATTGTGAGGACCAGAGCTACCTCTCTTTTTGTGGGATTTGTAAAATAAAAAAGGCAACTCTGCATATTTTAATGTGAAAATAACACTTAATATGAAAAGTAAGTTTTTTTGAATGAGCAAGTTGTGCATATGCAAATGTGTGCATTGGCAATACAGTTAGCCAGTAACCGACTGGAGGTTTAAACACTAAACACTGGCTGCTTCAAAACGGTCATGAATAAAAGACTTTACGATCACTCAGCACTAAAATGAATTTAGATTGATACTGTCAATCTGGAGCTGTGGCCAATTTAAAATTGTCACCACATTATCTGTGCCCATCTCTGTACACAAAGTGGAAACAGTTAATATATACTGAAAGTGAAGCAGAAAGTAGAACATATGAATAAAGTCATGTTTTTAACAATTAATTTTCTCCTGTAGAAACCACAGATGGGCTCAGGCTGAAATGGCTCTGCAGAGAAATGCTTTCTTTGTAGTCACAGTTAAAACCACAATGGTCAATACCGCCGCGTTCCGTCGGAAGCATTGTAGCGGCTGCATTTTATTTGAAAAATGTGCTACAAAGTGGAGCACTAAATCTTCTAAGTGTACACATACGCACCAGGCATGACAGCGCCGAGCAGATTTACACTTTGAGGTGACAATTCATAAAATATTGAGCCTCTTAATCAGCAAAATGGAAGAGCTCTCGACTGCCAATTCAGGAGTTTTGGACAACAGATGCGTATTTACCACTGTGATATCCTCAAACCTGTCTATCCTGAACGGAGCGCCTCTCATCATTTGTCTTGCAGAGCAACTCGATGGGAGTGGTGGAACTCTCGGAGCGGGTATGCTGAGAATTATAGTGTCTGGAGCTACTTTATTCAATGTTCTTGCCTTTAAAAAGATTTTTTCTTTTAAATATCTGGTTTTATGTGTTTCTTTACTCAATTTCATTTGATATATACCTCAAAAGAATGTCTCTAATCAGAGGGGGTTATTCAAGCCACACTACAATGTGGCTTTGTTGTTATTTTTGGCGCTTCTTAATCTCCTGAAATTTATGCCACTGAAAAATAAGCATGTGATTTATATTGCATTACTTATTGCATAAACTGGATATGGAACTTGCTCATTTTGCATGGTCAGCTGGGAAATAAGACTAAACCTCCCACAGCCTAATACTGGATGGTATGATATACATGTCTGGACAATCATGTTATGAACACATTTTCATAACAGAACAAATTACATTCAAAGTTTCCTGCCTGCCCACAGTTCTTATAAGGAATGTGCAGACCTTGGGGAATCAAGAGAAGCTTAGAGAAAGGGAATCATGGTCAAATGCAATAGTCAGAGTGAATATAAAGGTAGATGTCCTAATGTACACCTCAACCTTCATTGTCCATTTCTCTTTGCTCACATTTCATTCTGCAACAGATCTGTTAATGTTGCTGTTAAAGATGTAGCACGATTATCGTATTTGTATCGATAATTTTGCCCTCTGAACTATAATTTGATCCTTTTGTGAAACTTAGTATTATCAGTTGTAATCTGGATAGTAAAATATGGATCACGTCTGTGTTTACGCATCTCTTCTCACGTGACGTCTTTTCAGCCAATCATGTTTGTGATGATGAATGAGACCGTCCCGTTGTTTCTCACATTTTGTGACCTTAACGAGTCATTCCTGTCTCATGTTTCAAAATAAGATCCCTACTCTCATCACATACGATAACTTTCCTCAAAATACGATCATTTTTAGCTTCTGGTACTTTACTTATACCTTACTTATTAATTATTTCCGATCTGGCAATGCTGGGCAGCAGCAACGTGGGATTTCAAAGTCACATCAGACGTCTAATTTTTCTTTGTGTTGAGAATTTAATTAAAATAAAGTTTAGAAAGAGTGGTGGCATTATCAACATCTTAAAAGTACAATCTGAAGTCTTGATATACAAATTTAACAGATTGATATTCTATTCTATTCTATTCTTTTTTATCATTTGTTCACATACCTTTATTAAAGTGCCCAAACTGGCAACAGCTAATTTAAAGTCTTTTATCGTATCATCACCATTGTTAAAAGTGTATACAGGAGATATGCCAGGTGAGAGGAGATGCAGGAACAGGATCAAACAGTAACATGGCCTTGCACGAATTAAAACCTTCAGAGAGGAAGCGAGTGAGTGTAAGCTGCCACTCTATTCCGTTCAGGCTTTTTGAGGTGATAACAAATAACAAAATAGTTCAAACTCCCCGCAACAGGTGCTGTTATGACAACAGCACTGTGATTATCCGGTGATTTCAACTGAGCTGGGTTTTGCAGTAATGTAGGGACAGCTTGAATCATAAGTGATAATATAAACTATTTCAGTCCCCGCCCACACTACTGTCAGTCAAACCAAAGGCTTAGGCTTCCTGGAGAACAGTAATGTGGAAGCTAGGCTTCAGAAAAATAAATAAAATCTCCTCTTTTTGGTGAAAGAACAACTTTCACCATGTGACAGTACACACACACACACACACACACACACACACACACACACACACACACACACACATCATATATAAACATATGTATGCATGTACATACAGACAGATCGATACACTGAAAATTTGATGAAATAAATTTAAACTTTCATTATTCACACCAACTCAAAATAATCTATAATAATAGAAAACACCAAAATAACAAAATAACTTGTGTAATAATGTTACCTGGGATTATAATGTGTAATTTAAACACATAATGTCACTGTTGCAGGCTTAATTATTTTAAGTATTCATTGAGTGTAGATAGATGTATAGATATTCATATCATATATATATTTGAGCAACTCTACTAGCAACCTAGTGACTGTGTGGTTAATATTTTAGGTATACATTAGCATGTTGCATTAGAATGCATTGCATTGAGTGGGTGTTGCTATTTGCTCTGCCCTGTGTGTAGTACTGCATCTCATTGTCTGTTATGCTTTCCTTCTCTCTCTCTCTCCTGCTTTGGTATCTCTCTTAAACTTCACTAGAAAACACCTCACTTCATCATGTAATAAAATCACCACTATAGTCATAAATGTGAATCAATCATTGACAGAGCAATTTCAGTGTGATTATTAAGAAAATCCACTGCATCAGAGCTGAAATAAAATCCCCTCACCACAATGGCTCCCCTTTTCATTATTTGTCAAAGACAAAGTTAGATTTTAGTGCTGACTTGCACTTTTTTTTTTTTGTGCGGCCCGTTCTCTCTCCTCTGCTCCAACCTACTCGTCTCCCTCTCCACACTCTATCACTTTTACTGCCTGCCAATCTTCGCCTCCCTCACCTTCACCGCACCCCCCCCCCCCCCAGGCCCCCCACCCTCTTTTCTCCCCTGCAACATTTGTCTCTCATTTTGGAATGAAGAGGAAATGCCTCCCCGCGGGCTCACAAGTGGCCCATCCAGAGGGCTGGCTGAGATTGATGCCTGTGATCCAGCTGTGCTGATTTACTCCCCGCACCCACAGGGGAGAGAGAGAGAGAGAGAGAGAGAGAGAGAGAGAGAGAGAGAGAGAGAGAGAGAGAGATCTTATTGTTCTTCAAGACCTGAGTTTAACAATCACCATTCTTCAAAACACACCCTGACTCAAACATATTGTGGACACCCTCACACATATTCATAGTGTAATTTCAAAACCACGCCTCAGCTGTCCACCCTGCCATTACCTTGCGTGACCCCTCCTCTGCCATTAGCCTCAGATTGGATGTGGTTATTGATCACAGGTCATGGACGAATGATAACACTTTGGCTGCCGAGAGCACTGTTAGTCTTTGATGCTTAAATCTATTGTCAAACCGCCAGATTAAAAGACAATACTTTCCAGAAAAGTGGAGTTTATATATGTCGACATTGCCTTTGTGTCACCTTGAAAACAGGATCTGATTAACTTTAGATTTTATTGCAAAATATGATGTTGTGAGATCTGCAGGCATCGTCAACCCACAAGGAAACTTGCTGAAAAAACATTGCTGAAGCTGAACGGCATATTTATTGTAAATTACTTTAACTGAAATATGTTGTTGCTGTCATATTTATTGATTGTTTGCTTTTGCGATGCTCGAATGAATGTTAAATGTAGATTCATCTTTCCATCTTGGTAGTAAAAAGATGGAAAAGTAAGGCTTTGTTTTCAACATTTATTGACACTTTAAATCTTGTTGTCTCTCAGAGCATAATATCACCGGCTGCAAAGAAAATGTACTTTTCCCTCCGTGAGTTTTACTCCAGTGAGTTTTATGCACTGGATTTATGGTTTTAGGTAAAAAAGAAAAAAAAGAAGCTGACAGCGTACCGCCTGCTCTGCCCATTTCACCTTTAACAAGATAGATGCTGGCATCAATATAGTTCCTTGGAGGCAAGGTTGCACACAAATACCCAGTTGAGTGTTTACATGTTGACTCTATGTGTGTGTGTGTATGTGTGTGTGTGTGTTCATGTGTGCACGTCGCTTCAAGTCCATCTGCATGTTTGACCGTTATGCATTTAGAATTTAGACACTTGCACTTTAATGGCTATGGGATGCTTTTGCTCTTTAATTCAGTAAACACAGAGATCTGTAACGGCTTGTGTTGCCTTTTAGGTGAAATCCATTGGTTCATCCGTGGCTCAGGGGCATTGATTATGTGGCAAAAGGAACAACTGACTTGCTTGGACTTTCTATGTGCAGTCCTTATAAGGCAAACACCTCCAACCCTCACCCCTTCGCCTCAGACCTACAGTCTGCTGCGTCCCCTGTGCATCTTCTCGGGGTTAAGAGTCAAGTTGCGATGCTCTATCCAACTGTGTGCTCAAGGCTTTTTACCATGTATACAGCACAATGGACAGCAGTTTATGCAATGTCTGTTTATATACATATTTTCTATGTGTGTACATGGTGTGTGTTATGGTTACATAACAGACAAATCCCCATAAAGCATAATATATTCACATGGCAACAGCACACACAAAAATAAAGGCACCCCACCATCACACCCCTCTTGTGCCATGTTCCCTCCAAGAAATTTCCCACTGACATCCGTATGCACTGGCAATCCCAGATATTTTAATCCCCTTCAAAGAACTGACACAGTCAAGATATTATTTACTTGCACACAGCAAGCGCAGTTATAGTAAATAAAGATAAATAAATGGCCATAATGTTCTCTGAGGAAATGGTATTTGCCGGGTCTCTGAAAGACAGCAGATTGAATTGTTTTACCAGGCCAGCTTTGGTTCTATAAACAAATTTTCAATTCCCACACTAAATTGCCCAGACCAGACAAAGAAATGGAAAATGACAGACATAAACACATACATCCACAGAAATAGGTGTTGGTTTATAACTGTAAATCAGTGAGAGTAAAATAGAAAAGAAAATGCTCTTAACATTCAGTGCAGTTATGTGTTCTGCTCAGCATGTGGTGCAGACAAGTCAGATGGCAGTCGTGTGTTTCATGCATTGCCTGAAGGCTGCACACTGGAGCAATAGCTGTACGCAGAGGTCAATTATTCATATAATTAGTTATTTCCTTAAAAAACTATTTACATTTATCAACTGAAGTTTTAAAATTGCACTGTTTCAACAAAGAGTTTTGGTAAAGACCTTAAAATGAACTATATTTGAGTAAAACATAATTCCCAAGTAGCATTGCACCTGCGTGCAACATGTCCTGTTTTTGTCATATTTTGTCTACTTGCTCGATTCACAGTTAAAGTGGAAGCACTTAAATGCTTCAATCAATTAACAGATTATAATTAAACAGTGAGAGCTCATAATTATTCCTGCATGTGGCAAACTCCAGACAAAGCCTTGAAATGCAGGTGAAAGTAAGTAGCTTATTTTTATAAGATTTATCTGTGCGGAGCCTTCAAAAACCAGCCGCCCCTTTATCTGGATGTTAAGGGTCAACACAAGGGTGACATCCTCAGTAGAGGGCATTAGATGGTCAATGCAGTGAAGACTGAATGCAGGAGAATGGTCAAACATGGACACTAATGGAGGGTCCGTAATGTGTGTGCTTGTGTTTATAATAATTCAAGCACTGAGACACATTTGATCCGATTCTTAGTCTCCGGTCTTTAACATCTTCTTCCCTGGATTGTCCTGTAGCGCAGAGGCATATGATTTGTTAGTTTAAAAACATATCATGTTATGGTTTTATTATTATATTATTAGGCCTCTACTGTTTTTAATAAAAACAACCAGAGAAAGTGGAAAGATGCACGTGGATAAAGTAATTCAAAGTTGCACCCAGTTGTTAATCCACTCCTCATTTTTTAGATACAGTCTATACAACAGTAATGTTGTCTGGACATTTTCCCGTCTGCCCAGTGTGCCATTTCATGTAATTACAAAACACATGTCTTCTGTGACACTGCAATCATAACAAGATGCAGACAAGAAGGCAGAGATATCCCATGGATTTAAAATGAGCCTACAACAGAGATCCATTAGGAGGGTTGTAAACATGTCCTTCAGTTATGGAACCATTCATATCCACGCCTATAACTCTTCCCTGAAATCCCGTCCTGCCCATTAATGGACTCCTTGACATGAGGTTTAGGCTGCTTAGCCACTCTTTCAACTGTCTGTGTTGTCCCCAGTTTATGGGGAGAGGAAAATATCTCTATCTGACTAAATGAGAACGCAGGCAACTCATCCAAGTTCTAAGTACGGCATTAATATATCACATGCTTCCCATCATGCTTCTGATTTATATAATTATATAGATGAAAAGCTTGTATTCGTGTTGTTTTCTGTTTTATTGCCGTTCTCTTTGCACTTTATGAGTAAATCTGGAATAATGATGTGAAATAAAATTTGAAGGTTGTGCGATAATTATCGTTGCACAGCATTTGCATCATACAAGCACCTGGCTATGTGTCTGCATTCCGATGCATGTTGCATAAGCGTTTATTAAAGTGTTGTGTTGGTTTATAGCTTGAAGTCAGATCGGTGTGTTTCTGTGTGGCATCCATGCATTCGTATGTGTGTCCGTGTGACAGTCGGGGGATGTTTGCTGTTATTTTTGCCGGCGTTCAGAGCAAATATCAGTGCGTCCCAGATGAGGAGGCATTACAGGCTGTTGATTTCAGCGGCTCCTGGGACTCGCTGCTCTAATCTGCGTCTGTTCTTAGGTGTGTTGTACAGGTGGCTGTTCACGAGAGGAAGGCTGGGGAATTTGGTTAATTAAGCAGGGTAAACAGCAGATAACTGCATGCCATCCTGGAGGGACCACAAAAGCATCAGGCCCCAGACACCATCCAAATACCTCAGCAACATACCAGCCGCTTTTTTTCCGTTTTTTGTCTTGTTTTTATTATCATTGGCTAAATTATGTATTTACAGATTGCTGCTATTGTGGTAAACTGTTCCTTGGAGATCCATTGTGGACAAGTGAGCCGTCATCCGTGACCAGATTCAATCCTTGGAGCGGAGGAGGTGGTTGTTTCTTCTTTAACGATGACGATAATGCAGCGTAGCCCACAGATGACACAAATTATTTAGTGCAACAAGAGGGCGGTGCTAATTGGGCCAAAGACGGCGTGTGAATAAATATTTAAATAAAATGAATTGTGTATTTGTATGTAACTTAGTGGGCCTCAAATCACAGTTAATCCCCTTTTCATGTCAACGTGGTTTTGAATGTATTGTTTGTTTTATTGTCCATCTAATAATTTCAGAAAAATGTGTCTATCGGCTTCACAATTGGGAGGTAAGAGCCAAAGGAAGTGCTGGGTTGAATTTTGTGTAATTTTGGACCCATGATACATTCAATAATAATAATATTAATAAGCTTTGAATAAACAGGTGACGATAGCTCTGTAGCAGTGGCGGCTGGGACTCAATGTGGATCAGATAAAAGAATGTTCACAAAAATGATCCTGTTTGGGGTTCTGTACTGGGTCGAGCTTCACTGAACTTTGAATGAACAGGTGACCAGCTCTTTGTGCAGCAGTGGTGATGCAGCTTCAGGGTTCTGCGGACTAGCACTCGATTTCTCCAGGTCACTTTTACAAACGAAAACTGCAAACGAAAACAAAGCCCATTCCAAACAGGCAGGTTTAGAGGGGACACTGCACTTGTTATTGAAAGCTCATGTTGTCATGTCAATCAAACATTGACATGACAACATGAGCTTTCAATAACAAGAAGACTGGTAGGAAAATGAAAAGGTGAGGTAAAGAAACTCTGAGTCAAGCTTACAAGTCAAGTTCTAACAGGGTTTTTGTTTCCATTAAATAATATAGCAACTGATCTGATGTTGAAACTTGCACATAGGTTTTAATTTGCTACCCAGCCTGCAAAATATTTCCTTTGACACAACTGTTCAGTGTAAATAAAACAAAATCATTACCAATAAATAATAGGCTATATGTGTGGGGTTTTTTTTAAGCAAATGTAAGTAAACACAAACCCTGCTCTGATATCTATTATGATTATTTTCCAGTTGTGGTGCACCTCGACCATTGAAGAGATATTTACAAACTTTATGTTGTTGTAAATCATGCTCTGCATGTCAGCATCAGTGCAGTAAAGAAAAGAGTCCAAATAAATCTAAATGAAATGAAAGTATAGCCTTCCATGTGGCTATAATGTGCGTCCTATTACTTTCACATCAATTGATGGTTCCTATGCGTTGCACTGAGATCTAATCAGGCTGTTATTGTTAAAAAACAATGTAACACAACGCTTTGTGCCATGGAAAGCTCCAGTATCAAATGAATTATCTCCAACTGAAATAGACTCTGCACCGTGTTTCTTTGATGCCTTTATTCGTCATATCTGTGAGGAGACTGGTCTGTTTTCGAAATACCTTAGAAATGCATTTGAAGTAGACGGAGCATATCAAAGAATCATAGGCTATATAGTAGAAGCCTTGCATTGTACAGTAACCTGCCTGTATACAGTTCTGTACAATCTTTATGTTTATGAAATGTTTTTTTTTATCTCAATACTTGGTCAAATGTAGGTTATACCTACTTTGGATTGGTCAGATCATTTTTTATCATATAACCAATAATGTATCCGCTTATATGTGATGATATCTCTGCAACCAATGACTCTCTCTTAATTATCAAATAATGACAACAGGAGGTTTAATGGTCAATGGCTCAGAGTAGATGACGGCTGCCATCACATCAAGTGCCCAGGGTGACGCTCTCTCTTCCCATTCTTACCGAGATCACAAAGAATGTGCTCACCAGGCTGTGAAATGGAAATCATTGATGGCCGCTCTGACAGCATCAAAGTACAGCCTTCCCTTACCTCTCAGTGCCCCATTCATTGCCATATTGAAAGCCATAAAATATGGCAATTCTGCTATATCATCTAGGTTAAACTTCCCCATAATTGCATTAGACCAATCATACTTCTTTTTTACTTGGGTCTGTTCTTTTCTCCCCCATGGCGTCCGTGTGGACAGTGATGCATTAGTTCATATCACAGGAGTTAATGAGAGGACCTCGGTCTCCTCTGAGGTGACACAGTGACCCAAATATGAGAAATGAGGAGAAAAGGAGCTGTGTGTGTGTGTGTGTGTGTGTGTGTGTGTGTGTGTGTGTGTGTGTGTGTGTGTGTGTGTGTGTGTGTGTGTGTGTGTGTGTGTGTGTGTGTGTGTGTAGAGGTGAGGACCAGGTTGCATTTCTGAGTTTATATTTTTCAGCATTACTTAAGACTTCCGACTTCTCAGAAACAGAAGTGGTGTGGTCAAACTTGACCAGAAAAGACGGGTATTTGTTTGACAAATTAAAACTAGGCAAAGGGCGGCACGCTGGTGCACCACAATACTGGCCAAAGAGGGATCGAAAACCGTGAATCTTCCATGCAGAGCTTTCTCCTCATGTATGCGTGGGTCTTCACTGGATACTCTGGCTTCCTCCCACACTCAATAGACGTGCAGGTCAGGGTTAGGTTAAATAGAGATTCTAAATAGTATATAGGTGTGAACATGAGTGTGAATGGTTGAATGTCTATGTTGGCCCTGTGATGTGATCTGTCCAGGGTGAACTCCGCCTCTTACCCAATGTCAGCTTGGATTGGCTGCAGCCCCACCACGACCATCAAAAGAAAAGCGGTATAGAAAATGGATGATAGATGGATGGTTAAAACTATATAATTAACACCATCCTAAATAAATAAAGAACTGATCACGGTAACAGCTAGTGTAAGAGTGATTAAATTGCCAATATACGGATGAAACAAAACTAAAACTAAAACACTAACACAGCGTGCTGCAGCACTTTGACTTGTTGTGCTGAAAGTGTGCTCTGCTCGTGGATGTGTGTGGTTGATCTGCAGAGATCTGAGTTTTGTTTTGTCTGGCACTGCAAAGAAAGTGGCAGACTTCCAGTGCAATGTGGCCAGGGTTGATAAGTGCAACACGGCCCAGGTTACGCTCTGACCGCGCGGTCGGGCTGCAAGATTTGGTGGGATTATACTAGCGAGGAAATGTTGCCATGGGGACAGTGCAGGGGGATAGCAGGGCAGGCCCTGTAAAACATGTAGCAGGAGTTTTATATAGATTAGACATACATGACCACTGTCAGCAGTGCCAAAGCATTTACGGACATTTTGAAAGAGGATTAGAAAGTGAATCCCTTTGCTCAGTTTCTGGCGAAGGATTTCTCAGGGAAATTACTTTTCATTCATTTTCTGCTACACATAACAGAGACATGAAACTTGTAAACAGGCTTATAAATGGCTTAGTCTGCAATACTGTTTATTCCATGGTGTTTTAATTGTAGATATAAAGGATTTTAATGCTGTTATAATATGTGATTATCGGCCTTACATTCACTTGCGTTGTGAAAGTAAATATATTTTTAAATATGTATGTGTCATGTGCCTGATTGCAGGTCTGATTCTTACTCGTGTTATTTATGCATGGAAATGCAGCTCATATTTACTCAATTACACCCATATGTGTGTGCAAATGTTCTACTGTCACTAAAACACATCACGTCAGTTAAACTGCTGTCCTCTCATTATGAATATATGAATACATCTTAACAAAATAAAACATTTGTCTTGTGCAGCATCTGATTTTCACTGTGCTCTCTATTAGAAAAGTAAGACAACTCCCTGTGCTAATTTTGTTCCACTTTCACAATCACACCACTGTAACATGATTTCTTTGTTCCCCCTTGTGAGCATGGGAACGCACAGCCTGAATCTAATCAAAGGCAGCCAGACACATGCTTACAGTACGGTGAATCTGCACATCTCTGTACACAACAATGATCAGGGGATCAGGATGCATTTTTGATGATTTTCAGGTTGTTGTCTTTCACTCACACACATACCAGAAAATATCAAAAGAGGATGTTTACTTACCACCTCCCCCCAATTTAGTTGGACTTTGCTTTATTAGCAAAGATATGATAACATATCACTGGATTAGTTGGCCGTGATCCAGTCTTATTGTCGATAATGAGGAGAGACATGTAGCCTGTGTGTGACAAGATACATAAGTAAACACGTGCAAGACAAAATGAAGATGTCGCTCTCAAACAATAATCATGGATACATCTGTTGATCTGAAAGACAGTGGAATAATTGGGGATATTTTCGTATTCATATTTCTGTTTATTTTCAGAAAATGGTAAGCCGTACATGTATATTGGTTGTATTGTTGTGCAATATACCATTGACATCTGTTCTGCACTTCCTGCAAACCCATTCCTCCGAGAAATGACATCTGAGCGAGAGAAGGAGGTTACATCCAGCTGATGTAATGAAGCCTGCAGTTTGCATGCATACATTTGTATTGTTAACACAAGATATCTCCATGCTACTGCAATGACTTTGGCATCATAAAGCTAGAACAGGAACAGGAAATCTTAAGAAATACACTGCCCATGTAGCGTATGATGATGCCTTATAGAAAGAGCAATTGATATGTGAAGGAAATGAGATGCTTATTATTGTTCCATTGTTATTTATGAAGCTCAGCGTAAGTTCAGTCAGGAAGACTTTCCCCCCATTCAGTCAAGCTCAAATCTCTCACTCTCTCTGTGCTTATTGATCAGCTGATTGTAGGATGATCATTATCTGGATCGTCATCCACCACCAGTGTCTAGACCCCGGGGGGAAATTCCTATACTACACTCTGCTTCACCCCCTTCTAATCCCGATGCCATCACATAGGGGTCTCGAACGTCAAAATACTATAACATTCACATTACTTTCTGTGCGTTTGCCAATAAATGTTGTTAAAACGTAGAATTGAAGTCTCTCCTGATTTAATTATTGTCAAAGGCGTACAAGCAAAAATGAAAAATACTTTTATTTTCCATGTAGTAGAACAAAAACTGTAATCACTAGAAGACAGAAATGAAAAATTACGCATATTGTAATGTTCTGAGACCGGATGTGGTCATTGGCAAGTGTAGAGCAAAAAAAAAAGTATAAATGCAGACTGGTCTCCATTTGTTAGGGTATTTTTTAAAACCCATTTCTGAACAGATAATCCAGTGAGCAAAAGATACATGGACCGTAAACAACTTGCATAAGGCCAATGTAAAAAGTAGAAAAGAAAATGTTAATACAACATTTTCTCCAATGCTGGGTATAGACAGAATTATTCATAGCTTTAACATTACAAAAAACATAGTTTAACCATGTAAAATTACAAATATTCTGCTCAATGCATTTTTTTTTTTGTATTTATTTAAGAGGTAAATACCTATAACATGACACAAAGGGACTGAGATTAGAAATAGAAAGTCCTTACTGATGTTGACAGTTTTAATTAACACTGCTCTGTTGTAGGTGAAATTAGGTCACATAACTGCAAGTGTTATTTGTAGCACAAGTTAGCAGGACAAAAACAAATTACCAGCAAAACCAATCTTTACTTATTAATGTGCATGATTCTCTCATGCCATGCAGTTGCATGCATTTTCTTTGCTTCATTACATATTCCATACACAAAATGAGGAACATCATTAGGGCACATGCAAATGTGGAGACAGAAGCTACTAACAATGCCTGTTTTCCAGATGCTACTAACAATGCCTGTTTTCCAGATGCTACCAAAGATAGGTCAACTGTGAATATTCCTACACTTTTATAGTAAAGAACACGTCAGATTCAACACGTCTGTGCATCCTGGATATGACAGTGTTACCTGTCAATGCGATACGTCCATGTAATACAATCAGAGTGCATGTTGAAACCACCTAGAGTAGACCCTTATATTATGCAGACACACAACCCATCAGTGATGGAATGCAAGAGGGACACAAAGGCAACACAGGCCGTGGGTCCCCACTGTAATCACACACAGAACGGCAGCACTGACAGAATGAGTTTTCTCCCCATTGAATAGTGAGACGGCTCTTTGTGTCTTTTTGATTTTCCCTTTACACATGATGTGTGGGGAAGGACGGATCCCCTTTGTGTCAAGCCTTAAGACTTAAAAGCAAAGTTGGATCTGGATGCATTTGAGTTGTGTGTGTGTGTGTGTGTGTGTGTTTGTGTGTGATAGAAAGAGAAAGAGCATGAGAGTGAGGGATGAGCACACAATGCACAAACTGCGTGCCTCCGTGTCGCTATAATATGTCACAAATAATGCAAATAAAAACGTCACTGTAACCAAGTTTGTTGACAGTTTTGTTAAAATATCAAAAATTGACAACACTGTTTTGAACCCTCTTATGGAGTTTGTTCTGTGATGCAAACTCCATCACCTGCACATAAACAGCAGCCAGCGCTTCCAAACATTTCTTCCAAAAGTCTGCTGAATTTACAATTCATTACTCTAAACTCCATGAAATTGGGGGGATTGGAAACGGATAAAAACATGTTACCTCAAAGGGTAAACTCTTGCCCTCATTTGATTGTAGATTTTTAATTTAGCTGAGTCCATTGTTTAAAATCTCTTCAGGGACAGATGCTAGATAAAAACGAGCAGTAGATAAAAATAATGCATTTCACACCACCACTCATTTACCTACAGTAGGATTCCACTTAGCTAGAGTACACTTCCTCCTGCTCCTCATCATGTTCTGCTCATTTAATCCTGCCTCCCATGATGTGATGTGAAATGAACAATTCGGCCTTGATTCACCCAAAGTGATGCTTAAGCAATATCTGCCAAATCATGTAATGGTGGAATCGCAAGGCTCTGTCTCTCTCTTGCTGTGTGTTATTATTATTATTATTATTATTCAAATGCAAGGTAGAGGTTATATGTAAATCAATTACCTCATGAGGTTGTTTTTTAAAAGCAGCAGCTTGTGACTTTTGACCAAAACAGAAATTCACCAGCTCACCAGCTGTGTGTTAGCTCATCAGGTGCTTGACTCGTGACTTCTTTACCTCGGTTCTCTGTCTCCTGCTTCCGATCGCACAATCTCAGCTTATCTAGAGACAACCTTATATACAATCTGTTCATGGGCCAATAAGAAGAACCAATGGGCCGAAAAAGCAGCATTGGGGCCACAGAGTTGGTTGTTTACAGGAGTCTTTTGATTCATTAATTCAAAAAGCAACAGTGCGAAGCCGTTCTCACAGCTCAGTGAGGTTGTACAGTGGGACATTGGGCTGGATGCTGATGTCGGCATGGTCACAATGTCACTGCTAATGTGCAGATGTTGAGTGCGTAAGCTATAATGTTTTCCATGTTTACAATCACAGCGTGTATTGCATGCTAACACGTGCTAATTAGCAGGAAAACACAACATAGCTGAATTAGTGTCATTTTGCAGGTATTTAGTCATAAATCAATGCATTGGAGAAAGTGAAAATGTAACCAAAATACGACATTATGTACATTAACACATATATTTTGTGCATTGTATACCAATTCCATTACTTGAATACCAATTCTACTAGAATAATAGAAATTCAACACATGGAAATTTCAACACATGGGCCATCTGATAAAACATTAAAAGCACAATCAAACCCCACAGACTACAGACTTTCAAGTTATAATACAATTAAATTAATTCTGGGCTAGATGATATTTCAAAAACATGCGATAAATGTCACATTACTATTTCTTTAGGTTAAAGACACATTTTTGCTCCTGAGTGAAGGTTTTGTTTTTAAACTCTTCTTCATGAGCAGAGAATGACAAACATGTGATAAACATCTTCTGGGGTAGGTCATTAAAACCAACTATGTGTTATACCTCCTCACTGTGCTTGACCAATGCATAAGAAATGGATCAAATACATATGAATGTTTGTTATATTGCTATTAATAATAATTATAGTGTGATAATTATTGATATATATTTTAATTGCCCAGCCCTATTGTAAATGTATTTCAACCATAGACAATTTTCTGTCGTTTACTTAAGAATTGTACATTATGTAATGTGACATATCCGTCATTTAACATATGTGGTATGTGCTTTTTCCAGTACTTCCTTTTTTATCTTTCATCACTTTAGTTTAACTGCTCTAAACACGTCGAAATATATAATTTTCTGTTGTCAAGAACCATTACTGCCAGTGTGCTTCAAGATGGACATTCTTAATCTCACCCTTTCTTATTATTTTCACCTGACATTGCTTTAATTGAAGCTGCTGTAAGTGGGACATGTTTGAAAGTCATGATATTTGAAAGCACTGAGGAGAAATCTCTTAAGCAAGATTTGCTGCACTCACAGATCAATGTATTATGTATTCCCTAACATGTTTGCTTTAAATGCAGCACTCTGATGCAACAAAATGTTCATCTACGTGATGAGATTTTCAAAGAATCAGAGAACATTTGGCTTGCTATAAAGACTCAGGTATCTTTAGCAGAAGTGGGTCTCCGTTTTCATTTGTCATTATCATTATATGAAGTTATAAATAAAGAGAATGTCACATTATATATCTTCAGAAATGTCATAACCTCAATGCTCCCTTCTGAAAACTTTTGAATGGCAATCACTCAAGTCCCAAGTGCGCTTAGTGGGATGTATTAACCTCAAAAACATCAGCAGTGAATCTGAGAAATTTGCCAAGTTTCATGTAAATTAACTCCCGGGGGAATATCCCTTGAGTGTGCACGCAGAACAGAGGATGATTATATTTAACAATGGAAAAAGTTCCTATGTGTGAGCCAGTCATCACATTCTCTCTGTGTGCCCCTGTCTGCTATTGTTCTACTCTGCCACATTTGTTTTATACCTGTTATTGTCATCATTCACTCCATCACAGAAGCCGGGACTTCAGATGCCTGCAAGTCACTGTTTGTTCCCTCTCAGAGGTAAGGGACCGAGAGGAGAGAGAGATGCAGGAGTGCAATGGAAGTAATTGATACCCGGCTTTGCGTGGCAGTGACTTTCAGGACATTAAGGACATAAAAATGCAAGACTTTGTACACTCCAACAAATAGGCAACCGGAATAGAATCACAACAGTTCTGCTGTTCTTAAACAAGACTTGTTTGTGTCTAGCAACTTCGGATGTGAGGATGTATGGTTGTTTCTCTGCCAACATGAGGGGTAACAGAGGGTGCGAGTTTTATTATTATGTCTGGTTTTCATTTTCAGCAGATTGGATTTTTTTTTTTTTTTCGAAAGCAGTGAACATATTCACAAAGTATATAACATTTCCCTGTGTGTGCTGAAGCTGATCACCACTTAACGACAATGCAATTTACCATTATACGTGAAAATCTTTTATTTTTAGATCAGGAGGTTGTTTGGTGTTTTGTGTTTGAGTTTAATTCAATATTATTAATAAATTAGAATATCATGCTTCGAGGAAAACTATGCTTTTTAGGAACTTGGGTTTTTATTTTTGTTGCTCCACATTTTTCCCTCCAAATAAAGTGGTAGCCTAGCAAATCCAGAGGAAAGGAAAAAAACTGTCAAGATCTTTTACAACCTGTCTGATCATGTGACCGCTTATGTTTGTGATCTCATTTGATCTATTTCTAGTGATGATAAAGATAACATGTGGCAGTTATTAAGGTGAGTACAGTATTATCAAGTTCTCATAATCAACAGTTTTCCTCATGCAATGACACTTTAGTTTTCTCCTGTGAGGCACATTATGTCCATCCTTTACTGACTTACATAACATTGTAGAAACCTTAGAAGTCAAATAGAAGTCAAGATTGAACCTCTTCTTAAAGTTATGTAATACAATGATTATTGCTGCTTATTAAGTGTTTTCAATATTACACATCTCTGGGTATAACTTGTTCCTCTTCTTCAGCGTCTTGTGAAGTGACCTTTATGTTCTCCACACCGAATGACTCAGTACTGCTGAGGTGCTGCCATCTGGAATTCTCCTCAGGGTTCCATTAATAACACAAAATAAACAGTTTGTTCTATTCACAAATGCAAATGAAAGACTGTTCATATTGTAAAATAATTTCATGATTTGTCATTTGATACCAGGTTATAGGGATTACAGTAAAGCAAAAACATTGTGTTTGTGTGTGTTTTCCTATTCTCTTTTTCTTCTCCATTCCCTTCCACCTCGCTCCCACCTGGAAGCTCTAGAGGAGCAGATGGCTTGGCATTACCCTGATGGCCGAGTGTCAGCCTGTCTCTTGGTTTCCAAGACTAGCTGTTAGCCCTGAATAAACACAGAAAGCGGCACACAAAATTAAGCGTTGACAATTTGAGGGCACTATTGAACCGGAATATGAAATCCAAGTTATGCCTAAATCAGGAAACAGGTTTGCACAGCAGGACTCGCTCCTCGAGGTACAGAGACCATTAAAATATGACAGAGAAAACAAACACATTTACTTTGCACAGCTGGTGTAACATTCTTTCATTTTTCATACCAGTTGTAGGTGAGCTCAAGAAGTGCAGAGTTTTGTCTGTGATGATGTCTATTTTCTTCCCAGAGAAAGCCAAAGGAAAAGCCGCAGGCTGTTGATACATGTGCCAAGTGCAGGTACAGAGAGCAGAGGGGCCACATCAGCCAGTCTAGAGCTGTTTCATTTTTTTTCTGTTAACTTCTAAGCACTAAGATAATCTGCCAACATTTATCAAGTCTCTTTATAAAAATGCACTTTACCTGCAGTTGCACTAGGATCTTCTCTGAAGACGCCGCGCATATATTTTGTATTTTATTCCCCCCCCAAGAAAATCAAAATAACATCAGAGTGTTTTCCCTCAAAACAGATTTCATGAACGCTACGTTTTCATCCACTTTTCTTCAGCCTAGACCAAAGCTGTATGAGGCACTGACAGACACACTTAGGTTCTAGCATATGCTGAGTGCCCAGACAACAGTCATTATCTCTCCCCTGCGCCTCACAACGGGGTTGGCAGATCTGACTTTGGTACGTTCACATGAATTAGTGCTCCAAGTCACACTCTCGTGAACTGATTTATTTATTCAGTCATCCATCCAAGACCCGCGGCTAATGGAAAGAAAGTGATGAAAAATTACTATATTTCAATGTGAAGTTGTATATTGAGACCAGATATGTTCTCAGTGTCCCACACGACAAAGTTCAGTTAAACAGCTAATTTGCAATAGCAAATATGTTAAATTGTCATAAGGATACAGCTTTTGGCAAAGAAGAGTCAGTTTATTCATGTAGAAATATGGCTTCTCCAAGACGTGACAGCGAAGCTATATGGAGCACTGGTTTGAACTATATTTGAAAGTGCTGACTTACAACTCTGTGCTAGTAGTTTGGCATGGAATGTTTTTTGGTGGTGTAGAAAGGCACATTTATGGGCATAAGAAACAGCCAAAATACCCCGGTACGCTTAAGTATACAATTAATTGAAAATTAACAAACTAATATATATCAAAATGTAGTACCTTATATTAATTTAGAGTAAATTCAACTGAATTCAATAAGTTACATTGTATTAACTTAATTAAGAAGTACAGCAGAAATTAAATATTAAATACCTTAAGGAAATATAAGAATTATTATTTGTCAAATTAATTTAAGGTCAACTGCAAGTCAATTCATGATTCGATTCAGGAGTCAGTTATTATGGTGAGCTGTGTTTTTTGCTCCTAAACCATGAAGCAATTTATTGGCAATCTGAAAGTAAAACTGAAAGCTGCTGCATAGACATGACACTGAGCTCATGACCCGTTCACTTGCTATGACTTCATATTGATTATCAGCTAAATTTGCTATTGCTTTCACAAAGGGATGCTGCAACCTAGTTTCTGTACTCACTCCCACACACAAAAACAGTGACACCAAAAACAGGAGAAGCAACAAACAATAATAAAAACATTCGCAGTAAAACTCAAATGGGAGAAAAGAATGATATTATCACACTTCAAGATGGACACAACAAAATCCACATGCACAACTCTGGGTGCAGCTGAATGTCCAAAAGTCTTAACTGGAAAAATGTTCAAGAAAACAAACGTCAACTTCAGGGCAAGACTGAGGCAGAATCCGAGTTAAACAAGCTGGCTCAAAACAGAATCAGTACAACTACATTCATGCAAGTTTGGGATGCTGGAAAGCTAAGGCACATGGCGCTAAGCTAACATGGCAGAGAACAAAGGAAGTGGAGTAGCATAGAGTGGAGCTAATGGGGAAATGGAGAACAGGCGAGTGGGGAGGTAGAGCAGGGGAGGTGATGAGCAGCAGGTTGGCTGGTGGGAGCAACCACAGCAGAGTTAGGAGCAGAACTGATGACAAACCTTGAATGAATTTAATAAACCAAAACACTCAAACCCCCGAGACTTATATATTCAAATATAAAAAATGAGACTTAGTTGAAAAATGTCAGTGAGTATTTTATATTTATTTTAATTTTTTCTTGAACAACAGTTATTTGACTCTTACCTGTATTGATCTCAACGATTTTGCAACAAACAACAGCTAACTTGTTCTTGGTAACAAAGCTGGGTGAACTTCTGTTTGGAGACAACTCAGTTCTCTGAGATCAAACATCCTTTGGACTATGTTCTAAAGTGCAGCATAGTTTCTGATCTGTGTAGTGGAAAATGGGGTTGATAGAATGTCAAAGACTGAACCGCGATCTACGACTGGAACTGATGTGATATAATGTCTGCAACAGTGCATTAATGTCACTCAGAATAAAAGTGAGAGTACTGCTGATACTTAAGAACAGTCAAAGCAATTAACAACCATATATAAATATACATATATAGTGTAATAAGAAATGAAAAAGATGATAAACTTCCAGCAGATGTGTTGGCTTTTGTGTGTTTTACCAACGTTTCCCATCAAACATCAGTGTCAGTTTTTAATCAGAACATGTGGTATAAAAAATGTCTGACAGCTTTTCATTGTTTGCATTTTACACGTGTGCCTCATCTCTTTTTTTAATGTGGTCTCGTAAGTGGACTGTTAGGCCTTGGTGGAGGTATGTGCAAAACTGAATGCCAATATAATATGACAATATTATATATACAATATAAATGCTATTCATTGTAAAGAAATACATTATACTTTAAAGTTATGAATATATTCATAACTTTATATAAAGTTTTGGAATCTACACATGATCTTTGATCAGTATGATCAGATACTGGACCGACACACAAAACCATGCAGCCCTTACCACATCAATTATACAACATGGAACCATAGGCCCTGTTCAGACCTGATTTTAATATCTGTCCTCAGTGATCTGATCATAAGTTGACAGCTCTCAACCCATCAGTTCAGCCCTGGCATTAGAATGAAGCCCGAATGTGTCTCCCATGACCACTTGAGATCGCATCTTACTTCTCTGCTCTATATGCAAATAGACCCAAACGTCATTTCTATTCATAAAGACCAAATTATGTTTTTCAGCCAGTCGGACAATACAATGTGTGTGTTTGTGTGTGTGAGATAGAGAGAGACAGAGCAGAGTCAGGAGGGGCTGACTGAATCAATGCACTCCACATAACTAAGAGTTTACTGCTGCTTTAGCTTGCAGGAATTTCACAGTTTGGAATCAATAAAGTCAGTCAGTCAGTCAGTCCATAGAGGATGGTCCAAGTAGGCAGCCGTTCAATGCATCCCAGGATGCATTATCAGAATTCACACATACTAGAGAATGTGGCCACATATGCATTGTAGACAAACTTCATTTGATACAACATGTATTTTATCTCTAGGTGCATTGTATAACTAAGATCTCTAGCTTTCCATTGGCAGTACTCAGCAATTGCAATGTAACCTTAGCTAGGAATAAATTATCCAGCTTTTCAAAAACATCATCTAGGTACTTTGTTTTCATTGTTGAGATGCTTCTATACATTTAACCGCATGTCTTATTTTGAAGTGTCTGTAAATATTACAAAACATTAAAGAAACTACATAAAAGTAGCAGAGAACTTCAATTTGACATGCAGTCCTTTCACAGAAAATGGGAAAAGTTGAGCATTTTATCTAAAATACATGTTTTATTAAAACCAGCAGCTGAGTGTTGAATATTCTAACAGTAACATAAAAACTTGAAAATCATCAGCTTTACAAATTGCTTAATTTCAACCCAAGCAAGAGACCTCCTCAAAACTAAATGTAATTTGCATTTCTGATTGATGTTGTTCTGGGGCACCTTGTGATTACAAGTGTCTTCTATGCTGATTTTGTAAATGAATATGTCTGTGTGATAAAATCACCTAAGTGGCAGAATTAGACAGATTCGACAGTGTGAGAGTCTTCAGCATCAACACATTGAATCTGCACATGTAACAGTTGTGAGGTATGATTAAAGTGGATTGATCCCAGATTAATGATCTCTTGGCACCATGACTTTTGCTGCGTACTCCCAGCTTCTCCTGCTCAAAACTGAACACAAGTGACACAAAAAGGTGACGGTACAGTATGTGTGTGATTGAAACCGTGGGAAACAAAGATTAGATAAAGGAAGGGAGCTATAGTATAATCATATTAGGGAATTGGGGTGCATCAGTGTTGTTATGTGAAATGAGGTGCCCCACCACAGGTTGGTTCCAGGCAGTGAAATGATAGATGAAAAGGAAAAACAACAGTAGTCAATTATAGCAGTGCATGATAACTAATTAAGACCTCTGGGTAATGGAGGAAAAGGAAACACTAGCTGTCCCTTCTCTTTTACAGTGTGAACTCCCAGTGCAGAATCTGTGCTGAGGCCGCCTTTGTTCTCTGTGTCCCAGTCGTCAAACCAGCTGAACGAACGCCATCTCTACTGTACCTCTCCCTCTCAGTGTCTCTCTCCAACTTACAGCATGTGTATGTGTATCATTGTGCATGCACAGTGTTGTTGCCTCTGTTGGACAGAAAAGCTCTTATTCTGAATTTCTGCATTAGAAGGGGATAATGGTAAGGCTCCCGAATTCATTCAATTGTCATTCTAATTAGTAGTTCATGAATTCCTCTGTAGCTGTGTGATCATTCTTTTTAAAATATGCCCCTTTATTTTGTGCTCATTCTAAATCCAAGATCTTAATAACATCATTATGTAAGCTATCCAAACATTTTTGCTATTGCAACATTACTTTTAACAACAGCACAATCTGGCAGAAATGTTCAGAGTTCTGCATCAGACCTCATTCCGTTACTTGTCATAAGTTGTCTTCAGTGGTGGAAAGCGACTGCAATAAAAAAAAGGCTTAGTTACATTTCTATCTCATCTTATCTTCTATTGGAGGTAGCACTCTAACAAGTGGCTCTCTGTCTGTCGTGTGAGGCTCTTCTTCTCTCCTGGTAGTGCTGGCACTGGTGCATACACAAGCTGGAGTCCTCCTGCAGCAGCCGCGGGTCTGATTCCAACCCATGCCTTTGCTGCTGTGTTCCTCCGTTTCATGCTTGTGCTGTCCTGTCAATAAAGGTGAAAACAGCCCAAAATATGAAGGCCTATTTTGCAAAAACAAAGTGAATAATGGTTTAAGGTCTTTACAAAGTAACCATCACCATCACCCGCTCACAGCAAGAAACTAAGTTCAGATTCCTAAATTAATCTTCATCACTACTGTGGCTACTGTGCTCCACAACCATTCAATCAATCCATCATTGATAACAGACTCATTCATTTGCCAAGTGTCAGCTATGGCAATCAATATCGCATCACAGTATTCTATAACTAATACCAAATAACTAGCTAGAAGCAGAATCTGGTGATCTTAACGTAGCACACATAATGGAGAGAAGGGCACACAGCTAGGTAGAAGACATAGCAGCTATAGCTGTAGGTAGGTAGACTTCCTGGCTGGTCTTTGGTCTTTCTAAGCATTAAGCAAATGAGATATAAAGTGTTAACTAGGACATTTAAGAGGCACTGGATGGTGAATAAGTGGCATATAGATACAATCTATATTATCTTTAAACAAGAAATCAAGTCAATGTATTTCCCAGGATATTGTGTTGTATGAATTTGACGTAATATCACTGGCAGTGCAGTGGATGAAACATTAAGGCCTGTAAACGTGTAGATTCAAACAAAATCTCAACTCTACATCATGAACAAAATATCTCAGAAATCAGCTTAATCCAAGTCTATAAAGTAAATTGGTTATTATATACTGTAACATACTGTAAATTTTTAAAATGCACGTCATTAACATATATATAAGCAGAAATATATATATGAGAAGCTTTTTCACTTCAGAGATGTTAAACAGAAAATCAGGAGTGGCTGTGTCAATTAGAAAGTGCAGTGGTGCCATAACAAGGCAAAAGGAAATGCATCAATTAAAACATCAAACATCCTCAAACTCTGTTCTTCATGCATTGTTGCCCATTGTCGCTCTGGTACATGTATAAACCACAACAGACAGCCATGTGGACTTTATTTGAAATGAATTGAATTGGTAGTAGAAAAGACGGATACAGGAGAAACATGTCTTGTCACGCGAAGACTGACGACTCAATAAAGTGAGAGAATCAAGCATCCTGTCATGCTAATTGCACTGCTTAACTTTTACGCTACTTCCCCGTGATGACTCCTCCTTCTGCGAATCCCATGAAGAACGTCAGCCCTCCAAGTGCAGGGGCTTGTTGGAAAGTGAAGACAAGAGGATAAACTACGCGACTCGTGGTCCACTGCTTACTTGATGGATCGTGGGACATTCAGAGCCAGACAAGCATCACAACAGACAAATGTACATGCATCAATGAGACAAAATAAACCAAGGGCCATGGGGAGATCCATGCTTGTTGCGAATTTGAAAAGAACTTCTTGTCTAATAACGTTAGCTCATGATATCTGCTCGGGAGCAGTCGGTTCACGCACAATTATTGATTGGCTGGTTTTGTCTCTGAGATATTCTCCTTAATAATATACTAGAGGGGAATGCCTGACTGGGTGGATGTGGATCAATGCAAGATTCTCTTTAATCAGAACACATTAATGCATAAACCGTCTTGCAGGTGACCTGGATCCACAAGGCTTTGAAGTTGTCAGTGATCTTCACTAGTCATCAATTTGCAGAGTGCATCATTTCGTACCCCCCCCGAAAGAAACCCATCTCTTTGCATCTTGGGAATTGGGAGGGGTTTCTTCCTGTCTCTGCTTTGGGTATGCATGATGCTACTTTAGAGCCTCCAGGAAACAAAATGCTGACATCAGGCAAACTATTTGGAATTTCTTAATCTGTTTTCTAACAGTTTTCTCAGTGTATACATATCACACATACACACTCACACATACACACACACACACACACATATATATTAAGTTATACTTCACCTCCAGGCATATTAGGACTTGGAAAATATTTCATCTTCTACTGGAATCAGAATCCTCACTCAACACAACTTTTGTCACATGGTAACACGGTTCGTGTCACTCACACTGTGGGACGAGGTGAAGCCTAGACAGGAAATCAGCACATCTGCACTAATGATAGGGATTCTCTGACATTACATTATCTAAGCTGATTTTATTCCCCCTCAAATGCCTGTCTCGCGCAGGGCCCTCCTTTGACTTTCCTAATGAACTAGCTTCCTATTCAGTTTGAGTCTGCTCCAAATGCCACCTTTTCACTCATCTAATGTCACATTTCCATGTTCAAACGTCAATGTTTAGAGTTGGGTTTTTACATGGTAATAGTCTGTGAGGGCTAATTAAAGGGAGGCCAGATGTCATGCTATATTGTTATGCATCGACTGCTCCAACCCTTGATAGAAGAATTAATGATGAGATCAGAATTTAAATAATAGATTTGACATTAGCTCACCCGTGATGTTATTATTGAGTCAAATTTAGTATAATTTTGGCATTTCCCAGAATTATAACCCAAAACTTTCATCTTTTGTTCTGTTAAGAACAAAAGATGAAAGCCAGGCTGTCAGCGACTCATACTGATTAAAACTACAACTTAAAATGGTTATATTAAGAGTCATGTTCATGCACCAATAAACAAGCAGGCTTTTGTACATTATGTTTAATTACATCCACTGGTACAGTATTTTACAGATTTTAGCGATCCAATACTAATGTTACCAAGTGAAAACCATCTCTTAGATATATATTTAGTATATACATTTTTACATGTCAGAAACACAGAATTGTAACCCCAACTAGGTGAATTGTTGATGCAATGCTGTCGGAGCGAATTTGTGACATATTCAACAGATAGACATGGAAACTGTGGTGGAGGATCATTTCCTCTGTGTATTCTGCTTTTAACCGAGCGAGAAAAAAGGCGAGACCTTGATTCTCACACATCGGTCTCAGTGTGGCCTGTTAGAGACACAAGGAAAACAACTTCAAAGTGAAACAGGAAATAAAGAACTCAAAGTGCAAAGATATAAATCCTAAAACCAAACACAAGGTAAAAGTCCATAACAAATAAAGTCCATACAACAGAAAGTATTTCAAAAAGGTCCAAACCAGAAACCCGATTAGTTCCAAGAAATCTCCTCACGAGCTGGGGCAGAATCATGACCCTTTGTTTTCCACTGCAATACAGTACAGTAAGTGTAGCTAGCTATCAAATTAACAATATACAATCTATACAGTAAAACGCTGCTAGGTTACATCCAATTCATGTCTTTAAAATGGACAAACCATTCTACTCACCAGCCACCTGCAAGTCCAAATACGCCAACGCCTCCTTATTCTTTACAGAATTGCACAGATTATCAAGGCAGCATGTGTTTGTGTGGTTTTTGACTGCTAAAACGTCTACACAGCACTATTTTACACATATGCTGTGAGCACATAAAGCATTAGCATTGGACTTATCATTACAGACAATTTGTATAAGACGTGACCTCGCTTGAGGTTTATATGAGGCAGCAAGTACAAACAGAATATACAGTACAGTATGTGCTCCTTTACCTGGGTCGTGTTTGCCTCCGGCTGAGACTTCCACCTCAAACAATGTATTTTTTAGTGGCACGGTGTGGGACCTTGCTGAACAGTAAATATTCCAGAGGCTGTATAGATTAAATCTGGCAACCAGAAGCTCCTGTCACGACCAATTAGAAATGCTTTGTGACTCAAAAAGTCGCTCACAGGCATGGGGCAGCTGTACCTGTGGTCATTGTCAGTCAACACACAAGTTAACCCTGTGTGGGAGAGGGAGCTGCAGCCTTGACTACAACAACTGTTCCAAAGATGAATTCAATAAATATTTTAGAGCACCTTCATTACTGGGTGCATGCGATTGCTGCCTCTCTCATTATGCTTGACTAAGTCTCAATGAGAAGAAGCAAATTGAGGAAGCAGGGAGGGTTTGGATTCGTTGCTCAGCCCCAACAACAATAACAACAATCCTTCTCTCTAATCAATGGTTTATAACTCATTAAAAGTGAAGCATATATGCTGAAACGTTCTTATTTATTTCTGAGTAAGCACTGGTATTTTATTAAGACTCAGGGAAGTGATACTACTGCTGCTCGTATGAAGAGAAGTGGAATTCGATTTTTTTCAGATTGTGTCTTTCTTCTCACTCCACTGAGCTTCTTGTAGGCCTGTGATGACGCGACTATGAGAGAAGACGTGGGGATTGTTTTCTGTGCCTGGTTTCCAAATGTAAGTTTATGGATGTAAATAACTCATCAGCTACTTTCATGTAACAGTTTCCATGCAAAATCATGGAAAACATTTTTACTTTTGCCAAGGAGGTTATGTTTTGGTCTGCATTTGTTAGCATGATTATGCTAAAAAAAACTACTGGGCAGATTTCGACAACACTTGGTGGAAAGATTCAGTATCTGTCAGGGAAAAAAAGTTCTTTTATTTTCTTTAACATTACAAGTTTTCTTTTTCCACATTTTCACATATAAACCATGCCATCCTATCTTCTAAAATAGGCGACAAATAAAAATCTGGATCTTGCGAATTCAAATGTGGTTTCATTGGGGGACTGTTTGGCACGTGGGTAGGTATGTGTTGAGGGACATTCTAGTTTTTTAATTGTTACCATGATGACAAAGGTGTGTTTTACCATTTGTATTTTTTTTTAATCAATAAAGAGCCATCAAATATAATTCTAGTACAAATTATTATTAAACTTAGTTGACTTTAATGACCTCACAGCCCTGCTTGTTATTGCAAATCAGCCAAAACAGTATCATGAAGAGTGTCACAATGAGTTCATTGTCTTTATAGCAGTGAGGTAAAGGCTCTTTTTAGTGTGTTGTCTCACTGTGGTCATTGGTTTTTACTGTAACACTTCCAACCTAATAAAATAATAAGAAATGGAGAAGGTCACACCAGTTTCTGTTTGTTCTTTGGAATTTTGTACTTTTCCTGAATACAGAATATTTGATATGCGATCATGTTCCCCTGTCTTCTCTATCATGCAATTAAACTGTGCATTAATGAGTCATTTGTTTCTTAAGTTGAAAACATGCGATGTTGCCATCATTAGCCGACATTGCATCACTATAACTAGCAGCTCAAATGAATCTCCATATTTTTTTCTCTACCTTGTGGATGTTTGTTTTTAGTTTGTTTAATTAAACCCACCTGATTTGCATGTAATGTTTTTTTTATTCATCATCCTGTCTTGCTTTGTGTGAATTTTCCTGACAGTCAGATGGGCTCTGCTATTATGATACTTTAGCCAAACAAATCTGGGACCACATTCCTGCTTCTGGCATTTCTATCAGGTGTCTGCTTTCATGTAAATGGTCCCCTTGAATCAGACCTGCCAGACAGACTTCTCCCATCATATCAATGTCTAAAAGGCAAATAAGCACATTCCTCTGATCCTTTCTGATGATTTAAATTCGATTATGTAAACCTTTAGATATGCACTGAACTCTGCAGAGGAGGTGTGAATGCAAATGTCCGAGTGAGAAGCTTCTGGACTTTCTGCAGCTAGTGAAATGCAGGAGGAGATCATGCACAGGATTTTTATCCGCAAACTAGTGGGAGGGTTGATGACGTTTCTAACATGCGAACAAATGTCTCTGCATGAGAAAGTTGCTGTGCCTTCTACATGTAGAAGACACTGACAAAGACAAGAGCTTTTGGTGTAAAGGGCCGACGATGTGCTGTAAACAAAAATGGGATCTTCGCAGAGAGAAAATGAATACGTTACATCATGTTTCCTCCTACCACCCCTCACCTGAGATTTCTGTGTTGTTGTGAACACGCCTGAGCGGAGAATCTCCTGCTGCATGGTTCATGTGTGAAGGGCAAACTCTGGAGAAAGTCCAGACCCAATTCTCTGGACATCCTATGGAGGTCATTGTTTTGAAAATGTACACAGAATGTGGTCCCCTGTATGTTCAGCATGTCTCTGGCTTGTAAAAGTTTTTAAATTGTTTATTAGTTTATTATTGCACGTGTCACCATCAAAACAAACAGTAAATGATAAAAAGTAATTTGCACTCATTTGTATTCAAAGTGTGCTGGTTTTCTGTGTCCATTGTTATTTCTGTTTACACTGTCCTCTGACCTGTGGTTTAGCAAACAACTCTGTAAAGGAGCCTATTAAAAGGATCTTGGCATGATGCAGCCGTGTGTGTGTGTCTTTCTTTGAAGTAATGCTTAATAGCTTTATGCACCAGATCAATAGTTCAATCAGGCTTTCATTACTCATTCGCAGGGACTTTTGTCCTCCCTTGCAGCGCAGCAAATTAAAAAGAGAAGGCGCTGGTCTGACAGTACTGTACACGAGCTGCTGACACACGGTCACCTCACCAAATTACATCAGCCTACATGTTGTGCTTGTTCCATTGTTATGCAGCCTAATAACGCAATTGCACCTGGAGCAAAGAAAAAAAAAAAAAAAAAAAGAAAATCCAAAGTTGCTCTCAGTCTCTCAAGGTTAATTGGATAATTTATAACAAGCCTGTTGCAAACACCACCTCTGTGTGGCAGTTCAGCCGAGGATGTAGTGGATGTACACACACACACACACACACAAACACACATTTATTAACCGAGTGCACACAGTGCAAGTTTGGCATGACCCTTCTCAGAGCCTGGCAGTCTAATTACAGCTCAGGCAGTGGGAATCCATTGATTTGAAGATAAATGTTAGCACACCTGTGTACTGAATCCATTACGATCTTTATCTAAATGGCTCTGGGAAAATGCTTCATTAAGACTCATTACAATAATGTGAGGCATTAAGCATTAATTAGTTTACCATTGCGGATTGCCAGATTTACTTTTAGCAAATAAAAAGAAAACAAGGCTCTGCATCTCAATAGAGAGAGAGACGCTGCTGTCCATATCTTAAACCATGTTTCATGCAATATTCAATGATATCAACAGTTTATTTTACCCAGCATGGAGCACCAGGTGGGTGGCACACGGACAATCATGGGAACATGCAATACACCCACTTTTTCTACGATTGTCTTAATAATTGGATAGACGACATGGACGAGCTAATTATTTGCAAATATCGTATGACCCAGATCTGCCAGGTAGCGCGTATCCTGTACCACTGCTGACACCATCTGAAGGGAATGATCCTTGGACTATAATGAGCTGTGAAATTACATTATGAGTAGAGAAGCCGGTGCTCCAGTCTGCCCAGTTCTTCCTTCTAACTTGGGGAAGCTGAGCTGAGGAACCCGAGGATGAGGACAACTTTAATTCTGACGACTCTGAGTTGAGGGATAGGGTGCAGGAGGCTCTCAGTGATTTGAATGCTGAGAGCGACATAATCATCATGGCTAGAATGGTGAGTGTAATACAGAGCACAGTTATTTTAGGAATGGGAGCACTGGAAGAGAGATAATGGCAGGGAATGATTGACATCTTGCAGGGCGCTCTCTGCCTCCTTTGCAAAGAGTGATTTTCAGTCGATGGAAATTGGCTTGGATTCACCTCACAATTATTATTTAGCCCAGTGAGGAGAAATTCCGGACAACGTAACATATTCTTGTGATGTGATTTCTGTCATTTCTGAAGGCATTCTACAGGACTATGTAGCAAAACCCTCTTTGAAATTTGTCTGCACTTATACTGACCATCCTTGACGTCAGCTCATGGGTCCGAGGTCTCTGTTAAACAAACTTTTATTTTTTTATTTGTGTCTTGAAGTTGCTCTTATGTGAGGAGGGAAGTATACAAAAATTAATGATAATGAAGTATGGGTCATGTAGTATCCAGTCTCCCTTCATTAAAACATGAATCAATTAGTGCTCCATCAACTGCAAGCTGAATATTTAGTGAATTTTTAATTGCTGCTATAGTCACAGTAAGGGAGGCAAGACTACCTTTAACCATAACAACTGGATGAGTGTGTTGCCCTTATGATGGGATGGATTAACTTCAACTGTGGCCAAACTCATTCAAGTGGACATACAGTATGTCCTAGTATGCGTGTGCAATACAACTGGGGGAAAATGAATGAAAACATTGGCTCACTAACACAGAAAAAGATGATTGAGGGAGGCCCAATCAATTTCTCATGTTATCATGTATATATGTACATATGACCTAATTCACATATTCAAATATGTAGTGTCAGTTTTGGACACGATTTATGTTCAGTGTTTAGTAAATCAGTCAGTCAATTGAAGATTGAAGAATTGTTTCGTATTGCTTCCCTTTTGATTACAGTTGTTTCATTTATTGTGCTATTAAAAATAGGTGTGTTGTCTTTTATTCAACACTTTAAAGAATTGCAGATTTCCCTCAGCCTCTTCTTGTTTTCCCTTAAAGGCCTTGTCAACAATCCCAGCAGGACTACAATAAAAATATATCAAATAACTTAGAGAGCCATCAGGGAGTAAATACACAAGTTTGTGTTTTTTCTGCCCCAAATTAATTTCTTCCTATATATAGGATGTGCTGGTGTTGGTGATCTCTGCCTCTGTTCACAAAACTCCTGCATTCATTCAGCTGCCAACGCCAAAGTAAATAGCTCATCCGACACTCACTAACTACTGAACCAGGCCCTCGCTGAGAGCAGGTGAAGACCAGTGAGTCGGAACACATCTCCCCTGATTCAGGTCATTCATCGGTTATCCCTTTTATATAATATACAGCACCTATTTATTTATTTTTATTCCTTCCCTGCTTCGTGGCTCTGGCAGTCACACTCGACCCTCCTTTTAACAAACTGTAGCATCCCTTCGGTCCCTCCCCCCTCCGCCTCTCTCTTCGCCTTAGGCCCGTGGGTGGTTCAAATAATTTGCTTAATTTGTTGCCATTCACTCTCAGGACATGGATCAAAGAACTGTTAAATTGCACTGACGTGGCGGCTTCTCGGAGTGACTGAGAGTGAAAAGAGAGAGGAAGACGGGGAGAGAGATAGTGAGCGAGAGAGATCGAGACTGAGAGAGGGAGAGAGGTAAGCCCTCCAGCTAAAGGAGGAGACTTCCAGCATCCTCACTGCCAGCGCTGTGTATGCATGCGTGGGTGTGTGTGTGTGTGAGAGTGTGTGTATGTATATGTGTGCCAAGAGGAGATGAGGATGGAGACACCTACTCTCTCCACGAGCAGGCCAAGTCCTGCTGCTGTGTGGATGCTGCTGATAATGGCTGGAGCCAAGTGAAATCATTTGTCAATAGACATTCGAGCACCACTGCACTTGGCTGTTTACTGGAGGGAACAGAGAAGGAGTGGTTATTAATGCTGGAAACGTTATGGAATTAAAAAAAAGGGGGTGGCGGAATGATGTAAACTTTTTGGATCCTCGCCTCATTTCCTGATCCCATCGCGAACCCAATACCCTGAACCGAGACAATTGGAATTTCGACACTCCAAACCTCTGATCAGCACTTTCGCTTTACTTTTTCTGTCCTCTTCTTACTAATTCTAATTAATAAGCCACATGAAACGTCAACTTACCACAGTAGAGTATGATCATGAAAAAGACCATGATGCAATTAGCCAGAGGACTCCGATGAGAGATACATGCAATCAAAGTGTGAAAAGAGGCAGGGAGGCAATATAGCAGGGGGCTGTGGGAAGGAGAAAAAAGCAGATGCTGCAAAAAAAAGACGATCTTCAAAGAGAGAGATGGGTTGAAAACCCAGGAGAGGGAGCTGTGGGAGCACTTGTCTTTTAAGGCATAAATGTGACAGATCTCCTCCAGGACCAGGGAAGGCATAAAGAACCAATGAGCAGCGGGAGATAGTCTCACTTTCTTCAATTCATGTCTCTTTTTTTAACTTTCTCCTTACTTGTTTGTCCTAAACTGTGCAAGTGGATGAAATTCAAAAATGCAAAGCATCTGCTGTATTTAACGTGACAGCGACCTGTCACTGGAGAGCCATGATGCTTCAGACAACAACTCATGTTTGAATACAGTCTGACAACTACACTTTGTGGACGAGTCTACAAATTTATATTTGCAGACTTTTAATGTAAAATCAATGCACTTGCCATTTTTGTCAATCAGTCTACCCACAATAACTAATTAATTCAACATGACATTTAATGTATATATTTATATATATATATATTAGTGCTGTTAATCGATTAAAAAATGTATCAAGTTAATCATGTCAATAGGCTGTGATTAATCATGATTAATCATACAATTAAAATACTGCTATTTACAAGTACGGTGTTTGAATAAAGAAATGTATAACAAACTGGTTAGGGCTTTTTTAAACTTTATCAGCCAATTAGAATATCTTAATTCACTGAGCAACAACACCCATAAAATGCAAACTTAATTAGCAGATAACCACATCAAGTACAAAAAGAACTGCTTGCCTGTAAATAATTAGTAAAATTACATTTTACCCACATGAATTTTACATTGAGTAGGCTTAAGGTTTAAAAAGAAAATGACTGCCATGGTGTCTTTGAATCCAAGTTAATATTTGTACTCAATTTGAAGAAATGTCCTCAAGGCATTCTTGAGATATTGTGTACACAAAAATGGGACGGGGAGACATATATGAACAGAACACATGAAAATAATTATGCCTCCTGCCTCTGGCTGTCACCGCCATGGAGTCATAAAAACTGAAACCTCTTAATTACAAAGAATTCAGTCCTTAATCAGAACAATGTAGGAACCCCTTCATCAGTAATTACCGCTTTGATTCTTCTCTAAGTATCTACAAGCTCTGCACACCTGGATTTGGAAAGTTTATCCCATTCTTCCTGGCAGATCCTCTCAAGCTCCGTTAAATTGGATGGGAAGTGTCTGTGAACTGTGAAAAGATGGCAGACTTGTCCCAAACAACCTCCAGTGTCTATATACTGTGTGCTTCAGGTCATTGTCGTGCTGAAGGTGAATCGTCATCCTGTCACGCACACTGTGGAGCAGGTTTCCATCAGGGACATCCTGCATTTATTGTTCCCTCAATTCTCACAGTCTCCCTGTGCTTTCCAATGAGAAATCTCCCTGTTGCATGATGCCTCTCTTTATGAGTGTTATTACCCTGGTGATTAGCAGTGCCTGGTGTTGACTAGACATACTTGACAAGCTTGGATTTGGAAGTGTAAATTTGTTTGTCTCACCGTACCAGAGAATATTTTACCTTATACTCCTAAGTCTTTTAAAAGCCTTTTAGTAAATACAGGGTCTGATTGATGTAGTGTTTTCATCAAAGATATGTTATCCCTTCAGCAGGTTCTCCATCTCTGCAGAGACATTTTAGAGCTCTGCTAGAGGGATTCTTGGGAATGTGATCACCTTCTTGACCAAGCGCTTTCTTTCCTTGCTCCTCAGTTTGACCAGATGTCCGATCCTGATCGTTCCAAGCTTCAGGAGCATCACCCTTATTCAAATCACTCTGTATTACCCTTACCATAGTTTATGCCTCACTGCAATTTTATAGCAGAGGTTTCATGAGTCTTCCTTGGTTTTGTTTTTGCTCCCCCATGCAGGACAGTGTCCAGTCAGTTCAGATTGCTACAGGTGAAATCTTAAAGATAATTACAGCACACCTTTTGTACATAAAATCTAAAACCATGTTTTCACCTCGTCATGATGAAAGTTTCAGTTGGATTATTGGAACCATTGATTGGCTAAAATAGCATCTGCAAATCTATGACACAAAAAGTGTGCATCGAGTGAAGGGATCTGATGGTTTCTGAAGTCATTGTATGTAATATCATATACTGATATATCAGATATTAATTTTCCAGTGAGACAGTTCAGTCTGATGTTATGAGTCATATGCCCTGCAGCAACAACATCAGACACAGTAATGTAGGAATTGACAATAAGATGAAACTTATTGTAGTGTATGTAGAGTTCAATCCTATCCTCAGAGGCTTTAATGCAGACTTCAGCACCATGGACAGAGACATTTAACTCTCAAACAGAAGATACAGTGTTTGACCTGAACACGTTTTACACTGTACTCATGAGTCTCTAGCTACTACATGTTGTTCACTCAGCATCGGATTAAAACCACGCTTTTCAGAATAAAGTGCAATTACAGCACCTTTAATGGTTAATTCGCTTTATGATTTTCTCATTAGAAATGCAAGTCTTCATGGTGTTTTAGACAAGCAGGCTAAAAGAAGATCTTATAGGGCCAGTCAAAACACAGCACTATGTCGGTCGAATAGCATCCACACTATTCTGCAATCGGAGGGGAAATTGTGTATTTTTGAAATCGTTTTAAACCAACCGTAATCTTCTTGGGTGGCACAGGATGCAGAAAATAGTGTCGAGGGAAACCTTGTTTTGGTGGTACGTTTGCATGTGGAGTCAGTAAAATGACTAGTTCCCCTAAAAGACATTGCCCCCAAAAAGAGTACATCGTCAGTGGAGAGGTTGCTCTTGTTGTTTCCCGAAGCAAAGATTATGAATTATGAAAACAGCAACAGGCCAGAAGTGGAAAGGAAGGAGAATGCTCCCTAAAATGGGTGCCCAATTGTATTACACACGTACTCTTCAAACTGCTTTTGATACACAGCCGACTATGCAACAAAACACAATAAATTAACTTTTAAAATAGGTACTGGCATTCACACACAGCACAAGGTTATTCTTACACAACAGTACATAAACCATGACATTGTTTGTGTAATGTTCAAGCATTATTGCAAAAGGAAAGAGGAGGAGAAGTTTCCATTGAAGATGCAGCTGCTTGATTCTTGCTATTGAATCATTCCTTATTCATGCCAAGTCAATTGATGAACTTTAATACATATAGACCTTGAAAATATGTTAACGTGCATACCTCCTACACTTGAATTTTCATGAGCTGCTGCATGTAAATGTCATATCCCATCAGTCACTGAGATAAGCTATACATATCCTATAATGACCCTACTGACTAATACTGTTTTTTTTTACATTCATATTATTCTACTATAATTATGTTCGTCCATTGGAAGAGGTGGACTGAAACGTCTAAAACCTTGGAGTAAAGACTTTCTCATTTATCTGTACAAGTCTTGCAGTTCAGTTAGTGTTCACATCGCAGCTGCATGATGAGTCACCTCAGGGAATTTTGTGTTTGTTGGGTTTAATTGCTGTGCTGTAATTTTTAAAATGACTTTAAAGGTGACTCGATCAAGATGTGTCCACCAACGTCTGCATGCCTGCATGTGCGTGGTCACATTCACTGATACACTTATTCGTGAAGTGACAACATCAATGATTTTTTAAAAGTTGAAATCATCTAAAGATAATGTACATTACTGCGTTGCCTGTTTTCTCATTTTAACTGTTGGCCATCCTAGCAAAATAATCAAAAACTGTATGTGTTTCTTTTTCTGCCCTTTTTTACCTTTTTGTTTTTGGCAAGACAGTGAAACAGTTTCAACATGTAGGAATGTTCAACTCGTAGTAAACCGATCTCTGTTCATTGAAGTGTGGTGTACAATGTGTGTACAAGTTACTCAATATCTATTTCCACAGACACTATTCTGTAGGTCTGTGCAGGGCACCTCCCACAAGCTGGCCACACACAGCCTGTAAATATCCTATTTCAAATAAAACCGTCACAGGGATATACAGTAAGTCAATATCAAGAAGACTGTGTGCAGTTAAACAGGCCCACTATTTCCTCTTAGTCAGTGATAGTACCTGAAAACACTTCTGTGAAGCCAATGTAATCAGGCTGAGATGGGATTTGTGAATGATCACCCTGGACCTGGAACTGCAGATAAATTGATCACACACTGAGGGGAAAGTGTAGAAACTATAAATTGTATCTTACTATAAGCCAAACAGGGGGATAAGAAGGGTAATGGCCCACTGTCCTTTAAGGTCTGGTCAGTTTGCCCAGACATTAAAACTGGTCTGACTGGTACGAGTTTCCATCCAATCATCTATTATCTATACTGTTGATCCTTTAAGGGTCACATGGGTGCAGGAGCCAGCAAACATTGGGCGAGAGGCGGGGTACACTCTGGACAGGCCACCAGCATATGGCAGGCCTGGTACTTGTTTCATGAAATCTATTATACCACAAGCTGTCCTCAGCTGAGCGTTGTTAATCTGGAGATGGTTTTCAATGAAAACCTTTAGTAGTACAATTCCATCTGTGGCTTTTATTAATTTGCTTAAAAGGTGTAGCCATCTGACAATGGGTAAAATCACTCTGTACCGTCTAGGAGTGGCCGAGACACAAACACCACATTACAAAAGATTTTCTGGAGTTATCGATCAATGTATTTATCATCAAAATTGCTTAACATAAAGTAAGAGCATTCTTTTAGCTTCAGGATGATTATTGTACTGAAATTCAAACAAAACAATATAACAATAACTGAACTTCCTGACCAGAAACAGGAGAAAACGTGGTCAAAAGGAAAGAGGCAGCCCACACCCTACTAACCCCTACCAACCATGCCATCTTATAGGGCAGGCCGATCAGATGCAAGGTCTCCTGTAGTCCACCAATCACAATGGCACAGACCTATTTGCATGAATCACTCACTGGAAACAGGCCAAATTTCACCATAAACGACTGCAGCTTAAACAATAGCATTAGCTGGAAATCCTACTCTTAAATTTACCTATACTGATTTTGGAATGAAGCTTATATAAGATTTAAGATGATCTATTACTGTATGATAGGTCAAAGTATAGGTCAGGTTCTAGTATATAATAAGACTATTTTTGACTGTGTGTTTTGTTTTTATCACAACGTAAAATAGCAAAGATGCTCCTGTACACAGTCTAAAGTGTGCATAAGCAATTTGTGCAGGATGACTAAAAATCTTGGACACTGTCCATAATTGGAATGTGTTTGGTTAGTTGATGTTAAATGTTCATCAAGAAAAAGGACATAAGAACATTTCTAAATAATTGCAAGACTTTGTTACTTTGAGTACCAGCTATAAGGCCATTAATATGGTCATTTTAAAGAAATAGAAAATATATATTCAAACTGTGAATTGACCTGATTCAGTCAGGGTTCCATGGCTGGGGGGATACACATTGCACAGAGCAAATGCCTGCAGTCAAAGAAAACTCACATGACATCTGGGATGGTGTTTGCCAGACAGCATGTGGGAGAGTCTGAGACAAGGTGGGGGAAGGTTCTAAGGTCTGATGAGCCTCAAGATGTGCTTTTGACCATCTATCTATCTATCTATGCATAAAAAAAACCTACAAGTTTAACAAGCCCTATTCATAATTTTGAGTACAAAAGACAGTTTTTGAGAGTGAGGAGGATTTGTATTCCCTTGATATTTCCACACATGGCCAAAGAAACAGCAAAGTGAATACACGATTTGTGTTTTCAAAGTTTCTTCAAAGACACAGCCCGGTTGTCCGGACTGGTTCCACCACCTTACATACAAAATTCAGACATCATCCCAAAGAGGGGAAATGTGCACAGCGCAAGTGTCAAAATAAGAAAAAAAGAGAATTAATTTATTCAAATGCATTTCATTTTTGTCTTCAGAACAACAAAAGAAACAAAGAAAATCAGTAGAGTACGTTCACAAACGCCAAGTTTTAAATCAAGAAACATATATTATTACTTGAGAAATTCAAAATGTTAAAAAATGTCTCATAATGTCATAATGTTAAGGAGAGTGAATGTTTCTGAAAACTGCCACTTCAACCAGAGCTGCACAAAAATCCAAGGGGTCCATTTCCAATTCCTTCACCTAATTTGGTGCAAATAAGCCAATACACTCTCACTATTTTGCGTAATACTGTTTCAAATTAAAATTCAATTAAAAGAAAAGTATTCAGTATCCTTGAATGGAGCATTCATTCATGGGCTTTTTTAGTCTGCTGTCTCAGGTGAGATGGCTTTGTTTAGCATTTTCACTATGTGCTTTGGAAGCCCTTGACATCAGCTTAATGATTTGAAAAATCAAACAAACAAAAAAGAGGCCGCAGGTAAATCCAACCCTGTACACCTATGTATTCTCAGAGAGGGCATTTCTGCATCAGCCAGAGCTATTTTGAACAACACACAGAAACTCATACATGAATATTGATTTTTATACCCCCCACCCCCCCCACCCCCATCCGTTGCTGCCAATTACAGAGTGTCAGATAATTGCCTGTAGGCTGAAAGGCAGAGTTAATCTATTTTGTAGAAATTCTAATAATGTTTGAAGAAAAACTGAATTTACTCACTACACGTCCATCCCTGTGCGGACTCTTTTGGGAGACGGGTTAGGGTTAGGCTCACCTGCTCAGTGCCACATAATTATCAGAATAATCTGTGACACGAATCAAAATTCAGCTATGATTGCAGGTGGGATACAGCACATTTAGACTCTGTTTTAGGTGACTCCAGTTTGCTCTGTTGCCTTTCTACGCCAAACAAAAAAACGCAGCCCTGAATAGACCCGACACTCCTACTTCAATGGCTGTGAGTTCAGGACCTGAAAACTGGCAGAAGTACATAACAACATTCTTCTTCAGACGATTCACAAAATAAGAAGTAAAGGTGTTGCGCTACATGAAGAATTCATATTTGGTGCTGCCAGAAAGTAATAAGACAGTGACATGTTTTTCATTGATTTGGTTCAGTACTTCATCACAATGGGTTTGAAAAAGAACAATTGACTATGAGGTTAAAGAGCGACTGTGAAATGTAAAAGTATTTGAACTTTGTAGATTATTGATTATTCCTGCCCTTGTTGCTGGCGCCAAACAACAACAAGAAAGTTTTAATGCAAGTGGTTTCTGAACACATGAATGGTCAGCTGTTTGGTTGAGTTGAAGCCTAATACTTACATTTGAAAGTGTAAGCATCAAATGTTTTGGTCTCGTCACCATTGCCTCTTTGAAAAGTGTCCTGGGATAGGTTGGGTTTGGAAGGATCTGGCCATTGGAGCTTTCTTTCTTTGCAATCAATCTTCAAATGCAGCCTTCAATGGATGCAGTGCCTGAATCGAGACACAGCTATAGACAGGGTATGGTGTGTTTCTAACCAGTAGGTCTGCGTTAAAGAACAATTCTAAACCTGGATGCAAATCAAAGTCTCCAGTGTTTCCAGGTCCGGTGCTTTGTCTAATTACTGTCACTCTTCCATACAACTTGCCTGCAGTAACAAATATGTGGTAGAATTTGGCAGTTCAACACAAATATTCAATGATGTATAACAGTAAGTGATGTATCACCACTGTGCCATGTGTGTCTCCTTTCAGATCCTGGTCTAGGTGGAACCTGCTTCCACTCCGTAGGTTGTAGTCGTGGCCCGCTCAGCTCAGTGTCCATATCTGGCAGTATATTTTCTTGTTGTTTTTTTTTTCTTTTGTGGGCTTGAGGACAGAAAAGAAATAAAGAGACATGGATTTTAGATCTTGAAATCACATGTGCCGTGTTCTTTGTACTTGTGTCAGTTAAATTGTGTCCAACACTGATATAAAAACTTTCTTCTGAAGGTTTGAAACTTCTGACACTTACTGCAATGTCCTCAGCAGAAACTTATCTGTAACTAAAACAAAGCAGGGATTATTTGCATATTCTATTTATCTCTTCTGTCTCATCCCTAATATGCGTATTGATATCCAAACCTGTGTCTGTTAGGTTTTGACTGCTTTCATAAAAGTGCCATTCATCATGCCTCAATGGCACCAGTGCTAGCTGCAAATGACAACTACTGTCAGGATCTGACATTGCCATCGCAGCGAGTAGGGCCAAGTGGGAGCGGCTTGAGATAACATAAAGCAGGGTTGTTTGACGTGAGGAGAGCAACCGGTAGTTAGACACTCAATCAGGAGGGGGACAGAAGGGCTTGCCAATCTCTAAGGGTCACAAAGCAGCCTCCATCTGTCACTCTGAAGCCCCCAGCTCTCCAATACCCGTCCACATGCAGACAGAGAGACACTGGAAACCACTAAAGGCAGCGATACCACGCAGAGCCAACATAGCAGGAGGAGAGCGACTGCTAATGAGGAGAGTGAAGCTCTTTACAGGCCAGTCACAGGCACTGATGGGGCTTAAAAGACAGTCAAGGAGCCAAAAGGGGATGAGAAAAGCCAACATAATCATTTTGATATCAGGCCAAAAGAGGGAAAAGGCTCCTTTAACCAACTCAGTGTTTTGCTAATCAAAACCAGAAACACTTCATTCAACAGCATAAAAATGCAAAGGGACTTTCAAGGTAATGGACTGCATTTATGGTGTTTTTATCTGCACTGACATGCACATTAAGGTCAGGGAGATCCATCCATACAGTTACCCTTAGCACTGAATTGGGCCTTTCTTCTTGCTTAAGTCTCTTCTTGGGTGTGTAACATTTCTCAGCATATGGTATATAGACATCGCCCCCATCTAGGCAGCTTATACACTAATGTGGAGGGAAAGGCCTGTCTCCCACAAGAAAGCAAAGTGTACATAATTTAATGCGCCCAACTCAGCAAACCTATGAAATAATGATGTGGCGTCTGTTTGCGCAAAGGGTCTGTTTTATTATTCTGGCAAAAATAAGAGGAAGACAGCAATCAGGTCGTGTAAGTGGTACATTTAAACAATTTTGTTAGCTTGTCTGCTGTCACTCAAATGGGGCTATTTAAGATAAAGGGGCTCTCAGAAAATTCCTTTGAGCCGAAAATGCCAAACATAAGGACTAATGCCTCCAGAATGCGCTGTTTAAACAGACCACACAGCAAATCAAATTATGATGTGTTATTTCATGTGCATATTTGAACTCTGATATTTGCCTACAGCGTTTGTTTCTATCTGTTCAAACACATCTGCAATTTGTAACGCTAAATATGAATTGTGTTTTTATACTCGTTTTGATTTCTTTCCTCGTTGGATCAGTTGAATTAATCTTCAAATCCAAACCAGAGGAGTTTCACTTGCAGAGCTACACGTGTTGCCACAGTTTTAATTATGAACATCTCAATATAGCATTTCCCTGACGCACTCATGACATAATACAAGAGGCGGTACAAGGGGGCCAGAGAATGACAGGCGGTGCGGCTGGCAGTGCTGCCACAACAGCACGAGGGGCGTAATCTTGTTGTGAAAGCGCTGATATGCCTTGAGACACCACATTAGGAGGCCATCCTCACTTGTCATCAGAGCTTTAATTGCCACGGCCAGGTGCAAACAGCATGTAATCTTGTTTGTCAGTCGCATAGTTTTATTTTCTAATTTCGTCCGTTTGACAAGCAATTTGGGAACGGCGAGGGATTTGAGGGGGCGAGCAGGCAGCCGTGAGGCTCGCGGGGTGGAGTCGGATTTGGCAAAGCTGTGAGGGGAGGAAACAGGGGTATCTCCAAGGTGAACGCGTACGTGTGTGTGTGTGTGTGTGTGTGCGTGCGTGCAGGGGTTGGGGGGGGGGGGGGGGGGGGGGGGGACGTGCAGTTCCCTCATTACTCCTATTCAACCTTGTCCCCAGTAGTCCCTTTGTCCTGAAGAATGCCTGGCTCAGTGAGTGCAGAAAATTACCCTCCTGCTCTGTTCGTCAGCCTCATGAATATCACACACACACATGGTACCCTAAGCTCATCATTAAAATTCGAAGGGATGTGAAATGGGATCATCCGTTTCCAGTTTCGTTCACGGCCACCCACTCCACGGTTTTGTCCCTAAACACTCCGATAACAATGCATAGGAGTTAAAACAAAAACCGACCAATTGCATCAGGAGCATTGGCAACAGTCTCCTCTTTGGGCCTGGTGAGTATTTCACACTGCTGTCTCAAGCACTGCAGTTGACCCCAGTAACTAAAGAGAGCAAGCATGGTGGTAGTGACAGTTCTCTACTCAGGTTGTGTGTGTGTGTGTGTGTGTGTGTGTGTGTGTGTGTGTGTGTGTGCACGTTTTTAAGTATCTGTGGTACTTAACCTGTGTGTCTCTGATGTGCGACTCCTCCTCTCTTGCCAAAGTAGCTCTGACTAACAAGGCCAAGTATATGTGTATGTGTGTGTTTGTGTGTGTGTTAGTGTGTGAGTCATCATGTGTATGTACAGGATGTTTGCGAGTACAGGTTGCCCTCGTTCCAACCTCCCCATTACATTTTTGTTACGGAGGGAAGAGCTTGTTTCAGTTACACGCCTCTAGTGCTGCTTCATACCGTCTCCTCAGGGAGCTCTCTGACCCACCAACAATTTCTATTCATGTATTTGTCAAATAGTTTAGCAGGTGGCGGGAGTTCTTTTGTGCGGTTAAGGAGCTCGGGTTGAGTTTGGTTATGACAGGGAATGCTGAGTTAGGAGGGAGCTTTTTGTGCGCGAAGCACTTAGATCACTGCACTACCTCTGTCTTGATATTTAAATGAGGGTCGCAGCCTTGGACCGAGCGTCGTCAGGCAGGTAGAGGTCAGGTGCAATAAAAAGCCTGTTTCAGAGACTATGCTGATGCAGTTTTACTCCATAAAACATGAGGGCCAGGTCTGCAAAAAAAAGAAAAAAGGGGAGTGAGGGCATGCGATGGGTAAAAGAGCAGTGCGTCACCTGCTACGGAGGTGTTTGTCTCTTCCTCGCTGACACAGCTCAGCAGCGTTCTCATGTGGATCCCTGTCTGCAACCGAGGAGAAGAACGGAAATTAATTTCTCTGTGTGAGGAAAAATGGAAGTAAACGGAGCAGGAAGAAAATAGCGGGGAATTAAATATATAATTATAACAAAGAATGTAACAGTTCACACAAACATGCTGGATCCATAAAAGTGGTACATTAATGCTGGGAAAGGGAGTGTGTGTGTGTGTGTACGTGCGAGTAAGTGAGAATAGGATAGAAATAATGAAAAAGAGAGAGAAGTGAAAATTGCGACATATTCATCCGAAAACTCTCAAAAATCCTGAGTATAATGAGTTTTTTAATTAAGTCCCCACTTAATCGTGTTTTACGTAGCACCGGCCACCATTAATACCCCGGTAATTAATTGTTTTGGGAACTTTTCACTGTGTCTAGTGATAAAGTTTTAATCAAGCAATGTGGTGTTCCTGCCAAGCCATCTCACCCAGATATTTAATTATTTACAGTTTGGTAATGGTTAATGCATATTGGCCGTCAAGTAGCTGTGACAGTGCAGCTACGTCTTGTTGTACTTGTAGCAGCCAAGGCAGACATCATGCTACATTCCTGATGCATGGGGAGGCAGGAGAATGCACGGTTGTCTCACCTAAGGGTAGCATGCTACTTCCGCCTGACTGAATACCTGCTGAGAGCCGCAACGCAGGGAGCGAGCAAGACGACTGATCAGGCAACAGCAAGGCGATGAGAGCAGGAGGCCGTGACGTAGAGGATAAAATGTTTTCTCCACATCGGAACAAACAAGAAAATGCATTTCCCATTCCTGACATACCTCAGGTGCATTTCACAGTAAAGCATTAAGTCCAAAGTCAGTTTATGTTAAAGGTACGGTGCAACATTCAACCCTGTACCTCTGTATTTACCTGAGGTTTAAGTTACATCCCTGTGTGTTCTGAATGGAAAAAAGGGGTCTGGTTATCTTGTTATTTTCTACAGCGACTAAATGCAAAAGACTGAAGTTTGAGAAAATGATGCTTTGAGAGAGAGGATTGCTTCTCTTCCTGTTAAACTCTTACAGTTACACAGCTGGCACGTTACCAGTCCACCTACAGTATTTCCTTGTTCCTTCAACAAATTGCGATGATTTCCTTTCCTGATCTACATCCAGATCCTGTGGCTTGCTGTAGGTTCGAAGTGACACCTCTGCCTTCTCCCTGCTTATTCAGAGTGGAAGGTCTTGCACGTTGATTTGCATAAACTCAGCTCACTTGTTGTATGTCTGTAAAATCAAGCAGAACCTCTGTTCAGCAAAATGCATTTTATGGGTTGGACAGCTAATATAACACTCATATGGTACACCTCTCTATTTAAGTTAGACATTGTTCGACAAGACTGTTTTAAATTTAGTCATTTTGATGATGAGCTCTGGTGCATGCAGCATATTTTGCATATCATAACCCCAAATTGCCCCTGACTACGTACACACACAACCCATAAAATATAGGCTACACAGATAAAATGTGATGATATGCAACTTAATTGGAACAGCAAATATTGTATACTTGTTTTTGTATATTATTGTATTGTAAGTCACCTGGATTGCATTTTTACCAACATAATAAAACATAATTTATATTGAATGCAAAAGGGACAAAAACAAAAGGGAAATTATCTTTCCTTTATATGTATATTTGGGAAAGTAATTTAGTAGTAAATTGAATATAATATAAATTACTATAACTATAAGTTACTTTTACAATTGTATATTCGATCCATTCTCTTTTAAACTCTATAAAAAATATACAGTGTTTAAGGGGGTATTCAGTTTTTGTTGTTGTTTCTTTTGAAAACTGAATGCATTTCACTGACGCTCACTGCCTGCCTGCCTCGGGCCTTTGAGACAAGATATTGATCTGTTTCTATTGATATTTACAGATGCCAGATTCATGTGCATATGCAATGATGCTTTGATTATTGTATTACCCAAAGTTCTCTGGGAAGGTTGGCGGGTGATTTCGATTGCAGTTTCTTTTCCGTAGCAATGGTGTTTACACAGTGAAATATGGATCTCAATCATAATTGTAAAACCTGAATTATGAAAATGTTCAGCCTGGGTCATGTTAATGAATTTGAGTAAGTAAATGAATAGATAAGAATTTGAACCTTTAATGATAAAAAAAGAGTACTTTGTACACTGTCGCAGTTGCACCATAAGACATAGAAGCCAATGCCACGACTGGCAGAGGCGATCAAATGGATTGACAAAGAATTTTGTCAGTAGTATTCATTTACACACTCACATAGGGCCAAAGCTGAAAAATACCAGAATTCCCCTTAATGTGAATGGCATCCCCAGTAAACACATTATGTACATTTCCTGATTTCTGCATGAAAATATACGTTGGCTTCTTACATAAAATATCAATCCCACACTGGACAACTTCTCTTTTCATGTCAGAAGCCAAAACCTAATGACAGTATACTGTATTCCCTTTCGTTAAAACTTTTCCTGGACTCTGCAAGGCCTCTGAGGGCAGAGTGCATCTTCTTGCAAAGCTTTATTTTTTCCCCCAGAAAACAGCTAAATCTTATGACTCCTATACCCAGTCATACACACACTGCCATCTGCACACACACAAACACATTCACACACTAACAGAGGCACAAATCCCTCTGGCCGCCCAGCCTGCCTTCTTCCCCTGCTGCGCTTGATCTGGCGTCCTTTCTTCATCTGCAGAACACAGAGAAATGGCTGATGTCCCATGTAGCCTTGTTTTCAGCCTGCCTTTTCCATTTTAAGCCCCAGCACACCAGTGAAAAGGCAGCTTCATTTTACCCAACCCTTTTAGGTGTCCATCTCCTTACTTGTTAGCCTGCCTGGCCAAGCCGCATGCGAGTCTATAGCAGCGATCCCTTAAACAGCCTCTGTCTCTTGTCGGATTCAAGGCTCCACCCTGGGAAGTCGTTTTGATGAGGGAACAACTGGCCCTTTGGTCTTGAAGGGTGGAGAAAGAATCTGTTACAATATTTCTAATAAGGAGAGAAGCCACTGAAACTGGTATTTTTAAGGGTTGTCTGAGTAAGTTGTGATGTGAATAGAATCAAATTTAGGGGAGAACCTGAGAGGGGGGGTGGGTGGATGGATGGATGGATAGAGGACATGTGGATGTACAACCTTCTAAGCCTTTATAGTTCCACTGCTTTTGAAAAACACGGCTCAAGCCCCATGAATCAGGCACTTTACTTTTCATTTGTAACCATACATAACTGAAAGACCATGTGAGTTAAACAAATAATTGGGCTTGGAGCTGTTTCCTCTATGGAACCAGTTTGTATGCACAGTCAGTGAGCACTGATTGCCTTCGACTGGAGCTAAAAACAGCTTTGAGAATAAGGATGCCAAATGGGAAAATGCTTTTTTAGGTCAGTGGTTAAGGTTAGGATATGTTTAAGGCAAGTAGTTATGATAAGGAAAAGTCTATGTAAAGTTGGCAAACACATATGTGTATGTGTGTGTTACCTCTTTATGATCTTTTCCAGAATAAACAATGAACTTGTCAGGACCAGTGGACCTCATGGGGATCTAAGACTGGTCCTAATGACGCAATGGCAAATTCTGGTTAAGTTAAAGTGAGGGTTAGGCATCAATTGGTTATGGTTAAGTCAGGGGACGATACATTCGATGTTGAGTCGGCACAGGCATATAATTGTATATGTGTCCCTCTGAGAGTTAGAGTTAGGGAAGAGGGCAAGGGGGTTAGGATAGGGATAAAAAAAATGTTTCATTCAAATTCCTGAGAAGGACAACTGCACAAACCTGTGAGTGTATGTGTGGTTGTCTAAACTGAGGATTAAACAAAAGCAAACATTAAAGACACACATTTTTGAGTTTTGATGTTTGTGCTTTTATCTACTTGCCAACGAAACTTGTGAGATGAGTAGCAGATGGAAATACTGGGACAGGGGACCATAGTCTTTATTGAATGCTAGGACTGCACTTACTTGAATGACACAGATCCATGTTTTTCTTCATTTGGACCATTAATAAAAATTCACCACAACACATTTTTTATGAGCACAAATCAGCCATTGATTTCACTTTCTGTTCACTGTCTGTTCCTCTTTACCTACTAGGTCCTGAAGCAGTATTGATGCTGATTTTGAATGGTTCCGATTATTTTGTGAGAACACTGACCGGAGGCAAACAACAAACCAAACTTTCCGCTCAGCTGATTCACACGTTCTGTGCCCTTCCCAGCTGCCTCCTACCTGCACCGCCCACTGTAGTCCCAGGGCGGAGAGATTATCGTGTTGATCTCAAAGTGTGAATCAATTAAGCTCTCACCACATCTGCAATCAATAAACAGCAAAGCCACTGACAGGATTTCGCCTCAATACTTCTCCCATTGTCAAAATGTCCTCTGAAGCACCGAAGCCCAAACCTGTGTAGAGACAGCCTAACAAAATGACTATTCCGAGCATGTCTATATCGACCAATATTAAGCAAGAGGACGTGGGGGAACAAGGGGGAACAAGGGGGAACAATAGAAACAGGGTTTTCAAGAATCAGAGATGGATTTGTGTCACGATTGTCAATGATGCATGTTCCTGCCCTCTCAGTCAGACAGTGAAGTCCAATTTGTATTCCTGTTTCTTTTTTGTAACTGTCAGTGAGACAGACGTGTGTCCATGTCTGCTGCTGGGGCAGTCAATGAGCCATTGATTTGGAGAACCTTGCTGATGTCTGAGATGTGGACATGATGGATGGGGCCCTTCTTAATAAATAGTAAAACAGGAATAAAAAACAAGTTAAAGTATGAAACATTATAGCTCTGAAACTTTATAATTTGCCCACACAGCCATTTCATAGTAAGTGCTGCAATGGCCATGTTTTCCTTTGATGGTCTTTTTTTTGTATCTGTCTTTATCTACATACACTGAAACATTGCAGATTCTTTTGCTTTTACCTTTTCAAAAGGCCTGTATCCATTTTAGCTGATTTCAAACATATTTCACATCAAAGAAGAAAATCTGAGCGCAGAACACACGGAAAGGGACAGGATGTGTGTGCTTGTTGGTGTGCTGCACAAAGACCACAAATTAACTATTGTTAGGTACTCCCGTTATTGATGTACTGGCGTTGCAATGCTGTAACTTGACAAGCCTTCTCCACTTTACACTGCTTTATATGATATTCCTATACCAACGTGTTAAACAATAAAAAAATAGATGAATAAATAAGATCATATCATCAAAGACCAAACACCAATCACGGTGTCCATTCTTTGTGCTCGTACACCCATATCCAACATAAACTGCACGCACATACAGGCGGCTGTGTGTGCTGATGTTTTCAGTTTGTGTTTGCCCAAGGGTGCATTTTAGTCCGTTTCAGAGAACATCTACAATACAAAAAGGGCGGAACCCGAGGCAAAATGAAGCCAGTTGATGCACAAAAGTATGACTAAATAGTTCAATAGAGGGTGCCGTCATCATCCCATTCTATCATTGTGTGTTCTGTCAGACAACAAATGTAATCCACCAATGTCAGATGAAAAAAAGGAACAAATGATCTGCTTTGTGATGATGGGCAAACTGTATCACTTGTGCTAGTGTCTTATTGGAATTTAGCTGCATGGCAGAGACTGATGAAGATGTACTGCGCGTGAACATGCATACAACACATCACATGTTAGCCGCCTATAGCATGTAGTAATGTGTATTATCCGGTGTTGTTCTGTCATCACAACTCATACCATTTGCTTCATCAGTACAAGACTAGCTCATTTGTTGATACATTTATTTCACGATTATGCAGCTCTAATCATTTAAGACATCCTAGGAGGAAAATCACACCACCTCAACCATTTATCTTTTCTTTTCCTCAATGGAAACAACATCGTTACAGACATACTACTGGCCTGATTGTGAGTCCTTCTTTGTTAAGAGCATTGCAATCAGGGCCAGATACCTTTTGAGACCCCAGCAGAATATAGGTTAAGTAGGTGAACACCGTCTGGAGCTGCTCGCAAAGGCTGACATTTGATAGAATGATCCCTAAATGTGCTGTAATGATGTATAATGGTGGGTTAACACTCCCAATCCCTCCTCATCACCCTGCACCATCCACATTAGTCTAAGTGCCTTGATCATCCATGTGCAAACCCTCTGGGAGAATAGGTTGGGAGGTGTCGGTGGTGAAGGTGTGGTGGCACATTCCTCCTTGCATCATATGAAACCCCCATTTCACGGCTGACTAAGCTGATGGAAAGTAATAGGGGGGGCTGGGGAAATGATGAAGTGACATGGCCAATAACTTTCATTATGTGTCTGTAACCTTGTCCCTCTCACTAATTAATTTTCCACAGGCAGTTATTATGCCACTCTGTGTTGGAGCACGGAGGAACATCCCAGGTAATCTCTCCTCGCTGGCTCCGGCGTGGCATGCGGGTGGTATTGCCAGGAAGGAGCGGACCATCAAATATTTCTCCAGCCGTAGGTGAGGCTTAGTGGTTGAGACCAATATATCTGTTTGCTTTTGCAGAGTCAGATTTGTCTATCCCTTCCTCGGCTTCTTTTTATAGATCATAGCCCCTTGCCAGATGCAATCTGTCTTTTCTCTCTCCCACATAGCTCTGAGCTGAGAGGTGTTTTTCTTTTTGAAGTTTTGTATTTCCTAGTCTTACAATGTTGTGTAGGATCTGTGTATAAAGTAATAGGTGCACCTTCCAACTATTGATCTGAATCTGTTTTTGCTCGATCGATATCTCCATAGTCTTAAGTTTAAAATGGTTCTTTTAGTTGTAATCTCTTCTCCATGCCTGAAACTGGGGGAAATAATGACATAGGGGCCAGGGGAAAAGCTGAAGTTGTTATTATTGTTGCAAACACAGTGAACACCAAAGTCTGCTACAGTAGAACTAATCATTTAGCTTCTTTTATTTAATGATGCTGTGGGTTTATGCAAACCAGTTGCAACGAGAAGAATCAGCAGAGTGAATAATAGATCACAAGACTCAGTCTGAAAACGGGCTAATACAAGAAAAAGCTCCCTATCAGTTCTTATCTTCATATTACCACTGGTACCAAACAGTGGGCTGCTAAGTGCTCTGCTGTTCAGTGTTTAAACTGGGATTTCTCGAGCCCATTATAGCTTTATTGCATTTCCTATGTCATTATAGCTGTTTATCCCTTCAAAACACAATTAAACCTGGGACTGTAACTCTTGGCTTGTGCCTGCCAAACTCCTTCAACAACAACACAGTCAGCCCCATTTAAGGAAGCCCATGGGGGTCCATTATAGAGCAGGGAGGAGCACAGGATTTCAGCACCACCTAGTGGCAGCCCCTGACACATAACATTGTTTTTTTTTGGATTAGGTTCAAACTGCATCCTATAAAGCTTCCTTCATACTGATGCAGAACAAGGGAATAGATACACAGAGGTAATACTGCAAAGATCACCATCCAGACCCATTAGGAAGAATCTGACAGTGTTGAAGAAAGAGGTACATCCACTTTGTCATTGCTGTTTGTTACTTTCAGAGGCATTAGGGAAACAGCACAATGGCTCATAAGCCAAATGGTATGAAACTGTCGTTATAGAAATGATAGTAAGAAAAGCCAATGGGCAATGGAAACGATAAGGGGAGACGATATCATATCATAGTTGCCTGATGTGTATTGTATTTCTCCAGGGCACATCATCAAACCAGAGAATGCTGTGCCCCAATAATGTCTTATTTTTCTTTCAATTATATTTCATACATGCCTAATGGTGATTTTCTCTTTGGAAGCAAAGAAAACTAATCCAGCACCATCACTAATGGTTCAGACTTTCCACAGCACAGATCAGTTCTAATGAAGATGCATACACAAACGTCTCTCTCTCTCTCTCTCTCTCTCTCTCTCTCTCTCTCTCTCTCTCTCTCTCTCCTTTTATACATTTTCCTCCTTGTAAATGTGTTTTGTTTTTCTGTGCAAGAAATACATCAGTGTAGTGACATTGTAGCGGCTCCTCATCTATTTCACTCTTTCTCACATTTTCTTTTGAGTATGAATGCAAATGGGAGCTGGACTGCATCTCTGGACAGTCCCTGAACTAAAGCCACTGCTGGAAAGAAACAGATTCCTTAACTATGGAGTTTTCATTTTGGCATTGGGGCTCAGCATATACCAGAGAGAGCAGGGAACACACTGATGATAAAAAAGAATGTCCTAGATTTTCAGAGAAAAGAAGGGGGCTGGGGCAAGGGGGAAAAGAGATTAAAGGATATGTTTTGACAGTGGTAGCCTGCTCCATACAAAGTCCTGCACTACGTTCATGGTCTATACTCTTTCTGCCTTTTCTACCAATTCCGACTCACTCATGATACAGATCAGGGTCAAGGTCAGATTATTTGGAAATTTAAAAAGTAGCAGCTTCCCCATTCACTGCATATATGTAGTATTATACCTGATTTACTGTAAGGTGTGAAGTGACCACAAAATGAGACATTGCTCTCATAATTACGAGCTATTTTGCATTTCCACACCTACGGCATCATCAGTCTCTCCTTCTCCTCCTCCCTTATGCCCTCCTTCTGTCCATCCCACCTTAGTCTTAACTAACAAAATCTGCTCAGTCTACCAGCCTCTCTCGCTCTCTCTGCTACACACACATACTGCCCCTCATAAATCCTCAAACTCCCCTTTGCCCTCTATCCCTCTATCTTCCCACGCCTATCTTCAACTAACTGCCTCCCCAATGTCCCCCTGCCTCGCCAAGGGTAGGCTCTCTCTTTTGTCTGTCATGTCCCCTTGTCAGTGAAGTATGCCTCTCGCTCTCTGTAATAATAAGGCTTTCAAAAACTGCTGGTACCCCTCTGGCTATTCATTACGGCCTGCCCGTGGTTTCAGAGAGATCACTTGTTGATGCCCATTTTAAGGTGAGGCTGAGAGAGAGTGGTGAGATGGAGCGGCCGGTAGGTCTCCGCTAGGCAAACAAAGCCTTGGCTATTTCAAGGCTGTCATGTGTCATGCTGCCCATACTCCTGTCCACACACAGCTGTCTTTGCACAAGCCTGTCCATTATGAATGGTTATCATGGACCCTAACTGTCAATCAAAGCAGTGAGCAGAGGCAAGGACTCAAGGCCGGACTGAATATTAACACTGACAGAGGACAAGCTGGAACAAGCTCATCATTAGCAATCAATAACGATTGTCTCATTTGCATTTGTCGCCCATAATCTTCCCTCATTTAATCTCTTCTTCTGTATCTATTGTGTTTATTTGTCCCTGAGGAGGTGGTGGGAATGTGAGCACGCCTCAGACCAGGGAGAAGGTCAGCGGGGAGGATCATGTATACTTCTGACGTGCTCACATTTTCCATTGAGAAACGGTTTTCATCACCTCATAGGGTTATTGTAATAAGTAAATGAAGACAAATGAATGTTATATTATTACATTAAAACTGGTAAAGTTTAACTGTCTGATGTTTTCTTTATATTTCAGCTCTGGCTCGACTGTACATCTAACCCCAATCTGCATGTCTGTGGGAGGAACCCAGATAAAAAACACTCAGACACTGTGAGAGCAGAGCCCTGACCAAACCGGTTTCGAAACAGGAACCTTCTTGATTTGAGGCGACAGTGCGAACCACTGCCCCTCTCATGGTAACTGCGTGATGTTATTTACTCTTCTCTCAGAGAGTGAGATCTAATCTCTTTTGATAAATTTGTTTGTAGGTCTACAATCCTTTTGTTCCTCATTGGTTATGAGGCAACTGATCATGAGTGGCAGTATAGAGTGGAGGTTGAAATTGTACTTTTTTAGATTTTATCATTAATATTGGACAATGTTGTGTTTAATGCCTTTTTGCAATAGGTACCTCCAAGTCACACCCCCCTTTAAGCCTGTGTTCACACAATGTGAAGTAGGTCTTACTGCCCTTGGTCACACTCTCTGAAGTGTTTGGGTGCCTCACCAATCTCAGCTGCTCCTGTCATGATGAAGGACACTGTACCCCACCTGCAACTTTGTGCATAAGGGGACATTTTTACCTCTTTTCAAGCCTCTCCTCTGCCTCCTTCCATCTGCCTTTTACTTTTAGGAATGCTGTCTATGACTGCTTGGTGAAAAAGAAAATAAGAGGACTGATGCACCTTCTCATTACGAAACAGATGTGAAAGATGTCTGTGAACCAAACGCAGATTGTCTCCCACTGCCTCATGTGGATTTATTGTCTTCAAACTTGCGAGGAGCAAAGGTGTTCAACACAATGGAGCAGACTATTGTGCAGCTGCCCCCTCACATAAATAGAAAGTAGAATGACCACTGCTTTGCACAACGTGAATCTCTGAAATGTCCCCCGAAATACGACATAAACTGCTTTCAGACATGCACTGAACTCTGGTTAGTCTCCTGAAATTATTTGGAGGGGCCATATGTGAGAATGCACATGTCTAAGTCAGTTGCTGCGGAAATTGTCTTTGGCTAGCAATTGAGTAAAACCCCATGTGAGAATGAAGTAGGAGATTCTGCTGAGGATTCCCAGCGAGACTGTGTGCGTGTTGTTGATGATGATTTTAACTCATGATGCAACACTGAAAAAATACTGAGGAAAGACAACTTGGAAAGACAAGGAGAGTTTTTTGGTGAGGGTCGACGCCAGAGTCAAAGTTCTGTAAACAAAAATAAGTGGCATCTTCATATGAGGAAGGAAAACACGGGCGAACGTCTGGACCCCATTGTGCAGACCTTCTCCAGAGTTCATGTCTTAAAATGACCATAGTAACGACAGATATCTCTTCAGGTAGCCCAGTGGAGATTGAAATTGTTTCTACAATACTGCAAATTGCATAGCCTGCTTCTGCTTGACCAGCCTCCTGATTTATTTAGTTTTTGCTGGATTACTCTGAATGTGTATGTCTTTTTGATTTTCTCTTTTTTTCATAGATTCAACGCCTATTTTTTTGGATCTCATCTTTTAGGTTTGTTCTGTGAGAGAGAAGAGCAAATTCTCGCTGCTCTCTATCCAGTATGTGCAGGAAGAAATAAGACATTGTCTGAGAAGTACCTGCACTCTTTCCACAGGCAAAGATATTTCTGTGGAGTTTTTTCAATAAAGAATGTCCTCTCTCTGGGAAAAAGGAACCGGCTGACTCTTCCTCTGTTCAGACTAAGGCAAGGTTATGTCAGACAATTCTCTCAAACAAATCATTTTGGTCTGTGATAATTACGATGGTTGGATTGATAAGGTGTCCTGATTTCTTAACCTCCCACAAGATAAAAATGGTTAATAATGTGTTTTTGTGAGTTCTATAATTGACTGTGACTATCTATTCCTAGAGCTATAGATTTTCTATTGTTTCACCGTGGACACCATTGTTTTGACAGAGAGCAGTTGGTTTTAAGCAAAGGTTTAATTTTGAATTGAAAACAGTGAAAACCTCCTTCCATTATCCTTATCCCTGCATGAGTTCAAATGTGATTAGGGCATTAAAGGACTCCTGTCGCACATGGCCGAAAGTCAACGTTTGTATCTTTGTGAAGACTCACACTGAATGGAATATCTTTGACAACCCAGGTGATCTTTCCTGCGAGCAGATGCCTGAAGGTCATTTGTTCAACGTCAGTATATTCTGGATTATGCATGTGAGTTGGGTAACATGTCAGGAGCTCTGCGTGGCGCGAACCCAAGCGCCACGTTCGCATAAACTACCGCTGTAATTGAATCTACTCACTGCACTCTTGGGGTGTCTGATGAGCAAGAGCAGGAGGCTGAAAGGTTGGTAATTTAGAGAGCAGGGAACTGGGGTTCGGAAGGTGAGCAGGGTTTTTGGAAAAAAACACCCATAACAAATTCACATTAATATGCATATGTTCTCTGTAATCATCTTTTGATTCTGCTACCCTGCGCCTGCCCTCACCACTGCTCAGACCCTGAAGCAGCACCTGAGGCTAAAGACTTTACAGGGCTCTGACTCTGACGCATCAACAGTGGGTGGCGGAGCGGAACTGAAGATTAAGAAGGTGCAGCGTGTGCGCGCATAGCTGTGTGTGTGTATCCGTGCAGATGTACCGTAAAGAAAGAAAAGGGAAGAGAATACAAAACACATGCTGCCATCAGCCTCTCTTGGGGTGCTCTGGGGATATCAGAGATACCATGAGAAAGGGCCACATTCAACAGAACAGACGATATGTGGAGAGACTGCAGAGCAACAAGCGGCACAGACCTGAGTCGAACAGATTTGGCAGCTTTTACATTTGTTTCACATTCCCTTGTGTTTGAAATATGTGGGACTTGAGTGAGTCTTTATAATGTCAGGTGAGCTGTCTGTCACTGAAACATGCATCCGTATGCTGAGTTTTTACACAATTATGTAAATACTTAGTGGAAAAGAAGATTGATGTAGCCTAACCGCGAGCACAACACAGCCACAGGTAATTATTATAAAAGCCAATTAGAAGCCTGCAACAAAAGAAAATTTAAAAAGTAGCACATTCATTTTCAGGAAACATCAGACATTCAAAAGGACAAATCACCTTGCCAAAAATTACAGGTGCATTTGCAGGAAGAAAAGAAAAAGAGCTGTACTGGGTGAATATGTAAATAGAGTTTTTCATATTGAAAACAATCTTCAGAAATTGCATTTCCATAAAAGGAACAGTGATCAAAGGGATGAAAATTAATACAGACCAGGCTTTAAAGGTTCTAATTATCTTGACTGCTTTATATGATACAACAGACTAATAGGGACATATGAAGAAAAAACACTGAGATTTGGAGAATAAGAATAAAGTCATTGTTGTGGTCATAATATTACAACAATAAAGTCTTATAATCCAGTTCTGCCTTCTGGGTCCAAAGCCCTTATCCAATCTCATTGTTACTTGAGAGACTGGAGCCTGACAATTCCTCCTCCACTAAAAAGGTGACTTCCTCCAAGTCTGTGTGCTTTTTCTTTCGAATAGACACACTTATGGTAATGTGGTGCTGATGAGCCAAAAGATGAAGTATTGTCTTATTTTGGAAATCTATAAGCTTAAGTACAACTTCACAAGATGATCCACATTCCTCATTACAACTCAATTCAACATTACGACTTTTTGTAATTTACAATTTTATTCTCATAATATTCCAACTTTATTCACATATGATGACTTTTCTGACTATTCTTGAAATCTCATTTAATTTCCCTTCAAGTGGCCCTTACACTATGTCATGATATGACCTACATCAATGATACAGTTTATTTTACAGTAGTTCCAGTGTGCCGTGGTTAACACTGTTGCATCATGGTAAGGAGGTTAGAGGTTCGAATCCGGGTGTTGGCATGGGTTTTCTGTAGCAGCTCGTGCAGTCCCAAGTCATGCAGATTGGGGTCCTGAAATCTCTAAACTGACTGTGAATGTGAACGTTTTTCTCTGTGTTATGCTGGCGACCTGTTCAGGCCCCACCTCTTGCCCAATGTCAGCTGGGATCGGCTCCAGCCCCCTCAAAGGATGAGAGGTACAAATGATTGGATGGATCTTATTTTTTCTACTGTTATAAATGCTAAACTCTACTGGAAGAACCAATCCTGCTGGAACCAGGCCTGGTGAGAATTATCACCAATACTGCAGCGGTACATAAATAACAGGAATAATTATCATAATTTACATTGTTGGATTGTTACCTATTTTCTGAATAGGCAAACCATATTACAACGGTAAACTATAGGAAAATAAGAGTGCACCAAAAGGTATGTCAGCGTGAACATTTGCATAGGACGTAAACATTATTCCAGCTGCGTTGTTGACTTCCAAGGAAGCGACAGAGGAAGCCCACACGACATGTAAAGCAGGCGGGACGTGCGCTGTGAAAACAGTCACACAAAGGAAATGTCACATAAAGTGTTCCTAAAATAAAAGAACTGAACTAATTATGCTCTGTTGTTGTTTATAAGATGCTGGTGCCTCCATCTTTTATTCATCAAGACGCGAGGCGGCTGGAGGTTCGGTGTCTTTCTCTCTCATGCTCACACGCTCAAATCTCATTTCAAACAGAACCCATTGAGCCATGGAACTGCATTCCGAATCACAATGAACTTGTTTCTCCGCACAAGAAAACAACGGCGGAGAGGGGGAAGAAGAATGGCAAGAATAAAGCTTGAGCATGGCAAACAGATAGAAGGGGAGGGGGCGAGTTACACGGCAGGCAAATACACAGACTCACAAAACAGGAAGTACAGTAGTGGCTTGTTTTGGTATCGAGGGCCGGCCAGCAGCTCAGAGGCTGTCGGCCAAAACCCCTCGTATGCCCTGGTGCTCTCATTTCACACACAGTAACAACACAAACAGGCATTCTGATACACAGCACCTTTGATTTGGGAAGGAACTTTCGGAGAGACTATGACTTATGAGTTAGTCATCCCTACCATGGACGCTTTGCCTCAGGAGCTGCTGTTAATGTGAGATTCACATTATTTAATGGGGAAATTCACGCTCATCTCCTGAATTGACCACAGTGTAAAGTATGGCTATGCCTCATTAGACAAACTGCAGGATTTTCTCCCCATGGATATAAATCGTACCTGCTTCTCTTCTTGTGGTTTAACAGACACGTTACGCTCCTTGTTCTATAGCCACAAGTACCCTGTGGGAATAAATAGTGTCGTCAGGGGATTTGAATTCTGTGTGTTAACAAGACCCATCACAGTTTGACAGCCTTTAGTGAGGGTACACAAAGGAATTTGTATTGTAACAAAAAAAATAATAAATGTCCAAAACTTGCAGATTCCCTTATTCCCTGACTAGTTTTTTTGCCACACTAAGTCAGATAAGATTAGAAATGGCCAGAAATGTTTTCTCCATCAGTACTTTAGTATGACAGATAAAAACAGAATGACAGCAAGATAAGATTTAAGTATATTTGCCTCTTCTGATCTTTCCTGAGCCGATGTGAAATCGTAAATTAGTAACACGTCCCACACAGGGTTTTGTAGGTGAAATGGTAAAAGAGCAGGTTATTTTTGAGATGCCCAGGAAATAAGAAGAAGAAGAAGAAAAAAACAAAGTCTGGAACTCACGGAGACCTTCAGAGTTGATATGATCCATCTCTGAGCTGCCATCTGGCCTTGGCTTCTGTTAATAGAGGGTTTTGCTCTGAGCTAGCCAACACGTGGCTGCAGAGAGAGATGGACCGAGAGACAGAGAGGAAGAGGAGGCAGAGAGAGAGGAGAGCAGGAGGTATGAGATAGAAAGTTAGAGGTGAGAGTGGATACAAGATAGGGGAGGAGGATGCAGACAAGAGGAACAGCGGGGTGTATAGGGAGAAGACAAGCAATACGGGTAGGTACAGAGACAATGGAGAAAAAAATGGAATTTAAAAGATTGAGCAGGAGAGACATGAGCAGGCGAGGGTGCAGTGCACTCTAGGGGGGAACGTGTACTTAGAATAAGGAGTAAAGCGGAGAAGTGCAGCTTTGGAGTACATGTGCCCCAGGGAGGATGGTGTGAAGTACCTTTTGTCTTCCCACCATCGGGAGCTTCTTTTGAATAAACCTCGCCAAGCATTTCCTTTTTGTAAATCTCACTTTGAAGAAGGGCAAAGCCAAAGCTTCTCCCACAGTGGCGATCGAGTATAGTTGTACCTCGGCCCACGCAAATCCCTTCCTCAATAGCTGTGGGTGTGTAACAATTTCATTTCCATTTTAGAGCACAGCGAGATTGCTCACCGCCGAGGCACGCAACGGCGGCTTCACCTTGGTTGTGAGCCTGCATATGTTGTCCACAGTGATTGGCACGGCTGTGTGACCAATTTGATTTAAAGCTTTATGCCTGCTTCCTTTATCCCCCGAGACCTGTCAAAAGTGACGCGTGGCATCATGGCACGGCAGCCATGCCTCCGCCACCGCTGCTGCTTCTGCCACCAAATCCTACTGGGAAATAACAAGCTCCAAAGCCAAATTCATCACCACTGATGATCACGATCGTGCTCTAATTGTATTTTTTGGTTAGTTTTTTTTTTTTGCATGCAGGTGTGCTCCACCGCAGGCCCCATGAGGGAGGGGATCATAAGTACGGCAGGAGGAAGAGAGGTGCCGTTCCTGCTGCAACCAGACTTACAAGTTAGAAGAAGATTGCATGCGAAGGAGAGAGTGTTGCATGTTACTGGAGAGAGATGTTAATTACGCCTGGGGGGGTAATGGATCAGCCCAGAACTATCATCTGTCACTCTACAGTGCCGGGCCTCTACCATGAGCCACAGAAATCAAAGATGGGAAAATGAAAGTGAACTTCAGCTCTTACTTTAGGTGTGGTGTTGATTTAGAATAGGAAGAAGACCATGCACAACACAGATTCTCTTGTTTCTCTTGTTACAGTCTATAAATTATGTCTGGATTTGTTATATTCAGGATAGAAACTACCATTGGCATGCATGTGAAGTGATTTATGAATAAACATGAAATCCAAAACACTAAAAAAGACTGACTTTGCTTTATCTGCAGAAATACTGCATTTTTCTTCTCATTGGTCAGTAAGACCTGTGCTTCTGTGTGGTCGCATCCTGAAATGTAAAAAGCAGTTTTTTGATAGACTACACATTGATATGAAAGAGGTTCAAAAATAATGTATCTCCTTTCTCTCGAATAAATCAGAATGTGTGCTTTTATTAAGAAACTAATAATGATTTGCGCAACTAGAAACCACAATATTCTACCACATTGTCTTCGCTGTAGAGATAACACAAGCAAGTATTAAACTCGTGCTTATCACTATAAAATTTGAAAAGCAAATGTACGCACACACAGGCGCACGCAGCCACACATATACGCAATGACCTGATTGCAGCCGTCATAAAGAGGCATAAAATCATACAAATGTGTCGTTGTCTTTGTTGCCCGGGGACTGTTGGTATATTGCGCTACAAAATTGAGTGTCGCTTTGTATAACAAAGTTCATTAAAAAGCACACATAGTCTGTTTTCTCCATTTCGACTTTGCTCGTGAACAAATAAAAACAGACCTGAGGCCAATCATTCAAATCTTTTTTTTGTTGCTCATATAAAATTATAATTATAATAATGTACCAGCCCCAGAAAAAAAAGGACAATCTGGCTGGTAGCCACAGTGAGTGTGTGAGAGCTGACTGAACACGTAGATTTAAATTTGTCCCTTTGAAGCCTTAGAAGAAGTCAACATTGTCAAAAACAAGACAGCTGGTAAGAAAAGCAGGCAACAGCTGCAGCCATGCTGCTTGAAGCTGTCGAGGTCCTGTCATTCTTCTGTCCATTTAACTCACAGCAGTACCTGTCATGTACAAACACTGCTGTATTGTCTACTGACTGTTGCACACAGGGGAGGAACTCAATCCAGGTAAGAAAAACTTGATCCCTCTGTCATAGAAGAAGACTCAGGAGTTTTGAAACATGGTTTTTTTTCAGAAACAAAAAAGATCCAGTAATTCACTTCAGTCAGACAACTCACGTTCAAACGTTTATTGCAGCAGTAGAACAGGTTTAGTGTTTGGTGTCTAGGCTCCAACTTAATCACTCCCCCATATGATTACACAGGAAAGATGGGAGTGATGAGCAAATACTTGTAACCCCCCGTTGGAGCCTACTGGTGGATGCTGGAGTGGTGGAGGGGCCGAAGCAACTGGTAGCAATACTGCAGCAGCAGTGAGAGCAAAGGGGATGATGGGAAATTTCTCTCTGCTTAAATAGACCACCTGATAAGGTGGGTGTGTATTATAAATGGTTGTGGAGGGTGAGGTATGTCACATGATGTATGTCACATGATTGGAGCAGCGCTGATCGAGTTGGCTGCCAGAACTAGCTCGCCGGCATCGCTCCATTTGTTATTTGGCAAATATCCCGTGATGGTACTTATGTTGTTTGTTTTTTCTTCGTTTTTTAAAATAAATTCAATTTTGTTCCGCTACATAATGAAAACAGATTATTTATTTAAAAATTATATAAATTTTCTTATATTTAAATATATATTTATCATTTCTGCATGAATTATATGTCCTACATTACATTATAACTCTTTACACTGAGCCATTCCAAGTTAATAACAGCTGCCCTCACACACACATAAACAGGTCTTCACCTTAAATTTAATGATTTACATTATCAGACTTGCTTTTTGCTTTTTGTGTCACAATGACAGAAACAGATTAAGGTCCCCAAAACATCGGTAATACCTGGACCACAAACACACACACCCTCTTTGCGACACACAATAAGAGACGAACATGTACCAATGCAAGAGTTGCTAATCGACCTTCAGCAAGTGTGTACATTAACCATCATACTGCGTGAGGAGATAAAATGGGTCTATAGTCTATATAATCAGCCACGGTCTTAACATGGTGCAGACATCTATTTTTTAACAATATAGCAATGCTGATGCTTTATGTGAAGATATTGTTTAGAGGAAAATGTTTTATTCTCTTTAGTAGTTTTTTTTACTCTATTGTGGTGAAAGTTGTGTACAATGTGTGAATCAAATGTTTTTTACCTCAAAATGCTGTACTTTATGTTACTGAACAGCATTTTGTCTCAAACAAACCGATTCTGCTTGCGGCATGTATTCTGATCAAGTGTGCCACATCTCATGGACCCCTGCAACGAGATTAACACGTGTGATCCCTGCACTGTGCAAGTCCTGCAGCACAAAGTACACGAGCGGCAGCAGCCTCTTATGAATTTTAACGTAAAAAAGCTATCCTCTGAGGAAGTTGAAAGAAAATCCAAATCGACATGTGGTCTCAGACATATTTATATCTTGAGCCATTTCGAAATATACCCAAACTTTATAGTCAGTGAAATCTAGGACAGAGCATAATGCATTGCGGGAGCAAAAAAAACCTATAATATTGGGATCCCAGGCAACGCTCTGTTGTTATTTCAGATTTAAGACATAAAAAAATATGTTTTCCTATTTGAACATATTCATTTCAATTCACAATCCAACTCCCTGTTTTTTTCCCCCAGATGGGCCGCTTTGAAATTAAGATAACACACCACATACTGAAGGTGCCAGACACAATATCACAGGGACTTGTTTTTGCAAATAGAAAAAATGGTTTGGTGCTGATATGCCATCGTCTCCCCCCTGCCTCATGTGTTTCGATGAAAGTGTATTTTTTTGCATGTCTTTCTGGTGAAAACAATTTTCACCTTCGATTTCGAACCAGACATTTGATTGAGATTAAAACGAGGTTTGCAAAATTGCAAAGCAACTGAGTGCACTGGGTGTGTGTGAATGAAACAATAGAACAACAGAACCTAAATGTACCACTGATCTCTCACTAATATTTACTTGATGGATTTTGAATTATAAGCTTGCCTTGGTTAAAAAAATTACTAACCACAGATATTTTCAGCAATTATGAGAAAAAGGCAAATTTATTCTAAAAGCAGAACATGTATGTTTTTCAGCCTAAAATAAAACTCATTTTGTTAATTTTACAAAGACATCATTCAGTTTTAGCCTTTATATTTTGTTCAGGATAATGAAAAAACAAACTCTCTTTGCTAAAAGTAAACTCAATCTTTAATATATCTGTAATAATCTTGGTATCACTGCAAGTGCAAGTCTCATTGAAAAGTTGTAAATATGCTTCCACAAGTTTCACCATGACTTTACAACAGGTTTCTGACCATAGACAACGTTAAAAAACATTCTGCAATCTTATTTTAAAATGTTCAAAGCAATATCAGTACCCCCCCCTCCCCCAGTAGAGTGTGGGTATCTGATACAATGGGTCCCGACAAAATTTCGAAATGGTATTCAGGTTTGGGTTGGGTCGGTCATGCAGATTTTCCTTCTTCTAATCTGGTAAAACAATAACCATGTCTGTCAGGGACATGGTATCACAAACTCAATGCAAAATACCTGTTGGTTCAGGTCAGGCTCTGATAGTTTGTATCTGGATCAGAAAAGTTTGGAAAGAAAAACGAGGCCTGAGCCACTATCTATTATATGACTGAAAATCGAAAGTCACACCCTGAGAAAACACATCATGTCTTTACTAGTGAGCTGAGACCCACAGCTTGAGTTGCAAGTGGAGACATATGCTCATGGCATTTTTAAAACAGATCTAATCTGCTCAATTACTCAATAAGAATAGACAATAAAAACTCAGCTTTATTTGCCATGTATCTGTACATATACTAGGAATTTGACTCCAGAGACTCAGAGTACTTACACAAATAGCTATACAGTCAACAACAGAGAAACACAGAATATTTAAAGAAAAAGACAGAATATTGACCAATTGTCCGCACCCAACTCAGAAAATAAACTGTCCCTTCAAAAAAGATTCTATAAACACTGAGCTGATTGTGTAACTGTCACACTCCCCCCGATATGATTACATAGATATGATGGTACTGATGAGCAAATACTTGTAACCCCTATTCACCTCCGCGGTGTGCGCCATTCTCCGAAAACGCATTAGCCTGCCGGAGAATATATTACCTAGTGAGACCTAGTGCGTGGGCCTGGGACCAGCCGCCATGAGGCCGTCCACATTAATGCTTAAGGGGGGAATATACTACCTAGTGAAGCTTCTACGTGTAGACCTTGCACCAGTCAACGTAAGGCTGTTCCCCCTAAAGGAACCCTGGCTGTCAAGGGATATACCAAGTGAACTTGGATTTCCTGCAAGCACATGGGCAACAAAAAAGCTAAACCAGAATTGAACACTTTAAACCCAGTAAACCACCGGATATGCAACAATATCATTTGGCTGCAAAGCACATACATATAATTCAATCTAATTTTTGCTTGTATAGCCCATATTCACAAAACACGATTTGTCTCATAGGGTTTTACGAGGTGCAATAGCCTCTGTCCTTAACACTCAACAAGAGTACAAAAAAAAAAACTACTAAAAACCCTATTAACAGGGAAAAAACGTAGAAACCTGACAGAGAGCCACATGAGGGATCCCTCTCCCCTGGGTGGACAGGAGTGAGATAGATGCAGCAAAAAGGGTGTAGCGAATCATTGGATATGCCACGATGGCATCAGTACATATTAAAGCATCATGGGTGCAGCAACTGTTGATCTTTGACAATCAATATTCCTTCTTGTGGAGCCTGGCATAGCACTGTAAACATGGATGATGGAGAGCTGCAGTCGTAGCTGTGCCACTTCTTGTGGAGTGAGGGGAATAGTGCTCAGGTGTTAGGCCGCAGCTCTGGCAGAGATTGCAAAGCTTTGAGAAAATCTCGTCAGGGGTTTTCAACCATTGTTGGTGAGCAGGGGTGCCAACAGATGGGATGGGGAGCAATTCAAGTGTTTCATCATAGAGGAGAAGAATGATGAATCTCGATGCATTTCAATGTATCACATCCACAATTTACTATATAACTGCACATGGCTGCTTTTTAATTAGTTAATAAAGTCAAATATTAAATCTGTTTTTATTTAGAAAGTGCTTTAAAAATTATTATAGACAGTTACTGTTATTACAAGTGTGCTGTAATTTTACAACAGCAGTAAGTGTAAATGGTCAGTGCTCTCCACACTGATTTCCTATTCATTCCCTTTAGACTAGTGTGCTGCATCTAAGGCTTAAAAGGACAAATACTGATAACAGCCTTAACTGTATTAAGGTGGCCCCACCTGGCCCCAATTGGCTGCACCACTGCAATGAGGCGCACTCCCCCGCAGGTCAACAAGTGACTCTGATCCTCCTAAGAACCGATCTTTATTAAAACCTGCTGAATTTATATTCATGTTCCTGGATAGACGGGGCGTCACTTCTTTCTGCAACAGTGGAGTTAAAACACTGCGCTGCGTCTCAACCCAGATGTCCTGACTGTGCGTGTCAAATTACATCTTGTGTTGTGTTGCAGGTTTAAACGTGTCTCTCAGAATCAAACAAACAAAGTAAACGTCAGCCCTGTACGTGTCCGAATAACTTGTGATCAGGGTGGTTGTTTATTGTGTGTAGTTGTAAGTGTAAAGTGAGCACAGGTCAGAGGGGGAGTGAGTTTATGGTGGATGACTAATGTACAGGTATATTGTCATTGGATTGTTGCTGACAATGTAGACTGATCCAGTCTTATTCCCTGACAAGGGAAGATTTCTGCGGTAAATACAAACACTGGGTGTTTGTGAATTATGACCACACAGCGACATTGGACTGTTTACAACCACATAGAAACTTACTGTCTGTCTTGTAACCATATTTGTGTTTACGTGTTGGAGGTTAATCATTTTTAAAACTCACAGCAGAAGAAAATATTTCATCACTTTCGCATTATAAACTAAGGTACAAACAATAGTTCATATTGAATGTTGCCACTCACACTGTAATTCACTTTTATAAAAATGTGTTGATGGAACCTTTAGGAACCAGTCACTCAATCACTAGAATTCCAGTGGTTGCTGATAAAGGACAGTGTTCAATGTGATTGCACTGGAAGGTTTCATGGAAATGTCTGCAGTTAAACTTAACAACTTTTAAAACAATTCACACATCTGAAAGCCTTTCAAACAAATATTCCAAGAGAAAGAATATTCAATTCTGAAGTAATTTACAGTTGTGTCACTACTTTATGTTGTGGTTAAATGAAATCAATCAAACCAGAGAACTCTTCATTAAATTAATGTTGTTGTTTTAGGAAGCTCACAGTATCTCTGTACTTGAGAACATTGGGCTAAAATGTTGATGTATTAGAACTTGTTAAGATGACGACAAGCTTTTTATTTATTCCAGTGGGGTTCATGGGTATTGTGTTTGAAATGTTTTATGATATTAATCATTTGTTGAATCTGTTGTTATTGTGTATTTCGGATTTTATTTAAATCTATATCTCACCTTCTTTGTGACAATCTCTTCATCGTCTTTTTAATTGTTATTAACACTGCTTTAAAATACTGATAATAATAGACATTAGTTTTACATTTCCATGCATGCCATCATTTGATGTGTGCAAAAAAGTAAAAGAAAATATGAATGTTCAGAGCAAGCTTTAACGTACAAATCATTTACATTAACTACATACAAAGCTCTATCAATCTCTGCACACATTAACCGGAACGCTGTGTTTTGGAGAGATCTTCCTGTCTCGGAAGCGGAGAGGGGAAAAACTGGAGGCGTGAAGGAGAGATGTCAAAAGAGAGAACATTATTTCATATGAAACAGGTTGACTTACGTGACACACGGCTTCAGGTGTCTTGAAGATGTTCGTGAATAGGAATCATCCGCGTGACGCCAAGTTTGGGAACACGACGCCCATCCGCTGCTGCTTTATGATGCCCTGCTGTCTCCTGCTTATCTTTAAACATGTCTCACTGAAGAAAAAAGACATCTGAGCTCAGGCCTGCGGTCCACGTATACAATTCTATTCAGTATTCTGAATTGTTGTCATTGTTTTAATATACAGTATAATTGTGTTTTACATTGAACAGTATTTGGCTATTTTATTTCATCTATTAAAAAATGCCCCATATTGTATATCTTAAATATGTGATGTATTTATGACCATGAACTGACATATAAATCATTCTCTACAGTATTCCAGTAGGATTAAACAAATAACAGAAGGATAAAATAAGTAGTGGAGCGAGTGTTCAGGGCTAAAAAAGAAAATGGCAAAATGGAGCATTTCATGGACTCCTTTATGCCCATTCACCGCGGCTGGCACTGTTTGAAACAGGCATGGATTACTTCTCAAATTTGTGCTCCCTTCGCTATACGACAGCTAGACACATTCATTACAATTGGGACATCATAGCTTCTGGGTAGAGCACACACCCGAGGTTCTCAGAGCAGAAAAGAGTCGGAATGTCAAAATTATACATACAAAACAGATTTCAGGGGTTTTCGTAGATCCCAGTGACTCTCATTCATCCAGCCGCTTTGTGTTGTGTCTGTTACAGTTACACACCGTCTTTTCCTCTGTCACACATGTTTAAATCTACATTACGTATTTACGTCAGCTGAAAAGATCTTTTTTTATAGCCCATTCTTTTTTTGTGTAGTTCTTGTTTCATGACTCTAATCTCTTTTAGCCCTCATGCTTGGATTATTGTTCAATCTGATCAGCGTGTTGGATAGAATGAAAGTGTGCAGAAACATTTGTTCCTGTTTGAAATGAGGTTTCAACCATCCACGTAAAATAAAACACATCCGGTTACCATCTTGCTTCTTCTTTTTTTTTTTACAAGAGCCCATACATGCCCAAAAGGACCTTTTCCTTTATTCATGACCTGGTCAGGGTGTATAAAAGAAGTCAGGATGGCAGAACGGCAATAAGGACCTGAAGACTCCTGACAGAATGAATATGATGACAGGTACTGTAAATGACGCTTGTGGGGTTTTCAGATATAAATTAGGACCCTTTAATTATTTGTGCAGTGATTTCCATGTACAGTATGTAGTCTGAAGAAGGTAAACCAGGCCCTACTAGACAACTAATGATAAGAGAGAGAAGACATTATTTTTCTGTGCAGATTTGGGTGAGTATTTACTCATGAACATTCACATACATGTCTGCATGTGTTCGTCTTCAGTCAAGCAGGGTGTATGGGCTGTGTTGCTCTGGCCCTATTTGCTCACTGCGAGCATCCCACTAGACTGCAAGGAAGAGCAGGGCAGCTTCTCCCGCTGCCCCTCCATCTCGCAAGAAAAACTTCTAGACCGAGTCATCCAGCACGCCGAGCTCATCTACCGCGTGTCGGAGGAGTCATGTTCTATGTTTGTGAGTAAAGCCGAGCAAAACAGGAATCTTCACACTTGTGCACCGTATTCGAAAAATCATATATTGTATGCACATGCAGGCTCTTGAATCAATCTTCACACATGATCACATGCAAATAATTTAAAAAAACATTGTAACTGGACTGAGAGGTTTCAGCTGCAGTGCAATTAGGAAATGAATTAGGAAATTCTGATTTGAAGCTGTTGGGCATGTGTTCATATTTTAACACATATAAATTTAATGAAAGGTGAAATAAGCATTTTGGAAAGCAGCGCTGTAGAAACGTAGCCTTAGGCTGCAGTGACAGCGATGCTAAATGCTACGTTTGAGGAGCTGTCTAACATCACTTGTTATGGAGGATAAAAATAATCTTGTTAGGCAATAAAATGGAATCATCCAGAGAGCAATGTCATTCAGTTGTTTTTATAACAGGTCGATGCTAAAAAAGTAATTAAAAAGACATTGCTCATTTGTTATAGTCTCAGTAGCTCACCCTACATGTTGCCATCTCAATTATTTTTTTATCATGGGCTCCACAGCCTACAAACTAGCACCACTTGGACTGAATCATACAAAGCGAGCAAAGTGATTTTTTGCTGGTTTGTGTTACAATATGCTGGACAGAGAGAACTGACATATTTTGTTAGATACTCTGTGTTTGCTGTGTTATTCTGACATGATCATCGCCTCACTGTGCGGCTTCAAAGTCATTTTCCCTCTTTCTTCTGAGCCAAAGATGTTTTATTGAAGGAGCAGGCCTACAGTGGAGTGTGTGATAATGGTATACCACAGCAGCCAGAGCACAGGTTTTTCCAGCCTGTTGAATCCACTTCTTTTTACTCCGCTGCGGCTTGAGAGGCAAAATTGTCTTTGAGATGTAGACCTTGTTACAGAGAAGACGCTGCATGGGGTCTACAGATGAGAACAAGCTGGATAACAAAATGTGGCTCCGCTGTGTTTTCAGTGGCTGAGACTGGTGAAGCTTCGGCCACCGTTTTTCTGAGTTGGAGGAGTCCACTCCTCACCTGTTCTGTGGGAGGATCAGGGCTACAGGGCTGAGTCAAAAAACAATGCGATGATGCTGCTGCTTATACTCTTCAATACTGAATATAGAGAATAAACCTGAAAAAAGATAAACCTATTCTTATAACTTTACATGCCACATTATAATGGGTAGTTCAAGGATAAATGTTGGTTTAAGGTCAAAGTCATCAGATGCATTTTACCCAAAATATGCATTTGTGCACATGGGTGTCTGTGATTTGATTTTACTTTATTTTATTTAAACCCATTCCTCGTGGATTGTAGGAGGAGATGTTTGTCCCATTTCCATTGCGGCTCCAGAGGAACCAGGCTGGCTATGCATGCATCACCAAAGCCTTACCCATCCCAAGCTCCAAAAGTGAAATCCAACAGATATCTGTAAGTGCATGGTCACACGTTACTAGTTTCCTTTGTCAGGAACTGTATTCTCAATCCACTAAGTGTGTTAGTGTGAGTGCGTTTCAGCTATGTGATTGTTCATAATCAAAAGAAATGAAGGCATAGATTGTTGCATGTATTTGTGTGAGTGCATGCATGTATGTGTGCAGGAATATTACTACCACTGTCTGGTTGTTCATGTGCCTGTTAATAAGATTTGTGCATGTGTGTGTGTGTGTGTGTGTGTTTGCTTTTAGGTGGTGTTGATGCATGATACTTGATATGCATATTGATGCTCACTTTGCAGTGCTCAAGTGTGCAAGTGAATGTTTGCAGTAATTCAAATAAAAGCTCATCAAATTTCATTAACGTGCAATAACGTTTCAAAACCCTCTTGTCTGTTGCCTGTGTGAGGTTTTAGTGTTTGTCCAGCAGGGTACAGTGTTTTAGGCGGAAAGGTCAACTCGATCAGTTGGCTGGAAACTGAACTGAGCCAAAGGCCGGGGACGGGGGATTTGGCTCATGTGAGCTGTAGCTCTGTTAGTTGAAGGAGGATTATTGTAGAGCATTGACAAAGACCAAGTACAGAAAATAATGTAAAAATGCAATTTATTCAAGGACTCCTCTTTGGTAATATTGCAACTGCTGGTTGAAAGTTGTGTAATCACTATAATACTAAATGTGATCTTTAAAACTGCATATACCGCAAGGCTCTTCTTAATGTTAGTAATTTATCCTCTGCCCTTCCTGCTGAAATATTGCCTGCTCTGCACTTTAACGGCCATTTGTATGATGGTCATTTGCTCTTGCTTTACAGTCTGCTCTGCTTAAGGTGAATTTAAGCAGACTGCTTCACCCACGGCTTTTCAACCTACTTTTTTGTCGCTGAATGTTTTGCAGCTGACAAGCCATTGATTTAAAACCAGACTTTTATTAAGTCCTCTATAGTTCTTAACACTTATTCTGATCACTCCTGACTCTCTTTCAGAAGTCCTGAAGGACAAGTGGCTTGTTATTTACTGCAAATATGAACGTTCGCAGAGCTGTAGCTGTGTCATGTTTGTTTTTGTCCCAGTTTCTTAGGTCTTGCTGCTGTTAGAATGTACAATCATTACAATTATGTACAATTATATTGTATTTTTTATTAACTTTGTGAAAGACGCTGAAAAAGGTAAAGACCTTTTACTGTGTCTTTCACTATTCCCTTTAACAGAGTATTGTTTCCCATGCATAGTCGGATAAAGGATTATCTTTTCTAATATAATCTATATGTTTGAGGATATATTTGTGGTCCGTTTATGTTTTAATTCACGAGTTTAACTCATCATCTGTGTGCCCTGCAGGATACATGGCTGCTCCACTCCGTGCTGTTGCTGGTCCAGTCGTGGATCGAGCCCCTGGTCTACCTGCAGACCACGCTAGATCGCTACGACAATGCTTCGGAAATGCTCCTCAACAAGACCAAGTGGGTGTCCGACAAGCTTATCAGTCTGGAGCAAGGGGTGGTGGTGCTTATCAGGAAGGTGGGTCGCATCAGGGTTACAGTGCAGTCAATTTAAGTTTAATTATTTTTGTCACAATTACACATTAGAACTTTGTTTCTCCATTCAATCTCCATTTCTTGTTCTTTCCTGAACGCTTCCAAGCAGATGTTGGACGAGGGAATGTTGACTGCAACCTACAACGAACAAGGCCTGTTCCAGTATGATGTGCTGCCAGATATGCTGGAATCGGTGATGAGAGACTATACCCTGCTCAGCTGCTTCAAGAAAGACGCCCATAAGATGGAGATCTTCCTCAAGCTCCTCAAGTGTCGACAAACTGACAAATACAACTGTGCATAAAACATGTTGTGCAGCTTTTAAATAATACACTGTTTATCTTTAAATTAATTCCTGAGGTTGGTAGCGGTGCATTTATAGATATGACCATGCCTTGGGCCATTCTGCCTTGCTTGAAAATGCAGTGCATTCGTTATTGATTGTTTTGGAGCACCTTCACACAAAACTAAGTAGGTGTAATGCTTTGCCCTTTCTTCATCACACTGAATTTTATAGACTCCACATCTCAGTTGTTATTTTAACCTAGCGGAGGCAACAGAGGGCAAACTCCCAAAAGATTATTTGCATGTTGAGCTGTCAAATAAATCTGCATATCCTGCCATTGATTTCCATTTCCTTTGTTCCTAACTGGAGTTTGTATTCCTCGCTGAGGACTCTCGCTGACTCTTGCGGTGTTTTGATTATTCCTACGGCCCCTTGAGTATTCAGAGAGACTCCCTTTTTAAATGGAGTTGGTTTCACTTCTGCATTAGTGAAATGAAACACTTTCACCGGAGACGGGAATCAAACAGAGAGCAGTCGGCGCTTAGAAAAAGAAACACAGTTTGATTGGCGAAAGAGAGTGTGAGGGAGACAGAGCGAAAGAAGACAAACAACAGCCAGGATGAAGAGGGAAAGATTTATCTGGGGTTTGTGGTTTGACCCCGGCTGAGATTTGTTGAGTGCTCCTCAAAGAATTGTGAACATATCAATGCCTAAATGTGCCTAATACAACCTGAATGTAATGTGTTATTCACCTCGAATGCATAATTCAAATGGGTGAATATCCTATTATTTTCATTCTAAATGTTAGATGTGAATATGTCATGCAGAACGCAAACATATTTTTTATGCTTTCATGTGTAAATAAAGGAAGTTGCATGCACTGCCGATTTAAGAAGCAAATAAAGCAAATTGTGGAAAAATATATATTACCAATATTTTATGTGTTATCTTAAAAGAGTGAGTGAAGCCATCTCCAAAGTCACAATGACGGAGAGGCATGTCAAAGCTTTTATTCTGCCCTTTCCACCCCCAAACACAAGAGGGCAATAGTGCTCTGCCATGAAGGTTATCTTAATCATTTATTATTTACTTGAACTACCATGCATTTTATAGCATTGCATCTTACATTGCCAAGTGCAAAGATAACACGCACTGGATTGGTGAAGACAATTTTTAACATGTGCATGTTTTCTCTTTGGACAAGTTATTCCTCTTTTTCTTTCCTAAGAGAGATAAGAATCCAAATGTGGGACAATGCATGAGTCATATATGAACCCATGTCATAAAGTTTTCATATTTTTTCATATGTCTTGACCCATGTGATCCTTGAACCCAAAATGAAGCACCTGCAGTGCAGCTAATAGACTTGAATTGCTTGTTCCTGTTTACATCCAGCACCACACCACGAAACAAGGAAACATTAAATAGAGCAGTTTCCACATGCATTTCTCTTTATTCGTTTTCACTCATCTCGGGTTTCTTCTTGCCTCTTTTTTTTGGTCTCCCGAGTGTCCTGCTGCATCCTCTGCTCCTTCATCCTCTGTGAACATATCACCAGAGGTAAATCAGCCTTGTGGTGGCCACAGCGAGTCCAGTGTCAGTATCGAGAGGTGGTGTCATGTGGTTTGGGTGGATGTTGAGGCAGGATGTGGTAAGGGGGCCTAGTGTCAGCAATGTCAGGTTCAGCTTCCTGTGGCCTAATCACTTCAGTATGGGGGCCCAGAGATCTATGTTCTGTTCTGTTCTGCTCTGCAGCTCCACAGCGCGATGCTCACCTTACCTCGTTTGGTTCCCTCCCAACATGTGGGTAATCATCGGCGAGCTGAAGCCCCGTGCCCCCACCCACTCCTCAAGCTTGGAGGCCATAAATATTAAAGATTGTCTATAAGTAGTAAGAGGAGGGAGGGGATCAGAGGAGGGAGATAAAGATGTTAGGGAGTGGAAGGGGAAAGAAGGACACACAGATGAAGGGAGGGGTGTGCATGGGGCCCGGGTGATTTCACAGTCTAACTATTATAACCTCAGGAAAGGAAACCTAGACTGCTGAGCAGAGGAGGCAGACAGAGAGGGAGAGGGAAGGAGCAGGAAATGTAAAGAAAATGGACTGAGAGAAGGAGGCAAAGAGAGGTAAAGAGGGCTTTCTTTATTTCCTCTCTCCTCAGTAGTGATTTGAAATGTGTCAGTTAATTTGAGAGAGTGGAAGAAACAGGAAAAATATGAAAGGAAAAAAAAACGATATGACCAAAATGATTGGGAGAGGTTCTGAGCACAGCTCTGAGCGGTGTGACATGTAGGGAACTAGGTTGGATCTGGAGAGAAAATGGATGGCTGGAGGGCAGGTACACAGCCAGAAGAGTTAGGCCAGGAAGTGGAGTTGGCTTGATATGAAACCCAGACTCAAAAGTATGAAGTCCATGAGCCTCCACTGGCTCAGCTGGCTCCCACACTGTTGTTGTGCTTTCATTTAGGGCTCAGAACGACAGCTTGGACAGACCTGAAACGGTTGCACAGCCGCTGTATGATCTCCCATACTGGAAAACCATGTAGCGACGGCTCTGTGCCCTTTCCTTCCACATTTTCTTTCTGCTTTAATGAAATATTCAGGCTGTATCTGGAACTTGTCACTTCTGTTTGCTAATGTAGAGGTCGGAAATAAGGAATGAGCAGAGGTGCGAGTGGGAGGGGAGGATGGGTCTTCTCCTTTGCATCTCAACTTCTGACAACCAGTGCTGCTGCTTTTGCGATACAGCCCTTTCTGTCACACCACATGCAAACCATGGGGAAATTGTTTGGGCCATCAAAGAATCAACACAAGTGCCTTGACAGAAATCATGAATGCAAAAGCCACAACACAAATACTTTGCACTTTATGTATGCTTCCTATAGGCAATATTATCTGAAAGCACAACATACATTTCCATTGTTACGCAGATTAAAGACATTCAGACCTGGTTGACCCAGAAAGCATTGTACTTGGCCCTGAACACCTCAGAGAAACATTGTCTGAGCAGATAGTCACGTTGGATGGGGATAGCTTTCCCTCAGCTTAGGAACCTTAATTTGTTAATTTGACAAGGACACGTTATTTGACTGACACATAACACAACTCTCGAGGACAGCCTTCTTCCACCTGCAATATTATAAAAATAAGTAAAATATTGTGGAAATTAGAAACATCCTTTCTCAAAAGGATGCTGAGAAACTAGTCATGCATTTGTTACCTCTAGATGTAAGTGCTTAGAGTGTCCAAAAAAGGAAGAAGTATCTCTACCGTAACACCTCAAATAGACAAGCATCACATTTTAAGCAGCGACTAATTAAAAAATAATGTCTCACTTGACTGCAGCGAGTAACTCTACTCGTCTACATTGTCAGCATCCATTGTCACTCACTTCCATTGTGGTTTTGTTGCCTTTGCTTTTGTAGTTGTGTTGTGGTTTTAGCGTTCATGTTTTCCATTAATGCGCTTGTGTGAGAAGTCTCGGCCACCGCACATAAGGTCTCAAACAGAGGGTTAGGGCAACCAATCCTGGGCTCAGCATGGCCCGGAGGCAACGACAAACTCGGCTGCTTGCGCGCGTCTGTGTTAATCTTGAAATCAAGCATGTCTCTTGGAGCAGTGGAAACATCTTGAACCTCTGGAGCTCCACCCCTCACCCTCAGCCTCTCCCCTGGCTCCCCAGACGAGGCATATCTTCAAGGCTCTGTGGAGACGCGAGTGCAGGTCGAGAGGTCGTAGGGATCAAGGCCATCCTAACCGTTCCAATGTGTTTAAAGATGTCAGGTTGTAGCAGCAGCAGGCTCGAGTTTCACCCAGGAAAGACAGCGTTATAGTGGATGCAAAAAAAAGGCACGATGACAGATGAATACAGCTGAAACACATGGAGAGTAAATTAAATTAAATAATCAAATTGAATAAATTAATTATTTTACCATACTTTTATGATTGCATTACAGCCTTTAGGGATAACTAAGAGATGAGCGAACAATTTTTTGGGGCTCAAGTGAAATAACTCTTTGGTGTTGTGTAATGTTTACCCAACCGTTAAATCACTGCAGTGTTATCTGAAAGCTTCCTGTACAGTGGCTTTCATGGCTGTTGCCATTACATAACCTGCATGTGGCACAGACACTGAAAGAGAATGCCTCAACATGCGGCTATGATTAATAGGGGGAATATATCGGTCATGGTGAAACAAGCCCTATGGGGTGTCTTCTTGGTTTTCGGCAGTTGAGCACTGCAAACAGCAGGATTTACACCACCAGGAAATTAGGTGATTACCCTGGAGAAGGTGGGGAAAGCAGCTGATGCAATGTGAACTCAGCGGGGGAGCATCTATCAATTGTCCCCGAACTGAAGCCACTTAGCCGTGGTAAGGAATCACAGGTCTGTTGTCCTACAGAGCATTCCTAAGCTGTGAAGACAACGAGACAAACAGGAGGAGAACATGAACAAGTTGTAAATAAAAGCTGCAGACAAGGTGCTAAAAATATGAACTCAAACTCAGATTTGTCACAGCTTCCATAGATTCCCTCATGATGTTCCTAAAACACAGTCTACCTACAGAGCAGCAATGGTGATAACTGAAACAAATTCAAATCCTGATATAAATTAATTAGGAATATATTCTTTGCACTTTCTTCCTTAAAAGGTAAAGTAATTTCAGGACTGTGTAATTGTTTGTTTTTTTCTACGATGAACATGAGACATAAACTTCATCAAACAACAGATAAAATGAAAAATGGACTCTAATCTACTCTACTAACTGATGCTAAATGGGCCCTGACCAAGCGTCCATATGTGGGACGTAGAGAATGTTTTGGCCTTTGGCTAAATCTACACTGACAAGACAGAAAAGAATGATCATCAGAAGAGGAGGAAGAATTCAAACATTTTACTAAAATAAAGATGCAGATAAATACAAAAAAATGTAAAAGTAAAACTACCACATTAACTTTTCTACTTGAGTAAAGTAAGTACTTGGAGTAATAAGTTAAATTATCAAAGTAAAAGTACATCATTGTGTCTCATTGAGTCTTAGGCGATGGCCTTTTCCAAATCCATTTAAGTTACTTGTTGATGCTGCTGCTGCTGTACAGGCGCTCTTGGTGTAGGAGTCGGGGTTACCTGCTCACCAATTACCCTCTTTACCCTCTCATTATTGATTACTTTGATTACAACGTGAACATGAACAGATTTACACATTTAAAGAAAGTATCATCCTCACTGAACGCAGCCTCGCAAGTTTCATTTATGAATGAAAAAGTTTACGTCTGTTCTGACTTGTCCACAGAAAAAGAAATCTGTCTGTAGTTGAAGTTTTCTAGTGTTTGCTACAAAGCAGTGAGATACCGCCACTTACTTCCACTCATCAGCTTACTGTTGATATAACGAGAGACAAAGAAAAACATCTTAGCTGACTGTATCTAAACCAGCGGATGTGGAACAAACGCCCTCACTTTAGGAAAGAAAAATGAAGACAGCGGACAGATGCCAAAAGAAGCTGAGCTTAAATCAATGCAATTTCCTCCCTTCACGTCTCTGGCTAGAAGGACCTTTTGGAGTTTTCCACCAATTCTGCTTTTCTTATTTGAAAAATCTTCCTGCTTTGAGATATATTGTGAATCAAAGTGCACATGGAGGGGCTTTCTGCCAGTGCGCGTCTGCTTATGTTTTTCTTAGATCAAGACACAGGCCTAAGAATCTCGTGCATTTCCTCCACTTCAGGAAGCACTTTCATAACTTCAAATATAATAATTTCCTTTTTGGACAGACGCCAGGGATTATCCTTGTGTTTTTGAATTTCATTTATCTGTTTTCTTCTCCTGAAAGAAAAGGATTGGGGTAAAAAAAAAAAAGGGGGAGCTCACAAATGGTAAATGGTTGGACCTCTGGCCTCTGATCCTAAATGGGTTTTGATCGGTGTGGTGAATTCAGTTTCGGCTCAGGGATTATGATTTACCGCATCTCTGGTTTGGCTTGGGGAAAGCGCCACTCACGTCATCTGCCTTTTGTCCTGTTTGTTTTGCCTTCCCCTGATGGCAGCAATCCTGAATATAAAAAGGTATGCAGGAAGAATACATCCCTCCTCTGACATATGGTACAATACAGAGGAATGGCTGAGGCTGAGTGAGTGTGATGCATTTCAAATTTACCAAAGTGTATTAATCAAAATATGATAGATTTATTTTAGAAGTCAAAACAAAGAAAGTACTGAGGATCATGATTGTGCCATGAACACACAAACAAAGTAAAAAGGTTGAACTCGGGAGTGTGTTCAGAACTAAGTCAGTCATACCTATAGAATTTATTTAACCAGGTTGTTGCCTCATTAAGACTAAAAATGTTAAGATTGAAACAAGGTTGGCGAGTGGAGAAGGTTAGCAGAGGTTCATGTGTATTGATCTGTTGTGCTCGGATAATGACTTCACATTGTAGTTACTGTATTTACAGATATTTGTGTGGCTTCTTGACATTTGGACCCTGCTTTCAGTCTGTGGGCGACTCTAGTCAGATTCAGATGAGGCCCCTTTGACCTTTGTTGCAGTGTTTTCTGCTCACGCTGCTCCTGATTTCAGGCGTAGCCAGCACAGCGGGCCACCAGTACATCAGTAATGATGTAATGCCCAAGCGAAGTTTGTGCGGTTGTTAATGAAATTGCCAGAGCCGCGATACTGACTGTGTTGTATGTAAACAAGGGTGAGTTTTTCTAAATGTATTCAAGCATTCCAGCATAATTCTTTGAGAGGTGACCACCAGAGCTTCTGTATTCATATGGATGGATAACATGGAGTTTTAAACCATTATAATCCTCCTCTCAGTTTGATCCTGCCTCTCGTATGTTAAATAAGTTTCAGTTTGGCAGCGAGTCAAATTTTAAAAGTACATCCAATATTCATTTGGGTCTAAATGCTACACGCTGTCTGTTACTCTGACCCATCCACTCACGATCAAGACTCCATGAATGATGCTGGAAATTACAATGTTTATTTGCTGTGGCCCCCCCCCCCCGTACTCTACCCCCAAATTTGTGGCTTCCTCCCATGCCCTCTGCAGCTGACCAACTGTTTATGTAGCTCCAAACCACTTGAAGCAGGCCGTGAGGGTAGTTGGATTTTCATGTGGTGAAAAGTGAGGTCAGATGCTACTTGACAATAATAGAGGAAGAGTGATATATTTGGTCCCGAGGCAGCAGATTTAGGGAAAGAGACATTACATCATGGTTGTGTCAGACTGGTGAAGAGAGAGTGATGGCCCCCACACCTATTTTCTGAGAGCATTTACATGTAGCTGTTACAGTTTACTTTAGGTATTGCACATGATTGACAGGTTGTACTCTGCCACAGCACAACCATGTAAGTTAGACTTTAAAAGCCTATCCTGAATGGCCTGGCAAGTTCATTTGTATAGTGCATTTCAATATCAAGGCAATTCAAGGAGAATTCAAGACAATAGACAGAAAGCCTCGTTTTAAAAGAAAGTGAAGACGTTTATTGAGAATTTTATAAAAAAATCGATAAAGATGAGGAATAAAATTGAAAGTGAAACAGCAGCGTGTAAGAAATGAGTAATAAAAAAGTAAGTAAAAAGCAGCAGCAAACAGGAAAGTGTTCAGCATTGATTTAAAAGAACTAAGAGTTGCAGAGGACCTGCAGTTCTCTGGGAGCATGTTCCATAAATGTATAGAATAAAAACTGAACTCTGCTTCTCCATGTTTGGCTTTGACTCTTGGGATAGAAAACAGACCTGTTCCTGACAACTTGAGGGAAATGAATGGTTCATAACGTGGCAGCAGATCAGAGATGTATAGATGCCCTAAACCATTCAGGGCTTTATAAACCAACAGGAGGTGTTTGAGGTCAACTGTTTGACAATCAGGGAGTCAGTGTGGAGATCTGAGAATTGGAGTGACATCGGTGTTAGTGAAGCCTCAAGCTGCTGTAGGTCTCTGATCGATTTTTAGAGACCCCGTAAACACACCTTTACAGTCACGTCGACTGAAGAGAAAGGCATGGACAAGTTTTTCCATGGTAGAGAACATAATTCTGCTCAAAGGGGCCATTGTGGTTCTGAGGTACTTCAAGCAGATGTGATGCAAAAACTTTAACATGGCAGGTGATGTTTCAAGGTTTTGTAGGTAGCTTCAGATCATTTTGAAGACACAGTATTTACCTTTGAGACAAGAGTTACATTGTGAGTGACAGGAGGATAGAGAGAGGACAAGGGCACAAGTTCGGCAGCTACACGTGTGCCATGTTTTCTCAAAATACATACTTGATCTCAAGAAGTGACATCAACTAAGTGAAGATAATTTGGCAGCTGCATTAATGGCAAATTGCATATACTTACAAATACATTTCAGTGTTGAAATGTTTTCATCTTGATCCAGGAATTATTCTCTGAGAAATCAAGAAAGGTGTTCAAAATATGTCACTGTGTTAAATAAAGTAGGAAAAAAATGTGGATCCGCCCCCTAATCCAAATCGGGAACAATATTAAATGGGCTCCTCCCTGACCTGTACCACATCGATCCAACAAATCTCACTGTAATCCGTCCCGTAGTTTTTGTGTGATCTACCTAACAAATAAACAAACATTGGTGAAAACATAACCTCCCTGGGTTGTATAAGTGAGTTGTTGTCTGAAAACACGTGTTTTCACTTGGATTGCTGTTTCTTATTATATGCAATAAAACCCCCATACTGGATGATTAATAGAAACACTACTCCTGCCTTGAGTTAGTTTTCAAACCAAACCTTCATAGCAACATTCATCTGATTGTGCTTGTAAATGTATCTGTGGCTTATCTGGCTGGAAGGAGAAGCAGAGAGAGCAGGGAGGAGCTGCAGCAAGGTGGAGTGTTAGGATAGTGAAAGTGTTTGCGTGCACGTGTGGACCGGGTGTGAAAGAGGTCCATGTTTTTGTACACGCCTGATTAAGGTCTGACTGTAAATCAGACAGGGAGCAGAGCTGGTGATGGCAGTTTGTTTCAGCCCAAACCACAAACTAAGCTCTGCAGCTGCTTTGCACAGAAACAGACACGTATACACACTGACACAACTTCAGTGCATGCTCAATTTTCACTAACTTTATGGCATTGCAGGATTCCTATATGTGTGTCATCTGGAGGGATGCCTTAATCCAACAGAATGCACTGGAGCCATGTATCATTTTGCTCTCAGTTTTTTTATTATTATTAATTCGTCTCTCTGAATGTTGATACATCAAACTGTGGCTTAAATGCATTTTGAGTGGAAATCAGAGTATACAGGGATGTGCATGATACAGACAAACTACATAGTTTTTATGGCTAAATAAGTTTCTGTGTGTGTTGAAGGGGCATTTAAGTTGGAAAAAAAACACTTGAGAAAGAAATTAAGATTTTACATTTTGTGGAGCAGGTTGAGGATTTAGCTTTAAGACAAAGGGCCTTTTAAGAACATACGTCACACAACACAATCGAATCCGAGAAAATAAATGTTGCTCTGATTGTCCCACAATCGTTTTCTCTTCCACCTTTTCTTGTTTTGTTTTTCATTTTCACATTGCTAACCCAACCCCCATCCTATTGTTCCAGCGATGTGGCGTGAACACCGCTTCCTGGATTCCCACTCAGCGAGGCGAAGGACAGCACTCCAGCTCCCTGCCAAGACACCTTATCTGTGCCTGGCAGCCTGCAGACAGGATGGAGGGGCGAGGGTGAGGTGGGGGGGGGCTGGAGAGGGTAAAGGCTACAGGATGGGATGGGGAAAGTACATGAAACGGCTTGGTGTATTATGTACAGTGTAAGAGCAACGAATTGAAATATAAGGGGCGGGGGAAATTATTTTTGACCCTGCAATAAAAAGTTCAATAAAATGATTCAAGAAAAGACATTGACAACTGATTTCTTCCACCAAGGAGGTTTTGTTTTCACCCCTGTCTGATTGTTGGTTGTTTTTAAGCTAAATTACACAGAAAACGACTGAACATATTTGCATCAAACATGGTGGGAGGATGTGGTACGAGTTAAAGAGGGACCCATTTAATTTTGGCTCCGATCAGGGAATTTCATTTCACTTTTTTCAAACATTGTATTTTTCAACCTTTGTGCCATTTTCTTATATCTGTGAGTGTGTGAAAATTTCAATTTGAATTTAAGGTGACTATTTGGCAGAAGTCTGCACTCGACTGGCTTTATATTCATCTTTCGATGAATTGAAGCTCAGTCCTCTTGAGCTACATGTGTTGATAAAAGAGCAGTATATGAATTGACTGAGTGTGGACAGGATATGGCCTGGGGGGGGGGGTACATGCTCAATGAGCAGCAGTCTATTCTTTGACACGCACACTACTGTAAGCTGTTTGGCTCCCAGAAGGTCCTGAGGGTTTGGGCATTGTTTCCAGTTTCTTTGACATGAATGAGCGGCGGACGCTCCTCTGTTTTTGTTTTGGCCATCTCAAGGCCACGTGGCTGCCAACTGGTGACTTTTAAAAGGCAAATGTTTAATTAAAAGGTACAAAAAACACAAGGTCTTGGTTGGCAGCGGCACGATTCACTGGCTCTCTCTGTTTGAAACTGATAACAGTGATTTATTTGACTTTCCAATTCTCTGCTGATGTCTTTTTGTTGTTTGTTTTGGTGGGCTTTGGCATTGAAGCATAACTTGACATCAAATTGATTTTTAGGTGTGAACAAGATTGAAAGTTCACCATTTTGCTGGAGCTCCAACTTCACATTGATTAGTTGTTTTTGAGTATGTGTGTGTGCACAGGCTCTGTATTACTCATGTTGTGGGGACCTAAATCTAACAACACACTACATAATGGGGACATGTCTTCTTTTTGGGGACAGAGAGCAAGTCCCTGTAAGGTAAAGCCATAATAAATTAAGGTTAAGTGTGGGTTCAGGTTTGGTTAGACATGAAGTAGTTATGGTTAAGGTTAGAGAGCGTCTCCAGGAAATTAATGTAAGTCAAAGTAATGTCCTCTGAAGACATGAAGACACCTCTGTGTCTGTGCACGTGTGCGTTTGTGCCTGTACATGTGCAGAGATCTCAGCTCCAAGCAGGGCTAACCTGCAACCTGCAGAGCCCCTGGGTTCAGGCTTCAGGATGAAATATGGCAGCTTTCTATATGGTACCACATGCATTTATGCTTTTTCAGATTTTTTTTAAGTGTATTGAAAACAAGTTGTCGGCTCCCTGCCTCAGATGAAATCACGCAGATTCAGTTCCCATGTTGATTTGATCATTTATCTTCGTTAGTATAGCCAGAACTATCTGAAATCAGCTGATGCACCTGTCTATGATGTCACCAGTACTTTCCCATGACATTACAAGAAAATATAAAACACTCTCTTGCATATAGCTCAATACTGAATAAAATAAGAATATATACATTCTTCAGGGATATGAGGTCCTGATTCAGCTGACAGCTCTGATATGGAACATTTTGATACTCACTTTGTACTTTTTCAAGTAACAGGATATACATAACTAAATAATTAAAACAAAAAAACAAATTCTAACTCAAATTAAATCTATCTGTCTATCTATATTATTGAATTCCAACAGGATCTTTGGATAAAATGTCCCCAAAAAAATTCTCAATTGGTGAAATGCACTTTTTAATTTATTAGCTATATTTAAATAATGTGTCAACCACACTATACATTTATACACTATACTGTATTGATGATATTTAAACCAAGGCAACATTAAAGTCCATGTAAAATAAATACAGAGGTTTATTTTCAAAGTTGTAAATGTAAAAAATTTGTTTCATTATTTTGTGTTTTTGGTCGATTAGCATCAGTGGTTCAGTGTAAGATACTCCGCCTGCTACAGCCTCCAGATTACTCCAGAAATGCATCTTTCCTGTGTGCCACAGTTTGCAGAACAGCTGTCAAATTCTATAAGACTCACAAGATGGCAAGAGCTGAGTATCACCACCATCAGCACACTTCAGCCCTTTTACACCAGGTGAAGCTCTGACTCCTCACTCCTGGGCCCTCATCCCCCGATTCCAAAGACACCTGTCCCATCATCTGCAGCATGTGTCCACCAATGAGAGAGAGCTGCTTTGTGATGCAGTGATTTTACATGTTTAATGGCAACTGAGGGACACCTTGTTCTCTGTGGCACCCACCACCCAAATACAGGTGATTTTTCACTACTGGCATCTAATGTTACAGGTGGAAAAATGTAAGTCATGCTCTGGACAGCTTCTGCAGACAAGCCCCCAGAGTTTCAGAGCAAGGCTTATTTTTGATTTTGAAATCTGATTTTATGTACAGTGATACAGTTTGTGTTTTTGGTTTGGATGGGTGGTGAACAATACATTTTTCTGTGGTGTGAAAAGCTCAGGACACATATATACTAGTATATATTACTAGTGTACACTATACTGTATATAGTGACTTGATCCTGTGTATGTGTATTAAGCAAAGAGAACAACAAAGCGTGTGAAGGGAGAGAAATTAAAAAGGGTCTCAGAATCATTTAACAGCCTCAGATTGTCGCTGTGAAGTCCAGCAGGTTTCACACCTAATGCACTGCAACATCTCCCAAATACCTGGAAATGACAAACCACATGAAAAATGACTTGCAGGTACTAGAGATATCCACTAGATGTCAGACATGTCCCTGAAATGTCCTGCGTTTTGCAGGAAACTGCATTTGCGGCATGAACAGTACAAGTTGTTATTGTGACGTTGGGATAACAATACATTCTTTGACTTGTGTGTTTGATGTGATATGCAGATGGAGGGATGCACAGCGACGTATACACATGGATGTGCATTCACTTCAACAGCTGCTTCTTTCGTTCCATCTTTCACACTTTCTCTCTGTTGTATGTGTGTGATGTTTCACAAAACCATATCAGAGACAGACTGTAGTGTTCCAATATGGAATATTGGGAAAGGGAAAAATAATGATAGTAAGGAAGACTATAGGAATATGCGTATTTGGGGGTCAATGCAGCAATATTAGGGTGTAATATACCAATATATGTGTAGGTATATATATTTGTAAAAATAAAAAGTTTTGGCAGAGATTCATTGTCATTCTCAAACCATCATGACACAAATAACTTGATATTTTTAAGTTTAATCATATAATAAAAACAAAGCACAAACACAACCAAATATATACATGTTGAATACAAAAATGTTTTTCTATAAAATGTACAGAAAGATATACAATAATTGAGCAAGTCTATTTAGTTTCAGACATTTGTATTGAGAAAAAATCCCCATCATTTTACATGGCATATATGTGTTTTTTCTTTGTTAGAGCAAACAAACACAGACAGTGATTAGAATTATTCCCCAGCTGCTATGAGAAGAAACAATCCTGGCGTCAGACACTGAGCAGCAGTTGATTCTGCAAAATAAAAGCTTTCATATCAGCAAACAAATGCTGATCCCAATATGTCAATGAAAGACTCATATCGGCCGATTTCTGTTGGCAAACCTATAAATGTGTCAGACTTTACTACGATTGACGTGACGCGTTCAAGGTTCGGCTTTACCCGTCTGTCATGCATGAGTGTGTGAGACAGTTGTGTGAGACTGAGACAGGTCGTCGGGTGAAGCTTCTGGGACCCTGAATGCAAAAATGAAAAAAAGATTATGAACTGTTGTGGTAAATCATGATTAAAGCCTCAATTCCCTTTCAAGTAATTAATTGCTCACACTACTTAATCTATATTGTCGGAGAATACATCACATTTTTTATTTCTTTAAAATGACCATAAGTAATCTAGGGAAAAGTTTACCTTAGAAATATTAGATTTGCAATGTCCTCTCTTATTTGGCACCATGGTTCGACAGTGGTTTTCAATAATTCTTCTCTCAAATTAAAAAAAATTGACAAAATAATGATTCTTATCAGACAGGATGAGTTAAAGATCAGATGGTTTATAGTTCAGTAGATGTGGTCGATGCAGTATATTTGTCTGATATTTCCTTCCTTCCTTCCTTCCTTCCTTCCTCGGTCCTTCCTTCCTGCCCTCCTTCCTTCCTTCCTTTCACACTTTCCCTTGCCCTTGCACTCTCTCTCTCTCTCCCTCTATCTCAGTGGGCCCTCGTGCAGACTCTGCCCAAACACTGGGCTCTTGTTTAGGGCTGGGCGAGCTCTCTGTCTGACCACTCCCTGGGCCTAATCGCCTCAGAGTTCTTTCCAAATTGCAATTACTGATAAACAGAGCTGGCTGATGGGGACAAGTGATTGCAGAGGCCACAGAGGGCAGTATCTGGCATCACCCTAATTGTCACAAACAATCTGCCTCATTTCTTTATCCTCGCAGCTCGAGAGTGATTGCGCCGAGCACACTTGAGGGGCAAAAAACATTTATGAGTCCGCTCATTTGGGACCACTTTGAAGTGTTCTCCAGAAGATTTTCCTGCCCTCAACAGCCTGCGTTCTGGGATTGTCTCTAAACAGTTGTTTTAGTCCCTGGTGATGAACAGCCTCCATTTAGAGTTGTTTTGATTTGTCATCAGAGATGGGAGAGTATATGCAAGTGAGTATGACACACAACATTCACCGTCTGATGTTGTTTTCCCAGGATGTTGTGAGCAAATTCAAGTCTGAAGTTTAATTATTTTCCTTTCATTTTTTTATATAATAAGCCTTTTTTTCTGGTAACTGTCATTTGTTAATATTCTACATCCAGAAAAGAATTTAGCAACACAGCGCCTCACATTCCTACCGTTAATGAATGACTGCACATCTGGGAGCTGAAACCACAGCCTCACACACACTTCTTGCCCTCCTGGATCAGGTAAGTTCCTTGCTCAAGGGCACATTGACATTCCTTGAGAATTTTTCCTATTACCAGGCGAAACCAGCAACGTTCCTGTCACAAACCTGTTTTTCAGCCCTTTATACCGCCATGATCCCCCTATTTAGAATTATACGAGTCCCACAGCTTCACAAGGCCTCATTCCGCCCAGATTTGAATTTAAGCAAATGTGCTACATGGGGCTTATACGGCCCATAAAATCAGTACTGGTGTGCAGATTCTTCAACTGAAAACAGGGAACAACAAAATAAAATCGGTTTTCTGCGTGTCTTTCTTGTGTGAGTGTGTTAAAGACAGGTTAAAGGTGATAAAAGGGAGGAAACTGTGCCCTTGTCCTCTCTTCATCCCTCCTGTGCTTCAACATCCGTGAAGCCTAAACCCTCCCGACACAGAGAATGAGGAAATGACCTAACCCGTGCAGGAAGTGCTGCAAGGTGACCAGTAGCAGTCTGCAGGGAGGTGGGCATGCTCTCATTGATATATGTGTGGCAGATGGAGGGAGTTTGGTTTGTGCAGGCCCACCTCTGGTCCTGATACGTATACACCACTGTTTCAGCAGTTTGGGGCAGGAAACAGCTGTGGAGAGCGAGGCCCAGTCTGCACATATGCAGCCGTTTGAGGGTTACAGTGCGCCAGTAGCCAATATCAATCAAATTGCATGAAGCTGGGCTTTTACCGAGCTAGAAAAACCGCATCATGTTAGCACATTCACACAGACACTGGGGTCCAACACACTGTCAGTCATGCTGGAAAATATGTGGCCACCCCGATGTAGGTGGATCACGATTATAGATTTAGCTCATGGGTTCCAGAGGGGCTTTCATGTCAGGGAGCGAATATCCGACAAGTTTGCCAATTGTTTTATGGGGAGATTTATGTGCGTTTTTTGGAGATGAAAGTGGCCTGGATGAAGAAAAATATCAAACAGATGAGGAGAAAAAGTGAAGTAAAGATGAATGAACACTTGAGTGAAACGAGGACAGAGTCACTGGAATATTTCAGACCTTGCATCTCGCAATGAGGACGTGTCACTTTCTGGCTGAATTAGTCACACCCCTCGCTCAACTGGCCACATCACCACAATTGACTGGGTGGCTTTACTGCGGCTTTTTGCCCTTGACAGTTAAGATGTTTTCTCGACTAATGAAAACCATTATCATGTGTGTGTGTGATTGAGTAAAGGATGTTGACAGGACTGGTATTTATGGAAGAAAAAACAACACGATTGATTACTGAAGCACAGCTAGAAGCTAAATTAATCTGTGTGCACATTCTTTCCAAGTCGGGCTACCAGTGGCTGTATAGTCCCTGACAAAGTAAAAGCATGTTTGTGTATGCAAGAGCCATGAGAGGCTCTGTCAGGTAAAGGTGAGCAGTGCCACTTCTATCAAGCCTGCAGGCAACTCCCAGATCCAGATACCCCCCCCACCGTCTACCTAAGCAGCAATATCTAAATAAAATGAAAAGAGGACAACCAGACCCCCAACTCAAAGAGAAATTAACAACACACTGCCACGATGACACAGGCTGCTGGCACTCAGGTGACAGACAGACAGACAGAGAGAGTCTCTCCAGCTTCCCTTGAATCCCCCTGCTCGTAATCACACTCATCACAAGCACCTGAGAGGAGAGAGTGAGGAAAAGGAGGAGGAGGAGAAAAAAAGGGGGGTGGGGGGGGCATAACATGCAGGAAATATATCATGAAGACTGACTCAGCTGGCTCCATCCAGAATGGATTGGAGTTTGAACGATGAGCTGGTTTGAGAAAGATGTAAAAACTTATGGGCTTAGTTTGACACCACATCTTCCCTTTCATTCCCTTCAAAGATGAGACGTATGTAGAGACGCCAACGTAATTTTTTTTTAAATGTAATGCAATGACAATGCTCCAGACTGAGGTCTCGAAATACCCTCTGACGTTGACCTTTAGATTGTGGATAAGCCATTACTCCGATTATTATAAGACAAGATAAGATAAAACAAAATTCTGTTATGAAGAAGACAAGAGAATGAAAATATAAAAGGGCAATAGAAAAAAAAATGCAGCGTTTGTACATAATATACACCCTTCACTGTAGAAGTGGTTTGTATTGAGTAAAATGCAGCAGCACAGGTTGATTGCACATTAAGTAAAAAAACTGCTTGTACATAAGTATAAGGAGAGATTGTGATGTGAAGTGGGCACTAATGTGCGAAAATGATATTTTTCCATTAGAAATAGTTCAACTCATATAGTAGAGTGACATGAGAAAAACCAGTCGGGTATTTTATTTGTCTGACAGCAGTGGGGGTGAAGGATTATGATGTTTACGTGAGCTGCTATTCAATGATTCCATTCATCTTCCATCTTCCGCCTTACAAAGCATAGTCTGAATATGACTTACGTCAACATTGCGTCATAAATACAACATTCCCACCAGAATGTTAAGACCCCAACCTGAAAGAGTTTAACGCACTCTGCTGCCGTTTCTGTAATATCCGTTCAGTCTGTGTCTGTTTGTTTTCACTTCCTGTTTTATTTTGTTATCTGGGTTCTTGTGTCTTGTGTCTAGTGTTACTTCCTGTTGGTTTCCCCACACACCTGTACCTTGTTTTGTGATCTATTTATACCCTGTGTTCCCACTCACCTCTCTGACAGATCGTCTCCTCCGTGTGTTCATGCTCTCCAGCGTTAAGTTCTGTTTATTTGCTTACCTGGTTTTGGACTCACTGCTTGGATTATCAACTTTGGATTTTATGCCTTTTACCTGAATGGACTTGTTTGCCTTCCTGACTGCCTACCCGTGTATGACCCTTGGATTGTTGAAGTAAAGTTTTTTGTCTCCCGTGCTTCCTTTTTGCAACTGAGTCCCAGCTTTGTACGGACCCTTTTGAGTATTTTCTTTCTAATTTTGCGAAACCTTCAGCTACTTGTTGTTTTTCCATCTTATTTGAACCAGGCACGTGTGTCGTCAGGCACCTTGTTAAGCCCTATAGGCAAATTGGGATTTGTGAATATAGGCTGGAGCAGGGGTTCTCAAATGGAGTCCTCAGGGTGAGCTGATCCAAAAAGGGGAATCATTTATTTTCACTGTAATTTCATCCATAAGTAACGAGACAACATATAACTATTTTGGTCAAGAATTTCATACATTTCCTGGAATCAAACATCTAAAACCAAAAGTCTTGTCAAATGAGGGTCTGTGGTCTAGTTCATGTCAGTTAAGGGATCCTTAAAGTTCAAAAGTTTGAGAACCGCTAAATAAAATTATATTGATTGATTGAAGCAGTTGGTAAGTATTGTATGTTGATGCTGCAAAATGCTGTGAAAACTCCAATAGGACGTTATGATGTGATTAAGACGTATACATGTGTACATAATATGTCTGAATACTGAATTCCGTCATTCAGAACATGACCTTATTTGGGTTAAGGTAATCAGAAGATGCTGTTTACATGGCAGGGTCTACTTCAGGGTCATATCAAATATTGGTGTCCATGTAAACATGTCAACAATTGAATGTCATGAGTTTTGGAAATACAATGCTCACAGCATATTGTACCGATATTAAAATTATTTTGTCTGTCAGCTCGGTAGTATACAGGTTTGTGGACTCCGGTTTGTGTTTGCATGTCCAACACTTTTTGGACAAGTGTCGAGCACCAGAACGTAACGTGACACAAACTGCAGAAAGAAAGTTGAAACTCCAAACCTTTTCCGAAGTTACCTTCAACCGAAAGGACAGGCCGGGAGACTTGGAGGCATTAGCAGGTAACAGGAGAAGCTCCCCTGGGAACAGATGGAGGCAGCTGGGTGGGTATAGACCAGTGAAAGATGCTGTCAGTCCCCACGTCCATGACCCCCACATATTATTTCTTGCAAAACCTTACACATTAACTAATGCAACAGGAGAGACGGCGTGAAAAAACAAAGAGCTCAGTCCCAGGGGACCCCACAACATGAGCCAGCCAGGCAAAATACCTCATCATCCATTCCTTGTCACATCAGTTTAAGTCTCTCATTTATTAGCTCAGACCTCTTTCTGTCACAGTGCCCACCCGCCTCCCCTGCCTCGTGTTTGTGATGACTGGTTTGTGCAGAGAGAAGGGGCGATATTGCTCCATGGCTGATAAACGGTTAATCTGCGGTGCTTTTTAATAATCATCTGACATTAACTGGGAGCAGCTGGTAGCGGTATTTATAGAATGATCTGAGATTTCATTGTGTCTGTTATCCAGCTGCAGAGAGTCCATCTGGCAGGCAGCCTGCTGCTATACCTTGGAAGCCTATTTCTCCCTGTCTCTCTCTTTCCCAGCTCTGTCTTTCTTTTCCTCTCTCTATCTTTTGTTTCACAAAACTGATTTTTACTGAATATTAAAACGGGAACAAGGTCAGCTTTGGCAAAGAGTATAGCACTACATATAAGCCCTGCCTGGATAAAAATTCTCCAGCTTTATGAAGGAAACTAATCACTGTACCAATCTGTCTAGAAAGGACAAACAGCTATGTTAATGCACAGAGTATATAGAAGCTCCATTGATGTAGCCTCTGAAATTGAATGTGCTTCCGTTTCCAAGGCCAATGTTTTCTATAAAAGTGTGAATACGGTCTGTTATTTAGTTCACAGATCAGTGCTCTCTCCAGTGAGAACATGTTAAGTATATTTAGATCCTGTCATAAGTGCAGACACTCCACAGAGCTATTTACAGCACCCCGTGTCCAAGTTGTAAATTATATGGCCAGTGTGGGAGTTGGTTTGGTAGCTCTCTCCAATATTTTTATGGAATACAGTTCCTTAAATTGAAATTCCATGCAAAAGCTGAATTCCCACATGTTTCAGCAATGGCAGACGGTTCAACCTGCAATGGTGAATGTAAAAATGGCTCTCGCAGACTGGGGCTGTAATTCTGATCTGAGATTCAGCAGTTATCATTCTCTATACCCTTTCAATCGACAATGCATTCATTTATTAGTTGTTTTCTTTTTTTGAAACTAGTCTAATGAAAACCCATTTGCTCGCTACATCTGAAACAAAGGCAGAAGTCACTTATGGCCCAGCACCCCTGCTTCTGCTCTGTTCTCAGCGTCACGTTCAAAGGCCTTGTTCTGCAGGGTGGATGTTTGCTGTCATGGTTGCTTTAAGCCCCCGCTGTGTTTGTGGATTCAGTCTCTTACTGTTGATTTCATAGTTCACCGAAGACATCACAGATTTTTCTTTTCTTCTGTAGCCTCTTCACTTTCTTTACATTTGGGAGAAAGTTGTTAATCATGAAAATCTGTGTTTGTGGGAATTTTTCCACAGAGTTTTTAAAGATACACAATTTTCTCATTCCAGCAGCTATAAAACAAGGTCAATGTCGGACAAAAATACATACACACACACACACAAACACACTGTGCTAAATGCACCTAATATTTACAGACTGTCTGTCTGGTGAATCTGGCCAAGCAGATTCCTCTCAATCCTCCCACAGTCACGCTACACCCAGATCTGTGGAATGCCACTCCCTCTGTTATGTCTCCCTGTGGATAAAACCGTCACAGATGACCTGAGTGTGCCTCTAACAGCAACATGTGAAACAACAAACAACCTATTTACGCAATACATGTGACAATTCAGTCAGATGTCATTGTCATGAACGTACAATTTGAAACCCTACACTGAACGACAATAGGTAACACATATTAATTTAGTTTTTCTCAAAGTAAAGTAAAATATAACTTGTTAATCTAACTTGTTGAACGAGGTTATGTTGTGAACGTTATATGTCCAAAACAATTAATACGTTTCATTAAGTTTTTGTACTACAGACAAATTTAAGGCAGACCAATAGCGACATTTATCAAATTGAATACATAACAGATGAGGAAAATACAATTTGTGATTATAATTTTACCAAATATTTCTGTGCTCAGTAACTTTAACCAAATGATCTTGACACTGACTCCCTGATTGGCCACATATAGAGCAGTATTCTTCCATAAACTGTGTCTGTAAACATTTGTCAAATACGGGTTCATCACAGAAGTCCCCTCTGCGAATTGTTCAATTTGGCATGTTGTGTTTGGAGGTTTTGGGTGTGTTGCAGTAGTTTCAGTTCTGTGGTTCAGTTTCAGTTAATGGTTCTTAAACTAAGTTTGTTTTTACGCCACATGTCATAGGAGATATCAAAACACACTCCTGATCTTCCATTGTTTCCTTTTGTGTTAATTAGATTGTTGTTATTCTTTGGTCTCACACCCCTGACTCAGTGTCGACTCATCTTGTCGAGGACGGGGACAGAGCTTCTGAAGAATGTCTGTTAAATTTTCGAACACGTGGCCCTGTCTGATTTAGATTGGTGTCAGAGTGGCACGTTCCAGCGAGGTGCACGTTAGGACCTCGCTGGAACACACAGTCTGTTGCTGTTGGAGCATCAGGCCACATATTTGAGCCACATGTGTGTTGAGACAGAGAGCCCAAATGAAATACACACTGGGACACAGAAGTGCTGCGTCGGCAGTTGCATTCCTGGAGTCAGACGCACAGGCTGACAAAAGAGAGGATGCCTGTCACGGATGAAATGGTATTCTGAGAATAATTTGATGGACATCTCATTGTTATGGTTTTATTTCTTTCTGAATAGATAGGACGCTCTGCTACTGTGTCTGTTTTTCATACCTTTGCATGCAGTTACCGTCGTTTTGTGACAGAGGGCAGCAGTAAGCCATTAAAAACAAACATGCTCCACTTTGGTCTCAGACCAGAGCCTCATGCCAAATACAAGCCATGAACTTAAGTTGATCACACTCTGCCTAATTTTTCCAATTTAAGCTTGTCTGATTCATTAGTTGAAAATTATCTGCCTGACGGGAGCCAAACCGCCATTTGCTTCATCTCCAACACATACTTGAAAGTCTGCCAGTTATATTTAGGGTTGCGTTCACATTGAAACAATATGGCAGTTTGAAGCGTGACTGAATTTGAGCAATGAGTAAACATGTTGAACCATCTCCATACTGTGCAACAAAAAGGATGACAAGGGGAGTAACAGGGGTTAAAGACATATCAACCTTTTGTCATCGTTTTTTCTCTCTCAAATCTTTGGGATTGTTGTTGTGGCCTCTTGAGACATTTTTATGACTTCAGTCTTCCATATAAGAGAATCTAATGGTCCTTATGCGTCCCCCTTAAGACTTTATATCACCCTGTACAGCCAAATTGTGAAAGGTGATCTCTTCTATGACATGTTGTAAATTCTGTCATTGTACTCACTCCAGATTTCTGAACTCATTGGACATTTTTCCCATGTGCTGCGTTGATGCAAAACACTAAGGTCGGCGTCAATTAAAAACCATACCACTCACAGACGCTTGTTTTTACTGGAATCTGAGGCAGATATGAAAGGGATTGTGCATGAACTGGGACTGAACTCAAGCAGACATTACAGTAACATGCACAGGTGTTTTTGAGAGACTAGAAAAGATTCATAGATTATTACTAGTTAATTAAAAAAAGACATCCTGTTCAAGATGTCAATGGTGCTTGCATGGGGCGGCCTATAGTGGGAAATGAAGGTGGCCCTGAAAGTGCAAATCATAATGGCAGGTAAGAAAACACAGCAGCCAATTAGAAAACACAAAGGATGCACCCATCTAATAGGCAGTGTGCCTTGTCAATAGCAAGTACCTTTTACGTTAGACGTTAATGCTGTTCTGTAATTATGTTTTGTCGTTGTGTTTTCATTTTTTGCTTTTAAGTTATTTTACTTGCCGTTGTGATTTAGACTTCAGGGCTATCTTCTCTGATGTGCTCTCTGGCTCACATAATGTTTCTGATGAAGTGTTTTCACAAGGGGTCCAAATCCCTCCTGTTCAGGGAACAGTGGACTATTTAGCTGAGTGAGATGGATACTGTAATTCCTGTCAGGTTGGACGGAGCAGGGGGAGGGCAGAGGATTAAAACATTCCAAGAACTGACCGTTATTCGTTGGCGTCCACCAAGGCTCTGTCACAGGCCCACATTTGCTTGTCTTCATAAACAGAGGTTACTATTCATTCCTGCATGGGTTCATGTACTTGTGCTTGGCATTTTTCATATTTACTTTGCTTGATAGTTTCAGATGATCTGTTTATGATATTCCCTCCTCAATGTTTGTTAGTAGTTCTTTCTTCTCAGCTAATGCTCCCTCTCTCTCCCCCTCCCACCGTCTTGCGCTCTCTCTTTTTATCTCGCTCTACTGTCAGTGTGATATGCTGCATCTTCGGTTTTCTAAATTCTCTCAGTAAACTGCACTTCATTTCATATACTTAACCTAACTTTATTTTTTTTACCCACAAGAGGACACGTTTAAATTTCAAACATACAGAAAATTGACAGGCTACTTGTTTTGACAGCAGTTCTGACACAATCACAGCTAACTTGTGACTATGAAGTGAACAGAGACAGAAACCAGATTGTTTTTGATTGCAGCAGCAAAATCTATTTCCCCTGTCAAACCTGTAAAAACAAAAAAACAAAAAGAAAGAAACAGCCACAAAATTTTGAAGCCGACCTATTTCCACTGCACTCAGTTTACTTTTAACTGTTTCAGCCCGTCTGTCCCACACCTGGCTGCTGAGTGTGGCACTGAACAGAGCACACTCTGTTCTGCGCCCAGACAAATCTGCAGAGCCATACGGAAAATAAATCAGCTCCACGTTCATTAAACAAAAAAGCTGTGGGCAGATTTATTTCATTATTGGGTCTCTCTCATTTTTACCATCCGCTTAGCTTTTCTCCCTCTACTTTCTACTTTTTTTCTCCCCCTATCTTCGCATACAGCAATTCAACTCTCTAAGGTAATCATTCATCCCATTTCTTTTGGCTCGTTGTGGAGCTCAGGGCCTCCGCCATGCTTCTCTCGGTGGATCCTCTTCAAAGGGGAAAGCAGCGTATTGGTTTTGAGTCTCCACCTCTTTGCTATCTCATGCGCTTGCGGTTTGCGAGGTGCTGTGAAATATGCTGGCCCAGCCACCCAAATTGCTGCATAATGACCCAGTGAAATGTCCCCTGCCAGGAGAGCCCGGGCTCTCTGAAACAACACAGACAGACCTGCATAAATACACCGCTCTGTTTATGGAGAGGCAAAGCCCTCGTGGAAATAATCAACCTATTAGGGTCAAATATTTCAAAGTGCTGCTATCTGTTTTCCCTCTTTACCCTAACTTATGGTCTTTGATACGTTTCCCAAACCCTGTCCCCCGAACAGCAGCAATTCTCTATGATATTATCCATCCCTCACTAATTTTCTCCCTCTCGTTCTTCCCTCTCGTAAAAGTGCTGATTTGTTATCATTCTAAATTTAAAGGGGTTGGTACACACTGAGTTCACGCAGCAGAAAAACTGTAAAACCACAATACCCAAATGAAAATAAATACATCGATAAGTCAGTTTATTTAAACAGCGTGTTCATTTTGGTTTTTGCTCACCTTTTCTTTTTAAAACTCGAAAACAGAATGCTGATTATAACAACTAGTCATGAACTCAACATTTGAGAAAACTTTGAGAATAAACTTTATCATTGTTTCTGGAACGGGCATTGAAAAGTATCACCTGGTCTGCACACATGTTAACCAAGTACCCTTTTATCTGTGTCTTCCCAGCTGCTGACAGTACAACTAACTTTGAGCCGCTATCAGCTCAATACTCTCAGCATCCTCTGAGGAAGGAAGCGGGGCAAGCTGCATTAGTGCCCCCCTAGCTTTGCACCGCCATCTCCATCGGGGACACTGGTTATTTTTGGACCGAGGGTGGATCGTGTTACGACTACAAGAAGACCCCTCAGACAGGAAATCACCCAGCACGCCACCCAGCAGCTCCTGCATTCTTGGCCCTAGGCCCGACTGGCTGAGCACTGGTTAGTGATTCAGCCCTGTGCGCAGACTGCGATCTGAGGGAGGAAAGCCCCACAGAACAAGAGAGCCATCTTCTTTTCAACTCCGGATGACCTCTTCCCCTCTCTGAAGTCGTTGCGCACACACCCCATCAGCCCTGTGTGACATGAATATATATCACCACCACACCCAGTGAGCTCGGGCACACAACGTATTACCAAGTAGAGCTTGTTGTGGAACACGTATATGTTTGGCCAAACAAGCAATTACAGCCATGGCTATATGTGGCTTCAAAATGTGTGAATTACGTGAAACCAAATGCTTTTAATAGATTTGTTATTTGCTATTAAAACATTAAGGTAAATAGCAGCATGCAACATGTTAATACCCAGCACATGACTCTGTATCCAAACAGTAAATTTAAGTCTTAGATTTTTTTCAAAATTTGTCTTTTTTTCCATCAAATTAAAATTCTCTTACCATGAATGACAAATGAAGCTTAGAGAAAGTTCAGTCAGAAAGACTTTTTGTCTTCTTGCCCATGCCTCCCACAGTAATGCTACTGGAAGGAGCTAGCTTTTTATTGTAACGCCATCAGGTTCGAGCAGCTGTCCTGCCTGCGTGAGCCCGTGCTTTTCTCCATGATGATCTTTTACCACAGTTTCAATGTCGAATTCGTCATAAACAATAAATATTTGCAACACTTCCTGTATCAGAGTAAAAGCATTTCCGTCATCTGTAATTATTGCAGGACAGGAAGATGCACAGCTTCATATCATAGAGTCTTCATATTTAGTGAAGTACATTGGTCAACTTTTATTCAAGGAATTACAGTTGTCACAACAGAAACCTCACGTAGAAGCTCCACAGCAAACACGCTCCCTGTGTGAGACGCAGCAGATCAGTGACGCAGCCATCGCACAGCTCTAGCTATTTCTGCTCCACCGGCTCATTCTCTCTTTTCATCCAATCACAACCTGACTCACAACCTGGTAGCTCTGGATACCGCATAGGACTGCAACCATGGTATTCTCCCTTCTGCTATCCGCTTAATATATTCCTCTAGTTCACAATGAATTTAAGTTCATTATATTTACTCATTCTAATTTGAATGATTAAAGTGTCTCCTGACTGAAATTGAAATACACACGTAACTCCACTCATCACGCCAGGTCATTCCCGCACACCTCTGTTTCTCTACAAGCATTAGCAAAGCTTGTTTAGACCTTCTCACACTGAGGTACACACTAATGCTTGCACAAATTATGGCTTAATCCTGCGATGGTCTAAAGAGGTGAAAGCAAGATTAAACCAAGCTTTGACACGACTGAAATATTTCCTCTGTCATTATTGTGCGCCCGGCAAGACACTGCGTTACACAGTCATGTTTTAGTGCTGTTTGTTTCATATGAACATTCCTGGGGTTAGCTGAAAAAACCACACAGTTATTATGTGGGAAATCTCAAAGGCTGCACGGCCACCAGGGCTGAAGTGGAGAGCGTGGGAGGTTTGTGACATACCCCGAGATGTCTCTCCATCTGCCCACCAAAAACATGCATGTACTGCATTTGTGTGTGTGTGTGTGTGTGTGTGTGTGTGTGTGTGTGTGTGTGTGTGCGCAGCTTGTGTGTCTGTCTGTGCATGTGGCCAGGATAGGGGAGCTTTGCTGTGTATAATGAGGCTGTTTGACTGTGCTGCAGTGGCCTCACACCTCATTTCAATCACCCTCGGCCAAACACCTCCTGGGGGGAAACCCTCGTTAAGTCCTAGTGAAATATTTAGAAGATGGACAGTACATCCCTCTTGTGTAGAGAGTTATAAATGGTACAAAATAATTAATTAATTATGTGGTTATAAACTCGTACAATTAGATTTTGAAGGTTTGGTTTGCCCGTGCACCTCTGTGTGTTTGAGGAGAAGGAATGTGTGTGCCAGTGCCTGGTGTTCACATCAGTGTGACCTCAGGGTGCAAACGGTTGTTTCTTCACCATTACTTCACAGACTCAGGTTACAAATCTCGGAAAAAAGCAAGATGGTGGGGACCACTGCCCTCGGTCCTAATCCCTCACACGCAAAGTAAGAAATCATCAGATCTCAACATTTGGCAGGCATTGTCTCTTATGGCCGAAAGCACACTTAACACTATAGTAAATGCCATAAATGCGAATGCCCTTATAAGCATGTTTACAGTCCCCAGAAGTCCAGTAGTCAGACAGATATCCTCTGGTATGGGGTTTCAGCTAAATGATGGACATCATCGCCCTTTGCAGTTGTGTGTGTTATACTGACACTGATATTAGAGTATTTATGGCTCTGGTTTGTGAGTGTGGTCCAGGTATAACTCATGTTGTGGGGACCTAAATCTGTTTTCACAGTCACATCATGGGGACTTGGGCACGGGCCCTGAAGGCTGCCACAGGTACAGCTCAGAGGATCGGACAAACACATACAAAAGGCAAGTGCCATATTAGTGTAATACAGTAGTACCCCACCAGAATTCAAATATGGGGGCTCCACCGGAAGTGAATAAAATAAATAAATAATAATTCTAATAATAAAAAAGTGCTTTTAAAATCCAATGAAATACATAAGAGTCGATAATCCAGTCCCACGGCATGCAAAAAGTCAATAAATAAGTAATGCACACGAGTTAAAATATCAACATATAAATAAATATATATATACAAGAATAAATTAGTTAATAGGAAATTAGTAAATTCATGAGAGACATATAACTTCAGCAACCAACATGGTCCAACAGCAGTCACATCATGGGGAAAATGTGGTAAGACATGTTTTCTGGTTAGGGTTAGGTTAAGGTTAAAGTTAAGGTTAAGTCCAACGTTCATCATATTGTTTTTCTGACTTTAAGTAGCAAACAGCCTCACATCTCAGTTCCTACCTACGTATGAGGAAGTTCACTTATAATCCACTCTCAGTGACTGAGGAAGCTAGAAAACAGCCCAGGAGCCAACAATAAATATATAAATGGATCACAGTCAAACCTCCTCCCCCTCCATTCGAGCCTTGGTACAGTACATTCATTGGTTGTACATCAGTACATCATTACCCCACCACTCCCTCCACGCTGCCACTGCCTGAGAACCCACCTTCATTAAAACTCACTAGAGGGTTATGAATGGGCCTGTCTGGCGCGCTGCACAGCCTTGAAAGCCCAGCTGGTTCCTATTACAGACTCTCACAGTGCACGTGTGTGTGTGTGTGTGTGTGTGTGTGTGTGTGCGTGTGTGTGTGTGTGTGTCTGTGTGTGTGTGTGTGTGTGTGTGTGTGTGTGTAGGTGTGTGTCTGTGTGTGTGTGTGTGTAGGTGTGGGTGAAAGACAGACATAGAGCGAGAGAGAGAGAGAGAGAGAGAGAGGAAAAGAGAGAGAGCCCAGTCATTTGACACTGAGGGGTAACAGGTTCTGGTTAATCCCTGGCAGGTAGTTCTGATGGGACCCAGGATTCAGGTGCTGCCAGATTGGAGCAGAGGTGGGGTACAGAGGAAGGGGAGTGACTGTCTGCAGATAAAGAGAGAGAGAAGAGAGATGCAACCCATCTTTTCTTTAAAGCCTTATTGGGCGTCCATCCCACCTTCATCAAGCTTTTTCGCCCATCCTCATCCGCGTCCCCTGTGCCTTCTTTGTATTGCTCCTGTTTCCACTCTCCTCCTCCTCTGTCCCCCACTTTCAACCCCACCAACTGACATCACTCACCTAGTTCACAGCCCCTCTGCTCTTCCTCTTTCACCTGCCCTTTATAATTTATTGTAAAAACAGAAAAGTGCCCTCTTTTTTTCCTGGCAGCGCTCCAAACATGAGGATGGGATATTGGGCCCCCATGCAGCCAGACGTTTTGGGCCCAGTTTTTATGAAAGTGTATAAATCTGAAGGCTGAAGCGTATATGCTTAGTCCCATGGCCTTTTGTTCTCATGTTGGTCTCTTACATGAATGAGCGGGGGGGGGGGGGGGGGGGGGGGGGTCGAGCACTCAGATAAGAGCCCATGGTACAGTAGCGTGATGTTTCATCCAAAGAAGGGTACAATTCACACGTCCGAGTCTCATCTGTCTAATTTGTGAGGGTGAATAACGGGAGGTACGAGCTTATGAATCATAACCACAACATAAATCTGAATTATATTCCTTGATATGCTATTAAGTTGCAGGCCCACATAAGAAGAGACTTAAGGGGAAAAACATGACAGTACGATATATATAAAGGGGAATCGGTCATATTTGAGCAACATGTGCATTGGCTTCTTTGAGTGACAGATTAAATAGCTACACATTGCAGGTGACAAGGGAGAAGGAGAGAGGGAAAGAAGACATGTCTTTTTTTATGATGTCACTTTGTTTGTCGGACAAGATGTTTCAAGATGTTCCCCCCCTCCACTTTGTATTCCCAGGCCTTTAGCAAATCGCATCACTCGTGTCCAGCTTTAAATTCTCATGCCCTCCCCAACCACCAGTGACTCCTGGCGCACACCCTCCCCGACAAACTGTTTTTTTTCTCTACCCCTCCCCTTCCCTCTTTCTTTCTCCCATCAATAACACCCTCTTTCACAATAGCAACCTACAACCCCACCACCCCCATCCCACCCCAACCATCCTAAATTGCCGCACAGTGCAACACATGTGCTTCCAATTTGTTTTTTTTTCTTTTGTGAAGAAGTGAGTGCTCCTCAGACCACCGCCTCCCTTATTGCATTCACACACCCCCACTTCAGTTCACATGAAACACAGATATGTGTACAAAACATTCGGAGCACCCTTGCATGACACCCACTTTGGCACAATGCACACCCGAGTCGTCTCAATGCTTGAAAACAGTTTTCTTTACGGCCCTGTATTCAGTATTTGAAGAGGATTCGTCAGATGTTATCAGATGTAAATACGAAGGAAGTTCAGAAATATGCAATGCACACACACGAATCTCTGTATATGCGTTCCTTTTTTTATCATTTTGCTTCTCATTGCAGTGGTTTTACAGAAGACAGTAAATAAAACAACACAATTAGGCACCAGCCAGAGGAAAACTCCACAATAAATCTAACATTTTGATTTTATATTTTATATTTTAATTGTAGAAACGGACACAGACAAATTAAAAAAAATCTGAATACCCCATCGAAAGTCAGATGGATGTTCTCTATTCATACCACTAAGTGTTCATTAGACAATGCAAATATATGTTGTGTGTGTTAGCATACAGAAAGTCATTATTGTTGTCTCATTGAACCGTTACTGTATTACTGTGACTCTGAGTCACTGAACCTCAGTGGGCAGTTCTGGTTGTGACCACTAGAGGAGCCCCACAACACATGAACACCACAGTCCACTGAGTGACAAACTGCAACTCGATGAAGGACTCTGCAGAGACACAGGCTTTTTATGTGTCACAGTGAAATCCTTGCAATCAACTTTGCATCATCTTCCAGCCACTAATGGCTAATGTGAATAATGTGGTCTAGTCTTACCCTCAAACAGCCAGTGGGGTCATAGAGGTCTTCCATTGAACATCATTCAACATTAGGGCATATATGAAGTTTTATAAAGCATGAGGATATGAGCGTGTCACACACACACACACACACACACACACACACACACACACACACACACACACACACACACACACACACATTCACGTGTTTTAGTTCATTGTTTACTGGTGACTCACATAGCAACATTGTTTAAGTGAAGTTGTTTTCTAGGCCGCTGCTGCTGTGTGGCTTGTAATTGAAATTACTGTTGCCAGGGAAACGCTCTAATTTGGCTTCACAGTAGACATTGTGGTTTGAGCAACAGGTGCCTGTTATTTTTGGTGGCTTTGTTGCAGGGTGTTGTTTTTTTTTTAAAGTACCTTTGGTGAGTGTGTGCGTGCATGCATGCGTGTGTGTGTGTGTGCGTGCACATCTGTAAGGGTGTATGCACACAGTCTGCGTGCTGATGTGCGTCCTACCATGCTACCTTTGCATCTTCACAGGGACAGAAATACACAGCCGCAAGCAGGAGCAAATAAGGCTGTGCGGTTCGCCGAGCTGCACACCCATGGGATCCATAGCATTTGTTTACCGACCCACCTAGAAGGTGTGAGATGTATAAAAAAAAAAAACATAGTTCTTTAAACCTCAGTTTGGTTCACATAAGATTTGAGGGGGGAAAAAAAGTCATGTAACCAAAGATGTTGTGTGTTCTGAATCAACCGCCGCTCAATGTGACCTTTCAGTTTTTCCATTCCTCTGTTCAACTGATGCACAAGGGTTTGGGCAGACAGGTGAGATACTCTGATTAGACTTCACAAACAGCAGTTCTTTATCTGTGTTATCAAACCCACAGCCGTCCATACTTCTACCTATTCCATACTTACTATCAATTCACAGTTTGTCTTAATAACTTTGGCTCATTTGCTGAAACAACTGTAAGTGCAACTACCACAGCTGTTTCATGAGACATCAGAATTCTACAGCATGTTTGCAAAAGGTAGGAACCCACACAAAACATTTCAATTGTGTTTCATGACCTAGTTTTTGTGTCAGTAAATTGGCTCAGGAGGTAGAACGGGTCATCCACTTACTAAAAGGTTGGTGGCTCGATCCCCTTCTCCCGTATTCTGCATGTCAAGTGTCGTTGGGCAAGATACTCAACTCCAAATTCATACACTGCTGTGCCAGCAGTATGAACTTTACTGTGAAGTACTTGAGTGGTTAATACAGACCATTGTACCTTTTTTTGTTTATAATGTCAGCTTGTATGATTGTGATTGGTCGACTGTGATTCCTGGTTTATTACTTTTACCTGCTAATGCAGCATGTCATAGATATTTATGGAGAAAATGTCTAAAAGATTTAGATAATTGAATGGATCCTTCTGAATGTGGTGGCTAAAATGATGAAAGAATGTTTCGAGGTTGTGAAGCCGATGACAACTTCACTGAGAATCAACTCATCAGTTTTGATCAGTAAGTCACGTGCAGGTGGTTAATGTGCAAAGACTAGACAACAACATGCTGGACTACTGTACTAACCCTTTTGCAAACGTGTGTCAAAACAAGTGCAATTTGACTGAACGAATGAGAAAAAAAATTTCATTCAAGAATTTAGCCAAAGCGAATAAGTGAAACTGTAAATGTCAGATGTAAAGACGTCACAGATCTTCAGATGCAAACTGACATTTCAGAGATCTTCGCATTGAAGACTGTACACCTACACAGAGCTTTACCACATTTCAGTCAACTTCAGAGAGGAAATGTACTGGTGTCGTTATTTGCCAGAAATAATAATAGTTCTGTTATCTTATCTTTAAATGGTCAACTTTTTTCGTGCCTTCTGAGAGGGTTCACACGTCAAATATTTACTGAGACCACTATGGTCTCAGTAAACACAGAGATGCTTTATGACATGTTTTTTCTCAGAAACAACCAGTGATGAAAGCCGGAGAGCCAAAGAAGGACCAGTTTGTTTGTGTAGCTGCTATCCAGTGTGATTTATATAATGTTGACAAAGGAAATAAAATCGAATAAAGTTATTAATAAGATTAATAAGATTAGGATTAAATTATATATATAATGAAAGAGAGGCTGTTGACTCATACAGTGTAAAATTCACTAGATCCAGACCTTTATTAGGATCTGCACCACATTGCACACACTCAGAAATATCAGTCCCTAAACATTCAACAGAAATCAATGGAAAATGTTGAAAAATGCCCTGTTGTATAAGAAAGTGATAAAACAAATTATTTTCCCAATCCATAACTAAATTCAACAGGTTCTTCCTTGATCCATACCTGCAAACTTCTGGTAAGTTTTGTAGTAATTTGTCCGGTAGTTATTTGTGTAATCCTGCTAACAGCCAGACACAGACAAAGAGGTATCGTCCTTGTCAGAGGTAATTAGTTGCAGTAGACTACGATTAGTTGTGTCAGTGCAGTAGTACATTTTAAGTAAGTTGCATCAATTCGGAAATAAAAAAGTGTAATAGAGATATGCTTAATTTAAATTTGAATGCGGCTCAAGTTCCAGGAAGTTGTCTCCAAATATAGGCAGCAAGCAGTGTTTGATTCTGATCGGAGACACGACCAGCTGTCTGCCTCTCTAACATCTAAGGGACCTGCTGGGTTTTTATTCTTCCTGCATAACAGAAAGTCCTGTTTGTCTGACACTCACACACTCACATATAATCTGAAATATGCACGGACAGTGGTCCCAATGGTTGTTTGGACGAGAGGTGTTGGGTTTTTGCGCAGCTCAGCATGTCAGTCATCCACACAGAGAAGGACAGCAGAGGGTGGCAGGGGGAGAACTTCCGCCACAAAGCCATCAACACTGGGCGGCAAATTCTAAAAAGTGCTGAGAGCTTTGCTAAAATATTCTGATATTAACCAGCAAAAGATTGTGTAACTGCCGCACAGCAATTAAAACTTCTAGTTTGAGCAGCCCACTTAAAAACAAGCTGTAACACAGAAATGAACATGCAGTGTTTTAGGTTTTTACCACACAGCCACCGTGTCACTTCCAGCACAAACACCCTGCATGCATATTGACCTACACACGCACAAATGTACCTCACTCTTGCTGCTTTATTCACACATCCGAGGCATTCTGATAAATGTCTTGCAACCAAGGGGGGGGGGGGCATCTGACCTTAGCCACTGCATCCACCCACCGCAGGCCCCAGGGAGCCCACCTCCCTCTGACCTCCTGCCTGGCTGATCTATCTTTGAGAGAGAGAGGCAGAGAGAAAGAGAGAGAGAAAAATGTTCTCCTACCCTGTGACCTCTCTCCAGACCCCAGGCAGAGACTGAGGTCGAGCCCACCGTACCACATCATGGCTCTTCTGTGTGGTGCTGTCCTCCTCTGTTATTCCAGCTCTCTGGTTACAGTCCTGCACCCATGGGGGTCTTTAACAGGGGCCTGGGGATCACAGGCCTGACTGTTAACAGCTCCAAGGTGAAAGGGCCTCGGACGATGCCCTAAGCCCTCCATGTTACATACTCCCCTGGCTTATAGCAAACTCCTGGGAGACTTCAGCCAGGCTCCTCTGGGTTCTCCTGTTGGTGTGAAATGTCTTCTGTGTGCCTGGCTTCAGGGATATTATATAACTGCTTGGGAACACTGTAAAACTTCTGTCAACATACTCATAGTTTTAGAGTACTGTTTCAAATGCAAACATAATTATACATATTTATGTAACAGACAGTTACCAGCAGTGCTTACTTGATTCTAACTTGTCACCGAACCGCCATGAATATTATTTCCCGCTCAAAAAATGATGGATTGCAGAAGAGAGAAAGTGAACTTTGCAGCGCACGCTTGTCATCTAAATATCCAGCTTTTGTTTCACCTCTTCTCCCGACCCGACAATTTATCTTTTTGACAGTGTGTCTGCGTTTCAGCTCGGTGAAATTTCCATTATCTCTCAAACTATTATCTGCTTATGTACCACATTTAAACCCGTCAAAATCAATCCAGGCACTGTAATTGACATGTGATCCGTTGCAGGCCTAAAGACCCTGTGCTCTTTCTGTCAAAATTACACTTGTCATTTTCTATCTGAGGACATGCCTCTCAAGATAACAGTTGTTCTTTTCCCCACAGGTGTGATTTGTCTCCCCTGTCATTTCCATTTGACTCCTCAGGTCCTCCTTTTTCAGTTAATCATGTTAACCATTAAGGTATGTGCTATAGTTTATATACAGGAATACTATTGTTGGAAAATGTAAAGTGTTAAGCTGTTATTTGTTTCATGTGTGTATCAAATTCTAGAAATCTGTATTTGTCTGCATGTGGAACACATATCTCTGGAACTGTTCATATCATCGGCTTCATACATGTGTATTGTCATCTGCTCAAGGAAGTGCAGTGCTAAATTTGTTGTTATTTCAATACGCACAACCAGTTTGTGGTTGTGCGTATTGAGTTGAGCTTCCCCGAAAATAAACGAGTCTGTTCAGCAGAATAGAAAGTAAAACATTTAGCCACAACAAAGGTTTGTTCTGCCTTATCAATACATGTCATATTCACAGTTGAATATGCCTGCATTTATTTCAAGAGTCACAAAATTTTCCTTTTTTAATAGTTTAAATTTTTTTTTTAAATATACATCCGATCTGACTCAGCCTGTTCACAACATCACTGGCAGATGGTCTGTGTAAATACTCATACTGTTGTGTCTGGCCTGGCTGAGGATTTCCTCTGGGAAGTGTCTGCAGGCTGCAGTCAAAATGATGCTCTGTTAAAACTGGGTGGAGGTTCACTGCTGTGAAGAGCAGGATGACCCCATTCACCCACACACACGTAAACACAGGTGGGCACACACACACACACACACACACACACACTGCGCGAGGAGCCAGTTGGGTGAGTGATGCCCCATATGTTCAACTTCTATTCAATCACAGGAAGTAATGTACGTTTCATCAGCTCTTCCTACAAATTCCACATCTTAACTCTTTGTTGTTAACTACATCACCTTTTTAACAATCTCTTGACCTCTTCTCTTACTGGCTGTTTGGTCTTGTTTTGCAACTGCGTTCTTGTGTCTCCCATGACCCTTGACGTTCCACTATCTCAGTCACACAGACACATCACACCTATACTCGTCAGCCACTGGCCTTGCTCCCCCATTGTCTCCGATTCCTCCAGTTATGACCCCGACCACCGCACGGCAGGGGTCTGTACCTATTTATAAAAAGGGGGGAGGGGGGGGGTTTCCTCCTGTTGTATTGTTGCCGTTTGCCAGCTTTTCCTCCTTTCATTCACTGACCTCTTCTCTACTTCCTGTTTGTGCGGTGAATCAGTGGTCATCCCAGGGGTAGTTTTGTAAATTCTCTTAATTACTCAATGTTGAAAAAAGGGTGTGGCTGAGACAGCATGCGGAGTGGATGTAGTCTGAGTCACGTCTGGATCCCCTGTGATTTAGGGCCACATTGTCCTGCTGAACTGAAGTGAAGTGATGTAAATAACAATACATTCATGAGGAAGATCAATCCATACGTTATTTTGTAAAAACAAATAGATTTCCTACACTTCCATATTCACTGTTTTGTTCAGCTGGGGCAAACACTTTGTGTAGCACTCAGTGGAGGAAACACTCCTCTTACTTCCATGGCCCAAACACTCCTCGTACTTTCAATCAAGCTGCATCAAATTGCACACATAGATATCAGTCTCCTAAATATGCCTAATTTTTCTCCACCCAGATTCATTATTTTTATTGTTATTATTATTTCCTGGGGAATCAGTGAAAACTACAATTAACCCCAAAAATAAGAAATTAACCTTTGTCTGGACCAAATAAACAAACCAATTCATGGGGTGAAAACATAACCTCCTTGGCAGCTACACATATTTATGCAAATTCCCTCCAATATATTACACCCAAGTTCTTTTGAGCAAGGTTTTCTTCATCAAGTTCATTAGGTCGTTTCTAATTCTTTCTATATAGTTTATCAATATATGGTTCATAAAAATGTCAACAATCTAAATCTTTCTTGCTACAATCCACTAATACTGATGCTTGCTTTTTACCAGTCCTGCTTCGACTCCTCATTTGAAATGATCTCTTCTCGTTCTCACTCTGTGTAACTTTTCTGTAACTTTTCACTGCCACCAAGGACCCATTATTTATCAAATTATGGAGATCCAGGCTGGTAGTGCGCAGTCGCCTCTGATTGCAGAACAATCTGTGAGTTCCACTTCAGATCTCGGGTCCCAAGAGAGACCTTTTTATAGTTTAACAGGAACCAACCCTCCCCTGTGGCTTCTACTCATCTGTGCGAATGGCATAGTTTTCTTTATAATTTATCTCTGTTATTTTCTCCTCTGTTTTAAGTTCCTCACATAAAGTAATCAGCAGTCATAAGGGAGGGGTGAATATATATGTTTTTTGTTGTGGTAATGTGAGGTGAAGGGTTAAAAACTGGAGCACAATATGTTATAGCTTACACTCCACATTACAATCATGTGTATGCACAGCTCTGACAGTTGTTTGCCAGTCTTTTGTTTTTCAGAGACTATGGCCTCAAGTATTTAGATGAGAAATTGAAAATAAACAATAAAGTTGACACTGCAATTCAATATCAAACAATCTGCAGCACAACAATGAGCTGAAGTGTGGGCAAATACGTATGAATGGCTACCACTGATTCAAACTTGACTTTGTTGCCCGGTCGATGTTAAAAACTATGGCAGGAAATGATGTAAATGGTGACCTGGAGAGGCGAAAACATTGTATGAAGGGGGTCTCATGAGAGTCTGGCTGACAATGGATCAAAATGAGACCAGGAACAATAGAACACAAGTTACTGACAACATTCACAGCCTCGACCAGATGCTGGTGTGAGAAAAAAGAGAAAAAAAGCCCTGCAGTTTGATTATTTGGACCTTTGAGCTGTTGCAGCCAAGGCTGCGGCCCACCTGGACGTTACAAAGCCTCATCATACTGAGATGGGAGGCTGAACTCTAACTCATGGGCTCTTATCTCATTCCGACATCTGTTTGCACTGGGTCTTCCAGATGTTTCCTGCTCGGCTTCTGCTGATTCTTAGCAGGGCCAAGGGCCTGCTCACTTGCCTGTCCTCCCAGCCCAGCGCTGGTGCTAGACCTTTGGGTCCCATCAAATGTGTTTACCTAAGGCCCCAAGCTGATAGTAACTTGGCGACAAGGCTAAATCATATTCCAAATGTCATCATCTGTTAGTGGGAGAGGCAAGTTATTTTTTGAACAAGGCAAGTGCTTTGGCCATAGAGAGGTTTAATGGAAGGATTTTGCAACTGTACTCTTTGTGTCTGCTGCACTAACACACGGTTAAAATAGTCAATCAAATATGATTAGCAGACAACTGCAGATTAGTCACTCAGGCCTACGTGACTTATGTCACTGCTTATTTTAGTATCTATTAATGTCCTTTGTTTTGTTGAGAGATAGTTGGATGGCAGCCAAAGTCACCTTTTCACTAAGTACAATTCCAGGCTGAAACATGAACAATAAGTCCACTGTATATCTGCTGTAATGTTTGATAAACAATACCAGAGTCTAGACACGTACACAACCCTCCTATCATGAGTCAATCCTGCCGTGTATAATCTTTGTTAGACGAGTGCTGATGGCAACTTGCCGTTGTTGAAGTTACCGAATGTCACGTGACCATGTGAAGTAAGAATGACTTCAAGAACCACTGTGAGAATTTTAATTATCAACCATGACAAACTTAAAGGAATTTTGTCCAAGCAGTGAGGATCAATATTTTTGTCAACAATTAATGACATGACAATTAGATTTAGCACTTTGAACTCAGTACCTCTGCTCTGGTTGTTTGGGTGAGTGGTTCATTTGTTGGTTGACATATTTTGTCATTTTTCCTTTTTATATCATATGCCAAGAATCTACATTATATTTAGTAAGAAACCTAAATTGAATACTTATAAAGACACTTTACCCTGAATGTTATGTTTCTTCAGACTTTATTGGTGGCTCACTTGGTCGTCAACTATTACATTTACATCCCTTAACCATTATCTCATGACCAGCATTATGGTCTGGGTCATGAACTAAAAAGCTGTATGTATCTCCACCCCCAGTTGCTATTGATATAAACTAGTAATGTGTCCCTGTGGACGTGTCCAAGCTTTGATCTTCTGCTTCAGTGGCAAAAACTGAGATCAACAGGTTCTATATCTGAGCAGCGCAGGGCTCAGGGTTTTACCATAGTGTGATAATAGTCAGAGACGGTCTCTTACAAGATGCTGAGTTACTCTATCATGGCTGACAGCAGTGGAGACTGCTTGCCTATCTTCTGTCTCATCCTCCTCTTCCTGATATACTTCCTCTCCCAACTGTCTTCCCTGCTAAAACACCATCCAACTCATCCAATCCTCATGCCTCGTGTTCTTCCTATCAAATCTCATCACTGCTTCGTGTCTCTGTCTGGTGTGTAGAAAAATACACACAAAAATATTATTTACGGTAATTGACACAACAACTCTCTTGACACATTCCTATAAGTGAGATGTGTCATACCCCAAACCTCTGCGTTCAGAAAGTAACATCTGCTGTGATGTAGGGCACGAAGTTTGCGTCACACTGGGCTGCAGAAGTCGTAGCGCATATTACATCATGAATGAGAGTGTCTGAAGCCTGCAGATAGATCGCAGAGACATGTTGTTTGATGGTTTCACGAATGCTTAAGTGCCACTTCTCTTCGCCCACACACACAAACAAACCCCGAACCCTACACCACCAGGCCGATGATCGTTATGATTGTTTTTTTCATGCAAACCGTTTACCCAAAACCTAGAGAAAATGATTTTTATGAGCAGGACTCAGAAGATAAGTTGTTTTGCTATGAAAGACCACAGCTGATAAACAAGTTGGCAATGGAGCCAAAGTGTTGCATTGTTTTGACGTTGCTGCCAGTGTGGTTTTTCACCATCACGTCACTGCTGCTTGTTCATTTCCAGAGAAAAGAGACTAGCAGCACAGTTAAATCACCTGGAAATGTACTGACAAATACTGACAGAAATAACCTTTACAAGTGACTTTCAGTGTGACAAAGCTGTGGGATACACTGTATGGTTGTAGCAAAGGAAACTGCAGCCTGTTTTAAGCTCGCTATTTAAATATGTTATCAATTTTGAGTTATTTCTAGAAAGGGTCTATTCCTGGTGAGTTACAGTGCTCACTCCACTGGCACTGATATACACTGGCTTTCAGGCAACGGGATCTATTTAATATCCTCCTACGTTTCATTTGAATTATAAGGATCAGAGCATATTTATAGCATGTACTGCCAAGACGTGTGATTCTTCCCAGACCGTTTGGCACAGGGCTGTGTGGAGTGCCCTGCAGATGGTTCTTTTATTCACCTTATCTGCCTTTTTCCCCCTCATTTTTCTTTCATAAAATGCTCCGGCTCAGTCCTTTTTTTGGAAAAAAGACAGAGGAAATCCATCAGATCTGCAGTGGTGCACTGTACCTCTGGGCTCATAAATTGTACATGCCTCAAAGTAGCAGGAAGTACAGGCCTAATAGGGTGTATCCTCCAGGTTTCCTGTTAGGTTAACCCACTTGGTCTGGAGTGTTCTACCTTGCTGTTGGATCATAAGACACGACCCCCTCTTGCCCTCACACTTGCAATGAATGGGCCCATAATTCAGTCAAGCTGCAAAGTCACCACTGAACATGTTTTTTTTTCTTACTGTATTGTGTTGTAATTTTGTACTGTGCTTTTTACAGTAACATGACCCACCAAACCAAAGCTATTTTACTGCAGCGGTTACTATTGTTGATCTGTGAGGTGATTTGTGGAGGATCTCATTCCAAACAAGTCACAGTGGGCATGGTCACATGAAGCAAGGGTCATCCTTTGTTCACTTGACTCTGTGCAAGTGAGGAGGCGGATAAAACCTTTGCATAGTGTGAAACGGCAAATCGCATTTCCTTCGTATTCACGGATGTGTGAGTGGGGCCCCACTGTTAACATACTGTTTGTGCGGTATAAGTATAACCAGGAAATTACAGTTGTCACCCAGATTAGGGATTTCAGGAATCACACTCATTCAGACACACACACACGTTTTCATCAGTCTGCATCAGTTTGCTCAGTCTCCGGGGGATGAAGTGCGGCTGCCATTGAAAAGGTTAGAGCACAGGAAACTCCAGCTCAGACCACAGAGAGAAAAAGAGAGGTGATCAGGTGCCCATCTGGATCCAATCCCACCTGGGCCAAGATAAAAATAGAGGCTGCGATGATGCACCATAGGCTCACTATTCCTTATTCTTCAAAGGGGTTAGTCAGAGGAGGTGTGTAGAGGCCTTGCGACTGACTCACAATCTTCCACTAAATTTCAAAATGATCAATTCTTATGTTAGGTTTATTTTACATGACAGCTGAACTAAAAGAATGCGATGCTGTATGAAGTCTTTTCCCCGCGGTTTGGTTTCTGTCCTGGATGGGTTGCAGGTGTTGGGGAGAGGAGTTCTGCGCTACAATTCTCCCATTTCTCAACAGCTGCTGCAGTTGGTTCGCCTGGCGAGGAGACGGCCACGGTCTCATGACTGAATTGAGTTAGGCCTTTGAACCATGGGAGTTGTCCCCCCTGTGCCTCTTTTCACAGATAAAATGCTCAGATAGGACATGTTGAAAGGATATGTTTCCAATTTGACTCGTGCCACCCTTATCCCTCGCCGCCCCCTCCCCCTCCTCCCCATCATCTTTCTTCCTATCTCCCTCCCTGTCTCCCTCGGTGCATGTGTCAGACAGCTGATTAATTCCCCAGAGGAGAGAGGTGGAATGAGAGAGAGTGGGGGAACACAAGAGGTGAATTGATAAATCATCTCTTTATTCATCACAGGTAAATAAAAAAAACATGGCAGTGCTCAGAAATACATAGATCTCCCCCCTGACACCCACAGATGCTCTGCATTAATGTCTTCTGGCTTCACTCTAAGACGATAATTTATAAAGTGCTTTTACATGCACACCCCAGGGATGAATCTTATCTCTGCTGCACTCACATGCATATGTGTCTAGTTGCTGCAATAGAGATTATGGAACGTAATGTGTTCAGAGAATAATCTAACACACCTTTTATAAGTATAATTTTACACGTCCACTGAAAATATAGACTATAGTTTTCTTAATCTGATTGGCTGTGATTGATGTAGAATAGCAGAGGTATACAGTATCAATAACATGTTCAGTAATTACAAACCCTGTCCATTTAATTTGATTGGATTTGCATTTAGCTAATGTCCAAGTCAATTAATTTAAAAACAGAAATCTGTCACGAATTAAACTATAATGAAAGTACCAAATGCAACAAAAGTCAGTATTGCCTTCATGAATTAGATTGCATTGTTGTAATTTACCCAATTTTATAATCCTGCCTTTATTTTTGAAGACAGATTGGATCCTCATGGGCATGGATAACAACCAGTCTGGCACAAATCTTTGGAGAGATGCTCAGTCAATCTTTACAGATGATTGTTTTCAGCTGCCCTTTGCTGGATCCAGAGGTGTTCTCCTGGAATCAGGTTCATCATTTTCTTTTTTATGGGATTTTTGCTGTGTGTTAGGGATCATTGTCATGTTGGCAGATTACTCTCCTGCCAGGATTCCTGAGAATGGATGGTAACCTCTTTCATATATTGTGTCTGTACCACCTCAAAGTTTTTGGCAACGTTCAGTCACAGTGGCCATCTGGGCCTAGTTCACGTGAAAAATGCAGGACCCCAACTAATCCAGATAAATCTATTTAGTTTTTTTCAGACCAAAGAATGTGCTCTATTCATCAGGCAGTGTTTTTTCTTTTTTGCATGTCCTTCACTTTGGCTCATCAGTCATTCAAAACTCATGCCAGAAAGCAGGGCATAGGTTTTTGAGCACAGTCACTGTGCCTTCCATTGTTGGTAGGATGGTGCTTCCTTTAACTCCAAAAGGGAGGACAGAGATAGGTCAGGACATCAGACACCGGAGCTCCACCACAGCCGAGGGTGGCCGGCTACTCTCAGACTTGAGTCAGGCCGGCCTTGAACAGAGTTTCACCCGGTGCTGGAGGAGATCTTCAATGAGCTGATCACAATTCAGTCTTCAACAGTAAAGGTCCAGCTGCAGAGTTTTACCTCACTGACAGAGAACCAGGACCTGGCCCGATGCACATTGATCAGATCTGGCAAGTTTCAGAGAGGTGGTGATTGAAACTTCTGATACATAATTGAATCTGACAACCCTGAAGCTCCCAAGTGGTCTCTTGAAGATTCTTCTTCAGTCAATCAGAGCTGCAAACACAAGAGGACAGAAAACTTGTACCAGCAGCAGCAAAGTTGAGTTGAGTCTAGTATGTGGGTTTGTATTGCTGAATATTCTCACCTTTATGTTTCTCACCGTGTGTCCATCATGTGTGTTTTGGCTTTTGCTGGGTAATGTGCTGGTGCTCCTGTACCGTCAAACCCAATTTTTTTAAAGTCTCACAATCTGTTTTCTTGCTTCTCCAGAACTAACCATATGGAGGAATGCTGCACACCCAGGGTGTCCTCGGTTATTCTCTGTACTGCACATTAGATGAGACCATCTCATTTGTCTTTCATTTCCATCCTCCCTGTGCAGCCAACTTCTATGTCAGCACTATCATTGTATTGACATTCATATGTGACAAAGCCCATCTGATGACATTTAATCGTGATTAAAAACAAACTGCTCTAAGTATTCACACTTGCTCACACAGGTTCAGACCCAGCAGCTGCACAGTCTCACACTGTGATCATTATTCGTCAATCTTTTATATGTATATGAACTCATGGCAGTAATGAATGCGTTTTGGGCACATAGTCATGCTATAAATGGTTTTCTAAATATATCTAACGAGATATGAAAAATACAACACTGTGAGAATTGCCAATATTCATTGTCATCACCATCTCTCTGCATACATGTACATATGCACATCCATACAATTGAGCTGGATCCAGTTTGATGTGATTATTTTCATACAGTAACAAGTAATGCAATTCCGTTGTTACTTTGCTGTTTTGGGGGGCTTGTTTACTGTCTTACCAGACATTGGATGAGAGCTTAACGCAAATTTCATTTCTGTGGTGTCTGGACGTGTTAGTCGGGTCGAGAGACAGGAGGGTGGGGGGGACGCGGGTATAAGAAGAATACTGTGAAGGTGTCTTGGGTCTTAACTCGCGAGCTAAGATGCATATGAGAAACACCATCATTTAAAATGTGTGTAAACAACAAAAGTCTGGAGTCCTGCTTGCAGATGGGCCTAAGATAGTACAGGTACTAGTACTGCTCACACAAATTGCTCTTGGGCCCGTGGGTTTTAACTTCCTCTGAGCTATACAAACAGCTTACGGCTACGCAGCAGCCACGATTAATAAGCCATCATGTGCACTGAATGCCTTCGATGTCAACACAAGAAAAGATGCAGACCTTACCCAGATGATAACTTTACACCATCTCGTCCCTCACTCAACTGCTCAGGTCTGCCCCAGTTATCCGGTCTTCAACAATCCATCATCAATACACAGACCTTGATGTTGGCGTCAGTTTAGGTTGGCACTGAGTAAAGAACATATCTCAACCAAGGCCCAACAGTCCCTTTATGAAACCACATTTAAATCCACTAGATCCAAATGAAAATCTGAATCTAGTGGATTTAAATGTACCTAGTAAGTACTACACAATTACTTATTATTACTTTGCTGATGTCTCTTGTTGACTGTCCTCTTTGATACTGCAACACGGCAAATTCTGTCTTATCTAATCTTAAATTTTGTTATGGTATGTTATGTTATGTCCATAGTGTATAGAGCTTAACTGCATTTTTTATAAAGTAAATTACCACTAGGACTTTGGACTTGTTTCCCCCCTCTATCTATTTGTAGCATGTTGTGTTTTCTTATGTTGAGGCAACTAGCTGGTATAGGTTAGTGGGAAACTGTCATGACATAAAACCTCTTAATTCAACAAGAACCAACATCTTTACCTAATCATAGCCTAATCATAGTATTTTGGGTCGTATTAAACCTAACCACTTGTTGGATGGAGGGCGTAAGACCCATGTTCACTCCTTCTCTTTGTCCGAACACTCTGACCAAGAACATAATGATTTGTGGAAAAAGAAAGCATTCCTCTCCCATTACAGATAATCCAGTTTCTTCCAAAATAAATGTAGCAGCTCAAGTTGGTAATAAATGAACATAATGTCTAATATGTAAATAGAGAAAATGGGACATATGGGTGTGGAGACTCGTAATAAGCCACTGTTAACAGTGTAACATGTAATGTCACTGTACTTTTGTTTGTGTAATGAGTAATAAATTATAACATTTTAAAGCAGCTTTCCCAGCAGTGTTTGTCTACCATCATTAAGATTCCTTCAGCTGAGCAGTTCACTTTCAAAGCAGCAGCCATTGTTGCTGTTGAGGCGCCCGTCGGTATGAACCAACCCATTTTGGCAGCGAGGAGATGATTGTGTTGGAACGTTGTGTTTATACAAGCACTGTACCATGTTGTTGAGCTTACAGTTAATGAATATGCTGCTCTTTGAACTTTTATGGGGAAAAATAGAAACTGTTTTGTTTCACTTCTGACCAAATTAGTACAAACAGAAAAAGAAGCACGATCAAAGTGGGCCAAATCAGGTTTTTAATTCTCCTTCTAGCTGACAGTGTATGAAAGGCAGTGGTAGTAAGTTTTTATCAGTCCTGGTTTGTGTGTGTGCGTGTTTTATTCTGCAGAGCATTTGTTTAGAGGACTGTGGTGCAGGGCCCGTCGCAGAGGTGATATGAAGGCGTTCAGCTTTGCAGATGCAGCAAAAAATTATTTCTTGGGTGGAGTTTCTGATAAAGGTGGTTTCCTGTATTTGCTTCTTTTAGTGAGAGACTCTGTGTGAGTGTTTGTGTGCGTGTGTGTGAGTGTGTGTTTGAATGATAGAGAAAGAGAGAGACAGAGAGCGAGAGGAAAGCAGTTCCAGCTAAACGGAAAGTGTAGAGGACTGTCAAATCAGCAGAGTGCATCCTCTCGGTCGTTCCACAGTCTCAGTGCGTGCGTGCATGTGTGGGAGTGGAGGTACGTGTGTGTGCTGACATGCATGTGCGACCACTCCAGTTCTAATGCACTGTGTTTACAGCTGTAGAGTAAAGTTGCTAATGGTTGCCTGGTCAATGACCCTCAAGAACAGACTGCCTCCGCCCTGTCTCCTCCTGCTCAGCAGCCCTTATCTGTGCCACCGCTGCCGCCCACTCACTCTCCTCTGCTAACAGGGAGGGGTGACTGTGTGTGCAGAAACTGAAAGCACTGTAGCAGCTTTAGTTACTTTGCTCACACATTGATTTCTACTTAAAGGATTTCAAGAGTAAGACGGCAGTCCTCTCTGTGGATTTGTGGATTTTCTCAAGTATTTATTACTTTAAATTGAAAGTCACAGTATTTCTGCATTTCTGTATTTCAGTATTTTTTAAACTGAGTTGTAGCTGTTACACCATCGAGCATCACTTTTTCACATTTTGTTGGGCTTTTAAGGAAAACAGAAAAAAACTAAAAGTGAATTCACTTTATTAAAGTAATGTAGCTGCTGCACTTGATCTTTCAATACTGACATGACACATGTGCAGTACCTGCAATCAGTTTGAATACAGCAGTCATAATGAGAGCTGCTCATGATAATCAGGTATAAGTTAAACTACTGAGAGAATGCTGATGTGTCATTAAGGCGTACCAGGGAGGCACTGGGCCCCACTAAATTCTGATTGGCCCCTGAAGTGCCCCTGTTCTGTCAGTATAGTATTTTTTTAATACACTAGTGACAATAAGTGATTTTGAATAAACACGATGTGCTTGAACAAGGAACAATTTTCACAATATATTCAGTAATGTGTGGCTTTCCTCAAAGCTATAGAGCCAACAGTAAACAAGGAATGACAATTTAATGTGAACTTTACTGAATCGGGAACTGTGCATGGATATTGGACATATTATTGGCCCCTCTGTGTAAACTCTGGCCCCGTAATGGCCCCTGATTTAGAAACAATTTAGATACGCCACAAGTAGTTATGGTTATGGTAAGTTTAGAATAAGTCTCCAGGAAGTGAGTGGAAGTTAAAGTAATGTGTGTGTGTGTGTGTGTGTGTGTGTGTGTGTGTGTGTGTGTGTGTGTGTGTGTGTGTTGTGTTGGAACAGAAAAACAAATCAAAAAAGCAGGTGAAACATAATCAAATTATGCAATTACAAAAGTGCACTTCTCTTCTCCCAGAGCACAGAACATATGTAAATCTGTGCACATAGTGCGTAGGCACGCTGAGTTGTTAATGCTGTGCAGTTGTCTGATGAGTCATTTGAAAAGGATGACTACAGTTTATCTTTGGATATGGGAATAGACATAAACAAGACTTTTACAAACATTGATGTTGATCTAATTTAGTTGCTATCTCGACAATAAACATGTCAGGAGAAGTGTAACTATTGCCAGTCAATCTGTTCAGCTTTGTTTCAATCTGGTATCACCTGACAGCACGTCCCCTCTTCCAACACATCAGCTGTACTCAGTAACTCAGTACTTCTTCCTTTTTCTGTCCCTCTCTCTCTGTCTCTATCCCGTGTCTCTCGCTCTCTGCTGGGTTAGTGACTACAGGGGGAGATGATGAGAACAGTGGGCCGTAGCCTTTCCCAGCCACAGCCCAGAAGATTGCTGTGGAGCGAGGAGCCCACCTCTCGCCTCAGCCCCCACCCCCGGCCCCCTGGCCACCAGTGATGTGGGAAAAGCCTGGGAGGGTGTCCCATTGAGTTTGCTCAGGCAGTGGTCTCCAGGATCCAAACCTATATCCCTGCAGGCTGCAGCACCCATCATCCCGTGCCGAGCTTGTTAAAGACAGCTTGCTTCACGAGTGTTTTCTTTGCCGTGTTGTTCCACCTTACCTCAGACCAAACAGAAAGAGCCACACAAGTTGCAGTTGGAGTCAGTGAGGTTGAGTCGCACCAGTGAGTCGTGACTTCTTGTTACCACTTTCAAAGATCTGTGTAAACATCTGTTTGGCTGGCCCGCAGTAGTCACGAGAAGAGCAGTGATTGACAAGGCTGGAAGAGATGTTTTCCACCTTTAGAGTTCAAATGTTACAGTAAATGATTTTGTTGTTTGGTTTTTCAGAGTCAGAATCAGAATCAGAATCAGAAAGTGTTTATTGCCAAGTAGGTTTACATCTACCTGGAATTTGCCTTGGTGTATAGGTGCATACAATGAACATAAAACATAAAAACACAATAAGTACTATGCATAAGAAAAAAATAACAATATATAAAATAAAAATATATAAAAGATATAAAAAGTAAAGTAAAATGCAAAACAGGAGTGCAATGTGAATGTTCAAGCACCAGTTAGATTAAAATTATTAGTTACAGCCACTGTAAAGCTGCTTAAGATGTCCACTAAACTAAGGATAATATCCTGCCATTCACTGGAGGGGCTGAATGCAGCGGTAGGAAGTAGATTTTTCAAATATCTGTACTTTGCTTGAGTATTTCTTTTTGACATCTTTTTACTTTTACTCCCCACATTTTAACACAAATATCTGTACTTTCGACTCCTTACATTTTTATTTTGGTGACAAGGGTATTGATGTGCTTTAAACAAAAACATGTGATCTCAACAGCAGAATTAATATGTCAAGTCCTGACTCTGGCTGCTGCACCGCCCTTCACCACATGTTGTTGTGAACGAGTCTGAGTGAAGAATCTTCTGCTCTTGTTCATGTGTGAAAGGCAAACTCCGGAGAAAGTCTGGACCTGACACTGGCTGGAGCTCATGTCGAAAAAAAACGAATTATAGACTCTACATTGTAGAGACTCCAGCTGCAGCGGCTATAATCTGAGACTTACTCCAGGTCCCAACTGTGGAACGAGAGTGTCAAAATCTTTAACAAGCCAAACACACACACAGTGTCCAGGTAAAACAACTTTACATCAGCACGGAGGGTGAGAGCACCAACATATGGGAGAATTGAGGAGAAAAGACAGATCATCGACCTTCATCTGGATTTAGAAAGCATTATTATCATTAAGATCCTTGCATGTCTCCAGTAGAAGTCCTCGCCATGGGAATGGGGATATTGTTCCACAGCTTACACCTCCTCTGTCACAATGTTTTCATGTGAGAGGAGATCAAGCAGAGCAAAATACACAAAGAAGCATAAATCACACTGGTATATGTTCGCATGCACACCCTTCTCTCAGCTGAGCCAACCCATTGCACTGATTCAGTGTCCATATGTGAGGGGGAAGATCTCTGTATGGGAAACTGTGTGACCTGAGAAGTGCTTTTCTGCTCCTCAGCGTGTGAACAGCCACCATCCTCCCTCTTGTTTCCCCACGCTCCCCGGCCTTCCACCCCTTCATGCTAAACAAGGCATTATTTTTTTTCTCGACTGTCATCTTTAGATTTAATTGTCTCAGAAGAAGCGGTGACCAGTTGGCATCCTGTGTCTGCTTTACATTAGCTGTGAGTCACCGGGAGAGCCCTGTTTACACTGACTGAGACAAGAGCACTTGAGAAAACAGCCAGGGGGGCAGAACTTGCCCTCATTTTTTCCCCTCAAAGTTTCATCCTGGATCTTGTGAGATACATGCTCTGTCAGAGAGTGAGGGGGGGGGGCAGCGTAAGCAAGGATTGCCACAGTGTGTGAGTGTGTGAGTGAGATTGTGGGGTAGGTCATGGGGGGATGGTTTGTGGTTGCGTGAGCAAGAGATTCTTGGCACATCATCATATGACTTTTCTCTCTCTCTCTCTCTCTAACGCCCACAGTGAGAGAAGAGGGGTGATGTGAGCACACAGGTTGTTTTATTGTGGAAAATGATCACGGCTGCAGAGTCACAGTAAACATAAACAGAGTCATGGCAACCACGGACAGTTTTTAAGCCGGCTTGTGTAAATATAGGTGAGATTATATTTACAATGGGGGTTTCCAGGATATTTGCAGCTCATTTGAAAACATAGCAATGTGATTGTCCTGTGGTTGTGATGTAGGGAGAAATACTCTGCTGATATCACTGACAGTATGTGTGAATGGCACTTACAAAGCAGGCAGTGGTAACATACTCAGACTCATACCACATCCTTCTGCCAAGGTTTGTTGTTCTCTGTTCAATAGTTTTTGTGTAATCCTGCAAACTAATACACAAACAAACAAATGGAGACAAAACCAGAGGTAATTAAATCAAATGTAAAGGCATAAAATCCTCTTGGAGCATTGGTTTTAATTCAAGCTGTCAAATACAGAAGACAATCAGACACAATTAGACAAAATGTTTTGAATAAAAGTGGACAAAGTATGAATATATTATATAAGAATAGTGTCAATATTGTCTTCAATTAAGTAGGTGGATGGATTACTTGAGTCAAGGTCATGCTAATACTGGAAGTTCATAAAATGTTGAATGTCCATGCAATTAAATGTAAAGACCAACTATTGTTGATATACTTCCAAATGAGAAAAAAACACATAGATGATTACTACACTCAATTTGAAAATATCTTCTACCCCAGTTTCCCAGGAGCTCTCTATTTTCTGCTAAATCACAAACCAACTTCTTTTGTCCTCCTGACTCTTTCCGCTGCCGAGCACAGACACAGACAGCATTAGTGCTGGAGATGCATGTGATATCACTGAACCACATCTGATGCAGCTCAGGCCTGTAGTTATTCTCAGGGGTTAGTGTTTATGGTGGGAGAGAGAGGGTTGGAGCTGACCATGGTGCTGCACAGGTCCACCACACACCTGTCAGGTTCTATAGGCACCGGAGCCCTCGGTCACACAGAACTCACACAGCCATATGCACTATGGTTTAGTCAAGGTGCTATGCATTAAGTTTGAGTGAAAATTGTTGACGTTATGGTAACAGATCATCTACAAGAACATGATCAGAATACCTGGATTGGCTTGATACAAATAATTTATAATAGACATTATCAGCTTAGGAAAGTGTCTTTTTATGGTTCAACAAAGGTCCAGAATGATTTAATATCTCTATGGTTGTAAATGAAACTACATTAATGTCAATAAAAAGCTTAACAACAATGAAAAACAAGAATTCAGTTCACTTCTCTACGGCTGTGTGGCACAGTAGTGCTATAAGCTAAACTCCAAGGTCGTCTGACAACGAATTAGCTTCCAGGGGCAACAGCCAGTATTTGGGGGCTTCCAGTGTTGACAGCGGATATTCAGGTCAAGATGCTGTCTTCCCTTCGAGGTGCTCTGTTTACAGTGCATCTAGATTCTTTCATCACTCAAATGTTTCTCCAGACAAAACACATTCATCCGCCTAAAAATTCGACATATTCACATCCAGAATCTGTTCATAGAGATTAGCTTAATGCTACCATAACATCCTAGTAGTGGCAATGATAACATGTTGTTATCAAGTTTATTATTCACCTTATTTGCCATCTTATCAAGCTAATGTTTGAAATTCAGTTCTAAAGACAAAGTGTGGCTAGAATTATTAAGTATTGGACAAAGTAAAATGCCAGTGTAAAGGGCAGAGTTATTACATTTCATCTTATGGGTGTTACAAGTGCTAGCCTGGAAGTATCTGGATTGTGACTCAACAAGGGAAAATGCAAAGAAGTCTCTGAGTCACTGTCATGACAGTAGGGAACTCCATTCTGTATCAAAGCTCATTGCAATCCATCTCACCACTGGCTCCAGAGGAAGAGTCAACAAGTTCACCAAACTTTTTAGGATCTAGCCTCTGGGGACCATGATTTTTTTCATTAAATGTTCATCCATCCATATTTCGGACCAAAGCGGTGTCACATTACATGAAATACATATAAATGGCACAAATTTATTTGAATAGTTAGTCAGAAGTGTTGGATCTGTGTCACATATTCCTGTTGTTAGTCATCTCTCTTCATCTGTCCACTTCTATGGTCATTCCTCTGGCCGTCACTGTCAGAGCCAGGGGAGCTGCACTTCTCTCTTCTCACTATTTCTCTCTCCCTGCTTTCATAACTCATAGCTCAAGACCAAGCGAATGTACTTACTGTTATTGGAACAAAAATAGTTCATTCTTGTTGTATACATGTGCCTTCACACAAACTTGTTCCTCTCCGTGCTTTCCCACAAAACTTTAACCTCTGAAGTGCCAAAGGTTGCAACAGCTTACTTCACTCACTGTGGTCTTTGCCCAAGGGGCTGTGCTTAAATTCCTCATGGGGACAAGACATTTAGTAGCTCTCTAATTTCTGTAATCGGAAAAAGATTTACACAAGATTTTCCAAAGCACTCAGTTACAACTTGGACCATTATTCCCCATGGTTACAACCTGTATGACCTTTCAAATTCATCTTGTAAAAACTTCTGAGTCTGAGCTCATCTGTGTGGAGCAATTACCCAGGCACCTCCTCCAAAAGGTAGGCCAAAACAGAGCATGCAACATGTCACGAAGCACATTGTCAAGCCAGTTCTCATGACTCACTGCAAACAGTGGGACAGCAGGTGCTCAGATTTGGCTTTTCACAGCCTCCCCCTTCACTGTACATGAAACCAAACCATATTTGCACTGACCATTTATTTTTTCTCTGTATTTTGTGTTTGCTGTGCAGGTCTGGGGAGCATCCACTCTGCAGTGAAGAGCATGCAGAGACTGATGGGAAAAGTCTGTGAGGGGAATTGAAACAGTACTAGCGGGACAAATGCTTAATAAATTACATTATGTGTCTTTGCTTGAACAAAACATGTAAACAGTGATGTCTGGGTTGTTTATTTGCAGAAGCTGACTTCCACTATCTTTCTTTAACTTAAAATGTTCATCTTTGCAATCGCTCATCATCTACAGTTTTCCCAAACCCATTTATTATTTTTGAATCTATTTTTCCTCCATCTGCATCCCCTGAAGTTTCTCTGTTCTAACTTACAACATTTCTGAGATTGAAAAAATAAATGTAAGTTTCTGTGATGGAGAGAGACTGAGTGAAATTATGATGTATGATGTGTATGGTTGTATATTTGATTCTGCGAAGCAAGCAGTCTTATATGTAATCTTCTCTTGTACAAATGTATTCCTAGCTTTGATTGGCTTCTATTTGTCTATGCAGTCTTGAGTTTACACATATTTAAATTCTTGCAGTACACACGTTTCCCTGGAAATCAATATTCCAATATCCACCTGACTAAGCTAGTAGTCTGAATAAGACAATGTAATGTAAACAGCATTTTTCTGATCAACTTAACACAAATAATGTCATACTTATATCAGAAATAATCAAATTAAAACGTGGATTATTCGACCTTATGTAGACATGCATATCTTAAATAATAACATCCTGCTGGAGTTATCACAGCCTTCTGCGACATTGACGTACGACAGTTTGTCACAGTCGTGAACAGGTAGTATGAAAATATTTTGACATGAGTCATAATCAGACTATGCTCTGTAATATGTAAAAAAGATATATACATATAATATTATATTAGAAACCAAGGTAAATATCATTGGAGCAGTAGTGAAAAAATGTCAGTAAAGAAATAGATCTAGTATATTGAGAGAAAAAGAAAGAAGGAAAGAAATACTTTCCATAAATCGTAACTGCAGCAAAGTTTAGGTGGGTCCGAGTCTCTCCTCCAGTGTCATACTATAGATTTATTAGCTCAGTCTGACCCAGGATTACTCATGAAGACCAGTCAGAACTACTGCACTGTAAATCAGGCTTTGCCCAGCAGGAGCAGGACTACGAAGACAGTGGTGTTAAAGGTCAAAGGTCAACGGAAAAAAGGGAATGTGTGTGTAGGGGGGGACAGCTACTTGTAATATCTTTATTTATCCTGGAAGCCACAGTTCTGTCATCAACCACAGTTTCACAGTGTGGTTTTTGACACCACTAATGCACATATATTACCAGAATAGCATTCATGGGGTTTGACCAATTATACATTTCCTAGAAGCTCAGTCATATTAAATCATACATCATAATCAAACATCTGGCTCATTATCTTTCATTACTATCTTTCATTACGTGTGAAACGTGTTTACATTTTACAGGCCTGGCCTCTACACGTTGGTCCAGCTGTTGCACAGAGCCGTTAATAATAACTCCCAAATTTCACTTGACCAACCTCATAACCTCCAAGTTATTTCTCCCATGATTGTTTAGCCATGGGGGCCAAAGCCCATTAAGCAGTGTGCTGGCAGAAACAACACAGTCAGCCTTACTGATAATAGCAAGCTATTGCTAAGAAGTGGAATACACGGCTGCTTACACTGAGTGTGTGTTTCTCTTTGGCTACAGTGAATCACCATGCTTATTTCTGAATATCTGTGGAAAGTACCTGCTATAATAAGCAAGGTCTTCTGCAGTTTGTTGACTTGTTGCAGTTGAAAGTCATGCAACAGGAGCAACGGGAATGACCACACATGCAGTGAATGAAAAGACGTAAGTGAGTGAGAAAGAAAGAAAAGCAAAAACTGACGCTTGTGGTCGAGAGAGTTGACCTGTGGTACGTGTTTCTCATGAAGAGGGTGGGATGAAGTGCTGAGAGCAGCAGACCTCCACTGTATATTTGAGTACATTAAAACAGCTCTCTCTTCACTAGTTTCTTTGTACTCCCAATCAGTCAGATCTGATTCATTATGGATAATGAATAATGACGTATCATTCTTTGCAGTTAAATGTTAATCACTTCATGCATGTAAGGCACAAGACTTCTGTTGAATTAAACTCGGGTCTGTGAGATAACTCCCATGATGCATGGTCTGTGTCAATTATAAACTATATGACAAACCAAGAAAGCTGCAGGAAGAAGGGATGCCTGGTGCGAGTATGAGTGTGTGTGAATGTGTGCGTTTGTGTAGGTCTGTGTGTGTAACCCAGACAGCGGGGAGAAAGAGAAGCAGTCTTTTCACTAACATTGATTAGAAGCAGATGTTGGCAAAAGCCAAGACAGAGAAGAAAATGTTTCGGAAAATTCTCAGGGCTCAGGCTTCCCTTTCTGGGCCCTGGCCCGGGCAGCCAATCGCCACACAGCACCCACTCATCCTAGGGGTGAAAGAAGCCCTCCTATTGGGTGGATATTCAAACGTGGGCGTTGGGAGCAGATGTCCTGGGAAAGTTGCTGAATCCCAGTCGACCCACTGTAAAAGAAAAGCGAAAACATTTGCTTGTTTAACTGGATATTGACCAAAACCCGCCCCCTCCCTCTCTCTCTCTCTCTCTCGTAGAGCTTATACAAACACTTCAGCAATATTTCTGAATGCCCCTGCACTGAATATGTATCAGCTCAAATACAAGGGCTCTAAATTGCTTCACAAAAAGAGGCCTGACAATAATCTTTTGTAGGTAAAGAAAGCTGACTTCTTTCATCTTTGAGACATTGTCTGAAATCAATGCGGTTGAGAGCTTCCACACCTTTTCCGTCTCCCACTACTCATCTCCTCATCCCCCCACTCCTCCTTTTCACCCCCTAACCTTCACCCCTGATATTCAAGCTTCCATTCCATCCGTCATCTCTCCTCGTATCCGTCCGCAAACCCCCCCCTCTCCTCTCCTTTCACCTCTCCTCTCCGCCTTCATCAGCACCCTGATTCAGTCACACTCTAGTTCACACACAGCCTCACCTGCACACAAAGCCCCATCTTACTCTTTTATTGTACCACTCTATTGCCTATTCACAGCAACAGCACAGTGCAAATCAATCATCTTTCCTAATGGAAAGTCCACATTAACATGAGAGGACGCCCCATTTCCGTCCCAGAATGCCAGGTCGACTGGTACGCGAGCCTCAGCCTGTGAGGATCCGGCGGCCAGCAGGCGCTCTCATTTCAGGTGGGATAGCAAGGTGATGCCGTCAGGTCCAGGGGTGGCTCTGGGAGTCAATGGTGTATTAACTGAGGATGCGACAATGGCAATAAAAATGCAAATTACCAGCCAAAGCAGGGGATGGCCTGGATCTGCCCTTCGCGAGCCTGGATAATACAGTCACCACACCTGCCAAGCCATGTGGTTCAACAAATCTCAGACACAACAATACAATGAATGAGGGGAGAGGAGGAACAGCCGAGGGTTAGAGTCTGTGACAAACCTTCATACCAAAGGTGCTTTAGCTAAGAAAGTGAATATTTTTATCTGTGTCAGTCTGGTTGGGTTTGTCGAATAGCTTCCATTATTGTATCATTTTAATAAGAAAGTTAATTTATGCTATTGAAGATACTAGTTTACACATACCATTTGTCAGTTATTCATATTGAATAAAAAAAAGGCTATATATATAATCTGGATGTTAACCCATGTGGTAAATAGTGAATATGGCCCAATGAGCATTAAAGTGGCCACCTTTGGCACCTTCGGTTCAGATGCAGTATTGCTATGTCGAACTTGTGGCCCAGATCTGGCAACAGTAGCAGGCCGCCCAAGTGCCATCATTCCATGCATTATGTGGCTTGGATGAAATCGTGACAGTGTGAGAGTGCGGGCCAAATCTGGGCCAGATCAATAGTGCTGTTTCTTGATGACAAGCATCCGATATTTAAGGAAGTAAAGAAGCTAATTATGAGTCTGTTGGTTCCAAACAACACTTAAGTTAGAAAGCAAACTTCCCCAGAAACCTTGGCTGGTATTTTATTTTAAATTACTTTTTAAGTTATTTGCATATCAGATATTTGATAAGATTGGCTATAACAACAATTTGACCAATGAACCTCAATGGTGGGCAAACCACCATTGCCTGTTTGTAGGTTGGAATGCTTCACGTGCCCTCTCTGTCTCTATGTGCACACTATTCAGTTTTTTACTAACACTACACAGTGTTATCTGTTACAAAGTCAAACTGTGGTGTCCAAGACTATAGGTCATTTGTCCCTAACCTTTAATTCAAACTATACGACAATGCTATGCATAATGTTTGGTTAGATTTTAGACACAAAAACAACCTGGTTAGATCCAAAGCATCATGGTTTCAGTTAAAACAAGTCAGCCTATTTTATCCAGCTTATGGATGTTATTGGTTAAGGTTACAGAAAACCAATGTGACTTATAGTTTGTAATGGGAAAAAATTGCAAAAAAATTGTTAAATTGCATCCATCCCGATCTCATCCCTGCACGAACTCTGCAGCTCAGCTGCATGCCCATGCTCCTTTTCTCCTGTTCTATCACATCCAAGAGGTGTGCTACTAGATTTGGATGTGATGACTTTGTAACATGATGCGTTGAAGTAGCTATTAGAAGATTGGTTATTGTGGACATAAGGGGATGCACAAGCTCAGCAACAATATGTCAAGGAATTGGGAAAGAGCAGGAGCCAAAATAAACAAAAGGTGTCCTTTAACAAGGCAAAGAGAACGTGACACAAAAGCAAGCATGATCCAAAAGAGTAGGTCGAAAGAAACAAAATAAAACTGAATAAAAAAACATAAGACACATTAGGAACAAGATGACACTGGAAACGATGACATCGACAGACAGTGACGAGCGGACGACAACGAACTGACAAAGACAAAGGGAAGCACAGAGACTTTCATACACCGGGGAGGCAGGGATGATCGAACACAGGTGAAACACATGAGGAACAGGTGCAGGAGATCCCAAGGGCAGGAAACCGGACAAAGGCAGGAAATGAAGCTACAGAAACACAAGGAGCAAAATGTATATAAAACAGGCAACACAGAACTCAGAATGAACACAAATCTAAACACAACGAAAAGTGTTCAACAAAATCCCCAAACTCTTCAGCTAAGAGCTCAGAGTCATGACAATACTCTGGAAGTCAGTGACTTTTAAACCACGATCGCTTGGTGTCAAGTGGCTAAATATTTGTCATTTGTCAGGTTAATCATATTTTAGCCCCATTCTGATCTTTGAGGTGAACATTATCTTCGGCCTCTAACCAGTATTGTTGCCACATGGTTGGTTTATCAGAGGATTGCATGAATAAGCAGAAGTGGAGGGGGTAACTTCTAAAGTGCAAGGTGATTTTATATACTTTCTTTGCCTTTGTGATATCACGTGAGTACAAATGGATTCAATATAATTTTTCAGTTCAGTTTTATTTGTATCGTGCCAAATCACAACATACATTATTTCAAGACACTTTACATAGAAAGGTTGAGACCATACAATATTATAAAGAGAAACTCAACAGTTCTCACAATGATCAAAGTCTTTACAACAGTGGAAACAGAAGAAAACGAATTAATAGAAAGAAACTTCCAGCAGGAGCAGACGCTATCTGCCTCGACTGGTCGGGTTGAGACGAGAGAGAGGGAGGACAGAGAAGAAAGAGGGGAAGAGAAAGAAGAGATAAAATGGACCAGGGACAGTTAGGTTACTGCTGTATTTTAGAACTGTCAGACTTGTTGTTATAATGGCTATACAGTAGTGATACTTATAGATGTAATAATGTTATTCGTGTTAACTGCAGCAAAGGTAGTAAATAAATAATGGGCAAATCCTAATTATTAGGATAACAATAGTATTAATATTAACAATTATAATACTTGAGTAATGGCAGACCTGCAGTCAGAGATTCCTGCAGAGTGAAGACAGGGAAGTACCAACCACAGAAGAAGAAGAAAAGCTAATTATGTGCAGAGCTGTGATATATATAAAAGAATATGAACCCAAAATGAATGGATGAACCCCTGACAGGCAATGTGTGATAAAGAAACTGCAGAACAAATTTGTGAAAATGGGTTCATGACAAAACTAGTCAAGTCTAGAAAAGTGCTACATAAATACAGACCATTTACCATAGAGGGAGAGAAGTGCCTATAGTGCACCATGGGAGCTCCCCTTGCAGTGTAGGTCTATGGCAGCGTATTGTTCCCCATAGTATAACTAAATACGAAGGTAATGCAATCCTGTTGCATGATCAGTATTGTACTGAGGATTATAGGGCCAACTACAATAACTTCTGATTTGGCTGAATTACTAAGTAACAAAGTGACAGGTTATCCAGGCCTCCATGTTTTTAAGGCATTCTTGAAGTTTGACTACCTGATTACTTGCATCTGGCTTCATGGATACATTACAGCTGGGTGTCATCTGCATAGATTCATTGATGATTCATCATTCTTCATTCCCCATCTACATCAATCAAATTTAAAGACCAGGACGATCACTTTCCCATTTAGATAATAATAACAATATGTACATTAGCCAGTATATTAGTCAAGCAGGACTATGAAAAGAGTCAAAATGACTAATCTAAACATTGTCCATTCAAGCCCAGTGCACTGGTGTTCAAAACCCAGACCAGATCAGCAGAAGACAATTCCATGAGAAGGGTCATATTTGAGAAGACATTGTGTTTCTTAATCTCTTTAGGGTAGTCCCTGGATACCACTGGAGTCCATACTGGCCCCGGTCAGCTTAACCATGAAGTACAATGGGACATGAAAACATCCCTATGGCACTGATTCTTAGCTCAGACCATCAGGGGCCCCAGGGACACATCAGTCATATTTCACAACTCCTCTGCGTAATGGAACCATTGAGTTGGTCTCTTGTGCGTCACAGGGTTCTCTTTCTATGAAGAGGACATTAATTCAAGGCAGTGAGGGATAGATATTTTTGTACTTGGTCTTTATCGTAGCAGAAATCTAAATCTAAATACTGTCGACTACTGAAGTTTAAATCTGACAAAAGTTTTTGCAATGATGACATTTGGAAAGTGTGATATTCGGCACAAATTTGAAATCCTAAAGATATGTTAAACAACATTTCAGGCTTCCATTCAGTTACCAGCTGCTGCAGGGATTTTTACAACTCATTCAGATGACATGTCTTCGTACTGTAACATTCTCATACGAAGATTTATGTAACTAGCTTTGGAGATTTATAACATGCACACACTTAAGTTCCACCGCATAAGCAGTTTCCTCTGGTATTCACCAACCCTGACGAGTGTGATTGGTTTAAGAGATACAAGGATAGATTTACTTAATCTATTACAAATTACACTGAGGACCACAAAACCTTGTGCTGCGAGCTGCCACATGTTTTCAATTTAGTATTTAGTATTTGCTAAGCCGGATTCTGTAATTTGGCCCAGCCACAGCACATTCTATTATTTCATTTGAATGTTATGCTGCTAATTAAGACTTGATCCCAGGCAAAGGATGTGTTGGATGGCAACAGAGCGCAACAGAAAGCTCTGCTACTGAGCCCAAAATATTTAAACAGTGTTGTATAATCATGCTTGTCAGCTTGATTAAAGGGTTAGTAATTAAAAAAAAATGTTAATCTAATAATGGGCTCCTAGACCTTCAGTCACAGACACAGTGGGCTTGGCTGCAGTCGTCAGTCATCATTTATGAGTCAGTTTCCCTTCCCTGTCTCATATTTTCTACTCCCACACAGGTATGTCCTGAAATACATATCGCTTCAACTCTAAACTCATTTGGTTGCCGCTTGGCCCCATAAAAAGGTGCAGACAAGCACTATTTAACCCATTATATTTCATAGTACAGGAGAGCCATGATGTTTTTGGCCTCCTAGAATTTATCTCCAGCAGGAGAACCATCACGAAATGCTTACCCTAAGAAACATACATCTTCCATGTGATACAGTGGTCCAATGATCCAGGCAGAAGCAATGGTGTCTTGTAAATTACATCTACTAAATTCACACCATAGGTTCAGGTTTTTATTGCAACAGTGTCCCTAACATGGCCAATATTTCCCAGCTCTGTGGTTACACTAGTTCATCATTTAATCTCCCTGCCTGTCTTCCTCAGTCATGTTAAGACTACATGCAGGAGACAGATGTAGCTCGGTAAGACCCTTTAGATAAATATTTAGGTTTGAAATCTGACAAACGAGCCGCACTCCAGTGTCAAGAGAGCTGTAAGCTGCTGACGACAGGGGGTGATGCTTTTTTGTCTGGAGAGGTAAAAATCCTCTAACATCTTTTTGGATGCTGCCAGGTGTGACAGTTCTCACTTTCTGCACACACTTCCTCTTCTCTACATGTCTTTCTCAGCTGTCGTTCAATTTTGAACTCTGCTTTAAATCAGTGGAAGTGGATTTTATTCTGAATGAAGCGCAAAGCGGGGTGGGGGGATAAAAGGTTGGGCAAAGCGTACCTGCGTGAGCCAGCTTTGTGTCTGGGTTTGGATGTGGAATAAGCAGATTATGAGTGGTATCATAATGGTTTGGAGTTTGCTCCATGTCTGTTGGAACACGCACTGCATGGGCAAGTGTTTGAAAAAAAAGAAACTTGGCAAGCCAACCCTGTCTGGTCTGGATCATCAGTCCAGTCAGAGCGAGGGAGGTGGAATAGGAGAAGAGCCACCTGGGTAACCTCAGCCTGCCCTCTGCCAACAACACCACCAACAGGTCCCCCAGGAGAATGTGGCTTTGATTTTTAGCAGAAGACAGCTCTATCATGTTTTCTTTAGGGCTGCATGTGAAGTATGTGAAATCAGTCATGCATGTGAATTATTTTCCATGTGATGTGCATCTTATGTGATCAGAGTCACTGTCACTTTTACATCGCTTTTGCACATGGTGCATTTATAGAAATCTGTCTGTTTTTATTGTGTCTATGCTTAAAAAAAGTTTCATGTTTCTACGTCTTTACTATGCTATTTTCTTAAACTGAAAAACAGCCTGATCCATTGGACCTGATCTATTGGAGTTTGGCTTCAGCGCTACACTGCTGCAGCAGTGCCAAACAGCTGTGCAGCTCAGGGCAGCAGGCCACGGTCCTGTATGTTTTCTATCTACAGTGGAATTTATATGAGCCTGGGGTTACAAGCACATGAATGGGCCCTAGTGTGCTGTTTCTGATTTGACGTCACCTCATTAATGCATGTGAGACACACCCAATCCATCTATCTATCTATCTATCTATCTATCTATGTATCTATCTATCTACCCATCAATCTATCTATCTATCTATCTATCTATCTGTCTATCCATCTACTAAAACAAACCAAATCAAGTATAATAGCATATTAATACATGTGCCAATAACATGCTATAAAATTACCACTAACATTTTAGCATCATAATGGTGTATGTTCATGACTCAATACAGTAACACCAGACACAGTTATGAAATCTTTGTTCACATATATTTTATAACATTTTGAAGTACATTAAGTACATTTTAGAAATAGAAGCTACAGTTTATAAAACCTTTCCAGCAGAAATCATTGATGGGCCAGCATCAGCCTTTTTTTTCCTCTAGCAGACAGCTCGATTTTCTATACAAAAAAAGAATTTAAAAAAACAAACAAAAACAAACAAACAGAAAAAGTCGCTACATTATTTTGTCCTGCGCTACCTTTATATTCCCATGAAAGCACCAGCTGTCTGCATCTCTTGTCTTTTTATAAAATATAAATTATTGAAAAATATTCAAATGTTTGTGAACTAAATACAATAAAAATGATCTCATAAAAAAAATACAGAGACACTATAAAATGTACAAAAAAACAACATCCAAAAACAAAAAAAGATTTTTTTTTCCTTCTGAATCCATTCTGAGATATGCATATGCCACAATCTATTGGTGTGTATACACTTGCCCGACTACGATTCATTAATACATAAGACCTGCAGTATTTGCTGACAGTTAACAACAGTATATTTTCCTGACAAAATAATATTAACATTTGAAGTAACGTTTTTCTTTTAGCACATTGATCTTATGGAGTCAACCATACTAACACCATGACCATGTATGGAAAGAAGAAAAAAAAAAGGGCACTGGCAACCGTTACAAATATATTTAAAAATCTGTAAAGCTCTCTTTAACATAAAACATCGACATCAGAAAAAACAACCTGAACCAAAAAAAAAAACAGTGTTTTGAAACCTTGACACCAACGTGCAGAAAAGGATGAAAGTACAGCTACTAATTCATTTCCTTGTGCCGGATGACGAGCATAGCTGGAGGTTTGTGAGTCAGCGCTCGGTGATGGCGCACACAAGCTTGTTACCACTTAAACATCACGTACAGCATCTCCTTTCAGTGGGAAACCCAGAACAGTGATGGAGATTTCTCTTTGTCCTAAAGCTGTGTGCTTTCCAACATATTAACAGATAAAAGACGAGTCAACATTTGTGAATGTGAAAGATTTCTGGTCCCGGTGTTCCACAGTTGTGGACGAAACCCGAGGCACCGTGGCCAAAAGACCTCACATGGGTTTTGGTTATTATTACTGCTTTGTCTCTTGCTTATTTGTGTAATCTGGGTCTCAATAAAGCATTATGAAATACAATCTGTACAAACAGACATCTCAAAAGCTATTTTCATCCATATGGGTAACATTCAGCCACTGTAAACAATAACATTGTCTTCTAAGATGATTTTTTTTTTACTTTGGCATTTCCCATAAGGCCAGTGTACAGCCACGGTTCCCACTGTCGGATAGGAACTGCTGCCAATTCGCTCAAAGTCATCAAATCATATGAGAGAGTTACTCAATACGAACTGAATGTTATTTTGATCATAGACAAATAACACACGACATACAAATGAAACACAAATGTCTGTCACTAGTCCTACACGTCTGTTTGCATTCAGGTTTCAGCTATAAGCAGTGTCTAAACTTGCTAGTTAAATAAACAGGTTGTGTAATCCAAAAAATCCAAACTTTCTCATTTCTGTCTGTCAATTCCTATCAGACTTCACCGGAACCACAGATTCCTTTCAGTCACTTTGGTCCCACACAGCTTCCGATTCTCTTTCATCAACACTTTTCTATTGCCTGTCCCTTCATCCTTTACTGCACCTCCACACTATACTGCAGCCACTTCCTTGTGGCCCAAACACTCTGCATAACAAAAGAAAGAATAACCTGACATTCTTAGGAATTTGCTAAACCAGCCCCTCAACTACTTCACTTGCATTTTTATTGTACAGACGGACATATAGATTATTCCAACACTTCTAAAGCAACAAACACGGACAGTGAAGCGAGAAACTATGCATCAAATCTGCACATGAAATAACTCTTCTCACCGAGGACTCCTGATTGTCTACAGTTTGCTAATACTGGTGGTATATGCAAAACGCACAAGTTTCAGTCACAATATGTGTCTCTAACAAAGTGGCAAACATGTACATTAAGGTGAACGCGTCAGTTTCAAAAGCAACGGCTGCTTTCAGTTGTCTGTCTGTCAGAGACTTGAGTTATGAGTAATCTCACCAGGTCCTCGCACCCTATGAAACCACAGGGCCGGTGTCTGTGATGTTGTCTGATAATGGATCAGCACATTTTAATCTAAGGCTCCAAGAGAAAGAGAACAGTTCTGACGGAAGCCCATTATTTGGTTCCAACTGTGATACCTTCATTGACAACATGAGATCTTTCCAATATATGCCTGCTAGGTAGGTTTACATTGGGTGTTCTCAAGATCAGTAATACGATACTGGCACAAGCATAAGCTCCTTAAACAAAACAAAACTATGAACAATACTTTTTGGTCCAAGCTGAAAACTCTCAGAAACAGTGAACATACCGTATATATCTAAATATGACATTATACCTTCCTCACTTGGGTTTTTACATTTTGGCAACCGTTTTTCTTAGCTGGAGCTTTCTGCCTGCTCGCCGTTTACCCCAAGAATGAAATGAATCATTTTATTTTCTTCTCTAACACTTCCTGTCTTGGTCCTCTTGTCACTGTGCTACCTCGGCAGCACGGAACCTCAACTCTACCCGATAGCATTCCGTCTGCCACGAGCTGCAAAATAATACCGGTAACACATTCGCACACACACATTTCAAATGCAACAGGGTATGAATACAGGCTTTAGGGTTGTGCCTTCCTGTTAAATCAAGGTCTGAGAGACAAGAGCTCGAAGTTGACAAAGACCACAGTTAGTCATTAAAAACATTTTGGTCCCCCCCCAAAAATGGTTTACCAATACTATCAAACAGTTAAGACCACTTTATGAGCCCCAGTCCATGCGGCTCTTTAAACGTCTGTCTCCTCTTCCTTTTTCAAATTTGCTTTCACTCGTCCGTATCGGGCTTTACGTCCAACATTGCGTGCAGCTCCTCGGGAGTGTACCCCAGCAGGCTTTTTAAGTCACAGACAAAGCGGTAGACATAGCGCTTCCCCGATGTCTTATGGATGATGTTCTTGTCGTAGTAGTAGCGCAGGCCACGGCTCAGCTTCTCATAGTTCATTTTGGGCTTGTTTTTCCTCTTGCCCCACCTCCGAGCAACCTAAAACAACACAGGAAATAAACTGCTCAAGATGTGACCAAAACCGAAATTACGAAATCACACAGTAAACATGCAACAAATTATTGCTGCATTAATAAAAAGGGGGGAAAAAGCATCACATTCATCAGGAAATATTATCACTTACATTCACATGCAAGCGCAGTTCTTTTGTTTTGGGTATTATTGAGTCATTCTGCAATTAAACAACTACTGATATACAACCTGCAAAGTTATGACCCTCGGAAATATGAATAGAGCCGAAACACGGCTTGTAAATGTTCTTGAAAACTAAGAAGACATCTTGTTCATCTGGTTATCTACTCAGGACCTCCCAGCACGTGGGCTCGTGACCAGCGGTGTCAAGACCTCTCACCTCATCTGGGTCAGAGAGCTTGAACTCCCAGCCGTCGCCTGTCCAGCTGATGAAGGACTGGCAAGACTTGTCGGTCAGCAGCTCTAGAAGGAACTGCCACAGCTGGATGGGGCCGCTGCCTGCAGAACAGATGGGAGAGGGGGAGAAGGTGTGTGTTTTTAGTGAAGCTGTCACGAAGAAGACACGTTGTTACTGTGTACACTGGCTTGATGTGGGAGTTTAGAATTAGCAAAGTGTGAGCTCAGGGCAAAATATCAAAATCCATAATTGAGGAGGCATTCATGTCCAAAGTACTGTATTATACATTAAGACAAGGCACATTGCATCTGTTGTGAGCATTTTTAGGAAGAGGAGCATTTCCATCAGGTTACAAATGTGAAACAAAGTAAAATCGTACAAAATTGCTGCAAAGCAAAGATACATTATATCTCATTTAAAAAAGGATTTAAAGTTGGAATGTACTTTTATGTGTGTGTGTGTGTTTATATTATATATATATATATATATATATATATATATGTAAATATATATATATATATATATATATATTTACATACCTTTGCCTTGTGTCAGTGTTTAATATTCATCACTCATATGTATGAGGAGGGATAAAGTAAACCTTCTAATCTGGGTCGGACTGAAGTAGACCAATGGAACCAAATGTCCTCCTAAATACAACAGTCCCATTCATCATGTATTCCCTTGTCTGCCAGTTGCCCTGTGCAGTATGTGAATCTAGCGTCTGAGTTCCCCACTGATGAAATCACTAGTTTAAAATAAGGACGCCTTCAGCAACACATCTCGGGGACTTGAAGAGTCGAGGAGTGTGTGAGAAAAGGAGCAGTTGTTAAGTCATCGGTAATGTTTCACTGGAATGCATTTACCGTGAATTGAAACCATAATAATTACCTGGTAAAAATAAAAAACTTCGGTGTTATTACATCTCGAGGAAAAGGAGGGAAAGCAGAACAAAAACAACCAAAAGCAAAGGCTTGGTTTTGTCTCTGAACTACATTGCACTCTGATCTTGTGGTTTTTCAGCACATACACCCACCCACTTCTGAGGCCCGCATGTTGATATCACACCTGCCTATGCAGCACACCGCCTCAGCAAAACTGAGGCTCGAGGCAAAAGTTAGATCTCTCTCTCTCTCTCTCTCTCTCTCTCTCTCTCTCTCTCTCTCTCTCTCGCTTGAGGAAAAACCCGATATACAACACAAACACAAGCTTTCAGGGAAACGGGCGCGTGGGCTGAACACTTGAAATGGCGTTTCAGAGCTCTCTCTCCTCCTGCGAAGCCGGAGAAGGTGCATGACAACAGCCACTCCAACTTTGGAAAATAAGTGGCTCTGCAACACTGAGTCTCATTCAGAGTTTTGACTTGCATTCCAAAAGTCTGCTACTGTAACAGCGAGCCCACATAAGGGTAATACATTGCCCGTCTGCCAGCCCCCTGCACTCTCACGACAGAATGCAGCGACCCTTTGACCAAAAAAAAAAAAAAAAAGAGGTTTCCAAAAATATGTTTCAAGTCTCCATGCACAATGGGCCTCATTGAAAAAGCATACAGTGTGGCAAAAGGGGGTGGGTAGGGTGGGGTTCACATTTACAGCAGTGTTGAGTGTTTGACCCATGGTACAATAGTGAGTCTTGAGCATATATGCAACAGTGGCAGATCTGGGATTTTTTTTTTAAATCAGGGGCCATAAAGGGGCCACAATTTACACAGCCAATTAGATGTCCAACAGCAAAGCCACACATCATTGAATAGACTTTGAAAAGCGTTCCTCGTTCACAAACATTGTGTATTCGAATAGAAAACGATTTGAAAATAAAAATGATTAGAGACACTAAAGGGGACAGGGGCACGTCAAGGGTCAGTCAGGCCCTGATAACTACAGACAGCAGGGTCATGACTGGGGCTCATCTTTTCTTGTCAATGTAAAAAATAACAATGGACATCGCAAAAGAATTCAAGTTATGATCAGCATGTTACAGACGATGGAACAAGGTAATAAGTTTGAATTTTAACAATGACCTAAACTATGAATCATCAATATTGTTACAAATTTTAAACCACTTGGCTAAATCTGGCTCCAATGCGACCTGTGTGTGTTTGTGCGTTTGTACAGTGTGAGACAGGACGACAGAGGGGAGAGACAGCACAGTATCATGATACAGAGTTCACCATGATGTTACTGCAGACTAAGGTGTGTATGGCAAATTGTCACAGGAAACCACGGAGACAACAAGCCGAGCTTCACTTATCTCTCCAAAGCCTTATCGGGCTCCTTGTCCTCGCTACAAGTGTCACCTGCCACTCGCGACTGAGACAGGAAGCCGAGCACAGCGAGCTGTCAAGCTGTCATAAACATCAATTTGGAATTTTACAAATGCCTGTTTTTTTCTACTTTAAGGTCTGATTTTTTGGGGGGTTGAGGTTTGTCTTTCTTGCTGTGCCTTTCTACCTCCATGTGTTCATCCACCCACACCCGCCGCCTATGCACATGGGCTCGCACACACATGTACGCCACATCTTTTAAGACACTCTTAACAACAGCTGGAGCCAAACCGGGCTGCTCGACGTTTTCCTCTTTCAGGAGAGGTTTGGCTGTTTTAGCGTGATATTTTCTTCTTGTATTAAAGCTCAGAGGAAGCCCATTCTCCTCACTGAGAACACATTGCTTTGTATAAGGCTAGAGACACATGCACCCTATTGGAGTTGTGCGTTTGTTAATCAGTGATACATGACAGACATCGCAGTAAAATGGAGTCAGACATTATTTAGATGTAAAAGTGGTGGAGTAGGATATTACCCCATGCTGATGTTTGGAGATGACACAGGTTTCCATCAAGTCATTCAGGAAAGATTTGGTCATATCTTGTACATCTAAATAAAGCAGCTTATTTGTTCCTTGTTTGAGTCCAACACAACACAACCACATGGTGACTAGAAGGGATTTTAGTCCATGTCTTCCTCTTCATTATTTAACACTAAATGCACATGATGACACATTTCCTACATTATTACACATTTATGACTCATTGTTCTGTTAGCGGCTTTTGACCGTTTTTAACCGTACAGATTACCGATTAACTCGTGCATACCAACTTCGGGACACTCTATTGTGACCTGATGTATAGATCGTTAGTGACACTGGAATTTCGCATGGATTTCCTCCTTTTTTTCAACGCTGGCAGCCTTGTGACTGTAATTTAAAGACGTCTGAAAAAGTCCCAAACACTTCGGCGTTAAGAGGCGATTCAGTGTCGACACGTGACCGCGCTACTCACTTTACAATCCAGATTTTAAATAGTAATGTGTGTCATGAAAACTGACCTTGAATGAAATTGTTTGATTTTGGTATTATACTTGATTTGGAGAGTAAGTTGTACACGTGTGTTGAGTAACATGAAGAGTCAGGTTACAAACATACCAGAAAAGCCTTAAGGTTAAAATTTACATCGTACATATAATTATAAGAACATCCAGAAGTAAGTTAAGAGTAGTTGTTATTCAATTAAGTTTTTTGTATTATATAATTTGCTTTTGTCTTTGATTTAAATTATTTATTTGCTTCTTTACTTTACTTCTCTTCCATTTTTGTTTTTTCAGTCTCAACTTTGAGGAGCACTTTTGTAATGTCTGTAATTTTTATAATTATGAAGTGTAACAAGCAGTTACATGAGCAGCTTTTTTCATGCACCTTATCAACCAAAACCCATTACAGATGCCAAAGTGGTGCATTTGCTTGAAAGGAGCTTGCAAATATCTCCACATCTCGTGAACTTGGAGAATGCATATAAACCAGCTCCTTGAGCGTGCACGAGTATGAAGATGTTTCATGAGATGAAGAGATAATTTTACTCTTGTGTTATACGCAGGGGCAGGCATGATTTCTGTTCAGTTTCACCGCCGTTGCTAGGACGACCTACAATAAGTAGGCTGAGATGCAGGCTGCAGATAACAAGGGCGGCAGATGATAAGTGAAGACAGAACAAAGGAGTAAGAATAGTAAGAAGAAGAGGAAGAAGGAGGAAATGTTGTTTTATTTCCTGTAATGTGCGTGAGCTGGGCTGCGTGGAAAGAGGGGTGTTTTCATTTGGTCTAAAAGCAGTGCATTAAGGCCCCCTCACATCAGAGGCTTTTGCAGAGAATCAACAAGTGTGTTACAGCTGAATATCATAGAACTGGTGGAAGGAATTCTGCACTATGAGGGAATACTTCTCCCACAAAAAGAATAACCATGCAGATACTAGATTAGCTTTTGCCCTGATTGCACTGCATTCAGAGACTCAAAACATATTCATCTTTGAATTGAGCTGTTGTGTCTATGTTTACATAGATGATGGAACTACAATGCAATGTTCAAGGCTGTGGAATCTTTTTTTTCTTTTCACACAAGAACGAGTGTCAACATTAGGCTCCAGGGATTGCGCATGCTGGCTGCCATATAGTTCCACCTAAATGGAACAGAGCTATGATTAATGTTATTATTTACCATGTGCTTTTCCTCCTGTGACATTTTGAAAATGTCTGCTGTGAAAAAAGCCACGGAACTTTTCTAGGCAGGACAGTATGATAATGTATAAACTATGACCTTGAGACATCTTACCTGTGTATCCTGCCAGCGCCGCTGCAGGGATGACGGGTTTATCCTTGCTGAGGTCTGTGCGCTCCCTCACGTAGTCTTTGAAGGTGCCCTTGGGCTTGTGACCGTGCAAGGCAGTGGGGTAGTCTTCTGAGTCGAAGCTGTCGTAAGAGGGCACCCGCTGCAGGCTGCTGAATGAGGACTGGCTGCTCCACGACTGGGTCAGTCGGTCGCAGCTCTCAAAGCTCTCGATGCTCTCGAAGGAGTCCTGGCCGCCGAGCTTACCTGAGAACAAAGGACGAGCGGAGAGGGAAACAGAGTTGAAGGTTTTAAAAAGGAGCAAACTATAAACTGTAAATGTAATAGCATATCACATTTTAGAATCTCTCTAAAAAAGCGAAAATTGGTCATTAATACAACATGACTTTTTTTCAAGGTGAAACTTAACTGCATAATAATGAAATTTGTTACACAATTTTTTCATATATTTGACAAAGGAGCACTATGTATGAAAACGACAAACAAAAGCTTAGCACTAAATTACACTCTTCCTCACTAAGCTGGATTTTTCTATATGGTGCCACAGCTCTCTCCATTTAACACCTCATTTCACCACCACTTGAGTTTGATTTTAAATGGAAGACAGTCACACAAATTGCCTTGCTATTTTTGGCCTTGGGAAAGATAAGAGGAGTCTTTCAATGGTGAGTCATTAACAAATGACAGATAATGCAGCCCCTCGATTGATGCCGGAATCTTCCAACTGCTGAAATTGAAGCCACATGTGGATATCAGTTGGGCTACGCAAATACTTTCCCACGTTGGGAGAGCCCAACGCCACGCTCAGAAGCTTGGTATGTGTGATGCATGAGGGCCGGACCTCATACGTTGCAGATAAATGCTTAAAGCACCATAAGGGGGCTTGTATAATGCGTTTGGCACATGCTATTCATTTATACAGCTGGGGATGTGTGAGAAGAAAATCCTAGCTTTGTGACTATAAATGTAAACCATGCTCCTAATTCCTCTGTAAACTATCAGTGGGAGAGAAGACAAGCCGTGTGCATTCAGAAAAGCAAACAGCTTCATGAGAAAACTACACCGTCGCTTACCGAGGATGACACCTCTATCTCCTTACACAGAACCCAAAAGTTGAGTCAAGGAAAAGAGGCCAGCAAAAACAAGAAAAAGAAAAAAAACTTGTTGAAGGTTACAGCACTTCAACTGTTTTACATAAAGAATGAGCGGCAAGAAGAGAACATGTTGTGGCTTTGCTTCATGTATCGCTCTGACAAAAACAACAGACTCTTCTATTTTTTCCCTAACCCCGTCGAGAGTGTACGAGGCAGGTTTGCTTGGACCACAAATCAACCAGAGGGCCTGCTTTTCTTCTCTACTAATACGTGCACACTGATGTGGTATGACACGATTCTGGTAGCTTCAGCACAGTAACAGGCACACATACACCCACAAAACCACTTAACACTTAGATGGACACGCTTTTCAAGCACTCAATGCAGATTTCAGTAGGCGACATTCTTAACTGCAATGCTTCTGCGGACTAATCCTATACTGTTAAATACCTAATCACAACTATCGTATATTATTCATATTTGATCCCCTCACCTCTGCTGAGGCGTCCCACACACATGTTGTCGGGGGACACTACCTCCTGCTTGACAGAGAAGTAGTCCCCCTGCAGCGGGTTGAGGGGCGTGTCCCGCAGGATGACAGCAGGGTATTCACTCTCATACTTGAGCGTCAGCAGTTCCTCCGAGCTGATGGGATGAAGCGTCTGGTAGGACTCTGTGATGAAGCCGGGCTCTGAGTATTCAGAAGGAGGGACACACTGAGCATGCTCAACACCGTAGCCTGAAGACACAAAGGACGACGAGCGAAGACAGAGAAGCACAGAGAGGAAGCGAGGAGCAAAAAAAAGGATGAAAAGATCAGACTCAGACGAGTCATTGTCCTTCTTGTGCTGAACTCCTGCCCCAAATGCTGAATGTGTGAATAGTCCATAACGTAAAACAGCCTCAGTGCATAAGAGGAATCTTGTAGATTTTAGAAAACATTATTGATTAGACCTTGCATCAGCAATACTTAAGGTCAGGTCATATCATAGAGCTCAAAATCCAGTTTTACACCATGCTAAACACTAAATCCAAGTCTTCTCTCATTCGCAACCTTTAACCTCTTTGCAGTATGCACATTCATATTTCAGGCGTGTATCTCAAGCTGTTACGCTGAGTGATTAACAATGAGTGTGAGCAGTACTTACTGACAAAGTAGTCTGAGGTATAACGGGATTCCTGGAAGTTGGAGGTCAATCCATTGATGGGATAATGCTTTGTATCCTCTTCATGAAAAATAGATAGAGAGCGTCAGTGATCTCCTCATTGATTTCATGTATCATGTAACTGCATCCAGCCTTATGATTAAAAATTTATGACCTGAGCTAAACTTCCTGTTTTGGCTCCTGTATAGCAAACGCCGACAGAGTCCCAAACTGGTGCGGGCAGTGATATCACACTGTTTTCGGTGAGCGATGTTTTCTCAGGCATATATATATATATATATATGTGAATTAGAAACTCTTTTAGCCTCTTGCCTCTGTATTAAAAGCATCCTATAATGCACACTAATATCAAACTTGTCTTTAGATTAATGTGGCCTTACCTTTTTGAAGCATTTCTAAATGTTCCCAAAGGATGTCCCCCACAAAGTCAGGTGCTAAGTCCAGGAAGCGCTCCTTCCCCATCGCACACAAGCTGGCTCCGTTCATACAGAATTTCTCAAAGTCGACGTTCTTCAGGCTGAACTCGTTCACGGTCCATGTTAACCACTCAGCCACGTGGTTTTCTGTCCACAGCCTGGGATCTGAACAGGAACAAAATTTGAGATGGTTACATGCACTGATACTGTATATCTTTTTTTTTTTTTTTAAGTGACGCATGCAAGTATTATGAGTGCATTAAGGTGCACTCATACAGAAAGTCAGCCCTACCTACAAGTGACATGACAATGTAGACTGAATTTCCACATTTCTGGTTGCAACACTATAAACTGCAGCACAACCCTGTATTAAGTTCTGTTTTCACCGTGAGAAAAACTCGAACCTTTGGTTATGCTTCCGATACTCACACTACCTCCGTGGTAAATATACAGTATGTACCTTCTGCAAGTCAATCATCAGCAGCTTTACAGGGAGGCAGTGGTGGATGTAAACAGCAGTGGTAAAGGCAAGCTAAACCCATAGTTTGTAAATAAAGCACAATTGCATAGACAGATATTGTAAGAACTGCTGTTTCCAAACAGCGTGAAGAGTCTCAGCCTGGATTCAGGAAGCCAACTCATTAATTTCTCTGTGCGTCTCTGTCTAAATTCTTTGAATGTTGCAGTCAGTCACTCAGTCTGTCAGTCTGCCTGGACTGACATGGATTTGAATGTGGTGCTCTTGTCTCCTGCTTTTCAGTGAGAGACACTGTCACTGAGTGATCTAAAGCAGGCTACGATGTGAGGATACATTCATCCCTAGTGTGTGACATGTTGAGGTGGTTATGATGGCTCCTGCTTTACTAACATTTCATCTCCCTAATGCAAATGTCAACACCTGACTAATGAGAATACAGGCAGCTTAGAGTCTTACCTTTGGGAATACCCAGCCGCTGCTGTTCCTTTGTAAAGCCACTGAAGGTGGCCTTCAGAGCCTGGGACATCATCTCTTTACTTCCTGGTGTCAGCAGGGGGACATCTCCGCACTCTGGGTCTGCCAATCACAAAATTACAAGGAAAAACTATATGATATTTGATTACAATATTATTCTGAGCAATAATAATATCAATTTAATTTGGGATTTCAATTATTAACATGCTAAAATTGTACCCTGCTTTAACTATTATTGACAACCCAAGCTAATACAATGCACCCTGTGTTATATTCCATGCCAATAAAGCTCACTGAACAGAAAATTGAATTGAGGCAAAAAGAGGATGTTGCATCTGACCGTGATCAACAACATGGCTTGACAATTACCTCCCTTCCAGACAGACACTGTCTCCATATCAGAGACACTCTATTTAAACAAGAGGTGTCACTACGTCAGATCTCATCAGTGGGAAAAAATTGAGGAAACACTGCATGTGTGCTATTTGTGCAGGCAACAGCCATGCACGTTTCAGTAGGCTAAGAAAGCAGACAGTATAAATCAGTGCAGACTATAAAGAGCATTTAGTGCAGTGGGGCAGTTCTCATGCAACAGCTTTTCAACTGCCAAATACCAAATTATTTATACCAAATGTCTGCAGTTTGTGGGATTTCACACAGGGTCCTGAGGCATATCCCACTCATGTGGCATTAAAATAAACACACAAGTATATTATCAAATACTACTAACACTGATCCCTCTCTTACCCACAAATCATGGGTGGGAGAGCAGCGCCTGGTGCCCATCAGTGACACCATGACCCCCGCTAGCCCTCCAACAAAGTTTCCCCTGCACAGTGGGCCGTCTGTCACCAGACCAAGCATGGGGTCAAACATTCTGAGAGGTCAGAGGTCGAGGGATGAGGTGATGATGTCACTTTAGCTGCCGGCGGGTGGCTAGTAGAGATGGGGGGTGGGCTGTCTCGAGGGTCCCAGTCGCACACTGGGCTTACTGTTCTCTGCTCGCAGCCAGTAGGCACCCAATGGGGAACAGAGCTCCCTTTGATGGCTTTAAACAGAGCCTGATGACTCGCACTCATCTAATTAGATTGACCAGAAGTGTGGGACGAGGGGGCAAAACAAGGGAGATGATGAGAGAAGAGCAGGGGAAAGACCCTCGGGATACTCACACTAGAATAGACTGATAAAAACTAACTAGGCCAAGACTCAAGAAATGACTTGTAAATAGACACAAAAAGACCTTCCACAGTTCCAATTAACCAGCATGTCTTTATCATTTAATCTGCAAAAGCATGCACACTTTTACACCTTTACAAAACAAAAGCTGACATACAGTATATCATGATCTGTTTGAGTCCGAAGACACACATGACATAATAGCCATATCTAGTCTGATCCGGTAATGTGCATGAGGCATAACTTTAACAGACCAAAAATGGGCATGTTGAGCCTCCAGCAAGTTAAGATGCACACAAAATCAAATGTTGAATCTGTCTACGACTTTTGTGTCTTTCTTTTCATCCCATCCTTCTTATCCGTCAATTAAAATAGTTAAAAACCAGATCACTTAATTCTTGTCAACAAACATAGTGAGGAAAAGTTGTGTCACCCCTCGCACAGCAACACAACTCGTCGAACCCAGATGTTCTGCTGGCTGGTGGTTTTATCACTGGCGCAACATACAGTTCATGCTTGTTTTCACCACTCACTGACGTCTCGACCTCGTCTGGAATGCACAGCAGCTGTCCCTCCTTCGCCCATGTAACCAATGTCTGTCTGGCCGTTTGTAAAATTAGGTCTTCTTTTTTCTGACTTTTTCCCTCTATTTTGTCTAAAGAAAGAAACCTCGCAACAGAAACGGAGACAGAGGAGAGACAGGAGCTCTTTGCTTCTTCATGTGATTCAGTTAGGCCTGTAATAATACATTGCTCTCTGCTAGACTGGTGAACAAGCAGAAAGTTATTCATTCTAGTCACAAGTAAGAGCAGAAGGTAGAAGAGCTGAGGGCAAACGTTGTTTTACAGTCTCACAAAATACCTCCATTAAACTACTGTCAGACGCAGACGGCACATCAAAATAAACGGTGCAGTTTCACAGTGAAAATAAGACCTGAGCGAGTTGTCGCTAAGCAAAAGGTGCCCCTGACACCAAGGCTGTCAAAGCCTCTACCGAGCTCATTTTTCTTTTAAGTAGTGTTGGTGGTGCAAAAACGTGTATGTTGCGAACCGCTGCAAACTGAGATGGGACTGGGGCTCAGACTGTCTGCGCTTTGATGTGAAGGCAAAGGCGAAATGTGGCAGTTTATTTAAGCTGGATCGAGTGGAGTTTCTTTGCACTTTCGAACCATTTATGCCGCTCCCTCCCCTTCGCTTTTATCAACCCAGCCCCAGCTTATACTTGCCCACACAGACTTGAACCCACTTTAGCACTAAATCCTCCATCAAAGACACTCGGCACCATCTTGCATGAGAACTACCATTAGCCATTCGAAAGAGAGAAATATGGGAACCATGATTATAGACTGAATTAAAATGTGAACTGCAATTTGTGTGATTTCTTTTGTTTTTATTTTGAATTACTTGTTTTATACGTTTAAAATGAGTTTGAAGTGGTATTTTTGTTGATGGCCTTAAATCAATTCAAAGCACAATGAATATCTTCTAAGTTTAGACTGTAAGGTGCAGGGAAATTACACTTTCAACAATTTGTTTTATTGTATATCTATGTGTAAATTGCTTTGTTTGTGTTTTTTGAATATGCAATAAAATCTTAAAAATGTGAAGCAGAGGACACAGCAACACTGAAAGGAAAACACAAGACTTAAATGTGCACTGGTAATACAGCAGTCTCCATGGTGAATGACCCATATGAAAGTTATCTGCGGCGGAGCTAATGTTCACTGCGCATCCATTAGTAAGAGAGGCAAGCTTGGATCTAGACAATCTCTAGTAAATGATGAAGTCCTGATAGGATTTCTGTGCCTGGGAGTCCCATTAGATACAGAATGGTCAGTATGGGCTGAGAGTTAGAGCATCCACAAGTCATCACTTTCCACATTAGACGGTGTTGGTCTGTCCACAAAATGAGTCCCATCCACTTAGCTCCCAAAATGTGGGAGTGGGTGTAAATCACATGCAACATTATTGCATTCACATTTCACTAACAAGACAGTATAAAAGGAGTTTCTACAGTAAAGAGGCTGAAATAAACCAAATTTCTTATAATGAAGAAGAGAGAATTATGAATCCATCTATTCTAGGAATCACTGATGGAGTGAGAGTGATGTTTAGTCTGGATGTAAACGTACAGTAGAGTGTATTGATTAACCACTCCCCCCTTTTCTGTGATTTGATCAATGGACAGTCTGCTGAGTGCGACGGCGATGTATCTCACAGGGATTCTCACTGTCAGATTGTGCACCCTTTTTGCCAAGCCCCTGTGACCAAGCCCCAACTCAACCATAGACAGAGGTTTTGTTTGGCACCGTTGGCTGTTAAAAACTGATACACACATAATTACAAACACACACACACACACACACACACACACACACACACACACACACACACACTAAATTAGTGGTCTTTTTCGGCCTGTGCACCAGAGCGTGGGTGTGAAATTGGGATTTTTGCGTCTGGGTCCAATGTGTATGGGGCTGAAACAGGCAGGGTTGGGCAGGGTAGGACTGGGCCAGGGGGAGATTGGGTGGGTGAGAGGTGATAATGTAGGCAGGGAAGAAGGAGGGGGGAGGAGAGGGGTGAGTCACCAGTCTGTAATATGAGCCCATCAAAGGACAAGAGAATTGGGGGTGGGCAAGAAGAGAGAGAGAGAGAGAGAGAGAGAGAGAGAGAGAGAGAGAGAGAGAGAGAGAGAGAGAGAGAGAGAGAGACGAATGAATGGGAGGTCTCATAAAGCGCCCTCTCTTCTCCTTGTCTCTGGAGTGACATCACAGTGGGATCAGTGCCATCTCCCAGCCTTTGGTGGAGACTCGATTCATTCATAAAGCCTCGACTTCTGCCTCCACTCAGAATGATGCAATGCTAGAAGTAGAGCAGGCAACCAGACCCAACAAATAAGGGACAATATACTTTGTATCATGCAATTGAGCTATAAATAGCCCTACAGAGAGTATGTGAGGGTGAGATCTAAAAGGCTATACAAAGCTGGGTTTTTCATGTATACCTTTCTGTAGCGGAGTGTGTGGTGGACTTGTTTCAAATAGTCAATTTCCCGTGGCTAATTTGCCGCTTGTGATGTGTGGGTTCAGGTGAGGGTTAAATGTTTTAGATGCACCACTGAGGTCTCATACCCTTCCAGAATATCTCTGCATGCTTACATGTCTGCATTGTCACAGCAAGGTGCAGGTCTTGCATATAACCAGCTCTTTAAGTCAGACCAGTCCACACACAGCAGACCAAAGGTGACATTGGCATCTAAGAGTGCCTTTGATGTGGATCTGTGTCTGGACCCTTGGTCTGAGAACACGGGGTCATAAACCCAACCAACATGAAGGGAGCCCATTCAACGCCACTGGGTGATAAAGTGGTGGCTGAGGGTTGCAGTAGAGCAAGAGGAGGAGGACAGGGTGGCAGTCTGGCTTTGAGAGGGCTGCTTGTTCAGCCAGCTGCCCCGCTGTTTAGATTTCCATCTCAATGCCAAGGACCAGGAATAGATGTGTAGGCCTGGGTCAAGCCAGGACTATGTGACGAAGCCAGACCAGACCTTGACCCAAGTCGGCTCCAAACTGAACAGTGTTAACCTAAAGAAAAGCTACACACATACCAGGACCCTCCCAACATCACTGACAACAGCGCTCTAACACTAGTTTGATTCTTTATTCTTCACCACTGGTTTCTGGCTGCCCCTGTGAAGCACAAACCTGGGATAATGTAAAGCAGCTGTACAACTGCAGACATCGTCTTTGGTCATTAAACTGGAGTTGTCCAGAATGATCACTGCCACAGACACACCGGCTACTGACAGAGACAATAAGTGAGACTAATACCCCATTGCTGCCTTGCTGCTTTTTTTCCTTCCACTGCCTCCATCTCTGAAATCATATTAGCTTATGATGTGAAAGTGCATTAACTCTACTGTTTATGCCAAAGTCTCAGCGCTCGATGTGACATTACGTCTGAGTTTAAAATGATCCCTCATCATTGCCAATAGACACTTAAAATATTTTTGCTAGAAGCTAGATGAACATTCTTGTCTTTCGAGAAGAATGAGGGTAAAAGAGATAAGACAGGATTTGGCTCCTTGTTGCTTATTTAACTGTGTACAAGTTGTGTTGCAGCTATGACCTTGAACAGTGTGAAATAGCCTTGGTTGTACGTATAAATGTTGAGCAACAGTAATGCATTCCTCACAAAAACCCATTGCACAACCTTCGGGTTCTCCAATACTGTAAAAAAATTAAAAAGATAAATCTGGGCTAAAGCACTACACAAACACAATGACGAATATCACTCAACTTGAGGGGTTTTTCCGTGACCTCCATATACTGTATGTTAAATATTTATAATGAAAGCACTTCTCAGTCCAAAGGATTTGACTGTCTTTTTTTTAAATCCGTCATTGCTAGAAAAGTGAACTGACATGCAAGCGCTGTACATGTGTGAGTGCAGGTGGTGCTAGTGTAGCTATATCCCAGCTAGCTGCCCTCCCAGGCTCCATCTCCGTTGTAAACAAAAAGGGGATGCTCTGGGGGAACTGTTTAGGCGTTAAACCAAACACACGACACATCTGACAAACAGTTTACTCTCCGTATTGCATTTTTTCCACAAAACATGGTGCCTGCCACATTTTTAGTCCAAACTGATACATTCCACAACCAGGTTGCTGATATAAGTGTGACTTACTTGGGACAGTGCACAGCCACACATTTGCACACATTCACAGGATCGTTTGCCCCTCGACCCTCATCCTTTTGTGCAATATGAACGCATGCACGCATCTTTTAATGTATGCAATTATGCATCATTCATACACTATATAAGAGCGTGTTGCTTGTTTGAAGGCATACTAAAGACGACAGATGGATACTTGAAAAATAAATTCCCCACCAGACCACAGTGTTTTCATGTTGCGTGCTTCGCATTCCACCTCTGTTTTACAATCGCTAATGTGCTTCACACTGCTTTCTTGTTTTCCACTAATGTGACCAAAAAATGACTTGTGGTGTAAGTGGCAAAATGGTCTCAGCTCAGAGGGATGACTTGCCCTTCTATTTTAAGCTCAGTGTAGGCTCTACTGCCAACAGGGGCACAAATCTGAACACGTCTCTTCCTTTATCTTATTCAAGATATGTTATTTTTCATGGCAGATAAAATGTATCCATGCTGATTCTACGATTTGAGCCAAGACTTGATAACTGGAAAGTTACAACTGAGTGTTTTGCAATAAAAGATAGAAGTACTTTCCAAAACATGCGCATGTCATTGTGGTTGTGTAAACTCTGCTTACCTTGTCTTCTCAATCTCCCTATTTCTCTCGCTCTCTCTCTCTTGCCTTCACACACACTCATATACGCAAGCAGGGACATGCTGTGACTCATTCCATCAAAGAATGACTGGACTTCACAGAGTATCATGCTAATTCGTTTGACAATGCGTCTGGTCATGATGAAAGCAATGACCATGTCTTGTAAAATTCCTGCCCCATGACTCAGTTACCTTGTAAATATGCATGCAACAATCACACGTTTTAGATAGCAAACAGACCATCTCTAATGAGGATTTAGGTGAAGCCAAACAATAATATACCAGAAACACAACCACATTTCTCTAAGAGAAAACTGCCAAAGTCAAATAGTCATTGTGTTCTGAACATGTGGGCCTGAAGGCAACTAATGTTAATATGTGTAAATGATGATACTAGGGAGATCACAGTAGACAGACAAAGCTAAGGAATCCAGCTGCTTTTACTACAGCTCAAAACTATTTGACTGTATCACCAAGGCCCAACTCGTCATGAGCACCACAGGGTCACACCTACACAGCAGAGCCTGACACCCACACAAACACACCCTTCTTTACTCTCGTGTGCTTCAACAGGCCAACAATGAGTATGAATATGATGCTGTGTGTCTGATACACATAAAATCTGTGGCTGCGTCCCATTTGTTGGTCTGATTACAAAACCAGCACGCAATACTGACTCCAAAAACAGGTGGTGTGCAGCAAACAGAAGAGAAAACAAGTGAGGAAAATCTGGAACATAAACTGAACAAAATGACTGACATGGCCTAGTTGTGGACGACTGAAGCCTCCATGGTGAAACAAACTGGCCTTTCAGGACAGTGGACAGATTCTCAAAACAGGCCAAGCTTGCACAGTTTCCATTCCACGATAGGAAACACAGGTCCTAAATGTAGACCCATATGATGGAAACAGCAACAGCGCATGAGTACAAAAAAAGTTATAAAGCACTCAGGACTATGCTGAGTTGCGTGGGCGGTTGTGAAGCCAGATGCAGAGTCAGGCCAGTTAGGGTTCACAGTTAGACTGGTAATGTAGAGAGGGGAGAGGCCTGTGGTAGACAAAACCAGTCAGCAAACCAAGCAGACATGCATTCGGACAGCCAGTAGTGGCGTGTGGTGAAGCAGGCGTCTAGTGCCATGACTCAAGGATTACAAGCAAGGAATGACTGGGGATGGGACAAAGTGCACTCCCCAGGAACACACTCTACACCACATCAAGGTGGCTTGATAGAAACTCATGTGGCCAGCAGAAAGACATGGAAACGGAGGAAGAAAGGGAAAGGAGGGGGAGGAAAACTGGGGGAGGAACTGTGTGAGTGGGTGGGTGAATGATTGAAAAGAGTTGTCTTTTACAAAAAAGCTTGTTAATGCTTTATTCCCTTGGCCAAGGAACATGTTTTCCTTTGTTTTGGTTGTTGTTTTTTTGTGGAATGTGAGTAAATGAGAAGCTGTTGAAGACAGATTGCTGGGATAGGCATTGTGATCATTTTGATGTCTAATTATTTTTTTACAATAGCTAGGAATATTTACTACCATCATAGTGACTACACCTTAGAAGATCTGTCTCTTGGTGTCCCTCAAACAGGCCTTTTTTCTCACCATATGTTTGCTATTTGGCAGATCTGGTGCTAACATGTCTCACTGTATGACTAAGCTTTATAAGCAAAGATTAGGGTGTGTATCCACCAGGGAGGTGTCTAGATATGACCCACGCAGTATAATGGTTTTATATTTATATGGTCAACAAAGCAGATAACGGAAGGAGCAATGAATGACACACTGGCTGAATGGGGGAATACCTATCTGATGTAACACAGTGGCATCACTGAGCAGGGCAAGAAAGAAAGAAAGACAAGGTCATTGTGGAAACTAACAGACATCCAATTCACTAGTATCCACCCAGTCAATGGACCACTCTGACCATCACAGGGAGGCCCATTGAGCAAGTTGGTATCTGTCGTGCCCTCACAAACATGCTCTGGTCAAACCCTACCCTGTAACATATGCATGGTGCACTGAACACTGGACCGATTAATCAAGTTTTGATTCGGCAAAGAAATACCCTCAGTTTGACATCCCATGAAAAACTGACCTGTTTGCTCCATTTGGCCCGATTCATTGACAGACCACATCAAGAGAAGCCTGGATCACCCAAACAGTGTTTGCACAGCTGCCAGCCAGCCACGCACACTCAAACATTGACATATATACCCTGCACTACTGGAGGAGTGCTGACACAAACACAGCATAGCAAAAACCTGACGCTTGTAACTCTGTTCTGGCATAAGCTACCCCTCTTCACACTGTACCAACAAGGGAGGCACCTTGGGAGAGACAACCAGTGAAGCCTCTCTGGCTATCATTTGTATGATATGGCCTGTATGCATTGGGTATGTGGCGGGCGTGGAACGCGATGCCTGATAAGGGTTCTCAGCAGAAGCATCAGGCATGCCAGTTATAACAAACAGCAGCATTTTGATCAGATAAAAAAGTGAGCCTCCCACGAAAGCTCCTCCTATGCCTTCATGCATGCCACCCAGCAGGGCATGCCCTCTAGGCATTCCTGTCACTCACTGAAGCCTGATCTCAGGAACATATAAGGAAAGTAACAGAGACGACTCAATCTGACAAATATGTTACCTGTAAATGATTGACGGCTCTTTGATTAAGTCTATACTGAACCACAGAGTAATGATAGCTGGATATACTATGACGTGTAATAAGAATTTCAATTATACAAAAGTAGAAGACAGACAACACTTTTCTCCTTGCATGCCTATAATGTCAAAATCCAACCCCTCCCGTGTTAAGTACTGATGTCCCCCATCTTTAAAATTTGTCTCTGTAGAGCTGGCGGTTTTGTTATGGCTACACAATGCTTTCAATAATAAGCTACCGTGTTATGGGTCACACTGAAGTGAGTGTGCTGTGTCAGGAATTGACTGCTACAATTTTAAATAGAGGAATAAAACCCTCCTGGAACATGAGAAGTCTTGTTTGGTTGCACCTCTGACCCTGGCAGTGTGTGAGTGTTTTAAAGGGAATTACCTCTGCTGGATAGAGAGAGGACAGGCTTCAGGTAAGCTGACACTGACTGCACTTCCGTTGCAAAGGAAAACAAACAATATAGTAGTAAGGTGGGCCACTTATGGCTGTTAGTGTTGTATGTATGTATGTATGTATGTTACGTATGTGGTTACAGGTGATAAGGAAGAAAAAAGACTAGTCTAGTTCCTACAATTCCCTTGATCTGTGCTGTGAAGAGCCAAGCAGTCATGTTCACTGGGAGGGTGGCTACTTTCACAAATCAACAACTGTGTTCTGGCTCTGTATGAGATGCTTATCTTTGTCACTAAGTTGTAAACTAATAACAAGTCATATGTGTGTTAAATGCATGCAGTGCACAGGGATGTCAATAGTGTGTCTTATAGGGATAGCAAACAGACTTGGACTTTGCATTTATCTTCTGAGCATGGTGATATCAAGGAGTGGACATAAAAGTGTGCTTGTGAGTAAGAGAGAGGTGGAGAGAATATGTTTTTGTGTGAAGTTGTGAACTCCTCCTTGGCAGCCTCAACCTGACCCGAATGCACCCAAGTGAGCAGGAGCACGCATTGTGAAACGGTTTTGCAAGAGAGCACTACGCTTTGGCAACTGAACTGCAGCTGTCAGCACCTTCTATGTGCATTTGTGAGATGTGTATGTACGAAATCTCTGCTCTGCATGTATTGACAGTGAGGAGAAGGTGGTAAATGTGGTGAGTCACAGTCCCTTAGTGGGTCAACGCTAGCATTTAGTATCAAATTTCAATGATGCATAGGTGCAGTTTGCCAATTTACTAACATACTCAGTGCCACCTGAGCTGCACCAGCACAGGGGATAAGTTCATGTACAAAGCTGCTAAATGCAAATCATCCAAACATGCCACCATTTGTAGCGTTTGTCTGTGTACAAAAAAAAAGACAAGTGAAACCACATAAAGTTTTTAAAGCTCAACACAAACACAGCTCACAGTTGCGGGCTTCCCTGTCTGTGCCCTGGACTACCCCTGGAGCAAGCCAAGTCTTCCAGGCAGCAGGGTCAGAGAGGCAAGCCTCAGCACTGCAGATTCATCACCTCAGTCTGTCTCTCCTCCCCTCTGGAAAGCCAGTTTCAAACACTGAGGAGGAGGAGGGGGAGACAGAGAAGAAAGGACTGAGGGAGGTAGAGGAGGCAGTGAGCAACACTGTTTGACTCCCTTTGCCGGCTCCATGGGCAGAATACCCCGGCTCTCCAAGTATGACGCTGAATATATGGGTCAGAGATGGGTGCTCAGATGGTCTGGATCCCCAGTGAGATCAAAGCAGGATGAAAGGAAGAGGGATATGCATTTGGACAACAAACCTACAAAGCGTGACTTAAATGAAGATATATCAGAGCAAATCTGATCATGTAATCAATATTAATAAACAGGGGATGACTTGAAAACGTGCAGCCTTTCAGAGTTTATCAGCCACATGAAAGAATATGAATCACGGGATCATGAATTAAACATGTGGCTGTGTTGTCATTAAGACTTCTGTGATGAATGAAAATGTAAAAACTGGAGTCTGATAACTTTTCCCCACACGCAGCATCACATTGTGAATTGCAAAAGCAGACCGCTTGGAGCCTGATTCATTCAATAATAATGAGAAACACACACACACACATAAATAGCCTATTGCATGACTGGGGAGCCTCAGGCGTGCATTTCTGCTCAAGTGTTGCGTGTTGTCCGATGTTGAGCAACCGGCAGCGTCTTGTCACCCCTGACACATCAGGACGCCGTGTCCCGCTCAGTATCCGCCACCGAGGGTTGACGCACAGATCAACTCGTTCACCGGGAACATCAGCACTACAGTCTCACGCTAACTGTCAAGCTCTCACAGAAGACTTGTGTCACTCACCGTCCATTTTCTCAGCCTTAATGATGGTGAGCGTCGGTTTCATATCGACAGCCGCCGTCATGATCATCGGATCAGCGCCGCGTCCCTCTCTGTTTATTCTAACAGCCCCACACACTATAAATAAAGAGTGGGGCTCTTCTTGTCCCTGTGGTGCCCCGCTTCTTCTTCTTTCCTGTCTCTTTCTCGCTGTCTTCTTGTCCCCTCACACTGTGAACCGCCTCAGTTTCTTACACTTCAGATCTTTCTCTTTCTCTCCGGTACATGTAGACACACAAACACACACACACACGCCGCACTACACACACACTCCCTCTTTTCCTCGTTCTTTCTAACTCACTCACTCACTCACTCACACGCTCGCTCCTTCCTCCCTCTCCCCGGCTGATGGGCGTTGCGTTGCAGGGAGCCGACGACAGCTGAAGGGGGCGGTGTTTGGAGAGGTGTGGTATAGAGGTTGGGGGTGGGGGGGGCTGACTTGCCGGTTGATTCACAATTCAATTACGATGCTCACCCCCCCCTACACACACACCATCACCAGCACTACCATACTCTTCTACACACACACAAACACACACACACACACAAACACACACACACACACACACACACACACACACACACACATATATACTACCACCCCCTGCTCCTCTGTGAGAAACCTTCTTGGAACAAGACCCCCTTCACGTCATCAGGAGTTTACAAGTTCCCGCAAATTACTCGCCTTTTTCTTATTTTTCTTTTTCTTTTTTACAGGGTTGCTAATCACTGTGGAGATGTGAGAGCTGCTGATGTCTGAGAGAGAGAGAGAGCTGTAGTAATGCTTCACCACATTTACTGGGAGGGGGTATATGTATAGTGCTGTCTACTCAGGGTGGGATTAAATATTGATAGAGCAATATATCGTCGTCCAGATGTACGATTAACAATATGCAGGCACCCAATATCCAATTGTAGTTATTTTGTTTTGTTTTGCTTCTGCCAGTTTATAATTAATTTACATTGGAATGATGGCATGTGTGGACATGTCACGGTGTGTGGAATAAAGAGACACTTTATGGACTTTTGTTGTACATTGTTTTCTCTCAGTTTGTGTGAAACTGACACCAAAGTGCAGTGAATAAATACACAAATCATGCACTTTACCTCTTTTTAAGGGCATTTTGTATTCTTCAGTTAGATAGATAACATGCAGATATCGCAGTATCGCTGTATCGTGATATTATTGTTATTGTGGGTAATGCATTGGGTATTACCCTGAGATTCCTAACCCCTACTACCTACTATCCAAAGATAACAGCAAGCTGTTCATTCTAAAACGACATCATTTCACTTGGAAAGAAAACATAAAGTAGAGATATTGCAGCCATATTAGACACACTGGTCCCCTATAGGAACATTATAGGAACTGTCTCTGAGAGTCTTTTGGAGATGGTTTTAGATTTTAAAAATTGCTGAGCACAAAAGAGTTTAGATTTAGGAAGAAGACGAACCACAAAGTAAAAGCTGAATGGAGAGTCTGGACTGTCAGTGTCCCATATTCTACAAGTCCAGGCTTCCTCGTAACTTGTAGCTCACCCTCATAAACACCTCAGAGTATTTCCTGCTCACCTTGTACTGATCAATAAAAAACAGCCATGTCCTTTTCTTTCTTCAAACGTCTCCATCGTGTATTAGAGTAAATCTTGAAAATATACAGTATTACCTCTAAAATCATCCCTGTGTGGATATAATGTATTTAAACCTTTTAGAGTTTGAGGCTATAATGGCCATTTGAGGATGTTGTTAATTTAGCCTTTACATACCACAATAAAAAAAATGTCCTTGCCAATGTTTGGTAACTTTTCTTCAGCAAAACATTGCCTATATGTGACCAGACAATACATTTTATAATTTCGACATTGCATATCAACACATTGGATCCTAAAACACACAAGACACATCACGCGATTTGATCGTGCCAACGTGACTGCAGACGCCAGAGGGCTAAAAGTTAAAGTCAATCAAACTTGGTCTCATCAAAACCATCAATGAAAATCTAGTTAAAATAAGGCATTGTGCCTGTTGTAAACCTCACGTTGCTTTATTATACTCTCCGATTTTTGTCCTTTCTTATCTTAAAATAATCAGGAACAATGACCATGCCTTGCTGGAAATTGAATCAATTGTTTGTGCTGTCACTGGAAAAAAATAGACAAAGACAACAGAATGACTGGGCATTATAGACACAGAACGGCTCCACTCTGAGCAAACCATTAGGGAACACCTCCCAGGGCAGCAGAAACATTAATAAGAGATTATAACAGTAAATCTCACACACAAATTGCACTGGAACTAAATGCTTTTCATAAAACCAGCAAGAAAATCCGGTTCCAGCAAGGAGAAGTACTCTGGACTCAGGTTAACGAAAATGCTACCTTTCTTTTGTAAATTTTCCATAGATCCATTCTCATCATAAGCAACCTTATTAGAGTGAGTCATGAGGCGCAACCATAGGGGCGCAACCTATGATGCACATCAATATGATACTGCGTGTACTGTACTCATGTATTTCTAAAAGGGATGATCTGGATGGAGGCTGGGGAGCCAGGGATATTGATCACACATGGATTTTTAGGCCGGTGGTACTTCACTGGCTCCATTAGCAGCCCTGGATCAGGTTTCATTGGCCTGATAGGAGCCTCGTCTGGGAAGAGCGCTGGTGGGTTCTGCGGTGAGAGGAGCTGCCTCACCAGGGGCAAAGTAGTGGGGGGTGATTGAAGAGAAGAATAAGAGGTGGTGGGGGGGTACCTCTCACGTCACTTTAGTCAGTCAGTCTCTCACTCTATCTGACTGTACCTCTTTGTTTTCTGTTAATGAACTCCCTCATATCTGTTCTTAAAAGGACGGCCCGCGTCCCTTTGTGCCTCAGGGCGGCCATTAGAGGTTTAATGGTGTTGCTGACTAATATCTGGGCTGGCGTCACTGCAACATGTTTCAATTTTGTTCTCTTCTTCCCATCGCCACTTCTTGACACTGATTGTTTTTCAGCTTGATCAAAAACTATTTAGCAGTTTTTTCACTAATGAATGTTCAAAATGCAGGGTTGGTATATGGAAATTGTAGAAACAAGTCCCATAAATAGGCAGCAACAAAGTAACCGCAAGAAAACGTTGTTGCTTTAAATTCCTGCTGCCGGAAAACATGTGAATACACTTCTGTTTCTCAGCTGATTTTTTTTTCTCTGAGCAATTCTTATGTGCCCTTAGACAGCCTTGTGTGACCCTGAAGACAAACATGTTTTTATGAACAGCACACTGACACGGCGAAAACAGTTTCCATACAAATCTGACACTGAGTTTATCTATATGGAGATCTATGTGTATCAGCTGCCTTTGTCAAAGTTTTGCAAACCCCCAAACATAACTATTGTTGAAACAAATTGCACCATTTCCTTCTGAGAAGACGGATTGTTCACCGTCTCACTCTCATAAACAACGACCAAGCAACCTGGAGTATTTTGTCCCAGATCAAACAAGTTTTGGTTTCACTGTCTCTTTTCTTCACCTGGTAAATGCTGTTGCCATGTTTTTGACAGTTAGCTGGTCTCACTCATTTGCGTTGCAGTCTACCACCCCAAGCTAAAGCAGCTCTCTCTCTCTCTCTCTCTCTCTCTCTCTCTCTCTCTCTCTCTCTCTGCTCACCGACCTCTCCTGCCTGCTGCCTGTCTCTCGCTGGCACATCTGTGCTGTGTGCCTGTCTATAATCCTCAGATGTAACCGCTGCACCTGCTACTTTTCACAGAGTTAACTGAAAGGTTATTCAATTTAGAGCAATCCATTCAGCTGTCAAAAGATATTTGTCTTTGGTCTTGGTTCCCTCGCAACGAGTCACAAGAGTTTTGGTTGCTGAGAGTATTTGAATTTTAAGCTCTACTTCATTTTCTTTTCCACATATACAAAAAAAATGTATATAAATTTGTCAAAGTGTAAAACATCTCAGATAATGGATGTGGCCCGACAGGTTTGGTATGTTGAGTGAATGGACAGCATTTAGCATGTAATCAATCAGTCACTCATTTACAGGCACTCAAGCAGACACACAGATGGGACACACACACAGACAGAGAGAGAGAGAGAGAGAGAGAGAGAGAGAGAGAGAGAGAGAGAGAGAGAGAGAGAGCCAGAGAGCAGACAGTGAAACAGTAAAACAGTGGGGTCCTTGTGGCCTCTGTCTAGTAGCTCAGTCTCAGCTCTATCTGTGGTGGATGCTGTCTGAAGGTGCCACAGGCTGGATGCACCCCTGCTGAGATCAGAGAGCTAGCTGGGACATGAGCGGTGTACCCCCGGCGTGTGTGTGTGTGTGTGTGTGTGTGTGTGTGTGTGTGTGTGTGTGTGTGTGCTAATGTACTGGGCTTATGTACATCTCTCTCTCTCTCTTGTTCCTGTGCCTCACATTCCAAAGTCTCTTCTGAGAGTATGTGTGTGTATGAGTGTGTGCATGTGTGTGCGTATGTGCACGCGCTACTAAGTAGCAGGGCCTCCCTGAACAAGGCTCAGCTCTTTTCTGAACAATTAGCTCCGCTAAAAAGGACATCTCTTCCTCCATTAGTGGCACCACGTGCCCCCCATCACTCCATTGTGAAGATAATTCAATTATCCCCACCCCCCTCATGGTCTCTTTGCCTCCCAATCCTCCCTCTCCTCGTCTTGCCCTCCCTCCCCTCTGTTACTACCACACTTTCAGATAAATCTCCGCTCATCCTCTCCAAGCTGAAGGGAAAATACATCGCTCTGTGGTTTTCATTTGTTTCTCACTGAATAAATGTAAGCCTGAAAAGACAATGCTCTGCCTGTGAAAACACAGTGGCCGACTGCTGTATTTTGTTAAATGTTAAATAAATGCTCTTTATATTGAGGGACTATATAGAAGAATTTAACTTAAGTGTTATAGAATGGATTTTATAAGACTGCGAATGCGTAAAATGAGACACAGTAAGAGTCACTCTTACTATTACCAGTGTACACTCATTGTAGTTAACAGTCTGTGAATATTACTAAGCCCACGATATAAACATTAAAACAATGGGAGGTCTCTCTTAGGATTCATTAAAGCACCACCTTTCCTGATGAGCTGTAATCTGTTGCATCATCCCCCGTCAGTGATTGCATTTGTTTCAGAACTGTTTGTTCTCCAACTGAAGCGGTTTGTAATTAGTCACCGTGCCCTCAAGAGGAACTAACTGCACTCACACTTCCCAGAAATCAAACTTGTAGACCCCTGTTAAAGGGATCTAAAAAAATCTTTAAAATGCTAACAGGAAGCAATGGGGTCATTCCTCAAGCCAGTAGTGAGGAAAAAATCCTGAGAAGATTTGTAAGGTCAGAGGTATTTATTTAGAAAAATATTCAAATAAATGTCCTATAAAAAACAAAAAAAATATGGATTTCTTTTAGCTCAGTAAAGCAGTAATTTGAGCAATGGGACTGAAATTCCAGAGGGACTCTACTGTAAACTGATTCCAATGCAACTACTTCTTAGACATCTCACATTAACTCACTCAAGTCCTTTAAAATTTCTTTAAAGTTTTTAAATGTACAAAAAACACATAGTTACACCTCAGCTCTTTCCTCTGTTTATTGACAAACACCACATGTCTCAGAACTCTAATCACACTGCACAGTTCAAATCCAGGCCCATGGCAGCAGTGCAGCCCATTCCTCTGCAGTTGTCTGTCACTTTTCCGTGTTTCCACTCTTGTTTTGTTTTATTGTTGGAGGGGGAAGTGTGCGCCGGCCTGATTAGCATCACTGCTTCCTTCTTTCCCATAACCCCCTGGACCCCCGCAGGCCGCCTGTTTACTTTTAGAAATAAAAAATGGGCCTGCGCCCGTGAGGACGTGCCCCTCATCAGAGGCGAACCCCCCCACCTCTCTCTGTAAGACTCAGATCCTCCTCCCCTCAAACCCTCCCCTCGGCTCCTCTCCTCCCATCAACGCCAGTGCGAGCCCTGTGACTTATCCCTCTCCTTATCCGTCCTCTCTCCTAAAACTGTATTCCGCCCACTCTCCTTCGCTTTCCACCCGTTCCCCTCCTCTTCCAACTTTCCAGCTGTCAAATCACATCAAATAAAACACAGGCCAATGGTCCCCAAGTGCCAGATCACAGCTGCGTCTGTGTGTACTGAATGGGAGTGCATGTTTAAATGTACAGTGAACCCACGAGTGCCTGGGAGGGAGTGCGTGTGTGTAGAAGTGTGTGTGTGTGCCTGTTTTACTGAATGGGAGGATGCTGTAATACAATACACACCACCAATACACACCAGAGTGCAGGGTGTGAATTTAATGAATGAATATGTGGAGTGTGCATCACTGCAGGATGTTGGTGGGGTGTGTGTGTGTGTGTGTGTGTGTGTGTGTGTGTGTGTGTGTGTGTGTGTGATATCTGTGACTGGATTTCAATGAGATCGCACAGAAATACACACTCAATCCTTTTTTTTTTCACACACACACACACACACACACACACACACAGAATTTCCACAATGGAAGTTTACAACAGCTCCTGTGGTGTGAGCGTTGGATAGCGAGGAGCAGAGCCGGGTTAGTGTAAACATTACCATGGCATGGCTGTTCAGGAAGCAGTGTGTGTGACATTGGGCTCTGGGCCAAACATGTGATTGTCCTTTAACATAGAACATCCCCGTGTCACATCTGTTCCGTACTCTCTCTTTCTCACACTTGTACGTTTCAGTTTAACAACTACCTATCCAGTCTTAAAGAAAAACAAGAGTGAGTTCAGTTGTACAAACCTATGTTATGAAACCACTTTAAAACTGAAACAAAATATATGATCCCATGTGTCAAGCACACAGGATTTAGCTTGTGACATTGTTAGGAATGGCGTCAACATTGGATTTACCTGCTGTGCTTTAGAAACCTCTTGAAACCACTGTTTCACCTGTAAATTATTTAGCCAGGTCTGATTTATCTAGGTAGAATTTCATTTTCAGTCTAGTTTCACTGAAAATCTGACTTTAGTGACTATAGCAGAATACACTTAAAAAGGGGCCTTATACATACTGTAAGTCAACTGGTGAAGTCATTATAATCTATTAAATCCCAGCAAATCTTCATTTGATGGCCAGAGATTAAATAAAACCTTAATTTGCAGTTAATGAGCCAAAGCGAATTGCTCAAAACTGCTGCAACTTCAATGGTTAAGCATTAATGGTATGCACATGTGACTTCAAAGCAGAGATTTTCAAAGTGCTGCCGAGATTAATAGTGGTTTTATTTTTTCCACTCACAAATTGAATTTAAATCAAATTCCAAATGCAAAACATTCAAGAGGAGACTTTGTTTTCTGTGAGAGAAATGAGTCAAAGCAACGGCTGCAGGGTGTCGAGACTGTGTCAGAGGTTACTGAGCTGCATTTGAGGTTATAAAAGACTCATAACGCCATATGCTGTCAGCTCAAAAACCTAAATAGAGCTAAATGACTCTAACCACATCTCCAGGTGGCTCAAACACTCCTCGACCTGTGGTCTGCGCTGTGGAGGATTTAGGAGAAGGATGAGAAAAAAAAAGAAGGTCAACGCTCGGTCATTTTTTTCCACTCAGCAATGTTTATGTCAACGGTTTAGCATTGGGAGCAACGAAGAGAGGGCTCCGAAAGGAGTGTGTCTCTGGCAACAAACATAAGTAAATCCCATCAAATCTCCCTCTCATTCACACACACACACACACACACACATGCACACTCAGTCCCCTCCACCTCTCCAGGGACCAAACCAGAGGCTTGGGAAAAAGATGGCCGCCCTTTGCCCCCGTGTCTTGCCCCCTGCATCCAGCTCAGGGAGATGACGGAAGGAAGCTTGTGCCCCTGCAGCACCCCTACCCAACTCCTGTGGCGTGTGTCCCAGTCCGCCAGCATCAATCACTTTTGAGGACGAGAAGAGGCCAGAGTCAAGCACAGTGAACTGGAAGGAATGTTCCAGTTTAAAATAAAACAAATTTATAAAAAAGAAAAGAAAAATGGAGGATCAGAATTGGAAGCAGAAATATGCAGGGTATTTAAATGTCCCCAGAAGTAGAGAGGACACAGAGGGAAAAAAGAGAACAAGAGGGGGTATCTGGTAAAGGCATTGCCCTCGGGGTCAGCATCACAAACATCCCTCATGCAGCAGACGCAGAACAACAGACTAAGTTGAGACTGTGTGTGTGTGTGTGTGTGTGTGTGTGTGTGTGTGTGTGTGTGTGTGTGTTTCTGTTCTAGAAAACTAGATTAGGGAGTTTAAATGCGTGTGTCAAGATTGCAGACATGAATGTCACGAGTGTGAATGACTGTCCATTTCAAAGTCTTTTGTTTGCTCTAGGCCGTTAAATCCACAATGAACAATTGACTATTGCATTTTGAACATCATGCATTGAAGCATGTAGGTGTGCAACATGACCGAAAAGAAGATGAGTTTAATGGAAGTGGCTGTAAAAGGAAGTTATGGATTTTGATCAAAAATATGCTAACAAATAGGCTCTTCTTCTAAAACCTTGTCACATGTTGGAGGTGGGGCTTCGTGTGTGTGTCTCTTACCTGTGGGGCACACATCGTGTCCGTTGGGCACCTCCTGCAGGGGGATGTCCTGGGGGTAAAGGGGCTGGGAGGGGTAGTACTGCTGCTGAGGGTGAACCACGCCTGGTAGATGGGTCTGAGGGCCCATTGCCACCCCGCCGCTCTGCCTCTGGAGACACACAGCACACATTATGGTTAAGCCAAACTGACTTGAGATGCCTTGGACAGATGTCACACAGCTGATACATTTCTGTATCATGGCTGTAATTCAAGCTAAGAATTTAATTATTTCAAAGGCTTGAGTTCCAAGAGGAAAATTACAAGGTCACAACTTCCCAGGGTTTTATTGTCCTCAAAATAAATCTGTGACAATTATTTTTAGCCATGAGTTATATTTGTTAACTAATTAAAAAAACCTTATTTCTGTGTGTTGGGGTGTAGTGACAACTCAGGTTCAAAACAGTTGATCAAACTAACGAGTGGCTTTGGACGACAGTGCAACCTTGGATTTTTGAAAACGTTTTTTTTTCATTGTTTTCCCTAACAGATAACCCATGCGGCTAAATTTGACTCATTTAGTTTATCTTTGCTGTGTTGTTTTATCCTTCTTATCTCCGAGCTGTTCACGTAAGAGGTTGCGCTGTGGGGGGAAGTCTGAAGTCAGCACTTGACAGGGGGAGCCAGAGGAGATATGAAATTCCATGTGGATACAAGAGATAGTAAGCGGGGGGGGGGGGGGGGGGGGGGTATAGCCACTTGGCCATTTATAGCATGTCAGAACCTTCATTTGACAACAAACAAAAAGCTCAATAGATATTGTTGGATGTTTCAGTTTGAAACCGATGTGAACTGCAGATTGACTTTTTCTCACAGGCATGTGCCTAACTAAACATAATGTGCTCTTTTTAACTTTCTGTCACATATTGTGGAGGGCTGAGACATGGCCCAAGCAAGAACCTTTTTTATATACAGTCTATGGGAAGAACCCATTGACCTGTTGGAGCAGATCTGAATAAATGCGCTGACCAAGGACTGTTTTTGCACTTTCTTTGCCAGGAGAGCACAAAGGTCACTCTCACGAGCAACAGATTCTGAGTGACTAATACACAGACTAAAGAGTGAAAGACAAGGTTGCGCATTAGAGAGTGAGAGAGAGTTGCATTGCATTGGTTTGTGTACAACTGGAGCGGAATCTATGAGGTCTGACTGTCTGCATGGTTGGTAAAACCTTTGTGGTGGGAGCACATGATCGCTCAAGCTAGCACGGAGCAAATAGCGCTGCACGCAGATATGCAATGCAGCATCGGAGCACAACACCAAGTTAGAGATGTCTTATGTTATTATGAGAAGTATAAAATCATTTTTGGGTTCATTATTAATTGTGGGCCAAATTAGAATAAAGCAGTCTAGATAATTAATGGGAAACACTGCTGTGTCAGGGCAAGATAGGGCATTAGCCTTGGTGGAGGTATACACTTTCAGATAGCCCTCCTAGTTTTGTATGCGATTGTGTTTTTTTGATGTCGATGAGAAATCCCCCAAAAATTGTATAAAAACAATTTCAACTTTATTTACTTTTTAACACGTCAAAGTAGTTTAAGAGCAAAGGCATATTTATCCTTGCCAATGTAGCCTCCACACAGAGTCACATTAGCCCGACATTTGTTACATGTCATGTGAGCAACTGACATACTGGCTGACGGAGTGACTGTCGATCTGATAACCAGCCCCTGTTTAAGCACAGCGGCATTTATCAGTACGCGGCAGGATCAGGTCAGTTTACGAGGCTCTTTGGATCTTTCCAAACGCTGCCACCTCGTATCAGGCCAATCAGCAAGGGGGGGGGGGAAGTTAGATAGGCATGGAGGGAGCCACATGGATGATTTATGGAATAAACAGTTAGGCTGATATAGATAACAGCACAGATAACATCGACACTATGATATTCTTTGATCTGCTCAAATGTAGAGTAACTTTAAATGCAGAGGTCAGTATGTAATTCAGAACAAAAACACCATTAACTTTTATCGAAGTTCAAATACGCAACATGAATCCTAAATGTTTACAGCTTTAAGTAATATTGTCCATACACAAGGATTAGTGTATTACAAGCCACTTATTTGTGACAGAACGAGTTAATGGCCCAATTCGAACAATGATCAAACCGTGGTAAAACTTATAGAAAGCACCAAGACATTGTTAAAACACAGTACATTCAAATAGGAGGAGGCCAGCAGGCACTGAGATCTGAAGCATAAATTCTCACTCCTCCTGTGAAAAGATCTGATTGATATGGGAAGGGACTGGGCCACAGAGCATGTCTACTGTCTATATAAACTATAAATAGGTTAGTGCATTTGATGTTGTGCATCCTACCCAAAACGTTTTCAGCCTGCATTATGATTTGAACATTACGTATTAACATTTCCAGGACCTGACAGTTCAACCCACAAAATAAGTGCAATACCATATATAGAAAGGAGCAGGGTTCTTAAATCACTCAATGTATTTTGCAATATGGGAACACACACGTAAAAAAAGACTGAATTTCCAAATGTACTAAGGACCCACTTTAATTTGATATTGTCAAGTGTCTCATATTAACACACATTCTTCTGTTGTGACCATAGACAGCGTATAAAGATGCACGATACGTCTCCACTTTCTCCCACTATCAAATCAAAATGTCACAGATATGAGTGCCGCCGTCTTGCATATTTGGAGCCAGAGTCTACACAGTAGCAATCAGGGGATAGAGCCGGGGCATTGACTTGTTCAACCGAGTCAGTCTCATCTTTAAGTCGGGCCCTCTCACCTCAGTTTTATAGCCACAAAACAACAAACTAAAACCAAATTCACCAGAAAAATAAGCACTTGGAATAAACATCAATGTGATAAGAACAACCTAAAATGACTGAAACCATCTTTAAGAACTAACATGGAGGAGGACAGGATGAAGAACCTATACTGCAGCCAATCATCAAGTGGCAATCAAAATGCTTTGGCTTCACTTTTGGGGAGCAGTCAAGTCCTCAATCTTTATGCAGTTACACAAGTGTTGAGTCCATCATCCCCCTGGTGGTTCAAAGAGGTAACTAAGCAGCAGGGCCCCCTGTGTAGTGCATAAAAACGGAGACATTTCAGAGTAAATTTACTGTTGCCCCTGTTCAGTGATGACGCAGAATGGCAATGATTCAGAGGGCTGATTGCATTTCATTCCACACCAAAGCTGCATGAGGAAGAGTGCTCTGCTGTGACTTTACATGTGTGAGAAGGTTCTATATATTTTCTCCATGGAAATGGTGATCACCTTTGCAGTGAGGTGGCTTCTGGTTTTATTCTCCACTGGTGCAGGGAGCTAAAAAGCCTGAGGTGCTCTCTATGTACACACACAGGCTAAATTGTAAACATAAAAATATAAAACACACCAGGCCCTCTGCTTTTTGCTGATAATTCATGTAAATAGAGCTACCGAGGTGACCCAGGATCACCTTTCTGACCAAGTCTGTCCTGGTATACGGTAGACTCAATTTCAAAGGCAAGCCCCACCACCTGAGCCAATTAGGACCCAGGGAGCCGTATCCTTCTATGTTGTCTATCAGGCCAGGGAGGGGTTGCCATTTGCATATAACCTCAGTCTCTTATCCTAATATGCCAGCGCTCTGCATACAAATGGAGGCATTTATTTTCCCGCTCCTTGGCCTTCACCCTTCAAATGTTCTCCTGACAGGAATCCCAATGTTCCCAGCTACCACCGCCTCTGACTCCGTGTTCTGCTCTTTCATTTGGAAAGCATTTAGAGCCTTGGTGTTCCTGCAAACAGACTGCTGCAAAGCACTGTGCGGGCGGCTTAGCTGAGAAAAGTGTTATTCAGTAGTTATGGTCTGACTCCGATATGATTGGTTAGTGGCGAGGTTGGAGGCCTGCAGGTCTCAATATTTACAATACTCGCCAAAGAGAAGTGCATTTTGGCAGTGGCCGGTTGTGCAACAGCAAGCAGGGAGGGGGGGGGGGGGGGGGGTGTTCACAGGGGTGATTTCGCAGCCTTGTAGAAAATCGTCTTGTTCAACAGCTCTGTTTCCTAACTTTTGACGAAATCACAAGGAACACCGTGTACAGACAGAGACACCACAAGTCAGCAGGAGAAATGTTGAGAGATAGCGTGTGCTTCTGTGAGCTGAAGGAATCCAGAGTTAGGAACACACGTACGAGCACAGCGCTCGTATATGATCCTGCACACATTCCTGCACTGTCATGTGCCTGAGAGCCTACACGCTTACACATATACGCTCATTCCCTTACACTCCTGCCCAGCTGTGTGGTAGGTAGCTGAGGCAGCCTTAACACAGAGGTAATTTACGAGCGGGGTCTTACCATTGCGCCCAGACGGTCACAGGGGTGAAGGGCTGGGTAGGAAGAAACTGGATCCATGTAGTAACTCATCACGGACGCCGTGGACAGGAGAAGCAGGGCCTGCTGAAGGAATCAACACACGGTGTCAGGGTGGAGCGGACTATCTATCACACACTGTTTACACTTTGTGTGTAAGTGCGTGGTATATACTGCATGTGTGTCTGGTGGGGGGATATGTGTATATGTAGGTTTTTTTGAGTGAGGAGAAAGAGAGGGAGAGTGTGAGAAATTTGAGCTGAGTTTCAATAACCTGTAACATCAGCTGCAGAGTTAAGATGGGTGAAAACTCCCAGCAAAGTTTTAGGGCTTACAGGAGTTATTTTCTTGTGATTTAAGATTATTTATGTGAAAAAAATTATTTAAACTGAAGCTAATCCATCAATCCAAAGGCTTGTCAACCCAACATTTCCATCACTCCTCACCCATCCTCTCCCTCCCTTCTCCTCATTATGTAGAAAACGGCCTCCTCCTTTGAGCCACCTCACATGTTCCTCCCACTCCTCCTCCTTCCTCTTCCCCTCGTTCCTGCCCTCCTACACACTTTACTTATCACTTAACATTGTTTACTCGAGACAGCGTCAACAAAAGAGCCTGGAAACTGAGCTGAAGGATTACATTAGAGGAGGGGTAGTGTATATGGGCAGTGGCAGGTCCCCATCATCCTCTTCCTAACATTCATATGTTAAGCAACGTGGAATATTTAGTTTGAGGCAAGCAGCTGCTGACAGACTGAGGGAGGATGCACCAGTGCTCAATGGTTGCAGATGTTCAGCTGCTCAAAGAGAGTGAGGGGCTCTTGTTTCAGGAAATATACCCATACACAACGTGAATAATGTGCAAATCAGCTAAATTCATGCACTACCTTTAGGCTTTTACTTTCATATCATTCATTTTTTGGGGGGTAATAAACAATAAATGATTGCTAAATTAAAAAAAGAGTAAGCATTCAAAGAGCCCTAATCATGTATTTGCATTTAAATTCTATAATACATCATATAGGCTGTATAAATATGCATAACATATTTGGAGTGCTCCATTTGGAGGCACTTCCAAGCTACTAAAGTGTAATACATAAATACAAATCTTGAAAAGATTAATAAAGATTAGTAAAGTTCCTATTAATAAAGAGATAAAGCCGTGCATGTCAGTTCCTCTGGTTTAGACCATTGGAATGATGCCATAAGGTCGCAAGATGAAGCAAGTAACGAAAGCAGCGCGTCTCAATTTAAAATAGAACGCTGCGCTCTTAACGCGCATTCCTGCCGGGAAGAGGAGAAACTTTGAAGGCAACACTTTCCCCGTCCCTGTGCATCAGAGGAGCACCGATGACAAGCGCTCCTTCTTTTCAGAGATCATTGATTTATGCTTCGTCTCTGGTACAAATAATAGTAATAGTAGTAAGAATAAACTTTACGCACCTACCGACTGCGGTGTGAGAAGTTTCCCTGTGAAGCGGACGCGCCGGGCAGCTGAGTGTGACAGCTGAGTGGTTGGACTGCACAGAGAGATGCTGTACCTGCTTGCAGCAGCGGAGTCCCACAGAGGAGAGATATTATGCACACTTTTAGTCCCTCCCTCCAATCGCACGGTGATCCTCTCCAAATCCTGTTTTTCCTTTGGCATGTAGTCTCCCTTGGGATTTTTACGCACCGCTTGTGGTTTGCATGCAGCCGCAGTACAGGTGTAGAAAACCATGTGGTGGTCAGCAGTGGGTTTGGTTAGCCGTGGAACTTTTCTTTACATTTTTAAATGTGTGTTTTCATCCAATATCAGGTCTGGGAAGTTTCTTCAATGCATAAGCAGTGTATCTAGAAAAATAAAGCAACTACTGATGTGACATTTATCATTAGACTCATTCCTTAAATAAGTCAGAACTATTCTCTCCTTGTTTTGTGTTAATGCAACTGTTTTGATGCTAAATCTGAATTAAGTTTGTTTATCTGTCAGTCTGTTTTCCTCTTGTCTCAGTCTTACTGGGAAAAATAGCAGGAAAGAGGGAGGAAAACATCACATAGAGACGGGTGTGATGACAATGACAATAGCTGATCTCCCTTTGATGCTGTCATCTAAAAAAAGAAAGAAAAAAATATGTGCCTGTGTTTTTTGAATGCACTGATATGCCATTTTTGAACATTTGTGTCGGTTACATTTCAATCAATTCCTATTTTAAATATCTCCTTTCTCTAAAGTGTTGTCCTGGATGATGAACCTCTGAAACCTGGCACCAAACCAGGCTATAACGAACCATTTGAGGAGCTGTAGCCGTCAAACCAATTTGTCTCAAGGGTTGCCTGATTGCACATGAGAAGCATGTGAGAATTTATTTGCTGTACATCACTGACTATCACATCATACCCCCCAACTCTCCTACCCCTGAACCCCAACCAGCAGCCAATGCATGTGGGCCGCTGATTAAGGCTGGGACAGAGGCGTTGACCAGTCTTCTGCGAAATGAGAGGATCCCACAGTACAACAGGAAGATCTACATGCAGCCGCTCTGATAAGAGTTAGCGATAACCAGGTTCCAGTGTCAAGGTTTATCTGTTTAGCTTATTTATCGCTTTATTTGTTTATTTATTTCCATGCTGAAAGCTGCCAAGCGTTCTGCTGCATTGCACCTACCAGCACTGTCTCTCTCCCACTCTCTCTCTCTCTCTCTCTCTCTCTCCCTCTTTCTCTATCAGCTTAACACTCAACACTTGCGAGTCATCTGAAACACCTTGTGGCTCCATGATAATTCTGTGACCCCAGTGCAGCATTTGTTTGAATTAGAAAGTGCACGGTTCAAACCTCCTGACAGCCCCTGCTCTTAACAGTAAATCCTAAAAGTCTCTGGGTAAGGAGGTGTGTGTGCGTGTGTGTGTTTAAGTGAAGAGCTGGGGGACGGGGGGGGGGCAGGTGGGTCAAGTCCAAGGTGAGAGGCGTGAAGAAGTACCATAAGGGGCTCAGTGGCAGGCAGCCTGTATTTTCTCAAGACCTTGCCTGAATCCCCTCTGCGTACCGTGGGCCTCAGCGCCCCCCGGGCCCCTGGGGGACACAGATGGGCAACACGTCGAGGGCAAAAGGCAGAGGTATGACTTATTGCCATGTGGAAGAAAAGAGCACGGGGACGCGCCCCTGTGATGAGACCAAATTGAATAAAAGCGAGGATGAATGCGATCCAGATCTTCAGCCGATGCCCCGGCAATGCTGTTTCAATTAGCTGGCTCAGCAGTTCAAAGGCGAGGCCCTTGATTCACTCCTGCTCCGCATGAAGCCACTATCATCACGCTGCCCCCTTTTGCCTTTCACCTCCCCATTATGGTGCCACCTTTTTCCGCTCAGAGCCCCCTTCTCTATGCACGGCCGTGCTCATGTTTTACATTAAACAGATAGTGAACGCCTTGCCATCACCACCAGTAAAAGCCATCCATCAAAAGACCTGCAGGGGTTTATGGCCCTCACCACCACTCTCCTTGTAAAGTCTTAGTGTTCTTACGTCCACATCAGCTCTGAATTAAACTGATATGAGTCCGTTTCTACCACAATGATGGTACCACGCAAGGAAAAGCTGTATATCCAATGGATGGACGGACGGATGGATTGATTCATAATCCTCCATACTTCATTGTTTTTTTTTATAGCTTACACTGTTTAGTGCCACATTCCACATCTTAAACCATGAAGAGTTTAAAATGTTTGCCGTATGATTTTAACCCTGAAACAGAGTTCACATGGCAGGTCCATTGTCTGCCCTAAAAGACACAGTACCTGAAGTCACACAGGGGTCATATTCTTATATTTACCATCTGTTCCGAAGTGACAATCCCACCTTAACCTGCTGAATCCAAACCCCAGTTCATCATTTTACTGGAACATCTCCAAGAAAACACTAAAACAGATATATAAATCGAAACAATCGTTTGCTTTAAGGCTGACTAAAACTAGTAAACCATGCTTGGAGACGTAAATGCTAAGAAAACCAAATGTCTTGTATACATAAGTTATAAAATATGGGATTGTTCTGCAGCTCCTCTGTTGTCTTTGCTTTGCGACTTCTGATGGATCTCTGTCATCGCAGGGCTTTCTTTTATTTCTTTAAATCATAACAAACAAACCATACTGCTGTCCGTCCACCGCCGGCACCCTGAGTCTCAATGAGCAGCTTCCAGACTGTGAATCCTTTGGTCTCATTTTCTCATTTTGGATCTTCCAAAGATAGCACTGACAGGTGTTATTAATGGTCTTTTATTAGCATCGTCCTGATAGCTAGAGACTTTTTGGAAGCAAGAGAAAGAGGAGAACAGCAAGGGAGAGGACGAAGAAAAAGACAGATAGAGAGAGAGAGAATATGGAAGTCCTCCGCCCACCGCTTCTCACAGGAGATCGCCTCTCTCTTTGATAGCCTGCCCGAATCTGTTCCCCCCATAGAAACTGCCCTGCAGATGTTGTTGCTGTATGCTGACTACAAAGAAGGAGCCCTTTATGAGTAGAACATCTATTTTGGGCCTCTGTGTTTCCGAGCTGTGGCGCTCAGTGAGAGAAGTGCAGGCCTAATCTTTCTGCCACGGAAAACTCTGTTTTATTCCCTGCCCGTGATATTTTTAGATTAAAGCCCAGTTCTAAATGAATAAAGTGAGGATGTAATATTTTATGACAGTATCAATATGCCATCACCCTGGTGGGTTCGGGCCTGAGAGGGCCTACGTTGCTGTTGGCACAAGTGGAATGAAAGTGGGGTGAATATGAGGTAAGTTAAAGGAGTGTGGAAAAGCCTTTTGTGTCAGGCCTTGACTAGATTCATTTAGTGACTCTCACCCTCACCCACAGAACCGTGACTTAGTTGCACTGTTGACTGTGAAGAAAAAGGTCTTGGGGGCAATATTAGCTCTCGATATTATCTTTAATTAAAGAACCAATCCCTCAGCCAAGTTGTCCAAACACTCCTAAATAGGCTCTGTAAATCAGACAAACATCCTCAATATTTGATGGGTCGAGAGTGTGCTCTATAGCCTACAGATGGTTTGTGTTTCTCAAGCGTTTCACGAGGGATGGTATGGGACAGCGATCTTCTGTTCGAGTGTGCCCCTTGACAGAACGAGTTCCTCCACATCACATGCTGAGTCGCTGGATTTCTGCCTAGCACTCTTTCTCTGTCTCTTCTTGTGTGTGGGTTTATCTCTGAGCTGTAAGTGTGTGCATGTACTGTAGCGTCAGTGTTGTGTTTGTTAGACCATGTCCCCACAAATGACCCGTTCTGCAATCGAAACCAATGCTGCACATTTCATGCGCAAAGGGGCCAGCACAACACAAATAACAGATCATGGATTTGCATTTATTTTCTTCAAAGGACCAAAGAACAAGAGTCCTTTTCAAAGCTTTTACCAGATTTAATCAAAAATAAAGTTAATGTTATTTGGCATAATGACGCCCTTACACTGCTCTTTTGTAAGAAAAAAAATAATAATGTAGTAGGATGAAAGGAAAAAGCAAGGAGGGAGGGCAAGAGTGAGAGAATGAGATGCTGAGTCTAACATGCCCTAGTTGATAAGGTGCTGGCCTGGCGCCAAAACACCCCCCTTCCTCCCAATACACACATGCACATAAACACACATGCACACACCCAACCCAGTGGCCAGTTTGACCACCCTACCCTCCACCAAACACACACACACACACAAACTGCCACCACTCAAGTGGCGTCTCCAGCTCACTATTCCTCTTCATTAGTGTCCCAGAACGAGATGCTTGTCATGTAATTAGCCGAGGAGGTTTTTGAATGCCTGCGTAAAAAAAAAACCTCTCTCATTAGAGAAGTGAGAGGAAGGCTGAAAAGAGAGGGGGGAGGTGGAGAGGGAGGCCGGGGAGGTACATGCGAGGGAGAGCAATCAGTGAGACAGATGGGGTAGAGAGAGAAAGACTGAGGGACAGGGAGAACGTGCCAGGAAAAAAATAAAGTGTTGAGGGCAACAAGAAAAACAGAAAGTTACAAAATGAGGGAGAGGTTTCTGACTTTAGTGCACCAACTAGGGACCGTGGATGACTTTCACTCGGTCTGGACGAAATTATTACAATTTACCTCAGTCAACTGGTATTCTCCTTAATAAAAATGTTAAAGTGTGCAGCAGGAACACTTATATAGAACTTTTATTTCCTTTGCTCAGTTTCCCCTGCAGTCATCAGATTTACATTCAGGACAGCCAAACTGAAAACATTTTTACATATTTCTAACATATTTCTCTTCCCCCATCAATACACCGTTAACTCACACAACCTGGGATTTTTAGTTGGCTAATCTGGCTTCATCCCATGTGGGAGGTATCGAAGGGCTGAGGTGAGTCTGACTTCTAACCAGAGTACTTGTTGTGAGACAGAGGTATCATTAGCACTACTTACATCAGCGTTGTGTTCTCACTGATAACAACATCAGTGCCTGTCGGCTTCGTTCCCTTTACCCAGTCGGTGATGAGGTGTGCCTCAGGCTGCAGAGGAGGCCTTATCAGGGTGATGAGAGGGAAGAAGGAGTCGCTTGTCAGTCGCTGGTTTTCAGAGGAGTCTGTGCTGTGTCCTTGAGATGGTCTTATGTATTTCACCTCCTGCTTCTCTCATCTATCACCAGACTGGTAGAACAGAGAATATTTGAAAGTGTCACGTGTTTCAGGCTTTGTTTTATCACCCACACAGGTGATAAGTGGGTAGCAATACGCTTGAATAAAACCAGCATAGCTTTCTTAAGACTGCACTGATGCAATTAACCCAACTAATCTGGAGCTTCAACAATGAAAGAAATGTTGTACAATTGTTGGCAGCTTATCTCTTTTACAGCCATGTATTAATCATGTACCTACTGAAAAATAGATATTTTTATCTGCTGTCTGTATAGGGTTTGATTCCACCTGCTATGAATCCAGTTTACGTTTGGTAGCGGTAAGTGTGCCCCCTCTCAATAGTTAACTCCACTTTGTCAGTTCATGAGTGATATAGCCGAAGCAGGTTAGCTCACCGCACGGCACAAAAGGGGCATATTAATATCATTGCTGTATTGTCTCTGTATAAATATGCTAATACTGTGACTTAATGAAATTGATTTGATGGTGCTAAACTGTCCATGGTACATTGAAAAGTGCAATTGGGAAACAAGTTAGTTAGCCGCCGTGCTAAGATACAGATGTACAGTGGATCTAAGCATACATTGCAAGGTAACTGTAAATGACCAATATAATATCCAGTTATTCATGTTATAATGTAATTTCAATTTAAACCTCATGAGAGATAGCAAGATAGCAGGTTCCATAGTAGCTGGCTAAGCTCAGTTACATCAAGTTGTATATACACATATTATCAAATGTACTGTTCACTATCCTGTAGCCAGAGATGGGCAGTATTTCTATTACTTGTATTTGAAATACTTATTTCAATTACTTTTGAGTATTTTGTAATTTGTATTTGATAGGGCCGATAAAAAATCTAATGTAATTTGTAACAAAATACTTTAGAGTGGAGTAATTTTGTATTTAAAATACTCAAAATACTTTCTCCACGAATCAAAAAACAGTTCACGAGTTCAGTCTTCAGATCTTCAAGTTCAACGGATTGTCTGTCAAGGTAAATATTTTATCTGTGTGACAGATGTCAACTAGCTTGATGTATAATTTATGTCTGGGTCTGGTGATGATCATAATATCAAGCTAGCGATCGATGCTAACATGCTAATGACGCTAGCATGCTGTCTAGGCTAGTGCATAGCCAAAGTTTAGCAAGTTAACTTATCAGTTGAGTAGCTAGCTATAGGAAGAGGGAGATTGGGAGCTTGTATGTTCATGATAACCTTATCAAGAGACGTCTGACCATCTAATCTTGCACTGTATTACAAGTTTTGCTGTATCTAATGTGAATGTCATAATGCCATATCAATTACTGGCAGAAAATATAGTTCACAGTTAGCCAGTCTATGACAGTAGGTGTCCATTTGTAAAAAATAAATAAAAATAAACATTAAATATCCAATTTATTTTATTTAAAAGGCATATTATGAAAGTATTCTTAGTTTTATTATTTCAATCAAGTTGTTGTCTTTTAATTGCTTTGCTTAGTTACACTGACATTCTGTGACTGTTCTTCCTTTTTGTGGGGTTCACCAGAGCTTTGTGTACATTATATAGCCCAAACCTGAATGCTCTGCTGTACCAAATTGTGAGAAAATTGAAAATCCAGAAAAAGTATTTCCTATATTTTAAATACAAAATACATGTATTGTATTTTGTTACATTTTCTGGCACCAGTATTTTGAATTTTATTTTAATACATTTATTTGAGGGGTATTTTGATGTATTTTTGTCCATCTCTGCCTGTAGCCGACTGTAATCAATGCATTATATTTAAAGGTTCAGTGTGTAGAATTTAGCGACATCTAGTGGTGAGGTTTCTGATTGCAACCAACTCATTATTTGTTGTCTATGAAAAACGTAGAGTTGTATATCTCAGATAAAAGGTTTGAGTGTAGTGAATATACTGTAACTGCAGGAAATTCTTTGTAATTCACAAACCTGTCAGCAGGTGACCGTCACTATCACGCTCTGCCACTGATGGATTTAAGACTATTTCCTGAAAACTAAGATTGTTTACCAAGTAGAAGTGCTGTGATAAGTGAGCTTGTGGGGGTGTGATTGAGGCTCTCTCTCTTCCACTCTCACTCTCCATCTCTCTCCATCTTTGTCTCCCTCTCACATGCACATGCACTCAGACCCATCTCTCACCATCACTGTCTGGCAGGGTGGTGTTTCTTTGTTTCCCTCCAACTTCTCACTCCTCCAGTCTCAAGTCCCATTTCCAGCCACCAGGCGACCCCACTCAACCACACCTCGCTCGCCCCTCACTCCCGCTCCTACCTCTTACTGTGCAGAAAAAAGGGGGTTATTTTTAGAGCTCACTTGATGGTTTAAGGATGTTAAGTCCACATTTGTGCCATGGATTTTCAGCGAGGAAACAGGCTGTTTCTCTTTTAGCCCCCCTCGCTTCCGTTTCATTTCCTTCTCTGCATCCTCTCTTTCCTCCTCAAAAGCCCCTTCTCCGTAACCCCCCCACCACCACTATCACCACCTCACCAACACACTTTCTCTTTCTGCCATTCACTGTAGCTTCACCCTCTCTCTAACCGCCCAATTGTCCACACAAGGCTCCATGGCCATACTCTCACCTCTCACCTCCCACCAACACAATCCTCTCATTTTCTCTCTTTTTCGTCTTCACTCCCTGTCTTCCTGGCTGTGAGCTTTTTTCTTCACCCCGACTACTCCTACATGCAGTCTGGGCCTGTCATCATACAGACTGCTCGCCCTCTCCGATGTTTCTATATAGGCAAATTCTAGTAGTGCACTTCTCTGCCCTGTGGTACCAAAACCTGTCATGTTTGACTCTGGTTTTGTGTAGGCCTTTGTGTGTATTGATTTTTATCAAGTTGCAGACATTTTTTATTTAAAATGATTAACCAAATATAGGAATTTTAGTTATGGTAAAATTTTACAAAAGCTTAATGAGTGTTTATTACAATACTGACATTTTAAGCTTTGAAATGTATGTAGTTTGTGTAGCATTGGTGTACTCAGGGGTATATTTGAGGTTCTCAGCACAAGCTTGATATAACACACTGCTGCAATTATTCTTGTTTCACGGCTCAACTCTGCCCTCTATCACTGGTTTTCTGAAAAGCAGACACACGGTCTTCAACTGTCATTTCTTAGCAGTTTCATATCATAAACCACAACTAAAATTCTACTTGCATCTGAATAGACATTTTACTTCTTTTTTACCTTTGGTATTTTTGGATATATTTGATCAGTTTCTCTTGTTTTGACAACTTAAATCAACATCTCACGAGCTACTTCTTTTACACGCTATACCTGACACATAAGTCTGTACCCTCTGCTGCTGGAATGCAGTCAGAAAACTGGCACGGCCACCTACCGGCTTCTGTGCGTCTCCAGCAGCCGTCTCAAATAGCCCTCACCATATGTTAACACTTTGCTCCCCAAATACCCATGATGACAGCGTCGCTCTGTCTCTTTAAGACCTGGCGTGGAATGCTGTGGTTTGCCTGGGCGTTTGGGGTAGTGCCCTCATCCACACATAAATACAACCCTAAAAGTGACTGTGACTCACTCTCCTTCTCGCTGTCTCTGTCATCTTTCATTCGTGCTGTAGAGGCCTCCCCAGCCCAGGATGTTTCTTGTGTGTTGTTTTGTGGTGTTGTACTTTCATTCTGTGCTTCACTCCAGTTTTAAATAAAGAAAAACAATGGCCTCCCCCTCATCTGGCTGGCACTGTGTCAAGGCACAGCAGTGTTAGTTTCCTTTTTGCACGTGTTTGTTTGTGCCACAGGTGAAAAAAGGGAGGGTGTGGTGGTTGTCTTTGGCCTCAGTGACCCCATAAGCCTTTTTCTCAGGCTTCAGAGAATTCAAAATAAGAAACAAACATGCTGTGTCGCAGATGTAAAGCCTGTGAGGTAGTATATGTACACAGGGAAGTGTCCTTGGATACGTCACAGGTACACGTGAGTTTGTTTTTTAAAGTATAGTAAGATCATTCAAATAATGGATGGAAAAGAGCGACGTTTCTTTAAGATGACTTCAAATCACCTGAGGTAATTTGCACACAAACATCATCAGTGCTTGTTCATATGTCTCACAGTCTGAACAAAGGGGTACTTTAGTCCTCAATGAGCCAGCTCTAGCTTGAGCCAGAGAGCCCTCCAGTGGCAAGAGTAGGCACTGCCTCTTCCTATGAATAGGATCAATAGGCAAGCTCCCTTTATTAGATCCAGATTTGACCGTCTGAAGGCACAGATGAATGATTTTTGTAGTCTGGTGAACAGCCCACATTGAGTTCAGCCTGTCGGACTCGTCTGGGGGGACGTGGGGGAGGAAAGAGAGAGACGCGGGCCTCAAAGTGAAAGCCTTGAGAATGCAGGACAGGGGTAAACCCTAAACCTGAGAGCTCAGCCCAGGCCAGCAGCCTTCCAGGGAACAACACTTTTCTTATTGAGCCAGTGGGCCAGACTCAAATGAGAGGTGACAGCATATTCATTTCACTCAGTGTTTTCTTTAAGGGCTTTTTAAAATGCTGCTGAATGATGAGCGGTCAGTGGATTTATAGTTCAGGGGATGATTTAGACCTTCGAAATAGCAATGCTTTCCTCCTGCTCTCACTCGCCCTGCTTTTTCCACAAGAGCAGACGTTTTCGGGGGGCTTTATTTCAGCCTTGTGTTGTTCATGTATAGGGATGACTCTCCCCCTTGGCAAAAGAGATTGATTAAAAATGTAAAGTGAGCACCTTGGTTTCCCATGCCCAGTCTGGAACTAGACTGCAGGGTGTGTCCGCACTTTACAGCTGAACTGACAGAAGATAAGTGGTGGGAAATCCTTGTACAAACCCTCAGAGAGGAGAAATTCACAGTATTTTGTGGTGTTGTGAATGGTAATTATATGGAGACAAAATGTAGGTCCATACAGCAAAGTAGCACAGACAGACACTGACCCACACACACCCTCTTTTCTTTATGATTAACTGCATACCAGAACATATTGTATGTAACGACAACATGCATTGTGTCTCGACACCATATGTCCCTCCCCAAACATTAAGTCTCTCAAGCCCTTATCTAAGCATTGTACCCCCAGGGGAGCAAGAATACCAAGACTGAGTGGATAAGGTCATACAGTGGACGTATCAGCAGTTTTGCTCTGGACCTGATAAGTGGCAACACATCAGGAGGCGCTGGGAGGTCGTTAATTTATAGGGATGCTATTACCTACATAAATGCTTGCCTCATAAAATGACTGCCTTGCTTTAATTTAATACTTCCCCCTGCTAATTATCACGCCACACACAAGTGGGCTGCTGTCTGCACTGTGGGAGCAATTTTTAAATGGACAGACATACCATGAGTTAAAGTGCGTATCTTTGAATTGTTCTGTCCCACACTGTGTTGTTTTGGAATAGTGCCTTGATATCAGACCGGCACGACCAGCCAAGCTCCTCAACACTTTCTAAAACTTTTCTTGCAAAAGAAAAATCAAGCTTGGGATTTTATATATTTTCACTTTGTTGTATATATGTATTCACGGAGCACGCATACCTTCCTGCTAAAGGCTAACACCATGGAATTCAACTCCTGAATATTTCAAACTGTAATTCAAAATGTGTTTGAATGTGAGATCTGAGCTTACATGCTGCCCATTGCTCTTTGCCTGGCCAACGAGTGCCTTGAGGCTTGCGTGAAAAGATATGATATTCTGCCCTGCCTTCCATTCCCTGGTGACACACTGCCATTTTCTCTGTCCCCGAGGAGCCCAGAAAAAGGGGCTGGAATGAGCCAGATCTCCATCTCCAGATCATCTCTCGGTAGCCCCTTCAACTAAATAAATAACTCATTACAGTTCAGAGTAAGGAGCTTCATTTACTCGAGGCGATGTAATCACAAATGTCTGAATAGGTTGCCCACATCGTCTCAAATACAAGAACTTTTGGGTGGAATCCCAAGAGAAGAAGCTCTGTAATGTTAACATACCAGTGAGGAAAGACTGGTCCCTGACTGCAAATGGGAAACTGTTGGTGGCACATTGTGTGAAAACACTACATAGCGGGATACAGTTTTATTCTCAACCCTATTAAAGAATTCATGCAATAAATAAACATGAGAGATAATCGAGACTGTCCAAGGGCCTTGTGCGAGTTCTCCACAAGAGGCATGATCACCGCCACAGCTCGAGGAAAAGCACAAAAACAAGAAGTCCTGGTGCAAGACTTGATGAAACAACCAGGGTACTTGAAGGGTTTGCAAATCTATTCTGGTCCCTTTTTTCACCTCCTTAAAAAACACAAACGAGGGTGTTGCTACATAGGCCCAAACAATCAGGGTCAAAAAGTTATACAGCAGGGCAATCCAACAAACCTCTAAATCTGACGGCTGACGGAGGTTAAACTAACAGCAATTACAAATATCAACTTAGTGTAATAAAGTATTGTATAGAACAGCAGGTGTCATTTGAAAACTCTGTATCTGAATATTTGGCTCCTTTTTGTATTTGCTGGTGCTGAATCACAAATTGTCCTATAGGTGTAATCCACTGAAATGAGATTTAACGTAATATGTGCCAAATATGATGGAACCTTGTGATCTTGGACATCAAGTTTCTAGACAGCTGGATGGGTCCTGACTTCATTAATATCTGTATCCACATTAACACAAAACATTTATTTCCCTTGCCCTTTTTTGAAAATGTAATAGTTGGTGTTCAAATGTGTTAGAAAACTTCTCCGCTATCCTGAGAGGAAGGCAACACAGCAGGCGCGTGAATGCCATTTCTTTCAGTCAAACGGATTTTGGGATTTCCGTCCATTGTTTCGTGCTGGGAACACCATTATCAATGTTGTTGTTCTTAATCATTGCATTAGGAAACAGCGCAACAAACAGAGGGTCCAGCCGGTGATGAAAGGCGACCTTTTTACCAGATGACCCCCAACTGTGAAAAAATAAAATTGCTCTTACAGGTTGTATTGTTGATTATTTAACATAATGGGGCGTCTTTAGTGGACTTACTAGCCAACATAAATCAACCCTACAGAGTTCACAGTTTGGCAGAAAACGTCCCATGTTGTAAAGTAATAATGAGCGAGAAAATCCTAATTTGATGATGGGTGCTTGTTGCAGTGCGCACATTAAATAGACCCAAAATAGATCCCGCATCTAACGCTCATCTATCTCATGTCTTACAGCCCCAAAGGGTTATACAGGCGATTTCTCTGTTTCACTTTAGTGGCTTTGAGTGAAATAGCGACCTTGACGGGGCAGTAAAAGGCCACGCTTGGACGACTTTCCTCACCGTGAATTGCCCCCACATCCTTTTTTTTTTTTTTGTGGTGGGACTGATGTGTTGGTCGAAGATGAGGGCAGCGGCAGCAAAGTGAAGGAAATGAAGTTAGTGAACTGAGCGGGGTCAACTGAGCAGGAAAAGACACAGAGAGACCCCCCCCCGCTGCAGAGGAGGAACTCGTGTTGCTGTTTGACCACGAGGACGCACAGGGACATCAGCGACTCGACTGCATGTATGCAGCGATACTCCCTGATCACATGCTGCTGGAGACTGATCGCTAGAATATGTTTCAATAATTAGTCACCAACAGCAACATTGTGTCAGAAATAAGACCTAATAATAAATTGGTCTATACATATGCCGCTTAATGAAGGGGGTGGAGTTTTGCAAGAAAGGAGATGGAGGCTAATTAAAAATAATTGCATATATTTTTCTAATAGTTCGTTAAAAAAAAGAGTCTGATAAAAATGACTTTGTAGTTATAATAGAGCTCTAATCAATCGAAATCCTTAAATTAACCTTTGAGGAAAATTTATACAAGATAAATAAATTGTTTTTTTTTTATTTGTTTGTTTATGTATTTATGTATTCCTGTGTTTGTTTGTGTACGCCTTCAACCCCCCAACTATCCACCCATCCGCCCATTCATCCGTCCCTTATCGATACCGTTTATCCTTGGATGTTAAGCGGTCCTTTGAGGATTACCCTTCAGGATTATTTATTTGTTGATTTATTGATCACATAGAGTTACAGTTTGTTAGAAGACACATCGTCCCACCCTGTTTTTGGTGCGTTTCAATATCCGCGACAGCAGTTCGCCCACACGCAGGTGGATGCAACGTGCAAGATTAAAACTAATGACAAAGGTATTTTGTGTTTACATTTCTATTTTAGGTTTATTTATCGACATTTGTCTCCACCAGAAGAAGTTGTTGTAGCAGATTTACGACGCTCCTGCTCTCTCTCTCTCTCTCCCTGATTTCCCCCCTTATTTCATGGTTCAGTGGCCTCACACTGCAGGCAAGGGGAGGTTTTTCTCTCGTTGCTCATTGGTCGCAGCTTTTTCTCCCTCGTCTCAGCAACATTTCCATTCATACACCCGGCTCTCCTTTTCAGCCCCTTCTCAAAAAATTACTCACTGTCACCATCATCAACATTTGAGGGGGAGAACGGCTTTGCCTGGACGGAACTAATTATTTTAAAATTGGAGGAGGAGTGATTACAACGAAAGTACAAGCGGCCGAGCGATCGACACAAAGTAACGACAGGTGAGTGCAGGAAAACAACGACGGAAACATGATTCGCGTTTGGCGAGAGTTCTGCAGAGGATGCAGCGTAGGTTTGCACGCAGGACAATAAACCACCTCTTGTTGAACCGCTGTTATCGATGCGCCATGAAAAGAGCAGATCATAGCGCATCGATGGATCAAAAAAACAGTGCAGACGTTTTTGGAATGATTACGCACAGTGAAGTGAACGTGCAGCCTCCACCTCCACCTCCGTGTTAATGTTTGAGTCCTACTGCATCAGGCTTGAGTTTTTGCAATCGAAAAATACCGAACTTTTCATTGCGTACTCACTTTAGATGAGTCTAAGGAGGGACAAAATGGAATGCGTGTTAGCCCGAAAATCTGTTGGCTCTCTCGTGTGTGATGGATAACAGCAAAGGTAAGATGCTTAAAATGTAACACTAGAGGGGTCCCGGCCCACGGGGCTGTCTCGGAGGAAGGTTCACGCCGTTATTCACCAGTCCTCCTCCTGCCTTAATTGGCTACAGATGCGGGGTCCTGCGCTCTTTTTTTTTTGACCGCGTAGAAATTGGATGCATTTGGGGGAACTTTATGAGGCGAGCCCTTGCTTTTTTTTGCCTGCAGCAGCCGAGAAGACAAAAAAAAAAAAGACAGGGTCCCCTAGAAGTATTTAAACCGTGCCACGTTCATTTATCACGGGGCAGGAATCCAATGTGCAGAACAAATTTGAAATTGTGCAGTAAAAAAAAAAAGAGAGAAATTGTGGCGCCATTAAAAGGTATACGTAGGAGGTATAAGTCTCCCTGTGTTTTGTTTTTTTCTTTCTTTTAATTCTCCTGTTTCTTTTTGGTTGGATTTCCCTGCCAGGTATTGGCTTCAGCTCACAAGGGTCTGCGTCCACCACTTATCATGCTCTAACACATGGTCGGAAAAAGGCTTCATGATTGTATATTTACAATGCTGACAGGTCAGACTGAGCACAAGCCTTGTTAGGATACGTTGAGCTGATGGTGCGTCCTGGATGCTATTACACTGTTCCATTGATGTTAATTTGCTTAATCACAGTCTATGTAACAGCCATTTGTGATGGTGTATGCCGCTGCTGCCTTCCTAATAATTGCGCAGGGAGGGAAGGGCTAAAGACACCGTCCTCTAAGTGCCCTTTCACCCTAGACTTTGTAAGCTGCACTTATTAAAGCGAAAAGTGTTTCAATATGTGGTAAGCTTTAGGGGGAAAACGGGATGGGGGTGGGGATGGGGCCCTTCCACTTCTCCTTCTTCTTGCTGCCCAGCTCCCCCCCTTGGAGTATAATTCATGCACGTTATTAGTCGGATAGTGGTGTAATTTCCATTTATATGCGGGCAAGTGGAACTAAAATCTACCTGTGCCATAATACCACTGACCACTGTTGAAAGAAAAAAAAAACTATGAATGAATCGAGGCATTATGTTTTCAGTTGCGCATGCAAGGGGTGGGCATTGAGCAAATGTAACCTTGCCTTTATTTTGGTGGAAGTGGTGACCCTCATGTGTGCGGACTTTCATAAAACTAACGAATGAGCATATAATAAAGAACTTGTTATTAAATGATTCTGATTGTTTTCTCTCTTTTTTAGGGCCCACTGGACACTAAGCACCCCTGGGCCTGTCTGTCAAGTAGACATGTTTCAAACTGTCCCTGACACGTCGTCTTACGTTAAGGTAAGACTCCACCACCGTCTCTTCAATCAGGTAATGTTGGAGGGACCACGTGGGGAAATGTTCATTGTTAAAACTCAGTGAGGAAGAAAATGCACACGCCCACAAAACCAATAACACAAACAACCCCCAGACGGTTCACCAATAACCATTTGTATCAGAAATAAAGTGTTTTGCTCCAATGACTTCAAATATAACACACAAAAGTATGTTACATTATAACGGAGACACCTGTAGCTCTACGGAGCATCGCGCATTTGATTGGCGCCTTGTTCTTTCTTTTACCTCTGGTTGGAACTGCGTATATGTTGACGCTGCCTTCGTTTGTTGAAATGTTGCTCGGCATGTTGTGGTCTCTGATTTCTTTGTCTTCAATCCAAAACCTGCTGCTGCTGTTATGGATCATTATCGTGCTTCACGTCATGAATCTCTCTCTCTCTCTCCTCCACCCTCTCTCTCTCTCTCTATCTCTCTCTCCCTCTCCTCCACAGTCCTGAGAATGTAAATAAAGCAAACAGCGCACATCTGGTTTCCACATAAAAAAAAAATAAAAAAACTGCATCGGGCCCGCCACATATGGCGCAGCGTGAATACCTGCGACTGCCCATCGCCTATCCAAAGGCACTGCAACCATTAAATATGTCCCCGTGATATAAAACCGCATGTGAGCCCATGATGCCAAGTTCAACGTGCACTTGTATGTGTGAATTTGGGAGAGTTTGCATAGGCCTATATGACGCTCGCTTGCTCACATCCATCATAATAAGGTGACTGCACGGATTGTGCCTCATTAAAATGAGCCATTATGCAGAGGCGAGCTATGGTAATATCTCCATAATCAAGGTATTTTTCCAAGGGCGACTTGCTAATGTTTTGAAGACTTATTCCCCCTTTGAATAAAGGGCTCTTTTCATTTCAAGCAGGCGCAGCGTTTGTGCCACTGCAGAGAGAGGGACTCTGGCGTTTAGGGCGCAGAACAATTCTTGATTTGTTGTGCGGGAGTTGAATGGTGAGGAATGTTTTAGGAGAAAATATGCTTTCAAATGAGTTTTTATTTTCTCTCCCCAGCTCCCTCAATAGAAGAGAGGAGGCCAGTGAAGGAGCAGATGGAGGTTATAGGAGAGGAAGGAGAGCTAACATTCAATTTTACAGTGCTCGCATCTCATGGCTTCTTTGATTTGCTGTGGAAATGCAGACTAGATTAGGACTGGTTCTGTTTGTTCTGTTTCCAATAAGGTTTTTTTTATTATTATTATTCCTCCTGCAGTCAGGGGTAAAAGTTTTATTTCTTTTTTTTTGTTTTTGCGTGCAAGTGCTGCACCCACCTCCTCACTCGGGGAGATACTGGTAAGAATGTGGCACGCCTCAATACGCACACAAAAAAAATTAAAAAGAAATATCCCCCATTCAAGCGAATCCGCGGCCCAGCATTTGGTTTTGTTTGGTTAAGGCCAGGCGAGACTGGAACTCTCCAATAAAAATAAATCTCAAATTAATTATGGCCTGAAGCGAGGGGCCAGACAGTTCGTGCGTATATGTGCTGCAGACACCACTTTCTTTTTGCCCTCAGTATTTTTTGGAGTCGGCCTGTCCTTTTTAGCCCGAGAGAAGGAATGATCTGAATACAGGACTGCAGTCTAATAAAACAGCTCACATGCACACGTTTCTTCGTCCACCGAACACTTGCTCTCAAACTCTCAGGAGCAAAAATATAGTTTTCCGTGTGCTATACAAAACAATACATGAATATAGACTATATTGTACGAGTGTAAAGCAAGAAAAAAGGAGAACTTGTGAATGACTTGTTTTGAGAAGGCATATTTTTTATCAGAAACAAACATTACCTTGTCATGACGCACAACTTACCAGGGCACGGTCGAGAGAAACTAATTATAATCTTGTTTCTTTGGTTTTCACATGTTGAGCCCATCTGATGAATAAAATCGTTTCTACTGTATTTGCGTTTCTCATTGAATACATTTAACTCCATGAATCTTCATATAGGAAAGGATGGGCCTATAACAATTGAAAGGCTGCCGTACATAAACGCGCCATAGTGTCCGCCCACCTCTGGCTTGTTGCCTCAGCGGAGGAGAGACAGAGGAGCTACTGGCTCGTGGTGTGAAGAAGAAATGTCTGGCTGTCTAGTTCCAGCGTCGAGCCAGATGTTCTGTGGTTCGCTGTGTAAACCAATTTGCATCTGTTTATTGGCCTTCCAAAATGTTTGTTACCACTGTATTCATTACGGTCTTGGTGGGTCCTGGACCCCCAGTATTTCCTAATCAGCGTTATGGCTGCATGTATTTGAGTACAGGGATGAGGTATATAATGTTGTCTGGTGGTCACGTGAAAAGCATCGTGTTTGTCTTGCAGGCGTGTTCCCTGTACTTTATAGCACAAAAGGCCTAAACTAACTCACTAATTGAACTCTCCAGTGGAGTGGAGGTTCAACTTAATTTTTTTTAATGGAAACTGATGACATAAATTCAAAGCAGCATCAGGATCTGTTAGTTTCAGTTCTGTGTTTGTATTATTGGTCAAGAGGTCTGGTGTGGTGAATCACCAAGTGGAGGTCAGAGCTGAAGCATCTCTTTAATTCCTCACTTTATCAACCGACTCCCTGCAGTGAAAACGACTGTATGAAAACCACAAAACCCAGGAATGTGTATATGGGAGAAAAAGGAAACCGAACCAGTCGCTGAAGAGTTAAACAAGGTGTCTCCCTTAATTACACGAGGCTGAACTGGCCTCAGGCAGGAGAAGCCTTGACCCATAGCAGGATCCAGATGTGGTGGTCCCCAGGGTGGGGGCCCATGCATGGCCCCACCAGACCCCCAAGTCGAAGGCAGTCAGTTGTTGCGGCAGCGGTGTAGTTTCTGTTTGACCACTCAACAAGGCAGAATCCCGGTACTGCAAAAAATATCACCACCATCATCATCACTTCAGCTAAATGAATTCTAAAAACATTAAAACCAGCTACATGAGCTACATGCACCTTTGACCTTAGTAAAGTCCTAACAGACTTTTTTGGTTTTCTTAATACATTGGAATGATTAGATTCTATTTGCAAGACGGGCTCAAGCTTGTTTAAAGTCCATTCAACAAATAAAATAGTATTAAAGTATTTTAATATCTAAGTTACTTACTTATAAAATGTACATAGCAGAAATGTTTTATTTCTGCTAAGTAAAAACATCAACACTGAAATGCTGAAAGTGGCAATAAATACTTGGAGAACAAAAACCCGATTTACGGTTCTTTCCGTGTTTTCGGTCTGCTCACGTTCAGATCTGGCTCCATGTCGAGCATCTGCACTAAAGTTATGTTTGAATTGATGAGGGCAATTTCACAGGGTAGACGAAAAGAAAAAAGAAAAAAATACCTGCGTGGGGGTGGGGAGTGTAGATGATTTCTTTTTTAGGGTCAGGCGTCAAAGAAATCCCATCGAATAACAAAAGCAAAGTCAACGCGGTAGTAGAAATAATAACAATAATGTGAATTAAAACAATAACAGTGATGAATTTGGACCCCGGTGTTGACGCAGGCTGCGTTTCATCCTTTCAGTCATGCACTGAGCCGCAGACGCACACGTGTAGCGCAGACCCTCAGACTATAGTGCGGTTGGGAGCTGAATACTTGGATTTTATTAATGGTGTCTCAGGGAAACTTCACAGAGGCTTCACAGCGAGCTGTAACAGAAAAGACAAGGCTGCTACAGCTCCTGCCATACCTTTCTCTCCCCCTTTGATTTAAAGGAGAGCAGCAGAGCAACATGTGCCCGTGTACAGTCAAAGATCAGCTTTATTCAATGTATCGTTTTCACTGTAAAATATAGAATAAAACATAAAGTGTGATGATTTAGGATGGAGGCATGGCCAGATGCATGTCTGATGTGTAGGCGTGAACCTCTAAAACACAGCATCACATAAGTTAAGAGTGTCCTGTGTCTTTCCAGAAAGCCTCAGTCAAATATGTGCAGATTTAATTCATTAGTCGGACAAATAGTAAACCCGTTCACACCATCTGTGCCACCACTGGGAAAGCAAAACACACAACACCATTCTACAGCACGCTATACGCAGCAATGGCTCTGCGCAACGCAGGCAGTCATCCTGTAAATATTTCCGAGCAGAAAAACATAACAGCGGAGCGAACAGTCAATTGTTTTCCCTGCTTATCTCTCTGGGACAGTATCCTGCTTTTTTGAAGGCAGGGCTTTCGGTGACACACAGCTTCCTTCTCAACCTTCTCAACAGCGGTGACTTCACTTCCCAAATTTAGAGGAGAGAAAAAACTCAATCCGGTAAAAGTGTCTCTGTCTCTCCGCCACATACCGGGGCTGGAATTAATTCAGGAGCGTGTCATGTTTGGGATATTGTCGGGGTCCGCTGAAATTTGCGCAAAATGGACGGAACTATTAAGGTAAGGGTGGAGAACGGGGTGTATGAGTTTGTGGGAGACTGGCTTTTTCGGAGTTGCGCCTCCTTTTTTTCTAAGCAATGGTTTTGAAATGCCCCTCTGTGTCGGTCTGTGAGCTGGGACCTCCAATCTGACGACGATGAGCGGCTTTTTTTTCTCGGTCTGAAAGCGGTAACCAGATTTCCTCCTTTTTTCTTCTTTTCTTTGAGAGTATCCCCTTGTCTTCCTTTTTTCCTAAAGCTGTTTGGCTGTGAGGATACTTTACCGTGTGGATTTAAGGCTGACTCAGAATCACGCTTTGGATTTGGGGGACCAGGCGCACAATTACGCACGTCTGGAAAGGCACAAAGGAGTTGCTGTTTGTTTCAGACAACGAGACGTAGACTGTAACTCCACATAGGTATAAGTTATCCACGAGTTCAAGCGTTTGGTTTTGTCGGGAAGCGGGGATTGAGCAATAGCCATGACTGGATGTACCGCTGGATAAGATGTGTCGAGCTGCGCAACAGCGGTGTGGCACATCGCCCGGCTGCAGTCCGAAGATCCGTGGGTCATCAACTGTAATGGTTAGGATTTTAAAGAAAGAGGGAGAAATAATAATGGCTCTGTATTTGTTTCTGTTGTTTATGGAAAGTGCTTTCACTCCGCTGTCGGGCGGTGAGTTAAGTCAAAGTGTAAGAAGAGCTGTCATTTGGCAACTTCATGCGGTAACTGCATAGTTTGCAACACTTTTAACCACAGGGCTTCACAATGATACCTTGGCTTGCCGCTTATATGGTTACTCAACTATTTTGAAATGGTGCTTTGGTAGTCAAAGAGCGCTGGTCCACATTAACCTAGGCTACTGCCCCCCCCCCCCCCCCCCCGACAGTCAAATTCCAGATGTATTATGGCTGCAGCCACCAGATGTTGAATGGCAAGTCCCCATTAGTTCACCCGAGCCATGCATGCATTCAGTGTGTCTGTGTCCTCCGGTTAAAACAAGTGTAAGTAAGCTCAGAAGAATGCAGCATCTGCGTTTATACTGTTACTGCTGCAGAAAACTGATGCAGAGACTTGTTTTCTTTTTTGGAAATTTAAAGTAGCGGGTTTGTGGCGGCTGGGTGTGGTGTGAGCCCTGGAGGAGTGTAAACGTTGGGCCAGACAAAAATGCCAGGCTGCTTATATAGTCACTTAAATCCCGTCATTCCCCGCTCAGAGCGCAGCGAGTGGTTTGTTGTGCGCTGGGGATGGTTGCAACACTGCACGAGGGGGGGTGCAATCATGTACCCTGGGTGCGTGCAACAAAGCAAAAACGTGTGTGGACTAATGCAATCAAGATTGAATCCTTGGGTGTAAATGAGTGGTTATTAGACGCATTCATGCTCGCTAAAAGAGAGGAAGGGCTCTCTAACCATGAGAGCTTCCCGTCCTACACAATCTTTTCCTGACAGGTTTCCTCTTCCTCTTTAAACAAAAGACAGGAATGCCCCCCCCCCCCCCCCCCCCTCCCCTGTCTCTCTCAACGGGTGGCTCCTGCTTAGATGGCTGTGTGTGAACGCCAAACAGACACACGTGTAGTCTGGATGTGTTGCTACTGCATGCATATCCAGTCTGCGTCGTGACGCACTTGGGGAGATAGACTTGGCTGATGTGAACAGAACAGAGGTGGCTCCCAGCAGGTGTCACACTCACACAATACTTGTAAGGGACCTTGCATCCTCCCAACTGAGCTATGGTGTAGTGCATTCTTTCCTTTGTCTGTGGCTTTGTAGAAAACTGTAGGTTCAGATCGTATTTACACATTTAAATATCATATATTCCAGAAAATGGATTGTAGATTTTAGGTGAAGTCTTCAGATGAAGTCCTTAAAAGTGGCACTTAACCATTTCACAAATTGTCTGTGAACATTGTGAGATAAAGAAAAACAGTAGCACTCACTGTCAATATGTGTGTATGTTGCTCAAAGATACTGTAAAGAGCATCAAATTGCCACTGCTCTGTCATCTGCTTCTCGCCCATGGTGTGCTTTCAGTTAAAAAAAAAAAGAAGAAAACCTCTGCAATCTTGATGGGCGCACACACCACTTGCCAATCATGGTTTCAATTGTGCAGGCTGATATGTCACTGTAAATATAACGTGCAACAGTCGTAATAGTCGCCTGAGTCCTTATCGCGCAGTAATGAGACATTCCCTCACTCTCCTACGCTTTATCATCCACAGACTGGCTTCTGTGGTCTGCTCAGATAGTGGGTCCCGCTGCCAGTGCTCAGACTATGATGGATCCACTGATGTAATCACTGGAAAATCTAATTCTGTCGGGATGGTTAAATGCTTCTGGAGAGGTTCTGAGTTTTTTTTTATTTTTTTTGTACTATTGAGCCATTTACCTGAAGAGAAGGACTTTGTGAAACCCCTTGAGTGAGTGAAGAATAACTAAATATAATTCCCTGTGATTTCTCTCAATTTGGTTTCACTTCATCTTATCGTTAGACCAGAGTAAAGGTGTTCACAAAATATGGTTAAAACGTAACTATCACTGTAAATCTGGATCCATACATTACAATAGAGGGCACTATGGTGCAAATACGATTCTTCAGCAGCAAATTAGAAAAACACCAATTTAGTTTCTGACAATCAATATTAATGCTCCAAAATCTAGATAAAATCTTGGCATAGTGCTGTTCAATATCAAACATAATCAAATACAATAATTTTAATAAAGATTAAAACTTCCCACTATCTACACATCAGGGAATGATCATCAGTATTTACAGATGAATGATTAAATCCTCTCTTAGAAAGATTTAACGCGTCAGAGAAGCTGAAAACATTCAAGAACGTGAAGTCTCTGACATCAAATATGTTTTGTAGGTTTGTAGGGAGCTGGATTAGGAAGTTGACGTTTCATTCACATTTAACTCTTTCACCCTGAAGTCTGACCAAACCAGTTTGTGTTTCTTCTCTAGGCGGCAGTCATTTGTGACTCCTAATGAAACCATTTATTCTTCAGAGTGACACAAAGTTAAAGATTTTGTTTCCTGTTAGAGAATTCAGAGTTCACAGTAAAAACCTAGTCGTTTTGTTTGTGTTTACAATGTAAAAAGCAACTATAACTGTCATAGAAAGAGTGGAAATTTTAGAGTGTTGTATTTTTTTGTACAGAACTTTTTGTCACTATGATTTATAGTCACTGTGGAGATTGTGTGTATGCCTAGGCCGTATGCAGTCACTATCTCCGTTTGTGCGATGCAGACGTTTGCTCCAAAAAGAGACGTTTATCATTCAAATAGGCACGAGTGAAGACTTTCTACTCGCATGACATGTCTTAGAAAGGAATGGTACTGAAGTCATGTGAGATCAGGAGGATTTCACTTTCATAAACTCAACATTTTGGAGAATGCAAACGACATGTTGGAAATATTGATCAGTGAATATCAAGTAGCATCTTTCCCCCTGGAGCAGATATGTGGCATTTTGGAATGAAATAATTCAGTCCATGGGGATTAGACACGTCTCGGTCTAAGCTGTGCCATCAGATCCTATCAGATCCAGATGTGCATCAGACTAGAGCCTAATCCTCAGCAGAGACATATGACGGTAATGATTACACTCGATATTCTGACTTATTGTTTATTTCATTTTGTTTCTTTTATTGTTTATAAAAACTCAGCAGTTACTTATTAAGCAGTTTATGCACTTTAAGCCAGCTAAGAGTTATTGCCTGGCACAGGTCTGAGATGGTGACACTGACATTGTCAAACACTAAGTGGTGAGATCTGAGTTTACAAAAAGTGACACATCAAGTATTATAATCCATGCTGCGCTTCGAAGACACTGCACGAGGAGCATGTTGAAGACATGTAATATCTTGGCCAGCCCTTCTTTTCTGCGTTTGTTTTCTTTAATAAACTTACATTGCTCCAGCTGAGCCACAGCAGAGGGGTCAGTGTAGCTGTGATCCCCCCTGCTTCTGTTGAGTCTTCAGCTGTGAAGGGAAGCCCAAGGCCCAGACGAGAGAGAAGACACATCAGGGCCTGAAAGGGGATTTGGGGGTTCAGTGACATTAAGAGGATAATGGGCGAGAGTAAATGATTGGGGGACTCGGGGAAATTTGTTTAGGATAGTTTTGTACTGTCTGCATTAGGAGTGTGATGAATGTGAGAGTCCCAATTTTATTAGGGTTAGTTTTGGGGATTTGTTTCATGTGTAAACCTTTAATGGGCCATTACTGGTGGAGAAGCCATATGCACTTGATCATAATGTTGGTGAAACAGTATGTTGGATGCACCCAATCTTATATCTCACTCCACTGTGGGCATGATTGAAGTCATCCTAACATCAACAGGAAACTACAGTTGCTACATGAGTTGTATACACAAACTACTTAGGATGCCAGACTGTGATATGACCCATAACTGCACATAATTGCTGTAAACAAAAATACACAAGAGACTGAAAAAAATCACATCACAAGTTTCTGTGTACTGTCAAATGACAGATTATTGCTGTATCTGCTCATAACTTTGAGGGTATACATTTTGTGTTCTTATAGGATGACTGTATCCTCCAATAGTTAATATAGCTTAGCACACGGAAGGGAGGTGAAAATAGCAGCACTGTCTCTCTATACTAATTTGAAATGAACTGCCTAGAAGCACCTTTAATTACCGCACGGAAATAATTGTGAGTGCTCTCCGTAATGTGAAACAAGTGTGGGATAGGATGGATATATGCTAACTGTGTGGATTTTGCTCATATACTTTCTAATTTGCAAAGTTAGTCAAGAAATGTATACCAAGTATCTGCTCTTTCCACCTCCAGGAGGCGCTATCAGTGGTGAGTGAAGATCAGTCCTTATTTGAGCCTCCATACGCCGCTGCTGCCCCTCTCCCCAAGACAGACATGACTGCATCTGGCACACAGGACTACGGCCAGACCCACAAAATCAACCCCTTACCCCCACAGCAGGAGTGGATCAACCAGCCGGTGCGGGTCAACGTCAAGCGAGAATATGAGCACATGAATGGATCCAGGTATGGCACAACAACCACTTCCTGTTTTTTGTTTTCATATATATATTCTTCTTTGTTCTGTGAAATATGACCTTGTCTTGAATATCCATATATTTTGCCATCACTAACCTTATACTTTTATACCTTACATCCCTGCAAGTGTGGGGCCGTAACATCTCATGGCATGCCAAAGTAAATGACTGGAAAAGAAAACGAACAACTCCCAATTTATCTGTTGACAATACTTTTACAACCGTGCGTGTTTGTGTAGCAGGGAGTCTCCAGTGGACTGCAGCGTGGGTAAATGCAATAAGCTGGTGGGGGGTAGTGACACTTCGCAGATGAACTATGGAAACTACATGGACGAGAAGAACGCCCCTCCCCCCAACATGACCACCAATGAGCGCAGAGTCATTGTACCTGCAGGTAAGGGTAGCTACAAGAGAGAAATAATGGTGATTGTGTTTTCATAATCGAGCCAATTGTTCTAGGTGTTTCTCCTATGCCGCAGCTGTGATTACACACAGAACCGCTCCTCTCTACTGTCATTTTGCCAATGCTGTAAATGTTTTATGAGTGCCATTTTTATTTACCCACTTCGTGGTGCAAAGCATTGTTCCAGTGTTTTACATAACCCATGAGTACGGCTGAGTCCTGTGCAGGTAGAGATGTCAGTTTGTTTGCCAGAACTATATTTTATTGTATTTCTTCACTGGTTCAGAGTGTGAAATAACACAGCTCATGGAGCAACAAGTGCAGGTTTGGGGTCAAAGCCTTTAGAAAAATTGGACAAGCTGATCACGTTTTTACACATAAACCAGAGTAAAAGAGAGAGAATGATTGGATTTTCCCAAAAACGAGCACATGTAATTAACAGATCCTTGGTAAATGTTAAATTTTAAAGCCTAAGCGAATGTTAGTATTAAACTGACGCAAAAGGCTTCTCATCTGTTAACATAACAACACCACTTGGAGGACACTCCTTAAATGCAACTGGTAAGTAAGTCAATAACATTCTGCTTTCTTCCTGCAGACCCGTCGTTGTGGTCCCAGGATCATGTGCGCCAGTGGCTAGAGTGGGCCATTAAGGAGTATGGCCTGTTGGAGATCGACACGGCCATGTTTCAGAACACAGATGGCAAAGACCTCTGCAAGATGAGCAAGGACGACTTCCTCCGGCTCACCACCATGTACAACGCCGAAGTGCTTCTCTCTCATCTCAATTACCTCAGGGAAAGTAAGTACACTTCATTAAGAAAAGAGGCAAATCAAAAGGAACACTTTCAGATAATAAGTTAATTACATACAGGGACTTGTGTTTGACTACAAACTAAAATTGTTGGACAAATAAAAGTTAGTTTTAAAATATAGGACAAGATGGTATATATCTCTTGTAGGTTTGAAGTTCTTCTGCACAAATTAAGTTATGAATTACCAGTAGATGTTAGTAGGTGTTAGCGGCCACCAGGGGATGTTAGGCACATAACTTCAGTTGTGCACCTTAGCATCATCAAGTGTTGTGGCCCTACAATCAATGATACAGGCCGAACTTGAGGGTAAGTTGAGGCTAAAGGTAAATCTGACTGGCTACTGGTTTGTATGGTAGTACTATGAAAGCCATGTGGCCCGCTCACTAGATCAGACATCATTACCACCAGTTGATGTTAGTGGAGGTTAGTGACCACCAGCAGATGTTAGGGACATAGTTGTATACCTTTGTGTCATCAGCTGTTTCAGCCTTTTAATCACAAGACACCCTCTTCTAAGGCCGGCCCACAGGTTGATCAGATACGGGTGCATGTCCCTAGCATCTTGGGGCCCATTTGGGATCTGTCCTCCTGCTCCAGAGCCATTGGCTTCAGCATTCTGCGGTGTGTGATCTTTATTTCATGGACTGGCACAGGGCTTGTCTTTGGATCCCCAGATCTCTGAGCAACCTGATGGTGGATGTTGCAATAAAACCCCAGCAGCCAACCTCAACAGGGCAAACTATTGCTTTGCCTCAAATGCCATGTCTGCCTTTTCCGCAGCCTTTTCCTCTCATTCGCTTCATCAACACTATCCTCCCAGGGTACTGTCAATTCTACAAAGTAGACACGCGCAGGGTGTTGGACCAGACTACCAGGTCAGGTCTTAGGGTGGTAGTGACAAGATGCATCGGGTTTACTCCAACTGACCACTCCTGGTCAATGGAGGAGGCCCGCTCTTCCCTGTTTCCCCTCATGGACAAATATTGTCCTTTGAACTGCAGTGTTTTGGATGGCAAGGCATTGATGGCAGTTATCTTTGTTTCAATTGTAAAAAATGATGAGCAAATGATGATCTTATTTGACAGCAGAAGGGCGATACTAAAACAATAATGTTGACGCACTGTGCTCGTATTTCCGCTGTTCTGGCATCCATCTTTGCCAAAGAATAGTCAAAGTCAACATTGACTTTCAAAACACAACCCTCCTCTCATATACTTTTCTCTACTTTTGGATGAGACGAGAGAGTGAAAAAACGCCAAACCCAAGCAAACAACATGACACTTTTTTTTTTGTCACCGCACTATATTCATATTACCGTCAATAAACAATGAAATTGCTTTTACTGGAAACGTATTTCTCCATAATGTCTACCCAGCATTAAGCAGAGCTCTGGAAACCAAGAGGGTTTCTTTCCCTTCCCCAGATAACCATCAACTGCATCCCCCCACTACACTTTACAGTGCCTTATTCCACATGGTCCACAGAAAGATGAAGGCCAGGTGCATTGCCTCAGGAATCACGCTAGGCCTGTGTGTTCAGCACGGCAAAGAAAGCTGATCTGCAATTTGCAACGGAGGCAACTAAATTTGAGCCTCTTACCTTTGAAGAGTTCCTCGTGGAATCCTGCTTAATATGTTTCGGCAGGGAAACAAAGCCAATCTTCTGAGTCAGTATGCAAATTGCATTTCAATACAAGATGTAACATCTGGTGTGGGTATTGCTTTGAATACACAGTGATATATCTAGTTCAGACAATATCTTTGACCCACTGTTTACCATAAAAATAAACATATCAGGTGTAATGCGATTGGTGGACGTACAGAGAGTCGTTGATCTCATCTTTGAATTCTTTGCATTCTACACCTTTAAATAGTGCAAGCTGCTTCTGCACAATATAACGATACCACGCTGGGTGGAGTGACTGATGGCTAGACTAAATTTAACATTACTCCCAAAAAATTGTGATGGGCCTCAGTGTGATGTAATGGGAACTATATTTTGTGGGTGTCAACAGTTTTCTCTGTGCACAGCGTCTGGGCAGAAAGAGAGATGCTTGTCATGAGTATAACAGCCTCATTGTGTAGCACTGCAGCGGGTGGATCTGTCTGACCGCCACTGGGAACACTCCGCAGAGCAGTTTTCATTATGGCCACTGGCTGCGGGACTTAGCCACGGCTTAGGCGTGCTGCACCGCGACTCTGCCCATTGCTGTCCTTTTTTTGATTTAGACCTTGTATGTTTTGGAGACAGAAGAGATGTCTTGGGAATCCTCTCCACTTGCCAGTTGAAATTGCTTTGGATCCGTTCCCGAAAATCAAAAAAGATGAATGCTCCCATTCCGTGCCTGGACTGACTGACCTGTTTTGGGGAAGCTCTCTGAGAAGTGAGCAGCATGTATTATTGACACTGGGAGCCTAAGGGCAAGAGGAACCATGTTTGTAAATGAGGGTCTGAGGAAGACTAAGAAGGACTTGGAGGAGGAGGGCTGAGGAGGAGGATGGTTCATGCAGACGCTGCAGGGCTGATTTGGAAACTAAAGCCATTCTCTCTTCTCCCCCCACAGCACAAACAAACACAATCATAGACAAGGAGTAACCCCGTCCAGAAAATAGACCTCTGGCTTCACTCACAAGAGCTGGAGCCGGGCCGAGCTCCCAGAATACAGAAAAAGAAAGAGGGAGGGGGAAGGCTATGCGGAGCCCTGGAAGTATTAGTGATTGCAGGTCATGTGATGGCTTCCACCAACCCCACTCTTTACTTTATTATGCCCGATCCTGCAATCATTTCATACACATCTGTGAGCATGATGCATGCGTTGGGTTCTGGTTTTTGAGCCTCTGATGAACATTCCTGAGGGTACATTAAGCCCTGTATGTACACTGTGCATGTGGCAGGGACACACTTCTCCACAACACAGCCATATCATAACAAAAAGAAAATTTCTTGCCACGTCATGTGCAGAAATGTTGTTCAGACGCCCATGCTGGTGAAACCACGGGTATCTGTCTGGAAACCCAGCTGCTTACAGTAACAAGGGTAGTTGCCCATGCATTATTTTGGCCTTCTTGTTGGTCACTTATCCAGATTTTCATAAGTGATGGCCGCCCACACCCCAATGTGCTTTCAATTTTGTGTGCAATTTGAGAATTTGTTCAAATTAGTCTGTCAGGGAGGGACTGTGGACTGTTTGCTTTATCGCACCCATGTAGGTCGGTTTGATACCACATGTGCTGGAAACGGAGCGGAGCAAAAAACCTCAGACAACGAGAGGCTGTATCCTCCAACACGCGGAGATGCAAGAAGAGAGGGGGAGACAGAGAGAGAAGAAGGCAGCAGTGAAAGGAGGGAGTCAAGAGGGAAAGTGACGAGACAGAGAATTGAGAGCAAATCTGCTGTAAATCTAAAGAAACATAATGGAAGAAAATTGGATAAAAAAAGATATCCTTGACAGATAGCTTTTACAGTAGTTATTTGAGGACAAGGGCAGGAGGGTGTGAGGAGGAGAAGCAGTTATAAAACGAGAAGAGTGTGAGATAGAAAAGAAAAAAGTCTCGGGTGGACTATTTTTTTAGAACTGTGTGGAAACGGTGCGAGGTGGTCATGATTGAGTGCCTTTGGAGAATAGCAATAGTTCTGTTTCCCAGCTGTCGCCATTGCTTGTGTGTCTGGATGGATTTACAGGGAGGGAGTCAAGACGGAGAGAGAGAGAGAGGGAGAGTGATAAGTCTGGGCTTCTGCACGGCTGCTGCTCGCTCCAGAGTGGGGGACATTCTCGAGCCCTCAATAGTTTATACAGACCATAAACATCTGGGCTCGAAGGCTGAGTAGGGAAAAAGGAGGTCTGGAGAGCTCTCTCGTTCTCGTTCTCGTTCTCGTTCTCTCGCTCTCTCTCACTTACACTCTCTCCTCTTTCTCCTCTCACAACATTTTTATTGCGCTCCCCTTGCATTAGTTCTTTCAATTGGCAGATTATCACTGGTGCAGAGGGGCTCAGCGACCTGGCTCCGCGCCCTTTACTGTTAGCTGTCTGCCGTTAGCCACCATTACGGAGCAGTCTGTGGCTCCTCACTTGACTGCTGGGGTTCAGACACTTAGCGCTCCAAGATTTTTTGTACATACATCATATTAGCATAAGTGGAGGTGGATAAGAAGCAGTTGCTGTTCATGTAAACACTGAGATGAGGACAGTTGTAATTGAAGCTAGCTGCTTGGAGGCACATGATAATTGGACCTGAAACCCAATCGCCAGTTAAGAATTTTAATATTTGTTATTCTTTCTCACTGCAATATATGTGCATTGCAACAGTTAGGTTAAGTAAAGGAGACATATTGTGCTTTCTTCAGTTTTTCTTTTTCTAACGCATTATCTAGCCAAAAAATTTGCAGTAAAAGGAGCTCCTCTCCCAGACAGAAAACACTACTCCTAAACGCCATGTCAGGGGTCCGGCCGAGTCTCCTGCATCATCGTGATGTCATGATGTTAATCTAAAAATAAGAATAAATTGTGGAGTAATGTGCAGAATAATGAGGGAACAATTAAGGTTAGTTTAGAGGGTGCTTGAGCGTAGCTTCACTATGGTGACGGCATTCAGGGCAAATGTCAAATTTGCTGTTGATGGTCAGAAAATACCTCCAAAGCACAGGCTGACAGCTAGTTAAACCCGAATGTATCATTTTCTATGTCCATGGAAATAAAATGAGTCGTGCAGGTGTACAAGCGTTTTTTGTTTGAAGGCACTTTTGACGGAGCCGATGGCTGAGTAACGAAAGCAAAGAAACGATAAATATAACGTATTATTTTGGGTTGGAGTAATTAGTAAATTAATATAAACACTTTTTTTCAATCATTGGCATGTTTAGAGTTATTCATTGAATTACTGGCCAACTATGTCATCTGATGAGAAGGGTTTATTTTGTGGTTCGGGAGGACCTGTTGCAGGTTTTGCAATCCTTAAAGATTGCATTAAGAGACATTGGGGCATGTCAGTGCAGCTTCATGCTATAAAGTTGAAGGATGACTTACTGTTGGCTGGAGATCACTTGGCGGCAAGATGCCTGACACTAGGTGACTGGGACCCGGGGTTTATTGACAAAGCTCAGACCACATGTTTGAGGCAATGGTATCATATAGCGCTACAGAATAAACAGCAGAGGCCTGATGCAGGTCCGTCACGTTGCTGAACGAGCTCTGAAAGATTTCTGTCAATATTATGGGTGTGCCAAACAGGAGGACAGGGCCTTTTGAAAAGCACCATCAGTCAAGGACAGAAATGAAAATAGTTTGTGGATGTTATGTAATCTAACAGACTCTGCGCAGATGTGACTGGAGAGGGAAGCCGAGGGTCTCAGAGGCTGAACACTGGCCAGTCCTCCCACTGTGCTGTCAGATTACCGGGACATGTTTGTTTTCTGAGAGAGGAAGAGGCCGTCCAAATAAATAGGCAGCGCAGCCAAGACTCCCTCCACCGAACCGTCAGCTGTGGTCTCTCCCTCTCTTTCTCCGTTACTCTCCCCCATGCTCTCTCTCACTCTCACTCGTACAGCAGTCCCACATTTGTCTGTGGGATGGTTTGAGGTTTTCTCAGCAATGCTGCCTGTTTGCCTGTCTGGGTCAGCCCACATATGTGGCACACAGTAGGAAAAGGGTTAACAGCCCCTTCCTGCTCCTCCCCCCTTCGCTCCCCCTTTTACTTAATTTTTTCTGACAGTCTGTGCATCTTACTCTTACACTTTCTCCCTCATTCCAAAGATGGCGCTTTTGGCGGATTGCTTGCCCCTGTGCGCTTACACTCAGCGTGTGGAATTATTTTTGTACGGGGAGCTGCATTTGATTGCTGAGCAGGGACCCGGACCTCATACAATGGCTCCCCTGTTCTGAGGCCCCCAGGTTTCTAAACTAGACCCAGAGCCTTGGGGGTGCTGTGGAGTAGGTAGAGCAGGGGAGGGGTGTTTGGAGGTTAGAATACATTTGCAGAGCACCCCACACTTTTCCCCCTCGGCCACCCCCTAAAAAAAACAGACCCTTAGTCTGCCACCATGGGCCCCTCCACCCCCAATTACACCATCAGCCGCACAGCGAGCTAGGTAAGAAACCTACTTGGTGTAGTTTTCTCTCAAGAAAAACACATCACAAATTTAATTTTGCTCTGCAGTTTTTCGTTTCTTTTTTTCGTGTCCCATTCACAAAAGTTATCATCCTGGCTCAGCAGCTCCCCAAATCGTAACACTCCCTATGTAGTAGCTGCCCTTGTGTTTTCTCTGTGCATTTTTGGGTCTGTTTTTCCACTCGCTGATTTATGCCTGGGGGCAGCTAAAATTAAGGGAGCATTTTGGTGCCGCCCAGGGTGCCTGTGTAAGTGGAGGAATGCAGTGCAGAGTTCTGCTCCATAAGGTGAAATGAATAGGCAGCCATGTGCACAGTCTTGCCTCCCTGACTTTATTATTCGAGAGTTGGGTTTGCTGTTAAAATGCTGACAGGCAAAAATTTTTTCCCTCTACCTTTAAAGGGCCGACTGTGTGCTGGATGTGCTTTATTTGGGACAGGATTTATGTGACACAAGCTATTTTCCTTCTGAGTTGTTTTTTAGGGACAAAACAGGAACACGAATCAACAAATGAAAAGGGTGCTTTAGTGCTGCCTGACAGTAATTGAACCTATTACTGCCACCTACTGGCTGTTGTTATACCATTTGAACTTATTGTCACCCAGGTTTCAGGATAAGTGATGTCTCCATCATGATTCATAAATACATTTTTACAAATATTACTATTCCTCACTTATTCTATAAACCAAACATTAAAAGCCATACTACATACACAAATTTCCCCATTGCTGGAATAATAAAACACTTCTTATATTGATAATACTGAACCTACGTTTATATATATATATATACCTGCCTGGGACTGCAGATGAAAATTAGTCGAAAAATCATTAATATGAACCATTGTGCTCATATTAATTAATGTACACTGTCCCTTTTAAATAAATACAAGTTAAAGTTAAAGTTAGGTGTATATTATAAACTGTTAATAACTGAATGCTCTTAGGAATTGATTAAATTAGCACATTTTCTACCCTGGTTTTTATATGCTTGTTTGTGGTGTCATTCATTTCTCTTGATGCATTATTTCCTGTTATTACAGGTAGCTCATCATTATCCTACAATACACCATCTCACACAGATCCATCCCCACGCTTGGCTGCCAAAGAGGGTAGGAACACATTTATCTCTCTATTCTCTATGTGTCTATCTGTCCATATTTTACATTTTTTTTATCATTTTATAACCTGGAGTTATGTAATACAGAAGTTAGAGAATTCTTATCTGTCATGTCTGCTTCACAGTGCCAACCAGATTCAAACACACACACATTTGAGCATATAACCCCACTCACACAAACCCAAAGCACATGCAGTCAGTAACAAAGCACTGGGCAGGTGCACCTTTTGTGTTGTAAAACATAATATGAGCCAGGCTGCTCCAGCAGACTGTTGCATTCAGGCCTTCTACCCGAGCACTGTAACAACACATCAGCTCTGAGACAAAAGCAGTGTGCTGATGAGCTCTGTCTACAGCATCGGGGGCAAGAGCGGACTGTGAATGCAGCCATGACGGAAAAGAGGCAGGATGTGAGACGTGAATGAGGATGTTTGTCGCAGAGACAGGCGTCAGGGAGAGGAGCTGAAGCAACAATGTGAATGGAAAACGTTAGAAGCTGTACTGCTGGTTCAGGCCAGATTGAAGTGGAAAGACGTGTGTCACTTTGCACTTTTACCCATTTAGTGCGTCAAAATGCATTTACGCCATTTTTAATGCGATTACTGTCACTGTTTATTAAACACAACATCAGTCACACTCCTGATTCAAACTATGTATTCACTTTTATACACAGTTTCATACATTGCTAATTCTATTCAGTTTTTTAATACGAAGGGTAATTTATTCACTACACAATTCAACTTTAATAAAACACATAATAATCAAATGGAATTTTTTTAATTATTCATTATAGGTCTTTAAATTGAAGTGTTGAGACTTCTTTCTTATCATTAACATTGCTTACAACAAAAAGCAACCAGAATGGCAATCAGTCAAGCATTTCCCTTAAATTCAATCAAACTGCAGCAAATTACCCACACTTATACCAGTTCCTCAATGTGAAGACATTTTTAAACAACATCTAGAAATAATCCCCCAACCAAGTTTTGTGGTAATCTGAACATAACTCTTACTGTTATACTGTTAACTAACAAACCAAAAAATGCAGATGAAAACATAACCTCCTTTTCAAAGGTAACAACAGCTATTAGCTCACCTCATCTAGAGATCCATCATGTTCATTCCGAGACATTAAAGACAAATTAAGTAGAGCTACTTATTTATCCGATAGTTTGCGCTATTTAAATCTGGGTCCACTCTGTGTCTGAGCTGAGCTTACATACTGAATCTTGGTTTAAACTGATAATTTATGATAAAATAGAAATCCTGCAGTGAAATGAGACCTGTTGTATTGTTGTTACTGTTGAATAGTAAAACGTCTTGCAGAAGCCGGTCTGAGAACAACACCCTGCAGCAGGATGATTGTCTCTTTCCTCTCGATTCCTTCACACTCTACAAACATTATTTTGTGCTGACACAACGTGAACTATGCGAAGGCTGCACCGCCTATTTGTTAGAAAAAAAGCTACACATCCTTTAAGTCAGCTATATGGTGTCACCACCAGAGACGGGAGAAAGGACTGCAATAACAATGATAGCCTTGCTCACAGGATGAGGCGCGCTATCAAGGCAGAAGGAGAGGAAACACTAGGTCCGATAAGTGTCCAAGAATGCCCTCTGCCTTGCTCCGTCTGCCCCAGTGGTGAGTGTGAGCACTTGTTCACGCCCCGGCATCAATACCAATAGACCTATGGGCAGGCCAGATAAGATTCTGCTCGGTCACCCCCTGACCCTGGCCTTCCTGGTTCTCAGAGCCAGGTATTTGGACTGGCAGGAAAAGAGTGTCACTCCCTTCAGCAGCATTTCCTTTTTCACAAGAGGTGACTTCTATTACAGGCCTCTGCAGCGCTGACCGTACTTCTAGTTGTGACACATATTTTTTCATGAATTACTAAATACAACCATATTATCGGATTGATCCCCACGCATCAATCACTTTGATCAGAAATGTGCGACAGCGTAACTTTAATGCAAAATCGTGCGGAAAAAGTGAAACGAGACAGACGAAACATACAAAAGTCGGAGCTGAGAAATTGTGACTCGACAATAAAAAAGCGGTGTTTCTTCAGGAGAAGCCTTTATTAACATTTTCACAGATCAGCATTGCCAGATGTTCAAGTTCATATTGCCTTTTGAGAACAGTCAAATACCATACAGGCTCTTTGGGGTAGAATAAGCACGAGCGTACAGCAGGAGACAACCCTTAATCTGCTCCAGACTCTGTGGTGTAAAATGCAATGTTATGAATAAAAGAGAGCATATAAAACACGGAATGCAGCAGCTATGAAAGGGTGTGTGCGGCTGTGTGCGGCTGTGTGTGTGTGTGTGTGTGTGTGTCTAAAGTCTGTGTCTGCGATTTGCCTGTGGATAGGCATGTGTGTGAGTGGGTGAGTTCCTGTATGTCTTAGTACAGCATGTATGCTTTTACATGACTTTTAGGTGCATATGTTCCATTAGTTACTGGGTGTTACATTTATATCCATACAGTGCTTGTTGCTGAGCCTTTGCACCTTTTCCATTCTGTTTGTGTTGCTGCTCTGACATTTGGGGATTTTGTGTTTTCGCAGTGAGAACACTCATATTCTCCGCCGCTTCTCGGTGAATGTGGGAAGATGATGATTCACCTCTGCGAATGTATTCATTTTGCTGCCAAGTCAAAGTGGCAATACAATTTGAAGTGTGCCATTATGTGCACAAGCTGTTATAAATCCACGACATTCAATTGCTCCCCTTCGCTGCATTTTGAAAGTTAATAAATAAATAAATGAGAGATGAAATTCTCTCTTTGAAATAGAAACAATGATGAGGGGGTGGGCGAAAGATGCCTGTAACTTTTTGCCCTTTTGTGTTTATGTTTGTGTGTGCAGCACCGTTGCTGAAATGTTGTTTTTTTTTTTTTTTAAGTGAGGCTTCTCTGCTCTCATGCACCAACTGTCTCCTGGCTGTGTGTAACTCCTGTACTTTGCCATCATTCTCCTCCTCTCATGGCTCCTTCCTCACACAGATGGCTTTTAAAGCACCTGTATTACGGGTATTAAAAAAGTTTATCCTGTCTGGGTCTCTCTCCTTGGCTCAGACTCTGGGTTAAAAACAGTCCACAACTTGTATCTTCTTCTTTCCTCTCTCTCTCTGTCTGTCTCACCCTCTATGTGCAGTTTATTTTTCTCCCTCTCCATCTCCTCTCTGTCTTTGTCCTTTACTCTCCGTCTCTCTGCCCCCCTCTTTCTCTCTCTCTCTCTTTCTCTCCCTCTCTCTGTCTAGCTCTCGGGCCTTGTTTTGACTAACTGGTCCTGCAGTCAAAGTCTCCCAGGAGCGTGCACCACACCCCAGACCGGAGTGGAAACTGGCTCAAGTCGCAGTCAGAACGAGGCCTGGAAAAATGAAGGCGGGAGAGGTGGGGGGGTTGAGGCGGCTCTGTGTGTCTGTCTGTGTGTGTGTGTGTGCACATATTCAGGGGTCTATGTCTGTGTTTTGCATGGCCAGCTCGAACCGCATACCCCCCACCACTCTGGGCTTTGTACGTTTTGCATCTGCTGCTTCATCCTCCTCCTGCACTTTCACTTACATGTTTCGCCAGTTTTCTCTCTGTCAAATTAACCTCCCGAAACAGAAGTAATGGTGAAAGCCTTGAACGTGCTGCGTGTGTGTTGGTTTCTCTCTTTTTTTTGTGGCACTGTCTACCTCTATTCTGACTTGCAAAATTGTTTTGGAAGTTAATGTAATCTGCTGCCAACAGCTACACCGAGGGTATCTGAGAAATGTGGATGAGCCCACATTACTGGGCATCTACTCCAGCCAATACCAGACAGTAGCTGAGTTTGCTGCCATTGTTTTCTTTGCAAATTCCAAGGTTGTGCTTCGTCTGACTCTACTTTTTTTCATCATTTTCCTCCTCCCTCCCTTCAATGTCTTCTCCTCTTTTCCTTCTCCGTGCTTTTTTTGTGTACTCACTCACTCTGTCTCCATCTGCATCTGTCTGCTTGTCAATAATTTTCCTCCTCTTTCCCTTTTACCCTCTCCCCAACCAACTCCTCTTCTGTTTGTAACCCCCTCTCGATATACATACAGGGAGGTGGCCCCCGTTGTGTGTTTCTTTTTTTCATAGTGGTGGTGGTGAGCCAGTAGGGGTGGGGGGCTGTGTGGGGGTGTGTAGAGGGGAAAAAAGGGCCAGTAAAACAAAGAGAGGTTGTCTGCAGGCGAGGCAGGCAGGAAACGCAAGTCTCCCAGGACTCTCCCCCAGTCACTGCTCCTTGGCTATCCTGCCGGCCCACACCAGATTGAACCTGACAGCCCCGCTGAGCCGCGGCAGCCCCACTTGTTATTTGTCCCTCCTCTCCTTCTTTTTGTCTTTTCTATCTGTTACACTTGCATTCCTTTAATTCGTTTGATCGCATCCTCATTTATGCATTTTTTAGTTCATGTCCTTTATATCTCCACCGTCTCTTTACATCTTCCTCCACCGTCAAAAAAACCCTCTCTTCAGTGCTCTGAGACCCTCTTGTCGTCTGTGCAGAAAGGAGAGAATCATTTACCGAAATATCATTTACTGAAATATCAGGGGTTAAAAGTTGAAAAGTTTGAAACTAATGAAGAGATCAAACGATCCCGAGCAACAGGAACCTTTGCCATTTGGGGATATTCTGATATAGTGAGGAAAGGGAGAACATCCTTTGAAAGTAGACACGTTGGATTTGAAGTCTTTTTACATTTTCAGTGGTATGTTATGAAATGAGTTAAACAATAAAACACTTGTGTGGTGGGTTTCCCCATTGTGGGACTAATCTTATCTTACTGTATCTTACCAGGCAAACTTCGTTTTCATAGTTGTATTGAGAATGGAATCTTGAGCTCAACTGTTCTGAAAGGAAAGCTAAATTTGACTCCGATTACTTTATTATTTGGTGTTTATTTAGGGGAACCAAGACGTCATTATGTTGAGATCCACAGGAGGGCAGTATTGTACAGTGTTTAGAAACATGCAGTGGCTACTGATGATATATTTGATGCTACTGGATGTCTCTCTGGTGTGGCTGTATGAGGTAATATGGTTCAAGATGACACGCAAACCCCAAATGTATTGTGTATTTAATTTGTTTCAGACATATTAATAATGAAAAGCTTTCTACATTACATTTGTCTTGTGTACTAAATCAAGGGGCATTTCCATGTAAAAACTTCGATAAATATGGGTAATTAAATATGGTTAATATAATATTATAGTTTATTAAATGATTAATGACTGAATAATGTTGTGACTTTTGTGAATGCACAAGATAAAACATGATGAGACTAATCTGAAGATAGATAAATATTCATGTCTAAATAAAACAAACTGCGACAACACAAAAATGGCATCAGAACAATGGATGACATCTGAGATGTCAAACCATATTATTCTAATGATCAAACCTATTAAGTTGAAAGATTAATCATGCATATTGTGTATAAACGCAACGCTGCCAGCCACATTTTTTCCCCATATATATTTCTTCTGAATAATGTAGCCTACATATGTTAATATATCCATTTTTTATTCTATATATTTCATCATACCTTATTCTCCCGTTTTATTATAATTCCTCAAATGATGAATAGACTATTTATTCTGATGAGATGAGGGCAAACCTCAAAAGCAAAAATGTATTTAATTTGACTACTTCCGTATGCAAAGTTACCTTCATCCTCTATCATTGAAGTTCATGTCTGATGCAATTTCCAATGTCCAAACAAGCAGCAGTAATAATAATGAGATCATGGAAGAAAGAATAAAAGCATAGTTTTAAGTTCATATAAGTGATAATGGAATAATGCCTACACAGCATTCATGCAAAAACTAAATTAATGTACTACTCTAAAAGTAAATGATTGCAATCATGGATTTAAAACTAGCTCCCTGTCTCCATGTCACTGTAACTCAACATGACTTCTGGACTTGCTTATTTTCTTATCTTCTTCTTCTTCTTCTTCTTCTTCTTCTTCTTCTTCTTCTTCTTCTTCTTCTTCTTCTTCTCTATCCGTTGCCCTCTAGGTGAAATGCTGCTGACATAAAAGATTTACAGATCATGATAAAAGTGTGGAGCTGCGTGTTGCACACAACACATATCTGTCCATGGTATGCTTCATATTTCCCTTTATGTTGGCAACAGTTCCAGCCCTCAGCAATACAAACCATCCAGGGTGCTGTAGCCAGGTGTGCCACGGGGATACCAGGGTGTTTTTGGAGATATTCTCAAATGAACAATACATCCTGTGTTTTATCTGCTGTGTCAGAGTGACAGATTGTTACTGGAAGCCGTCCACCTTCACACAACTCAGCTTCATAGGTTTGAACCACAGACACACAGCAGGTAGAACCTGTGCAAACTGGGCCAGTTTGGCTGCTTGTCAAGGTTTCATGAAATTAGCTTGTGTGTGGGAAAGAGTGTGTGTATGTGTGTGTGTGTGTGTGTGTGTGTGTGTGTGTGTGTGTGTGTGTGTGTGGGTGTGGGTGTGGGTGTGTGTCAGTTGTACGTTAATCGGCATCAGAGCTTTTATTCGTGGTCAGAGTGTTGCAAGCTGCTCAACCAACTCTTTTCTGTCAACGATTGTGCCATCTACATTTTCACCACCACAACATGCCAAACTAAAAACCACATTACCATGTCCAGATATCCTTTGAAGAGCATCTTGAACCATGTTTTAATAGATGTATTTATGTCATTTGGCACTAGTGTACATTCTTAGCTCCTCCTGGCTAGCACATCATGATATAGTCACTTACTTAAGTGCATTCATTGATCTTTTATGAGTTTTTCATATTTCTCACCGTCTTCTACCTTTTTAAAATACACAAAAACGTTGTCCTCTTTTCCTCTGTCTTCTTCAGACCCTTCATATGATGCTGTACGGCGGACAGGATGGTCAAACAACATGCACAGCGGCAAAGGTGAGGACATACACAAATCATCAACAGAAAAGATCCCCATGTTTGACTGGAAGATACGGGTACAGTCGCTATGGGTGGAGCCGAACTTTTGAGAGAGGGAGTGATCACCTGATCATGTGATATGTTGTGCAGGTCAAAACACCCAGGTTGTTTGCAAATAGCATTCACATAGTCTGTGGGTCAGACTCCTGGAGATTGCAAACTGTGTTGTCAGAACTTGAGCACACAATCAGAAGAAGTCAGCTCAGCCATCAGTTACTGCCTTATTTAATTTGGACCTCTGCTGACTTGCCATCACAACATGTAGCTCGGTCTGTAGACCCCCGCTGATGTTTCTTTATGTCTCTCTCTGTCTGTGTTTCCTGACTGTTTCGCTCCCTGCAGGCTCACCAGTGGTTACTCAGAATGTGACCAAGTCCACTGAGCAGCCCAGACCTCAGCCAGGTAACTTACCTGTGACTCTGTTTGTCTTAAGCACAGACTTTACATCAATTTGTTATTACACCTATTTGATTCACTTTGTGCCAGTTTTCATAATACTCTGTATTATCAACAAATCTCTCCTTTTGTATACAGATCCTTACCAGATTCTGGGTCCCACCAGCAGTCGCCTAGCAAATCCAGGTAAGAGTTTGTCTTTATAAAGCAGCCGCTGTAAATATAGGCAGATGCTGCTTTTACAGGACTCTGATGCATGCGTCGGAGGCTTTAACCGAAATGCTGCTCATTCTCTTCGAATGGCGTTGCCAAACTGCTTTTTGGTTGCGTGCATCATCTTGCATCCCGAGGGAAATTTACATTTATTGACCTCTGTTTGTTTTTGTGTCCATCAGGTTCAGGTCAAATCCAGCTGTGGCAATTCCTCCTGGAGCTCCTGTCCGACAGTGCTAACGCTGGCTGCATCACCTGGGAGGGCACCAATGGCGAGTTCAAGATGACGGACCCCGATGAGGTGGCAAGACGCTGGGGCGAGCGCAAGAGCAAGCCCAACATGAACTACGACAAGCTGAGCCGTGCTCTACGCTACTACTACGACAAAAATATCATGACCAAGGTGCACGGCAAGCGCTATGCCTACAAGTTCGACTTCCATGGTATTGCTCAAGCGCTGCAGCCACACCCAACTGAGTCCTCCATGTACAAGTACCCCTCGGACCTGGCCTATGTGCCTTCCTACCATGCCCATCAGCAGAAGGTCAACTTCGTATCCCCACACCCTCCATCCATGCCTGTCACCTCCTCCAACTTCTTTGGACCCACTGCTCCGTACTGGAGCTCACCAACTGCAGGCATCTACCCCAACCCAAATGTCCCACGCCACCCTAACACCCATGTGCCTTCCCACCTGGGCAGTTACTATTAAAGGACCCCTGTCTGTCCATCCACCATCCTCTAAAAACCTCCCCTTTCCCCACAACAGAGTCCACAATTGCTGACCTGCACTCCCAGTGATGCCAAACCGATGAAGACTGAATTGATAGAGGCATTTGACCTCTGAAGGAAATAAAGGATGATTCAATTGAAGTTTTATATATATATGTAAGAATTTATAAACAACTGGATGCTATGCTCCAAAATGGAATACTACTTAACTTTACAAGACTAGCAACTGTTTTAGTCTGTTTTAGTTTCCTGTGCCTTTCTGTTTCCCATCCTTCTGAAAGCTGCCCTGACAGCTGTCCTTCCCGAAAACCTTCCCAAACCAAAGCCAGAAGACAGGAGAAACAACCTGAGTCCGTCTGCCTCTGCTCCCCGCTATAGTACCAGACATGGGCCTATTATTTATGGGTCTCAATCTACAACCTCCTCAGTACATTATGCACATTACGCTTTAAAGCATCTTCCATTTCCCCTCGTCTACAGCTTTGTCGGGGTTTCTTATTCCCACCGCAACTACCCTTTTGTTTCCACTGGCTCTATCTGCTCATCTGTCCATCTGCATCGTTTTATGTGTGGAGAGTCTCCTGGAATTTGCTGGATAAGGAGGAGCTCTCAAAGAGATGGACTTTTCTCAGCACTGAATGAAATTTGGCAACTGGAATATGCCATTCACAATTTAATTTATCCTCCAAACTGGAAGGCTAGAGAAGAGTTAAATGTCGCAGAGGGAAGCGCTGTATGTTTTGCTGACCTGGGTCAACTCAGTTACTTAAAATGCTTTTTTGCGTGTTGTATGTGGAGTTCAAGGTTGGCGATGTGTACAGTTGACTCGTTTGTGCAGGGGAATCCGAGTCAAGATGTAATTGAAGTAATTTGCAACAATAATTCAACCCAGGTCAGATGTTTTCAGGGGCCCACACACTAGGCTACTAAATGTTTGCCATGTTGTTGCCTTTCAGCCATGCCATTTCCAGATGTTTTGTTGCTCGACCATGTCAGTATTAATGTGAATGTTTGTGAAACACGCAAAAAGGGATACCCCGCAGCAAAATCAAAATTTGTCAGATGTTTTCTTTTGTAAAAAGAGGAGTGGAGAAATTAATTCCTTTTTCGATGATAGACCACGATTGCTGCAAATGACTAATCTAAAACATGAGAGATGATTATGACAACATACCAAAGCTCAAGACTATATGTTGATAAGTGGCTTTTTTATTATTATTTGTTTGCTTGTTTTTTTTAATCCAAAGTACCTTACGGTGCCATGAGTGCATTTACTTTTACTCTGAGGTGGTTTCCTATGTGCCTTAATGAGACCCCAAACCCTCACGGTCAAAAAGTGAGTGCCATGCCTTAACTGCTGTTTTATGCCATATATTTTCTATTCATTAATGATGGAACAGCATATTGTGACATTTATAAATCATTTCCATGTCTGACCACAAATCTGACAATTTTAGATTTTGAAGTGCACTCTGACTATAATGGCTGCCACGGTGTCTCCTTCCTCTTTCCTATGTAGGCCAGTCAGGACCGTGTAGGTGAGCACAGAGTAGTGGCTTTGCAGCAAGTCATGTTACAAAGACAATCAAGTCGTATTCTTTTACCAGGGCTGGATCCTAGTTCGAGAGCAGCATGTGTGTTTGAATGTTAGTTTCTCACTGATCTAGAGCCCAGCAAAATGCACATGAATCTCAAGTCTGGATTTCATCATCATCATCCTGTGACAGTATCACGTCGAAACATATCCGTCTTTAGGTGTTCAAAGCTGTTCATAGCAAAAGTATTCCTTCAGAGTAACTGAGAGTGGACACTTGAAAATAAATTACTTGGGACTGAGTAGTTTATCAGAGAACAAAATCAATAAAGTATGACGAGATGAAACAAAGAAATCCTCAGATTCGCAAACGCTGTGCGTTTGTCAGACCTATTTTGTATTATTTTATAAGCATCAGTCAACTAGGCATTAAAGCAACTTACTGTATAAATTATGCAGAGTTATTTTCATATGTGACACAGTATTAAAAAAGTCAAGAGAATTAATACGAGTTGACCTCGGTCAAAAATGCAAAACCTTTTAAGTCCATTTCTGCTAAGTAGTTTGTTAAGCATGTAAGCGTTTTTTATATCTGTACATTTGGGCAATACATTTCATTTTTTTTGTTTTCTTGTAATTGTTATTGTTTCTGAAATTCGGTTGTAACATCCTTTATGCCTTTAAGTGCACAAGATATTTTCTTGTATTCCCAAAACCATAAATGCCTGCTTGAATCCTAATCCAATATCCCGGGATTTCTTTACTCTATATGCAACATGTAATTATTAAGATGGTTTCTTTCCATTTCGAATCACTTTTTTTCTGCCAGGTAGCCCTTTCCTGTACATTTAAGAATTTCAGGTATTTTATGCAAAAGAAATACCTTCAGTATTAATACCCACCACCAGCTTCTCCTGAAGACTTATAGCTTTAAAAGAAGAAATAAAAAGGGAACATGTAATTTGTAGCATAAAGAAATTATTGTAATGTACCCTTAACTTCAATGTTTCACAAGCATTATCAACGAAAAGGGATCTGTGCTACTTCGTATATGCAATGTATTTTGGATATCAAATATAAATATATATATGTGTGTGTTGGTGCGTATGTTTCTGTGCGCGTGTGCGAGCGTGTCTGTGTGTGTGTTGTGTAATTTTACAATTAACCAATGTATTATTATTATTGTCATTCCTGAAATGTATGAATGCCTTTTGGAAAAGGTCTTTTGTATAGGAAAATGTGACAAAATAAAATTTTACCTCTCGTTTTTTTCCCAATCGCTTGTTTGTGGCTTCACCAGAGATGAACACAACATCTCTGTATTTTCCACCAGGACATTTGAAAAATGCACAACTATCTTGATAGTGCCGATACTTTTGTCGATTGTGATGAAACTTCCTTTGCCGTGTCAACTCATTGACTTTAAGTGAGCTCTAGTGCATAACACATGTATTCTTGTATTTAGCAATATATATATTATTTATTTACATCTGCAGAGGGTTGGAGGGATAAGAAACTTTTAGTTGAGAGAGTTTTATTGTAAGATTGCATCTGCATTAAGAAACAAGAGCATACCTGTATTCCAACAAATATACATTTAATACTAACACTGAAGGGCGTTTCATCTCAATTTACATATGTTATATATATATATATATATATATATATATAATATTTTGTCCACTATCTAACATATGCTCATGAAGATAAACTAAATTGGAGTAAGGAAACTGCAATAATTTGAATAAGCGTTCTTTTCTACATGGCATGCAGCTTTTTGCCATTGCAATCCCAAGTAACATTTTGTCATTGCAAAAATAATGATAAATTGTGTTTTTACTCTGTACGGTTCTATCAGGTATTGAATGAACAGATCATACAAGGCCACAAGCTGTGAGTAAGGGAATTGTACTTTTCTTTGTTTCTAAAAAGTGACAAGATAAAGACCCAGAAATGCAGCTTCTGTCTAGAATGAACAAAAATAATAATACAAATTAGTTGAACCATTAGAGACCTGCACTTTCTTATGTTGATAGATCATCAATATATTTAATGTTACTTGCAGCTAATTGTTCATATTTGAACCCTCATCACCCTTATCTGTCTTTTGAAATACAGGTTCCTTCACTAAGGTCAGTTAACTGGCTCCACTGTGATATGTTCAGGGACTGATTGTGTTGTCTTTAAATAATAAAAACGTCAATGCGACAGATACTGAAACCACGGCATGCATACAGTATATACTCGACCTCTATAGGTGCTTCTGTTCTGATGCATGTAAATGCCACATGCCAACTGATTGTTTTTAAAAGCAAACTGCTAATGCAGGTTCTAGTTGTTTAAACGCATTATGTGTTAAATGATTTTAGTCTGGTTTCCATGTATCAATATGCATGTCTACTCAGTATTTACCCTAATACAAACATGCTATATGGGTTACTTATTGTGTCACCTCGTTCTCAATCACGGGTTTGGTAATATTACAATTAGTGTGTATGCTTGGTTTTTGTATGAAATTACAGCTTAAGTCTTGCAAAATGCCCTTTTAGTTTGCATGTAGAAATATGTAGCCTATCATGATCACAGGGAATAGCTGTCGAGAGACAATTGTGGACTTCGTAATTTTATTATTGAAATATGCCTGCAAAAGATTATCATCTTTAAGCTGCTTGCTAACTAATCAATATTCAGAATCTGTTCACCTTGCTTATTACTCTGCAATTTGAACCAGCACGCAGGTACACACACACCTATGACTCTAAGCATATGCAGTTAATTAGAACGGTCATAGTGGAGTGGCCTTAACAAAACCTGTCAAAGCTCCATGCTAGCAGACAGTATGTGCTGTTATTTAGCCATAAATGGAGAGTTCTGGTTTCATGTTCAGAACATGCAGGCAAAATAATGGGCAGCAAGCAACGGCTTTCATCTCACAAACACCACCACTCTGTCGTGTTTGGATCCCTGTTTGCTGTCACAACTTTGCTTTGTTTATAGATGGAAAGCCGTAATAGGGGTTGGCACCTGTCATTATGTTGCTTTGACCTTTTTGATCACAGGCCTTATATAAAGTTTGGGCCACGTTAGACAGCAAATAATGATTACACATTAGAGACATATTTTTTTAATGCAAAAAAATCCTTTATGTCAGTGTTTTCTGACGGAGCCCCTCTGGTGACTTTTGGGAGAAAAAATAAATATTGCGTGGCCACAACATAACGCTGTGGGAATGAATCTGGTCCTTAATTACAAGACCTGGTGTATTTGGAACTTGGAAGCCTCTTGGATGAGAGATGAAACATTTCACCTTATCACATGATGTAGCCTCTATAATGGACTTTAGTTTGATACACACTGTGATGGAAACGTTTAAAATTAATAATTAATTAAAACATATAGGGTCCTATCCTCATGCGCCTGGAACCTGACTGTTCACATATGGTATTTTGGTGACAGGATGTGTCTGGTGAATCTGGAAACAGGGAGATACCTAGATGTAGCCTCCTGGGTGTGCACGGCAGGATAATCCAACATGTTTTATACTTTTATTCTCCCCTTTAAGTAAGTTTATCCTCAGACAAATATTTATTTGGAATGGGAGATAGATTGTTTACAGATTTACATTGTGACGCCTGTGCAGCCAGTGTGTGTCAAACTAAAGCCTGTTATAGAGGCCACATCGCACTCATCCAAGCTGCTTCTTCAGTTGTGTTCGCCAGGTCTTGTTAGATTCATAACTTGTGGCCTCACCATATTGATCTCATTCCAGCGCGTGGCTACACAATATTTTTGTCCCAAATGTCACCAGAGGGGCTCCGTATATTCTCCACCTTGTATCAAATACAAGAAAGAAAAAATTGATTCTTACAGTACAGTTAGTGCTGCTGGCAGCCATATTTCTACACATTTCCTGAGAGCTTTGTTCTCTCCCAGTGTCTTTCCTAAAAAAAAAAGCACAACTACATCACACACTGTTCAAAAAGACTGTCCCCATACCCCAACACCTTGCTAGTGCCTCAGCGTCTGAATAGTTAAAGCAAACTCTGATGGTTCAAGTGCAAGTTTCTCTTTGTGCAGGACAGCCTACATTTACATGAACTATTTAACTACATCATCGTTGTCTTATAAGTACGATCCCCAACACTGGTCTTTCAAGTGATGTATATCCAGGATTAAACATTTATCTCTAGATACTTGGTAAACCAGATGTACAAGGTCAAAGATAAAGAGCATATGTTTACTTGGAAAAAAACTTTTCTCTCTCTTTGTTCTTGAACTGTAGCTTCACCATCTTGCATGACTTGGTTTCCCTTTAGAAAACAGGTTTCTGTCCAGGCAGACAGTGGCAGGCATGGTTTTACAAACAAATTCTCAACAATAACTGTTTTGACAGATTCCTTATCTATGTAAAACACAAACATATAAGACAAATAAGTAGGTTGTCTTTACTTCACATTTAAATGATACACAACGCACTGTCTGCTGTTCGGTTGCCCTACCTGCCCTTAGGACCTGTTTGTTTCAGAGTATTTAAGTCTTTCTCTTGAGATTTGCAATGGTCATTGTCTCTACCATTTTACAACTTAGTGACATTTGGGTGGTCATTGATATCAATCGCCTCAAAGCCCAGGTTGTCAAATCCGTCTCTGGAGTGGTGGTGATGACCCTTGATATTGTGGAAACAATAGGCACAGTGTGCAGTCGCTATGGGCACCACTTTGGAGAAGTTGGAGAAATCTACTCTGTACTTGCCCTCCTTGCTTCTGGAAATGATGGGCAAGAAGTTGTAGCCCCACATGATCTCCGGAGGAATAAAGGAGGTCCGCACTTGGCAGGAGGAGCTGGTGGACTCAGCTGTGCCGTCTAGGAAGACGACCAGCTCAAACTCTTTTTGGTGGAGTGTGTCCACCGCCATCTCAAAGAAAGGGCTACTCTTGTCAATGATGTGGTAGAGCGTGAGGGGGCATATGAAGAAGAGGTTGTCCTTCCCAGCATCCACCGTGAAGTCGATGTTAATCTGGTCCATGATGATCGTCTCCCCGTCTGGTGTGTGTGTCGTTCTCAGCAGCTTGCCGTAGAGCTGGCTTCCTATCATCAGGGTCTTGCGCAGGTTGGCCACTCTGATTGACAGGCAGAGAGCACCATTTTTGGGGCTGATTACAGCCATGTCACTGAAGGTGATGGTCTTTGCTCTCTTTTTAGGCAAAGAGATTTTGGACAGGATGATTCCACACATAAAGCAGTTGATAATGGCTCCAAGGAGGGACTGGATGATGAGAAGTGCCACAGCACCAGGACAGAGAGGGGTGAGTGCGCGTCCACCATACCCGATAGTTGTCTGGGTTTCTAGGGAATAGAGGAACTGCTGTGGTGAGACCTACAACATTGTCAACACATGGAATGTGGTCCACTGGGGGGTTTTGCCACGTCAGGTCTCCATTGTTTCGGGAAATCCAGTACCACAGCAGGCCAAAGATGAACCAGCTGAGGGTGAAAGAGGCAATGAAGAAGAAGAGAACAAAACGCCACCGGATTTCCACAAAGGTGGTCCAGAAGTCAGCCAGGAAGGCAAAGTGTTTGCTGTACTTGATGTTTCCATATTCAATGTTGCAGCGACCATCTTTGGTCACTAGTCTGGTCCTGCGGCTCTTTCGCTCCACCAGAGTGTCCTGGATACGTTTGTTCAAGGTTTCAAACATTTTCTATAAGACAGTAATGAAACCATATGAGTACAAAATAGAAAACCCATCATAAAAGTTTTCTGAAGGAAAAAACACCCTGATCTCCATTTGTAGAGTGAAATGAACATCACTTTATCAAAAGCAATCACAATCTGCAGATAGCTGATTTGACACTTCAGCTGATGCCTGACCACCCTATGGTCTCTTAGAGAAATCTCTTAAATGCAACTGATAAAGTTCAGCGTTCAAAAATGCAGCTAACAAATATACTTGAAAGAGATCCGCCACCACTTATCATTTAACAAGTCAGGCATTTACAGACCTTATTAAACTGTCAGTCATCCATAAATACTATAATTCACTGCAATCAAATAAAAATGTCACAGTGACACTGGTAGTCAGGCGCTGAAAGGGAGGTGGAAAAAAAGATGAAATGCCATTTCATACTGTGCCAAGGAAGAATATGATATAATTCCTACATATGTAGCAATGTTTATATATAAAAAGGAAGGGACACTGTTAAATGCTATTAAATAAAATAGTGTTTGTGGTATTTATGCATGAAATATTAAAACCTCATTATAGGTTCTCTTGAACAACTGTCCTAATTCTCAAACTGTTTCTTTTGCTCTCCTTCTCCAACGTTGTTACTCCTCTCCAGTCTCTCTATATTCAGTCTCATTTACTCCAACCTGCTGTTTCTGACTGCATCTTTAATCCTGTGACGGCAATGGGCAGAAAGTAAAAGACCTGAAGAGAAAACAAAAGTTTCCACTGAGGCATAGCACATAACAGCTTGAAGTAAGGCTAATTATTTATTTTCCCAAGCAAGAGTCTCAACACAAGGATCACCTTTCTTTGTTGGATTTCGACGCAGCAAATGTTAGCGCTGCATTGACACAATTTGGGCAAAAAAGTCCATCTACTCGCAGACATTGTAATCTTTGACTTTAGTCAGGCTCTGGGTTCTCGTAAGTCTGGAGCTTGATGGATGGTTGGCAGTATTGGCTACACAGAGGTTTCCAAATAAGTATCGCCTCTGTTCTTGCCAAGTCTCGAAACTAGCCATTTGGATTGTGGCGTGCTTGTTAGAGAGTGTGAAATAGGGCAAAACGAGTGCGGTGACTTTGTGTTTTTGTTTTCGGCTCTCAGAGCTCACATCCAGTCATTTTGCCAAAACTAAATCTGATAATCACACAACGTAGCGTGTGTGCAGGCTTTGATCATTTTGGAAGTAAAACCTTATCATTAGGTCAGCATGTTTTCATGCTGTAGCAATAAATACGCTCATAGGTATTTAAATTATATGTATGACAAGTAACTCTGAAACTATCATTTTGGATTGCAAAATTGCTGTTGTTACAAATGGTCATTAGCCGTGTGAAGAGCTCATTACCACGCAGCTTTCAGTCTTTCATTTAACTTTCATCACTCAGACTCAAAGCATTCCTGACCTCAAGATTGACCAGAGTTAAAATGGTTTAGATGTAATAAATCAAGCAAAGACAAAAATCACTTATATCTATTCTTTTTAATTGTTTTCCTTTATTTTTCTGGTATTTTTCCTTGGACTGCTATCACTACACAGGTCATTTAAATGTGTCTTTGCTGCTTGTCATGGATGGCTGTATCAAATATTTTCTTCAGTGTTACATTGTGGTCCAAATACAGAGTCCTGTACTAATATGCTGTTTCAGGTTAAAATGTTTCTATCCTTACATTTATAAAATGTATACCGAGAAAGTAACTGTTATTATTATTTGACTATTATTCTTATTATGCTTATTATTGGAGACTGATATGTTTTTTCTCTTTCTAAAAATAATTACAATGGAAAAAACTTGGTTGTAGTTTGTTAACAGTGTTGCTTCTGTTGCATGAACTCCCATGAGAATTATTACTTTAATTCAACTTACTACACAGCCTCGGTGCCTTGTTTGTAGAAAATTCAAGTCAATTCAACCCAAGCCAACTTTTTTAGCTAATTTAAAATGTATATCTTTTGTTATACGTTTAATTCATTCACCGACCAAACAAAACAATTTAAATGCAAATACAAAATCCCAAATCTTGAATGACAAGAAGCAGCAAGAAGAATGATCTTATCTAATCTGCCCCTTCTTCACAAGACATTAATTAACAAAGCAAATAATTAAACAAATTGCTAGAGGTTTATCATATATAAAAAGAAAATGAATCAGTCCATGTATTTGCAGAAATAAAACATTAAGGAAATATCCTTAATGTTTTTCCAGTCACAGAGGCAATCCTACATATCATGAAATTAAGCCAAGGTATAATCACCATATTCTTTCAATAATGGATGGATTATAAAAAGAAAGCTGAAGTCCTGTCAGACCAAACTCACCTGTGTGAGTGAAAATCGATTTGATGCACTTCCAAGGGGTCATGAACGGCCCTTTCTCCAGCTTTGCCTTCTCTCGTCTCCGTCTGTGTCTTTCTCCTCCTCCCTTAACAACTGACTGAGACAGGTGATAGCTGTGTCCTCCCACCTCTTGTGCCTGTTCACCAGCACCTGTGTGCATTTGTACTGTCCTCGGTTCTCTGTGCTGGAATCAACCAATCAACCAGATGATGTTTACGCCCACAGAGACATCGAGTACACACACACACACACACACACGCACATGCACACACACACTCACATGCATACCCCCCCCCCCCCCCCCCGCCCCGCCCCGCCCCGCCCCGGCTCCATTAAGTTGTGTTTACTCCACAGATGCCTGACACCAAGGGCCGAGCTGACCTCTATCAGCCACACTCCCAGTTTACTTCATGCCGCAGACTTTTACAGTTGTTTCTGGTTTGTTTTCATTTAAGGTTAAGTTTATGTTTCTGGTACTCTCTGTTTCTGAGACATTATTTACTGTAAAAACAACTCGTTTTTATTGGCACTGTTTTGGGGGAGATGCATTCTTCTCAGTGGATGCCAGAGTTTGACAAGCAGACGTCTGAAGAGTGTGCAGAGTGTGCTTCTTCTCACATGACATTAAAATGTTGTAATAATAATAGTGTGTTCATCGAAAAAGGGAGAAGGTAACTGATTTTGAATTTAGTAGTGGCTTAGTAGTGTCGCTTTTTATCAAACATCAGCACTTCACAGCTCGGAACAGCACCGTCATTCGGCTCCGAGCAACAACTCAAGAGTGATGAAGTATCAGGACCGAGCTACATAAATAGGTTATGGACAAAACTGGAGTGATTAAAAAGGAGATGCTCCAGATCCAAAGTGATAGCTCTCCAGGGCCAGACAGGAACCGAATCAGTTCATGAGCCCAAGATGTTCTGAATGCCAAGAGGAGAAAGGTTGTGAATTAGGATGGGAGTCCTTTTTCAACTCCATTGTTCCCCATGAAAGTGACAGAAAAGGCTGCAGTATTACCTTACATGCTGCAGATTGTGTACATTTTTGACAACCACAATACATAACCGTTGACACACAACAAGATTAGGCTTGTCTGCTTTATTTTTTCTAAAGGCTTGCTTTTGTTCAAGAAAATAAAGCTTTTTGTATTTCAGGATTTTCTTTTATTTAGGAGGTGTTGTGCATGTTTGTTTAATCAACTCCCTTGTTCTCATCCCTTTCATATCAGACAATAGGCTGGCGAATAGCCACCATAGTATGCGCACTGATTGTTGGACTGGTTCAGCAGCTTAAGAGTTGCAGAGGCCACGTTTGATTGACAGTATTGCAATCGGAGACAGTTACTGCCACTCAATAATAATGTTAGAAACAAATCAATAACAGATAAGGCAACGCTGTTTCCATACATGACAAGAAAACTACGGGAAGAGTTCTAGTGGCTCTGTGACTATAATGATTGTAAGAACAACACAAAACAGGGGTTTGGTTTGTTGTTGAGATAAGTGAATGCTATATATAACAATTCTGACATATTTATGGGTTTTTAATGCATTTCTGCATTTTTGTAAGTCAAAACCTATGAAATGGCTTAAATGCAATAAATCAAACTGTCAATTTCATAAGCATCGTCAGTTGAATAATTGCATTATTTAAGGAGATTACTGCACAAATTTATAAATGAAGAGTACAGGGATAATATTTCCAAATATACATTAATATCATACCGTGCATTAGACAGTAAACTAATTTCTTATTTCTATTCAATGTTGCAACCACTGGTGACAGGCTCACACTGTGGTATATGTAAACAGACATGCATGTTTACCGTTGCACTTATGATAAGCTGATTAGTACACAAACACAACACCGTCACCGTGAGCCCACACTGAATAGAAATACTTGTTGCAGCACTTAAGTTCCTTTGATAACTAGATGTCTTGTGGGGATGGTAAACAATGGCAGTTTCTCTCCGCATCAGTTGGAGCACTCAGAGGAATAGTGTTGGTTTCTGTGTCAGTTTCTGTCAATCAACTGTAGGGACAGGAGGGTGGCAGCAAATTACCTGCTAACCCTTCACTATTCATGAGGTGATAAGTAGTGTAACATTAAGTTCAAATGGAAATCTGTCCCAACACTGAGCAGATCGGTATATGTGGGTTCAAAAGCCATTAAGAGACATCCTACACAAACTTTAAGGTTAATATCTACATGTTTAGCCCCAGTTTGGATCACTTTGCTTAACCTGAGCTGTCTGTAGAATCAGTTTAAGAATTAAGGAATTAAAAAATGCCCACTCACTGTCTCTGTTCACACATTTGCTCAATCGGACATTACTCAGATGTTATATGAGGGATCAGGGTAAAGTCTGTTAAATGTCCAATCTAAATCATTCAGACATTTACATTCACATATGCTCCTCCAATCAAGTTCAGGGTTGTAATGCATGTGTGAAAGCAGCATTGTGTCTCCCTCACATGCACACAAGTTACTAAGTAAGCATTTGACAGTGAGAGGCATCTCCTTTAAGGGACTAGCATGTCGGATTCAGTGGCTTCTAGTGGTGACGTTGCATATGGCAACAAGCACAATGTTAAAATGCAAAAGGCCCTCAGCATTCAGAGTGTCTGTTCCAGCTCAGTGTAAACACAAAACAGGCTCTGTGGAAAAGTACCTTCTGCTTCGATAATAACAGCTGTTTTCAGACATGCCCTGAAGTTGAGATATTTTCCTGAAACTTACCAAAGGGGCTGTTTGTGAGAACGCAAACATCCAAGTCAGTTGTTTCCGACCTATTTGCCTGACCTTTTCCTGCGACCACCTGAGCTAAATGTCAAGAAATTGGAAGAAAACGAATATTTCTGGATAAAATAAAGGAGCCATACATGTAGAGGACCACAACCAAAAATGTCAACTGGAAAAGACAATGAGATTCAAGAGCGTTTGGCGGCTTTACACAGCGGAATTTACTTGGCATGTCCTGTCTCCTGCATGCTTTACCCAAACACCACCCCTCGCCTTAATGTTCCTGTTGTTGTCTGACCTGTACAATCTTCTCTTTATATGTGAAATGCATGGCTGAATATAAAGGGATGATTCTGAAGCCTTTTTCAGACATGACCTGTGTGTAGAATCCTTCCAACACATTGTGTGAGATAGTGTTCTCTGCACAGACGTGTTCACAACAGCATCAAATCCTTCGCATTATTCAGGCGAGAAGTGGAGCAGCCGGGTGCAGCAGAAAGAGGCCAGAGGTAAGGTATTAAATCAGCTGTGGAGATCACGTGATTTTCACACATCACACACAAACTCTTTTAACATCTTCGTCGGTGCCTTCTTTGTGCATAACAAATTTGTATGACACCGGAGGTATTTGTTTTCTTCATTGTTGCATCGGCCGTACGTCCACAAGTGTCATCAACCCCCCCCCCCCACTTGCTCATGGTGAATCCAGTGGGGATCCCCTGCTGTGTTCACACAACAGAACTCCTGGATTTTTACGGACATTTTTCTAGGAGGCCAGGCGGAAACTGCAGAAATTTATGGTCACACAGACACGTTCTACAGGATGACATGATATGGAGGAACTACAGAGTTCAGTGCATGTTTGAAAGCAGCTTAAGTAAACAAAACAACATCAATTGTTAGTTTCAGGTAATTGTATCCTATTGATATGTTACATTTCTACCAATAAATTCCACTACATCCTGCAGACTGGACTTTTAAGGGTTTAACTTGGGTTTCAACCCAGTGCTTATGATACATTTTTGATTAATCTTTTCAGTTGGGAATCAGGGAAAAAAATCTATTGCAGTCAGAAAATAATTAATAAAATCTTTTAATTAGTGTTCTTGTGACTAGAAATGAAGCCTTTGTGTTTTTCTCCTTTTTGATTTGTGATACAGACGTGCTTTGGCAACACACACAAATAGTTAAAGCATTCATTATGTAGCTTCATATTTTAAGATCTGCTTGACTGAGGTTGTGCATGAGTGTGTGTGGGCGTCAGTGTGTTTGTGTGAATGGAAACAATACCAGGGGTAGGGGGGGGACTGTACACTGATGGCAGCCATTTTGCTGGGTCATCATGTCAGTGAGCATTCTTATCAGCATTTCTTCCATCTTTCTCTGAGTAAAAATGGCAAAGTGTTAAATGCCAAGCTTTGCAAACACAAGCTGTGCAATTTATTGCTTAAAAAGCAATTGCTGCTTGTGATAATATGAGCCTGTCCATCTTGTTTGTGGAATTCAGAGATTTAGGCATGCAGAAAAACAGCGAGCTGTTGTGATTGTAATGATCTTAGGATCTATGCATACAGAATTGTTGCCTTTGGGTGCAATGTGCATATCAATAGGAACCTGCAGACGAGGGCTTTGACTATGAAGGCTGAATGACAACACAGAGGAGAAGCTTGGCCAACAGGGTTTGTGGGGATTTTCCACCACAGGAGTAAGACGTTGATTGATTGTCCACCAAATACACAAAAAAAACCCCACTGGGTTTCATCAAAAACTAATGGAATCACGTGTTTGTTACTATGATAATACATCATCTCCTGAGTTGCTCTGTGGTTCACATAAACTCTAATACACCTGCCGTCCAGAATTTCAGAGCCGTTAAAAATTTGTAAAAGCTGCCAGCCAGGTTTTAGTTTGAAAATTCCGGGGCTGCATTTTAGTCTGAACAAGCAGAAACAGAGATATTTGGAAACGATCTGGTAGACAATCACAACCACTTGCTGATTTTTCTGATGTTGCCTTTGCTGATTCAGGCTATGCTATGCTTGCAACATGATGAGGGCAGTTGGACCCCATCCAAGTCTTCTCCAGGTTCAAACTCAAAAGGTGGAAAACGGACGGTCGTCCTCTTCAAAGCTCATCCCTGGACCACTGCTTGTCTTTGTCTGTTAAAGGCACATAAATCACCCCCATCAAGGGCTTCATTTTGGTGCTGCCATACTGAAACTGTTTTAGTTCCATTCGTTAATCTTAACTTCAGATTATCCTCAGAACACTTTTATTAAAGAAGCATGAAGTCACTTCACAGTGAATAATCAGAACGACCACAACAGCTCTGATCAAATTAGATTTTATGTGACTCACACATAACAATAACGTTTTATGCAATGTCTTTTCACTTCGTCACCGCAGTGGAAACAAATCCAGTTAAGATTGAAGTGTGTTGCAGTAATTCTTTTCTCAGAAGAAAACGGAGAAAAGACGTCAACTTTACATCAAACTAAATCGTCAGGCTCCTATCAACTGACCCCCTTCCAGAAGAAAACAACTGGCATCCGCCTCGACAACCAGCGAACACAACAGGGATAATCAATTACAAGCGTTGCTGACTGTGTTGTCTTTGCTCACAGCTGTTTACACAATAATAAAACTGCTTACATGCATAGGAGATGAGGTGTTATTCCAGCTATCAGTTTTTAGACAAGTTAGTATTGCAGAGGGATTAAAACTGATACAGAACCAAAACACTTGTGTGGACAGAGATTGTGCATAGTTGTACAGATGTATGTCCTTCTAACTATTCCCACTTATATTGGGATATAGCTACTGCAGTTTTCCGGTTTGTACAATATTGTTCCTCTTCGCCTGCTGAATAAAACAGTAGTTTGAGGGTCCCAGAGGCCACAGGGGATGGGGGGAGGGAAACATTATTTCCATCCACCACTCAATATCCTCATTAAAACCCTGTCTTCCCATCGTATGCCCACCACTCAAAGGCTGATTAGGAAGCCACATAGCCTGAACAAGTAAGTCAGCGAAAGTGAAAGGAAATTCACTTCTTTTTTTCCGTCACTGCCCCCACCACACACACACACACACACACACACACACACACACACACGCACACACACACTTCTCATCGGAGGCACTGTCAGTCATGGCATGTGGGTAAAGAGTATGAATTCAATTCAATTGTAAGATGTAATGTGACACCTGGCAACAAAATCCACATGAGAACACTGACCTATTGTTCCATTTGAAGGATTATACCTTTTCTCAGTTGTGGATACAACTACACAGCCACTGTATTACATGTCATATATTTTCACAGTCTTTTATCCTTCTTTCATGGCGACTCTAATTTTATTTCTAAGATTCTTTTTTGGTATCTCAAAGGTTTGTTTGATATTCTCTAATACGAGCCTGTGGTTACAAACACTAATCTCTGCTTTGCAGATGGTTATAATGACTGTCTGCCAGCGCTTCCCTGTGTATCGAGACACAGCCCTGTTGGAAGAGAAGGTGTCTCTATAACTTGTCTATTAACCCCTCCAGTTATATGTTGTGAAGCAGGAAGGTGCTGAGATCTCAACAATCATCCCGCCTGCATGAATGCTCAAGAGCCTTTGCCACTCAGTAAGAACTCAGCATGACAGTAGCTCCTAGAAGAATAAAGTACTTCTTCAACACACAACCAACAGAGGAGTAGACTTTTCTAAAGCATGGATGCCAAACCTTTTTGTCAGTGATGGCCTTGGACTGAAATATGGCAAAGGATACAGGGACTGAATAGCGGTCTGAAACATTGGACAATTACTATTTTGGTAAATAAATTGGGATTCACTTCTAAAGACTTATATCTATCAGGTCTTTGACTGATTCTCCAAATATTAATAATAAAGTTTAAATAGAAAAGAATTTAAGTCCCCCTTGTGGTATTTGGAGGGACATTAACAAGAACTTAAACCTGTAGTTTAGTTTGAATTGCGCTCTTGATGTCATGGAAGGTTGCAAGCTGAAAATCTGTCCACCATTTCTATCAACTACTTAATTCATGTCACTCTTGCAGAAAAGAGCACACAGGGATCCTGTTCAGAACAGGTATTATCATCCAGCCACAAGTTTTGAGTGCTAAGTACAAGTCTGAATGCACCCAAATGTGCCCATCAGAGCTGCAGCTTCGCCCTGCTTCAGACTGTCCGTCTCTGATGGATTATGACCAGCAATCAATACCAATCCACGGTTTCATCTGTTACAGCTCTTATGCAATTGATAAAACTTATAAAATGTCTCAGAAATGGGGTATACAAGAGTTTAGCCCTAATTCCATACAAGGATTAAAGGAACCCAACCCCCCCACCGCCCTGGGTCAAACCACTGCTCTCTTCTATACCTCTTTCATCCACAGTGTGTCACTGTGCATGGATAGTGGTGCTCAGATTAGGATCAGTCTCATTCTGTTCACTCATTGCTAAACATAAAAGAGCTGCAGATCATTGATGGCTAATTGCGAACAGTGATCTCTGCATAACACAATACTAATTTATAGTGTTTACATTTTGAGGGTAAATCTTCATCATCAAGAAAAGCTAAGGAAATACACACGCGTGATATTAGGACTATAGTATTAACACACATATAAAGATGCATCTGTGAAGATTCCTCATCTTTCTATCCATGTAATAAAATAATCACCCTCGGCTCTACTCCAATGAACAGTTTAGATCTTTTATTTCAGTATGAAGACAAAATCTGAATGTTGTTGTTTCTGACAAAAGTATAGTGGTCATTGGATATAGAATTGCATAGGACCTCCTCTGTGGATACTTGAGCATTCTCTGCACAAGATAAAAACATGCTACAGTGTCTCTAAATAATGTATTCACATATAACAAGCATGGTGCTGCGCTATAGATCTTCACACTCACATTATTCATAATTTAAACAATACTAATACTAATACTATTAGATGTACTCATTCCCTAAAGTTAAGCTTCCATTTAAAAGGTACCGTATAGTTAAGGAGTATGGAAACTCCTAAATACTGTTTTTATAAATATGTATATAGAATAATTTATTGTACCAACATATTGACATTGATGAATTTGTTACATTTAAAGCTACACCAGCTTGCTCAGATGGATTGTTTAATAATTTACACATTTTCCATTGCAAACATACCTTGCCGCTTCATGCATTCCCCAGTTCTTCTGTTAAAGTCTGGCCTTCATCTCTGCTCTTTGTGTAAAACATTTGCATTTGGTTGAACAGTTAAATATTTAAGATATTACCATATGCAAGAGCAGCTTTAACTACAACTTCTCATTTACTCAGTCCTAACCATAGAGTCATTATAAAGATGGACATTGCTTCTCCTTCTGTACAATCCAGAAATTTAAACAAAAATATTCTGGATACGAATGCCGCAATCTTGCACATTTGGAGCCAGAGTCTGCGGAGTAGCGATTTGGGAAAGGAGCCGCAGCAGCGAGGTCCTGTCGAGACACGCGTTCGATCAATCATGAGTCAGTCTCAGGTGTCAATCATGACTTTTCAGCTGATTTTATAGCATCAAATATCTAATAAAACCAAACTCACTAAAACATCAGTGTGATAAGAAGTAGCTAAAATATATTTGATGTATACTTTGACTTTTTAGTTGGGTCCATGTCCCGTCCACTAACATGGAGGAGGTGGGAGATATGACCTATACTGCAACCAGCCACTAGATGGTGATTGAGATGCTTTGAATTCACTTTTGGGGGGTTTCCATCTCGGCCATCTTTATATACAGTCTATGTTACTTACGCGTGACAAATCTTTGCAGGAATATCTCAGACACAATTCTCTGTCCATTCATGCCCTTGCAGTCATATGTTTGTTGTGTTAGTCCTTTTTTTGTTCAGGGCCACTAATAACAATGCAGTTCATCGCGGTGCCTTAAACCCCGACAAGAGGATCAATCAGAGCTAATGAAGCCTGGGAGGAGGTGAGAGAAATCGAGGAGGGATGGAGCCAAAGGGAAGTGAATGGGAGAGTGTGGATGGGGTGGAGTGGGGTGGGGGGTGTAGGGGTTTGCTGGAGGACAAAGAATAGTAGAGCCAATGGAGCAGAGAGAGGATTAAGAAAAACGACGACACCTCTTCACTCCACACAGGGGAAGAACTAATTCTTCTTCCCTCAGCTATGGTCGCTGAAATAATCGTTTCTCCACCCGATGGCCTGACACACTTTCTGGCTGTGGGGCTTCTGTGGACAGGCCAGAGACCTCACTGACCCACGATATGCCACGATCCCTTCTGAACTGTCTCAGCAGAATGGGCAAATCAAATATTTACATGACGTTGATGACTTTTAAAAATCTCTACAATTTCAGGCAGAATAAAGCTTTGTTTACATGCTGCGTGCAACGTCGATTGTTTACCAGTCTGCAGGAAAGAGACCAGGAGTAGCACATACTGAACGTGGAGGAGATACAGCTCACTTTATTTCATATGGAAATGCCTATATCGAGGACATGCATGATACTGTGTTATTTGTGTTGGGTGTCTCCATCCTGCAGTTCATCTTAGCAACATAATCCACAGTTTGATACGGCTAATGGAACGTCTACTAAAGTGCCAATGAAAAGCCTGCTCTGTTGTGTTACCTGCATCCTTTTATCTTCATGCAAATGGCTCCACAACATACACGTTTCCAGCAAGCTCTGGTAATAATGGATGTGCCAAGAAGCTTTATTAATGTGTGATTAATGTGAGCCAGTGCAGTCAACTGAGTGGATTTCTCGGCAGGATGAATGGTCGAGGCAATAAGGTGGATGGGCGGGCTTATCTTTGATCAATAAAAGGGTAGCGCCAGAAGGGGAAATAATTACACATGGCCTGGATCTGAACCACTGGGAGCTATGTAGTAACGGGCACTTCACCAGCGCTGCTGAGATTAGCACCTGTACCCCTGGAGCGAGTGCAGCCCAGAGGTCATGTCCCTCAGTCAAATCCCAAACCCCCCCCCCCCCCTTGATGCTCCATAATCTGCTGTTATTGGCTCCTCAGCTGGGCAGTGGCTGAGGGTGGGGGGGGGGTCCAGTCATCTCACTGCACCCCTGTGACTGGCGGGGGAAGGTTCGGGAGGGAGAGTGTGCATGCAGGGAAAAAGGGAGGTTGCTGTCATAAATCACCCAAACTCATAGCAGGAAGTACATGAAGAGGCTTCATGGTGATAGCTTCCCCTTTTGCTCCTCCCCCCTCTTGTCATCATCTCCTTGTCTCTCTCTCTCTCTCTCTCTCTCTCTCTCTCTCTCTCTCTCTCTCTCTCTCTTTGCTCTCCCTGTTGTTGCTCCTCCTCCGCTCTGTCGAGTCTGCATTCATTTTCCTCTGTGCAATAATGACTCAATGTCCACTATCCATCGATCTGTCTGTCTCTATCTCTGCATTGTATGTCCACACTCAGTTGCCCACAGCAGTAACCGAAGGTAATTTAAAATATGATGAATAAATGAGCCCACAGACTCCATTCTGTGGCTAAGATGTTTGACTTGACTTTACGAGAGAACATCGCCTTCTGACCACACTGCTCATCATCATGGTTGATGCAATGGTAATGTGGCCAAGCTGAGGTCAAACCACTTTGGCTTCAGCATTAACTGTACGTTGAGGAATACCAGAAGGAAATCAATGAAAGTGAAACCAAATCTGATAGGTTGTGGAATTCTGAAGAGAAATTCCCAGTCCAAATATCCCTGTCAGTATATATCTGCCTCTACTTCGTCCATTTTTCTCTCAAACGACTTTGTTACTGTCTTCTGCTTCTTCTCTTTCTTTTCTCTTTATCTTTTCCTAAGACTCTTTTGCTCTGCTTCCACTTTATATCACTCTCAATCCCATGGGGCTTCTTTTTCAACTGCAGTTTTAGAGCAATTGATTACAGCACACCCCTCTTCACCATCGCTCTTCCCCTGTCTGCACCCTGCAACACACACACACACACACACACTCTCATCTCTCTATTCCCACCTCTCACTGTACCACTGTACTTGACATTTCATAATATTTCTCTCTGCCTTTGCAGCAGTGGAAAGAGGGCCATGTGGTGTAGACACACACACAAACACACACACACACACACACACACACCTACACATGCAGTGATGCTGATGCTGTGTACAAAAAGCCATAAACACACACTTGCACATAAAACAATAACAAATCCCGAGAGGCAAGGTACAATGTCTGTGGAAGTGAGAGGAGAGGAGCATCCAAGACAAAGACACATATTAACATCCTTGCCTTTCACCCACTCTGCCTCTCTCTCTCTCTCTCTCTCTCTCTCTCTCTCTCTCTCTCTCTCTGTCTTTCTCTCTCTCTCTCTCTCACACATACACACACACACACATGGATGCACAGGCAGAGCCCCCTTTCACACAGGAGTAGATAGAGAGCGAGAGCAGAAGGAGCTGGGTGGCAGGAGTGAAGCAGGAGGTCTGCTGCTGATTGAACAAAGCCAGGAAAGGAGTGCGCAGTCCTGGGGAGAGGAGCAGCTGTGAAATGCCTGGAAGGGAGCCTGCCAGCGACTCCTGCAGAGACCTGAAGGTAAGCCTCGTGCACCACTGATGAAGAAGAAAAAGGGGCATAAGCAGAGAAAGAGATAGCAAGGGTAAGGCAAAAAAAAAGAGGAGAGGGTTTAAAAGCTGCTGATGCATGATACGACTGTGGCTCCACATCCAGGCTGCCTCTGCTCAATTTGTCTGTGGATGGCATCGCATGCTGTGATTGCATGTGTTTCATTGCGCAGCCACAAATCCAATCTGGAGTAGGTTGCCTAATAAAAAAGAAAGTGTGGGAGAGACTAAAAACTGTGAGAGCCAGATAGATGAAAACAGACACAGCAAAAAGAAGATGTGCGACAATGCAAGAGACTCCAAGAGCCAGAGAGCAGGAACTCTTGCCTCCGCTCATCTTACAGTACGTCTCCTTCATATTATGTCATTGCAGAGACACATAGACCATTGCCATGCATCTCCTTTCCCCTCATACTGTAGTGGGGGCAGGGTACTCAAAAAGCCCATGGATCTCTCTGACGCAAGCGGAGAAAAGCCTGTCAACACTCCCGCTGTTTGTGCCTACACTCGTGTGGCGTGCTGTAGTTCTCTGAGTGCAATGCAGGAGTTTTTACAAGCGCAGCAGCAGCTGTGGCAGTGGTAGGAACAGGAGCGAACCCAGAGTGAATGTGCATCAGTACAGAAAGTGTGTGTGCATGTGTGTGTGGAGGAGGGGGTCGTTACACTGCTGTCACACAGTGCAGCATGTTCCAGCTCTCACTGCTTTTTATACATTGGATAAAGATAAAGCAAAGGGCGTGTGGTGTAGTGATAGCTGCCGGCAGTTTTCTCAAGAATATTGTAAGCTACACCAAAGACATTGAGAGAAAAATCATTCATATTGATTCCCTACACTCTCCGGGCTGAGGATTAGGGCTGCTGGCTTTAATGCCTGATGATCTTATTTTTTCCTCAGATGTACAGCTCCAGTTCAGTGCCCTCCGCACTGAGTTGTAGCTGTAAAACTTTGATGACAATGCAGCTGGCTAAGCAGCAGCGGTAATCGAGTGCAGGTTCTCCCCGAAGCCAAAGGAAATGTCAAGACAGTGTCAAGGTGGCCTGTGGACGTAGTCCCAATTTTTGTATGTGTTTACAGGCTCACCGTGGAGACGTAACTAAGCGCAGACAATCTCTGCTGTCGTCATTAACCACATTTCTACATGTGGGACATTTAACATTAAGTCCTTTGGAGCAGAAGGATCAGACAACTAAGTCTGAAAGTGATTGGTTAATACTGTTTTTTACAACTAAACCAGCCCATTTGCCACATTTGCCGTTACTTCTATCCCTGTGAAGCTGCTTTCAGACATTGCCACTGATTCTCTGAAGGGGCTGTATGTGAGAACGCAAAAATGTCCCAGTGAGACCTCCATAAAAACTCAGGATAATGTCTGAATACGCCCAGGTGAGAATACAGCAGGAGATCCTCTGGGGGATTCGCTGCGAGCAAGAGGGCGTGCTAATGACGTTTCTCACACATGACAGATGCATAAATTAAAAAAAACAAGAACAATACATCTCTGCATGAGTAATGATATATACGCAGAGGACTCCAATGAAGATTTTGGTGATAAGGGCCAAAGCTTGTGTCAATGTGATGTAAACAAAAACACGTGATTTCCACAACAGAATGAATACGTTATATCCTGCACCAACCCTCGCCTGAACGCACCAGAGATTTCTGTGTTGTTGTGAGAGAATCTCCTGCTAGGTTGTTCATTCGTGAGAGGCAATCTCCGGAGAAGGTCCCGACACAATTGTGCGGACATCCTCAAGGAGTTCATGTCTGAAAAGGCTTCATCCACCTCCACCCTGCTCGCAGCTGGTGGAACCGTGATCATCTATTCAAGGATTGCGAGGGGAAGTGAGACCTGCTTAGATGTAATGGTTTTTGATGGATGGCCTTCTGACCTTATTATCACCGCTATTATTGTAGCTGCAACTCAGTGCGCGTGTACCTCACTCCCCTCCTGCTCAGGTTATTATCCTTGTCCCGATCTCCCTAACAAGAGGACAAAAGAGGGCAAAGGGTTGATGTAATGCTCAGCAGGATCTGAGGAGTCTCTCTAAAGAGAAGACACTGTGAATAATTAATTGGATCTGTTTATTTAGTCAAGACTGTGTGTCTCTAGGGGATGTGGGGGAAATGCTCTGTTCTTCAAGCAGATCCACATTCTCTAATACCGCAGCGGCACATTTGTGTCAAAAGCTTAGCCAGGCGGGAAGACATTTTTTTTCCCTTTCCTATTTAGTGCCCAGAAAAATGTGTGTGCATGTCAGACAACTGCATTAAAATACTGTATTTCGCTGTTGGGGCTGTTGATAGACCAATATGCAGAGGATTTATCTACTGAGTTATCATGTATTTATCCTCCTCCAGCTCTAGTTTGTACACTTGGCTCTCAGAAAAATAACTTTATAATTGAATTTAAAAGTCACACTTCATGCATAGTACAATATAATACAATCCAATCTCTTGACGTTTCAATGAAACAGATAAGCGGCATTAAAATTTCAAACACAATCTTGTCATACTTCGGAAGGAAATCGCTCTGTTTATGTCCTCGTAAATCTGCAAATAATGCAAATTCAAGCCTGTGTGTCTACTGTGTTTTAAAGTGTCACCTACGATGCATATACGTACCAGATTTACGGTGGTGGTTAGGCAATGACTTCTCAACGCGTGTATTTCTCCCACAGTCCTGTCGCACATAAAGTTGATACAGTACATGGAGCCGCTGCTTCAGCCTACATGCAGCACAATCAAACCTCCCTCCTCTGTTTGCCAGAGAGACGATTCCTTCGGGGATCTCATCTTTGTTCTCTGTTCGTCCACCACACGTATGAACATATAGCAGAGTGTACGTGTATAAGTGTAAGTGCACATCCTAGTCACATCTATCATTCTAAATAAATTCAAATTGTGTGTGTGTCACTGTGTGTAATTTGCTGTTCTGACACCATGTGAATGTTTTAATTGTGACGTATCACTGCACTGCAGATGAAAATTAGCCTCAGGCTAACTCTGCTAAGATGCATCATTTTATTATACATGGTCTTTTATTGTACAAATAAATATTCCATCTATCCATTATGTTTACCACTCTCAGGGGGAGCCAGAGCCAATCCCTGCTGATATTTGGGCGAGAGGCTGAGTATACCTTGAATAGGTCGCCAGCGTATCACAGGGCCAACATGGAGAAACAAACAACCATTCACACTTACATTCACTCTCACGGTCAATTTATAACTCATTTACATCAAAGCGGGTATACACACATTTCTTACACAAGGGGAAACCCGCTACAAAGGCGACTGGCTCCTTTCCCATTGCAAATAGAGGGGTTTGCATTTCTATTTCTTTCTACTCGGTACGTCATGTTCAACGTCACAAACACACTTATCTCACCTCGCTGTCTTACATGATTGGCTCGTTCACCCTTGTGTCATGTTGTCATCACTATCAGTCGACAGACAAAAGCCAGATGTTAGTGGGTGTTGGTGGGTTATTTGACCAGTGGAAAAGGAGGCTTAAGAGTCTCCAATTAACCTCCTATCTTAATGTCTTTGGACAGTGGGAGGAAGTCAGACTACCAGCAGAAACCCCATGCAGACACAAAGAGAGCAAACTCTCTTTATCCTTTGAGGGTCGAGTTGGGGGGGGGGGCTGCTGGAGCCAATCCCAGCTGACTTTGAGTGAGCGGTATGCTAGAGACAAAACTAAATCACACCTACAGTTAAAGAACTCAAACAACACTCAAACACATGCAGAGAGAACACGCAAACTCAACCCTGGGGAGCTGGTTCACCTTCCATGGACAAAAGATATTTTCCGAAAGTACAGGCTCTTTTCCATGGAGCTGAATTCTATCTCTGTAAGAATGTCTCCTTGAGTCAGGTCGTCTTGACCTTAGCAACTGCCAGCGAGCTCATCTGTTACCATGTTCACACTGTTCAGGTGGAAGTTTTGGAAGGAATAACATATATGTAGGAAAAAACTGTAGGGTATAATCTGTCACAGATTTTGACAACTGGGGAAACTCCTTCCAGGATACATACCATATCCAGGTTAACTGGCTCATAATACGGCTCGTGCTCTTACTGGCTGACGGCAGGTTATGTAGAATGAAATGAAGGTGTACAGTATCTCCTGCTCCTGACTTAGCCGCTGTGGCTAGACCAGATATTATCTGGACTTAGTTTAAAGAAGGAGGATCCCTCGCTCTATTCATGAGGACTCCTTTGTTAAGCATGACAGACAATGGCAGAGATATGTGTTACACTGTCTCCTGTCCAGCTAATAAGCATTCAGGTCAGGCCAGTTTAACTAAATCACATGTGGGTTCATTTTTATTGCGTTATAGGACACACCTCATACATGCTGATAGATTTGGATGTTGTTTCGTTTCGTTTTTTTATGATTTGAAAACACTACAACCACAGTCCCTAATTGGGCCAGTGTAACACTGCCACAGTATTCAGGTCTACTCTACATCTGGAGGGTTTCTACACAAGCATCTATGAGGCGTGAGCATTCATCACCCAGGGGAAGCACATCCCTGTACATTTGCAGCTCATTAACTCACATGGTAGGAGGAGATGTCTTTCCATGTGTGTTAATAAGGCCTGAGTGGCAGCATGGAATTATTATTTGACATGTTGTTGTTTTGTCTTGTTTGTTTAAAATATAGATTTTTGAAAATGTTGTGATTGTCCAGCGTATTTCTGCGATACCAACTTCAGCTTCACATTCAAACGGCTAAGATTCATTCGCACTGCATCATCCGGCGCCGGCGGCAGTTTAAGCTTGTCACTAAAAGACACTTTGTCAGAGGACGCACTGAGCAAGGGGGTACGTTACTCAGCCGCTTTGCCATGTACGAGTGGGTCTGACGATTTCTGACATGCAACATGCAGGGTCATAATCTCATTTCATTTTGACTCGGTATGTGCTGACTATAAAGAAGGAGGCTCCTCGAAGGGACAAGCATGGGGGACACAGTGAAGCATGTCAGGAATTCCAATCGAGACCATTTGACCTTTGGGTCCTCCAAAGCATTCGGCATGTGCAGCCCAGCCCACCCTATTCATTCCCTCCTTCCCCTGCTCCCCTGTCCTCTGCAGGGAGGTGAGGCGGACGATTCATCAACTACATGAAGTAAAGTACTGTCAGATTTGATGCAGAGGATATTAGTCAGTCTCATTTATGTACAATCAACACATTAGCTCGGTTGTGTAATGTGAAATCCCTGTATTTCTTGACCCTAGATTGTTCTCATTACGGTTTGTTCTTTTGCTTAGTCATCAAAACAGAGCGTGGCAGAGGATATCTGGGATCTAAAGCCATAAATCACAGCAACAACAGAGACGCCTGATAAAAAAGACGAAACAAGGTGCCAGCGAGCATGTCCACCCACCCACCCACTCAGCCTCTGACATCTCATGTCTCCCTCCATCACATCTCTCACGCCTCAGACCAGCAGGGTTGAAGAGGGTGTTATTTCCAGCTCCAGTAGGTGTTGGGTTTTAATCCCATCCACTTCCACACCGATGTGGAATCTGGGTTGTCACTCTCTTTTTTTTTCTTTTTTTTTTCACGCACTCATTTTAGTGGAAGGGTGAAGCAAATCCAAAGCTATTCAGGGTTTGAAGAACCGTACTTTTTTCTTTCCAGGGATGTGCGCAAAATGTCCTGTAAGAGGGAGAGGACAGAGGCAGGCAGGACGGAGAGATAGACAGAGTGATGTGTGTATTTGAGAGAGAGAGAGAGAGAGTTGGACATATCATTAGGGAAATTGTTTCTCGAGTGTGAGTCGAACGTCTCGGTGCAGCAGTGTCACTCCAGAGAAGGTCATCTATGAGAAGGACACAACTGGATACACTCAGCTCACTATCGGGCATAATGGGAAAATGGGGAGGGAGGGATGGTATGAACTTTGTGTGTGTGTGTGTGTGTGTGTGTGTGTGTGTGTGTGTGTGTGCATGAGTGTTGTGTGTGTGCATGAGTGTTGTGTGTGTTTGCTTTGCCTGGAGCCAAACTAGCTGGGGCCATTTTTAGTCATTTGACCCGCCCGACCTCAAAGTGTCATAAGTGAGAAGAGATAGGGATGAAGCCATGTTATTCTATGGGCCAATCTTAGCCCGGGACATAATCACGACAGGTCCAGTAACCGTGACTCTTTGCTTTCACTCGAGAGGCGGAGTGAAGCAGGGTGAGGGACCAAGGAAATACAAAGTTGGAGTTGCTCCCATAGCCAAAGAACAGACAGTAGATAAGCTGGAAGGACTCTACCAGTGTAGATATCCATCTGATGCAGTGATTCTGTGAGAATAGCTGCTGTTTCAATACTCGTCAAGCCCCTCTTCTCTTTGTCTCTGTCTACCCAGTGTCAGCATTGTATTTAATGAACCATCAGAAAACTGCAAGCTATGACCTCAAACTCTATGGATGCATGCCCAATAAAAGTCAAATTTGTATTGTAAACCATAGGGATAGTGCTGAGTGTGCAGTATCTTGCGTCCATTTGTAACCCAGTCATGCTCAGCGGCGGGGTTACAACCTGAGAAAAAGGAGGGAAGGAGGAAGAGCGAAAGCATAAGCACAATTGTCAGTTGAGAATGTAGAAGGGTCACTGAAATGCATATGTTAGATGTATATTTAAAAACACTGCATATTTTCTTATTCCTGAAAAGTGAAGTCATTTGAAGCCACGGCAACGAGCAGCGTTCTCAGCATTTGCAAAACAAGCACAAATTTCTCACAGGAAACAGTTTCTCCACAGATTAGAAAAACTAAATTGATTACCTCCTTATAATGGGAAATTAAAAAAAGGAAAGTAATTTAGAGAATGAAAGAGTTTACAATTATGTTGATCAAGTGGGGATTATAATTCAGGTAATTAATCTGTTGCGAGGTCTTTATCGGTGCAGTGATTAGTATTGATAAAAAAACACTCTTGGCTCCGCTCCAGGCCACCTCTTACCTTCGAGAACTGCACACGCAGCTGACGAACTTTCTCAAGTTCTGAAATTGTTGAGAATAAATCACAGAGCAAGTGCAATTCAGGGCTTCACAGGTTGTGTGTGTGTGTGTGGGGGGGGGGGGGGTATAGATCTATCACAGGTTAGACTGAAAATGCCACATTTCACTGTGCTCTGTACAGATTATTGTTTACAGCGTGCAGCGTCAGCAAATAAGGAAAATATATGTACTGTAGAAATCCCCTTAGGAAGCAAGTTCCCCGGATTACTAGTATCCCTTTGGCTTCGAGCACAACATATGAGTGCTCTTGTTATCAGGACACAAACACAATTCAGCCAAAGCATGCAGTCACTCTCCCATTAACAAGATAAATGCTTGTTACCCTCTTAAAGTACTAAGATAAAACACCCCAGCTGTTATGCATGTTCAAACACCTCTCATTTGGGCTTGTTGAGTCTGCGGCCGTGAAACAGACAACGCAATCACAGCCTTGCTGAAAACACACACAGGTCTGGAGTTCACAAATCTCCAGGGAGCCATGTTTAATTCATGAGAGAACATAAAATGATTCAGAAAGCGCGACCTTGCAACCACTTTAATGTATTCGGCGAGGTTTTCCAGAGGATCTGCATGTGTGTGTGTGTGTCGCACCTCTGCTGTCCGTCTGTCTGTATTAGCCCTGCTCAGATGCCTGTCACGTCACTCTGCCCTTTGCTTTGGACCATCAATGTCAACACTACATTCCTGTGTGGATCTGATTTGTGACGTGGTCCTCCCGCCTCCATCCCCCCCTGCACACGCTCACTTTTGCTTTCCCTCTCCTTGCTTACGCAGCGATCAAATAGAGCATCAAAGACAGATGACGAAGGAATGTCAGATGTTGTCAGGGCTACGCAGCAAAATAAATCTACCCACGTTCTTTGAGCTCGACCAGTCACAAGGCCTGTGTATACCTTTTTTTTTTTTTGTAAATTAAGAGTTGTTGATTTTCAAACCACTCCCACAGGCTCCATAAATTAATTGCCTCTCGTGCAGCTCCAAAGGTGTTGTAAGATTGCTGATTAAATTGTGGCTTATCAGAGGTTTCACCACACACACACACACACGCCCACTCTCCTCTGTAACAAGAGCAGTGGCTGTTATTAATCCCACATCATTCAGGAGACATTGAAAGTGTGCTTTTTCTACTTCTCCTGTCTCTTTGGACCTCTCACAACAGATGTTTAAAAATACCTGGTTTGAAATGACACGCAGGAGTAGAGAAATCACATCACACGTATCACATGCTGTCAGCACCTCACAGTTGATCCAGTGGAGCTAAAAACAACCTCAGAGATGATACCTGCAGTCATTTTATATTGGATTGAATGCAAAGTAAAAGAGGCGAGTGGGTTTTCTGTGAAAGGGAGTATTTATTCCTCTTGTCTCCAGCTCATTGAGAAGCAATCGCTGTCTCTGATCCGAGGGACAATGTGGCCACGTGGTGCAGGGTAGTATGGGAGCAGTGTGTTTGTATGTAGAGCTTTGTGTGTCTCTCGCTGTGTGTGCATGCATTTGTCTGCATGTGGTCACATGTAGCTGAGGCTGCCAATAACAAGCCTGCTCTTTGGGAAAATGATGCAGTGAAGACTGCTGCAGCTGAGCCCGCTTCATTGTACAAGCACATTAGCCAACTGTGGACACTTGGTCATCTCCCATGTGATGTCAACAGCTAATCCCTTACTTTAGTCGTCCAGCTGTGACAGTGCAGATCCCTTAATACCCTGTTTTATTATATTTGTTATCATATTTGCGGATTACACTGCAATTTTATTTCATTCTTGATAAATCATTGATGAATCATTGTAGGTCCCCACATGCTGGCTGCTCAATGTTGCGGTACTTATACTGAGCTTCAAATTTAGCATGTGCTCATTTTCATTTTTCAATATGGGCACGTTTTTGTGAGCTGCCAGTGCATCTCTCATTACTGTTTTTCCAGGTGTTGTCTTCACTGAATCTATCCTATAGTTGCCGGAAAAAAACAAAACACGAATCCTAGGTCAGGAGGCTTCATCCTCTTGGGACCACGAATGCCTGTCAAAAATCTTTCACTGAACTTTATGTGAACACAAACCAAAGTGACTGCAGACTTTTATGTGGTGACACTGTTATAACTGCTAGAGACGGCGTTGAACTAAACACATCTCAGTAAAAGCATGACAGTTTGACACGAATTTAGCAGTGGTCACTTCTGATGGATGATAGATTTAAATATGGATCATTATCAGCACTAGTTATAATTTTGTTGTAATATGGGCTCCCTGTATTTGTACTGGCCTCCACATTATGGATGTGAAAGCTGCAGCTACCGTTAATCTTCAGATTAAATTGTCTTCATATGATGGCAATTCATATGCTAATGAAGTCATGCACCATGGTGAATTTCCCAATTAATTCAGAGAACAGAAAAACTGCAAAAGTGGTATTATTTTTAAGTAGAGGAAAAAAAGATTTACCAATTCAACTTTTCACACATAATAGTACACACAATATTCACACAAACTACAAAGACAAAATATTAAAACCGATATAAATGCAAACATCTTACTCTGCTGGAGATCTGACCTTTTAAAGCTCATAGTTCAAACCAACCATGTGGTTTCTAGAGGTTCTAATTACACAAGCTGGCAAATATTGACATATTAACAAATAAATAAACAATTCAAATGACAGGTAGAAAATATTGTTCCTTAGGGGGTTTGCACTGAACATCAACACAACATTGTTAGTGTCGACATAATGGATGTACTTGTCAGAGAAGATGTATAATTTAGATAGCCGAGGGTTGAAAGGTTGAAAGGCCTAATGGATGAAGCTTGTACATTCTGGTCCGAGGCCACCGCAGCTTTGACCTTTATTCTCTGTTGTATTCGTTCATTTAAATGTTGATGATGAGCTCTTTCTGCTTCTGCCAAGAAAATGGCAACACAATTTGAATATGTATGTTTTATATCCTAAATTTATTTCACTTATTTTCTGTCTTATGTCCTGTAGGTGTTGAGCTTCAGCTGAGAATGGCGGGGGATTCTAGAGTCCTCATGGACCACAACATGGAGATAGGAGTCACGCCAGCACAGGTAAACTGCACAGCCACTACCGGTCCAGCGCTGTACTCATCCCTGCCGTATTTCCACAATGGGGAAAAAAGTGGGAGACATGATATATTGTATTTGAGATCAAGGTGGTGTGGGCTCAAGTGATGGAGAAGATAAGAGCAGATTCTGTATGTGTGTGAGAAAGAAAACCAGACTGATGGCTGTCAAGAATGTTGAGAATGAGGAGACTAAAAAGGCTATTAGATATTTAAAAGGTATACTGTGTACATTTACTGTGATTTATCTTTAATCAGCGCTACAGATTAAAGATAAATCCCCCACCTCCTCGCTCCAAATAATGGGTGGTGCAGTTGTACTGGTTATCTGTCCTGATATACCTGCTGGTTGGAACCCATACAGTCAATCCAAGCACAGCCAGAGAGGCTCAATGAGAGAAAACACCCACCACTTACCACTTCCAAGCAGTGAGAACTAATGAATTTGTTTATGGAACGTCACCCCGAGGGACTGTATTGACTACAAAGGCCAAAGATTGGGCGGCACTGCTTGTGACAGCTTCATCTATCAATCAATTAACCCAAGCCCAAAGTGTGCAAATGAATGGGCCTATATTTTGAAGTTTACAAGAGGCATAGTGCTGATTAACAAAAGCTTCAAACAGATGTGTACATACACTGATCAGAGGAAAGTTTGACTCCATAAAGCATCAGACCATCAGTGACATATATTTGATCCAATAGAGCTGGTAATAAGGTAGCCCAGTGACATTTGGTGAGTGCGTTGTCATCAAGCCGCTAGTTGCAATGCGGGTCAGTATGTATTGTCTTTCAATTCGTCTTTGTCAAAACAGGGATCACCTCAAATCAATATCTTTAAACTCACTACATGCAGGCCTGACTGCATGTGCATATACACAGGACAGTGGTGAGACAGCACCTGACATCTCAATGAAACCCCCGAATAAACCTGCCTGACAGATTTTATTATGCAGGCTCTGGCCATGGCAAGGCTGCAAGAAATGAAGGAAATGGAAGGATATTGTAGTGCATTAGATTATGTCCGTCTCCAGCTGCACTGTGAGGGTGATCGCCTTTGTGATAGAGCAGAGGAGAACTTAGTGTGTGCACAATAGGACATAGGTTTCCTTGTGATGTGAGCACGACTCTAGATGGATCCCAGATGTCCGATTATGAGCTGTTTCCTTGCTTCAACACTATGCCTTTCAATTATCAGCTCAGATTGGAAAGTGTCAGTGTGCTGCCAAGTGTCCTCTGTCTGTTTTAAAGGTGCCTTACACCTTTGTCTTTTTGTATGCTTGCATGGTCCAAGCATATGAGCGAATTCCACACAGCCTCTGCAGGAAAATCTCGTCGTTTTTGTAGTCCTGTAATGTTGTTAAACCACGTGAAACTAATAATATTGGAATATATTATTGTATGTGGATGAAACCTAGTTTGTAAATGGTGTAACTAATGAACCTAGGCATATGCCACTCTTTTTAATGATGCCATAAGGGTCTGTTGGGGAAAGATGGAAGATCTGTTCATATCCAGGCTTGCCAATGTCCCATAGGGTGTGAGGGGAGGGAGCACAGGGGACAGGGAGAGAGACAGGGCACAGCTGTGGAGCCAGATCGTCTATCTGGAGCTGGGCCAGCATCGACAAAGACCTGGGCGTCGTTGTGTTCTTGTTATGTCCTTACTCTCTGTTTCACTTTCTCCCAATACATAGATACAATGACATGGAGTAGCACAGAGCAGTGACTTTATACCGGCCCTCACTTTTATTTGCCTTTCGGCCAACAGCACAGAGCAGTGTGGTTTTAGAAAGGCTGGAGTAAAATCATATAAAACATGTGAATCGTCTGCTCTAAATTCTATATAGCCTAGGTAAGAAATCAGTGAGGCTACTGTAAAGGACACACACATGTAGAGAACCCTAAACTGCTATTTTCTTGCTCTCATCTCCTCTTTCTTCCTTTGCTTGCACATAATCGTCCAGCTCTTTATCCTTATTTTGCTTCTCTCCCTCTGTATCTTTCCTGTTCCACGTAGGTGAAGAAGCTTCCCAAACACCTGCGGGAGGCGCAGATCTCAACTGAGCGAACCCACCTGATTTCTGACCCGGCGAAGAAGCCACGTCAGCGATACGTTCAGAAGGACGGCAAGTGCAATGTCCATCACGGAAATGTGCAAGAGACCTACCGTTACCTCAGTGACTTGTTCACCACACTGGTGGATCTACGCTGGCGTCTAAGTCTCTTCATTTTCACATTGGTCTATGTTGTCAACTGGCTTTTCTTTGGCTTTCTGTGGTGGTTGATAGCGCTCATCCGTGGCGATCTGGTGCACGGCGACGAGGAGGGCTGGACGCCATGCGTCGAGAACCTTAACAGTTTTGTCTCTGCCTTCCTCTTCTCCATTGAAACAGAGACCACCATCGGGTATGGTTATCGTGTGATCACAGAAAAATGCCCCGAAGGTATCATACTGCTTTTGGTGCAGGCCATCTTGGGCTCCATTGTTAATGCCATGATGGTGGGCTGCATGTTTGTCAAGATCTCACAGCCAAAGAACCGTGCAGAGACCCTCATGTTCTCACACAAAGCTGTGATTTCGGTGCGAGACAACAAGATGTGCCTGATGTTTCGGGTGGGGGACCTGAGGAACTCTCACATCGTCGAGGCATCGATCCGAGCGAAGCTGATACGCTCGCAGCAGACCAAGGAAGGGGAGTTCATCCCGCTCAACCAGACTGACATCAACATCGGCTTTGACACGGGAGACGACCGGCTGTTCCTGGTGTCACCTCTCATCATCTCCCACGAAATCAACGAGAGGAGCCCCTTCTGGGAGATGTCGCTGGCGCAAATGGAGAAGGAGGAGTTTGAGATCGTGGTTATCCTTGAGGGAATGGTGGAGGCCACAGGTATGCAAGAGGGTGTGGTGGGGAGGGGGGTTAAAGGGATAAGGACAAATAAAGGGTGAAATGGGAAGATATATGATGACGATAGATGATCGAGAGACAGAGATTGATGAACTGTTGGATGCAAAAAGTGAGCTGAGTGGGTGGAATGGGGGGATGGATAAATGGATGGAAAGGCAGAAGAGGCTCACGTGGAAAGTTGCACTGCTTCAAAGAGAGGAGAGTGAGTACCTGTAAGTGCTGCAAATTGCAATAGAGATAATATTAGAATGGATGGAAAGACAGATCATGAACATTAACAGATCATCAACTCTAAGTCTCAGTTAAAAAATAATGGTATGGGTTTTAATGATAATATAATCATTAATTTTAATAATGTGCTTTTTTGGAGGAATTAGGCAACTGTTTCTTTCGTTCTTTTACAGTAGTTCCATCTTCGTCAGCAAAGTATCTCCTGGTATCCATTACTGGAAGTGAGACAAATGATGAAAGGCAATCAAATGCTTGCAAATGTTTGCCTGTACTCAATTGCAGCCCACATTTCCTTTGTTGCTACTTCAAGGTTATGTTTTTGATATTGTTGATTTCCAAATGAAGGAAGTGTTACTACCCACACTGCTGGTCTGTTTTGGGTAAAGGCCAAGCTGTCCTGAAAAAGCACTCCAGGCAGGTTACATTTATGAAGCAGACACGACCAGGTGGTTCAGTAAAGTTCCATAAAGCTCAGATTTCCCAGCATGAGGAAACACGTAGCCTCAGAAATCACACCTTAAGCACTAATCCCCTTTTTATTCACCACTGCAAGATAAATACAGAAACCTTTAGAGCCTGGCCCACAACTAGCTGTTAATTTGCTCTTCCAGTAGGTGTGGGGCATTGGCTAAACCACTTATTGTTTATATGCCTAAACTGCGTTGTTTATTGTCCGTTGTTCAAGCACTAATTATAATCCACTAATTTGAAATGTAATGCATTATACATGTTTCTAATTTATTTTATTGGATACCATTGTTTGTTCCATCGATAAATGAGGCACACTGGTTGATCATTCGCGTTTAGTCTTTTAGTCAACTCGTTTTACAACCTGGTACAAAATGCTCAAGCTCCCTCATGCAATCAGGCATGGCTTTGCATGCATCTGAGCATTTCTGCTCTATTTCATTTATGATTTCTTTTTTTTATAAAAAAATTTCCCTCCAAAGCACAAGTAGTCATCATGCTTCCTGCTCACACTGCTGGATACTTGACTCAGACATTAAATCACCTTTCGCTTCACCGGCAGAGACCATGGCATCATGCAGGGTTTATGTAGCCCTCCCCCTTTACCCTGCTAACCCGACTGAGACTAATTAAACTAAACACTACCAGCACTGCATTTGAGTGATAAGTCGAAATGTTTATCACAACTGAACCAACCAGAAAACATTGGGACCCAAAACTATCTGGGTTTGATTAGTACCTCTGTATTGTTTACAATGGCTTTACCTCTTCATCGGTTGGGGTCCTACTGACTGTTAAAATACAATTACAAGAATCGACTACAACAACTTTCTTTTGAACTTAGTAAGATGCAGAAAAGATGCAGAAAAGTTGACCGGCCCTTACTTCACCACGTAGTGCACATTTGATTTATTAGTGACGAAAAATGAGAAAATATTCCAGCTTTTATTTTCTTTATGGGCTATGCATGAACAAACGTTTATTTCCTTTTGTGCTGCATAAATATGTATTGTCATATCACGACCAGAGAGCATTTGAGTACTTAAACAGAAGTCAAAATTCAAACTCATGTTTATAAGCAATTCTCATATAATAAGTGGAAGTAATAAAATATCAAAAAATATGTTGAGCTGTTGAAAAGGACATGTGGCAACTAATCAGTGCAGTCAGGCTACTAATTTATGATAATTATGTCTTTTTAATTGAGGTATAAGCCTCCAAGGTCAGAAGCATTTAAATATATAGCTGACTAAGCACCCGCACTTCATTAATTTAAAAGTAATGAATCTGCTGCTAGTGTAGTTGTGTATCAATGAATGGATGACCCATACAGTGGTATGCAAATATCTGATCCAGCAGGAAATCATTTGAATACTCTCAACACCAGGGGAAATACACAGTACATCTATTAAATGTTTTCTATAATATAAAAAAGCTGGAGAAAATGTTTTCTCACATCAAGCAAGGAATTATTTGATAGACATTTGCAATTCACTGTAGATGCTCTAAAAAAATGAATTCAACTAAAAATACACAAACAAAATCATATTTACGAATAACAAAATCAAACTAAACTAAGTAGTAGGTTTCAATGTTTGAAGGAGATTCAAATAAAACTGTAGATACATTGTTTTCCATACCACCACTGTGTTTGCTGTGGTTGTAGTTTCAGATTACACAGAATGCAACACGTTATTTTACTTTTCTCTCACATATTAAATTGACCGATCTATCTGAATGTTTGGTTTTATTACCAATATCCTTAATTCCGCTTATATTTAAAGCTTTTATTAAAGTGCAATTTCAGAAATCAAGTACAAATACAAGACAGGCACATAATGGTAAGCCACAGTTTTTTTTATTCACACTCTTGCACTTTGGTGCCCAGTGGATCAGTTTGTACTACAGCAGAGACAATGTGACTTCCATTTCAAAAGATAATGCATTTATTGGATATGAAACTTTTTTAATAGTTGGTTTAGCAACCAAGCTAAATTTTCTGTTAACACAAATAACAGAGATCTCTAGACTTCAGATGTTTATGTACCCTGCAATATACTTCACATGTATGTTCTCATTTTTGCATAATACTTGAAAGATTATATTTGGCCCTGAAGAGGTATAAAGTTACATATAATACTAAGCTATACACAGTGGTGAAGTTTATTGTTAAGTCTGAGGTGCTTGCTCCACTGTGCCAGAGGCCCAGTCATATTTGTTCATGTTGCCGCCAACAATCCTTGTTTTCATCATTGAAGTAGCTCAGAAGATAGCAAGTCGCTGCAATAAGACCTGCTGTTTGTCATCTCTCAGAATACACACAGCATCTTACATCGATATCGTTGCTCTGTAAAAGTGTCTTCAGTGGGATTTTTTGTTTTACACTTTATAGTTGGTTGAGGTTTTCGTGGTTTCCCCAAAGACAAATGTGGTCATCACTATATTATGTCTTTTCAAATAAAATGACAAACTAGGCCCTTATCAATATCCAGTAATTATGTCCAGATGTTTAGATCCTCCAGATGTCTACACTACCTACTAGCAATGAAAGTAAAATCAGCAGTGACTTCAGATACAGTCATGTTTGTACGTGCCATCGTTTCCCTTTTGGCAACTGATATTTTATAATTTACAATGGAAGAATAAGATTTGTTCCCTAAAGCATATTTTTCAGCCAAATATCAAGATGAGTTCACATTTCTTATTATCATTGGCCCGTGTCCTCCTAGACTGCCAGAATATAAATAACATGTCAATTCTAAACTTAGTCAGCACAAGATGTTTTCATGAAGAGCGGAAAACCACAATTCACCACAAACACAATGGCAAACTACAACTGGGACGAAATACATGAACAAATGAACATCAATCTCGGAGCCCATCGGCTGTCATCTGTTGACAAATTAGTGTCTGGGGGCAAGGACCAATATATTTAGGGCTTGTGTGTAGATAGCAATTATCCGGGTGAAGACTCAGTCTTCCATTCACCATACACTGTTTACAGCCTGACGAGTGCACATGAGTCAAACGCTTCTCCACACCGACCAAAAAACAGTGATGTTTTTTCTGGGTGTAAAATAGAGATTAGCCAGACGATATTCTGGCATCAATTTACATATGAATGCAAATCAATAAAAAAGTTGTGTTCTTTTTCATTCAATTAAGACCCTGTTATCTTTTCTCAGATCATATTTTTATTTGACATAAACTACAACAATCCATCCATCCATTATATAATGCTTGCATCATCTCTGAGTAATAACTGTGTTCCCCATGACCCTGAAAAGCACCAGTGTTATGAGTGTTTACTCCATCATATCTGCTAAGAGAATGGAGTCTGTGCTACAACCTTGGTTGCTATGGCAATGGCCACTGGGCCCTATCAGTGCCTTCACTGCTATCCTGGAGACAGGCAGTGAACTATTGTTTCTAAGGCCCACGTATAAGTCTTTTACCCATAATGCAACCTAAAGACCTAGAGAGGTTTAAAAAAATCCTTCAAAGATCCCTATTTTTTGATTGTGAGATCAACACAACTAATGTAATGCAGGGTGAAGGTTTTTCACTACAGACATCTTTTGAGACCCAAGTCACACAATAACATGGAATTGAGCCTTAATCTATGGTCTGAACCAGACCCAGTACACCGGTTGCAGGATACCTGTGATGTTTGCACTTCTAACTGTTACATTTCATCCATTTATGGCTGTAATCCTTGGTTTCCTATAGTCTTATCGACTGTTTATTGAAGCAATGTTTTTCATATGAACAGTGCAATGACATCCAATATATGTAGCAAAAACTATATTTGGAGTGGTAATGTAATATAGATCTGAAGTTAGAGAATATTTTAGATCACAGGCAAAACTTACAGAAGAGGCTCCATATCCGTCGGCTGCTTCAGTACTCTCGACAGCACAATGGATTAGCTCTTGTGCTACATGAGTAAACCCCTGACCGGACCCATTATCAAATGGGCGCAGGTCAAGCAGCAGGAGTCCGCAAACTCGTTCACGGGTGGCCCCTTGCTATTCATGAATGCTGACATCAAGGGCTGATCTGATGGAGCATGAGTGGGATTGATAAACTGTGGTGCAGGCAGCAGGCCTTCGGCATGAACTCCACCTAATGTGCCTGTGTTATGGCTATCTTATTTGTACAGTGCCTCACACCCTCAGCTGATAACGTAGTTTGGATTGGTGCCATCTGCACAGATCTTGGTGGCAGCTGATAGTGGACTATGATTACAACAAGACTGCTTGATATGCAATATGCCTACTCACATACCATTACTGACAATAACTCCTCAATTGATTTGTCATTGCTGCTCCCTTCTTCTCTGTCAGACATTTTCATATATTTCTGCTAATCAACTTTGAAAATATTGTAGCTTTGTTGATGTGTTCAGTTACACGCGGCATCTATTGTGCTTCTGTCCCCCCTGGGAGAGGGATCCCTCGCATGTGGCTCTCTCTGAGGTTTATACATTTTTTTCTGCTGTTAAAAGGGTTTTTTAGTAGTTTTACTTACATTTGTTGAGGGTTAAGGGCAGAGGATGTCGTACTTTGTTGAGCCCTATGAGACAAATTGTGATTTGTGAATATGGGCTATACAAATACAATTCTATTGAAGATTGAGATGCCTTGTATTTCATGTAATTAAATCTATAACGCATATTATTTATAATATAGTCAGAAAGCTGCTTTGTCAGTTATTGCTCCACCTGTATTTTGAATTTTAAGAATCCCTATGGTATATAGACCACCACTATCAAAAGATGCCGGTAGGGGGAAATGAATCAAGACTCTAAATGGTATCTGGCACAATTAGAGCTGCAGGTACTGCAATGATATTAATGGCTTGTAAATCTTGAACAAGTCGACATTCATTTGAACAGCCTGGATTTGGAATAAACAGAAAATGAACTGGTGGTTTGAACCAACACAACTTGAGCCACACGTAGAGATCAATCACACTGCTTTCTGATGCAAGTGCTATTATATAAATGTAGGCAGCTAATTGCATTAATTGTGGGTGTCACTCTGGAAAGCAGAACAGATTTTACAGTGTACAGCTCATCAACAAGGTTTGTTATCAATTGTGTTTGAAAGTCTTTTACAGCTTCTCTCACTAATTGACATCTGTTCATGATCTCTCCAATACGTTCTGAATTAACCATCTGTCACTGACACATCTACACATGGTCATGACTTATTGATCTTGAACAATTTACTGTGTCAAGACACTCGAATAGGTAAAGTACACCCCTCTGGACTGAATCAAATTTGCTCACAGTTAAACCCACACATGATTTTCAAAAATGATTGCGCCAAATGGTTGTACTCATCTAGCAGAGATCAATGATGCACAGGTCAGTGATGTTTCAGCAACATGATGAATGTTTGACAGTAAATGCATGTAACCAATTTCCTCCATTGCCTCCATAGTTGATCAATGATTTGAACCACATATTTTGTGCAACAACAATTTGTGTTGCAGGGTTCTAGTGTGTCCCAATCACCTGTTTTTTGCAACAATTGTGAATTTATTTTTCTCTAAAGCGATGCTTTAGGAGAAAGCTTGTCTCCTGTGTGAAGCCGTTGTATTATTTATTGTTGTGTTCCAATCCAAGGTCTGCCAATCCATAATAGACAGTTTGTATGCGGTTTTAACTTTTGTAGAAAAGTTTGAACAGTTAAGAGGTTGTCATAGTCTCCTTTTAGTTCAGGATTGGTGTCCAACACCATTATGAATCTCTGAATGAAGCCAAGGATTTCTTACAGCCTTGCACACAGTGAACAACCTGGGAAAAATCACTACGGTTTTGTACAAAAGCTGTGATGGCTATTTTTGCAATACGACATAAGAAATCAGTCAGTGTTTTGTTTGTAGGCTACTGGCTCTAGGTTCAGGGAAAGTAAATGCTGCCTCACACCGAACTTATTGAGTATTGATTTACCACATTCATATGGGTAAATGATGGGATTAGGAGCTTTCTTGACATGTCATCTTTTGTGGTTTGTACATTTTACTTTTTCTTCTCATTATGTGACCTATGTTGACATTTTGATACTCTTTCTTCTATGTTGCCCCTTCCTAAGTGAGAAACTCTGAAGCTACATCCATCCATACTGATCGATTTCTGTAGTCGTCTGTAGTCAGTTAACGGGGCCAGCAGCACTTCCAATCTTCTCTCTTCTGAAACTAGTCTGGAATAGTGTGGACATCAGACATATCCTGAGCAGAGTTGAAGTGTTTAAAGCTAAAACATAGTAGTGTAGATGCAGCCAAAGGCCTCCAACCTGTGCAGCTCTGTGGCAGCAGCAAGAAAGAGGGAGAAGTCATCTGCTTCTTCACCAGACCTGACTCATCTGTACGATACGATAAGTTGTGGATAGTGAGTGTAGCCTTCCCATTTCTGCTTTGCTCAACAGAGAGTAACAATGTTCAATACTGTTCGCAGAATCTCCAGGGTGGGCTTGCCTTGGTGCTGTGTCATTGGTTAAGCACTCAACACAATATCATTGGTGTTGCTCTCCCCATTTTTTTTTTTTCATTTCCAACACTCTGTAAAGCAGATTCCATCAAATGCAAGTGATATGCAGAAAAAGATTTAGCACATCTTTCTAAAGAATCTACCAACTCTTCAGACACCACAGCACACACCCACTCATTTATCTGGAAGCCTAGGTTGGATTTTCTTCATTAGGACCAGTTATCACTAAAGCCATCTTGAGCTTACACTCATCAAACAAACTCTCCTACAGCCATTCACCATTCACACTTCCACACTGTGACAGGCATCACATAAGGCCATGTTTTCTGCAAACATAGTATTCCTGCAGGTTATCATGGAGAAATCATTGCTTCATACTGTGACTCTCTTGACTCTGCTTGCCTATTTGTGGCGTATTGATCTGTTTCTATTCATAGCATCTTTTTCTAAATCCTTCACATTTTGAACTGGTTGTTACACATATTTACAACATTCACAATAACAGACAGTGAACTATTGTATCTAAAGCCTACTTAAGTCTTGTAAGCAGAATAAAACTAAAAGAAAATATTTCTTTACAGTAGGCTCTGACTTTGTCACCGATTGCAGCCGTTACACCTGCAATGACATTGTGACATTCTGACATGTTAACATTGTTCAAGCAAAGGTGCAACTAATAACATCAGTGATGACCCTTCTTCTTTTTGATGTTCCTGTCAGCCAGCACGCACAGCCCCAGTACCCAGAAACTGACACACCTCAATGGAAATGACACACGTGTATTGTATGATGAGTCAAAATGTCTGTTGTGGCAAAAACCTACGAGAGGCCCCTTGAAAGACTTTATTTAATTTGGTTTCACACGTAACATCATAATGCCACACATACTATACTCCACTGTTACCGCTCACATGTACGATCATACTTTATTTTAATTACTATCATACTGTAGAGCAGGGGTCTTCAACGTTTTTCAGGCCAAGGACACCCAAACTGATGGAGAGATGGAGCAGGGACCCCCTACTATATATATTGTATAAAACTGTGTTTTAAACTGGGCCTAGTGCCATGTATAAACATAGCTACCCTGTTATTGTGCATTCAATACTAAGCTATTCAAATAATACACAGGTTCATATATTCATGTTTTTATTATTGTGTGTCGCTGAATGTGTGCATTGCTGACTGAAAGATAACGTCTTCTGCCTCCATTTATCTGTTCGCTACAATATGTTGGATTCATTGTTAATGTGTATTTAAAGCCATTTAAATTTGTGGGGAAAAAGATTTTAAATTAAAAAAATATAAGAAATTGTCTAATCAAGCAAAAATTTCACGACCCCTCTGCAGTACCTCCGCGGACCCCCTAGGGTCGCGGACCCCCTGTTGAAGACCTCTGCTCTAGAGTCTAGTACAATGATTGTACTATCCGTCACATGACGCACAATAATACTTTCTTAAAAACATTCATACCCTTCCATATGCACCAGAAAAGACTGTGTGTGTGTGCGTGTACTCCCAGAGGGGGGACCTGTCTGTCAACAACTAATATGATAAGAATTATAAATATCTATACATATATAGTATGTTTATATATTATTCCAAACATAAGGTGAACATCATTTTATCGTCTATATTTTCATCACTATTGGTATAAAAAAATCATTGTTGGTCCATAGTTTTCTTGACAGAGCCATTGCGTATGATATAGTGCGCATCCAGAAATGCTGCTCAGTCCTTTTCTATTTCCCAGATGTAATGAAAAAGCTGAAGTAAATATGGCTGTTATCTATAAAGCAAGATGAGCGTGCTGAGGCTGAGACTCAAAACATAGCATGGAAAATGTTGAATTTGTCCTCCAAACAGTGATACAGTGGGGAGAATTATGGACACTGTAACCACTGTTTCATAAAAGTTTCCAATAACAGAACTTTGACATTTTACAGGCAAGCAGATATCTCGCAAGTGAATCCCTTGTTTCACTCTGAGGGGAGTTTCACAGCCTTTAAGTAAACTTTCAGCACCATGGCACAGGAGAGACTGTGGGAATAAATGTGCTGTGAGAAAACAGGCACCACGATGAATGTGTATCTGTTGAACCCAAACAATACGATATTTTATTATTCAGACTAACATTCACAATCATTTTGTTTCCAACACTTTATCATTTATATTCCCATGTACTATTTAATTCTCTTACATGTTATTATAATGTATCAAATAGCCTATAATATAAATATCTCCGACACATATTGGACCTTTGTTTTACATAGTTATATGGACTATATAGTATATAGTAAGTGTACCGGATGATAGTATAAAATAAAGCATGATTTTAGCCTAGATATAAGATGCTGCAGTAGCATGGGTGCATGTAGTACAGTATGTAGTATAGCTGTTTTGTGTATGAGTGTAAGATGGTTAGTAAAAGAAAGAAATAGTGTGCACATAAAACAGTATAGAAGTGTTTGAGTAAGAGTATAGTCATCTACGTATGTTTATGATGTTGTCTGTGGAGCCAAGTATGAATCTTCTCTCTTTGGGGCCTTTCATGTTGTCCTATTTGTGAATTGACTCGGTCACCTGAATACAATTGTACATTTTGTTTTAATCCCTCAGGAAATAACTGCTCTTAAAATGTGTTTACACCAGTTCATCAGTAAAATACTCTCTGTCTTCCATCCTGCATTTAGAAGTTTCGAGTCAAAGGCAACTGAACGTTTGACTTGAGATGGAGCTTTCATAAGAATGATAAAAGTGCAATCAGCAAAAGGCTACTGTGACAAGATGTTAATAGATCTTCAGGAAATAATGTATTTAGACAGCAAAGTAGCTAAACTAAGATTCAAAACCAACACATCAAACAATGTGCCAAACCCCTTAACAGACAGTATAGAAATGTGTCACATTGTCTTTGAGGAATCAGTCACAGAAATAAACATTTCACAAGTTAAAAGTGGAAACTAGGCCACTCATATCCACAGGGGAAGCAGAATAAAAGGTGCAGAAGCCCCTCCTCTTACAATGGCATTAGACACCATATCAAATTTGGCATCTTTGTCTATTTTTGAGCACATGCTTGGTGTTATGGGTGTTGTTATGTATAAGGCACACAGCACATTAGGTAACGTGAGCAAGTCATCTATGGCAAGTTAGATGTTTTCAGTTTGAACTCCAAAATCTGTCTCCTGTGCATCAAATTATCTCCTTTAAAAAAAGTGTAAAAGTGGCTGCAATATGTTGTTGCCTTCATTAGCTTGTGACCATTTTCCTGAGTCGGAGTCTAGCTAAAAGCCATTTAGTTGTATGGCAGAGGGAAAGATTGAAAAGCATAGTAAAATTAAGTGAGAGAAAGTGATGTCGGCCAAGTTAGATGGGTTTTTTTTATAAAAAATTTTCACCACCACCAATTCAGACATGGGTTTGATGGAGCGTTATAGGGTGAATACACGATGTTATAAACATTTATCTACAAAATTTATGCTAATCCTGAGTTCCCATGTGAAAACGCTATGCCTAGCTTAACTGCTAATGCTAAGCACTCATCCTAAGATTCATACCTTACAGGACATTAACAATGAACTATCTTATTTGTGATTAATTGCATGTTTTGTTATTCCTATTTGTTAATTCGTGTTTTTCACGGTAGACATTTTCATAACTGCGGGAAGAGCAAAGGTGTGATTAATGGCAGGAATAATGACTGCATTGTGTTTATGTGTCAACATTTATATTTGACACAGCTGATACAATTAATGAATTGGAACTTATGGTTAAAACCTTTCCTTTAGAATACTGGCTTGTGACCAAGCCTTTCTCCCCTTTCTAGTCATTTCTGTTCAGATCAGTGGGGTTACCAACATTATTGCTTTCAAAAACATAATGGAGGTTTTGCAGAAATAGGTCTTGGCCCTTTCTGTGTTAAGTTCCTGAATAACCATGAATAATTTACTGATGCTGTCTCTCTTTCTCCCAACATCTCTTTCCATCTCTATGTGTTTGTTTGCCTGTCCACTCTGTCTGTGTGTCTACTTCTGTCTCCTCTCATTCCCTGTGTGTAATGTTGTGCATATGTTTGCGTGCATGTGGACACGTACACCCATCCATACCTCTGACAGGGATGACATGTCAGGCACGGAGCTCCTACCTGGACACAGAGGTGCTTTGGGGTTACCGTTTCACACCAGTTCTCTCATTGGAGAAGGGCTTCTATGAGGTAGACTACAACAACTTCCACGAAGTCTACGAGACCAACACTCCCGCCTGCAGCGCCAAGGAGCTTGCTACTAAGCTCCGGGAGGAGCCGCTATTGCCTCAGCTTTCACTCCTCAGCCCTGAGCCTAAAATTCATACTTTTGACCCCCTAAACCGCCTGTCTAAACAGGACCCACTCAGCCAGGACGAGGACATGGAGGAGAGAGATTCAGGGGGTGACAGAGGAGAGACCAATGGCTTAGCTGCTGCTGTAGAGGATCTGCCCCTCGCTGATGGACTACCCGACTGATGGGCCACTGAAAACCCAGGAAAGACTTTGACAAGAGGACAGGACAGTGTAATACTTCATTTAGCCTATGGCCAGCTTGTTCCTTTGCAGTACTTGGAGATAGAAGACATCCATCTCCAGCCCCCGACTCATGCAATACTCCTATACTAGGGTGTCAATCTATAGTATAGATTGGTTTTGTAGACATGTAAGTACACATACAGTACACAAACACACGTACAATATCTATATCTACACTTAAAGGTTGGTGGTTCAGGTTGTCTTTTTATAATCATAATGACCACTTACTGCTATAACAGCTCAAGTTGTATAACTTTAACTTGAGCCTCAACTGGTAGCCATGACGATGAGTACCATGGGCTTATATGGATACTCCAATTTTATTATGGATATTCTCAATCTAGAGTGTGTTTATTCACCTTCATTTAAGCAGAGTATAAATCTCATTACTCAACTAATGTGTCTGACAGCAGCTTCTCTGTGCAAATGGAAGTGTTGTTACTTTTCATTTAAAAAAAAACAATTGGGAGGATGATTATTTCCTCTCTCTGTCTTGTTGTTATTACTCTGTGTCTGAAACCCCCATTCACTGAGGAGGAAATGTACAAGGCCTCTAGTTTGCATATGAAACAGAAGATGTAGGAAACTGATCTACAAAAGGCAACTTGTACCCGGGAACCACAACCCGTTTGTTTTCTTTGTTCACATCTTCCTCATCGTAAAAACTTGCTGTGTGTGTCTGATTGTCTCCCCAACACACTGGGAGCCTTGACCCAAAAGAAGCCAGCTTGTACCTCATTTTATACTAATTTTCAGGGTTTGAAATGTACAAAAAAGGACTAGTTAATAGTGGTAGTAGCTACATGCTGACTGACTATTACAAGATCTCTTCTTGGCTGGTTGAAGATTAAATTCCCCTTCCTGCAGCAGGAACTAAAATATTAATTCCAAGCCCTTTTTCTTGGTACGTAAAGCACAATTTCCCATTAGGTGACTCCATGCTGACCTAACCACCCACCTAGCCACTGCTACCGGCTGATGCATGTCAGTCCTAGTTAAAAGTGACACACATATTTATATGAAATATTTATGCTCATCTGCTATTTGAAATGTTCTTGATTTTTTTTACACCACACGTATGAATATTTCAGACGCTCCACAGGCAAAATGAAATGCTCCATGTATCCTTTTAATGTTTGTTTTCTTTTTGTTTTAAATATTCAAAAGACATTTGAAGCATTTTTTTCTGCACAAACGCTACCGATGATAGGAGCAGCATTTCTTTCATGAGTCTAGTATCTGGCCAGCTCAACACCTTGCAGTATTGGATGTCTTTGTAACTATTTTCTGTAACCTTCACCTTTGGCTCTAACCTCATGATTTGAAGTCTTTTTTTTTCCACCCACACTCTGTTAAATCTGCATTTTTGCCCTTTTTCTTCCACAAACCGACCCTGGGTCTTTTCCTCAACATAGTTTAATGCCCTTTGTGACTCTACTGTTTGGACTCTTGTCCAGTGAAGGCCATACCCTACAGTATTTTTTTACATTTCTTGGAAAGGACACGCAGGAGCTTGCATGCATGAGTAAGTTTAATACAGTAAGAAATACAGGGTATTTTTTAGGCATGTAAATTATGATATTTTTACAATATATTACCAGATAATGTATGAATTATCATTTGTTGAAAGAAAAATTCCTGATACTTAAAAATCTCCCATCCCCCAATTTAATGTTTATTTTTACAGATGCTTGTCCAATCAATATGTTTCTTTTCACTGTGACATTAGGGCATCTTACTATGTATTCATTTCATTTCATTGCTGGAATGTCATCTGTTTTCTGTGTGTTCTCATGGGAATAAACATAATATGGCCAAAAGAACAACATGTTTTTGTTAGATAATGTGTGCATGCATGTATGTATGTGAGAGCGTGTAGTTACTTTGCAAATAAGGCTTTAAAACCTTAATCTGCCATGTGTGACGCTGCACTCTATCAGCAGTGGTGTGACGAATGACAGATTTATCCCATGGCTCTGGGTAAAACAACTGTGTTTTACACAGCAGCTACCTGAAAACTGGATTAGCTGTGCAGCAGATCATGAAAAGGAGACTGTGGCAACACATAACAATCTTTCCTTGCACTCAAGCTTGAGGCAAATACTGCTTAATGCACGCTAAGGAGACAAGTGCTGCATGAAGGATAACATCGGGAACTTTGTCAAGCCCCCCCCTCTCCATGTGTGAATGACTAAATTAAAATTATACAGCAGCAAAGTCTGGGTTCATCACAGCAGAAACCCAAACTCTTACCGTGCTGAACACTGAAAACTGACAATATTTTTCCAAGCCTATTATAAAGGAAAATAACCGATGGTTTCTCATGGTGTAACATGATGTGGCTGCTGAAGTCCTCAGGAGCTGAACAGCATCCCTGAGTCAGCGTTTTGTGCCAGTACACTGCAATTACAATCTCACACACACACACACACACTCAGCTGGCAGATTGATTAAGAAAGCCACCACAGCTATTAAGCAGTGACAGAGAAAACCCTGCTGGAGTTACAGGGGTAATCACAAATTCGTCCAGAATCTAGAGAATCCAACGGGGGTCCAGCATGTCATAGAAACTCACTGGATCACAGCGGTGGGCTGCGCTGTCAAGTCTATTCCTGTCGGAGCTATTAAATTCTGGATCGTCATCAAGCTTGACAGACCCTGATTCAAATCTGAATAATGTACGATGATGAATATAATGCGCCCATTGAACGGTGCATTGAAATAGGTACCCAGGGCAGGTGCATGTGGGCGAAGATGGGTGTGTATGTGTGCATGTGTTACAGAGCGATAGAGAGAAAAAGAGAGGCGGGGGAAACATAATCAGTCAACACATCCCCAAGCCAACATTACAATGTACACACCATGACAACACACAACAAAACAAAACACAAAATTATCTATTTAGAATTTTGCCAAGGAAAACATCAAGGAAATTATGAGAGAAAGAGAACAAAAACAAATAAAATGGCTAAAGCTGACTAATGGCACTGCACCAACAGAATAACTAGCTATTGTTCTTCCTCTTTCCACAGCTAGCTAATACTCTTCCCTTCTAATTTAAATAATGCATGCTTGTGACGAAGGAGGAAGCACATAGGCCATTAACAACTGTGTAGTCAGAATAAAACATCTTGCATAAGAAAGACAATTACAGTCCCAGGAAAAAAACGAATGCAAGTGGGAGGATTTCTACTCTGGTACACCACACTCGTATGAGCTCTTTCCACATCCTTGCTCCATCCAGCTTGGACTCCCCTGACTTCGCTGTCACAAACAAGCTGACCCTTTCAAACAACTCCCACACAGAGGGAATGCACACACACTGACTGACACAGACACAATCATGCAGAGGGAACTGAACGACTACTTTTCAGTGTCTTTACACAGAATGCCTGGAAAGACTTTTCTTCCACCAGACTAAATGGAAAGCTCCTAAAACCCATTGTCCTTTCTTTAGTAACTGTGACACCCTGCTGCAATTGTATCTTATTAAACATTCACATCTCCTCTTACATGGTTCTGTAATGGTCCCCCTGTCTTCATTCCCTTACCGCTCCCTGGTAAAAGAAGACTTTACGTACGCTATTTCTTCCTGTCTCTTTTTGAAGCTTGTAATTTAATCACCACTTGAAAAGAACCGGTGCATATACATACACCAAAGCCCCCTTTTGCACATGCATTGCCATGTGCCACTCTATGTCAAACCCACAAGACCTGGTGGGTCTCCTGGGAATCTTCCTCTGCACTGTTAACAAAAGTTGTAGGCCTCCAGAATCCAGAAGTGACTATGATACAACAACCTCTTGCAACGCCGCTTATTCATAGTAGAAAGGTGTCTGGAACAGGTCAGTTTAACAGTTCCAGGCAGTTAATACAGAAGAACAAAAACGTAGGTAAAACAATAAATGGAGGAGCAGGAAAAGGTTTGCATCGTAGCATTCAGCAATATAAAGCATCACCACAAGTCGTTATCAAACCACGAACGTTGACAACAGAGTCTGTCAGTTTGTAAGTAAAAAGCTTGATAAAGATTCTCAGGTCCTGAGTTTTGAATGGAACAGGCAGACAGATGCACACAGAGAGAGAAAAACCTTTGCCTTTTCCCAGCCAGGAGACAGAGGTCTGTTCTTTGATGTGCCTGGACGATGGCAGCCTTTGAAGAGGATTTCTATGGCTGCACAGTGGCGGTGGCTTCAAATTGAGCAGGCTGAGCTTCACCTGCTGAGAAGTACACAGGCAGAACATTTCAAGGGTCTAGTCAGATCAGAGCCAAAGTTAGCATTAGTTGGATTTTCTTTAGCGAATGTATTCCAAAAATTAAATGGGAAGAGTAATGATAGTATTGATACAACTCTAGGTTAAGCTACATAAAAGTGATAACCTTAGTTTAGCTAAGCATGAGAACTGATAAAAGGAGGAAACAGCCTTACTCCGTCTGAAGATAAGAAAATCCATCTACTAAGTCCACTGTCACAGCGAGTTTGTTTGGTCCTTTGGGCTTTTCCATTCAGTCCAATCCAAGATAACAGGTGTGAAAGGTGCCTCAGACCAATGGACCAAAATCTAGTCCGACCAAAAGAGGGGATTTTGATCTGCATCAAACTGAACCATGATTCAGTTAGTTTGCAGTATGGAATCACTTTTTTGGGTCGTTCAAACTCTCAGACCAGTAGCAGGAAGCTGATAAAGCAGGAAACAATAGAAGAAGACTGGTTTCTCAGAAACACAGCTGCTCAGGCTTGGAGGTTTGCTTAAAGTCTTCGCCTCTGACAATAAAATGTTTGAACGATGAGGACGTTCATTTGCGCATTTGAACCTGTCAAGTTCTGTGCCTAGAGAGGCTATTGATGATAGTACAGTGGTCACAAGATAAACAAAAGTAAACGCTTCTTTCATTGTCGTACATGTGTCATACAAACGTTGGAAGTATCCTCCCTAAATTGCAATGTGAAACAGAAACTACCTGTAAACAATCTAACAAACATATGAACCTTGGCTTGTGTGTCATCTCATTTTACTACTCGGGAAGAATGGCCCTAACCCTAACCCAAAATAAGGCGACCCAAAAAGGAATTGTTGAGAAAATTAAATTATTTGCCTTCCGGAGCTGTAATGTTTTTAATAGTCTGTGAGAAAATTGTGTCACCCCAGGCTTTGTTTAAACTGTATGAGCCAATAGAGCATAGAGAGTTGGATTAATTAACACTGACCTTTTAGCATCATCGTCAGCCGTTACTTCTACATTAATGCTGCAGTGAAACATGAACTGAATTTAGAGGCTCTGCATGAGGTTGAGCGAGGAGGTCCACGGCCACTTCAGAAGCTCTCTGACTCATCATCGTGGCACAGGGCAATGCAGCAAACACTGGATGTTGTGAGACTTGGGGTTTCTTAAAAGCTGAGAGATTAAGTTTGTTTATGGTTTATTTACTTTTTTGTTAATATTTAAAATGTGCTTGATTCGACAAACAATATGAGTCTGTGAATTTTTTGTGAGAACAGGGTTAGTACAGGATAAAATATCCAGATGGCATGTGGGTAGATGACTTCCTCAATTATAGGCTTTCAAATAAAAAAACAGACTGCACTGCAAATGGTGATTTATACATTTTATTGTTTCTATGTTTCTCCCATCGTCTGTTTTCAGACAGTTTGCCTGCCACAGCAATTTTTCAGAATATTCAGGTAAGGGGTGGCGCCCTGGGGAGAGCATTTAGGAGGCATGACCTGACGTATAAATTCTTCTGCAGAAAGCATTGTGCTTTTGTTTACAGCACATCGACACTGTCATCTGCTCTTATCGCCAATGGCTCTCGAATCTTGTTGTTTTTCCAAGTTGACGTCTTCTACATCATTTGTATTTGTTGTGCTAGTTAGAAATGTAATCAACACACCCGCTCACTCGCTTTGCATTTTCTTGCTGATGGCTCACATGGTCTTACTCTGACATTTCCAAACTTTTTAGTTGAGGGCTCACCTGGAAAATGTCTGGAACAACTAACATTTGCATTTTCACACACTAGCCCCAATTTCAGAGAATGTCCAGGCTTCAGTGCATGTCTGAGTCATAGAGTATGGATTCAGACAAGTGGCCCATCACACAGCTTAATTTTGAAACGCTTCATAACTGTACCATCTTGAGCACATTTTTTATTCCCCTCCACTTTTCTAACCAGTAATGACATAAAACACTTCTCTGGGTCTCTTGGGTCTAAATATTGCACTGGTAAATGTAGAGGAAAAAAAGGCTGAAACTGATCTGCAGCTTTGAATTGTGGGATTTAAACCCACTTGAGAACCTTTGAATGTGTAGGAGAAAAAGCAAGAGAAGTCCGTGAGATGTGAGAGATCCCACATCAATTATAGAGATAAATCAATAGCACCACACAATAGCCCCGAATGAAGGCACTGGTTCGCTTTGTCTGCGAGCTCCATTTCCAAGAGGCACTTTGTTCTAACAGGATTTCTAGAGCCAGCTCTGTGTGGAAGGTTTTAGCAGCAATATTTAAATGGCCAATGAACAAAAGACAGTTTCTGTGCCATAAGAGTGTTAAACTGCAGACAATATGAGCGGGTAATGAAAGCCATTAGGTGCTTTCAGTATTTATTTATTTAGGTAAACCGGAATCTACCAGTGTCAGAATCAATACCTAAGTCAATGAAGAGGCTTCCTTTTCTGTGAAAATCATACAAATTAAATTACACTAGGGTTTTCATGTTTTTATTATTCCCTGCAGGGAGGGTAATGTGTAATATTGTAGTTGCAGAAAAAACTAACTAAGGGTTTATTTAAGGATATCATCAAATCAGAACTGATACAATATAAGTGGTTTTATGTGTATTTAATAGACATGACACTGTGTAGCCTTCACAGTAAACCTGCACTTTACGTCACATGAATTGGCCTGACTGTTTACACTGTGGAGTTTACCAGATTGTCTGTGAGAGGCAGCTGTGTGAAAAACAAATTACCTCACGCAGAGATAAGATTGTACCCTCTAAATTTATCTTTTCATTTCTATCTTTCTCCCCTCCTCTCTCTCTCTCTCTGGCTCTTTCCATCCTTCTCTCATTGAGTATACCCTCATGACTCCTCTCCCTCCTACGCACCAAAACAATACTAGAACAGGAAAGAGCGCTGTCCGGCTCTTACCTACCTGTGGATGACTAACTGCTTTCAGGACAGAGAAAATCACAGCAGCACACACACAAGCACAGACCCCATCGCAAAAAAAAAACCTTACACCCACACCCTCAATTTAAAATGTATCATGCCACAGTTTTTTAAAAGATGTATAAAAGTTTCACGAGTGAGGGATCGTCAACAAGCTATCAGCTGCCCTTCACTTTGTCATACAGCAAAAACTGCTGCACAATTGCTTTCCTTTGTGTGAGGCCATGGGAAAAATTGCAACAAAATTGAAATTTTCTCCACATTCTCCAAAGTACCACCACTTCAATGCTTCTGCACTAGTCTGTGCAACAAAATACAGCACTCTGCCAGCTGTCGGAGTGAGCGTACCGCCGGCCTAACCCATGGCTCTTTAAAGACATGCTAATTTATTACTCATACCACGGAATCACATGGCTCGTACAGTACGAACACTGCCTCACTTCAATTTCTGTGGGCTGTTTGGGTTTTGAGAGAAACGATCAAATATTTATAGACGTGACGTAACTATGCTTGTGTTGAATTGCGCTGAAATAAAGTATTCTCAACCAGACGCTGTGGTCTCTCCTTTGGGCTCTGGCATTTAAATGCATCTGTACTACCTCGTACTGTAACACTGCATGCATATGGCAGTGCTCCTTTATGAGTCATACTATAATCACGTCAAGCATAGACAGCCCTACACATACATCGCTGCCGCTTCACATGCATTCACAGCAGGCCACTGAGAGTGCACAGTGGGAAACGCTCCCCGGGTCCTCGCTTCCTTTATGCAAACTAAGCCGATGTGTCTCAAAGACTCCTGGAGTCGCAGAAGCTTTACGCATCTTCAACATGTGCCTCCGTGTCACTGCATGTCCCCCCTGCAGCCAAGCTAGTTGTTTTGCCTGTGACCTTTTAGCAGATTCCCCTGGCGTCACCTCAGCCTGCAGTCATTTGCAGTGTGCTCTGTCACAAGCAGCATAGTAAACGTTTCCAAAAGGAGTCACAAACTGTATGTCAAAGCATCAGAGGCAGGCATTTGATGATTTTTATACACATTGTGCATGTTGTTGTCATGATAGAATATTACATGGGTGAAGAATCAGTAATATGCCCCCCCCACACACACACACACACACACACGTGCGCACTCACTCACGAATGCTATGATTTGTTTGTTTGCCCTTCAGCATTGGATTAGGCCTATATTTAGACGAATGAAGTATGCTAATGAGCACCTAGCTTCTGGAAGGCATATCTGACAGCCTCCAACACATGCTCTGCCAGATCCATAATCTTTACTCCAAATCCCTGTTTTTTTCCCTCTCAGCTTCTATTTTTCCTTCACTTTATTGTGATCCTATTGTTAAAAATGCTTACAGAGTTGCATAACATAAGGTTGGTTCTCATGGATATGGGTGAGGGGAGTTCTCAGGTTTATTATTTGCATAATTTGACACTGACAGGACTCTCTCTCAAATAGAGATAAAAGACGAGTCCCCTGTCAGGACTGCACTCACTCCTGGTGAATGATACTCATGCTTGTGTACCTTTTCATGCCGATATCGTGATTCATATCAGGTGATTAAGTCATGTCTCTTTCATGTAATCCTTCAGTAGTGGGGGGGGGGGGGGGGGCAAGAAAATGTCATCACAGCTGAAGTTTTTTCGTGTTTCATCTAAAAATAATCAACCTTATTTTCAGGGCAGTTTTCAATTCCTTTCTAGGCAAGAGACAAGAGCAGACAATAGTCAAAAATAAAAGAACAATGTAATTAAAATCTTCCATAAAAACGTAATCGGGTAAACTCACAGTATTCCTAAAATCAATTATAGTTATTTTCAGTATTGAGCTTTTAAACTTCTGGAATCAATTATATCTGTAAGCATGTGGGTTGTTCTGAAAATAGGAATATTGGGAAGAAGCAAGTTTTAAAAGTCCAGAAGTAATTATACTATATATAAGACAACTTATTTATCTTATTAATTAACTGGACAAAACAATTAAACAGGATGAATAAAAATGCAGCGGTTTGTGATTTAAATGCATCTTCTGGGAAAGTAACTGCAGGCAGCTTAGTCTGATCTATTCCAGGTTAATCAATCAATCAACTAATGTGACAGGACACATTAATTAAACATTATAAAAGTTTTGTTGAATTTGGTTTTGAACATTAAAGTTGAAGCTATTTTTAGTAACCCAATTAATGTTTATTATGCTAATCTATGTTGTAGTGTCTGGCTGGTCCTAGCCGAACACTTCTTTTAGTTTGGAACAATATTTTCAATGAACACTTCCTCAGGAAGGTGTAAAATGTGATCACACCACTTGTTGTGCATCTTGTGTGAATGAAAGGAATAGGCTTTCACTCGAGCACATTGGTGTCAAGCATAATGCAGCCAACCTCTGTTACCTCAAAGCTTTGTTTGAAGGAATAATACTTTAGACACCTGAGGCCATGTGAAACACTGAGGTTCATGGAAAAAGGAAAAAAAGCCATTTTCACAATGAAAGCTTTTCAAAGATTTTCACAAGTCCCGTCTTCCAGTTTCCGAACTGGATTTTGAGGACATCTGTGTATACAAATCTTTGCCTATTCATTTTTCAATTTGGTTCTGAATTTTAGTAGGGCTTTTCAGTGATGCTCTTTGAGAGATCCCAGTTTGAGATGTATGCAATTTCAGAGATTAGTTTTTGCCTCAGGGGTTGAAATCTGTGCTATTGATTGATGGGAGTCACAATCTGATTGCTTCCATTTTGTCATAGGGTGTTGTTGTGCGATTTGTTATCCTGAAAATCAATGAGGTGGACAAAATAACAAATAAAACAATAAGTACTCAGAAATCTTCAAGAAGTTGTTTATGTTTCATCTAAAAATAATTAACCTCATTTTCAGGGCCGTTTTCAACTTCTTTTTAGGCAAGAACAATGGTCAAGGATAAAAGCATCACCAATGTCTTTAAAATAATCCATCAAATGTGATGGGGTAAGGTCACAGGATTCCTTAAATCAATTCAAGAGGAGTTTATGTGATATCAGAGAAAAAAAATAAAAAATTGCCTCGGGGGGGATATCTCTGCTATTGATTGTAATCCTGAACATCAATGATCTCCAAGGGCCATTTCCTGGTGACTGAGCAGATTGAGATATATGTGGACCCATCAAGTCATGTGTGTCCAAGTTTTCACATTGGTTGCATAATGAATCCTAATCCCTTACATCCCCTGTGCCCACACTCCACACCATCTAATCAAGCAAAAATCCCTTGATAGCAATCTCACGATGGCTCACCGCAGATGATGAATAATGTTTGGTGAATCCTTCAGCCTGACTGATGTGCCCTTTATCAGCATGCAGCTAAAATTGTGAGGGGCTCTGAAACCAGCTCTTTTGCCTCTCAGGATGTAATTTGATGTCACTTTGAGTTTTTCATGTCGCTTTGAATTTTTGTACGTCGCCTCGAGTACACATTGACAAAGTAGATGAAGCAAAGAACAATCTAAAATATTCAATGTTTTCCGACAGAATAATAATTTGTACTTATACCCTAAAGCTGAAGCAGTGATTTTTTCTCCTCTCATCAGCACATCTCAAACAATCTCTGTGAACACACAATCTAGCAAGACACTGCTGTTGACACCCAACTACAAAGACTGCAAATAAATTAATCAAATGCTTTGAATGAAAAAGTTTGACATTTTGGGAAATACACCTTTTGGCTTTCTTGTTAAAAATTCAAACAAAAACTGCAGCTTTACTCATTAGCTGTTTACCTTAGCTAAGTGTAACCGCTAAAACTGGCCGGTTCAAACGATTCCTGAATGTAAATGGCAAAACTGCACTTTACCATTTATTGTGTGTGAACAGGTCAGTCATGCAACTGGATCGCAATTAGCAGTTCACACGCAACAAACTATTAAAGCAATTGTTTTAGCAGAGAGGAAGTGAGAAAGTGGAGCCTGTCGATAATTGAACATTTCCACCCTTGAAATGCAGAGTGACCCACTCTTCTGTGACTTACAGTGCAAGTATGTTCACATTAGTGGACATAGAGACATTAATACACAATATTAGTACGCACACCCTCAGGCATGATACTTACGAACTGACAGCGTCTCAATCATAGACTGTATGGTCTCAATACAGCCAATGGCATTTACCGACTACCTCTAAGAGACGGCGCCCTTGAGCCAATAATACCCACAAGGCAAGTGGAATCACACAATACAAACTCTGTCACATTAGCACAAAGGCAGAATACAAATTCAGGCCACCTTTGGCATCTCTGGTTGAGATGTAATATTATTACTGCAGGCTTACTTGTGGCCCAGATCTGGCAAACAGGAGCAGACTGGCCAAGTGCCATCATTCCACCCGGTATGTGGGCCGGATGACAGTGTAGCAGTGTGACAGTGTAGGCCAAATCTGGGCCCAAACAATTTTGCTGTGTGGGAATTAGGTGTCATTTTTCTTGTCTACATCTCAGCAAGAAAGCAAAAAAAGCATATGTCACAAAAATTCAGTTCTTCAAAGGAAGGATAGACCATTTAAAAGAGGTAGAGATTTTGGGATAGAAGCACAATAGCTGCCACTTTTTGAGAGTGTGAGGTGACGAGTACTCTCATGGATACAGAACCCACTCCATTCATTGCAGTTCTTGAAAACACATTAGATTGGAGACACAAAAGTTCTTGTAGTACTTTTACTTTTTTGTCCGTGTAGATATGTGCCTCTCAAGTGTGTGTGTGTTTGTGTCTATATTGTATGGGTGCTCCAATGTGTGTGTCAGTGTGTGTGTGTGTATTCATGTGAGGCCTCAGCTGTAAAAGTTCTTTAATTAGAGTTGGGTGTCTCCTTGTATTCTGGCTATTCTCAGCTATTAGACAGGCAGTCCTCCTGTGGGACAAGTGCTCCTAATCTAGAAATGGAGAGCTGCTTTTCACTAAGATTTATTCAATCATTCTGTTTATTCATCAAAGCGCAAAAAATCTCATATTTTCCTCTGTTGTCATATGATATGCAACTGGAACGATCTTGTGTCCATTCATCTAGAATTTTTTAATTAATCTCCAATTAAAAGACAATGTCACAGATAATTGTCTGCAGCATCGGTTCTCCATCAAGTCAGCATTCAGGATGCTGACAAAGCAACGATGGTGTCGAATGATTCTGCAATTTGCAAGACACCAACACTGCATCTGACAAATGCCTCTTGATGGCTCTTGATAATGTCATTCTTTATCTGCTCATATTCCCGCTGGGTACATGTTAAGGGTGAAGGGGCTGTCAGCCATCTGTGGTTTGTCAGAATCATCAGGAAAATGTCATGTGACTTGATGAGCACATGTGTCACGTTGTTTGGCACATTGGTTGTTTGTGACACAGCACGACTGGACTCAAAGAGAAATTTACACCAAATGTTTTGGTCATTCACCCAAGGCAAGGTTACTACCGGGAAATTGCTTTAATTCATTCAATCTTCTGCTTTCTACGAACAGCGATTTTATTTCAGTAAATATCTTCTCCAAGGCCAAACAATTCTCCATCTGTCACATTAAACAGAAAAGTAAGTTGACTGATCATGTGCACAACTTTTTTCAATATTTTTTAAAATCAAGATCCATGGATAATTTCCTGAGAAACTGAATCTTGCAATGTCAAGGTCTGTGATTAATATTTTTTCTGAATCTGCAGTAAAATTGAATGAATCTTTTCCTGGTCCAGGTCACATGCCTCTGCCAAGTTAGGTGGAAATCACTTCATTGCTTTATTTAATCCTTCTGACAGATAAGCAATAAGACAGACTCAGGGCCTTTCTCCATTTTTTCTAATTGTGGTGCTCCCATTCCAAATTAATAGGTAAACTAGCCCCAGCTGACAGCAGGCCTTCTATGTAGGGCTATCAGAACATAAAATGCCAGAGTGGCTGAGATTTTATTAGCCACTGTTTTTGAGCTGAGCTGAAGTTAAGTATTGTACTCAATTGTACTCGCTAATGGACAAGCCCACAGACAGCTGCAGACACCTCGGACGTTTAAGCAAGTTGTTCTTAATATAATATATATATATTACAAAGATGGAGGGTGTGTTCCTACTTCCTCCCACTATTAGAGCATATAGTCAAAATATCCTGAATACAAACACTGCAATCTTAGGCATTTGGAGCCATCGCCTGTGCAGAAGGGATCGAGGGAAGGTCCCTGAGTCAGTCTCAGCTGTCAATCATGACGTTTCACCCTGTTTTTATAGCATCAAGTAACTAAACAGAAAGGAACTCAGTAGACTAGAGCATGTACTTCTGCCAAGGCCCAATGGGGACTATTATTAAATTCAATCAATCTCTACCAAGTTACACATACAAAGAAACCAGTGTTCTAAATGTTCCTGTTTTGATGTGATGTGGGGATAAAAATAATATTTTAACAACTGTCTGGAAACGTGATATAAAGCTTGTACCTGTGGGTTTTGTTTTTGTGAACAAGTTCATGCTGTAAACAAGTAAATTCAGTTTTGAGCTGATCAGAGACCAGACACCTTCCTGCTGGCACAGACATAATTCTGTCACATGAATATGTAAAAAAAGAAAGAAGAAAAACAATAACCAACTCTACTCACAGTCACTCAGTGTCTCCCTGTAAATGTCCACTTATAGCACTTAAGTGGTCTTTTTTAAGTCTTCATGGCCTACGAAAGATACAAATTAAATTGTGGCCGCTCCCTGAACAAAATAATGTATATTTAGGGGCCACACTAGTTATAGTGCTGAAGATTTTTTTTTTCTTATAAGCTGCAGTGACTGCAGGACTTAAATGAACGTCCATCACATTCAAGCCGTGGCCAAACGAGTTTACACAATGCTGACTAAGGCTGTTTATCTTTCTGTATTTCCCAGTGTACCAGAGTTTTAAAGCTGATGTTTATGGCAACCTGCCTACGCTGCCCAGTGGTGGTGACGCATTTTACGTCAAGTAGCAATGATTGGTTTGCCAGAGTGGAAACGGAGAGCATCCACAGACAGAGACAGAGCAGACAACAGTAGCTCGTAGGTTGGTTTGTAAAATTTTGGGCGATGTGCCGATAACATTCACTGTACATGAATAATGATAAAAATTGTATTCATTTATTATTGATTAGTCTTGGAATTTTAGTAATTTCTCAGTATTCAACAGTGAGTATTTTTGTTTTGCTCTCATTGCCAGAAGGGGGAGACAAAAGTTCTGTCCTCCAGATTTAAATGACAGTTTGTAGATTTTCACAACATTAACCAAGCAACATAAACAAACATGATGAATGATCATGTGTTGTCAGCCTGACACTGTGTAGGCTTAACTCTGAGCCTTTGATTACAAATTGGCTTAACACGGCTGTTCAGTGGGTGTACATGAGGCGTAGGTTGCACAGATCCAAGGCACAGCAAAACCAAAAACCATACATAACTGTAAGAAAGAGCGATACAGCAAAGATTAATGAAGCAAAAAAGGCTCAGTTAAAACATCACAAAACATCTGCCTGGTTTGTACTGTTTTACTGCAGATTGTGTGCATCTGGCATCTGATTCTTCACAGCCTGTTATGGTGCAGCACATACAGTATTATTGCAAGACAGACAGCTCATCAAAAGGAATGGATATACAGTACAGGAATAAATCATGAAACACCTCAAAGTACTTTTTCTCCCAACTATAGGGACAGTGTGATATCCATCTCTTCTCGAGGAAATTCTACAAAATTATAGTAGAAAGTAAGGAGAGCAATTTCATCAGGTGTCTACTGACAGTAACAGTCAGTCTTGTGTAGGTCACTCCACTCCTCTTTAGTTCAAAGTAACTTTCCCTCCTCTGCTCAGCCTGACAGCTCTGCTTGCCTCTACGTGACATTGGAAATGTTTTTAATAATGAAGAAGAACTGCTTTCTTAGCAAATAAGCAAATGAACAATATGTGGTATACCCCCATTAAGGAGCTGTTGCCTCATTTTGAAAACATAATTGACTGTTTCCTTCCCATCCTGAAAACCTCTGATGCAATGTGGCAGAGCCTCCCAGCGACACTATCATTATATGGATCGCAGCCCAAGAGCCTCAACTCATTCACATTTTAGTCAGCAAACCTTTTGGCACCACCATCCCCTCTAACAAAGTCAATTGGCCAAAGAATATGACAGCCTTTCTCCATTTTTTCTAATTGTGGTGCTCCCATTCCAAATTAATAAGGTAAACTAGCCCCAGCTGACAGCAGGCCTTCTATGTAGGGCTATCAGAACATAAAATGCCAGAGTGGCTGAGATTTTATGAGCCACTGTTTGAGCTGAGCTGAAGTTAAGGAGCTCCTTTGGCCCTGCGACGCAGCAGGGCCAAAGGAGCTCCAGCCTCAATTGTACTCCCTGATGGACAAGCCCACAGACAGCTGCAGACACCTCAGATGTTTAAGCTAGTTGTTCTTAATATATATATATATATATATATATATATATATATATATATATATATAAAGATGGAGGGTGTGTTCCTACTTCCTCCCACTATTAGAGCATATAGTCAAAATATCCTGAATACAAACACTGCAATCTTAGGCATTTGGAGCCATCGCCTGTGCAGAAGGGATCGAGGGAAGGTCCCTGAGTCAGTCTCAGCTGTCAATCATGACGTTTCACCCTGTTTTTATAGCATCAAGTAACTAAACAGAAAGGAACTCAGTAGACTAGAGCATGTACTTCTGCCAAGGCCCAATGGGGACTATTATTAAATTCAATCAATCTCTTCCAAGTTACACATACAAAGACCGTGTGGACTCAAACACTTCACCCACCCCTCCATTGGCATAGTGGTGAGTAGATAATGATTGGAGTTTCATTTTTTGGTGAGCTATACCTCCATTCATCTACCATTTAATTCTCTCTCACTTTAGTTCCTTCTCTCTTGACAGCTGTCAATCTCATGCAAATGGACGGGAGCTTATATTAAGCCAAAACAAAATATCTGAAATGCATCAATGCCAGTTCCTCCCATCAGTTACAGTTGGCTACCTCTGAAAGTATTAAACTGAAAAGTAATTGCAGGCTTGTGGGTGAGTCAGTGAAAAAGAAAAACATTTGAAGTCTTTAGAAACAGCTCCAAAAACTTATTTTCGACACATTGCGACTGTCTAACATGACTGCAAATGTATTCAATATCATTAATTCCATCTGAATATTATGCACCAGTCTAAATTAATAATATCCTCTACAGTTATTTTCTGCAAACCTTTTCAGACACATTGTATATTCGTATAATAGCTTTCTAAAATATACTTGTTTGGTTCGTCATCTGCAATATTTAGTTAAAATCATGTTTTCCCTCTGCAGTAATAATTTGTCACTGTTAAAGCTTGGTCAGACCTACCTGCTGGAGAACTGTCTAAACTCGATGATCCTCTCAGCTCTGTGTTTATTTTTTGCAGCATTGATTCTTGTGTGCTTGCCAACATGCTGAGAAAAAACTTAACTGAGGACAGACACCTCAGGAAGCTGCCAAGAGAGAAAACAAATGGGATACAATGCAAAATCAGTGGCAGAAAAAAAAGAAGGTACACTTATTTGATGGGGATAGCGTGTGACAACATGGTCATTAATTCAGGCAATGCTCCTTTAATGAGCCATGCTCTAGAGCTGGTACTGGGTTACTGCTACTAATGACATCCCATGCTGCTCCATAGAAGAATACACAGGTGGTGTGACGAAAAAGTTGCTGTATTATTAAGGTTAGATTCTGTGTATTATTGCATCTACAATACAGCATCAGGAGGGGTTGTGAAGTTGTCTACAAGGTACCACAGTACCAGGTAGTGACAGTTTTCACATTGGATAGCATATTAAATATTGCTACATTTGAATAGTCTGATATTTAAATAAAAGTGATCCGATTTGAAAGTCCCACTCCAGTACTTATTACCACCCCTAAAATCCTTCCGCACAATTACATATTCAAAAGGTTTTAATGAAAAAAATACCTTCATGGCCTTGAAACTGCTTTAATTTAACTGTACACCTTCTTACTCATATCCTGACTGGGATTTATGAATATTCCTAATGTGGTTCCACCCCTGCTCCCTGTCTCATCACAGCTCACCTGCAGCTGAGGAGCCTTTTCCAGTTACTGAGCTCCACCCACAAGTTGACAGGATTGGTTCCTTATATTTGTGGCATCGCAAACCCTGGCTGTTTGAATCTGTTGTTTTTCAGACTGGTATTAATTTGCTGCAGTGTAAAGATGCAAATACTGTTTTTACTCAAATTATGTATTTTACCATATAAAAGGCAAAAGGGGGACATCTTAAAATGTTTAAAACCGGAATGGGACTTTGATTGGGGCAGCTGTGGCACAGGAGGTATCGTGAGTTGTCCACCAAGTGTCCTTGGGCAAGATACTGGTACCCTAAGTACTGATACCCAAATTGCCCCTGATGTTGATGATGATATATACATGTATTATAGTATAGTATAGTAGAAAAGTATTATTATCCTTGCACTTAAGTATTGCATGTTACTATTTACTATTTAATATAGTCTAGTTCATGCTCACTGCCCTTGACACTTCCTGTACTACTTACCAAGCTGGTAGCCATATGCTGCACAAAGATTCACAGCATGCCAAAAGCCATTGCCCATGTATTAGCATCAAACAGTACACACAGCACACTATACTTATGCTAATGTGGATGTCCACATACTGCCCAGAATTTCAATCAATGTAACCTCTACATGCAAACTCTCGGCAATGCAAACGCTCTGACTGCACACGATCCTGACAAATACACTTAATGCTCATTCCCTGTACGGCATATCTGTACTAGTGTTTCTCATTTTCGGTCCAAGGTTGTTGTTTGGATTTTTTTTTCAAATTGTTCAGCCACATACAACAGAGAAGTTACTCTCCCTGCTGTCAGGTAGTCGCTACAATGTTTCTTAGTGCACATGTGTGGTATGTGGCTGTGACTTGTCCAACATTCAACTCTAGCTTCGAATTTCTTGTAGTATCTTGTAATATCAAACCAGGGAAATCCAGAGAGGGCATAGCTCTCTGTGGGTGAGTGACTGGGAAACTAGCTAGCAAACGAGCAGTTGGTTGTACACACTGACACACACCCAACCCTTACCCTAATCTGAATAAACCCATCCTGCATGAGAATATGTAGAATTTGTTGGCAAAGCACAAGATTTTGGGGCTTCCTGTTTCAAGTTTGACCAATCCTGTTTGAACAGACTTTGTTTGCCAGAAGGTAAACATTCCATGTGGAGAGCAAAAGTGGGTGGAAAAATCTCCAAGAAAAATTATAACTTTGTGTTTTGTGTGAAGAAACATTTGACTTGTGTGATAAAAGAAACAAGACGTACAGTAAACAGTGTTTTCGTGAATGGAAATCAAAGTCCTAAAATATTGGCCAATGTCCCCAGAGGCTAATTCATCATCATACGATAGCAGATGGACTCTGAGATTGCTCTTACTCTAACCCTAAATAAGTACTAGTACACACACACAAACACACACATCATTTAGCTGACACTTTGATCCAAAGCGACTTACAACAAGTGCATTCAACCATGAGGGTACACCTTTCTATTAGCTTAAGGTTGTAATCTCTCTGCCCCACCCCCCATCCACAGGAATTTCACGCCGTGGTTATATAGCTTGGGGCCAGGCCTAGCTTTGCCTTGAGGGTGATATATTTAAAAAAAATGTTTCTAAAATGAATAAGTTGCCAGTGAAAGGAGGCCAAGATAGGAGTGATAATATAATGTTTCTTTGGATTGGTTGTGGAATAAATGAGATCAAGGCGCGGAGAACTGTCCTGGGGGCAGCAGAGCATAAAAGAAGACCATATATCAGAGAAATTTCTTTAATTAAGAAAGTAAGACTGCTCAGCCCTGAAAGCAGCAAAACAATGGGCAAGAGCTATGAGTTTTAAATTGACCAATTCTGTCTGAGAAAAGACTGAATGAATTGTCCAGATTAACCTCACTAATGTGGTGTTCAGAGTCGGAGAAAGTAAACTCATGCTGTCTATGTAAGCAATGATACAGCTGTTTGACAAGCTGCTCTGCCCTGAAGTTGAGAAATGTGACTTTTTAATCCCAAGAATCAGATTGTGTGTGTGTGTGTGTGTTTACGTCCATGCTAATTAATTGGGACACGAACCAAGGGAGAGTGGATCTCCAGCTGCTCCTGTCCCGTCCTCTGTACCCCTGGGTCAGCTCACTCCTCTGAGACCAATACGCACACTTTCACATGCATGCACACACATACACACACAAAAGACACACACACGCATACTCACAGAAGAAATGGAGAAAAATAAAGAGGGTGTCAGAGAGAGAAGAAAAGAGGTTAAGACAGATAGATTTTAGAGGAGGCTGAATGGGAGCCAAAAGTGACATTTGCAGCTCCACACAGTACATTCAACTTGCTGTCAGAATCTTATTGAGAAAACAGCCCCTGGGAAACAATGGCGGCTTTATACTGAATACAAAACTGCACTGGACACTCCAGATACACATGATCAATAACTGACTTTGACCTTGGGGCTCTACAGGAAAAAGATAAGCAACTGAAGTGTTGCCCAATGTTCCAGATTTTATGTTAGGATACAATAGATCATGTATAAAAACGTTGATACATGTGAGATACATTAAGTGCACAGACACAAAACCAATCTATCTGCTCTCCGAGGTGAGCACTGTATCTGAGAGTAGAATCAGTTTAGAGAAATCTTTCCAATTTGATCTTGGTGATCTTGTAGCGTTGAAGCTATAACCTGCTGACCTGTGTGTGTCATATGGAGTCAACCCCCTAGGAAAAAGGGTCCACTTCTGAAAAACTGACTCAGGTGTTGTGCATTGATAAGCGTGCTTATGTCCTTGCTGGAAAAGACATTTTATTCTGACGACCAAAAAGCACTAACTTTCACATAAAGAAATATTGTATAATGTACAGATAAATTAGCAGGGATTTAATTTATTGTCGCTGAGTGTCAAGGTAAGGTACAGTAGATCTACTATGGCACAACACTTCTATGACATTGTAATATGTATTTCCAAGGTAATACCAGAGCAATAATTGTTTATATTCCGTATCAGATTTACATTAGAGATTCTTAGTTAACTGATTGAAAACTGTATCCTAGGCTTAAGGGTCATACAAAGGCCTACCCTTGTCTGTCCTGTACATCCTGTGTGTGAGTGGCTGTGTTGTGGAAACTCTTTCACTTGACTCTCAGTTTCTTGGGATATGGTGTCTTGGCTTTTAAATAGTGTTGCTTGAGTGGGTAATCTGTATGAAAAGAGATACGTGTTTCAAACAATATAACAATCACTGCTCACATATTATGCCTCCTTTTTGTTGCCATAGTGGTTCAGCAATACATCCACTGGATGGCAGCGCAGAGTTGAGAGTTTCTAACTATAAAAATTGCGATGTTGGAGGAGGTTGTGATAATGTACCTGTAAAGAAAGAGGCAAAAGTGACTGTTTGTACCATTGCCGGAGTGAAGTAACATCATAGAGATGATGTTTCTTCCCAACTCACAAAGTTTCTCCTCAAAAACGTCTGTCATTGTTGAAATGTCTTCCTTGTGTCTCATTGTGGCCTCGCTTGAACTATTGGCTACACTGCCCCCCACATTTTTCGGTGGTACTGCTACATTGTTTCTGTTTTGTCCGGATCCGTAAACTTTCAGTAAATGTGCACGAATACAAAAAGGAACACAGAGTACGGACAGAAGGCTCTTTCATTTTCCACATACATGTATGTATCTAACGTTGAGCATGAATGAGCCCCTGTAGGGTTTGGGTGTCGGAGGCTTTAAGTTCTAACGGAAGGTTTAAAGGATGCTCGCCGTTTTGATAGTGCTCTCATGGTTTCCCCTGCGAACGGATATTTGCTGATGACGCCCAGCTATTCTTGCTATTTCTCACCATTCAACACGCATTGTGTGTGGCCTGTATCTTGCAGTGGCTGTCAGGAGCACACCACACTGCATTAGATAATAATTCCTTTAGATGTTTGGGTTTCTTTTTAAAGCTGCTGAGATGTAAAGAAGTGTTGGCTTAAGGCTTTATTCAAATTTCTTTGCCTCGAGATAAGAAGGTATATACTGTAGATTGACCTCCCTGCACACCCCCCCTCCCCTCCTACTTATTCAATTGATCTGAATTCAATTCAGTTCAATCCAAATGTGCTTTATTGACATAAAACAATGCCCCCCTCCCCCACCCACATCAATGTGTACAGCTTCACACTAAAACCACAAACACAGACAATTTCTCACCAAGGTCCCTTTCATTGCCGCGAGGCAGCTATAGCATAGCACCAGCTAATCAAGACCCGGTCCCTCACATCTTTACTGTTGCATCTTTTTTTCTCCCTCTTGAACAGGATGAAATTACTTCAGGGGTGTCAGATAGGGTCTCCAGTTGAAAAATAACAACACTGAGGAGAATTGGTTACTTGTCCGAGCCAAGCATGTGTGGCCCACTCTGTGCTGAGCATATTGATGTTTCTCCCTGGACCCTAACTCTCATTTAATCATGTGTGGCTCAGAGAAGATTTATTCTACCATCCCTCTGATTCCTTCCTAATCATATACAGGGGAAAAAATGGTGGTGCAGTGGTTAGGAGGTACAGATTTTGGTTCGGGTTAGATGGAGTATGCATGTTCTCCCTGTGTTACTGTTAGGGTTATAGTTAAGGTTAGGGTTAAAGTGAACCCCAACATGTTTTTTTTTTTTCGGGTACTCACACAGTCCAAAGACATGCAGATTTGGGTTAGGTTAATTGGAGCCTCTAAATTGACCATAGCTGTGAATGTGAGAGATAATGATCTCTGTATGTTGGCCTTGTGATACGCTGATGACCTATCCCGGGTGTTCCTCGCCTCTCGCCTAATGTCAGCTGGGATTGCGACACTCGGTTTATATAATGGAATTATTCACATGTATATATGTAATCTACTTCAGCTCAGATTATGATCTTCATACCTGCCATAACATACAGAAGGACTACAGAGCTGCTGTAACTCAGAGGGGATATGGAAGTTTCTGCCTGTGCCTTTAATGGAGCAGGCTAAAAAAAGGCGGTTAAGTTCACAGAAATCAGCAAATAGGGCCAGTAGATGAGCTCCACTGCTTCTAATGACAGCATCATTTATCACTGTCATATACGGGCTCAGGGAGAAGAAAGCTTGAATCAGTCTCAAGTTAGCCCCAGATGGCAGAAACTGAGCTTACTGTACAGTACAGTGGGAGTCTTGTTCTACATGTGTATGCAGAAAAACTGAAGCAGAAATATGGAAAATTAGCACACAGGAATAGAAATAGAAATAAAGAGCATCTTGGATGCTGGGGCACGGTATGACCTCTTTATTCACTCCCCTTTCACCCAGTGTGTCATCTGTAAGACCAAAGGATCATTTAAAGCAAGATGAAAAAAGCAGTCTTGTGACATTTGCACAGTCAATCCCCAAAACAGCATAAAACCTGTACACAAAATAGACGCTCCCATTACTGTGACACCGCTGACGAGTGGATTCTGTAAGGCTGTTTTGCACCACTCGCTTATGAATAGTATATAGATGGGAAAGAAATATATAATTTTGAGGTATTATGAAACCATACACTTCTGGCAGTATTTTTACATGATTTTGTGCAGCCATTATTCAAGCCTCTGTATTACCAGCAGACAGGGAGCGGGCGAGAGAGAGAGAGAGAGAGAGAGAATTGACCTCTTGATAACGTGGGTGGGCATTACCACTTCGAGAGGTGGTTGACAGGTACAAAAGGCTTCCGCTCGCTCCCAAAAAAAGTGGATTGGATACAGAAAAAAGTGACAACACATTATTATGTAAATGCACATTACGAGCCCCTTAAAAAAATTCCCATAAGAGTGCTATCTTCCGTGCAATTATTTTGAGTATTCAGCAGCACAGTTGAGACGCAGAAAAAGCTGCGTCAAGCTTTAACAGCATTAACACACGTACAGACTTTTATTTATCTGTATATAACAATAACAGTCAGATCCCGTGCAGCATGACAGGTCCCATCATCACTCCTCTCCGAACCGTTCGTGTGGATTTACAGTCAACACGACTTGATAAGTGAGGTGCTCCCGTGTGTCAGCAAACAATTTGTATTGAACAAATACTCCCATAGTGTGCAATAGTGGAACAGGAAACATAAGGGACTGTCTCTGTTGTGGAACACTAGTGTCACAACATCAGTGACATGTAAATGTAGAGTTCATTTACAACACAATGTAGGATTAGAACACATTACTTAATAAGGGATGACTTTGATGGTTATTTGAGCTGCAGTGAACAGTGGTATTGTGTAAAACTAGATTTGCTAGATAAAGAATGATAATGAGTTCAAATCAAGCCATATTTCCATCTCTCTCTCTCTCTCTCTCTCTCTCTCTCTCTCTCTCTCTCTCTCTCTCTATCTCGCTCTCTCATTGCATCTCTTCTTTTTCCGTGGTGAGGAGGAGGCGGCGTCTGTCCTGCAATAAGTCAACTCATAATGCACTCCAGTACCTCTCATGCTAAGCTTTTATTGACTTTTGTGGAGGTGGAGGGTCTGAGCGTTGAATGTTTGGGATGTGGAATAAGACTTCAGACTATTACAGCTGAAGTCTTGGATCCGCTACTGTTATGTCTGGTTTCATTGAGGTAAAAATATTGTCTCTGTGCTGTGTATCGAAGTCTTGATCTATGAAGTCACTTTTAGTAAATGTGAGATTGTCCTAACCCTAACCCAGAAAAACGAATATGACCGCTCATAAGTGTGCTCTGAAGGGCGATCAAATGCAAGTTATCTATTTTTACCTCTTAAAAATGGTTCATTTGTGTATTCCCTGATTCAAATTCTTCACTTTTCATTTGCATGGTACTACCTATTGGCCCTAACTCATTCTTTTTACTCCTGGTCATATTCTACAAAAGAAGGGTGTTTGTCTTTACATGTGGTAAAAAGACCTTGAAAACCAACTCGCTCCCCCAGCTTCTTGCAGAGTTTCTGACAAAGGTCCAACGTCAGACATGTGTGTGTTTCTTTAGCTCTTGAAAAAGTTTGAGAAAAGTAAAAGCAACATTAAAGCAACATCTGAATCAAGTATTGGAGTTTACTGTTAAGTTCCAATAAAGCAGAATTCCTGAGCGTGAAGGAGTGGAGGGTGGAATTTTCCCTTCTCTAAATATGTAATACAATAAATGTGTTTATCCTCTGGTAATTTAATTAATTAATATTTTTAAACATAATTTATGACCTATACTGCAATCAGCCACCAGGGGGCGATTGAGACATTTTGGCTTGACTTTGGGAGCAAAGCATGTTCTGTCTATGAATCAAACTTAGTAACATTAGCAAAATTCATTCCCTCGCCCAACCTCAACCTACATCCTTAATTGTACCATAAGTCACAAGGACAGCAGGACAAATCCACACACACACACACACACACACACATATAGTGGGAAGTCGCCTGCCGCAGCATTCGTGCAGGCCGTTTGGCCGTCTGCCATCTCCAGCAACACAAACATAAAAGTAAAATAGTGGGTCATGTGTTATAGAGGGACAGTACACAGACATCCAGTCCTCGAGGACGTGCAGAAGGACTGACAGAGACACAGTGGTGCCTGGAGGAGACTCCACCCCCTTTGGCACAACAGAGGGGAGGACAGGGTCACTCTGCACGTGTAGAAAGGGATAACTGTCTTATAGGGCTTAGAGCTACAAACAACCTGGGGACCTGCACACAGAGCCAGAACAAATCACCTCATCCACACACACTAAACATAGAGAGGTGTGATTTGTATTCAGCACTGCATCTGCAGGGCATTTGGAGAGGGGCAACTTCAGCAGTTAGGTAACCAGCTCCTGGTCTATTCTCTGACCTACAGCCTCCTATTCTTCAATGGTACCGGGTAAATACTGACTCTGCTTCCAGGTTTATTTTGCTTAACTCTCACCACGGCAGAAGAAATAATGTACATTTAAAGAATGTAGTCATTGTGAATGACTCATCCATCTGCCACCTTTGGTTCACAATATCTTCAGCTGGAGAAAAGCGCAACTAGTCATCTCTTGAGTGATCAGTGGCGGATCTAAGACTTCTCTAAATCAGGGGCCATAAGGGGGACAAGTATCTGTCCAACATTAATGCACAATTCATGTTTCAGTGAGGTGCACATTTAAGTCATTCCTTGTTTTCTGCTAGCTCTATAGCTTTTAGCAAAGCCAGACATCATTGAATATATCTTGAACACATTGTGAAAAGCTTGAAAACCATTTATTGTCAGTAGTTTTAGTAAGTGACAAGTTTGTCTACTCAAAGGACAGAGGGAAATACGTATAAATATGTTAAGATATACAAATATATAAAGATACATGCAAATAAATGCATGAATACATGTAATGAACAAGTCATTAAATAACTACTCATAGAAACACAGAAATGTTCTTCTAGTTATTTATGTATTAATAATTTATTTCAGCATGTATTTATCTATGTATTTATTTATCCCTATTTTCATGATGGTCAACTTTAAAAACATAAAAAAAGTGTCACTACTTTAAAAAAATTGAAACGCATAAACAAACGAGTACAAATTACACTATAAAAAGCAGCTTTGAGAGAAAATGTTGAAATCATCTTGTTCTACTGTCTCTTTAATGACATTTTGAATTGTATATTAAGACTTGAATCGTAAACATGTGGCTCTCATTTGGACTCAAAACAGGTCTCTGTTTCCTTCTGGTTTTACTCTGCATTCATTCAATATAATTTTTTCAAAAGAGCATTCATAAAGCCTGATACTAAAACATTAATTCTAACCCAAATTTACTTTTCAGCAGCTGAAATCATAATGTTTCATTTTTAATGAGTTCACAGCAAAACACCCAGCTGAGATAAAATGCTCCTCTGGCCGCCTGTGAGGAAACAATGACGGCGTGTTAGCCTTTAAATCAGCTGAGTTGGCTGACCTTTTGGATTGTGCAAGAGTAACATGGAACCACTTAGCATAAAGTGTTTTGAATTTGTCTTTCTACTTTTTTATTCTGTCGACAGCTGTCGCTTTTCAAGAAAACTGTGCATCAGGCTCTTTTTACTCCCTTTACCCCAAAGCCTCTCTGTATGGAGAGGAAATCATACACAAGCATCCAACGTCACATGGAGGCAGCGCCCACATGAGAGTCAGGGAAAGGGGCTTTATGAAGGAAAAGCAGAACTAGCAAAACTCACACTGGAGAAAAGCAGCTTATCTTTTTTTCTTCTTCTTTCTCCCTCACTCTTCCTATTTCGCACTCATTCTCCCCCCTCGTTCCCATGGCAATGTTGTGTTTGCATGAGCACCTGACTCACGGCAGCTCTCGGGGCTGTGGGGGAGTTATCAGTGAGCCAAGCCAGATGCCCTCTCTCTGGGTAGCCGGGTCCGTACTGTACCTCTTCCCACACAAACCGTCCACTGGGCTCCTGACACAGTCGCACCGTAGAGCCACATCGCATGTTGTCTTTATTTATTTTTTATGGTGTTGAGAATAAAAGAGGCCTGAGGTGTCTTCACTAGATCTCTGTGTTCCTCACAGGTCAATCACTCCAGGGAGAAAAATAATAACCTCAACAATGGCTCTTTTGCTTTTTTTGCTGGTGGCACCTTAAAAGAAAGCGTTCGAACTCCTGATCCCTTTGGTTCAACATTCACCAGCATAAGTACAATGCCTTTTTATTTGATTAGTATTTAAGCTGTTATTAAAATAAATAAAATCTGCATTTGATTTAATATTCCAATGTTAGCGTGCAGCATATGCAAATGAATCTGGTAATCTATCAGAGGATCATCACTTCCAAAGTAGGAAACAACTGCTTCAAAGCAGGACACTGCAGTGGCACTGTGTGGAGAGAAGATGGTGTAATGAGATATACTGTAATGACGCCGTCGAGCTGTGGCCGCTCTTACACAGTGGAACTGCAATCATCACGGTCCAGGCATTTTCCTTTGAAATTGCTGATTTGTAAAATCGTAACCAGAGCATGGTGGAGTCACAGTTTTGTCGGGGTCTGCCTGAAAGATCAAAGCTATGCATTCCAAATGAATCTTATTGTTCAGAGCAGCTACATGGGCTCATATGGCCACAACAACATGCATAGAAGAGCCTGTGTAGGGCTCAGTTGGTACGACAGCAGCGTGATCACCAGGGTTAGCAGTTTAATTCACACAGGAGCTACCCTGTGCTGAAAGTGAATGCACTCATGGCACTATAAGATGCTTTGGTTCAAAGCACTGTACAGTACGTCCTGCAGCACACACTCATGCACGCTCAGGACTTAGGGGGGGTTCAGTGCTATGCTGGCTCTCCTGAAAAGTCTGACCTGGTTTCTCAGTTTTCACACAAACAGGCCGCTATGTAACTCCCTGTTATGTAATGGAAAGTGTGCATGGGCCATCAAGCATGACGCGACTACACTTCCCTTGATTTGTTGGGAAAACAAATGTGTATCAACAGTACGGATTGTTTTGTTTAAAAAAAGATACATCTTTTGAAAACAAGTTCAGCGTTTGTGCATCTGAAGCAGTTTTCAGACATGAACTCCGGTTTTGCCTTTTACATGAACACCGCAGGAGATTGTCCGGGTCAGATGCATTTACAACAACAGGGAAAACATTCAGGAGAGGGGTGGTGCCTGAGTCGAGCGTGCAGGAGGCACGGACATGACGTATAAATTCCGCTGCAGAAATCGTGTGTTTTTCTCTACAGCACATTGTCGGCTGTTAGCGCCAAAACCTCTCGAATCTCATAGTTTTTCCAAGTTGACATCTTCATCACATTCGCACTCGCTCTGAATTTTCCAAACATTTTCCTTCTCTATTCTCGCATGGGCTCACTCTGCCATTTTCCTACACTTTACCAGGGGGCTGGCAGGAGAAGTTCCAGAAAATGTCCAAAACACCTCACATGGACATTTGCATTTTCACATACAGCCTTTCAGAGAATTTTAGGAAAATGTCAGGAGTTTGGTGCATCTGTGAAAGCAGCTTGATTAGAATCATGTGCACATACTAACGTGTCTAGGATGGTTTCACACTTACAGACAATATCCCCCTCCGCACCTAATGAATGGCTCTCAGAGCTGAGATGATGAGCTCTAAGTGGGCTGAAAAGGATGTTGTGTTTGCTGTCAGCCTGGCTCTCTGTGGCGAAATCAGTTAGCGCCAACAACTGACAACTCCAGTGAACTGAACAAGAGGGCAGGCGTTGTGGTCGCTGCTGCAAAGAGGATAGCTCTCTGTATCAGCCACATGCAGGAAAAACACACAGATTTAGACAGAACGTCCATGCAGCTGAGCAAATGTACCTCAGCAAAAGTAGTAGACAGCATTAAAAACCTCCCTTTACGAGTACTGCTACTGTAATGGCACAGTGCAAAGTACAAAAGTATCTTTTCTTGTAGTCTGACCTTGAGCAGAAGGTCTACCTCCCTATTCAACAGATACCACACTGCACTGAAGTGTGCATCCCTTGATGTTTTACGTGGACACACTCACACCACAACACCAGGAATGCGCTACAATAAGGAACAGATGAAGTGGGAGTTGTTGCTGTTGTTGTATTACACCTTTTTACTGTGAGAAATATGATTGCAAGCACAACAAATGTCGACTGTCACTCTGATCTCGGCTGATGATGATGGTGCGCCCTCACATGAGTAAGCCTGAGTTTTAAATGCCAAGGGCACAACTCCATTCACGTCACCACTAAAAACAAAGAGTCGTGTGTGCACAAGCTAGAAACCATCATTAACATCTGTCGCTAAGCGGCAAGTGTATGTTAGTCAGTCTCATTATAAGCATTGTGAAATGTTCTGGACCTCCAGATGTTCCGTGTATTTCCTCGCACATGTGCTGGTGCTCGTTTTGCTGTTACCATCACCCCAGGCACTTTGAGATGGGCTGCTGCATGACTGCACCATGTGCAGTGCAGTAACGCACTGACTGCACAGCATCACTGCAACAAAGGCTCTCTGCCATCTAGTGGTGGACAGTGTTATTGCCATACAAATAACAGCTCAATGCAGGTTCACTCAGGTCAACTCATTAAAGTGCAGTGATTCCCATACAGCAGATCCATGAGCGTGTTCAATAATTCACATGAACATAAATATGTTGACAGACATAATATGGGTTGGGCCATACTAGATGGACTGCAAATAATGACATTCACATGGATTTTTCTATTAATTCAAATTTATTTCATTCTTTACAATAAAAAAATCCCATTATTTGCATCTGGAAATTTATTAATAAATAAAACAAAGGAATTCTTATCTAATAATTGTAAAAAATACAAATTGTATTTCCAGTCAGAGAAAGTCACATGAATTACATCCACGTAATTGTGTGAATCAGGTTTGAGCAGGTTTCATCTCAACTAAAATGTACATTGAAAAAGTTCACGACAAGAATAACCCCTTAGATTCAAACACACCAGTTTTTTGCTTTTTGTTTTTCATCAGTAAAATAGACTTTGAGCTCAGGAGAAAGAAAATGTCTCATGTGATAAAATTAAATATGAAACTAAAACCACTGTATACAAATCATCTGTGCTGGGTCGTTTTACTGTATCTCGCTCACTGATGTGCAAGATACAGGAAACCACCATCCACCTCCCACACCTACTCCCATCTGAGATGTAGATCTGAAATGCTCGAAGCTCAATTTCTACGCTGTGACATTTATAAAAATCTCGAACTGTTCCATGAGATCATGTGGCCCTAAAAACATGAAAAGCACTGGAATTATCCAACATGAGGATGTCACAAAAGGTCTAGAATCATATCTATAGTGTTGTCAGACACTTACAACAAGAACAATCTGAACCTGTCAATGGCAAAAACGAACACCTTTAGTGGATTTACCTTGAGGTGGACAAACAGCCCATTTTGTTACACTGCAGCAGCTTTAATGCACCAGTGTCCCTCTGCACAAGGCACATCAGGATCCCAGATGCCACATAAAATTACTTGTTTTTGATTAAATCTAGTCTGTGTGTGTGTGTATCATAAATGTGGGTGCAGGTATAAAACAGCTCCTGAATCCTCCAGTCGTTTTAAGGCATCAGCTTCGTGATTGAGGTCGTGGTAAGAATTCTGCAGTGTAGAGAAAGAGGAGCGTCACAAGTGAAAGAACTGAAAGCATGTTTCACTTCCAGAGATTGTAGATAACAGATACGCACCTTCATAGACCTCATAGTGTCGTATCCATAGTAGTGGATGGGCTGCCTTTGGCTCTTTGTGTTAGGGTATCCAAACCCAGCAATGTGGACCACATCACAGTAGTTGAGGGCGACAAACACGGCGAGGATGCCCGTGGTTGGATGCACCGGGTTCTGTAACACACAAAACTCAATAATCAATCAATCAATCAAATTTTATTTGTATAGCCCATATTCACAAATCACAATTTGTGTCATAGGGCTTTAACATGGTGTGACATCCTCTGCCCTTAACCCTCAACAAGAGTACTAATAACAATCTGTGTCACCGGAACAACCTTAAAGCCTCATGGGCATGATTTCAAAATCCCACTGTAATGGTGGCATCAAAACAAGACGCTGTGGGACTAATAGTACAGAGTGAGAGAATGAGCCGACAGAATCACAAAGACTGGAAATGAAACCAAACTAACTGGATATGTTGTCATATTTCTACAAAGAAATTAAAAAAGGAATAACATTAGAATCATGTTAAAAAATCCAGTAAAGTGTAAAGTAAGAAAAAACAAGTTGAATTAAGCCACACTTTGAACATGTTTGCTATTAAGTATATTGTGGTGTTAAATAAAAGTGGTGGTGAAATGAACATTCGATTCACATGAAATTGTGAGGTTTATAAAAGAGGTTATGAAATTAGCATTTCCTGCTTCCCTCCAGATTTGTCTTAAATCTGCACCTCTACATGTGTGGCCATTTCATTCCAGTGTGTGGGATATAACGGAAATTTTGTTTGACACACACCTACACAGAGTAAATTCAGAGAAACTGATAATCTTGCAGTGGTATATGTGATGTAATGTAAAAAGAATTGTGCATCTTCTATGCAGTGGCAGCTATAATTGCGGTATTATAGCCTTTTCAACTAGCCTTTCATTTTACCACTAGATGGTAGTAGAGTGCAACAGAGACTTGCTGAACTACACATGAACTTCATCAACACAACGTCCTCCAAGTGCACTTCTGTCTCTGCTCATCGGTAAGTTGTGTTGTTTTTACAGTTCCTGCAGACATCTACTTCTTCATCCCACACGGCTATCTGCCTAATAAAAGCTGAGTGATGTGAAAAATCGGAACTGCACAGAACTGCAGCCTCATCTCACTGCCCAACATGGGTGTGTGACAGCAGCTTCATCACTACCTGAGTGCACACTCTGCTGAAGAAAATCACTCGGGATGCCAGTAATAACTGCAGACCAGTTTCGCACTCGAAATCTTTGGTCAAAACACTCGAGGCGACGGTTCACCTAAAGCTGAAATCTGTCCTCTGAAAAGTGTAAGAGAAGAAAAGTAAGTGCTCAATGAAAGTGGATGTTAATGCATGAGAACAGATTCTGGATGCCAGTAAAACATGATCTAATGTCCCTTTGGCCTTGAGGGTTTAAGGTGTCGGCCGTGAACCACAACATCCCAAGTTCAAATCCATTTATAGAAACTCGATCCACCTTCCTTCCCCTTCGTTTCCTGTCATCCCACTACTGACGATTATCCACTTACAGCATTAAAAAACAACAGAAACTGGAATTCGTCAATACATTTTTAGGCCTTTCTGTAATTTATCAGACATAATTGTTTCCAGAGGCTACAGTCAGAATCGGTTTCAAGGCACCTTTTTTCAAATTCATTCAGAGCCCAGGCCCTGAAAGTGTGTGTCCTGAACAGTGATACAATCAGCTGAGTGATTCCTTCTTAACAGAAATAAAGTCTACAGTGACGCTGCATCTGTTGGATATTAAATGTATCCATCCTTTATCAGTGGAGAATGCCTGCTGATGAATCTCTAAAACTGAAAATAATGAATTTGTTTTAGCAGTATTATAGGATTCAGAAGAAGCGTGGAGCTCCAAATACGTTGGATTGATGATGAGAGAACTGCACATCTGGATTGTGACCTTTTGCTCTCCTTATTGTGGATTAAACTTTTCATATTCCCCCCAAAAAAGTGAGGATTTATGGATGTGTGAGGCCAATTCAGTTGTGGAGAATAAATATGCCGCAGTCTAAGAACGGGGCTGAATATTTATCATGACGTCCAATGAGGAGGTGTGTTTTTAGTTTGTCTCTTTGTAAGCAGGAGTACACAAAAAGTACTGAACCTATCAGCATCACATCTTGGTGTGGATCCTGGAAGTATTTCTCACTTTCATCAACAGTATGAGTGAGAAAATAAGATAGAAACACATTTTGTTTGTGTGTTATGGCCACAGAGATCATATGGAGATCAGAAACTAGGTCACGGGTTCCCCAGCTCATCAGGAGCGATGGGATGCAGCTGGGATGCTGGGAGGGTTTATAAGGAGGTGTGGTTTCATCATGCATTTGGTTGTCTGCTGTCAGAGGGTCAAGCACTTTCAGTTGGTTTGTGTTGCTGGTTTGCTTATTGTAAGAGTTTGTCATCTCTTTTGGTTTAGGTCCAATTCTTGTTATTCTATCCTTTTGATGGATTAGTGGGTGACGGTGTAGAACTATATTCCCACCGTTACCTTTTAGAACCCAAGGACCCATTTAGTTATTTTTCTTTCGGTACTTAGTGTTTTGTTAATGTCCTCAACAGCGGGCCCTGTGGACCGGGTTTGGTATTTTCTTCGCGGGGAAAACATAACATTTGATTTAAACAATATGTATATATTTAGGATTGTTGGATTTTGATGTCTGAGTGTCATAATCATCACAATCACTGTAGATAAAGCTGAACGACATGACCTTTACCCACCTGGTGGCTGGCTGCAGTCTGCAGTTTGTCATAAATCCTGCCTCATCCAAGTTAAGGGATGGGATGTGGTCCAAAGATGGTTTCTGTCATTTATGATCAAGTTATGTTTTAATCAGTAGTTTGATGCTATAAAAACGGAGTGAAACAATGAGACAGCTGCGAATGTCTCGCGATTGGTCGAGCATATGTATCAAAGGACCTTTCTAACCGTGGCTCGATCCCCTGATCACTACTGGGCAGATTCTGGCTTCAAATGAGCAAGATGGCCATCTTGATATACAGTCTATGGACATTCAAGTTGGTTAGTAGAAATAATTTGATGAACAAGTCACAATGAGAGCTCTAGAGACGTAAAAGGAGAAAAACATAAAACTAGCGTTCGCCATGATGGCACTTAGGTTTCCAGATCTCATAGCATCCAGGTGGACTAGTGCTCCAAAGACAAAAAAGACAAATGAACTCCCCTGGTTGGATTCCAGCGAGGGACCTTTGTTTCATCTCTTTTGCATGTTTTTTTTTTGCCTCTATTTCAAAAGGCTTGTTTTATTTTTTAAGAGAAAATGACAGCGTAGTTCTACATAAAACTAACTTTTGCCCTAAAAGAGCTCAAACGAATCTTTCATCAGTTTTCCTACCTGTCATTTGTGATTAGCCTTTCTGGAAAACAAAAACAAAAATTTAAGGGACGTTATCAGACCCTCATCTTTTTGCTTGTTTAGTGTAAGAAACAAGAAACGGCACTGTGCATGTGAGGATTAATGGGCTGAGACGTTTTGGCTGTGTCGTCCCTGGCAGGCTCGTGCACTGTGTGCACTGACCCCGGTGGTGCCTCACGTTCCACATATGACTGTCAATGATTATCCATGTTCACAGAGGCAAGAGAATCACTTCTACATGACCTGGAGATAGAAGAGCCGTTCTCTCTCTGTCCCGCTGTTCACTTTCAGCAACAGCCTCTGCGTATCTCTCTGCAGCTCTTCATGTTATCGTCACGTTTCCTCTACTCCTGCCCATTTCTACTTTCCACTTTTATCACTTTTGCATGCGCCAGTGTTTACAAGAACTTACTTCTCATATTCCTCCAGCTAAAGTGCTTACGGTTCACCTAAACAATCGACTGTTAACCAAACTAAAGGTCCTTAATTTAATACAGATTCAGATACAAGTATGGAAAAAAAGAAATTCATTGTAATAATATTGTTTTTGAGCATATTTGCCTGTATTGATTGGACAGGGGTGGGGTTGCCCCCGTTCTCATTCTTTTGCTATCAATTTAATTTTCTTCAACATATTTATTTTGCCTTAATACATTAATTTTCACCATTGTCTAGTTTTGCTTAATACAGATTCTGCTTTGTATTTTTCCAAAGTTCAACATATTTTGATTTGAGCAGAGATTACTAAGGTGTCACGCTGGTTTGAAAAGGGCTATGAATTAAATTTTCAAAGTGAAATGAAAATGATTGCCCCTAACCCTTTGTGTTATTGTAAGATTCATCAAACTGAACCTGTGTTGCATATCAGAATGTTTTATTGTTGGCGCACAAGGTGGGAATAGGTCTAATAATCATGTTATAATATGAGTCAATTATTTTAATGACTTTAAACATTTGTTCTTAAAACAGCATTATTATGTTGCAGCTCTTCTCATTCACATGTGTTTGTTAATTAAACTGCTGCTGTCGGTTATCTCTCTGTTTAGCTTGACTGCATTTTGAATCTGCTCCAGTTATCTTGGAGTTTGGATCTGGCTGTTCTGAGGTCCCCCTTTTTTTTGTTGTTTTGAAACTGAATTCCTGCACATCAGGTTATCTTGTGCTTATGAGTGCATGGGTGTGCACTGTTCTTAGGGTGATGTGCACCTATTTGTATCGGTCTTGCTTAGTGCTGCTTTTGTACAGTTGCCAAAATAACCTCCACTTCAATGTTCAGGCAAACTACAACTGTTAGGCCAAACTTGGAAGACCTGCATCAAAGTACAGTGTCTTCAAAGCTGCTTTCAGACATGAATCGAATTCAGGACATTTTCCTTTAAATTCTGTAGCTGTATATGTGAGAATGCAAATGTCCAAGTGAGAATACAGCAGGAAAGTGTTGGAAAACTCACAGCAAGCGAGTGGATGATGTTTCTAACATGTGATGGACACAAAACTGAAATAAAAAAAGAAAAGGAATACAAATATATGTATGTGTGTGTGTGTGTGTGTGTGTGCTGCTATGACAAAGAAGGTAAGGAAAGGGAAAGGTTGTTCCTTGTCGATCCGGCAGGGCCTTTAGCTAAATGAGGGTGTGGTGTGTGCAGAGTGCAGAGCTGCTACAGTCGGGACCTCAGCTGGTTTTCAGTGGACTGCTGCAGTGCCCGACCTAAACGTTTTTGTTTGGAATGGGCTGTTTGCTTGGCCTGTGGTAGATGTTGGTTGCAGCTTTCTTTCTGGAACTGTAAAGGTGACCTGCGGCAATTCAGCTGCGGTGATTAAAGAGCTGTTGAAGGACTCAGACCACAGAACCTGGAAGTTGCACCACCGCTGCTGCACAAAGAGCTGTTCACCTGTTTATTCCAGTTAAGTGAGGCTCGACTCACACAGACCTGGAGGAGCAGTTGTCCTGAATGTGCCCAAATATGATTAATATCGAACGTATGATGTATCCAAATCACATTCAATTCGACACTGCACTTCTTAGGTCCGGTAACGATACACGTGCAAAATGCCAAAAAGATGAGATATTCTGAAGATATGCAGACAGAGAGATTTCTGGAATATGAGGAATACCTGAGGACAGAAAAGAGGAAAGAGACAGGGGAGGCTAGGGTGTAATTAAAGAAGGGGGGGGGGGGGTCGTCTTCTCCCTAATAATCAAAACCAGCCTGTACGACCCCCTAATAACCATACACCATGATAAAGTGGTTGGTTTTCTCAATTCAATTTAAATTGCCGCACAAATAACTTTTTTCACCTCAATTTTATGTAGCTACTTTGGCTCCTATAAAGACTATTATCAGGCAAGTATGCTGTATAAATAGTGATTATGTCTAAAGAATATTGTGTGATTATTCATCGGTAAGAAATAATTATATAGTAATTATATAGGAATTATTTGACCTCAACTTCCCAAATGTTCAACCCAGAGTCACGAAGAAGAGGACTGATGATGAGATGGGTTTAATAAGGTAAATCTAGGTTTTCTAATGTGTTCAACATGTTAATTCAGTTGTTCAAATAAGAAAATACATATTTGCAGCCCTGACTGCAGCTTCAGATGTTTTAACACTTATTAAACAAGCAGAATTTGACTGCCTGTTGCTCCATCTTTCATCTCCTCCTGCCCACTTTGCTCTTCCCCTGACCCCTTCCTTTCATACAGCCTGTGCAGATGGTGCAGAGCTCCAGTGGGGTGAGCCCGCTGGTCGCCTGTAGGATCACCGCCTTCCCACTGCTCGCTCCTCTCACGCACCAGCCAGTTGTTTGTACTGCGGTCCAAAAAGGGTAAAACACCTCCTCCTCCCCGTGACTCTTTGACAAAAAGGGCTCAAGAGAAGGGGGGACAAGCAGAACCAAAAACAAAACTTGGGCTCAGGATCACGTCAGAGACGATCCCCACCAAACACACAACAAGCCCCACTTGGCAGATGGGACGCAATGAGCCAATAAAAACTCCATTCTACATGAGTAATGGTCCAAGTCAAAATCCCAGGGAGTTTCAAAATCCTAACGCCTCAGCCAAAGAGGGAGGGAGTTTTGGTCCAATTTGTGTAACAAAAACACATCAATAGTACACTGCAAAGAAAAAGAATGCGTCATGTTTTCTCATTGCACAATCACTGCTTCATCACTAAGTTCTGTGTGGCGATGTTTCTTCTTGTGCTTTGTTGTGTTTGGATTTAAGTTTCTTGTCTTTACTTCCATTTTCATTTATCAACACACACATCTCACACAAATACAAGTTGCTAGGCCTTGAAATTTTAAAATTAACAGTCATGTAATATTTGAAATTGTCATGGTAACTTCAGTCTTTGTAACTTAGATCCTGTAATTCCAAAGCAAAAGTTTGAAATTAATTAATTCCGTTAGCGTGTGTTCTTTAGTTCAAGAATGTAAATAATATTGTAGTTATACTAAACATTTATACTTTATAGTCGGAAACAAACTATGCATGTGATACACAGGACAGCATTGACTTGCCGGAAACCAGCCTAATGCACTGCAAAATATGTCACGTGACATTTTTTCTTATTTTCACAGTTCTTCAATTAAATTGTGTGCTGGTTTACGTTTAATCTTGTCCACTTATGGTTTGTTGTTTTTTTAAATATTTTTCTTGTCTTTGCTTTACTTTTTGTATTTAACGGAGTCATCTACTTGATGAAGATAAACCGAGACAAAATCTGGACACTGTCCTGATCAGCTCTGCCAAGAGGGAACACTGGGAACTGTCCTTATTCTAAAAACAGAGTGTCGGGTTGAAATTTATACAATATTTTGGCTGCCCTTGAAAAGCCAATTATTTCAGAGGGGATTCACTGTGCAGCCTGGAAGACACGAGGAGCTTATCTTGTAATGAGATGCCAGAATACCAAGCAGAAGCTAATCTTCATCATGTTTTGCAGTAATTGGACCCACAAATTTGCTGTTGACCCGGATGCATTTCAAGAAAACTGCCTCTTCCAGTAAACTGTTTATCACAGCACTCAAGACATATCAATCAAGACATATCACTCAAGGAGCTGTGGCTAATCAGTGGACGCTCCGTCCCACCTTGTTAACATTCATGTGGGAAGCAACGAGGGGCGAAAGGAAGAGTGAGAAAGGGAACAAACAAGAGAGAGGGTTCTGGTGGGAAAACTGCAGACTTGGATGACAGAAATGGTCAAAGTAAATGAGCTGCAACAGAGACAGAAGCATCACCACTTTAGTTTTAGATCATATGTTCTGGACTGATGAAGCTAGAGATTTCATTGAAATAAATAAAATCTAAACTTCTGCAGGGGCATGATTCTCATAACGGTGACATTGAAGCAATCTCTCACCTGCTTAGTCTTGGGGTGCAGGGGTATCTTAAGCAGTCTCTCTGCAGTCTGGTGCAGAAAGTCGGGGTCCAGCACTCGGATTTTACTGATGTCGCCCAACCAGATTTGCGGGGGGGGCTTCCAAAACCCTTTCCTGACCTGGGAATGTTCACATTAACAATAGAGAAAAAATAAGAGGCAGGTTGTTATGTCACATGAAAGGAACAAAAGGACGGAGCGAGAGGAAAATATCCCTATTCTGGGTCAGTCCACTGACTTCGTTGAGACAAACAGAGATGCAATTAAACCTATGACTCCCTCATGTCTCAAGGCAACTGAATTGATGTGCAAATTAGTGGGTAATGACCCTGCAACTATTAGCAGCAGGAGCCTGGAGGCGCCTGGAGCAACAGAGTCTGCAGTGGAAACTACATTTAACTCTAAAGGACACAGCATCGCTGAAGTCGAACCATTCAAGTGTTGGTTCCTGATATGGATGGCTGGCATGTTTAGGAGAGGACTGTGGTTATGTGAGGGAGAGACAGTGAAACAAGTATGTGAGTGTGTCTGTGTGAGAGAGAGTGCATTCTCACACATATCATGTACCCTCTTCTCATTATAAAGGATTTCTTTGAGCCATCGCAGGTCTTGCTGTTTGAAAGGCACCAGGACCATGAGTGCGCCGGGCTCGTTGTGCAGTCCGGGGTTATAGGAGGCTGACTCGGGATAGAAGAACCTCATGGTGGTCTTGTTCCCCACGTCCTCCTCATATCCTCTCACCGGGGCATCATTCAACCTGAGGCAGGGACATGACACTACATTCAGAGACAAGCGTTTTCATGGTTGTTTTATGAAGTATTTCCATGTTTGAAATCATCCTGACCTTCACAATTGGCTAATGGACCATGCTAACTTTGCACTTCCCACTTCTTTTGTAGGGATTCTGGAAACAGGACTCTAGCTAACCAACTTAATTACCAGTGTGAGCCTCCTTTTAGCTTTTCAAATTTATCTGCAATAATTTTAACGTTATACTTATCCCTGGAAAGTAAACATCAAAACAGAAATCCAAACCCTTTGACATTTGTAACAACATAAAAATCCAGTCGTGGAACAGTATGTTTCCCATCAATACAGGCAAGGAGTTTTAATTGGATAGTTATGGAGGCACCAGCTAATCAACTCATGTTCAAACAAACACTCAAGCAAAGGTGTTAGCCAATCATCATCAATCATCATCCTGTTAATTCAAATGGGGGTGGATGTATCTGTTGAACCTGGTATGTCACCGATTGTGAATTTAATTTCATAAGTACTTCTCTTAAGCTTTGCATTGATAGCTAGCATGTTACATTAGCATGAAAGCCAGCTTAGTGCTCACGTCATCATAACTGTTATAATCATTAAGGTTTTAGTGTGGTATTAGTGAAGGAGTCCTGATTTGCCTTAGAACATGGAGAGTAAACCTTAGGAACATGCTTTATTTTTTCAGATACACTGAAAGAAATGGTTGGTGAAGAAGATAGCTGGCTAGCATTGTTGTATTCAGGCTCTGTTGAAGCCATAGACTCTATGCAAAGATGGACAAATGTCTCCATTTCCTCTCACTATCCAGAAATAAAAAATCCTGGATACGAACGCTGCCATGTTGCACGTTTTGAGCCAGGGACTGCACGGCTAGGAACAAGGGATGGAGCCCCGGCAACGAGGTCCTGCACTCGTGCTGGACCAATTGTGAGGCAGTCTCAGCTGTCAATCATGTTTCACCCCGTTTTTATAGCTTCAAATAACTAAATAAAACTAAGCTTTCTAGTAGATAAGCATTGAACACACATCAATGTGATAATAACTACCTGAGGTATCAGAAACCATCTTTGAGAATCTTTTATTTGATATGTACTTTGACTTTTTAGTTTGAGGCATGCCCTATCAGCTAACATGGAGGAAGCAGGATTTATGACATGTACTGCAGCCAGCCACTAGGAGGCGATTGAGATGCTTTGGCTTCACATTTTGAGAACAGTCTGTAATGGAAAATTCCACTGATCAATGTCTTACTACTGTGAAGAATGCCTTCCACTGTTTTGACTGTTTTCTGTGCACTTAGCTGATACAACATCAATGTCTTCCACCTCCTGTTGACCTTTATTTGTGCAACTGTTGGCTGGATTTGATTCCTCTTTTTGTAGCAGTGATGCCAGACAGCTGACTGTCCTGTTCTGTTTCCCATTTATCACATTGTATAAAAACCTTCCTTTTTAACTTTCTTGTTGTTGCACTCTGAGCCATGTTGCTGGCTGTGTAACCCTCTGCAGAGCTAATAATTAAAACTCTAAGGCAACTCCGGTCTGGGAAACTCCTTATTTCAAATCTCACGATAAATTTCCATGACAAGTCATGTCATCATCCACTTTTATATACAGACAATGATTGAAGCCAACAACATAGGGATGTATCATCTAATCAAGCCATTGTTTTAAATGACAACTTATTTTATATGTAGATTCAATCAAATGTTTCCTTTATCAAATTAAGTCTAAATGTTTTCTTTTTGCTGTGACATGTTTACCCCAACCCTTATTAGTGTGAATTACAAAAAGTGCAATTTCCTTTCGTTTTGGTAAATAAGTATTATGTATTTCCAGTAGTCTTGTTGATCTGAAGTGTAAAACACTAAATCACCAGGATCTTTTTTACTCTGGTCCTACTCCTTCCAAATATGTCCCGGGTCATGGCTCACTGTCCAACATGCCCTAAAGGTCCAGTGTGTAAGATTTTGGTGAAAGGGATCTATTGACAGAAATTTAACGTTAAATAATCCTAGTGATGTTTTCATGAGTGTTTGTTTCATCTAAATTATACAAAGTGTTGTTTTATTTACCCTAGAATGGGCCCTATTATTTAAATACTTTATATTTACATCGGGGGGGGGGGGGGGTCCTCTCTATGTTTCTTGTAGTAGCCAAGACTGGATAAACTAAACACAGGTTATCTTTCATGTTTGGAAGGGGAGGATGTGGTGAGGGGCGTTCAGCTGCAACATGCAACTTCACCACTAGATTTCACTAGATTCTACACACTGAACCTTTTAAATAGATAATGTAAAGAAATTGTTCTCAGACACTTTGTGCGACTGTTGAGTTCTTAAAACTAGATACTGAATGTGCTTCATTCTGGAAACACTTTGGCTTTATTATTTTGAACAAATTCTTGACACAACCACATCATAACTCATTCCTCGAACAATAATTAACACAGTTGCCCAGACTGATCTTCTTTGGTTAAATGATTAGTCTGCACTTTGGAAACTTGTGTCTCAACAGGCTCTATCAGAGTCTAGCTGTGTTTCTATGACAGGAACAGCCCGCTGACGTCAAACTCTCAGGCATGTATTGAATCCTGGATGTCAATAACCACATGGCCAGGGAACGATTAGCTCCCGAGAAGAGAAGGGAGAGATGTGAGGGAGGAGGAGGAGGAAGGGGACAGGGGGGAGGGCGGTAGAGGGGGGAAGAAAAATGCATTGTGACCAGGCCAAATTCTGGCTGTTTGAAAGAGGCTTATAAAAACTCAGAATGCATGTGTTCATTCCAAGTCTGCAGAGTCAGATGCTCGACAGTGCCTTTGTCCTTGAGTAAACTAGATGCTTGCTTTCTTCCTTTTAAAGAACTTGCTTTGACCCAGAGGTTTGCTAATTGCCGGCAGGAATGGCGCAATGTCAGGGTCAGATGGTCAGATGGTCAGATGGTCAGATGGTCAGGCAGACACATGGATACTGGTCACAGCCAAATGAATTGATAAACTGCATTAACTTGTGTGTTTGTGCTTGTGTAGTGGGGAACAACACATTCAATTTTGAAGGTAAAATCTGTTTTCAATTTATAACCAAGTATCCTCAGACATGAAGGTAGTTGTGGAGATATTTAACGGTTTCCTTTTGTTTATTATTCTTATTTTGAGTGTCACTGTTTGTAACTGTATGGCAATATGGTACAGTCACCCCAGTAAGTCATGCTTACCCATGTGCTATTTTATTAAACTCATCTCTATTTCCTCTTCACAGAATGAGATAAAATCATGTGGTGTGGTTGCTTCATACCGAATGACGACGTCATATTTGTTGATGATACTTCCCAATGAGCTGTTTTTAATAGCAAAGCCATTGCCGATGACTACACAGGTTCTGCATTCAAGCCTGAGAAGAAACACCACACAAACATACACACAGTCAAAATGTTGCACTTTCATGTTCATCCACCTGCCCTGCAAAAACTGTATATTCTTTGATGTAGAAACAAAGACAAGTTGTTAGGCCTCTGAAACATTCTAAGTGAGTTAGTCCTAGTAATGTAAAACGTTACTCTTTGATTACAAATTGAAAAAAGTATAGTTAACCTTTGTTTAGTTCGAGAATGCAGGAAAAAATATTTTTATATTGTAAAATCTGAGAACTAGTTATTGTAAATAAACAATGGTCAAAATCCATGCACCTAAAATCCATGCATGTGCAAGGAGTGCACAGAACAATATACTAACATCCTCATACCCTGCAAAAAAAGGTTTTGTCATTTTATCTCATTGCACATCACTGTTCTTCAAATAAGTTCCGTGTGCTGGTTTATGCTTTTTCTTTCCCACTTATGGTTTGTTGTGTTTTGATACATTTTTCTTGTCTTAGCTCTGCTTTGTCCTTTACTTAACAAAATCTACTTGATGAAGATAAATTGAGACAAAATCTGGACACTGTCCTGATCAGCGGACACATGGGAACTGTGCTTATTCTAAAAACAGAGCATCTGGTTGAAATTTATACAATATTTTGGCTGCCCTTCAAAAGCCAATTATTTCAGAGGGGATTCACTGTGCAGCCTGGAAGACACGAGGAGCTTATCTTGTAATGAGATGCCAGAATGCCAAGCAGAAGCTAATCTTCATCTTGTTTTGCAGTAATTGGACCCACAAATTCGCTGTTGACCCGGATGCATTTCAAGAAAACTGCCCTTTCCAATAAACTGTTTATCACAGCACTCAAGACATATCACTCAAGGAGCTGTGGCTAATCAGCGGATTGCTAGAAAACATTTCTGCTGCATGTGTACAAATGTGTTGTTGCCAGATAGGGGCTGTGACGAGCATGAGTTTGACCCAACCTAACTGCTCGAAACTATACCTAACAGTGACTCGCTCGTTAAGTTGACATTTGAGACTTTGGATGCCTAAACTGTGGCTGGCGTCTCTTTTCATTTGATTGGACATTTGGTTTACTGACAATGACTTTTGATCGGCTGTTTGTTTGGATATGGCAAGATGTATTAACATTTAATCGAACCACACTCCTCTCAATTATTTGTTTTAGATATGCACAGCAGCATTACGTGTCTGACTGTACAAGGTAAACAATGAAATCCATAATGAATAGAGGTCTGTTCTTCAAACGCTTGCTGTGACCGTCTTATGTAATGCACTTGAGTCACCAGGGTCGTATTGAGGAATGCAGTCCAAGCTTATTGTGACTACTGGCAGGACAGCAGAAGCTGCCATGAGGGATAAAGCTTGACACAATAATACATTTAGAAAAATCTGAGCTCATTCCTAAAACACAGCATTTAAACTGGATAGAGAAAAAATGTTGCTTAATCATTTTTACAAACAAAAACTAACAAACAACTTGTTCATCTAACTTGCAATAAGTTAACAGAAGTAAAAAAGAAAAAGTTGGATAAACTTAAAAGAGGTAACGTATTAGGATTTGACCGTAGTCAGACTGGCCGCTGTATTGGTGGACCATCAAACAAATCAACTAACTTAGTAGTAGACCTGTCCTCTGTGTACAAACTGCAATGATATCAGGAATATGCTAATTCGCGTGCCACATCATCTTTACATTTAGCAACTGCATGAGCATCCTCTACGGAGGATCAATAAAAGCACATTTTATCTTATTCATTATTTGAGCAAAACCTGATTGTGCTTTGTTCTTTGTTCGTTCTGAGTAACAGGCTTGTTAAATGTGGCTTCTTCCAAGTACCCATAATGAGAGTAAAGACGTCATGTAGGACTAAAAATGTATGTATCAATAGAGGAAGTAAGTAAAATAAAAGATACAAATGGCTTATTAATAAAGCAAAACCTTGGTTGGTGCAATAAAACACATCTTTAGCAGTTGTGGAAAAGGGGATAATGTGTGCTCACACTTACTTTTCAATGTTGGCTGGCACATGATAATTTGCAGCTACAGCAAGAACTTTCAGCAGCAACAGCTCTGGAAGGAAAAGTGAGGAAACAGCCATTGAAAAGGTGTGGGTTCTTTTAAAACTGCAATTCACAAACAAGAGGTGCAGTGTTGTGAGGGCACAAAGTACCAGGTGTCATAAATCCAATCTATGGTCCTGATTACAAGTAGATACGTTATGAAAGTTTTATGACATAAAGCATCAAAGGTTTCATTGTCAAGTGTGGTCATGGATGGATGAAAGTTCAAGTATTTAAAGATTTTTTTGGGGTATTCATCTAAATTGAAGTTAAAGCTGGTGCGCTGTTCATATTTCTACATGGCAACTATTCAGGAGTGGAAATGTGTGAATAAAGAGTATGAAGATAAATATAATACATATGTGTTAGACATTGTGCTGAGTGAACGCTGTGCTGTGGTTAATGTGAAGTCCACATACCACTGCCCTTAACGCCATATGGTAATGCCAGCTGAGACTGATGCTCCCGCCAGAAGAAATCCTCCAGTTTCAGAAAGAGCTGTGTCTGTCGGCTAATGCTGCATGAGAAATGTCAGAGCAGCCATTACAACATCACATTGCAGCGCCCAGGGTTCCACTGCATGGACATATTACAGGAGGGTTTGTGGCTGAGAGGGGATTGGAGCAGATGAACGAGGAGTCAGAGGACGAGGATGAAGCTTATTTCTTTGGCGATAATTGAGCTGCACAATGGATAATACCAACTGTGCTGCCAAACAGGAAAACTGCCTGATGTGCTTGACTGGTGCTTTAACTTTGCCAAATGCTCTGGTATCTATTAAGCAGGTAAACCAGACTCATTACAAGCAAAGCAGCCATTTACATGATGTCACTGGACTAAAATTTTCCTCGTTAAAAATCCTCTGCTGGCGATTCTGAGCTGAGGAGAGGGAAAAGGAAAACAAAAACACTCACAGAGCCCGTGGACTTATACAAATGTGGCAGGTTGTAATATGTGAAACAATCGCTTCTCTGTGTCCGCTGGCTTCAGACTACAGCTGTTCATGACCCACTGTCTTTGACAGTGAGTCTCTGAGACATTTATTACCCATGTGTGCCAGCTCGCTCTCCGCAGGGGATCAGGATAAAACGCCAGGGACGGGTTTAATTAGAGAAATGTCACTGTGATTGCCTGGAAGGCCTCGCTGTAACTGTAATGACTGATGTGAAAATCCAAGAGCAACCCAGCAGCAGCCTATCATGCAAATCATGTTCTGTTGCAGGGGCAAACAGAGGGGATTATGAATGTGGAGTGTTCTGGGGGTTAAGGGGCAGCGGAAGGTCTGCTGGGCTGGAGAAATAAACTGTGACCCTGGAGGAGGTTGGGACAAGCCACAGATGGAGACCATAGCGCTATTAGGTAAGAGAGGGGGGAGCCCACAAAAAGACCAGTAAATATACAGCTGGGTAAACTGATAAAAGAGGAAGAGACTTTTGAACAATGATTGTACTTAACAAGGCAGAACCTGAAGAGGACAAACACGTTACTATATTTATCAAGAGCTCTTTCTTATTCTTATACTGGGTTTTATACGGACTCTCATATATTCAACCATTTCAAGACATTCCACTTGAGTTACTCAAACTTGATGTAATGATTTAGATGGGAAAATACTTTGTATAAATCAAGCCCTGCTCTTTCTCACTAACGTTTACTTTTCCTTCATAAAGACCTTATGTTCAAATAAAATGTTGGCACACCTCCCTCCCTTAATAAGCCATCAACTCCCTCCAGTTTGTGTAAAAAAAAAAACAGACATGCCATTACTCACTTAAAGTTAAGGCTCTCCCACTTCTTCTGGGTTAGCCAGCCGCTACACAGTGTCTTGCTACTGTTCAGAGGCTTGCTGGTGCCGCCGTAGCTGAAACACAGACACATCACCACAGTTGGCATGAGGACTGCTGAATCCATGAATCCACGACATGCCAGGAACTGGGTCCAGAGCACTCAAGAAGTGTGCAGTACTGGGCATGTGTGAAGGGCCGAAATTGATCGTCAGCTCTGACCACTGGATGATCAAAATGTCTTCTTAACATTTAGTGACTCAGCACATTCTCGGACCTCATGAGCTTATGTTTTACCAGAAATGGGCATTTCTGCTATTATGTGACCTCAATACCAGGGCAATGGAGACAGAAAGGAAGAAAGATTATTTTGTCTTCAGACTGTGTGTGTGTGTGTGTGTGTGTGTGTGTGTGTGTGTGTGTGTGTGTGTGTGTGTATTTACCTCTGGAGTATGGTATTGGAACAGTAGTACATGACAAAAGAGATGAAGATGAAGAAGAGGAGAACTGGGAGAAGCCTAAGGCACCATGCTTGAGTCAACAAAGACAAAAAACACAAATGTACACAAATTTAAAAAGGACGATAATCAAATTTCACGTATGTAAAACACATGCTGGCTTCAGCGAGACTCTAAGGTTTCCTGGATGTTATGTAAATAATTACTCATTTTAATAAGAAACGTGCATTTTAAATTGGATTCTAAGTTCAGTGGTATCAGTCCTAAAACGGATGCTGAAAAATTCAACAAAGCAGCGTCCTAACAGTGCCACTTGTTTGCTGCCAGACCACTGCACAGATGAACAGGAACCGTGCCTCTTTCATGGTCTCAGCTAGCAGAGAGTGAAACTCACAGAACTTTCAGAGTGCCCCTCTTCAAATACCAGTCAAGTGAGTAAAGGTACATCTGACACTGAGTAAGTGGGTGAGTGCTGCAGAGATGTAGCCAGGAAATATAACATTATCGTCATTAAATTATCCTCAAGACAAGACACTCATCTTCTGTTTTTTTTCCCATTCATACCATACCAAGTTTCCTGTCTTGGGACAAGAGACTATAGCTTCAGAGGGTGGTTTCTGAATTTCACAGACCTGCATGAATAAAACCTCATTCAATTCAACTGTTTTCAGACATGCACTGTGAAGCTTTCCGGAGGGGCTGTATGCGAGAGAACAAATGTCAGAGTCATTTTTTGGAACTTTTCTTCCCAGCCTCGAAATAAAATGTCCAGTGAACGTCCAAGTGAGCAAATTCACAATAAGAGAGCAGGCTAATGTTGATGTTTCTTACATATGCTGGAGGTTAAACTGAAAAATATAAAAATAATATAAACACCTCGGGATGAAAAAGAGGTGCCACACACATAGAAGACACAGACAAACATATTAACTTTAGAAGATAATGAGATTCAAGAGCTTTTGACGATAAGGATGGACATATTGCAGGAGGGTTTGTGGCTGAGAGGGGATTGGAGGAGATGAATGAGGCATAAGAGGACGAGGAAGAAAAGCACTGCTTAATTTTTGGGCAATAATCGAGCTGCACAATTGTTATTGTGAACATGTTGGACACACCTGCTGCGTTTTTCATACGTAAAAGGAAAGTCCTGGAAAATGACCAGACCCAATTTTCGAGACAATTTCTTGAGTTCATGTCTGAAAACGGCTATACTGTCTATGTGTGGTGAACTAATGAAAGCTTCTCTTCAACCTGTCCATCTACAGCAGGACAGAGAGCATACAAACAACAATAATAATATAATAATAATAATAATAATAAAAATAAAGGAAGGTTTAAGAACACTTTCCTTTCAAGAGACATGTAAAATTGGCTCCCATCCAAAGATAACAACATGTGTCTATGTTTATGTCTAGTTTGTGTAATACATAAAAAAGTCTAAATGTGTAGATTTGTGGTGTTACAGGAGGTTATGTGCGAGAATGCAGCCCCTGAATTCAGACACAGCTTTATTTCGACTGGTGAATTTCTGCAGGCTGAAACCTCACATTGATGACTGGAATGTCTGTACTCTTGTAGTCTGTAAACTTCTGTGTGCACTGACAAAAAAATCCCAACAAGACAAATAAGGACGTACTTTTCGTTGGCTTCTGGGACATCTTCACGTGCTCCTCGGTGCTCTCATGTCTTCACTGGGCATGAGGTTATTCTGGAGGAAAGCAAAATCATTAGAACCTCCTTCAAACTGAGGAACACCCCCCCCACCACCTTCCAAGTTGTTTGAAAGGGGAACTACTCTGAATAAAAAAAATAAAAATGCGCGCGCACGCACACGCACACGCACACGCACACGCACACGCACACGCACACACACATTCAAATAAATTGCCATGGCAAAGCAACAAATGTATACAAAGAAGATAAGAGGATCACTATAGACTAACACTTTGTCCCTGATGTGAATTGCATATGCAATCAAACAGCGTCAAATCAACTTCAGCAATGTGCGCTCACTTCCACTGCAGACTTTGGAGAGATTCAGATTACAGCTTTGGTCAGATTAAAAGGCATTTGGCGCTACACACATCTGACTATGTAATGCACAATGCACATCCTGTCTACTAAATCTCCCTGATTCATAACGTGCAGATCAGAGCCTTGTATACGAGCAAACGGTTGCACCAAACATGCCTGACTCTGCTCCAGAACCAACACATCACTGAAAGTCGATACTTAGCTGAAAGAGCGCACAGCTGAGTGTCTATTTAAAGATGTGCGTGCATGCACATGTACTTGCAACATTGCAACAACGGTAACGGAATACTGCTGTAAATCCACGACTAAATCATGCAAGCCTTAACTTGGAAACAGTCGAGGAGTGGAAACCACAGGATCGATTAGCACCACCACATGGATTTTATTCCACAGTATGTGAACACTGAGGCCCCTCCCTGTAAAACACAACAGTCATTTCACAACATGAATGATGACATGACACTGCTGCCTCATCCTGAGCCACACGTGTGGCGGGGCCAGTTATTGTTTCCTCTGTTATTGTTTAGGAAATGACGGAAGCACAAAAGAATGTGGAAAGCAGCAAACTACAAATTCTACTCTTTTTCTTCTAATGATACAAGCAAGATGAGATTCCTCCCTCTTCCCTCTGTTGAGCTGTTAGTTTTGTAGAATAGAGCATTAACACGGAATCCAACTGTGCTGATTTCGTATTCATTGTAGTGCTGAATAATTTATGCTCATTAGTTTAAGTCGACCTCCAATGAAAATCAAGTTTTTAACTGTTAATGTTAACATGTCCCCTTTAAGCCTTTTTATATGACAAAAAACATATTTCCATGTTAACCCGACAGTCAACAAAAGCCAGTTTAAAAACCTTATTGTATATATTTTCTAGGGCATTTTGCCATTATTGACAGGACTGTTCAAGTGGCAAATGGGGAGAGAGAATGTGGAAGAGAGGAGGCAAAGGGCTGAGTCAAAACCAAACCTTCGGCCTGCTGCAAGAGGACTCAAGCCTCCGTATCGCCAGTTGACCAAGCAGGCCCTCCCCAGTATGAATAAAACAAATTTAGACAGCCAAAAAAGAGTGGGTCTTTAACCCATTCACAAACTGAACATTAATCCTAAACTGTTTTAATAACAATATTAATTAATAAAGCAAGCAAGATTATTAACGGGATGTGTGTTGTTACTTTTAGTGTTTCTGTATATGCATGTATTCATTTTGAAATAGTATAAAACAGAGATGCCTCAATGTAAATGGCTAAATGCTTTTCACATGTAAATGATGATGCTGTGAGCTTTACAAATGCAAATCAGGATAGTTTCACTCAGTGGTGCAGAGGTAACACCTTTTTCTAAAAGGTACTATCCAAGGTACCAACTAAAATATCTAGTACACCAGGCTTAAAATAAATATAATATCTGAAATTGTAGCTTATATAGATTTCCCTTATGTAAGTAAGTGTGCTATTATGAATTACATTGTATACAATGAGCAAAGGTCAATGCTATGAAAAAAATTTGAAACAGTGCAATTTATTTCAACATTTGCCTGTCAAGCTCACCCAAGATAATATGTTACAATGGAGAGAGTAGCACCACTGTACAGTTTTCTAAGAGAAGTCTTTCTGCTGACACCAAAAAACTGTGCTTCACATAAATCAGCTGTGTCATCACATGTCAAAGTTGCAACCATTTGTCCTCCCAAAATACTGGCAAACTCAGCACCATATTCACATGTCCATGGCATACAAAGCTGTTGACTCTTTCCTCATAATTTTAACTTCAATTGTCCTATTGTTGTTATTAAACTATTTCAGTATTCCATTAAAACACTCAACACTTACGTATCCAAAGTGACTTACAATAAGTGCATTCAACTGAGGGTACAAACACAGTGTTGTGCAAGTTCACACCTCTCATGAACGAGTTCAAAGTTCAGTTCATACAAGTAAACATGAATAGTTCACGTTCATAGTTCACCATTTAAATTCTGAACTAGTTCATAGTTCAGTTCATTTCATAGTTTTAAGGTGGAAAGTGAGAATGAAAGACTTAACTTGTTTTTTAATGAAAACTTTATCCATCACTACCCCATGCCTCAAACTGTACTTCATATGTATCAATTCCTAAAAGAAATGTTTTTAGGGCCCGAGCACCGACGGTGGGAGGCCCTATTTAAATTGTCAGTATTCTTCTTATTATTATTCCTTGCCAAATGAATTGACTTTTTGAGGGCTTTAACATGCTCAACTTCTTACCAAACTTTGCAGGAAATTTACGGAAATTTATTCTGTAAACCGTGTCTTTTGGGGGGTTTTCAGGGCCTAGACATGCTAAAAAAATTATGAAACTTTGCAGGAAGTAAAAAGCTCAAAAAAGTAATTGTATTCTGGAGTAATTTCCTCAACAGCGCCACCTACGGAAAAAACCCTCAGTTAGCTTTCACCGATCTTAACGAAAATGAGGACAGTGGTGTATCATGACCAGTCATAGAAAAAAGTCTCTCAGTGCATTATGAAAAAAACGCAACAGGAAGCCAACCATTTTGGATTTAGTGGCCATTTTGGCCATATTCTACATTTTTACTTTGACAAACGTGTCCCAGGGCTTTCATCTGATCAACTTCAAATTGAGATGAGTGTCATCACAACAAGATGGAGATAAAAACTAACTCAAAGACCGATTTTTCGTCACACGTTGCGACTGTGGCGTGGCGTCAAAGTTTGATTACACACCATCAAAACACAATGTTCTGTATCTCTTATATTTCTTTTTTTAAAGATCTTTTATAATCTCTATGGAACTATTTATTTTAAATGACTCTTAAAGTTGCTTTTAAAAAATTGTCATAATGCCTTTTATATTTTATGTAATGCACGAATTTCCTTGTTTTTGAAATGTACCATACAAATAAACCTGCCTTGCATTCAGGATGTGAAACAGTATTAAATGTTTATTTTTCCTCAAGAAATAGTTTCCTCCAAAGAGTATGACTGAGCTTGACAAATTGTTTCATAAAACTAAAATCCCAATCGCTGAATGAATGACGCCAAAATAAGACATGTGTGTACTATGAGCCAGTATGAAGGAACTTCCTGTACATCCAACCGGACCTTGCAGCTCTTGCAGCAACATTGAGAAGTCCAGGAGTCGACAGAGAAATAAGAGGGTACGATTAGATTCATTAGATCATTTTTCAGTTACATGTGTAGGTGTATGTTGTCATTGAACTGTGCTAATTGTACTGATTGTGTGTTACAGCAGATTGAAGCAGGACAGATGACATGGAGCCATCCTTCCACAGCCAGGAGCTCACCGACCTGTGTGCCACACTTCAAATAAGACTGGAAGCTACACTGAATCTCACAGCTACAGACAACAGACGTCTCCACACTGGAGCAGATTCGGACAGAGTCCCACAAAGAACTTATGACCCAGACCCAAAAGAGACATTTCAAGCTTCACCTGATTAGTTTTTCACTGGCTAGGCCAGTTGTGTTTGTACATAATTTGTGCTGTATGTAAATAAAGCTTTGACTCAACATATATCTTGTTAATGTTTTTTTCCCTCTACAATATGTTCAACATATAACATCAAGCATCACATGAATAAATGTATAGTCTTCAGTAACTGCAGTGCTTTTGGTAGAGGCTTACTAATAATTAATCATAACTATTAATTAATAATAAATATATATTAATATATAAATTATTAGTAATAATAATATAATTAATATTGTGTGGGTTTGTGGTTTCATCCAATGGTGAAGTGAGATAAGTTCTAACAAGCGATTTCGCTTTGATTTATAGGCTAAGTAGATAACACCTTCACTCTGCGACTCCACGCCCCCTTCCCCGGCCCCCACCACTGCGAAAGCGGGGGTATGTTTCTGCCCAGTTGTGTCAGTTTGTGTCACGGACGAACGCGGAATTCGCCTCCTGTAAATGGGCACTAATTGCCAGGAATTAGGCGAGTCTGCAGGCGTTTGCAGTGACGAAAATTCAGCTTTTCGTCGAGTGTTAACTAATATAAAGTACTGTCATAGCAACTGCAGGCTGACTCCTTCCTCGCATTCATCCTCATTTGATTTTAACACTGTCTAAACATTCAATGTATTTTCATGTGCAGCTGCTCTATGCAGCTGATAATCTAAAAAACTTGAGGCCATAAAAGCACTGCTTTAAAGTGGATTATTTTCTCCTGCAAAATATGAACCTGTAATATGTGCATATGTGAAATACCTGCGAGGCCCTGCTCCCTGGGTGGGGGAGGGGTCTGTGTGTTCGATCCCATCACCCGCATGAGCAAATCAATCAGAAAGTTCAGTCTGCGCTGGAGGCTATTTTCTATCCAGTACAGTGCTCTGATATGTGCAGTAGGTGGTTGGGATACAACAGTGAGGCCAGCTGTCTGGCTCACAAAGAATTATCTGGTTCAACCTTACATGATTTGAATTTGATTCTCAGGCCGAATCCAAATGGTCCGACTTTTCCACACTTGTCGACTCGCTGACTTTTCAGCCGCATTCCCGGCAAGTCTTTGAGTGCTGAGGGCTATCCAAACCCACATTCATCCAATGCACATGGAGACTTTACTGATTGAATTACCCATAATTCACTGCAATACATATGACGCTGTAGTTTTTTCCACCAGCAATAAATGAACAAAGATTTGTTATTATGTAAGTGTTAAGCAAAATAGCATTCAACCACATCATGATACAGCATGATACAGCAATATGTTCAACCTTCCTAAAATAATGGCCTAAAGTAATTTTTTGACAAAAATTTTTTTTTTTTGCCTACACTGATAAAAGTGATTCTGAGAGCATGTAAATGTAACACAATAAATATTTGTTTTTAGTTCTACAAAAAAATATATAGTTGTTGACTTAATCTGCATCTGTTGAAAAGACAAGAGATTATACATTTTTTTCTTAACAATATGCATTTACGTAATCTCAACCAATCTTCTTCCATACACCATGCAACAAATATTTTATTGTTGTATTTATGCTGCAAAGTGGCGGGAGTCACGTGATTTCATGCAACTGCGTAGTGCTCTGCCACAGGCTGTGCCTATTGTGGTCTGGGGTCAGGAGGCGGTGCTTCATTTTGGTTCAAACTTTCCACCATGGAGACGGGTCACATCACCCACATTGATCAGGTAAACTTTCCACTAAAATATGTTTCTGAAATATGCACTGCAGTAACAGAATCTTGTTTCATTTTAATCAGCACTGACTTTCATTGGACTTTGTGCATCATGAAGCCATTTTCTGACGACAACTTCAAGGTCAGGTTATATACCACAGTGTTTTCAGTTTTCACATTGTTGCAGAAATAAAAATAATATTAGAGGGTTTTTGTGAAGATAATATTAGTAAGTGGCTTTACACAAAGTATATTTAAAGAAAAGTATTCGCAAAACTAACAGGGTTTTCATAGTGCCGCGGGGTTTACCCCAGGGCCGCACTGCCTGCGTTTGCTCTGCAAACAGCTTTGTGTCCTGGTTGTCAGTTATTCACACCAGCTTCGGTTGAGCCGCGGCTCTGCAGACGAGCTGCTCTTGTCAGCACCATGTTATAACGTAGGTGTTACGTTGAAAATGGCCATAAACAGGTCCGAAATGGATAGTTTCTTTTTTGCCTGTTGTGCACATGTGACATGTTTTTCTCTCGCTCTCTCTCTCTTGTCCTCACCCTCCCTTGCGCTCCCTCACGCTCCCTCCCTCTCCCTCGCTCGCTCTCTCTCTCTGTCTGTCTCTCTAGACCGTGACACGAAGAGAAGCTGCAGTGGAGAACAAGGGAGTTGAAGTTTCACAACCACGGAGCAAAACGATTTTTATTAACAAGCTAAAATGAAAGTTATTGTTTTTCTTGGTTGGACACAATCTTAAAATGAGTCAAACTGCTGTAAACTCAGCTGCTGCGTGAAAGAGCAGCCCCTCTCTCTCTGTAGGACAGGTCAGTGAAGAGGACTGGTGTCTGTGTTCTTGACCCTTTCTACAGCAAATAATTTAGACCCACCCACCATCGTCTCACAAACAGGGTCTCACAGCTGCTGGAATCCTTGAAAATGCTTACGACTTGTGTTCATTTAAATAGTCAAATACTTTTTAATGAAATAAAACGACTCTATTATTGACTCAGCAAGGCTGTATAGGATACCAATTGGGCAGCAACTATTATTTTCATTATTGATTAATTTCTCAACCTTTTTCCTGATTAATCAATCCATAAAATGGTGGGAAATGTTGTTGAGTGTTTCCCAATGCCCAAGCTGATGTCCTAAAATGTATTTACTTTCATAGTGGAGTACAGAAACCATCAAACATTCACAATTGAGATCTGAGTTTCTTTTTTTCTTAAAAAAAGATTCAAAATGATTAATGAATAATCAAAATAATTGGCAATTATTAAAATTGTGTAAAACTAATCTATTAACTGATTAATCATTGAAGCTCTAGGTGCCAAGTCCACTTACAGACAGGTGACACATTTTAAAACATGAAACTTTGTTATGTTTTCATTCAATTTGTCTCCCTTACGTAGATCTTTGTCATGAAACATAATTTTGGTTGTTTATGCCTCAATAATATTGGATTTACTGCGATGAAGAAGAGAAATAATCATTTTGAGTAAATGTGTCTTAATATGTAATTTACTACAGCTGTAAGGTGCTGGAGAAATGTGAAACTGCATACGTGTATTGTGCGAGCCTGTTTTAGAGCCAATAAACCCTGTCAATTTTGATGACTGTGAATTTTCCTTCAGCACCACCATGAATCACAATATTGTCTTATACACAATAGCTAAAAATCTGAAGGGCAGATATTGAACGGTGTTAGTTTTGATTACTTAATGACCAAAATGTCAGCTTTTAAAAAAAAGGTTAAAAAAAGTAGCAACTTAATTGCCATGATATTTCTCTGAAAAAAACAGGTACGAGTGAAGTCTGCGATGGCTCAGTCCAAACGTCTGTAGAGTGGATGGCGTGAAATTCACCCCCTCCATACGTGCACATGGTCCAAAGTATAACCATTGTGTACATGTCGCAATTATGTTTCGACATAAAACCTAGTCCTTTCTGAAACTTTCAGATCCCTTTTTAATTCTTAGACAACCTCAATGGCACAATCTTCACTTCCCCTCCTGACACTTTTGTTATTTATTAAGTTCATTTCAATTCATCTTTAAACTTGAGATTGTGTTTTCTGCAGTTTGAGTTTCCTCTACAATCTGCTGAGCATATAAAAGTTCAGTCCCAGCAACAGCAAACATAGGTTGCTGACACTCTCACATGTATCTTAGTAAAAAACGAGATGACTGAGGAGACACAACTCTCACAATCATGGGACCTTACTTTATGGGCAATTATAGTTATACTTTAGAAGTGTGAGCTTTTGATTGCATCTACTGGGAGTTGTCTCAGCTTCGTGGTTTGCACTGCAGACTAGTAATAACAGGTTGAGACTTCCACCCTCTGTTGTCTAGTCAGATAATAGGATTTGGTTGACTGGACTGCTATCATAAGACTTTAAGTTTGCCGTCTTCAACTTGCAGATTCCCCTTTAATTTGACTGTGATGTAACCAAACAGTATAATCTCATCCTCAGTTACTGTTGCTGACATGGCTAAAAGCTTAAAAAGCAGGAGCTGTACTTGCTATTTAACCATGCGTTTGTACGACAGGCAGCGTGTTAAACGTCTTTGCTCACATACATGCTAACATAAAACATGTGACGCTATCGGATACCTTTAGAGGAGCCAACCGGAGACCTCAGACACTGCTCCACACTGCCCCTACCATACATGTGCATATTGCACCTGGAAAATTGTGGGTTTCACAGACGTTGTGGGTTTCACAGACGCTGTCATTCATTGACGCTGCCATTGTAGACTAGTTGTTAATTTGTGGTTTTAGCATATTGCAATAACAAAGCGGTGGCAGCTGCAATGCATCTACAGCAGTTATGCAGCAGGGGGTCATAGGTCTATTTTCATGCATGGAAGGAAGGCCAGAGATATACTTGCTTTTAACTATGTGTACAGCATCATGGCTGCCTAATGTTTGGTGCGTCGGTTGAGCAGGTCCTCAGAAATGAACGCAACACATTCACAAGATGCAGTACGCACATAACACAGAATAATGTTAACTACCAATGCTCTTTCCTTATGGCGTTTTGTGATGGTGAGTATGGTTTTTTTCATGTCTGTTTGCCCTAGCCAATTTTTCGTTAGACTTGTGTAATATGTGTATTGAATGTGTCATAAAACAAAATATTTGAGAACATTAATTTTTAACTAAGAGATTACTAATGTAGTTTCATACAGTGTTTCACATATTGATTTATTAGTGGCAACAAGCCACAATATTTAGACATATTAACACATTCTTTTCTAATTTTGAACTGTGAAAAGTAAGTAAAATATCCCCAAATAATACACACCCTTGGCAAATGTAATAGTGAATGCATTATCACAGCCAAAATTATAAAAAAGTTAAAACTGAAAAAGACAAAAATGTCCCAGAGGATCCCTAAGGGTTGAGTACTACAAACCAAACTGTTTCGTTAAATAACTGAGACGTGAGAGAGCTGTCACTAACTGTCAAAAAAAACAAATTCTCCAGAACACCTTACCTTTTCCCTCTTTCATTTCAAAGACTGCAGACTCAGTGCTGCTGGTGTAATTGGTTTGTGGCTTCTTCCTGTAAAGCAAAAAACACAAAAATGATCATATAAGCAAAAACGATTTATTATTTTGTTATTCTTCATTTCGCTGCACATGAGGGAACTAAAAATGATACTGCAGCTCTGATCACAAAGTCATCCCTGAACAGGAAACATGCATTTCAGAGATTATTGTATAACTCAAATACAGTTGTGACCAGGCTTCTGGGATGGATACAGCAGGACTAAAGATGCATTTAATGATACAGACATGCCATCTTGAGATATAGTCTGGGATATATATGTGTAATCTCATTCGTTACGAATGCTAAATAGTACAAAATTAGTTGTATGGATTAATTAACCGGCATAATCATAATGATTAAATAATAATAACAGTATCTGTTAAGATTGGCTTTGCATAATCATAAATGGATTTTGTTAGTTTGGTTATAAAAGGCAAATAAATGGGACGCCATCCCGCCATGGATTTCTTCAAATATTTTTTTGTTCCATCAACACTCTTTCACCTTTGGGGCAAGATTGAAAGAGCTGCAACATCTGGACGTGTTGCAGCTCCTGGGAGCGTAACTCACGCACAGAAGACTCGGAGAGCAGAGGACCTCCTCACAGACACAACAGGAAACACAAGAGCAGAGCAGTACAGTGGCTGACTATGTGTGATACTGTGTGTGTGTGTCTATGTGTGTGTGTGTGTGTGTGTGTAGGGGGGGGCACGCTGGGCCCTGGCTAACATACACCGGTGACAGGTTGTCAAGATGTGAGGGACCTACGGAGTGCGAGCAGAGTGAGATTTAACACTGTCAGACAGAGGTGCCCTTCGCCACAGATGTTCTGAATGCGCCGCAGCAAGTGGAAACACAGATCACATAGAAAACGCAGACAGACCACTTAAAGAGCTTAGTCGCACACTGTAGTGATTAAAGATGAGTCAGGCTACTACCACAGAATTGCACGCTGGAAGTAATTCCGGTGAAGAAGCTCCACGTGAAAATGTTGTTAGTGATTTATTGGTTGAAACTCCTTCCTCCCAAATTCCTGAGGAAGGTGAGGGCAGAGAATGATACTGAAGGTATCTGGCATTAATAGAGATATTGAATATAAGCTCTGTATTTCAGTTATTATTGTGTTACAGTATGTTTCATCAAGGATGCAAGCAAATCATTATTGACATCAATAATCAATATTACAGATTAAATTATGTATGATTAGTGAGACTATGTCATCACACACACGCAAATACACTGCTATGAGATCAGGTCATTGGACCTTTAGTCTTCTCTAAAGACCTAACAGATTTATCGTGAGAATTATTGGTTTGATGCTGAATGGGTAAAGCCCAAATCCTTGCACTGAGGTCAGCACAGACATAAATGATGGCTCAAAATGACCTTCTCTAAATCCCTTTACCTATACCAGCTGATTCTCTCTCAACCACAGACACACTTTGTAAAAGGAAATCACATGTGTGTCAGCCTCACAATAGAAAAACACTTCTAAAACACATAATCCCGCAATTTAATCCAGTCAGAAGAGCTAAATCTGGAGCCCATTTGTATCGTTTGGACCGCTTTTATGAAGAGAGGCTTTTAGAGAAATTGCAGGCTATTACCAACACTTCTGCTTCCTATACGCCAGCATGTGAAAAGGCACCTTCAGGGAGACATAAGTACAGTATGTAAAGTGAGTGTGTAGATGAGATGTAGATGTAGTGATTCCCTGTAGAGTGTTTCTTCTTCTTTTTTTGGCGGTCATGGTGAGGGCAATTTTGTGGCTTGTTTCTCCCGTATCCTGATCCCCTTCCACATTCCTAGATTTTAGAATACTTGTTGTTAGTTTTCCCTCTAGAATGCATTTACATCTTTAAACACTTCCATATACAGACCCAGCGTTTTCTAAACTGCTTTACTTTGTTCTCTATTTTAGTCTCGCTGTAACAATGATTTCCAAGCACAAGTGGCCAACTCACTTGTGAAGTTACAGGGTGGGTACCAAAAGTGAAGCCAAAGTGTCTTGATCGCCCCCCTAGTGGCTAGCTGCAGTATAAGTTTACATTCCTCCTCTGCTAGGTTAGCAGATAGTACATGGTTTTCAAATGTTCATTTTAACAGCAAGTTTGGTTTAAATTTGTTATTTGATGATATAAAACTGGGGTGCATATGGGATATTTTGGCTTCATTTCTGGATCATGGTGGATATTGTCAGACGGATATACAGCGTATGGTGGGTAGACGGAAACACAGTTCACATATTGAGACGGTAGTAAGACCTGAACATTATGTGTTGTGATATCGAGTATGTGAACTTGCTAGCATGCAAGCAGCAAAAGTGTAAAAAATAAATTCTAAAGACAGCATAAGGTCATCAAAAACAGATTAAAGAGTCCAACAACTTTAATATCATTTTAATTTGATAAATCAGTGAAAACCCTGGCCAGGGACTCTCCATTGAGCCTGTGGGCATTTCACTGTGCACTAACAGACACCAGTGCACCAACGTATAATTACATTTGCCTGAATGTTTTTGAGGTTTAGGAATGTGTGTTCATCTTTTCTTTTTGGCTGATTCATGCTGCAGAGGGCATATCATGGTGTTTTAGCTGATTTGGAACAAGGTGTCCTGTGCTAATTATCTCTAAGCGCCATTAAATGCACCATCTGAGGAAGTAAAATACCCTCTGTTGTGTAGCTGCTATAGAGACCGTATACATCCATCTAATTGTCTGTACCCTCTGGTGTCATGGCAAACATCTACAAGGCTAATTTCCCAACAACCATAGTTCAAGTTCAACTGAGATCTGCTTCCCACCGCTTCCCATTTGGTGGAGTGTGTTTTAGTGCCTGATCCAGCTGTGAAGATCAGTGGTACAGGGCCAGAAAGCAAGAAGGATTTCATCATATGAGAGGGACTTTACTAAAAGCCATCTGTACTGTAGTTGTCATATGACTCATATGAGCAGTCTGAGATCTTCTTCAGGTCCAGGGCTCTTAGATTAACTTGATCTATTTAAGAAATTGCTACCTATGAGGTTGACAGGTATGAGTGTAAAATGAAGCCTCCTTCGCATCGTCTGCATGTTAAGCTGTTCTTGTATGTGCTGGTTGCACAAATGTTCTTATTTGCCTTGAGCATACAAGTGTCAACTGTATTTGCCCAAAATGACTGTTCAGAGGGCATGGTCAACTCGACTATCACATCTTTTTGTGCCAGAACATAACCGATGGACTGGTTCAAGGACGAGTGTTTCAGAGCAGAATCAATACTTCAGAGGGGGAAAAACATTCAAGTTGCCATGTGAAAGGATATATCGTGACGGCATATCAGGGACAATAGAAACTGCTGTAAATCAACGAATGCCGTGCATACGTTTGAGTTAAATGTTTGAATCTACATGTCTTTTTGCAAAGAGCGAGCAAGAATAGCACAATATATAGGTATATATTTAAATTTCCTAGTGATAATATGTTACTGATGTTAACAATGAGACAGTGCCACTGGTGGGCTCTGAACTGTCAGCCGGAAACATTTCCTGTTTATTACAGAGGAAAAAGGACTTTTAAAGCCCAGAGGTTTACAACCAGACTCTTACTTGAATTCCACATCCTAGTGCCTGTGATCTCAGAGAATATAATAACTGTCTGTGGTTGAATAAAGTCAAAGTATGTCATTATCCCATGTTGTCTTCTCCCATGCTGCAGCCTATCCCCCACCCCAAAAAACCCCAAAGCAATCATACTGACTTAAAAACACACAAATCAAAGACATGTTCCAGCCAAATTGAATTTGACATCTTGTGATCCAGCTACAACAGATCAGTTGCTGTTTTTTGATGCCTCTCTCTGCAAAGCATGCCCAACAACTCCTGACGCACACAGGGCGGGCTGCTCCATGTTGACTCCACGGGGGTTTGAAACAGTCTTACACTCACCAGCAGCGCAGAGGAGCAGATCAGAATCCACGGAGCGAACCTCTCGTGTGCCCAGCGGTACGATGCTGATGCTGCCTGCAAAACCAAGTTCGCGTCGCTGCTAGGTGACATTCACGGCGTGGGAAACACACAAGCAAAAGGCAGTGATGTGATGAGGAGGGCTTCAACCTCCAACGGAAGGAAACAGAAGCGCGTGTGAGTGGCACCGAGTCATCATGCACACACAGCGTCTCCTCCGCCTCACTTTTCTCTGTTACAGCGCGTTCCCCCTTTTTCCTCTTGGTGCGTGCAGGGACGCATGCGCAAGTGGGTGCACAGCCGTTGAGAAGATACTGTATATGTGTGTGTGTGTGTGTGTGTGTGTGTGTGTGTGTGTGTGTGTGTGTGTGCGCGCGCGCGCGCGCAGCCATGGAGTCTAAAGTGCATGTTGGTTGCATGCTGCTGCTGCTGCTGGTGGTGTAAGTGGAGAGGAAAGCATGTTATGGGACATGTGCACCATAGGATCTCCAGCTTCTTATTTGTAATTATTTGGCCCATACATGCGTCTTCAGTCCGAGTTTTATTGCAGAGGGGACAACATCTGGAAAGCTTAGATGTTGGCTGAGATTCTTTTCCTTATAAGCCCTGACATGACCATACATTGTGAAACACAGGAGTCGAAGAAGTAGTGCAAACATTTGTGTTTAGCTTGAAAATATATGCTTACAATATCAAAAATAGACCAAAAATTAAAAATTCTCATTGGGCAGAATCTCCTGATAAAAACAAAGTAAAAAGAGCTCAATAAAAAAAGTCAAATACTATACTATAAGACTTTATACATTCAAGGATGCAAGTCTTAGACCAATGTGACAAGTGGAAACTGTATTGGAAGAAGGAACATCACTAAATGTGCAGCAAAAGATGGAGGTTAATTTTCATTACTCCTGGCCAGTTTAATTTATAATATATTCAAATTATTATTATTTAGGAAATTTGGGAAATTTACACTCAGAATCTGTAAAGCTGTCAGATTAAAAAGAATGTTTGCGTCTCGAATTGAGTAGAAGTATGATGCTTAAAAAGTAATCACTGGTGGAAAGTACTTCAAAACTATACTTAGCAGATACTTAGAGTGTGTTGTAGAGAACACCTTTACCACAAGATAGGAAAAAGGTTTGAGATGTGTTTCTTGCATCAAAAGTTAAAATCTAATGAACTTTGCTCAGGCAGTTCCAGACACATCCAAATACCACAGTTCAATAAATGTAGCCCGGGGGCTGACAGTGATGGTTGAAGCTCACACAGGTTAATGAACTTTACCGTGTCAGTGATCCCCTGTTGATTTATGAGGATTTGTTTGCCACAATCTCTGACTGCCGAACTCTCCTAGAGGGACAGACATCTGCTGTCCCTCGTTGCTGTTTGGCTGTGATTTTGTAAATTTCTGTTTGTAAAGGAGATAACAGAGTGTAACCCAGGGACAGCTTAAACATGAGCTTCTATCAGGATAACGCTGCACACAGAGGACACATTTACCAGAGAAATGTAAGATCATCTTTGCTTTATTGACAACTATTTTAAAAATGATTTCAAATAACCGCTTTTTAAATATCTCCTCTAATGTATCTGCTGGTAACAACATTGTTTTGCACAAATGTAAACCTGAGGATTGAACAAATGTTTGCATGGCTCTGGAGTTGTGGCGTCCATGTAAATGCATGTCTGACTCAACAAAATGCAGAAAATGGTCGAGAACAATCAAAAACATTTTAGATAGGCATAGTTTTGGTGTAAGTGTACGTACATGGGTTGAGCACTCGTCTTCCATTTTGTGTGTAAAATTGTGCGCTGGCTTTCAACATGCAGTCCTCTCATGTCTCATTTCATTGTTTGACCTACATTCACCAGAAACCCAATAAAATGTTTGGATCTGCCACTCGCCTTTAATTAACCCAGCTGGTGTTTCGCTGCAGCTTCATGCGAGCTGACTTTACTCACCACAGATAGAAACGTCCAGGTCAGTACCACCGCGGCCACCAGGGACCACCGTGCTGACTAACAGCTAAGTGCTTTTCCATAGTGTTGGTGGTCCGAGCACACCATCCTGTGGCCTGTGCTCTCTCTCTCTCTCTCTCTCTCTCTCTCTCTCTCTCTCTCTCTCTCTCTCTCTCTCTCTCTCTCTCTCTCTCTCTCTCTCTCTCCCCTTTTCTTTCACTGCTTGCTTTATTTTTTTTTTCAAATTGCTGGAATGGTGACACAGCATTTCTGCTCAGGGGGATTTCCAAGACTCAACTAATTTAATTCTGTCAGCTATTTAATCTTAGTCCTAATCCTAAAAGTCTGCATGTGTGTTTAAGTCATATTTAGTCAACTTCATCCTTTTTTGCCAGGGGAACTGACTTTCACATACAAGATTTAAAGACCAAAACAGTACACCACTTAGTTTGGAGTTGACCTGTAACTTGAAGAAATAGTTCAGCATTTTGGGAAATGTGTTAATTATATTTCTTGGCTTTCCTGCACACTCATGTCCACTGGTAAATATGAAGTTTTTACCAGAAGCTGGTTAGCTTAGCTTAGCATAAAGACTGCAACTCTGGGGAAAAGGTGTTCAGCAGTAATAAAACTCACCTTTCAGCACATCTCAAGTCCTGTGATAAAATCACACAAAGTGATATAAATATCTGGATGTAAATGTGATTTACGTTATTTGTACAGTGGCCCTGCAGTGCACATCCCGATCAAAAATGGGAAAATACAACAGTAAATCATAACACAACAGAATACACCATAGTTAATCACAAACCCCAACGTCAAATAAGAAAACACAAATGGAAATCACAAAACACAAGGACCTTAACATCTGACATTGTTAAGGTCCCTGCTGACCATCTTTGATCATCTAGTTACAAAGACAGACAGTTTGTGCGTCCAATCAGTGACATTTCTTGTCAACAACCCTTTATTTCATTTGTCATTGTGTTTTTTTAGTTGTGTTTTGGAATTTGCTTTTTTACTTTTTATTAGTTGTAGTGTTTTGTGATTTTTTTTGTTGTTGTGTTTTTTCCCTATTTGTCATTGGGATTTGCATTTCAGGGCTTCAGGGCATTTGATAAAAATGTTGTCGTATTAGAAATTAAGAGAGAGCCAGTTCCAACTTAGTCTCCCCTAACAACAATGTTATTTGGAGCTAAAGTAACAGACGGTTGTTGATATTTCAGCACAATTTTCCCGATGAAATTAACACCATTGTTCTAGTTTTTCCTATATGTACATATAATTCATTGTAATTATATGAGCAGCTGTATATTATTGGTGAAATGCATCTTGATGTGAAAATCGAGTTTGAGTGACTTTTTATGTGACATAATTTTTGATCATGCTAAACAACTTTTCTCTGAAGTCATTCAGATATCTCAGTATCTGTGTGTGTGTGCGTGTGTGTGTGTGTGTGTGTGTGTGTGTGTGTGTGTGTGTGTGTGTGTGTGTGTGTGTGTGTGCGTGTGTGTGTGTGTGTGTGCCGGTGTCATCTGGAGGAGGATTTGTTATGGTAACAACAAATGCCACGCAGAACATCTGTGCCTTTCTGAGATTAGTCTACATTTTTATGTTACAATGTTGGCTCGCCACTAAAGAGGCGATTATCAAGGTCTTTTATTGTGGTCCTTAATGTCTGCTGGTGGTTTAGGGGGATGGTAAAGTGGGAGGATGATACAGCATTAATGAATGTCAGAAAAAAGAGAACATGGAGCACTTCTTGGAGGCAGATGGTGCCTCATGAAAAAAACTTGCATCAAAAAAATAATAAAATGAAAGGATCACAAATGTTGTGCTCCAGTTGATTCGAATGAACACCTGATATTCTGCACACAGTGGTCCGAATGCCAACTATCTGAGATGAAGCGCTGCCAGGAAGCTTGATTAAAAGGGTAAAGTACTGCCAAGGACATTAACCCATACCTAACACAACTGTAGGTTTTCTTTTCATTGGTCGGAGGTGAATTCTTCAGCATGTTCAGACTTTGTTCCAACCAGCAGAGCTTACAACACTCAGAACTAGGAAAATATTACGACCAGCAGACCTCTGATATTTAGTTGTGGTAAAAAAAGCACACAGAGTTGTGAATTGTCTCAATAAGAATCACATCTCCTCTGTTGGTCCTTTAAGTCCAGTTCAGTAAAAGGTCATATCACTGTCAGCTGTTTGTCATGAGTGGAGGAGGATTTCCCTTTAACTGTTACTTTCTCCCTCTCTCACACACAACCACACACACACACACACACACACACACACACACACACACATGCACAGTTGTTTCTCCATGACAATAGGACATTGCATAGACTTACATATATTTTTTGGAGACTTCTCTAACCTTAACTGTAGTTATTACTCACCCAAACCTGACCCTTAACCTAAACCTAACCTTTAAAATAATGTCTTTACCTTAGAAGTTGATGATCTACTTTCTTGTTTTTTGTCCCCATCAGAAAGACAATTTCCCATAATGTGAATGTGTGAACAGATTTAGGTCCCCACAACCTGAGTAATATCAGAGAGAGAGAGAGTGAATTACTGACATAAGTTTTAATGACTGGCATCTTACTGTAAACACTCTTAATTCAATTGGTACTGGTAAATACACCACCTAGTGATAAACTTGAGCTGTAACACTTTAAATTATCACCTATAAAAGGAGAATCACATGCATGTACAGTGTTCTACTTCCCATTTATCAACAGTTTGCAATTGCAAACTACTTCTCTAGATCTGATATGGGAAACAAGCCAGTGCTGCCAGAAATAAAACAATTCCTGTTCACTGTTACAACATCCTTGCCACACATCCAGTGTTGATTATGCTATAACAGAAAGAAAACGAAAAAAGCTGAAGTAACAACCCAGAAAATTGTTGATCCAATTTGAAAAATATAAGTAATTTGGTAACACACAAATTAGTTACTATGTTCAACATAAAGTTAATAAGTCTTATTAACACAATTGCTAACTCTAATTTGAAATAAATGAATTCATTTCTGTGTAAACAATTGCAGTTTTTTCATTAAAGAAACAAATTAAAAATAAAAAATTCATCTAATTTTTATGATGTTGTTTTTATTATTTGGTTATTTTGTATGCTTTGTGTATTTGTTTGTATTTTTGTGTCTCTTTGAACATACAAAATGTAACTTCAGCATCATGGAAGTTGTTGTCTTCACCACCATTGCCAAATAAATTCTTCCTGACAAGGTAGACTGTTAAAGTTTAGATTTACGTTACACAGAAAACAATGATAAATAATCATGATCCATTAAGAGTGACCAATTAAGGAATTAAGGTACCTTCCTTTGTCATACGTGGCTTAAAGTTATGGCAGAGATGTAAATGCAGGTAGAGCAGATATTACGCAATATAAAGGAGACCAAAATGAAACATCCTGATAGATACCTTGGGGATTTGTCTGGGTTTAACGATTGCTGGAAACATTTTGGATCATTACATCAAAGTAAATATATAACACAGGTCCAGTCACTTTTAGATATTTTAATGAAGAATTGTTACATATTATACATCTTTACATAAAAGACAAAGAAAAAAACACTATAGACACTCAATACTTTCCTTAACATGATATGATTAAGACATACCTAAAGTTGAGTTCAGCCAACAGCAGCAGTGTTTTCTTCCACTCTGAGCCTCTTGTCTTTCATCGTGTTCTTAAATTACTGCTGAGGATTATTTCAGCCAACATCATTAAATCTGTCATTTCTTTTCTGCATCACTTTCAGAGTGAAGTCTCAGCAGGTTTGTTGTTTTAGCTCATCTCTTGTGAGCTGCCGTCCCAGCTTAGTCCATAGTGAGAGCTGTCCACGTTGGAGTTGTGTGTCCTCTCATTTTTAACCAGGTCTTCTAGGTCTGGAGAGAAAAAGTGAGAGGATGGTATTAAACATGGATTCTCCTCTAGATTGGCCTGCTTCTCTTGCAGATTAAATAAACCACAATTTTTAGGATATGTTTTCATCTGCATTTGTTTGTTTGCTAACAGTATTGTGCAATTTGCTGCAGTTCCAAATAAAAATCCAGATCTAGTGAATCTGGTTTCATCAGGGGACTTTTGGGGCTTGACAGAGAAAGAAAAAAAATATTATCATGAATGAAAGCTTGTGCATGGAGCTGGACCATTACTCACACTTGAGCACCGTGGTGTTGATGCAACTATATCCTTGGTCAATGTTCCTGCTCAGGTTAATGTAGAAGAAGAACTTGATTTCCTGAGGGTACTGATCGTGGGATAGGTTATGTATCAGAGGAATCAATCGCTTGGACATGGGCCCCTCCGCCAGAGCCTGGTGCATCATGTACATGCACCACTCTTCCTTCAGGAAGTCAGGAGTGATGAGCAGAGCCTGCAAGTGGCTCTCCTGCACAGCCTGGCAGAATTCTGTGAAAATTGGACTTCCTGGACAGACATCCCTTTGCCAGAGGAAGCACCTGAGGCTGCGGGGCGAAGCCTCCAGGAAGGAGACCAGGCCCTTGGCCTCCTCAATGTCACTGTCGGCGAGACTGTGGCACACGAGCAAGTCATATTTTCGTCTCCATCTCAGGTGTGAGCTCAGAGCAGACGGCGGATTTTTGGGTTCAGATGATGACGATGATGTTAATGTGTATGAAAATGATGTCAATACACTTGTCTTGCTAGCTTTTTCTTCATGTTGGGATGCCAACGGTATTCTTGATTTCAAGAGTCTTTGGAACCAACCTGAAACGAGAAAGACAAACTGCATATTACTAACTTAATTACACTTTTCAAAATTGATGGTTCCTGATGCAGCTATATTTCACAAGTGAAATCATAAATATTATTACAAACAACACAATCCGCTCTCTGTGTTATCTGTTAAACAGCAGCACCAGATATGAAACAAAGTAGCTAAAGTGGCTACAATACAATTGAGGTGAAAAAGAATTATTCTTTGTTTTTGCTGGAAATTAAATTGAAAAACCAACCACTATCATGCTTTATGACAAGTTAACAAAGGAAGACAGGCTGGTTAAAAGATAATGACCCAATACATTTGAACAAAAGAACCCGATGGTGGAATCAGGAAATGTCTGAAACCACAACTTACCATGCATGTTGTTAACATTGTCATGCCTCTTCAACTTCTCTCCAAAATCCTTCTGGCAAAAAATAAAATAAATCATAAAACGTTAGCTGAACTAAGAACTGTGCAGTCTGCCCTAACTGAAAGTATCAAAGACAAAGTGAAATCTGTGTCTGTGTCAGTGACATCACCATAAAAAAATAAGGAAGGAAGTAGGCATGATTTCACATGCAAAGTGTCTCATGTGTCACACTTCATGGAACACACATAAATTAACCTTAATACCCAAGTCCTGGTGTTTCTCAATAAAAAGGACATTCACAGCCTTGAAACACTGCTTCTTTCTTATCTGGATGGTATATTAATGTGTTTTAAAGAAGGACAATGTAAACTGTTGTAATTTAAACCTTCATAGAAACCTGAAGCAGGTAAGAACAGCCTTGGTTCACAACACACCTCAAGTGGAGACTCCAAACTGGGCCTGACTGCTGTTTGCAGTCAGGCCCAGAATAAATAATTCCACCTGCACCTATTTATTAGAGATATGTGACCAAAGCTAACAGCTCAATAGCAAATCAGACCTGCATCTTATGCACACCTGGATGTTTTCTACCTGTGTAAGATGAGATAAGCAGCATTGCTGTCAAACAGAGGAAGTGAAGAGGAGCTGGCTGGAGAACTGTTATAATTGGATCTACATTTATCCGTAGTGTCATGTCACAATAATGCATTTGAATCTTCTCACCTGATGCCAGTAAGCCCTTTAAAAAGCAACAAGCGAATGTAAAATTGAAACCATGTTAGCACTTTTACTTGAGAGGATGTTGTTGTGGCAGTGTGACTTTGTGGGGGTGGATTTTGGCCTATTTAACCAGTGAGCAGATAATAGGCTATATCACACTACTAATGGCTGCCTTGACAACAAAAATCTTCTGAGTTAGTTAGCCTTTATTCTTGACATTTCAACTTTATTCTCTATAAATTAAAATTGACTTTAATCTCAATATTCCCACTTTATTCTCATAGTACAATAGAAAAAAAAACGTCCGGCTCTTTTTTATTACAGATCCTTTGATCTGTAATAAAAAAGTGAAAGACCGAAATCATAAAAAACAAACTTTAGGGTCTGTTATAACAAAATAAAACACAGACAAAAAAATAATTTAAGAAAAGCTTCGAAATCTTTAATAACAAAATAAAGGACTGACAAAAATAATCATAGAAAAAGCTTTTGAATCTGTTATAACAAAATAAAAGACCGACAAAAAAAATAAAAGCTTTAGAATCAGGAAAGACTTAGAAATACAAAAGTATTAGAATCAAACTGCGCACGCGCGGAATTGAGAAGAACTATCCCCGGAAGTGTGCGTCACTTCCTGGCTCTGCGTCTGACGTGTCTAAAACAGTTTTGCACTGGTGGTGGATTTTATCATCTTTTAAGAATTACCTGGTAAGTGTGATCCGTGTGAGCAGGTGTCACCAGTGTTGCACACATTCACCGGACCAGTCATGATCTGCGGTGCTTCCCATTCACTCTGTCTCACCCTCACAACCCCTGTGTGCGCTTTTAATCCAGATACGTGGGGGCAAGATGCTGGACTTCTTCACCATCTTCAGCAAAGGGGGGATAGTGCTGTGGTGTTTTCAGGGAGCCGGGGTCAGTGAATCCTTCGCGGGGCCCGTCAACGCGTTGATCCGCTCCGTCATCCTCCAGGTGAGACACAACCACCGCTGCCGGGTGTTTGGCTAACTCTCAGTTAGCAGCTACAGCTAACAGGTAGCAGCTGTAAGCTAACTGCGCAACGACAGTGTACTAAAGTAGCAACTTCTCAAGAGTGAATCAACCTGAAGTCACAATGTTTTGATGTAGAAACAGAATAGTGTGTTGTGTGTGTTGTGTGTCCAGCTGACATGTCAACGATGTGTGTGTTGTTACAGGAGCGAAGTGGGAATAATTCCTTCTCTCACGAGGCCCTGAGTCTTAAATACAAGCTCGACAATGAGTTTGAGCTCATATTTGTGGTAAGTCTCTCACCTACAGACTCAATAACGGCTCATTCCCTGTCAGATCATCACAGTTTGGGCACATGAGAAACATATACAACCGAAATGTTATGTGTCTCAAATAGAGATGAAACGATGTGAACATGTTGTATCACGACACAATACACAACATAATTGTAGTCCCACAACAGGGACATCGACTATGTGGCACCTGCAAAGAGGAAAGTCAAAACCTAGACATCATTAAAAGTAATAAACAATTAATCATGAAATATATACACAAGGAAATGTAAAAATACAAATAGAATATAAATAATGTGTAAACAGAACATAAACAATATGCCCAGTTTGCACCTTAGACAATGAATTGCACAGATATAAATGTGTATGAATGAGTGTTATAGTGACCAATCATGGTTATCGGCATCAACGCAGTACTGTTAAAACGCTCAATAAGTACATAAGCTGAACTGATTTCACCATGTTAAACTGTTAAATAATATGTTCAATCAAAATAATAATGTAGCACCAACACCATATCAAATGTGCAACGTTTGCATTGAAGAATGAAGACAGCACAGCCCAAAGGTCGGATGATTTTGACATGGAATAACCCTATTTTAAAATGGATGAAACTGTTAATTACTTATGTTGTTTTTGTTTATTATTTGTTTATGTTAATGATCATTACTCTAGGTGGGTTTTCAAAAGATCCTGACGCTGACATATGTGGACAAGTTCATAGATGATGTTCAGCTTCATTTTAGAGATCGTTATAAGAATGAGCTGGAGCAGAAGGGTGCGCTGAAGCTCCTTAACAATAACTTTGAGTTCGAGGATGACTTCACGATGCTTCTAAGGTAAAAACAGACAGGATCACACTGTATGCTTTACTTTTGATTGAACCAGTCATCACTAGTTAAGTAAACTGAAACTGTCTCATCATCTACTCACCACTATGCCACTGGAGGGGTGGGTGAAGTCTTTGAGTCCTCAAAACACTTCTGGAGCCATGCAATTGAAGTCAATGGTGTGTCCTCTTCCAAGGCTTAAAAATTGGTCTTAATGACTTCCTTTCAAGTTGAAAATGAATGTCGGGGCTTGATGACACCACACAAGCAGTATGGAGGCATATTGTGTTCTTTCTGTTGTTTTATTACATCTGAAGAAGAGGACACCATTGAGTTCAGTTGTATTGGATTCTGCTGCAACAAAAGTTTACTGCTAAGACTCCAGAAGTGTTTTATGGACTCAAACACTTCACCCCCCCCCCCCCCCTTATCGGCATTGTGGTGAGTAGATAATGAGAAGATTTTCGTTGAACTATCCCTTTAAACACATTAAGATAATTAGGACGTTGACCATACTTAAACCTTTCTTGACTGACCAAAACCTTTATTGTCCTGTTTATGCTGACTCATATCAAATGTTTACCACAAGAGAGGCGGAAGAGAGCAGCAAAGCTCGGAGCCACGTCCCCATGCGGTCCTTCAAGGAGTCAGAGAAATCCCAAAAAACTGTGAAGTCCATGATTGAGACGAAGGGTGGGGACAAAAGCAAGGAACAGGGTGGCAAGAAGAATAAAAATACCAAAAAGGAGGGTATGTGCACTTTGAGGTGGTTCTTCGAAGTGTAAAATCATTTCAGTCTCAATGCTGACTTGATGTGATGTTCTCAACCTCTGCAGCTCCTGCAGCTGAGCCTGCCAAAGGTGACAAGGGCAAGGTCACATCCTCTGCGCAGAAGACGGTTGAGAATGGTAACCAGGGCTTGACTCCTGAGGAGGACATACAGAAGAGGAAAGGGGAATTATTTCGCAAACGCATTGTGGGATCTACTAAAAAACCCATGTAAGAGAAAAGAGAGTAATATATGTTTAAAAAAATGCCAAAGGTAGAAATACAGTAAGTGCATCTTGCCAGCAGCAGCATAGGCCCACTGTCAAGTATCACTGTTAAATTATATTTCAGTCATCTGCAAGGTTTAGATCCCAAGTGGATCCTCAACAGAAATGATTTTAAAAAGCGATAAGGGCAGAAACTGATGATTTTCAAATGAATGCATATTAAGATGTGATCGTGTCATTTGTCCCTATTAGAGTTAGAACCATAGTTTTAGTAGTTCTGTGTTTTTCAATACCCAACAGAAATAATAGAAATATACATTTAAATGATCACACGTGTTTTAGAATTGCAACAAGGTTTGTAAGTCTCCTGGTGTAAATGTCTGATTGCTTATTTCAAAATGCTTAATTCTATCATTCTCTCTTGTAGTAGTAGTAGTAAGTCTCCAAAGCCCCAGAAACCAAGAGAGAAACCAAATCGTGTTTGGGACATGGGTGGTAACAGCACCGAGCAGCTTGACTACAGCAAAAATAAAGGAGAGGGCTCCACTAACGGTGACGACCAGAGCCTGGAAACCAAAAGTGACCCAGTATGTACACCACCTCCTCTCCGCTCCCTAAGAGGTTTCTAGCTAAAGAGTCATCTGTGATAGTCACATTAATAACGACTCAATTTAAGTTCTCAATGTGCTGGATGTGTTTCAGGGGATGCAGGTGAGCTCCATGGAGGGAGAGCTGCTGCCTGTGGACTACGAGTCCAGTGACGAAGGGGAGATTGAGGAAGAGGACTGAGAGAGTGGTTGTCAGTGGAACAAGCAAGACAAGGTAAGAAAGTGTTCAGTATATTTTAACATTATACCTTTATAAATTTGTCTCCAATATCAGTTGTACTCTGAACAAGTACCAAACTTTGCATGTTCTCCTCAGCTCCAAAAAGGGTGGCAGCTTTGGGGGCATGTTTGGGATGCTGAAGGGCCTGGTGGGCTCCAAGAGCCTGAGCAGTGATGACATGGAGCCAGTGCTGGAGAAGATGAGGGAGCACCTCATCAGTATGATATCACATCTCCCACTGTCTTCATTCAGCTAGATGTGAGAGTGAATTCTCTGCTATTCATTCTTCTCCTTTATCATCCTGTAGCAAAGAATGTAGCAGCCGACATTGCCTCCAAGCTCTGTGACTCTGTAGCCAAAAATCTGGAGGGGAAAGTCATGGGCACATTCACCAGTAAGTAACTTTTATCATTTATCTTCTATCTATCTACTAATCCCACAAATGTCTGTCTGTATGTGGCTCTCATATCTCGAGAACTATTCATCTAGTCGACTTGTAGTGTCAAATGGGGTGTGATTCAGATATTACGCATTTTTAATAAACATGTGAACAGTGCCTTGCCGTCAGTGGGGGCAGGGCAACAGTCAGTCTGTGGACCGAGTTGAACCAGTCTTCTTCTTCAGTGTCCTCGGATAAATTACAGAAGTTGACAGTAAATAGTCCGCAAGCAAAAATAGCCACCAGATCATTTTATAATTTTTATTTCACCATAGTTGTCTATAAAGTTAAACCACAACATTTGTTTTGTTGCGGCAATGCTTTATATTGAGCTGAAAAGTTGTGAACTCTGATCTGAAGATTATGTTGGCTGCTTAACAGACCTCTGAAATAACAGACATGTAATGTTCAGTAAATATACCACACATGAAAACATTAATAAAGAAAATTCAGTTTCACGTTGCTAAAAACATTGACTATAAAATCTTCACTGCAGATAAACCAGGTAGGATGAACAGTTTTCTAACTTCACTCTGCATCATAGACTGTTTATAAAAAACACAACGTACCACACACTAACAATAAAAATGTAAAGTATATTGTACAACTGTTTGAGGAGGACTCACTAGTGACTTTTTGTTTAGTGGAATTATCAGCATCTGGATATAATAACTCTGAAACATGCCACATACGTATATTGTATATATTTCAAAGACCAGATGCAGATTTTACAACTTACATTCAGCAAGCACTTTATTAGGAACATTGTATACATACATATATTGCGTTTGGTTTCCATCAGCCTCAGTTCTTTGTGACATTGATTCCACAATATGTTGAAAACTTCTTTTTAGATCTGCAGATCTTTTAGCTGCATATTCATGCTGCCAGTCTCCTGTTGCACCACATCACAAAGGTGTGCTTCTTGATTCAGATCTGAAGACTGGAGACCATTGAAGTCAGTGTCATGTTCATGAAACCTGTGTGTGTTTGTAGCTGTTGCCTCTACAGTAAAGCAGGCCCTACAGGACTCGCTGGTGCATATCCTTCAGCCCAAGCGAAGGGTGGATATTCTGAGAGACGTCATGGAGGCGCAGGGCCAGCGAAGGCCCTTTGTCATCACATTCTGTGGTGTCAATGGGGTCGGAAAGTCCACCAACCTAGCCAAGGTGAGGTGTTGAGTGGGGAATGACATGTTTCCAAAATCCAACCATTTTCCTGCGAGTTCCGGCATAGTTCCTGTGGTTTGTAACTGTTTATCCACACAGGAAGTCACTTCTAGCTTCGGGCCATACTCAATGTGTTTTTTTTTTTTTTTTATGAGATTGTGGTCAGTTATAACTCTGAGATAGAATTCACTCTGGGGCTTCCTGTGTTAAAATGTCTGCACTGAGGGCAACGTTTTAGAGTGAAATGCATATTCTAAACTTGTTTCACCATTAAACATGACTGGGCAACATGAACACAATTCTATCACAATAAAAATGTTCAATCAGTTGATACAGCTAATTATTACTATGAATTTCAAATTATTTAAATTGTTTTCAAGTTCAAAGACTGATTTCTCCTCCTGAAGTCGAAGAAACTAGTTAAAAATTTAAAACACTGAGGTACAAAATTGAAAACAATTTTACATTCTGCCTCTTACCCTGCCTGCATGTAAGATATATATATATATATACTGAACTGTTATATTGTTACCTTGCTGATGGGTTAGTCAAATAATTCAGTTAGTGTAAGGGTTGGGCATCAAAGAACCCGGTGGAGGAAATTATTATTTTAGCATTAAGCACATTTTACGATATTATATAAGATATGAATAATAAAATCTCTGTTTATGATTTGATGTTTTTGTTACCAATACAAACCTTTAATTACCACTAAATATTGTATATGTTTTACATATTGTGTAGACGGCTATGTTCTATTCAGGTGTCCCAGTGTGCCGGCATGAACAAATACAGCTAAACAGGATTCAGAGGCTTATTTCTGAATGTATAAAAATAATAAAAATTATACTGAGTATTTGCTCAGCGCTACTTGTTGATATCTTACCTTGGAGTGTAACTTTTAAAATGTCAGGGTTGATATGAACTAAACATGTCTGTCTTGGTCCAGATCTCCTTCTGGCTGATAGAGAACGGTTTCACGGTGCTGATCGCAGCCTGTGACACTTTTCGTGCCGGGGCAGTGGAGCAGCTCCGCACTCATGAGAGGCGCCTGAACTCTCTGCATCCCCAGGAGCAGCATGGGGGAAGGCCCGTAGTTCAGCTCTATGAGAAGGGCTACGGGAAGGATGCGGCTGGTATTGCCATGGAGGCCATTGCCTATGGTAAAACATTTTCTTTCTAGCCGACTGATTATTTGAAAGAGAATGTTTTCTTGTTGATTCCACGCGTGTACCTCAGAGATCCAGAGAATTGGAACTGGTTCAGTTAACCCATAAAGCTGCTGTGATGAGTTTTCTCTGTTTTGTTAGTTATAATCCAGTTTCATTAATGATGAATGTCATCCATATGATAAAGTTACATCTATACCTTCTGCATTCTTCCACTCCAGCTCGCAACCAGGTCTTTGACGTGGTGCTGGTGGACACTGCTGGGCGTATGCAGGACAACGCCCCCCTAATGACAGCCCTGGCCAAACTCATCGCAGTCAACATGCCTGACCTGGTGCTGTTTGTTGGGGAGGCTCTGGTGGGCAATGAGGCGGTCGACCAGCTGGTAAGACGATCACTGACAAATTCAGTCTTTTTTTAATGTTGGGATACATCACACATTAACAGGAAAGTGACACTGAGGAGAAATGTTCTCACTCAGTAACTTAAAAGTTTTCTAGGAAATTCACAGCTGATTTCAAATAAAAAATGGTGTGTCCTAATCTAGTCTTAATACACACTGAAGCAGGGATTTATGGTTTTTAATCAGCTTTGGCTTCATGGGCAAATTCAAGGTAGATTTGCTTCACCAAAGGAAGCAAATGTTTTATTTCCCCCTTACTCACACGAATACATTTTTCGAATTTGTGAGCATGCCCTTATAGCCGAGTGCGATGTTGTTGTTTTTCAAGAAATACATTGTGATTCTCAGAAATACTTGCGGGAAAGGCAATAATGCATTATGGGAAATTTAGTGTGTTGCAAAAACGATTTTACAGTAGCATTTCATACAAAGGTCTGACGATCTAAGCAACAGGAGCAGATTACAGAGAAAGAGAAAAACATTGGGCGGCTATCGAACATAGATTTAGCTCCATGGACACTAAAAGATTGGGACTCAATGAAAAGCATCACAAATATGAAATCCAATAGGATACAGCTCTCAACTATGGACGATCAAGGCAGAGCTGGTGAGCTCAACAACTTTTTCCTCAGGTTTAAATCTCAGGACCTCTCTCAGAAAGGGGCTGAGGCCTTAGACACTATAACCGCCTGTAATGCTTCCCATTGTCTGATAATTGAACCACAGCAGGTACAGTGTGTCTTTAGTAGAGTCTGTAATCGGAAACCTACAGGTCCTGAGGGCCTGCCTGCCATCCTCAGGTGGATGTTGTTTCAAGTTTAAACCCCCTCCAATTTTCCTACAGACGGGGGTGGAGTACAGAGGAAGGATGTGGTCGCATGTGTGACGCATCTAGAGAACCCCAAGACTTATGCTTGGGTCCTATTTGTAGACTTCACTTCAGCTTTTAACACTATCCAACCTTACCTACTGGTCCAGATGTTAATCGACATGCATGTCAATCCTTGTATCATAAAATGGTTTGAATCTTTACTAAACTACAGGTCCCAGCAGGTGAATGTAAATAGCTCACTTTCCAGGGTCAAATACTGTACCCAATCTAATTTGTAACATCAATAAGACGAAGGAGATGATATTCGACCCCAGAGAGGTGAGAGTCCATGACCCAGTGATGATCTGTGACAAAGTTATTGAGCAGGTCAGCACTTAAACAAATATCTGGGCATACAGCTGGACTGTAATCTGAAATGGATAGCCCATGTAGACTTTCTGTGTGGGAGGCTAGCTCAGAGGCTGCACTTCCTACACACACTTGACTGTTCGGTGTGAGCACCAACGTCATGTGGATATTTTACGCTGTCTGTTTACAGTTTGGTTTTGAAGTTTTAATGCCAGTTCTTGGTTTTCATCTTGTTCACCTTGTTATATCCTTTTTAGTGTTTTATCATATTAGGGCAGGTGCAGCATTTAACTCACTTTCATTCTGCATTATTATTCTGGGTCTTAATTATATGTCCTTGAGTTAGACCCAGACGATGTTCCTGCTGAACCACTGACCACAAAGTTCAGGGATAAGGCTGATTTACGATGAAAGCCAAATGTTTGAGCTATCAAATGTTTTTTTTGCTGCTTGTCTCTGATTCAAAGGCTGAGAAATTAAAGTTTTTGTAAACGCTGGCTATTCTGTCAACTCTTCAGAAAACACTTTTAGGTGGTGGTTTTCAAACGGTGCTTTGTTTTTTAGAGTGCATTTTATTTGACATCTTAATGGGTTAATGCTGTATGATAAAAAGGGTTTCTGTGAAGGAAACTCTCCAGCAGGGGTCAGTGTTGCTCCAGTGACCTATGCACTCTTGCTTGTACAGATGGTTTTTTACTCCTGCTCACTTAAATAGGGAGATGTGAAAGTCAGCACTGTACAAATTAAGCCCCAACTGAGTCACCTCTCTTACTTGTGTCCTCAGGTGAAGTTCAACCAGGCTCTGGCCGACCACTCCATGTCTGACAGGCCTCGGCTCATTGATGGAATTGTTCTCACCAAGTTTGACACCATTGACGACAAGGTACAATCACGTTTTCCAGTGTTTGGGGCCGTTTCCTAAATTAAGACAGATTAGCAGAAAGCTGACACCACTGCATCTTTTACAGGTTGGTGCTGCCATCTCCATGACGTACATCACGGGCCAGCCCATTGTGTTTGTGGGCACGGGGCAGACCTACAGCGACCTGCGCAGCCTCAATGCCAGCGCTGTGGTCAGTGCCCTGATGAAGGCTTAAGCGGCCGCATGCTCCGCTGTATTTTCATCGTCTCAAACAATGTTGTCACACTGCCGTGAGATGTTCCAGCCCTGCAAGCCTTCGTCTCTCATCCTACTGTCCCTCCTGCTCTACTTCGCATCCAATGAAGAACTTGTCACGCACAGGACTTCAAACCTCCCAGTAAAGGACAAGTGAGCACTTTGACAAAACAGGTCATTTTGCAAATCGAAGCCACAGGAACCTACCGTTGTATCATTTCTAAACTTTTGGGCCAAACTGAAAAGTACCTCCATCAATGAAGTCGCATCCAAATGACATTTTGGCTACATGGATCTAGGCTGTAAATGTCATTAGTTTACTGGTTCACTCAGTAAAAGACTTTGACAACAAAGTCCCCACCTGGCATTTTGTCAGTCACTTTTCCCCCTCTTTGTGTAAATGAGGTCAGGTCATGAAGGCTGGCTGGATGTGACATTTCAGCAGCTGCCGGTGCCTGAGGAAAGCTTAGTGACCATAGTGCCTATCTGTCTCCTGTCCTATTAGTTAACACTGTCACTACATAGGTTGTTTTTTCCATCAAGGTGTGAACCCACTCCTCTCATCCAGTGAAGGTGTATGAATCTTGCTACATTCACACTACTGCGTTTTTTAAACATGTCACTGCTGCTATGGAATTCAGAGCCCTTTTAAAAATAGAGAAGTTTGGAGACGCTGTCGTCCCCGTTTTTATTTTGAAAACTCTGGGGCTACATTACAGGCAGAAACAAAGAAGTTTGGAAACGACGTAGACACTCAACAGCTTGCAGATTGAGTCTTTTAGCCTTTGCTAAATCGTTGGCGAGTAATGCTCCCAGTTCCGCTCCGCTGTATTTGTTTTGCCATGACTCCCAGTCTTGTGTTTGTCTGCTTCCATGGCTGCTTAATACTCCAGTAACAGTTCCACCTCATTGTCTGTCTGTTAACAAAAGAAATCCCTGCTCTTACGTTTTGCTGTTGCTGCATCATGTGTGTAACCTCTTTCTGCAACTAACAACTGACTGCAGTGTAAACTATCTGCTTCCTGTGCACACTGGCAAACGTATGCCCAGTGTACATGAGCGTTGAGTGATAAGTGTTTGTGTGTATTAGTTTTGGACAGGGACTAAAACTGATGCATAGCCCAAAGGCCAGTGTGGATGGAGATTGCTTTTGTTTTATAATGGCATTTTAAAACGTAGTAGTGTGGATGTAGCCTGTTTACAGGTCAGCCATAGAATCCATCAAGTATCAAGTCAGTGGATGTTGTAATAAAAGGTAAAAACCAGTGACAAGACTGATCCTCAGTAGTTTACATACAGCTAAACACACTAACAACTGTGGTAGTAGTTTCAGATGGATTATCTTCCAGAGCTCTTCACCTACATAACACACTGTTAACACATTTTCATCACAAAATGGACAAATTGATCCCCTGGTTTTATGAAAGAAGAAAATACTCCCTCAGTTTGATTAAATGCAGACATATTTTGTAAAAAAAAAAAAAAAAAAACTTTAGTTCTTACCAGTTAGATCTTAGACTCCTTGGCCTTTTATATTTATGTTTTCACTCATGATTTATATGAAGAAATGTATGTTTCAAATCTACTCCCCCCCCCTTTAATTTACGGTAGAGCAATATGAGAGAATCAGGAGTTATACAGAAGATTTGAGTTAATTTATGAGAATGTAAACATTTCTAAATAAAGCTGCTTATATGCTACGACGGCCTGTAAAGTGGAACTTGTTCTGTCATATGTTGCAGAGGCACATGTTCTGTAGCAGCTCAGTATCAGACATGCAAACACATTACATTTACAGGACGCTTTTCTGCAAAGCGACTTACAATAAGTATTCCACCATGAAACACGACGGACAAATGAGATACCAAAAGCTTTATTTTGAAAATAGTACTTATAAATACTGTCAGAAAACACATGCAAGTATTAAAAATACAAAAAAAGGCTTACAAAGAACATTTTTTTTATTTTCAGCACTGGAGTGGCAAAGTGATTGCAACTGGCAGAACGTCTCTGCTAAGAAAAGATACTCCCCTGAACTTACATCTGAGGACAGACCCATTACATTGTTGTAACTATCCATGACGGAGAATTATTTCCACCATTCCCATTCCCCCATCCAGTAATGTGCAAATCAAGTGTTCCTGGTTTCAGGGTTGAGCATGACAGATACAATCATATCTTACATATCAAGACTTTTTTTTCTTTTTCAGTTAAGAGCATGTGATGTGCATTACAGCTTGCACCTGGAGCTGCACATATCCGGGCAGTCAAGGTCAAGAGGAGGCAGTTTGTTTTATTGTTTAATGTTTGTCCAAATCCAAGCAGCATAGCATTGCATCATCTGCCAACATAAAAACTGGAGTTCACCCAAATGTTGAGGGGTTCAGCAATATTTACGTGCAGTATAGTTGGGGCTGTGACCTTAAATTTCTCTTTTCCCTTTTTAAAATGAAAACTAATGAAAATAAAAAATAAAAAGGGAAACCGTGGACATTCTGCAAAAATACTGACAACAGTTTTTAGGTCTCATGGCCCACAGTGTTCCAGGGATTCCTAAATCCACCGTGTGAAATCAGAATCGAGCACTACTCGAAATACACTGATCTCTCACGACAGCTGTGGAGGAAAATGACAGATAGCGGTCCCGACCGTGAGCCTGTCAGGAATGAAAGTCTGGGGCAAAAAGAGAAGGAATGGACTCGAGTGAGCAGCTGAATAACAAAGAGCAGCAACTTGTCACTGTCTGCCATGCATACAATACTATGGTCAGCTGTATCTTTGTATTTTAAAGTACCAGCAGGTCTTTTCATACTGAACATCAAGAAAAGCCTTGGCTTTTCTGTCTATCCAGCATGCAATAAGAAAACACAAGTGTCGGACAGGGCTTTATTATTGTGGAGCATGTCTCCTGCAAGTGGCCACTGCCTGAAGTCAAAGAAGCATTGAGTCCTAACCTTGAAGGAGGCTTTTCTGTGTGTTGAAACCATTCTGCTGCTCTTCCCCATTTTGGGAGGGAGATCCTGTAGAGGGAGATAAGAAAACAAAAATATTCAGGCTCAACTCAAATTTTGAATTCCTCTCAGCAAGGTCAGTTAAAGCTTGGGTTGGAAATATTGGTAAAAGTTAGCAAGTGCAGGCTACAGGCGATACACCCCGCCCCCTCCCATCATCGCTCTCTTCAAAGCTTTGGCCCCAAAACACATGATTGTGCACTGGCAACTGCTAGAGGATGACTTTTACCTTCGCTCACTAACTTCTGATTACTGTCCCTGCTTCAGCCATATAGATATATCTTCCTGGCATGTGCAGTGAGAGTACAGGGAAGGTGTATGCAGGGAGGCACGTCAGTTAGTGACGGACAGGTAAACCAGGGAAGCATGTCATTCTGTCCAAACAAAATGATTGTGTTTATTACAGTCGTGCGAGGGCCACAGATGGCTATGGGAACGTTAAGAAGATTTCAACAAAATGGTACAACAAATTATCAATACTTCCTTTGAGCAGATATGTTGAAACCCAAGAAAATCCTTCATTTTCTTCTAAAATAGAGACAAAAGCTATTTTGTGAAACCAGGACTATCAACTACATTTTATGCCCTAAGTCATTTCTGTGGCATGGCAGGGTAACCTGACCTGAGCCTCTGCTTCCAGGCAAGTTTAATGCTTAAAAGGGATAGTTCGTCCAGAAATGAAAATTCACTCATTATCTACTCACCACTATGCCGATGGAGGGGTGGGTGAAGTGTTTGAGTCCACAAAACACTTCTGGAGTTTCAGGGGTAAACTTTGTTAGAGCAGAATCCAATACAATTGAAGTCAATGGTGAGTCCTTCACTGGTAATAAAACAACAGAAAAACCATAATGCTCCTGTGGTGTCATCTAAGTGACGGCAAGCCCCGACGTTCATATTCAACTTCAACCGAGGTAATTTACACACTGTAAATGTCTGCTGATATCTCTGATGAGGTGCATTCAGGGACTGTCAGAAATGCTAATGTCCGCTAGCTTAGCCACTTCTGAAGGACTTTTAGACTTAAATCTTGGTGTAAATGATGTCGTTTGGAATATAAATGATGCCACCACATGTTTACCCCTGAAACTCCAAATGTGTTTTGTGGATTCAAACACTTCACACCCCCCCATCTGCATAGGGATGACTAGATGAGCAAATTTTCACTCTAGTTTTAAGTCCTGCTTTACTTAGCTCCCTCTCTGTATGACACTTATTAATTACAAAAAAAATTTTAACAGAGTACCTGATGAGCAAAGTAATTTAAGAAAAAGTAAGATTCTTCAACTTCAGTTGTTACTAGGTTTAGGAAACAAAAACACTTAAGGTCTGGGGAAAATCTGGTTTTGGCGAAATATAAATGAACACAGTGTCTGTCGTCCCTCAATGTTATCAGTACTAAACCAGACCACACTTTCGCTAACATTAACCAAATGCTGCAAGAGTCTAAAAATAACCAAAAACTTTAGTAATGCTGTGGTTATATTGGAAACAAATGTGTCGTCTGTGAACCGATTGTGTCCTTGTCTGAGACTTGTATGTGTGAATTTAAAATTTAAATAGAAAACAATCTGTTTGCAAAAGTATCCTTCCAAACGTATTTACTGTGATCTCTAGAAGACAAGGTAGCTTGAACTCATCAGTCACACAAAGTGAAGAGTTACCAGCCTTCATCCTCCTCACCCCAGCCGTTGGTGGACATGTCGCGGTTGCAGATTTCATTGGCCAGCCTCTCGAAGTACTCGGGCAGGTCGGCATACTCGTCTCCATAGGAGATGACTTTGATTCCCTTGTCCAGCATGTTGTCGCGCAGCTTCTTGAACTCGCCCACATCTTCGCGCCGCACCAGCATGAAGTGCTCCAGGTCCGACTTGTGCTTGACTGCCTCCAGAAACAGAGCCTGGAAGGTGGTGTCGTCCACTGTGCGCCCGCAGCCGAGAAACACAAAGGATTTGGTCTCATACAGTTTCTGGATCTCACGCTGTTGAAACAAGAGGTAATATGTGTTCTCTTTAGACATGCTACTATTTCAAAAGTATGATTCACTAAAAAAAAAAAACATTCCAAGTATAAAGTCATGATATTACAAGAATAAAATTGTAAAACTACAGCTTAAATCCAATATTATGAAATACAGTCGTAATTTTAGAGAAGGATAATCAGAAGATCAGGCTGTTGCCTGTGTTAAATTGAGGAATGTGGAACATCTTAAGTTTTACTTTCGACTATAGGTTTCACCAATAACAAAATACTTGGGCTCATCAGCTCCACATTATGATAGTATTAGGAAAATGAACAGATTGTGCAAGAAACTGTCTGTTCTGAAGAAAGAACCACATGGACTTGGAGAATCTGTGCTGCCCTTTTTCTTGTAAATTTTTTTATCATTGAATTTTTACTTCAATATGGCCCTTATAATCAATCTTACAAAGTACCCAGTGTAGGAACAAATACAATTTGGTACAGACAGCCTTTCCTAATTTGTGCAGCTTGTATGTCAATATAGTAAATAGTAATAAACTTAACTTATACAGCACTTTTCAAAACATTGTTACAAAATGTTTTACATGGTTGAACAGGATGAAAACATTTCAGGACTGAGGCAAATAAAGTCAGGGAATAAAATAATACAGTACTATGGTAATAAAATGGACAACACATGTAAGTCATAAGATGGTGTTCTAGGATTAATAAAAAGCTTTATTTTTTATTTTTTTTAAGATATGTTCTTGAAGTGATTTCAAATATGTCACTGATTCTGTATCCTTAGATCCCGAGGATCTGAGGCTGCACTCTGGCTCTGAGGGGAGCAGTAATACAGCAGTGTAGCAGGGGACTGAATCACGAGGTCCTTTATAGGTGATCTGTAAGGTTGTAACATACCAGAGCTTGTTCTATTATTTACATTTAATTTAAATATCATGTCAACAAACCAACCTGACAACCATTTCAGCACTCACCATGACCTCAGTGTTCCTCAGTACATTCTGGTAGCCAGCAGGGTGCAGCACGATCCCACAGGGGTTGGTGTAAACACCGTGGATATGCAGCACACTTAACCTCCGTTTCTCCTGAGCCCACTCCAACACCTAGACATGCACACACACATCACAGTCCACTGCTCACAATCCTGTTCTGGCTGGGCAGCGTGTAAAAATCACTGAGCAGCAGTGAGAGGATATTAGCCCTGATGGAGACGAGGCATAAATACCAGGACTGAGAGGCACAGCGACCGGTCTCTCAAAAAACTCAAACGATTCTTGAAAATTTGTGTTTTATTTAACAAATAAAGAAACTTACTTTTTAAAATCAAGCAGGACATAAGTGACATGAATAGATGTGTTGAGATTTTCAAGAGGAAACTGGCCAGAAGAAACAAATCTATGTTGACTTGGGAAACACACACTTGCTCTCCACCCCAGTCTTAACCCAAACAAATATTGTTCAATCTATAAAATTCAACAGTGGCTGAGTAATGGCTGGAACTTTAACCTTCCTCCACCTGTCTGAGACAAAGTGCTCAGAGTACAAGAGACTATTCAGGTGGATTCATAACCCAAAGAATTGTTATGATGCAGTACTCGCTTTAGCGCTTGCTTTCTGACCTTTGCACTCATTTGAAAGAAAAAGCTGACACCTAAACAGCGTCTGTTTACCTTCTTCTCATCCGTCAGGTCCAAAGACTCCAGCTTGGTGCCCTGGTGAGCCGCGTAGATCTCCAGCAGGTTGTCGAAGTTGGTGGTAAGGACCAGCGCGCCGCTCTCCATCAACTGCAGCACCGAGCGCAGCAGATGTTTCCCCGCATGCTCCATCTTGCACTCCAAGTCGTCGAATACCTCGTACAGACAGTCCTTGAAAAATGTGGATCGCACATTGCCCGTTCTCTGTCCAAAAAAACAAAACAGAGAAGACATTGGGAATAATGTTTTGTGTTGAAGAACTGCACAAGTTTTGCTATTTTGTAAATGCATATACAGAAGTCACCTAAATTCCCTGTGATAATCCTGCAGAAAATACCTTAACGGATCATTTATAAACACAGACAGTGCATGATGCTTTCAAGAACATATGCTCGGTGTCTGCGGATTTAACCTTTATATTTTCTCAGCTAAGCATCTTTTAACAGCAATACATTAACATGGTAACAGCTGGAAAGGGGAAATGCAGATATTAACCAGCAGCACTGGGAATTTGATTTGCAAAGAGGAAGTACAACAGATATTCAAAGTAAACACATCATGATTGATAATCACCAGAGTACTGATTTAATTGTCACATCAGTTATTACAATCTGAGGAAGGCCGGAGCCAATCCCAGCTAATGTTGGGCAAGCCACACTTTGGACAGGTCGCCAGTCTATAACAACAGGGCTGACACATGGGAGACAGACATCCATGCTCACATGTCCCACTAATGGGAAATTTGAAATCGCCAATTAATCAATTATCCTTGTCTTTGGACTCTGGAAGGAAGGCAGAGAATGTGGAGGAAACCCACAGAGCAACAAAGAGATGATGCAGACTCCACACAAAGAAACCCTGGTCAGCTGGCAGGTTTGAACCCAGCACCTTCCTGCTGTAAGGCCACAGCGCTGACCACTGAACTGAACAGGTCTGCTTGGTGAACTCTCCGCAGGAGAACAGCCACACTGATGTGATAGAAAACCCCTAATTTTTAAATAATGATTTCAATATTGCAAAAACATGTCCAACCTAAGTTGCCAAGTAAAGACTGTATGACTAAAAAATGCCACCTGTGGGGAATAATATGTTCCTCGTTTTATGTGCCCTGAGTGTATTTTTGATGAGGCATTATTTCTGACTCACGTCAGTGTTTTCTACATTCACTGGTTTAACTTACTGGAACGTGAGCACTTTATTACCTTTGGGGAAGTATCTCATGTTAAAAATGAAAGTATCAGTTAACCATTGATCAATTACAGCAACTGTGATGTGGAGTACACTTTCACAAACCCACATCAAGCAGCCTTTTAATTGGATTAAACCCTCTTGAGTGCAGTTTTGCTTACAGTATATACATGTGACCTGATCATGTGTTAATCAAGCGTCTTAAAATAAATGTGGGCATTTTAATTAGAGCATGATGGGTTAATCAGCCAATAGGTATTTTTATTATTGTTTGTCGAATAAACAATGCAGAAAATACAATAATTTGTTTACATTTGACATTTAAAAAAAAGGACAAATTATTGTATTAATTCACATTTATTAATGTTAAGCCTCAATTACTTTACTCCTTTGTCATAAGGGATTGACAAAGAATATTAGAAATTATATATATAAGAAATATTTTACTCATTAATATCAGCCCCCCCAAAATTGGTCAGGTTCTAATTTTAACCCAGGTTGTTCACATTGTTTATTGTAGTAGTAGGGAGTTTTTATTTTGTTAATACAAGAGTATGAATGGTTATAAAGCCCAGTCAGTGCTCCCATTTCTAGACCCATTAATTAGGCCTCTGCCTAGTTACCATGCTTAATTAAGGAGCTTAGATCCAAAGCTTGATAAATGACTCACATAGTGATGTACTTCAGAAATCAGACTTTTAGTCCTTAGACCTTTATTTCAGTTTTAAGATGCTTTCAACTAATTTTCTTTTGCAGAGCCCGTTTTTAAATGATTTAATCTACTCTGAAGCAAGACTTCAGGTGGGTCAGCTTTTCAAACATCTGCTCAAGAACAACAACAATGTGACAGTCTAATGTAGTCGATGGCAATAGTCTTTCTGTGCAATAAGCAAATATCAATAAGCTATGACAGAGTCAGTACAAGATCGTTCATAGATTGAAGCAGACGCCACGAGTCCTTAAATATTTTCTATCCTGGGATTCCTCTCCCTTCATCAAGGGTAAGAAAGAAGTAGTCTGTCATATCTTGTCCTGTCCTCTGATGCTGAACTTCTGAGAAAAAGTCTACTTTTGATGAGGAGATTAATTCTGGTTTGTTTCTGCTGAATCTCTCCATGACAATGCATGAGAGGGGTTTTGAAAAGCTGTGGGTGAAAAAAAGGCAGGAAGAGACGGTAAGCCAAGAATAGTAGATTAGTGGCAATAGATGCAGTGACCAAGGTGATCCTTGCACAGGGAACGGCTCCGCTGACTTCCACAGATTATGGCTCTAACGGGCTTAACTGTAGAAGTCCTTTCCACAGGAAGAAGCTCATTATCCACATCCAGCGTCTACAGCACCCATCCTGATCGCTGTGTCCTTGGACTGTTTCAGGACTTATGTAATAACCAAATGGAGTACCAGTAAACAAATCTGGTTTAAATATTAATTTAAATTATAATTAATTATATTTTTTTATGTTTTTCTAAACAAATAGACATACATACCAGGAAAATGCCAATAATTTCCTGCTATAACGACCAGAAAGCTTGATCTTTATACGCACGCAGTTATGGCGCATTTCCCATTACCTCCACTGACCCTGTTAACATTTTTCTCGCTCGATTAATAAACTAGTCATCGCGCTTAAATTAATTAGTGAGGTTTTTGCTGAGGTCAAAGGTGTGAGAGGATTTACGACAAAAAAAAAAAATTTTCTTTGGAGTTTTAACTTCAGATTACCCTCATTACCTGACACAGTGTAGCTGCAGACCACCAAAATCCATGTGATACACAATTCCATGAAGTGTTGGTTAAAACCTCACTGTTAGTGGAAGTAAGTGGAGCTGAGGGTCTCTCACAACCTCATACGACTCCTTTTTTTCCTGAGGGTATTTTGATGTTAGGGCAGGCATCTCACCATGAATAATATCATCATGGATGATTAACATATTAGTACAATCCTTTTTCTAGGACCAGCTCAGGTCTCGTGCTAAGATGCGTGCTTAACTGCAATAAAGGAAATATTTTTGCAGATAGATTTTGAGAATATAGCTGCTACACGCACATGCTATAACTTGCAGAATGCTTGCTGTTGGGGTGGTGCGTTAACTCCGTCTGAATGGAAAATCTGGTGGGGGGGGGGGGGTTGTTTTTTTTTCCTCCGCATGCTAGATCCTGCTGAGTCTGTAGCCAACAGCAGTGGGATGTGTCTGCACGACTGTGGATTGAAATAAACACGATGGATAAAGCCATAAAAGCGCTGTTTGTTCCCTTTGTGACAACAGGCTGAGGCCTGAAACAAAGAGTGTTTTATCAATGTCAAAGGTGCGATGAGACATGACTAACACAGGAGGCAAACTGTAATAAGGCTCCCATCTGGCAGCCCTGAACAGACCTGTCCAATAAAAGAGACACGGGTTATCTGGGAAAACCAAAATGATATTATCCGAAGTGGTATTGAGGAAATTGTATTTATTTTCCTCCCCATCAGCAGCAAGATTTGTTTGATTCTGGATCATCTTCATTGTGCTTGTTGTTTATATTATTTTAACTGTGTTAGTCTCTTTCTCAGGGTACAAGTTAATTTAATTTTGTTTCATGCCTCTTTGGGGTCACATGGTGCAAAACAGTCTCAAAAAGTCCTCTGTGTGATGGAATGGTTCCCCTTTTTGTACAAATATGTAGTAATATGTATTCTAAGAGGGGTATAAATAACTGCTATTTTATATGATAAAGTATGTAACCTTACGTGCTTATTCCAAATTCACGGGATGTCCACGCTACAAAGTCACTTTGTTTCAGGCCTAAGAGATCTTGTATGTGGCTTCCAGTTGAGTGTATTTTAAATGTCCTTTCTACTTGGAAACTCACAAATGTCAATTGAGTTATGGTGCTGATGTTACTGCTGACACCAAATGAAAGGAACAAAGTAAAGACCTGACTGATTTACAGTAACATTTAAAGTTGGAAGTGCTTCACTGAATACAGTTTCGGGAAGCTCTTACCAAATTAGGCTATGGTTTGTTGATGAAATTGAAACATCACTGGCCAGACTCACCAAACTAACCAATAATGGCCACTTATGTGCAACTTTTTTGGCACGAAGCAAACCAGTGGAATGCAGGGTTGTACATATGCTGGAAATATCTAGTCAGTCTCGATTAAAAAAGAATTAAAAAAAAGAAAAACTAAGTTGGCTCAGTTCAGCTAGCCTGACTTTATCAGGGTGAATGTTTTCCAAGACGCCATGTAGACAGCAATGGTGTTTATGAATACTTGAAAATGAGAAACCGAAAACAGAGCCTTAATGCATTTGTGATCAACTCAATATTCACTGACCAAACCCTTTGTCTGTATTGAACAACATTTCTGAGAAGAAATCCTACAAACAAGCCTTGTGTCATTTGCTATAGACCTTTTAATGAGATAAGACTAAGATGTCTTATCTCAATCCATGCAAGTTGAAACAAAATGTCACTTGGCTGAGGATAGGACAGCGAGCTGGCAGTCTTTCTAGCATTTGTTGGTACATTTGCAACAAGGTGATGCGGAAAAAGGCTCAGGCAGTCTTACCGGGGAAAGTTTCTGAATGAGGTCATGGGCAACATGCACCAAATTCTTGTCTTCCTGCATGTGTTTCTGGAAACGGCGACTTTCCTCTTCCTCTAGTAGGTCAAAGTCATTGGCCGCATCAAGCAAGGCCTGGATGAGGCCCTTCCAAGAGCGGAGTGCAGGGACCTGAGGGGCCACTGCAGAGCTCACCCCTGTGCCAATCACTAGGACCAGCTCGGGGGCCCGCTTGGTCTTCAGGCTGGGCAGCAGTTTCCTAAGGGGCAGGGAGAGATTGAGTGACGACGGTTCCAAAGAAGGTGCTTTCCTAATCCTTCCAACAGCATGAAGGTTAAACCATTTTCAAGCATACTAGCATGCAGTGTGAAACAAAAACCTGCCTTTATTTAGATGTGCTGACAAAAGTAGAAATTCAAAAAACATCCCGGTTGACAAAACCTAGGACTTAATGGTCACAATAATGTACAGCTGGCTTCAATGCAGCAGTTCAGCTTACCTGGGCTTTTTGGCATTTGAGTCTGCATCCTGAGAATCAGCTGCAGGTCGCTTCTCAGTTTTCACTGCTACAACAGAGGCCATTCAGCTCCTGAAACACGAAGATGACACAACACATGCTACCTTGGCAATACAAGTCCAATGTTGACTAATTTAGCAAACAAAAGACAACACAGCATTCCTCCCAAATTAGCAGCAGAAAATTACAGGACAGTAAAGCTGCCACAACTCTTTAAACCCTGATCCCACTGGAATCATGTCAGACAAGGGACCTTCCTGCCAGCAGTCTGATAACATACTGATAGCCGCTACAAAAAAGAAAACGGGCTGTTCACGGCAACTTGAACACACCTGGTTCATTTTTGGTTCAACCGCTAACGATATTTGTTTTTCCTAACTCTTGGCTTCAAGTTAAGTCAGTGTCTCACAGCTACAACCGCATCACATATACAGGATATGAGTGTTTAATTTAACCTCGTAAATGTATCAATATTTACATGAATTCATTTGTGGACAACTACCAGTTGCTTTTACGCTGCAGACAACCCGCATTACCAGTTTCCTTAACTTGGTGTCGGTGAATGAATGTCCCCTAGCAACAACAGCAATACAGGAAGTCGGTGTTTTAACCCAGTGTAACATTTAATAACAATTATTTAGAAGTAGACAACTACCAGTTACTTACATGCTAAAGTTAACAAACATTACCGCAGTTTCCTTACCTTGATGTAGGTGAGTCCAACGTGTGTTTCTAATCAAGCAGGACTTCTGAAATTCAGTCAACCACAATCTGCGTTGTGCTCAGGTGAACCACGCGCAATATCCTGGAAGTCCACTTGAATTCAGCGCTTACAGCCTTTTCCAGGTGGCGTTAACGAAATAGAGCCCACAGACGGATACACACCGGGACACGACGCACAGCTACCGCTAACTAACACCTTTAGCGTTAAGCTAGCGAAGAGTTAGTCCGTCGCTCTGAGCTAAGTTAGCGGTTTACAGCTCATGCTGAGAGAAGCTAATGGATGTTAGCTAACAGCGCTGATGTGTCCTGGATACAGCTGCTCACCACACACTCCGGTGGACTCGTGTGAACATCGCCGGTGTGTGTGTTGAAGTTTTAAACTCAGACATTAAAGTCACCGCCTGTAGTGGCGTGTACGTCCGGTCCCATGATGCCTTCAGGTGCCGTCCGCATAACTGGCCTCAGTGTTCTTTTGTTCTGCGTGAAACATCAGGCCCACGTGAAAAAAACTAAACATGAATACTGAAAAAACTGAAATATCAGCAAGGTTATTTGATGTGAGTCATTCTGAGATACCATGGTATTACACATACATTAAACCTACGTAATACATACATCAGAAATAATAATTATAACAATACAACCTACATTTGTGTTAACTGTTGGGTTTCTTTATACGTTTTAAGGTCTTGACCTTATTATGTTGTGATTTGGCGTTGAACTGAATTAAATACCTTTTGTTTTAGTTTTTCAAATCAATCAAATTAAGATAGTTGAATATTTTTGGAACCGAATCTTTTTGTAAATTGTTAACAGATCAAATAGACATGAACTGCCACATACAGAGGACACACATTAATAACCTTAGGGCAGGACTTTCTTTTACAGACTTAAAAATAAATCGTTTTTTTTTGTAATGAAAACTTATCTCGGAATTCCCGAGATAATTATCTCTGAAAAACAGAAGTCAGCAATAATCACCTCAAAATGTTACTGGAAGCTTAAGAAGTCAGGGTCACTTGTTCTCTTTTAGCAGATTTGGTGAGGAGTCTGGCTGTTGCGTTTTGGACGAGCTGTGCTTTATGCAGACTCTGTTGGCTCAGGCATGTCAAGAGAGAATTGCAGTAATTCAAAACGAGAATCTCTCTATGTTACTGCTAGATAAAAACATGCTGATCTGTGCAAGTTTCCTGAGCTTCAGAAAACACGACTGAACAACTGTGTTGACATGATTATTTTAGGTGAGGTCATTGTTAAAGTTGAGTTTTATTACATTTGTACCCTTGGGCCAGAGAACCTAGGTGCTTCAAGGTGTAGGTATTGACTGTGTCAGGCCTGATAGTCGTGACCTCGGTCTTGTTGATATTAAGCTGCAAGAAGTCTTGGGCTATTAAGCATTTTATATCCAGGATACAGTCATTGTAAAGTTACAGTTTTTTCTCATTGAACTCATTGCATCAACAAAATTATAATATAGTTTTGCTTTTAAACAACAAATCACTTTTTTTTACAACTTCAAAGCCACCGCTTCCTTAATCCTGAGTGAAACTGCAAATATTATTTAGATTTGAATCACACAAATCGTTGTTGTTAAGTTGGTAGTTTAAGAAACTTTCCAACATCATTAGTTTTCTCCCAATGTGTGTTCTTGGGGTTCTCTCATAACTTGTGCTAAAAAGAAACACGTCAGCATAAAGAACTTCAGTCAAAAGTACTTGCTGGACTGGCCTGCCACCGCCTGTTCAAAATGAGAACTGCACTCTGAAGTATGAAGGGCAAAGGTCACAGTCCCTCATGACAAATAAAAGTGTGATTTCAATCCTGTCTTGTTTTATCTGCAGCTGTTGTGTCAAGTATTTTACTGAACTGATGTGAAGATGGTATAATATGAAGTTGATTCAACAAATTATATAATTTTTGAACCACTGGTTAGACCATAACAGGTCCAGGTGAAGACTATATTTCAGGACCCCACCACGGAGACCAACTAAGTGCTGAGTGAATGATTGTGTAAAATACTCACCTTGTGAGTGTGGACTCACTTCAGTCATGGGTGCAGGTGCAAATGGTATTAGTACACTTGATATACGCCATGTTTCCAAAACACTGTGCATCAGACATACATAGTTCCTTAATAATCACTGCAAGCAATGCTGCTGACATGAATAGAAGGTCTCAACTATTTTAAACATTTACAGACCTCTAGGTTTCATCACTTGCCTAGTATTAACATTTATTTTATTTCATTCACTCCATTTATTTATATATTTTGGATTGTTTTACAGATTTATCATTCTATTGTATTTCATTCAATGATCTATTTATGTACTTTGTCTGAATAGTTTTCACTTGAAAATAGTACCTTTTATTTCTCGTTTTACTTATTCCTCTTTTTGTATTTCATCATTTTATTTCCATCCTTTTCTTATCTCTTCAAGTATTTTATGTTGGTATCTCTTATATTTTTTATCATTTTTTTTTACTTGACTTTGGTGTCACCTCATTTGAAGTTTGAGATTTACATTAGCGTTTCCTCAGTTCCTTGTAATATTGTTTTACTCTGTGCTCTCTGTTTTTATTCTGTAAAGGAATTGTGTTACATTGTATGAACAATGTTGTGCAATGCAAATAAATTCTGATTAATTGATTGGTGTGGAGGTCTATATTTTTTTCCAATCTAAACACATGACTCGGTCAAGTGTCAACAGTATTTGAAACTAAATGGCTTAGGTGTAGAAAAGCAGTAGTTTATTCCTCAGAATGCACCGCGGGTTTCCTTTACACACCGTCTGTGCCTTGACTTCATTTTTGCAAAGTAGCTGTGGAATCAGAAAGATTTAGAAGAGTATAAACAAGTAGCTGACATACTGTTATTGTAGGACAAGCGCTATAGAAAGTAGTAGATTTCTGTTTGTGATGATTGAATGTTACAGGAAGATAAATAGTGAATAGCTTGGGATATGTAAAATCAAACAAGTAGTAATAAGTAACCCTTTGAATGTTCAGTGATTACCACTTTCTTTTTCAATTTATTTGACAATTAATCAAAACTGAAGATTTCATGATCAAACCCTCAAAGCACCAAATAACACAGAATACATACATGTTCACCTGCTGTGTAAAGTTATAATTATAGTGCAATACATATTTTGTATAGGCATCATTTTAACAAACATCACTGCATACAGGTTAGTATTAAATATAATTTGAATTAGTGACAGACCGATTGATCAGGGCAATAGCATTTTAGATAAACATGTGTCGGTGCCTGGAAGTGTCTGCAAACACTGTTAAATTTTCTATTATCTACGAAATCTTTTTAAATTTAGAAATAGAGTGCATATCTGCTAAAACAAATAGTTTTTATATATATTTTTTTTTACTATAACATATTAGCGATAAATAAATGATTATTTAAGTTCAGTAATTTTGTACCCGATGTGTTATTATCAATAAATTATTTTATCAGATGCAAAAAATAAAAACAACATGATATTAATATTGTATATTGGCCAACAACCGCTCTGCTCTCTAAATATTAGCATCAGCACTGGCGATAAAAAAAAACACATCGGTCCACCACTAATTTCAAACACCAACATATTTCCAATCGATACACATCAATGTATACAAAGACACAATCAGACATTTAAAGGCATACCATATCAGTTTTCAATATTCCCAAAAATATTTCCCATTTAACACCTTTTCATCCAAACCCAAAAAGAAAATCACAGATGAAAGATTCCACAGACCCTTGTAAAAAAAAAAAACTGGAAAAGGCATATTCTTCATATTTGATGACTTAAGACAATGGTCTCCCTCCAGCAGAAATATTTTCTGTCACTGGATTATTTGCTGGTTTATTTTTATGTGACTGAATTATTTGTTTTGCTTTCCAAGTTATTACAGGCTGGTTGAAGGGCAAAAATAATCTGACCCCCAACCCCACCCTCAGAGCTCCTGAGCAGGTAAAAACAAAACAAGTTGCTCTTACTTTTCCCTTCTTGAAATGCATCAGTTGTCTTCAAAGAGCACAACATGGCCCTGAAAGTAGCTCACACAACACAATATTACATTTTCCGGCAGATCTGCAGCTATGTAGAACTTGGCAGTTAATATCTGCAACAAATATGTAGTCATAAATCAAGTGGTTATGGATAGTAACATGATAATAATAGTCATGTGTTACTAACTGAGCTGTTATGAGAGAGCAGCATACTGTGGAAATATGTGCGGAATATGGCTTTAAGGGCACACAGGAATAGCAGAGGTCTGGTCAGGGCTTGGCTTAACACTACCTTCCCTTTTGCTGAAATCCGTCACAGAGCCTGACAGTAGAACTCAGCACTAACGGTGCAGCTCTAAACCGAGATCGAGCCCTCTCTAAAGTTGGTCTTCCCGATCAGAACATTGAGAAGTGTGGCCCTGCCCTCCGCGGTCTCCTTCTGAACCTGTCTGATGATGTCGCTCAGCCTGTCCTCGTCCTCACGCCCTACGAGGTAGCCCTTACCGCCATAACCGTCTGCCACTGTGTGATAATCTGCAAAAAAGAAGAAGTTTATCAGTTAGCTACTATCCAGACGTTAGCATAAAAGATGCGACAACCATGGAACATCTTACCTGTAAATGCAAGGCCACATGCAACGTTGCTGCCGAGGATGGGAACTTGCTCTCTAGAGATCTGACTCCAACAAGCGTCATTTCCCACCACAGCGATAACTGGAGTCTGGAGGGGAGAAGAATGAAGAAAATGTGGAATATTAGAAAAATACTGAATTGTGCATGTTACTTCTACTAAAACAAGGCCCAGTCCCGTTAATCTTGTGCTGAGGCCTTTAAAGCCTTTGGCGGGGTATCATTAAATTGTCAACGTTTATTTATCATTAGAGCTACTATGAGTATTTTAAATTTGTCAATGTCCAGCAATAAATTTGCACAGAAGTCTACTGTAGGCTGGTGAAAAAAACTGCTTAATGACTACTTAATAGTAAAAGTGACAGAGACAGAAGTTGCTACTTATACAATGTGGTTGTATGCCTCAGCCAACCAGTGCAGTTTCTATCATACATGTCCAGATTCATATAAGGTCACTGTAACCTTTGACCACTCAAAATCTAAATCAGCTCATCTTTCAGTCCAAGTGACAACTGATCGAAAGTTGCAGAAACTCCCTCAAAGCGGTTTTGAGATATCACATTCAAGAGGCCAAAAACATGTGTCTTGAGAGATCACAGTGACCTTGACCGTTAAACCTCACACGTTTGTGCCAGATGTAATGAAGTTCCCTTTAAACTTTTCGGATATATTGCTTTGACCATGACCTTTTGTGATCTTCGACTACCAAAATCGAATCAGTTCATTTCTGTGTCCAAGTGTTAACTGTTATACTGTTTTTACTGAATTAAAAAAAAAAATAGTTCATGGTTAAAACAGTCCCTTGTAACCGTGTGGGTGAATGTTCGTAGCAAATGTGAGGAGATTCCCTCAAGCGGATCTTAAGATATCACGTTCAAGAAAAATGTAAAAATAAAACAATAGTTCATGGATCAAACAGTCCCTTATAACCACGTGGGTGATTTTACCTTGTGTCTCGTAAACGTGTCAAACTCTGCAACACTGTATCCTAAGGAGCCGTCACCATACACTATCCACACCTGAAAAGCACACAGAGTAAGCAGCAGCTAAATTATAAAAAGGTCAACACTGATCAACAGAGGATCAAAACAACACTTTCACTGGTGACTGTACCTCAGAGTCAGGCCGGCACAGTTTAGCTCCCAGTGCAAATCCTCCTCCAACTCCCAGCGTTCCAAAGGCTCCTACACAATTACAAATTATTAAACTATGATTATTGACCTCAGATCTAATTATTTTAACATGTAGGAAAGATGACTTGTGATTTTGTTGAACAAACATGAGATTTTGGTTAACATTAAATAGAAGTTTTCTGTGCACTCCTGCAACCTCTTTATATGCAGACAAATAGTCAGAACACTGCCATTTTGCCATTCAAATGACCAAACAGCCATTGTTTCAATCACATATCTTACCTGGATCTAGCCAGCACATAGGCCCTCTCGGTCTCATTATGTAAGCAGCACTTCCAACAAAATCACCCCCATCGGCAACAATGATGCTGTCCTCTGCCATCAGCTCATCCACACAGTGCAGGACTTTCAGTGGATTTAAGTGGCGGTCTGTTTTCTCATCAGCTTTAGCTCTGGAATAAAAATAAAAGAATGGAAAAAAAAAAAGAAAAAAAACCTCTTATGCATAAACTGTATAAAGAAATGGGAGACGCATCTCCACTTCCTCCCATCTACATCTTGCTCAGGAGCCAGAGTCTGTGCAGTAGCGATCAAATCGTTACAAGGAATCAACGTCAGTCTCAGCTGTCAATCATGACATTTTACCTTACTTTGATAACATCAACCGACTAATTTCACCCAAACTTACTGGAAATATGAACACTTTGACTTTTTAGTTTGGTCCAAAGAGATGGGGTTTATGATCTATTTTGTTTCTTTTCCCTTTTTTAAGATTTCACTAATCGGCACATTTTTATTAATACATACTGCGACACACAGAGCAGAGACCAGAGATCTTCACCTCTTCTTACCTGTTTGTATTTTCTTTGGTCAAATCTCCTGTTTTGAGGCTCTGAGGCCATTCTTCTGGACAGCGGTGACCCTTCAGCCCTTTAGAAAGCTGCACTAGGAATGAACCAGCGTCACCTAAAATACACAAATATTTACATTTTAGACATATAACGTTTAATGAACGTATCTGTCACAACCTTAGAGACTTCAAATCAATATTTTAAGTGCAAGTTTAAAGCCACGAGGCTCAAACAACACAAACTACCTATTTGATATAGGCTGTTAAGTATAGACACTGGAGCCTGAGACAAAGTTTTCTTTTCTTTTAAATGGCACATTTAGAATGACACAGTAACTTAGAAAATATAAACCTGTGTGATGAAGATGATGATGATGATGGCGGCGGCTTGTGAACATACCCTGAATTGCTATAGTTGGTTTCCAGAACATATCCGAGTTTTTCAGCAGCTGTGATTTATCTCTGTTGACAGCGATGATCTTGCTTCGTCTGTTGAGAACTCTGCCGTAGCTCAGGCGGAAGTCACACACGGTGCCTGAGAACACAACAAACAGCAACACATTTCTTTAGGAACTCTGAATAGTCTGTGACTCTGCTGGCTACTTTAAATACAGTTCAACCTCTACTGCTCAACTAAAACTATAAGACAACTTTCTGAGTTTGTCATTTCAGGCAAAAACAGCTTTTATTCTTTTGTATGATTATTTAAATAATATCTATTCTTTTTTCCCCACTTTCCAGACCTGCTAAAAGCACCAAGTCAGCGTCCTTCAGAGCATCTCTCCTGTTCTGACGGATGTGGATGGGACTGTTTTTACCCAGCATGCCACGAGACATGCCCCCAAGGAAGCATGGGATGCCCAGGTCCTCCAATGCCTTCCTGTAAAGCAGGAAAACATTTTTGACCAGATGAGTGTTGCTGAGAAACATTATGAAACAAATATTAAATGCTATCAGAAGGCTGAAGGAAAAACTCGAGTAGCACTTCTTTAACCACTAAACGTTCTAGTTCAGTAAGAGACAGGATAGAAAAGTAGAGAGGAGGGAGATGTGAGATATTGTCCTTTACCTAATGTCATCAGCCGGCGTTGGGGGTAGTGTTGCTTGGCTACCGAGCAGAATAACAGGCTTCTTGGCTCGACTCACCAGCTCTATGCACCTTTGTACCTGAATTGTGAAAATAATTACAGGGCAAAACAACATTTAAAACTCTGGTTTTGGACCCTGCAAACAATGAGAGGGTCATCTCATCAAGGTACAGTATTTAGCTAATAATAATAATAATAATAATTTAAAATATTAAAATATTAAAAGGGCACTTGTACCTGATCCTCTGTGGCTTGTGGGATGTCAACAGGAAGCGGAGACACATCTCTAGTCTCCCAGGCGCCAGCAAACAGGTTCATCAGGTGGTTATTGAGGTACCTGAGGAGAAATCACATCATCACATGCAAAATGTTTGTCTTCACAGTTAAGAGTGACATAAATCGCAGTGAGAGATGGCACTGAAAGTTAACAGTTCTCTGAAAGATCTAACGTACAATGTAGCATGTTGCTGATTCTTGTAATGGGTAGAAGTGTAATTGTATATTATTTTGAAGTCGAATTTATATTCTCACATTCTATATATCTTTTTTTTTACAATACATGTAAAAAAAAAGCTAATAACATACCATGAGACAATTTTTCCCATCAAGCCCTTGGGAGGGTTCTTAACCCCAAACTCTTTGGATACCAGGTGGTAGGGGTACAGTGTGTCGATGGGGAACTCTATGAAAACAGGACCAGGAGTTCCAGACTGTGCGATGGCCAGGGCCTTCCTCATCGTAGGTACGATCTCTCTGATCGTCCTGATGGATGCACAGAACTTACACAGCGGCTTGAACAGAGACATCTGGTCAATATCTTGCAGCGCTCCTCTGCCCTGTTCCACGAACACAGTTGACGGAGAGGTTAGAAGTTACAGCTGAGAACACGCACAAATGTAATCGAGTTTTAGGTCATACACTGTGACTGACCAGAGTTAAACACAATGCCCTAAAATGAAAACAAGTATCTTCTTCTTATATTTCACCTTCATCACAGTTGCATCAGTGTTTAAATGTATTTCACCTGAAGTAGTGTACCAGCAGCTCCGCCTATGAGAAGCAATGGAGATTCAGCCATCTGAGCATTCTTCACAGCCGTCACTGTGTTAGTGAGCCCTGGGCCAGCAGTGACTGCAGCTACACCAACAGTGCCTGGTGGAAA